>OY720421.1:12626308-15026308 GCA_963082815.1 Melanotus villosus
ACCCTTTACAGGGTTGCTGGTGTTCTCTCCATATGTCCGTGGTGTGCGTGTCAAGTAGCTTGCACTTCTACTCCAGAGAAGACTAACTAGGCAGAGAAGTATAAACAACGATTAATTATGCGCGTTAGTCATCAGCTGTCAATCCGCTGCCTTCTGCGATACCGTAACAGTGTTCATTTCTTAAGTCCCCACCCTCTGTAAAAAGATTTTAAGCTAATATTTTATGGTTTAGGGCAACTATTTTGGATGAAGACAAAGGAACAAAGCAATCAATTTTAGAGTAGAGCACCTTGTAAAATTCCTCACAGGCAATATTTCCTTGAGTATACTGCAACTTTTTTGGAATTACAATTTTTAATTGTGGACTGTTGAAAATTGGAAAATTCGCTTTATTTGTAGAAGTTAAAATAAACTGGAAGCAGGGCGATAAGAGTCTTCTTTGAGAAACGAAACTATAGCGTTTGTACTAGAAAACATAGGTCAATAATCCTTGGTACATCTTTAAACGGGGTTCTTACCCTCTTGCTTGAGTAACTGCAGTGGGGATCGGCAAGTTTAAAGGACATTTCTATTTTCGGAATTTTCCGGATTTTCTTGGTTTCTTGACTGTAATCCAATAGTAAAGCTTTGGTAAAGAGGTATGTTTAACATTAAAATTAAACAAAATAGGTAGATAAACAAACATCAAAAAAAATCCAACTAATCTTCATTAATTTTTAAAATAGCCTCTGGTTTCGACTGCTATTTTGATCACTAAGTTATTGCATTCGGCATACGTAACTAGAAAAATTGTATACAAGAAAGAATAGGGTTTCGAAAATATTGCCAGTAATTGAAGATTGTCATACGTAAAAATGATTAAAATACAATATTGGAAATGTTTCTAAAATTTGGAGATGTTGGTATGCTATTCATGACATTAAAAGTCTTTTTTAAAGTTTATTAATTTCAGAAAGTATGGAATCTTCAGCAAAAGACGATCATATTAAATTTTGGCTTTAGTCGGAAAATTAACTCCTTATTGTATAGCAGGGTGGTAAAACATTGGTATCGATGTAAACGCCCTATAATCTCATTATTCTGCTTAGGTAATATTCTCCCATTCTCTCGATGTTTCCTCGATGTATTCCAATTCCTTCATTATTAAACCCCCTTAATGGCAATTAGGAAGTTACTTCGTTAAAGTCAAAAAATGGTAGAAAATGTATTTGTTAATTCTAAAAGAGAGATTTTAGTTATTTCGTGAGAATAAAGATGGTAATTATAACTTTCAGCTGTGCATGCCAATTATTAGGTTCATTCTGAAAAGTAATTTTCTTTTTCCAATTAATATTAATTAACACGAAACACAAGTAGCTAATAATATTTCTCTAATTGTTAACTGTGTAAGTTACTCTGCTGTTTTTATCAATTAAGCAAACTTGTTGATTAGAATTGGTTTATCATCGTTTTTAACTACGTAAATTAGATATTAACTACGAGATTATTACAATTTTTAATAATTATTACTGGAGCGTAAAAAGAGTTAGTGTAACTAAACCAAAACCTCATTAATAATGCAGTTTGGGATATCAGCCCCTAAATCTATTTTGAAATGATATCGAGTTATACGTCTCGTCACACTATTCCTTACGTGTTAGTATACAACGAAGTGCAAATACAGCAGAGCTGTTTTGAATGCCCAAAGATGCTTACATAGAGGGTCTTGTAATGTAAATAGCGGTAGGGGATGAACAAGATGGCTCCATTAGCAGCCACAGGTGTGAGATGATCGATAAAACGGAGGATGGGCTTCCTGCCGTTTAAAGCTTGCGGTCGAACGACTTTTCTCTAAATATAAAAATTTTCTAGCTGCATTCTTCACAACCTCATCACAAAGCACAGGGTTCGTTACATAATTGAGTCAACCTTAATAAGAGGAGTTTATACTTTAAACTGAAACATTTTAAAAAGCTTTTCATAAATAATTTCCTGTAATACAGAAACGTGGAAAACGTGCAACCAAGGTCGACTTATTTAGGTCTCCTGGGACCACAAGCCAACGGAGAACGGAGATTGTGGCACTTGATAAAAGGATGACAGGATAACCAACTGTTGCCGAAAACACATTTTAAAAATCCAAACTCTATTTTCAGAGTTAGCAAACATTTAATTTAGCGCAATCGTGTTTTATGTACGTACGGTCTTTTAATAACAGGAAATTAAATTTCGACCAAGCGAATCCTGTTAAAAAGTTTAAATGAGCCTATCTTAAATAATATATCGCTTTAGTAACTCGTATTGTCCTTAACAGTCTGACACGTTTAATCTACTTTTAATTAATTTTTGATAAGAATACCATTTTGCGTACCTATTCTTGTTATTTTAATAAAGCGCTTAAACTTCGCGATACCTTTAATGAAATTTCTTTCCCTTGCTTTGTCGATCTATGGTGTTGGTATTTAAACAAGTGGAAGGTAAAATAGCTACTTGTTTAAAGATCTAAGTGCCCGACATACAACGCTAATAAGTACATTGTCAGATAGTGCAATTTTGAAACAGTAAATCATACGAATGCTTCTTGTTCTTATTTTCTTTATTTGGAATGAGAAAATCGTTTAAACAAGAAGTGTGCGAGTGCCTTATTTTCCTTATAATATGAATATCCTGAGGGAGGTCAGATGATTTGATGAGTGTAGCAACTTCGCGTTTGATTTTAGAAGTGGGGTCACGAGAGATGGGGGTGTAAGCATTGTCCTGGAGAAGATCATCTACTTTTGCCACATACTGAGTTTTATCTGATACGACTGTGGCATTACCCTTGTCTGCGGGTAATATTGCAATGTCAGAATTTGATCTAAGACTTTTGAGTGCAACTCGTTCGTTCCTGGAGGTATTGCAAGAAGGAGGTTTCGCAGAACGAAGACACTTGGTTGTTTCGAAGCGAATAGTGTCAGCACTACTTTTAGGGACTGTACGAAGCGATGACTCAACTGAACTAATAATGTCTTCGATGGGGATTTTGGAGGGAGCTACAGAAAAATTGAGACCTTTGGATAATATTGAGGACTCGGCTGAAGTTAAAGTGTAAGAAGAGAGATTTACAATGGTTTTTGAACGTGCATTGGAAGCAGAAGAACTGTTTTTGGGTCTAAGGGAATCAAACTTACGAAGATGGACAGCAGTGGTAAGCTCAGAGGTGGTTTGAGCTTGGACGTGGGTGATCCTATCAAGTAAAGACCAATCATCATTACTAAGAATATTAGAAAGTTCTAGATGAAGGCTCAAGAGTTCTCGTGACGTAAGGTCGAGATCCCGCCTTGTTTGTTTTATGCGTTCCCGGATAAGGTCAAAGCTGGCACGACGAAGAATATTCTGGGATGAGTATGTCGATATGTGATGTTTAATTTTTAAGAAATTGGGAATAACCTTATGATCGCGACAACGACAAAGAAAAGTTAGAGTGCAGAGAAGTTTTGCGAGTTTATGCTCTTTTTCTCCTGAAGAAGCCCCTTATAAAAGTGGGCGAAACGTTGGGTCTTGTCTCAAAATGACACGGTCCCAATCCGGAAGACGTTTTGTTAACAACAAATTACTTCATATTTTAAATCTAAAGTAATTAAGCAGCGAAGTATGATTCTAAGAGGTTATGTTAATAGCAATTTGGATGTGTTTAGACGTGCCTCACCCATACCTTTCGCAAAGATGCCACTTTAATAATCGGGTGAGATGCCGACATGCATTTGGGTATCATTTTTTACTTTTTTGTAGCTATGCATACGGAATACAAGAGAAAAAATAATAAATTTGTGTGGAGAATGGACCCAAGAAGCATTGGCAGCTGCTATTCAGCATGTTCATAATGGTAGTATGACCGTTCAAGCTGCTGCACGACAATTCAATAATAGATCGCAGAGGAAGGCTTTTACTCCGAAACCTCGGTACCTGGGTGTCAACCGATTGCGGATCGTCTTTGGGAGTATCTCATTTAAGAATCCTTAAAAGACGAATAGAAGTTAACAACAGCATAAAAGGAAGAATGGGACCAGCAGGATTTTTGGGAAGCGTAGTAGAAAGTAAGTTAGTGGTGCATATTCTAGGATTACAGAAAATGGGTTGTTCTCCCACTAGACCCGATGTGAGGTAAATGGCTTAAAAATTCCTCATAAATTTGACAAAACTGCTGAAATGGGGCTATGATTGGTTAAAATCTTTTCTACGGAGACATCCTCACTTGTCTGTGCGAAAAGCGGAGGGGCTGTCAATAAACAGAGGATTAGGAATGAACAGAGAAACCGTCACTAAGTATTTTAAATTATTGGAAAAGATATTAGAAGAAAAACAATTATTTGACTAACCTGGCCATATATTTAACATGGACGAGAGTGGCTTATAGGTAAATAATAAACCTGGAACGTTATAGCAGAAAAGGAATCAAAAGCTGTAACAACCCTTACATCAGCAGAGCGAGGAGAGACTATTACAATCATTGGTTGCTGTAATGCTGAGGGCTATTTTCTTCCCCCCACTTGTATCTTCAAGGGAAAAACAAAAAAGCAAGAATTTCAGGATGGCATGACAAAATCTGCGTACATCAATTCAAACATTTTTCTGGAATTGCTACAAACTCATTTCGTGCCCCGCAGGCCTGCTGGTCCAGTTCTGTTAATATTTGACGGCCATGCGTCTCACTGTAATTTATGGGAAATGCTAGAATATGCTGAAGATATTACCTTGCTCTGCCTACCTGCCCATACATCGCACTACCTTCAACTGCTTGATAGGAGTGTTTTTAAATATTTAAAAAATGTTTATAACCAGACTTGCAACACCTGGTTTGACTGCAGTTTGGTAAATTGCTGAACGAAGCCTGGAGTAGAAAAGTTCCTGTTCAAAATGGAGTTTCAGGATTTAAAGCTACAGATATCTTTCCCTATAATCCAGAAGCCATTCCGGACTATGCATTTATCACTACTGCACCTAAGGCTGCAACAACCAACGCACCAGAAGCCATATTTTTTGAGACAAGAGAAAATGTAACGCCTCCTATTCCAGATGATCAAACACCTTCCTCAATCCGTGTCAGCTGTCACTTCTGTCCAACGTCAGTTACCTACCACTTCAGCTGTAGAAGATTTAACTCCAAATAAAATTCTACCTAATGTCAGACTAATGGCAAATATAAGTGCGACTAGGAAGAGGGGATTTCAAGTAGCATCATTATTAACCACACCAGAAAACATTAAAAAACGAAGAGCTTTAGATCAGACAAAAGAGGAAAAGGCACGTAAAAAGAATAAAATGCCGCAAAAAACCAAGATTACAGTCAATTTAAACACCAAACTGACTAAAGACGAGGAGGCTATAAAAATAAAAAAGCAACAAATCATATCCAGCGATTCTGAAGATCTATCAGATTGATGTTACTCTATATGACAGTTCAGAATTAGAAAGTGAAGCTGAAAATAGTATGTGTGTTGGTTGTGGCGAAGAGTAGAATGAATCAACAAAAAAGGAGGATTGGATTCAGTGCTTGAAATGCAAAAATTGGATTCATGAAGGGTGTAGCAAATTTAAAAATTGTTATAAAATGTGTGCCAAAATTTTGATGAAATTGAAAAAATGAATTGTACCATACAATATTATTTTGTTCAACAAAATATGTTTTGTATCATTTACTGGTTCATACTAATAACAACTACCAATTGGCATCTGTCCAAGCATGATTTGGCATCTTACCCATAGACCCTGAGAGAGATGCCAAAAGCAGTATATCTGCTGAAATGTAAATGTATTTTTTGAAAATAATCTTAGCTTAGATTTACTTCAAACATTCTACCCCGCATAGTAGTGGCTCCTTCTGCGTGAATTTGGAGCTGTCTATCTCTTTACACAAGCTTGCAAACTTAATTTTAAAAAAGTGTGGCATCTCTCCCGGACTTACCCTATTAGGTATTTCTATTTTCTGCAAAGTAATATTTATTTGACATAAATTTACTATCATCAAAGGAAAAATATGGCTCATTATCTAGTACGTCCTTCTTCCCAGTAAGTTTCCTAAAGTTAATGTTTTGAAATGGTACATTTAATGTTCCTGTTCTTCAGCTGTAGATTTTGGAGCATCAATCCTACTAAAACGTTTTATGTTATATTGCTCCAAAATAGACATTGTTCTATCCCAAACACTAATTTCTTTTAGCAATTTTAACCATTGTAAAACGACATATTTTTAACAGTTTTAGTAACGGATTAGCTTTCTCTTGGTTTTTCCTGTTCCTGTTTTTCTCTGAACAGTGAACTTCTTTTATGCTCTTCCATCACCTACAAACTGTCCTCTTGCCGATTCCGTAAAATTTTAAACATTCTGAAGCTTTATAGGCGTTTATTTCTGTTTTATTTTCACTTAATTTTAGCATAAGTTGTGCCATTTTATAAATGTTTTTATACGATTTAATCACGAAGAATGACTGGAGTGTAAGTTCTCATATTTCACTTTAATTGTAATGAACCTACGCCAACTACTACTGTGTTATCAAAAACAATAGATCAATTTAGCGCCAATTTTAAGTTCACCTACCTTATATCTGCCTCATTTAAGCCTTTTTCCGGATTTTTTCCTTCATATATTTTACAACCAGTATTCCGCGATTTGGTAAATAAAAAATCCTTTAAATTATGTCCACAACTGACTTTTTAACTTTTATTTTCCTTGGTGGGTCTCTACATATTATATCGATCTGCTTTTGATATTATTCTCTGTTAACTTTAGGCTTTAATGTTTGTGAATATAATTTGGCAGTGTACTTTTCCATCTATATTTTTCATTTTGGCCTAACTTTAGTTAAGTGATGATAAGTTTCAGCTTCGTAATTTGGCGAAGAGGATATCTTCAGAGACCGACTCCAACCAATTTTGTCACGAAAGTTTAACACTGAGGATGGCAACTTAGTTGTCGGAATAGTTTTTTCCTTTATTAATTAATTTTTACGGTTTTTACTGGGTTTTTGAAGTAATGATAACTTCATTCCTTCTTGTTTATCTGTTACATTGTTCATTTTGCTTGTTTATTAATTTAGTCAGTTGCGTATTGCTCCGTTTTCGTTCCTACTTTACAACGTATTCATGTTTAAAACAGTATTCACCACAACTAAATCATTCATGGTGCGGGTTTTGTATTATTTTGCGCATTGTAAATGGATTAAAAGGTTTGAAAATACTCTAATTAATATTCACACAAATTTTTAATAAACTAAAATTAAACAGATTTCGTTGTAAAAAAGATCAAGCGGCGTTAATTGTTAAGCTTGTCTTAAACTGCTTCACTAATTTTATTTATTTGAATATCTGCTTGCTGAAAAATACTTTATTTTGGCTGAATACGTCAATAAAGCTTCAATATATAAGTAAAAAGTCTACAAAAGTTTTTTTAAACAATTTAAAATTTTTGCAGTTTTATTAAACTCTTGCCAACGACTTTGTATTTTGTTAACATTCGCTAAATTGTTGTTGCAATTTTAAACTGATATATTAAGCAGTGCCTCAGAAAATCTAAAAATTGCGCCTTTGGTTTGTTCATATGTAACTAAAACCGCCAAACTATTGGAATACTGTACCACTCCCAAATTTACTTGCAATTACAATATATGTGCAGTGCACTTAATTGAAATATTTCAAGTTTGAGATTGATATTACATTTAATTATTAACGACCTGGAAACTTCACACATATAACCCTAGTAACATAATAAGATGTAATAAACTTTTGATTAGTTGGAAACTATTTAACGTGCAAAACAGCCCTATAAGTTGCTCTGTAAACCACTCTCGCTTAAATAATGGAATATCAGCCTCTCTAATCGATGTGCAACAAAAGCTGCGCCTTTGCAATTTACAGAACGTTCCATTTGAGTAATTAAGAACAAAGGCCGACATTGAAAACTGAAATTGAAATATACAGCATTAATGTAAGAAAACTTCACCTTCTCTTATCAATTAAAACGCTGTTAAATTGAAATTGGATTGAATCTAGACTATTTTATATCGGTTATCTGTATTCACCGACTCTTATTGAAATGTGCATTTGGAAATGTAGTTGGTCGAACATGTATTGTTTTCAGAATGTCGACATTTTCAAACCGCCGAACTGTGTGAGCTGGATTTTAATGCTTTCAACGATTTTTTATTTTTAGATTTACTAAATTAGTTTAAATCTTCTAATTGCCTTAAGAGAGTTTATAGAATTCTATTTAGGAACGAATATTGTAATACGTTTGTAAACGAGTCAAAACATCGTTAAGGTTGTCGATATAGCCAAAAGTTATTACCGAAGTAATTCTAGCAAATAAGAAAAACTAGAACTTTTCAGACATTTCTACATACATTTCCGGTTCAATAATCGAAGCCGGACGGATGTGATGTCAGACTAAATGCAATCAAGAACCTGCCATCATCGGTAGGTAATGGAGCACTAGGACGCAGAAGGAGGTCGCCTTACACTTGTCGATGTCGATGTTACAGCTACACGATGACATTTTTACCAATTACTATATTTCCTGTAATTATTATGATTCTAGCGGGTGCAATTAGCAGTTTATTACTTATTGATTACATGATGAATATTAATGCGTTTGTGGATTATACGAGATTAGCGCTCTGAGTTATAAAAGTTTATTTCATTCCGGCTTTACCTACCTATTTACATATGGATTAATCTTCATGACATTACTGCATTAGTTTCAGTACATTTGCTTTAAATTTTGTTTAATGTAATTACGAAAGATTACCAATACAAAAAGATTGTGATTGAAATTAGAAACAAATTTGCACAAAAAATTTTGTTCGTTGTTAATCGGACAAAGTTGAATAGGAATATAATAATTGGACGAACTGAGAAAAACCCCAGTGTTGCCCTAAATTCAGCCCTTCTGTTTAAATTAAAAGCTTACGGAAAAAATTGCCAAATCGTAAACACCAGTTTAATGGATGTTTACAATTTGAGATTACGTTACGTTAATCCAACGGAAAAAAGTCACCTTTCATATAATGCATTCTCGTTCACCTTTCCAGGGTCATAAGTGTGACCTTCATCAGTTTAAAATTTAACATTTACGAGATTTTAATCATTAAACAGCTCTCAACCCTTTTGCAATCACAATGCTCCTTGCTGACGTCGACTGTATAGCAATATTTAAAAAGCAGTCTTTTTATTTTGCTCCAGTTTCTTGATATTCCTGTCAGTTTTTTAGAACGGGTATAAAAACCACGAATAAGCTCTCGAAGTGTAATTTAAATCTCGTTTTTTCGATTTTCCTTTCGGAAAACCATTGTATTTTCACGCAAGGCAGCACCTATTTTGACTACAAAAGAACACTTGGCTAATGTTTTCGCGTCACTTAATCTTTTTGTGTGACGTTTTTATTATTGCCCAATGAATTTTCAGGACCATTAAAATATCCAACCTTTGAAAAATGATAATAACTTTTAACGGAAGCCAGTAACAATGGCAAAATATAGGTTTCTTATTATATCGGCCGATAATATTCCAAATATGTGTAGAAAGCTTATCGTCACCAACCTGTTCGATTCTGGGCACAATCTACAAGGAATTAGTTGTCCACGAATTGAGGTCGTACATGTGGGACGAACCGTTTAATACAAATCACGTCTATACGGCCTATTACTATGCAATACCTTGCATAAATTCAAAGAATCCGTATTTATTTCGGTTGCGTATTGAAAGTGATGGAAAACCTTGACCATTCTTTGTTATTGTTTCAAAGCGGAATTGCAGATGGTTTAATAAGGATTTTGATTCTACAGGGAGAAAGAAAGACTTAGCTCTCTTTTGGGCTTTCGTTTTATTTAAAGCTAAGAAATTGTAACATAAATTAATTACGTACAAGTTTTCAAAGTTTGCGCTTAGTTTCCGAAAACTGTTTAACTACTGACCTTATAAAATTTACATCAATAAATTCGCATGACAGTTTATATTAAAAATAAATTTAAAATGATTGTAAATCTTTCCAAAGTATTATTTATTTATCGCACAACCTAGATTTTTAATTTTTGAAGTTTCTGAATTTATCTTCAATTTTCTTCTGATTTTGACATTTTATTTACACATTTCTAAGAATTATTATTACTAATAGAACTAAAAGTTTAATAAATTTTTTGAAAGTTTAATATTTAATAATTTCATCTAAATTTTCACCTCTGCTCTTTTGATATCAACATATTAATAACCTGTATCAAAAGCAGATGTTTAGTTGATAAAACCACAGGCTAGTTATATTACTAAACTGTGATAAAACGTGCATTCCAGTTTTTAGAATGAAGTCTATTCTGTTGTATCGGTGTCTGTCGGAGCCGGAATAAGTCCTGAATTTCTGCCAGTAAACTCTCATTATGTGTCTGAGAGTCCGAGATTCCGAAACTTCACGTCACAGAGGCGGATTGTGAAGGCTATTGAAACGTTTTCAACGAAATCGTTCTTCAAATGTAGAAAAGATGGTAGTTTCTAAAGCCTGTGGTTTTATGTAGGAGCAGCGGTTTGAAAATGGAAATTAGGTGGTTTACCTGCAATTTCTGTCCTTATTATGCAGCATTCAATCTTTTATTGTTTTTACAATCGATTTTTGATTTATCATGAAGGTAAGTAGTGTTTGGTTTGTGTTTTCTTTGTGGATAAGCAGATATATAAAGGTTTTTCAGAGGAACTGCCGATATGATAAAATATTTTACAAAGCTATACCTCTTTCTTTAAGAGGGTGAAATTATTATCTCCCCCAACAGTTTACATTTTGCTCCACTCTATTACTTCTTGTAAAGCTACGAGTAGCTCCAATTTTTGCATTCGTCATAGCAAATTTTCTGTCTTAACCAAATATATAGATGCTATTCTTTTCACTTTTAAAATATGGAATGAATTCAATTATCTTTCTTTGCGGTGTGTGTGTGTGTGCTCCGATAATCGAAAGAGGTTGACGACTATTACAGTATCAGGGGTGGCGAAACACTCGATAGTAGAATTACGTTTTGCAGTGACATGGCAGTAATTAAAGTGGCTGGGCTTAGTTTGCTTGGAGAACTAGCTCTGAACTGAGTAAGGGATAGTCTCAACTCTAAGTGAAACAACTTGGAATGGGGTTCTCAACCCGACACAGCGCGTCCCAATGGCTAATAGGGAGATTCCTGTAGATATGCAGGATAGATGTGAATAAGGTTTACCAAATAAGCATCCGCGGATCAACTGAGGCAACGCAACGCGGCTGCAAACGACATTTGTCCCAGATTGGGTGGCCAAAGTTCATCCTCACCAACCCGTCTGACCAACGTGGTGTTTTATGGCCAAAACCCTTTAAATGATTATACCTCACATACAACGGCCCTTAGCCCACAGCGGCTCCAATACTACCGACCAAGGCAGCGGGGGGATTAGTAGAAGAGCAGAAGGTGCTAAAATTACTGGAAGAGATCAGGCTGCCAACACTATACAGGGTGTATGAAAAAAGCCGACAAATAGGCACACCATGGGAAGCAGCATTAAGAAGTAAACAAAAAACTCTAGTCCCATTTTGCTGGTGATGAACAAAGCTCGTTTTGTTCTAATGAAATTCTGTTTATTAAAATGTAAAGACAGAATACATGACAAGTCAAATTACAAAATAACAATATTACTAGTTGCTATGAAAACAACCAATCCTAACATGTGTCGTACAAAGCAAATATATAAAATAGCCTGCTTGTGCTAGCAATGAAAGGAGCGCAATGCATTATTTCCAACACCCCTTCTCGCTGCTTTCATGCACATCTTCTTGGTGTTCGGTTTGAATTCCAAGTTTCGCTTTGAAATAGCAATGTCGTTCTCGTGTGAGCGGTTTTGTAAGTAGATCGGCTGTCATCTGCTCTGTAGGACAGTAGATCATGTTGATGACCTTTTCTTCTTGTAGATCGCGCAAGAAGTGGTGCGATATATCAATATGTTTCGTTCGGCTACTCAATCGATTGGATTCTACCATCTTGATACAACCTTGGTTGTCTTCCAAAATAGTAGTTGGACCACTCAGAGCACCACCCATGTCAAAAAGTAGCTGTCGTAACCACAGCAGCTCTCTAGCCGCTAACGAAACCGCCACGTATTCGGCTTCCGTAGACGACAGGGCAACGGTCTTTTGTTTCTGACTGCACCAGGCAATCGTCGATGTACCAAGCTGAAACAGATAGCCACTGGTAGATTTTCTGTCTACTTTGTCGCCTGCCCAATCTGCATCGCAATAACAGACTAACTCCGATTTCGCAGTAGACGAAAATCGTAACTTCTGATCTTTGGTACCGGAGAGATAACGTAAAACACGTTTGACTGAGCTCCAGTCTTTTTCTGTAGGAGTGGACACTTTCCGACATAAGTAACCAACTGCAAGTGCAATATCAGGACGCGAAACAGTGGCTAAATACAGCAATGATCCGATAGCTTGCCTGTATTTATTATTGTTCGGAAGTTGCGGACTGTCTTCCGCATTCATTGCAGGAAATCCAGTTTCCATTGGTGTTGATGCTGGACGACAATCAGCCATGCCATATTCTTTCAGCATCTGAATAACTTTCTGCCTTTGATGGATCAGGAAAGAACCATCACTTTCACGTTCCACATTGATACCCAAATAATGAGCAACTCCACCTAAATCTTTTGTGTTGAAGTAATAATCCAACTGAACACCAACATTTTTAGTAAGTTGCTCAGTGGTTGCTGCCACTAGTAGATCATCGACATAGATCAGCACGTATGTTGCGTTCCCGTCATTCTCAATACGTGTAAACAAACACGGATCTGCTTTGCTGTACTTGAAGCCCAAAGTACGTAATACTTCAGTTGCCTTCTTATTCCATGCTCGAGCAGATTGTTTAAGTCCGTACAGACTACGTCGTAGACGTAGGACTTTGTTTTCTTGTCCGGGGATGACGAACCCATCAGGTTGTTCTAAATATAATTCTTCGTCCAGTTCACCATTCAAGTAGGCACATTTGACATCTAAATGGCGAACATGTAAGTTTCGGAGTGCTGCAACGGTCAACAGCGTCCGAACAGTCTCGTGGCGTACGACAGGCGCAAACGTCTCGTCGTAGTCAATGTTATTACGCTGAGAGAAACCACGGGCCACCAGTCTGGCCTTATAAGTGTGGATATGCCCTTGACCATCCAACTTTGCTTTAAAAACCCACTTCGCTGTTATGGTCTTGAAACCGGGCGGCAAATCTACAACATCCCAAACATGGTACTCACGGAGAGATTTCATCTCTTCTTCAGCGGCAGCCACCCACAACTTTCGCTCTCGTTGTGACAATTTCATGACATCACTCCAAGTAACAGGTTCTTTGTTTCCCTTAGTCTCGGCCATGAAAATATCATCATATCGCTCAGGAGCTTTCCCGGCAGTAGAACGTGTCGACCAGCGAGATCTCGTAGAGGAGACGGCATGTGGCTCGCATGGTTTGTCTCTTACACGCTCTGACTGAGGTGGTGGCGTCTGCTGACCCAGATCATTTACCTCGTAAAAATTATCAGGCTCATTCGTCAGATCTTGTTGTTCTGACTCAATTATGTTATTATCATGCTCTGGTGTGGACTCGTAAAAGCAATCACAGTCAATGACATCCCCTTCTGGGAGTTGTATCTTCTGATTGTGTTGGACAGGAAAAAGTCCTGGTTCACTTTCTACGATTCTCACAGATCGGCTAACGGTTACTTTGTTAGTTTTAGGATCAAGAATCCTGTAGCCCTTGGTAGTAGTGCTGTATCCCACCAGGATACCAATCACGGCGCAGTCATCCCATTTCTTTCGTAGTTCGTGTGGAACTAGTCGATAAACCTTGCTACCGAAAATTCGCAGATGACTCGTATCTGGTTTTCTACCGTAGCATTTCTCGTATGGCGTCGTGTCCACCGAACGACTCGGCAGACGATTAATGAGGTACGCGGCCGTCGAGATCGCTTCTCCCCAGAATTTCAACGCCAAACCAGCATCAAGAAGCATGCACCGTCCCATCTCTACAAGAGTACGGTTCTTTCGTTCAGCAACTTCATTTTGCTGCGGCGTATAGGGCACGGTCGTCTGATGCTCGATTCCTTGCGATTTAAAATAGTTTAGAAGTTCCCTGTTGACAAACTCTTTGCCATTATCTGAACGAAAGGTTGCTGGCGTTCGGTTGAACTTCGTCTTGACGGCATTAATAAACTCCTTCACCATACTGGGTACCTCGTCCTTTCCATGAATGAGTGCTACAACAGTAAAGCGAGAATAATCATCCGTGAAAGTCAGTACGTATCGGTTGCCAGATGGAGTCGTGTGTTGCATCGGGCCACAAAGATCACAATGGATAAGCATGCCCGGCATCGAAGCTCTCGTTTTGCTGTTCTTCGGAAACGGTGTAGCAGTAAGCTTTCCTCGTGCACAAGAGTCGCAATCTCTATTGCATTCTGATCCCAGCTTCACTGTTATGCCAGTAACCAGTTTTTCTGACACGAGTCTTTTGATAGCTGCAAGGTCGCGGTGTCCAAATCGTCGGTGCCACTGATAAAGAGTGGCGGCACCTACAACAAATGCAGTTTCTCCTACCTTGTCTTCCGATGAATTCACTGGTGCACCACCACGCAACCAGTATAGGTCATCATCGTGCTCGCTGAACGCTTCAGCGACCAGCTGACCATCAACGGTGGTGATCATGCACCGATCACCTTCGAAAATCACACGCATGCCAGCACGTGTCATACGGCGAACAGATAGTAGATTCGTACTGAGGTTCGGCATGTACAGTACATCTAGCAGTTTGACTGATGACGTTTCCCCTTCTGAAAGTTTACAAGATAACTTTACCTCACCAATACCAGTTGACATTAACTTCGATGATTTATCAGCTAAAGAGATGTTAGTCTTGTACTCCGATAGGTTCTGGAAACGTTTCTTGTCATCTAGCATATGTGATGACACTCCAGAGTCAATGCACCATTTTTCGCCGCTGTTGTTAGCAACCATGACTGACTGTTGCTCTTTTACTTGAATAGCTGTGCCATGGAAAGCAAATTGCGATTTCACTTTTTCTCCACCATTGCGACTATCTCTACCCTGTCCTGCCTGATGTGCAGTAACATTGCGGCTGTTATTTGTAGGCTGACACTGTGGCGTTTCAGGGCAGTTACGTCTCAAATGACCTGGACGATTACAGTTGTAGCAGGTACGATCCTCAGCCGGCTGGCTGCCAGGACCTCCTACTCGGCCACGGCCTCGGCCGCGTCCACGTCCGCTTCGTCCTTGACGACCGGAAGTTGATTGCAACGCTGTTTCACTGTCTAACTTGATGCTCTGCTGTCCAGTTTCCATGCGACGTCGGTACTGGTCTTCGAGTTTGCCTATTACATAGTCCAGAGTCAAATCGGCTTCATCTCGTCCCTCTAGAGCTGTGACAAGTCCAGAGTATGAATCCGGAAGACTGGCAAACAAATATGCCACAATCTCTTCATCATCGACTTTGGCATTGGCTAATCGAAGCTGGTTAACTAGTGCCAGCACTCGAGTAATGTGTTCTGACATTGTGCCAGACTTGTATCTGACTTGGCTTAACTTCGTGCGTAGGTAAACGCGACTGCCATAAGTTGACCTTTGGTATAAGTGCTTGAGATGTTCCCAAACATCGTGCGCTGACTCACGACCGGCAAAATGTGTCAACTGAGTATCAGTGACATGTAGAGTCAGTGCAGCCCGTGCACGCTCATTTGATCTCTTCCATACATCATTTAAGTCGGATCCAGACTCCGGTTTTGGATTTGAAGTCACATTCCACAAGTCCTTTTCAATGAGCAACGCTTGCATCTTTTCTTTCCAAACTGCATAGTTCTTACCAGAAAGAAGTGGAACTAATCGTGTGGAATTACCTTCAGAATCAGCCATCTCAGGGAAATATTTGTCAACCTTAAATTATGCGTG
This sequence comes from Melanotus villosus, assembly GCA_963082815.1. Taxonomy (NCBI): domain Eukaryota; kingdom Metazoa; phylum Arthropoda; class Insecta; order Coleoptera; family Elateridae; genus Melanotus; species Melanotus villosus. The sequence continues at coordinate 12,642,264 of OY720421.1, forward strand.
TCTGGCGCCCATAACCTGATGAACAAAGCTCGTTTTGTTCTAATGAAATTCTGTTTATTAAAATGTAAAGACAGAATACATGACAAGTCAAATTACAAAATAACAATATTACTAGTTGCTATGAAAACAACCAATCCTAACATGTGTCGTACAAAGCAAATATATAAAATAGCCTGCTTGTGCTAGCAATGAAAGGAGCGCAATGCATTATTTCCAACAGCTGGCAACCCTCTAGTTATCGAGTAATTGATAGTCTTAAGTAGGATACTAATTTTTTTAATAGGGCGAATTATTATTAAATGACAATGACTGGTCATAGTTTAGGCAACAGGAAACACAACTGGTTAGTATTTTAGCATTTTTTGCTTGGAGTTTGGCTGTAATGTGTTTTCAATTAAAGCAAATTCTTTGCTTCTGAAAGCTTTAAAAGGTTTTGCAACGCTGCACTGTTTCTAAGTAACTACTGGAAAATTCGAAAACGTTTTTATTTAGATCAACATTGCTTTCCTGTCATTTTGACTTGTCAGCAATTGCTTGTCTGTTTTAATAATTTCGAAAATTGTCCGTTTGTTTCATTATTTTTTTGTGTTTTGGACGGATGAACCCACTTTTACTCGCAACGGCACCAATAGAGTGACGAGAACCCCCATGCTGTTTATCAAACCCATCATCAGGTGCGATTTAGTGTAAACTTTTGAGCCGGAATTCTTCATACTTCAGTAATAGGGCCACATATTTAATATTTTACCCCAACGTTTAACTGCAAACAATTTTGTGGAGTTTCTGACTAACAACTTGCCGGATTTATTAGAAGACATCCCTTTAGCAACCAGAGGAAGTATGTGGTTCCAAATGGATGGAGCACCAGCTCAGTGGGGAATTCAAACAAGAAACTGGTTAAATGAGGAGTTCTCTGAGAGATGGATTGAACGAAGTGGGTCGGCAGAGTGGTGTGCAAGAAGTACGGATTTAAGCTGTCTTCTTCTTATGGGAAACTTTAAAAGAGCACGTCTACCAAGAAGAAATAAACAGAGAAGATCAGCTGATAGAAAGAATGCAGCAAGCAGTCGCCACAATAAGAGAAAATAATATGTTACAGACCATGAATGACGGCATCATTCGCCGAGTGAGAATGTGTCGAGATGTTGGAGGGGGTCATTTTGAACAGTTATTATAAATTGTTATCTAGTTTTGAATAAAAATTTGGTTTTTTTAGTTTAGTTTATTATTTTTTAATTGTAAATAGTAACAATGGTAAAAAGTAAAGTTGTAGTAACGTTGCCAAATTTAAGAAACTTTAATCGAAGATATTGTGGAAACTATGAGTTTGATGCCAAAATGCCTGAAGCTTCTTGTTCAGTTTTTGATGTAGTTTCTCATGATGTTACTATTTGTCGGCTTTTTTCATACACCCTGTATTATGGATCGCATCTTAGAACATACGGATACTCGCAACAGAAGAGAACATGGAAGAATTGGAATATGAATTAGGGAAGATTAAATGGGGTATGCGGTAGGGAATGAATACAGGAAACTAAGATCAGGAAATATGTTATTCCATCAACAAACTTCAGATAAGAAGATTTGGGAAAATTAAGATTTTAATTAATAAGAGGATAGCTAACAGAGTTACAGATATGAGAGTAATATCAGATAGAGTTATACAGTTCCTGGCATAACACGATCATAAACCCTGAAGATAGTGCAAGTATATGCTCCAACCAGTGCATATAAGATGACGAAGAGGTAGAGAGCTTCTATGAAGATATTTTTAAGTGTATGGAGGAGAACAGAGCATCCAATACAATAATCATAGGAGATTTCAATGCCAAAGTTGGCCCTAGAAAGAATGATGATGAAATATATGTAGGGCAATTTGAAATTGATCAAAGAAACCCTGGGGGCGATATGCTAGTGGAGTTTTTGGTGCAGAATAGATTATTATAATATGAATTCATTCTTTAAAAAGAAAGATAATAGGAGCTAGACGTGGATCAGCCCAAATGGCTTATACAAAAATGTGCCAAAATAACACTGATTTCACCCAAAATGTCGCTATCCATCGACGCCACTACATAGTGGTATTTGGTGCTATCAGTTGTTATGTTTGATATAGTGAATTGACTCTCCACCTGCTTAAACCAAATAGCAGGATTGTTCTTCCAAAAAGGTGGAAGCTTAAGAGAAACTCGGCTAATCTCCTGCACTGTGTTGTCTGTCATAATATAAGTTGTTCCGTACTTACAGTTAACCTCCAGAGACGCTTGTTCAGGCGTCGGGGTCACCAATTGTAAGAGTTTCCATAAACAGTAATACAAAAGGAATTAGAACGTATTTATTTTTAAAATGACACCAATCCAAAATCATAAAAATAACAACTGAAAATTAACTAAAATCTAAGCAACCTAAATTAATTCAAATCCGCTACAAATGAAATAGATTATATTTTATCGACAGGCAGGCAAATAGTTTGTGACGTCGGTATATTAAACCAATTCAGCACAGCAAGTGACCACAGCAATAAGAGGACAAATATTAATAAATAGAAAACTTGAAAGACTAAAAAAGGTAAAACGAAAACAACAAGTTGTAGATGTGGAGAATACAATACAAACTAACAATCCAAAATAATTTCCTACCGAACAAAATAGTTGAAAGAACAATTAATAGCATAAATGGGAAACTTACGTTGTTTATTAAACAGGCACTGAAAAAACCAGCGGTTTGCAAAAAGACAAAAAAAAGATACAATAAACGATAAAGCAAAGCAGTTTCTCGAAAAAAGAAGACTTCTTATCAAAGAAGGAAAACGAAATTCCATAGAATTTGTAGAAGTAAACAAAACTATTACAGAAGACATTAGAAAGTATAAAACAAAGATAGTTGAAGGTACTTTGGAAAAACAAGGGTATGAAAATACTACACAGAAAACTGAATTCAGGGAAAAGAGACATTTTTAAGTTAAAAGACGAAAACAGATAAAAGCAAACTTCTAGAAATGACTTTTATCAACCGAAAGAGCAGGCGGGTTTTAGGAAAGGGTTTAATTGTATTGGCCATCTACAAACAATAAGATTATTGATAGAAAAGATTACTGAATATCAAATACCTCTCTGGTTGGATTTTGTCGATTATACCTATAGAAAAGCGTTCGACAGTATTGAAATTGGGGCAATATTGGAGGCAATACATAATGCTAGAATTGATCACAGGTACTTAACACTAATTAGAAATATATATAAGAACGCAACTTTAACTTTCCAAGTCCAATTACATGAAAGCACAAATAAAGTCAACATACAACACGGTATAAGACAAGGGGACACAATTTTCCCCAAACTGTTCACTCTGGCGATGGAGGATGTATTCAAGCAACTACAGTGAGTATAAAAATCTCTGGAGAAATACTCAATCATCTACGTTCTGCTGACGATGTGATTTTAATTACGAACAACCCACAAGATCTACAAGATGCTCACAGAATTAAATAACGCATCCCAAAAGGTAGGATTAGAATTGAATATTAGTAAAACGAAAATTATGACCAACGTAAAACAGAATATACCCATTCATCTACGCAATACTATAGTCGAACAGGTTGAAAAATATATATAACCTAGGACAAGAAATAAGAGTGGGCAAGGAAAACCAAAAGGCAGACCTAAACAGACGCATTAGACTAGGATGGACAGCCTATGGGAAATTAAATTATATAATGATAATGAATATAGGTACCACGAGAGCTCAAGGCTAAGGTCTATAACGAATGTGTATTACCTATCTTATTGTATGGTAGTATGTTACCGAAGCATGGACATTTAATAAGTCAATTATTTAAAGAACGCGCACAACTAAAAGAGCCATGGAACGCAAGATGATGGGCATTAGCCTAAATGACAAAAAGAGAAACACCTGGCTACGCACAGCAACGAACGTGGACGACATCGTAGAGCGTATGACAAAACAGAAATGGAAGTGGGCAGACCACGTTGCGAGGGCGAAAAACAGATGGACAAAGAAATTGCTAAATTGGAGGCCATGGGATCACAGAAAACCAATTGGACGCCCACAAACAAGATGATCTGATGATGTAAAAGGAACTGTAGGTTTTAAATGGCAATAATTGGTACAGAACAGAATGAGGTGAAAACATGAAAAGGAGGGATATGTCACAAAGTGGGCAAAAGGCGGCCAAAGAGAGAGAGAACAAGGTGGTACTTCGGGAGAGTGATAGTTGCTTATGCTGTGGGAAGCTTACATGTTGTGCGCGGGAAAAGGATTAACTTACAGCTTACAGGAAAGACCATTACAAAGAGGTACTGACTGGTAGTGGAGCTGCTCCTGGTTGTACCTGTGTGGTCCCAGGGTACCTGTGTGGTCTCAGTCAATTTTTCGATAGGGGTAGGAGAGATGTCCGGACAGACTCACAATTAAGATATTGCTGAGAGTGTAAATAATAATGTCACTATTGACTCTCTGGCATTAACTACACCCGATACTGTGTGTCTTTTGGGGTAGGAAGAACAGGAATGAGCTTTGAGGTAGCTCCGCAAGATACAGGTGGTTGGTGAACAAAGGCTAGCCAATGAAGAAGATGATGGAGACCCTAAGAAGCAGTAGTAGGCGCAAACCTGTATCCAGTGAGGGGCGCACCGAAACAAGGGGGTCGGGGACCCCCGTTGAGTACTTTTCCAGACCAGTAACTGTTGTATTTGTTTTGTGGCAATGGCGAAGTGCACCGCCACTGGAGCTACAAGGGTGTAGCACGCACTGCACTGTTCGTGTTCCTTGCCTTCTATCCAGTTTAAACAACTGACTAACATAACTAATTAATAAACGAACTTATACTTGACAAATGGCCCAAAAATGACAACAATCCCCCTTTACCAACCTAACAATAGTATTAAAAAATTTCATATTGAGAATATATGATACATAAATACACTAATAATAAAAGTTTGTTGACAAACGTACAAACCTAATCACTACATAGGTACATGAAAAGTTACTAATGTAATGGAATGTAAATTACCTTGAAAGTCTGTAAATGTACTCGGTAATATTGCCAATGGTTTTAAAACAGGGATACGATGTTTAGAAGTCCTTCTCGTTTGTAGGTCAATAGCCAATATTAATTTTAGTAATCGTGCTCGGTATTGCATTTTGAAAGTCGAAGCTTCTTTTTTCGGTAGCATAACGGTTGAAAGTACTTATGTAAACGAAACAAAGACAGGAAGTGATCGAATAATACATTGCAGACCACTAAATATGGATAACCTGAACTTTCAAAATTTGCATTGAATATTTGAGCATAAACTCTTTGTTAACTCTTAGTTCATATGTTACAACATAGGTCTGTTTTTCTAATGACATTTTAGTCAAATTCTAATTGGCATATTTGTAGTATGAAACAGGGGCATCTTTTTCTTATTTTCTTGTTTCTGGCGAACTGTTGTGTTTAATATAATATTCCTTATTTAGTTTTAACTTGAGTTAGCTTAATTAATATCACATCTGAGAAGTTTTTAAATTCTTCTGCTACTAACTTACAACCCTAAGGTTGTAAATTACTAGTATTTTTATTTGAATTAATGTGAAGGTCTTATTTTCAAGCAAATATAATCAGCAATTTACAAGCAAACAAATACCGAAATTCTTATTGCAATTTTACGTATAAATAATACAGAAAAAAGTAAACAGCGAGACTGTTCTCATTACATTTTTAAAGTTTAAAAAGTTACTTTGCTTCAATTAAATCTTTTAATGTATCGTGTTTAAAAGTTCTTGTGGTGTAATAAATATCACAGAAGAATAAATGGGATTAGAGTTTAAGGGTTACAAGTTGAAACTTTTCCCTTGCATAACGAGTGCTTTTAACTTAGAGAATAAAACACCGCAGAAAATAAACAAAGAGTAATGCTATCTGTGAAACTCACGGTGAAATATTAAATCACAAATTAAATTTCCTTTGCAAGGCATCATATTTTTTCTCGGCGTTTTTGTACTGAAAGGACAAAATTGCATATTATTATTAATCCAATTGTGTTAAATTAATAATATCTATTGTTAATTGTTTGGCTTTAAGTTTTAAATCTTTATTTGAGCACCAACTTAGGCTGGAAAATTATATTTCAACATTCCAGAAATGTTTACTAGCCTATGGAACTCAAGTTTAATTTTGTTAGAGCCCTATTTTTTCTGGTCGTATTCGCCAGTTTCAATTAAATTTTGGCAGGGTTCAGAATCAAGCCGTTTCAGGGAGGGCATTGCCCAAGTTATTTATTTAATACATATTGTTTCTTTACTAATTTGAAATATTGTGATAAGGAATTGCCAAAAAGTTTATGTATTTTTATATGTGAAATTTAGAAGATTATTAATTCCCCAAACATTTTGCTCGTTAATTAATTTAAGGGCATTAAAATCCTTAATATGCTTAAGGTAACTAAAATTCTGATTGTAACACAAAATATTATTGTTTTCAAACCGCGTATATTGTTTTATATACAACGCTAAAAATAAAGTCACGTGTACGTTCGTATACCTCTACAAAAGCCCAGTTTGCCCCCAAGTAATGCTCTTGACGTCAGAGTTTGCAGATGAACAAAACCGTGATTAATGTTAGATTATATACATTATAAGCAGATAGTTAATCGACCGTGTTACTATTTTAATGATTTAATAATAAACCTTTTATATATAGTTTTATTAGTAAACAGCTGCTTTAAAAATAGCAACTTTTTTACATTTATTTATCGTAAAAATTTCAGGGTACGTTTTATTAGTACAAATACTGTTGCTGTTTGTTTGATGTAAACAGTACGATATTTAGAGTGTTTAATTTTTGAAATTTAATGTCAAAATACATTCAATCTAAGGAACGGAACCCGTGTTTTGGTTCACTTAAAACTCCAAAAGCTCTGTAAAACCATAAAAATTAATTAATAAAATCAGATACATACTTTAGCAACTAAGTTACAAGTTACCATCCTCCTTTCCTGACAATGTTGGTTGGAGTTTATTTTTTCACCAAATTTCAATAGTAAAGTTCGCTGAGGCAGCACTCTTGAAGATATCCTACTCTTCACCAAATCGTCAGAGAAAATTCACAATTTGTAATTGTAACCCTAACCAACATTATCAACAAAGCTTAACACAGAGGTTGACCGAAATACGTATTTGTTTTTATGAATTAATTGTTGTGGTTTTACCGTATTTTTAGATTTTTCGAGTAAAAATACGTGTTTTATATACGTAATCTACAGCTCAGCACAATCAAATTATCGGGGCCCTTTTTGCGCCCATTGAAATCTTAGTCTTTTGTGCACCGCTAAAAAATAATAAATTATTTATTATTGTTATACCAATTATTCCCTAACGTGACATAAGGTTGTGTTTAAATATTACATCACATAACTAATAAGTTGCACACATACATGGACTAGGTAAGTAGAGTTAGAAGTTATGTACAAACTGTTGCCACCGCTCTTTATCTTGAGCCATTAACCGTAACTGTATTATAGATTTTACTGTTTTCTCTTCTATTGTTCTTTGCCATGATGTGCAGGGTTTCCCTCTAGCCCTTTTCCCTGCGATCACCATTCCAGGGTTGCATGACTGACAGCGTCTCTAGGTTTTCTTAAAGTAGAGCCCAGACCTTTACACTTTATTCGCCTTATTTCAGTGTTTTGTGTTTGCGTATTCCTGGCCGGTTCTTCTCCATAATTCCACGTTTGATATACGTTTTGGCCACCAGATCCCTAATATATCTATCTCAAGCATCTAAGTATTGACGAATGCTTGTAATTTCATTTTTTTATGGAACCGTAACATACCTGGTTTCTGAGCCATAAAGTAGAATTGCTTTGACTGTAGCATTAAAAACCCTAATCTTAGTGTATGTCATAATGTGGTTAGCTGGCCAGATTCTATTCATACTAGAGAAAGTTGATCTTGTTTTATTTATTCTATGTCTCACGATCCAACGCTGCCGAGATAAGTAAATTCATTTACTGTTGCTAAAGGATTACTATCCAATATTGTGCTAATTTGCTCCTTCGGTGTTTATAACTAACAGCTTAGTATGTCGTATGTCCTTATTGATTTCCAGCCCCACCTTCATTCCATTACTAAGTTATTTAATTTTAACTGCAATTTTTGCACTTGAGTAGACACATCATCATAATCTAGGTCTCCTAAAACACCCATTAATCCCAATCTCATGTCTCTTGTTTGAACTTCAATAGTTTTTGATAATACCAGACCCATTAATATTAGAAAGAGAAGTGTTGATAGGATGCGCATCCTGGTCTCATCCCAGTTTCAGATTTAAATGATTGTGACAACTGCCTTTTGGTCACTCGACATTGGAAATCGTTGTATCCTTCCTTAATCAGACTTGTTGTTTTAGAGGTAAATCCCATACTTCTAAATATAAACTCTCTATTAACCGAGTCAAAAGCTCGCTTATAGTCGATTAATAGTAACTGGAGTGGCAAAATGTCTACAAATGAGTGCCCACGTCTATATCCACTCGGGCAAGACTCTCAAGAACTTCCCCAATTCGGTTTAATATAATGTGGTAGATAACTAATTACATTCAGAAGACTTGTCCCTCACCAGTTTTCGCATCTTCGCAGGTCACCTTTTTTTTTAGTATTTTAACAATAATGCCCTCTTTCCAATCGAACGGAAAGGTTTCTTCTAGCCAAATTGTTTCAATCAAGGGATGCACACCTCGTACATCCCTTGATTGAAAAAATTTGGCTAGAAGAAATGCTAAGGTCTGCAATTTTTTTTCTTGGGACGGGGAGCAGATACAAACATGCAGCTTTGTTCATTGTAGAACGCACTCTTTATGAATGTGTAGCAGAGATGGCAGAACCATACGATGCACACAAATCTAGTTACAGCAGTTGCAGTGTGACAAGTTTTTTACCCTTAAAATGGAGAATTTTACGTTCAAGCATCAGCGTTTTATTAACTTGCGTGGGGTCAAACTAGTTGACATTAATCGGCAATTGACTGAAACATGTGGTGATGGTGTTACGGACGTGTGGCAATGTGTCAATCAATCTTGGCACGTGATGATGGCATGAATGTTGCTTTCCTTCCAACAATTATCACGATAGATGAAACATGGATACCTTTTTTCAATCCTGAAGCCAAACGTCAATCAAAGCAATGGAAGCACACAGATTCACCGCCACCTAGGAAATTTCGAGTTTCCGCCAGTTCCGAGAAAATGATGGTAGCCATGTTTTGCTCCTTACTCGCTCGACCTTGCACGAAGTGAGTTTTGGTTATTCCCAACGCTAAAGGATAGTCTCCGGAGCCGCACATTTTCCTCTCATGCTACTCTCGCATCGACAATTTTCCAGTGGGTTAAACAGACACCTAAAGAAGCATTCTTAACGGCCATGCAATCATGGCGTCGTCGTTGCCAAAAATATGTATGTCTAGGGTGAGACTCTGTTGAGAAGTGACTAAAGTTTGATATATGTGTTGTAAGTAAGTAGTTTATAAGAAAATAAATTGGAGATTTTAGCACTTGAATGCACCTCGTAATATGTCTGCTGTAGTTTCGGTATGGATCTTTAAGATGTTTACAGTTATCATGTTACTGCCAGCTGCTTTTCCATTTTACATTAGCGCAACAGTATTACTTCTTCTTTTGTAGGGAGTTTTGCATTTGCAGTTCAGACCCTTCAGATTCGGGTGGTATTTGAATGTCTTCTCCTGTAATATTCACAGTCTCTCCGGAGTATTCCCTCAGTTGCTGTCAATCACACATAAATTTACTCCATATTTATCTTTTACAGACATGTCATCTGTTCTCCTCTTGTCACTCTTGTCAGTTGTCGTATTTTCTGGAAGAGATCTTTACTATCTTTCTTGTCTGTAGCTATTTGAGCTTGTCCTGCTATATTTTCTATGTATCTTTCTTTGTCTCTCTTTATATTTTTCTTAAGTGTTATATTGTACTTTACATAATTCCTCGTTTTTTCTTCCTCACATAATAAATACTACATGCCTTTTAGGTCCCAAATTAATTAACATGGCGTATTTAATAACATGCAATAGAAAACATACGCAAAAAATCACAAGTGCTACAAATAAAGCGTGTTTTGTTAATGGATCAACCCATTTTTATTTTGCTAGAAAGTAAGCCTACAATCGAATTGGTTTTGGAATAATTATATCAAAACAATTGCTAATAACTCAGAATGTATTTTATACATTTTGAAGCTAGTTGTGTTCGTTAAAATGGGCGGAGGAAAGATTATCGATGAAAAAAATCGTTCAATTATTTTCAGATTTTACAATTCTAGGGATTCATTCAAACTCGGAAATTGCAAATTTATTAGAGTAAGAAATAAAGTTAGAAGATGTAAAATTACCGGTTTAGTAGCCACAAAGACCCGATATGTAAAAAGTAAGATTGCAGAATGCCGATAGAAGAGCGGCGTTCCAATTTACCTTTAGTTAAGTGCTTTTTCGCGGTTGTGGCTCAGTTGGTTCAGCGTGTATGTGACCACTGAGGTGCCCTGGGTTCGATTTCCAGGGCCACACATACACCGAAAACACTCGATTACTTCTTTCGGAATGCAATGACAAACCATGGAGTTTTCTCTGGAGTAGCCCACGTGAAGCTATAGACTACTTGACACGCATACTGCAGATATATGAAGAGAAGACCGGCAATGCCCTGTAAAAGGGCATGCCACTTGAAGAAGAAGAAGTACTCTATGGAATGATGCCGTTAAAAGGCGAATCTCAAGATTCACATGTTACAGGGAGGCTCACAAAGTGGGATTTAAGAGTTACTTAGTTATTTTATTAAAAAGAAAATAAAGTTGAAACAGAAAGGTGTTTTTTCCTAACAAAAACTTAGTAAAATTGACAACTGTGTTTTACACCAAAGCAAAGTTATTTTTAACGCCAAATCAGGAGAAAAATAGAGTAAGATGGGCAAAAGAACACAAGGATCGGGCACCTCAGCAATGGAGCGCTAGCGGTGAGGTCCGATTCGATGTGTGTATTGGAGCCAGTAGAAGTCGAGTTATTCGCAAAAAACATGAGGCTCTCCATCCTGACTGTCTCAAAAAAAAGGTAAAATTTTCTGAATCGGTCCTGGTCTGGGGCAGCATGACATGCAAAGGGGTAGGAAGACTTCATTTTGTTGAAGTAACTGTGGATAACAAATATGTGGACATTTTAGAAGAATTATGTTTCAGCGAGACGGGGCAGAATTCACACCTCAAAAAGCCTTAAAATGGATGGAAGACTACCACGGTGTACCACTTTTGGGTTGGGTTCCTGGTAATCCCGATTTGTCTCCAATCAAAACACAAGATGAAAATGGTGCTACAGAAATATCCTGTTAGGACAATCCCTGAACTGAAGTGAAAGCTTCAGGAAATATGGGATTCGTTTATCAGAATTTTGCCAAGGCTTGGTTAACAATATGCCCCAAAAAACTTCGGTTTGTTATAAAAAATAAAGGCTACCTACCCTTAATTGTTTTTTTTTTTTGGTTAATTTTACGTATTTGTTTTCATTTTGGGTATTAGTTATAGGTTTTAGTCACTGAATAGGTATTTCTTGTGGTTAAGAGATTGCTCCCTAAAGATGAATTTCTAAAATCCTAGGCTGGGTGAACTGATATGGGAAAGGGCCCGTATACTTCAAAAAATAGTTAAATTATGCATTGAATATGCTAATACTAAACTTCCCGAGTTGTAATGATCACAATTTACTAAAATAATTTGAAGCAGGACGGATGGAACATCACTTGTAAATCAATACCGTAAAATTATAATATGTGGCTAAACTTATAGGTAGTCAAAAGTTAAAAATGTTATTATTACGAGTACTATTTATAACAAAAAGTTAGTTAAGTTTACCATTTTAGAATCCTTAATACAAAAAAGAATACCGAGACAGGATAATTGGCCATATAAAAAGGAATTTACGCGCACTTCTGATTTAGACACAATTTCATAAAGTGGTTGGTGTAGGATAGGAGGCAAGGAATCGTGGAAAACCAGCCAAGCTAGACTCAAGGACAATCGAACGACTTACCCCGATATGTTGTCCGTCGACAAACACCTGTGGCACTAGGATATGGTCACAACGCATGCGGTCTCGGATTTCTCCCTGAAATTCGTTGCTCATGAAGACGTCCCGCTCTTCGAATTTTACAAGGAGAGTCCTTAGTATTTGCTTTACTTTCATGCAATTGTTATACGTTTCTCTGACGATTCCCATTGTCGTCGTGTAAACCACCACTTTCCCTGCGTCCTTTTCTTTGTAACTCTGAAATAAGATACGTTCGATTAATTTAAGTGAAAACCTTTAAAATCCCTCGATGATGCGAAAAACTCCTCTATTTTCACAATTCTTTTTAAAAAGGGTTTCTTGGAAATATTTTTTTACTTGTAAATAGATGACGTCAAACGGAAAAACTGCGTAAAACTTTAGTTGACTTATGAAATTAACTGCTTTTCAAAATTCATTTTATTATTGTTAATTAACTTGATGGATGACAGAATCAGCAAACGTTGATTGAATTGTAACTCAAATATCGGTATTTAATCAACGAAACGGGTTTGTCAAAAGTTTAAACATCGGGCTTTATATTGATTTGATTGATGCTGTAAAATTTACAAATTTGGCCGGGGAAATACACTTCGTCTTTTAAAGTCAAATGTTAGTGCGCAGTTTATTTTGTTTATTTTGATATTCCTGGATTAGTGAATTAAATGGCCAGTTTTTCATTTAATGGTTTGTCCAACGGTAACTGAAAGGCAAAATATTTGTTTAATATCAAAATTATAAAAAAAACATTTTAGTCCGTGGTATTTCAGCAAAAGTGTAGGTTTTCAATATTGTAAAATTGAAAGGAAATTGAGAAAACAATGTATAGCCAAATTAAAAAAGAGTTTCCTTTTAGTTCGAACGGCGTGGGATTAGCCTATAGATTTTTTCACAGTGAAAAGGTCAACTTTAATTAGGAATTTTAATCTTCGTCTTTTCCTACTGACATACAAAGTTAATACGAGTTTAATAAACTTTTCAAGCTTACTTTTTTCCACTTGTATTTTCCAATAATTGGATGTGGAAACTTTTCAACTTATTCAGTATATTTCGTACCTTTAATATATCAAATCTGTAAATGTACAGTTTTCATAAACTAAGCTTGTTTATTTCGTAATATTGGGGCTAATTATAGGCATAAAAATCAAAGCGGAATGATTGAATTGACCCAGATATAAATTCACAGTTTTTTGAAAACTGGTTTAAGTAGAAGTAAAGAGTATGTAAATCATATGCAACCAAGCATGCTTGCCCTTTTGATATGAATAATTTTTTCTTCGCGTATTTAAATGTTTAAGACGTACCTACCTCAGTTATTAAATTACGAATTTAGAATAAAATACAGCAAATTATTTTTCCAAAAACTTATTTTGCTACAACCTTTCCTTAATCTTATGAGATGTATTTAGATCAGTTGGCCGTATTCTTTATTATTCAGATGCTTATGCCAAAAGAGTTCCGAAGTGAAACTAACTTCTTCTGCGGTTTCAAAGCGGTACCCAACTTCAGAACATTATTTTTAGAAACCTTATATTAAATGTTAACCTCAGCGTATTTCCGAAGTTAAATAAAATTCTTCGTGTGATATGTAAGCAGAAAGTTCCGTTAGGACAAATTCATCATCATCCCGATTCAACACGTAACGATATTCGTATAATAAGCAAATTTATAACCTTAATAAATTACATCCGTCTGCATATTTGCTAGCGTGCTAGCCAGCTAGCAGCATGAATTGCAATTTTCCCTAAGTTGCATTCAACAGTTTTCTTCGGCGAGAACTTGCTAATGATCAGTTAACCTACAAATAACGCTAAAATCTCTCACGTGTAACATTATCAGAAATTAATGTTTACGTGGAATAGCTTTCAACGGAAACCGAGATTTCAAGGTGAAAATATTTGTTTTTTGTCACCCTTCACGTCAATTTTTTATTAGACGATAGTTTCAATTCTTGATTTGTTCAGATGACTAATGAACGAATGACGATTGCAAAAGAATCGATGGATTTAAACACGAACTGCTATAGTTCAAGGTAATTCCTGCAATTTTCTGATGTTCCAAGTTTGCTTGTTTGAGGCTAGTTAAACAGAACTTCTTCGAGTTTTTATTATTCCATATTAAAATAATTACAATTTTTAAACCCGTTATTAACAAAGCGGCCAAGGAAAAAATCTGCTGTCGTAATCATAATGGCATTTTTAAGACAATTATTCAACTAATCTCTACAATATCAGTCAACCAAACTGCAATAACTTTCTACTGAATAAATAAAACACTTTAACAAATATGTTAATTTTAGAATGCAGGTAATGTAGGTAATTATGCTTATTGAATTTTAATAACTTATTTCTGCATTTCATGTGTAATCGCATACAATCTCTTGCATGACTTGAAATTCAACAGAAAAATCGACGTCAGTTGCAGCACACACGAACTAGAAAAAAATTATCTTCGTATTCTCACGATGAGTTCCAAAGTTCAAGGTTGTAGTTTGTAAGGATTATAGTAATTAATAATAGAATTGTGTAATGTTTGATTTATTGCGTATCTATGAAACCATTAAAAAATTTTGGTGAATCCAACAAATTCTGCCATTCAGGATTTAAAATCCAATACAACTTACCTAACAAAACTTTGAACTTTCAATGTCTTAATCTATTATTTAACAAAATAGCGAAACTTAACGAAACACTTTAAAAGTGTTGGAATTTATAATAAAGGTTAAAATTCATCAGCAACCGTCAAATTTAGGTAATATGTCGATAAATAAAATTTACCTCCTTAATAAAGTCGAAAATCCAGCTTAAAGGATTACCTACAGCACTAAAAGACCGACCTAACTGAAAGTGTTTGCATTAAGAGGGTTGACCTATTTCAGACCATATAAACCAACGTGAAATGTACTTACATTTCAGTAGCCTAAAGTAAATTTACTATTCAGCCAATTTAGGAAAAATATGGTCCGTTTTCGGCTTGAATTTTAAATAAAAGACATAATAATAATAATAACAATTTAAATTCAGAACTGTTTCACACAATTGTTGGGGTTTTCAGATGCTCAAATAATTGATGATGATTTCTAAAATTTTCTCAGGGTTTGAAAACGGGACAGCTTTAGCATTTTCTATAGTTTCTGTCTTATATTATCATATTAATGTGTCGTTTACAAACGAGGATATTATTATTAAGCAGTTTGGCCTCCATAATTTGAACTTAAACTCCTACATTCAAATGAATAGAAACTAAAATCTACTGAATTATTCAATTTCAAATTTTCCTGCGAAAAGAATTTTTGCATTAATTTAATCCCGTAATGTATTCCACGCTACACATGTAATATGTCGAATTTCAAAGAATTTTGATGGGGAAGGCATTGATAAATAAGTGCATTAAAATGGTTGGTTGCTGCTTTAGTAGAATAAAGACTAAAACTCGTACGTTTTAGGTTGCATGCCTTGCTGATTTTATGCATTGCTTTGTATTTTTCATGGTTCTTTCTCTGGTGTGATGTAATATAATATTATAAAAAGTTAATAAAAAGTTAACATATTAAAATGTATTCTTTTAAAAACTTCTATTATCCTTTCATTTGGGTATTCTTGTGTAGTAGGTACACCTAAAACGATTAAATTTCGATCCGATTAGAAGTTAAATGCATTGGTCAACCACAATCTACGTAGTAATGCACAAACAGTCCACCTAAAACAATTTCAGAAATTACAAATGTTTGTCACTAGAATATGTAGTTAATTCGCGATTCTGAGGGCGGTGTTCATTGAAATAAACAGAGCAATCACCATTCGAAGCATAAACTGAATGACTAAACCCACGTCGTGCTAAGTCTGTGTAACCGTGTATCGTGACGGATTTCCACACGATTAGCTAACAATATTGACTGGATCCATTGAAAAAAAAAAATAACGCGTTATTAAAAAAACACAAAACCCCAGCATGACCGTCCTTAATATTATAATAGTCAGGGTGCCAGCCACAACAAAGTTATGTATAATCAAGGGAGATAAAAAAATCGAAGCAAAAACTGTGTAATCAAGAATAGAAGTTAAATTACCACAGATTATGATTGAAGCTTAGGTAAATTAAAAGAAACGCTTGAATGGAAGAAACGTTCAAGGTTTCGTAATGAAAGGAAAGAAAACGTTAAATGCATAGGAAACTGATCATCTCGTTAAAGACGATAATAACATAAAATGTTAAAAATTAGTGGTAGTTAAATATAAATCAGAATTTCATTTAAATCGAATAAGAAAACACCTTGGGCTTAATTAATGGTGCATCTTGAGGAAACCCATCATTAGAACGAAGGCCTCGGAAATCCTGTGTTGGCCGAAGTAAAAGATGAAAAACAACATGTTTTTTACGACACTGGTTTTAGTACGAAAGTAAAAGTATCTAAAAAATCAATGTAATGTTATCGAAAGTATGATTTGGATACTATACTTTGAACCTTAATTTTACTTTGAATACACAAATTATTATTAGGTGTGAGAACGTAGTTTAATGCTAATGAGAGAAGGGCGAGTAAATAGTTTGTTTATTCATGTTAAACATGAAATCCTAATCACTTTCATTTTGGAGTAAGCAAAATATAAAAGTATCTTTCACTTTTATGGTTTTCTTATATGATTTTGAGTTTCGTTTTGTAATATTACCTTTCCTTTCAGCAATTCTCAGTTTAAGATTTTACGTTAACTACTAAATTGTTATTTAAAACAATTTAATTAATTCTTAGGTACAGCAAAACATATAAAAAGGCAACGTCATATCTTCATAAATAACAATAATGAAGTAACGTACAAAAATAAATCTTAATTAGTAACCAGATACATGTGTTCTTATATAATAATCATGCGGATGTTCAATAACAATAACAGAAATTTATAAAAATTGCTTGTAGTTACACGAATACGCTCAAGAGAAACTTGCCCTAATAATCCTAATAATTCTCCGTTGGAAAGAGGAAAACTGTCGTTTCAGTTTCAGTCCATAAAATCCCAATAGCTACACCGAAAAGAGCAACTTGTGATTTTTCCCTAACGAACGAAAGCAACAAAAGTGGGCAATCAATTTCCCCTCGTTATTGATTTTTGCTATCGTTGTCTACAACTTCCTTATTCTTGTTAAAAAGCCCGTTTTAAGGTAACGAGAAAAATAAAGGGATTTTGTTTCTTTCTTTGAAGTTAGTTAACTTCCATAGATGACTTACGATTAATTATTTAACTGTCTCAACAGTTAAGGTTAATTAAATAAAAATTCTTGTAAACATGTTTCGAATAAGCAAGCGAGTGATTTTAAAGAACTAAGTTCCTAAATAGTTGCAGCTGATTTTCATTATCTTTCGTTCTTAATTCTTTGTTAATTCCGGAACGAACACAGTGCATTTGAGATCTTGGTTATAAGATACAAAGGTTACTCTGGTTTTAGTTGAAAATGTTAAACGAAGTGTGATTAGATAGAAGTATCATTACTACAAAAATGCAGATTTAGGTCACCGTAACTAAGTTATTCACCGTAACAAACGCGTATAGTGTTAAAGGAAAGGTATAATTACAGAGTTGCTTTGTTTATCTATACCTACTCTTTAACAAAAACCAGTAAACAAAAGGCAGTTGAAAACGTTTCTTACAATTCCGGTTTAATTGGAGAGATCATTATGTCATAAGTTATCATAATCCGAATGTCTTCCCCGTAAGTTTTCTTGACTACTGAAGTTTGCTCATTTGTGGGGATACTGAGGATACGCATTAGTAATTCGGGCTGGATCTGTGGTTTTATTTGCATAATTTAGAAGTTCGAGCAGAATAGATTATTGCCAGCTTGTGAGCAATGGGTTCGATGCACTTGGGAACCACCCGGCCAATTATTTTAAATCAAAGGCGTTGCAGAAATATTTTAACAAATGTAGGTGTTGGGGTTATCGTTTTCGAAACTTCAACAATCTTGTCCATCAGATTTCCATCAACATTTCTTTGGCTAAATTAAAGATCGCAACTAAGTCTGTGCATCTGTGCAACATTAAAAAAATATCGAAAATATCGATGCCGGAAAAGTATCAATATATCGATTAAATTCACCATATAGGTCGAATACTAATACGTTTAATTAGTCAATAAGTGAAACCTACTGATGTATTTATTGATTTATAAAATACGAGGGCGGGATGATAGGTGGTTAGCATTCACTTAATTTACATTTATTCATTGTTTGAAACTTCGAGCTTTTAGTTGGAAATACTGAAAATATAACGGCAACTTTTCCAATAGTTTGGTATTAGTTACTTATACTGCAAATAAAACGCATTTTCTATTTGTTTTACAATGGTTGTCCGAAGAGTGTCACAACGCCAGAAGTGATCAACAAAATTCACAATCTCTTGTTAAAAGACTGAGCGAAATAGCTTGTTGAAGAGCGATATTTTAACAGAAGAGCTGGGTATGAAAGAACTCTCAGCAAGATGGATGCCGTGATTGCTTACACCTGATCAAAAAGTCCTCTCGTGCAAGTCTACCAAGAGTATTTGGGCATTTAAAAAATTCCAACCGATTTTATGAGTCGATTTGTAACTACAGACGAGACCTGGGTTCATCACTACAGCCCGAGACGAAACTCCAATCGAAACAATGGACAGAACCCGATTGTTCAGCTTCAAAGGAAGCAATACTAGTAAAATCAACTGGCAAGGTGATGGCGTCAGTTTTCTGTGATGCTAAGGGGATTTTGTTGATAGACTATCTCCAAAAGGGCAAGCTATACATAGTGAATATTGCGCTAACCTTCTGGGACGATTGAACCAAAATGTCTTAGAAAAAAGACCAGGGTTAGCACGAAAAAAGTGTTACTGCAATGGCTAAAATGACGAAACTAAACTACTGCTTCCCCACCCAGCTTATTCGCCGGAGTTAGCTCCCTCTGATTTCCATTTATTACCTAAACGTATTTTTTTTTTTGAGAGGACGGAGAATTCCAACTTACGAGGAGACAAGTCCTCCATACTTATAGGGAAACACCTTTCGTAATGGGATCAGAGTATTAGTTCATCGTTGGACAAAATGCATTGCACTGTCAGAAGACTATGTTGAAAAAAAAATATCATTTTAAAAACACGTAACTAGTTTCTCATTATCAGGCTAACCTCTTATCATCCTGCTCTCGTACTTCACATATTGATAATAAACTCATGTGGATACTTTAATCTGATAGCTTCCTCCATATATTCTTCTTCTTCTTCTTCCCATTATTATATAATGCCCTCTATGGATCTTCAGTGGAGATTAGGACCCAGCTGTTCTTCCGTCTTTTGGGTGGACTTCCTTGTGGCCGTCTGGTGTCTGGTTTACCTTTCATTGCTATTTTGGCCATTATCCATATATCCATGCGTTCAACATGATCTCTCCAGCGCCTTCGTCTATCTCGGGCCCATCTACCCACGTCTGCGATTTTAGTCGTTTCTAACTCTAAAGCTTGTCCCAGTTATTATTCTCAGAGTCTTCATCTCTGCTATTCACATTATTTGCTTTGTTTTATTTAGTTCACTTCTTGTCTCTGGTCCATAGGTCAATAAGAATCTCACGCAAATTTTATAAATTCTGGTTTTGCTGTCAATATTCATTTTGTCGTATTGCATCTCATAGTTGTCCTGATATAATTGCTGCCTTTGTTGATTGTAAGCTTACTTCTTCTGTTAAATTACGATTACTCATTACTCGGTATGTCCACACCGAAATATTTAAATGTTTCACTTGCTCAATAATTTTTTCATCCACCATTAACTTGCAACATATTGGATCTTTAGCAATAGACATCGCTTTAGTCCCTTTTGCTGCTATTTTCGATTATATTATTTGGATGTTATGTTCAATTGAAAATGCATTCGTTGTAGATTATTTTAGCTGTCTGGCGTCAACGCTTCATCGTCCGCAAAGCATACTATTTGGCCACTACCAAATTTCTAACGAAACGCTTTCACAACGAATTGTTAATACGGGTTTCCGGAACAGTCAATCCATTATGGACGGAATATTCATAATCAGGCAGCTAATAGAAAAATCGACTGAATTTGGTAAACCATTATTTATATATGTAGTTTGTAGATTTGGAGTATTTTTTTGGTATAGCCTACAACTTATTTACCTCTGTATTTTAACATCTCAGTCGTAATTTTATCTACTCCCGGGAACCTCCTATTTGTTAGTTCCTTAATTGCGATTTATGTTTCTTCATTTCTTCCTTGGTCGTCATTTGATTCTTTGTGTATGCAGATGTCGTTAGGTAAAATAATTAAAATTCTCATGGGGACAGATGTGACATCAACTGTTAAGGGTTCTATAAACATAGTTTCACCAATCAAACGTTAAACTGTAGTGGGGAATTTGATTTGATTTGATAAAAAAACCTCTTGTATTTTGGGTTTGTCCAAAATTATTGTACATATAAATACAATTGATCAGAAGATCAGAGGATTCCATTCCTTCTTGCCGCACGAGAACTACTCTGGGAGCTCACAAATTTCATTCACTCCTTCACACTTTTCACCGTACGAGAGCTACTCTGGGACCCAACCAGTCTCATTAGGCTCCTACGCTCCTCAATCCTTTTAACCGTATGAGGGCTACTCTGGGACCTCACAATCCTCATTAGGCTCCTACAATACTCCTTAACGCTTTCGCCGTACGAGAGCTACTCTGGGACCTCACAAGTCCTATTAGGCTCCTGCATTCCTTTGTTTTATTTTTCTTTTCAGGAGATTTAATGTTGAAGCATGCCAACTCGCTTAGGAACACCCGCCTTCCTACTACCAGTTATTAAGATCCGATATTAATTAATGCCCTTGTTTATATGAATAAAGCTAAAGTTGTATTCCGTCGCTATTTAAATGTCGTAGTGCGGAATAAGCACGTGACAATCTCTTCCAATATTCTCTCTTCAGCATGACTATTTTATTGTTTACCCTGTTCCTTGTTGTTTTATAGTTTTCATATTGATCTAGTGTTCTCTGTAGCCTGCATTTTATATACTCTTGTCGCTTGTCGTTTGCTGGTTTCTTAATCTCTTCCGTAAACTTTGTGTCGATTCTTCTGTTTGTTTTGATTGTTCGTGTTCCTACGGCTTCACTGTATATTTTTCCGTAATTTTTCTTATATTTTTTCATGTATTTTCATATATTAAAAAATCTTCAAATGTCGATTAAATCGATATACCGTTAATAGTTTTTTAAATTCTGTATTGATATTCGATATAATAATAAAATCCCAGCCGAAATCGCGACACAACTTTTTTAAGTTTATTCCTGAAAAAGAAAAACAAAAAAAGAACAAATTGTTGCTCTGATGGCCAGTTGTGTTGGCTTCAACTTAATGATAAGAAACGACGTCGCGTGATAAGATTCAAACGTTATCTTCTACCTTTTTGTCGCTTGTGGTATGATTAATACGAGACGCAGGTTGTTTATAAAGTACCCGAGACGGGCTGGCTGTATCTCAGGCAACTAATTATCCTCGTGGCCAATAAGTTTACGTAAAGTCGTATATTATGCAGCTCTTCAGGAAGATTGGAGTGTAAAGTTTAAGGTAATGCTGTGATATGTAGCTGAGAACATAATTTCCGGTTTTGACAACCCATAGCAAATCATTAATATCGTATATAATGGTCGATAATTATGATCTTAACAATTAGTGGGAAAGCTTTCACTTTCGTTTTCGCACCTGCCGTTACCCTTTTACTGTAATTTCATGCATGCATGTGCCAGAAAATTGTTCTTGCTAATAATAATGTAAGAATTAAACTTCTTTAAAGGTAACTTAATGTTCTTTGCTTTGTTAAATGGTTGTTGCACCACAGTGGACAAGGCTCATATTAGTAAATTGAGGATGCTGGCAATAAAACGAAGATAAAAGATTTTTATTTTTTGAAACAAAGCGAACAAAAGGGTATTATTTATTTTTTGAAGGAGTGCTAAAATTAATAGAAATAATAAGCATATCGAAGATCAAAGTAATGTACTTCAGCCAGGTAGTAAAAAAAGTCATTATTTATAAAAAGAACAGCAAAGTTATTACAAGTTTTAAGAGTTTTCTTTGACAGTTTAATTTTCAGCGTTACAAAGAAACCATTGCCCTTGGCAATCATTAACATCTTCTTTAATAAAGGTAGTAAAGTACAGACCTTAACCTTTAAATATTCGCCACTGTTTTAATTGCTTCCTCTACAAACTTTCAAACTTTTCCAGAAAATATTAAGGGATTTTGTAAACATTAGCATTATAGCAAAAACTAACGATGAAATCGACAAACATCCTTTATTATTAACTTCACCTTAATTTCACTTGAAGTATGAAGTTAGGTCATAATTTTGTCTTAACTACATTATTAGATTAACGAAAATAAATGAACTAGAGATTTCCACTCTTACAACGTCGTGAAATTTTAATAAAGATTAATTTGGAAAAATATGGGAGTTAATAATATCACGGTGTTTTGTAGAAAAACATAAACTTAAAAAGTGAAACTAATTATTTGAAGCAGTATCTATTAACTTAATATGATTAATCCTGTTCCTTGATGCTGAGTGTTATTCAGTTTAAAAACATAAGTCAGAAAACTTATAATTTTGCGTTGCAGATAAATCATGCAGGGGATAGTCGTTGATGTTAACAGCCTTGATAGTTTTTACGTCTTGGTAATTTTAGGAAAGATTCTTGGACATTATATTTAAAAATTAAATTTTAATACCTCGAAAGTTAAATCATTAAAATTTCATTTTACGCATTTTAAACGAAATTTTGTAGATACAGACATTGGGGAAAGAATTAAATCGCATTGGAAAGTTTGAACTTTTTAAGAAATAATGTGGGTTTCGTAGACGTTTCAATAATGTAGTAAACAATCCATAATGATCCTCTAACTAGAAATTTACATTTCAGGCATATGTTTCAGGTCTTTCACTGGTATTCAGCTGGACTTCCCTTTTTGCTTTATAATTTACAAAAACTCGATGATTATGTTTAATCAAAAATGCAACAGGATGCCACGCGTTTGAATATTTAATGTTTAATACATTTTGTTAAAAAAAATCGAATTCAAACCAAAAAAGTGTTAATTACCGACTGCAACTTTATAGCGCCTGATTATATTTTAATGCTAGATTAAAGAATGAATAATTGTAAAATATTAAAGACGAAACTTTCGCTCTTTATTTCGCCATTTTGACATTTTTGGAATTTAATCCGTCCTTAAAACCTTAAAAACCACGCGATATAACTTTTACTGAAAAGGTCGCATAAGGTTTTGTCTTTACTTCATAAATAATTCACCGATATGGGACATTTTCCCCCTCAAAAGATTTATTACTTCAGGCATTCCAAAATGAAAAATTTACGTCTTAACAGGTTCTCTTTAAAAGTTAAGTAATTCAAAAATAAATTCTGATCTAATAGTTATGCCCTGGTTTGATTAAAACCTGCCTAAACCCATTGCATCATTGCTGTATTTGTTAATTAACATTTAACCTGGTTTCTATATTTCCTAAAAAAAAGTTTGACATACTTCCAATAATATTTATCAGAATTTAATAGGATATAAAGTATAATATCTGTGAAATCAATATACTTCCTACAAAGTTGCGTAAGAAGCGTAGGTATAAGAAAAGAAATATAATATAACGAGAAGTTACACGCACGTGATATGAATCATATAATAAATAAGTCCAGATATAAGTTTCCTGTAATATAAGAAACCCGCGTATTGCTTAATGCGAACAGTTAAATATTTCGAAATTCATCTGTACACAAGTGTTTTAAGTAAATTTAGAAGAAAAAGCAAAGGCGAATGACTTCACTTGCCACTCCTTCAACTTTCTTTTTCGGGGTTGTCCCAGCACAATACGGAACTGTTAAACGTCTCAAGACTATAATTTACTAAGAGACGACGTTTTTCTTTTTTAATTATTGTTGATATAACGCATTACTTCACCATTTATTTATTGTTTCGTTATGAAAACAGGTACAAATAAAAATATTGCTTAAATAAATTTAAGAGAAGGTGGCCATGTACATATAAATAACCAAGAGTAATTAAATTTGCTAATGTTATTGCATACCGTATTTTTGTATTTTGAGTTGTATTAAGGTAAATGGTGAAAGGAAACGAATTTAAAAGTAATTAATTACATGAACGGTGACCATTAGCAAAATACATGCATAAAGTAAAAGAAACTTTAAAATGTTTACGTTTAGTATACAAGTAGTAAATACGAGATGAGAGGCTGCGTATCGAATTATCGTTTTTAAAAATCAATATTACGTTATTCGCAATATTTTGCGGTGCGTCGTGTTTTGGTAAAAGGTAAACAATATTATGCAGATTCTAAAAATTAAATCAACAGTGGGAAAGCTCCGAACGATTTTTTGTATTGTTACTAAACCGAAACTGGGGTTTATTAGGGAGTTATTTAGATATTACCACTGTATATAATATAACACAATTTTTGAAGCTGGAAAAGAAAATGAATTTGTAGAAAGAAAATTAGTATTCTGAAGATACTATTAAGAAGTGATTATATTTACTTTTATTAACTACAATAATGCATGTACAGTAGGTTCTCCATTATTAGAAATAATGTGGATCAAGTCCCTTTCGGATAAGTGGAATTTCGGATGATAGGGAAGATACTTAAAACATATAGGATGTGAGTTTTTCTAAAAAGAAAAAGACAACAATCGTAACTACAAACATTTTTTTTTTAAATCTATCAGTGGTATAAAGGGCCAATAAGCAAATTTTTTAATCGTGGCTTGAATTTATTACTACCTTTTTCAAAAAACAATGGAAAAGTTTAATATTAAAAGCGGTATTTTATACGAAGTTCGCTTCGTGTAAAACATGCATACTAAAAGGGCAAATTTAAAGCAATGCTCTACAGTCTACACTGCCTAGCTAGTGCCATTGAAATGACATTATTTGCAAAAAAAGTGTGCGTTCATACATATAGAGGGTGCCTTTGACAACAGCTCCTATAAATCGCTACAAAAAGTGACAAACAATGAAGCATACATGCTTCTACCATGACGTGGATAGAATCCATGCTAAAAAGCCGAAGAATTAAGACATGCAGACGCAAAAGGTTGTCCACAAGGCGGAGTAGTGTGGCCTGTTTTGTGATCTCTGGTTGTTAATGATCTGCTAAACAAACTAGATAAACATGGTTTTAATGTCCAAGCATATGCAGATGACTTGGCCGTTATAATAAAAAGGTAACATGATGTTGCTGTTTCTACCCTGATGCAAGCAGCCCTAGATTTGGTCATCAAATGGTGTTTGGAGAAACAACTTAGTGTAAACTCCAACAAAATTATTATCGCGCCATTTACAAAACGAAGAAATCTAAACTTGACAAAAAACTGAACAATGTGTAACCATTGGCAAGCTACAGAAGCCCCAAGCCTGTTTAAGGATTACAATAACTATTAGCTCGTGTTCCACAGCAGCAATGGAAATGCTGCTAGACCTCCTGCCCTTGCACTTGTGTGTCAGGAAAGAGGCTAAAATGACTACACTCCGACTGCAGCAGACAAAAACTTCACCTAGAGCCCGTGTCCAAATTTTCAGATATAACGCCACTTCAATACGATTTAGACTGTTCTTAGTAAATGAATATTAAAAGCAGCAAAGAAGTAAAATTTAGAAGGATTAAAGTTGGATCATGGGGCAAGTGTACGATACACCGATGACTCCAAAATGGACGAAGGGGTTGGTAGGAAATCCTCAAGAAGCACTCCAACCATCGTATGATCAAAAAGTCCTTGGATCGCGATTGCTGTGGATGTTTATATTCATTTTGAAGCCTTTTTAATTATTACAATCTACTCACTCATAAAGGATGCCAAGTAAACGCCAATGACATAAAAATAAAAAATATAGATAAACATATAGATAATTTCAGATATGACTTAAAAACCACAGCAACCGCTGGCCTAAGACTTTTTGATCATACTATATTTTGCAAGCTGAAATCCACGCACTAGACCTATGTGCTCAAGAGTGTATTAAAAAGGCCTGCGAGGAACTAAGATTCATATTCTTTCGGACAGTCTGGCTGCTCTAAAAGCTCCCATATTTTTTTGGGACCGTAAAAAGACTTTTCAGCAACTGACCTCAAACAACACATTAAATTTAATGTGGGTGCCGGAGCATGAAGGGTTTGAATGGAATGAAATTGCTGACGCCCTTGCAAAGCAGGGAGCAGAGGCTGTGACTGAATAGGCCACCCGCCGAGCACCCGACTCGGACTTGACTCCGAGACCGTCCGCGCCGTAGTCGAGTGCCTTAACCACTCGGCCAGCCACTCTGACGATTGGAGGAATGTTCCCCAAGAAAATTATAAACTTCGTTATGAGTTTAAACATATTGGGAACATAAATTGTAGGGTTCATTCACAAAAGATTGTTTTTAGGCCGAAGTAATGTGAGGCTGGTAATAGCCAAATGACCCCTACATAATCTACAATCTTCCAGACCAAATCTAATATTTATAGTTTTAGAGTTGGCATTTATTCTTAAAAGCATATTAAAATTGAATACACGCTTAAACACACATTTTTTTCCATTAACAGTTAAAAACACATTTTAATTTGTTGAATAAATAACTGGTACTTCTACGTACTTTAAAACCTGAAGATATGCAAAACCTAAATAAATCACGACGAAGCAGTTTACAGTTATACCCTTAATAGAGCGTTTACTATATTTATGTAAACTTTCCCACTTTATGACCTTTAAGTATGTAACTCTCTTTGTTCCACAACCTACATAATTTGGCAAAAGCCAAATAATCCAAACCTCCCATTAATTTACTTTGTAAACAATTTATTTAGGAGAAAAATTTGAAAGTCACTTATTTAGTTTAAAAATAATTCAAATCTAGAAATACCTTTAAAATATTTAAATTTGTAATACCTTATTATTTCAGTAAGTTGTTTACATTTTTTTAAGAGTGCAAACATCTATTTAAAAATGCAAAAATGGCATGAAATTTTCAAGAATAGAACATGCAAGAACATTTAATTTCATAAAGATATATGTAAAACGAGCTCGGTAAGATATAGAGCTTTAAAAATACCGAGTGTCTTAAACTTTTATGTACCACTACATTGTTATTGGTACTGCATTATTCAGGGATGTCGTTAATTAATTGTAAAATTAAAAAGTAGTTAAACTAATTTACATCAAATAATTTTAATTAAATTTGTTAATACAACACAAAATGTACACTGTGCAAGAAAACATTGTTATTATTGGGGAATATTTTCGATCAGGACAGTTAATACTTCCGTCTATTAGCATAACAGCATTACGCGAGAGATGCCATTTTATTGTACATGGAAAATTCAAAGGATACTAGATGTATTTCATTTTAAGACACTTTGTCTTCTTCGTTTATTCAGTCATTGAATCACACTTCTCAGTTTGTACCTATAGCTCTGGCATTCTGATCTTCAGGAATTTGTCTTACATGATAGGCAGAAAAATTACGACATTTAATTTAAATGTTGGTTTTTCAATGTACTATCACGTGCAAAAGTAATGATACGCCGAAGATATGTTATTGTACGATAAACAGCCTTGCAGCAGTCGATGAGTAACTTAGGCATAACCATAAGACCTTGTAGGTAGGATTAACAAGTTAGAATAAGAAAGTTAGGTACTCATAGACTGCTGCAAGGCTGTTTATCATACAATAACAAATTTTAGGCGTGTCATTACTTTTGCACGTGATAGTACGTCGTTCCACTATGTTTTCAAAGAGAGTTTTGAGAATTTATACTATTTATATACTGGTATTAAATTTTATGACCTGAAATATAACATGGTTGTGTCAAAAACAAAAATCTATGACGGCCACTTACTAAACATCCTTTATGTTGCAAATTAGAGATAGAGAGAAATATGATAGAACAGGTTATGAAGTTTAAATACCTAGGAGAGATAGAAATAACTGTGGAGAGTAAAAGTCGATTCAATCAATTACTAGTATATGGAGCCGAAACCCGAGCCGACACAAAGAGAACAAAACAAATTTTACGAACTACAGAGATGAGCACCTTTCGGACTATTGTAGGAAAAATGAAGCGATATAGAGTACAAAATCACTATATTGAAGAACAATGTAACGTTGCCGACATAGGCAAATTTATAAAGAGAAGGCGTAAAGAATGGGACGATCACGAGAAAAGAGTCGCAGACAGTAGATTGATAATAATAATATAGCAAAAAATTCGAAACTATACGGCAAGAGAGGCAAGAGAACAGAAAGAACACGATATAGGGCGACGAAGAACAGGTTGCAATAGCTATCGTATAATAAAGAAGATGAAGATCTTTAGAAATTTAGTTATTTATTAATAATTAACTAATTATGGTGTTACACTCTAGATCAAATTTTCAGTACTGCTTATAAAATTCTTAAACAAATTTGGTAAACGCTTTTTATGATTTTTAAAATGATCTTTAAAAAACGTATAACAATTTTAATAAACAAGAAAAGATATTTTCAACGTTTCCAGCTACTAATAGTGTTCTTAAATAATAAAATATGAAAATGAAATCTCGAAATAGGAAAATGGAAATTGGGTTTCTGTAATGAAATCTGTAATTCTTTTTTTGTGAATTTCAATTTGTTTGTTGTTTAACTAGCTTTTTATTACTGACAAAAAATGTAATATTTAGTTTCTATATTATATTTTGTTTAATAACCTCCTACTACAACGTTCTACATCCGATTTTTTTCACCTTTAAATGTTATTACGTCAATAAAAAAATGGACGTTCGAGTCGAAATAATTTATATGGTTATTTTGGTTGCTTTGTAATAACACTTCAAAAACTTTATGTTATTAATTGCTACTTCGTGTTTACCGTGAGAGAAGCAAAGCTGAGTAAATTAAAATGTAAAAATGCAAGGGATTTAGATCCGGTGGTTTCAATGGCCACGTATAATGACTTTTATAATATTTTTGTAACAATGATAATACCTAATACGTATTTTTATAATAAAACATTGCAAGCTACATGTTGCTATGCACTTATTTACTGATTTTGAAACTGAATATAGAAATAAAGCTTTCAAAGTATTTTTCATCAGCAGCCAGAATGTCTGTCTACCTCTGAAAAGATAAAATCCGTTTTAGCAGTCGTTGTGTCACATTTCAAGCTTTTGGCACAGATTTGTAATTTTATCCACCTTGTATTTACGTTTTCTCTTTGTTAATGAAGAGAAATTCTAATTGTAGCAATTCCTTTGAACTTTTGCCCTCCGAGCGTTAGAAACAGTACTTCGTTTAATAATTTGGAATTCAGTTCAAGGGCGCAAGTTCAGGATTGAAATCTGTATCTCGTTTAGTTTGCGGAAACACATATTTATCCCAACGGGTTTTGAAAGTAGGAAACAAAGTCGTATAACCACATAACAACCACAGGAAAATATTTATGCATATTGCGGACAAAAGTTTCTGTATTCTACTAAAAGTCGATTAAAGCGTAACACGTCTTGGCGTCACATCATGTAACAGTTTTGATAACTCATTTATTTTCAGTCCTAAAAATTCGTAATTAAATCTCAGATGATTCTGGGAAGTATCAATTAACATTTCTAGTTTTAAGCTTGTCACATTTGCATAGCATCCTAAAAACACGCCTGGTTATATAGAAAAATCTATAATCATTACGTGAAAAGGTCGTGTTAGAAAGCCTGTCATTGCTTTAAGTCCGGTTTACAAAACTTTTAACCAACAATAAAAAAAGGGTTATCTCGCATCTACCCTCGATTTATGTTTTCCTTTAGAGGGACTAATCGGTCGGGTCATTCTGTGACGAGCAAAGTGTGATAATTAGGTTTTCAAGGCCGTGCCTGAAAAATGTTGATAATGATAATAATAATAATAATCAAGATGCCTGGTTACTAAGGTGTGGCAAAGACTGGCGAGCAGACAGCTAATAATATAAATCGGTTTCTTCACAGTGGGACATTAAGTAAAGTAATTTTAATTACCTATATTTGGTATAATAACAGGAAGCACCGTTGCATATCTAGACCATCAAAACAAAACCCATTTAATAGCAATTTAACAGCTAGAGCAACACGAACGCGTTATCTAGCATGCAACTTGCTGAAGCCAAAGGGCGTGTATTTTGACTAATTAACGCATTACACGATAAAGCTGGCGTGAAAATATTCAGTTAATTTTACTTGATATAGGTTGTTAATAAGGTTTTGTGGTTATCGACATCTGCGATCGATGTTCATTCTTTAATTTTTGAATAATGTGCGCTGATTATTAATCAGATCCTTATTAAAGCTTTAATTATCGCCGCTGCATTCACTATAAAGGTCGTTTTTTCACATGTAGAATGTTGCTCAACTTAGAAAAATCCAAGGCTTCCAACGGTAATATGGAACAGTACTGAAAGTTTTCTTGGAAATATGTGATAAGTTTTTGTTAATATCACGTTTAGCTATTAATTTTTTTATACGGAAAAATTACGTTAATAAGGAAACATTTTTGAATATGTTTGTTTCTTATACTAAACAAACTTTTATAAATATTTATGTTAATTTTTCAGTTAACCGCGCATTCTAATTTACAGTTTATAAGCGAAAAATCTGTAAATTAAATTAAAATTACGAAATCACCACGAGTATGTTCTTTAAACGTGAAAAAGTAATTAATACGTGCCTTAAAACAGGATATTTTAACTTAAAGGCGAATCAGTAGCAAACATGCCTTTGATTTTCAATAAAAGTAATCACAACTTTGGCTTAACTTTAGAAAGTTTATAGACCTCTCTGGTATAATCATCTAAAAATGTCAAACGGCATTATACTCACTTTGAACTCATCCACTGCTCTGAATTTGTTTTTACTTGAAAAGAACGTCTTCTAACTGACGAATGTGCAGGTTAAAGAACTTAAATAACAATGCGAACCATATCAGTACATTGCTTAATCTAATATTTTAATTTAATTTTTTTGTGGCATTTCAGTGAATTATTTATAGGTTTTTAAAATTTGCATTCTTAAAGAGCACTATTTCTGTTGGAATTTGAATGTTAATTAATTTTAAATCGTAATCCGGCATGAGGAAATTGAATATAAAAAATAGAAAATAGAAAAAGAAATTCATTTTACTTGATAGAAATAAGTTACATCTAAATGTTGGTTTTACTAGATACCTAGGTTCAGTATGCGTTATTATTTATATATTTGTCTTCTCTTTCTTTCCTGTCAAGCCTTTATAGCGTCAGGTAATTAGTTTCAATCCACCTTCGCCATTCCTGTCTGCTTTCTGCTATTTTATATACTTTTCAAAAGTTGTTAATAGCCTGATCTTTCTGCTATTCTTTCATTTTCTTGTTTCGTCATTAGTCTTCTACATTCATTCTCTCTCGCGA
The DNA here is from genome assembly GCA_963082815.1 of Melanotus villosus. NCBI lineage: Eukaryota > Metazoa > Arthropoda > Insecta > Coleoptera > Elateridae > Melanotus > Melanotus villosus. The sequence goes on from OY720421.1 coordinate 12,673,818, forward strand.
TTCTCTATTCATTCCTTTGTACTTCACTTTATCTTCTTCTTCTTCTATTTCTCTTATATTAGACACGCTGCCTCTTTTTCTTCGCTCATCTATGGCGTGGGGTCTGTTGTTGATTTCCAGTCCTCTGCCCATCTCTTCTGTGGTCTTCCTGGGCTTCATATTTTGATTAGCCTTTTGTTGAGTGTATGCTACTCCTCCACTCAACCAAGAGCATAGGTTAGGTCAGTAAGTACCAAGAGGGTGACTCAGCCACCCACGTGTTTTTACTTACCACATTCAGTATTAAACTCACTTTAAACAAAGCAATTTGTTTTTATTTTATATACTTTAACGAACCTAGCGACCAGTGTGGTCCATCAACAAACAATTTGCGTTAAGCGACCATTGTGGTCCACTAATAATTAAACATCTTATAAATTATCAAATATTTACTATTACCAAAAATAATTTGGTATTAACAACAAACATTGGTCCATCGAGCCGAATATCAATAATCTAACATCAAACAGTGGTCTTTCGATGAGCCGGATGTAGCAACAAAACATATTAACAACATCAAACATATATTGGTCCTTCGAGCAATTAACAGCTTTCGTTGTTTTTTCCACTAATATGTTTGCCCCAGTCTTCTCTGTTTTACAAACTTTACAATGTCTGTCACTTGGCAAGCTTCTCCCACTTCCTGGTTTCCTATTCTATCCAGCCATGTCTTTCCTATTATCCCTTTGGGAGTGTTTATCTCAATTGTCCTTAGTAATTGTACGATATTGCGCTTAACGCGTCGGTTTTTGTCCCAGCTCATAGATTTTGCTGTTTGTGTGCAGGTATTTGTTCTTCCAGTTTACATCTTTTAGGTATCCGGAGTTTCTGGCTCCTTTTACTGTTTGTTGCTTTACTTCGTGATATAGGTTGCGACGGCTTGTTAGCTGTTCTCCCAAGTAATTAAAGTCTATAACCAGCTCTACTGGTTCATCCTCGACAACCAACATGTAGCGAATTGGCTCCTTTAATAGTGCCCTGGTTTTGTGTTATCTACTGCGATGATCATGTTGTATTGTCTCGATGTCAAATGGAAGCGATGGAGTAGTCTCTGCACGTCAGCTTCTGTAGTGGCACAAAGTATCGAGTCATCGGCATAGCAAACTATTCGGACTCGGTTGGGGCCCATATTATATCCTTTTAGGTTGATTTTACTCTGTATAATTTCATCCATTATGGGACTAGCAGAAACGAAACATGAAATAACAATAGGAGGAAAGACAGTAAGGGTAAATATTTAGGGTCAAGCATCAGTAGTAATGAAAATTGATGATGAAATAAGCGAACGTACAACTATAGGTGGGAAAATTTTCATGTGAAGTTGTGTCATAAAATGCATCTATTACTAAAGTTTTAAGGTGGTATCTGGTCAATAAATGCTTTGATTTTTCGAATATTCTTAGCGGCAACTACAAATATGTATCAATATATTATGTACAATAACATCTTGAAACAGTTAGCGGTAAACAACATTTACTAAGACATTAGAGAGGTATCTACAGCAGTTACCGCTAAAATATAGAGTACTAGTAAGATGCATAGCTACTCCACAAACCCCTTAGCATGTATCTATTTACCGCACAAGCAGCTTGGTATTTAATACAAGTGTTTTGACTGTGTCTGTCAGTTGTATTTTGCTTTATATTCTGTAGTGAGTAAATTCTAAATCAGTTTAAATGTTTCTATTGTGCAACCTGTGTATGTTTACTTATTTCTATCTTCAGATTTGTTTAGTAGATTGAACGATGTTTTCAACACGAACAAATTTTATAATGCAACTTATTAATCAAGCTGAGAATCAATAATGTAAAAGGCAGCTATTTTGATCGTGACAAGAAACGAAAACTTTCATAATGAAAAGATTCCACTAGTCTTATATGAAGCAAAGTATTTCAAAACCCCTCTATTATTAATCTTATACCAATTACTTTCACGCAAAATGTTTATAATTATGTAGCTATCAACCATAGATTTTCTTGTATGTACTAAAAACTTATTGCTTCAAATAATGAAACGCATTATAAGTACGATTCCGAGTAGTGTATTTACACTTTCTAACGCTTTATTTGAGAGTAGCGAAATGTCGATGGCTAATAAATAATACCATGGTTATTGGCTCAAATATTATTGGAGAAGACTTTGGTAAAAACAGGAAAACATATCCAGGCAATCAACTAACGCTACTAATTGTTCAGACGAAAATGTGGCAGAATACAGTGATAGTGAATATCTTCTTCTTCTTTTGTTAGGCTTTTAAGCCTGTTGTTTTAGAGGAACATAGTCCTACTTAGGGTTTATGGCGTGTCTACTGATGTGGAGTTCTAGCTTTCTTTCCATCTCTTGGGTGGGCGTAATGGGGTGGCGTTTGGCTGTCTCTTGTTATTTTAATTAGTCTGGTTGATGCTGCCCTGCTTACATGTTCGTCCCATTGTTTACGACGGTTTTGGATAAATTTGTGTATATTTTCTATTCCACATTGTTCACGTATTGTGGTGTTAGGTATTCGGTCTAATCGTATGCTTTCTGTTATTGATCTGAGAATATTCATTTCTACACTTTGTGTTATTTCGTTATTTGTTTTGTTCTTTTTGTATTTGCACGTGTTTCAGCTGCATAAGACAGGATGGGGCGAACCATTTTTTTTTGCTTTCCTTTGTCCTTACAAAACATGTTCTTTTCCCCAGGGGTTTGGCCCATCTGTCTGATTTGCAGTTTCATTTCATTTGGAGTTATTAATTTGATATAATTTTTGACTATTTTACCCTTAATTCTAAAACATTTTTCCATAAACATTTGTGAATTGTTATGTGGTTCGTTACTTTACTATATGTTTTAGCCTCATTATGGTACTGTTAGTCAAATGTTTTCAAAGTTATATATCTTCGTATGTATCTTATTTTAATTAAAAACGGATTTCTCTACATATGTATTTTTACTTTTCCCTATTTTTCTTTATGTCTCGTTTCTTGTTTGTAAGGGCGCTGAATTAGCAATAGGGGGAGTGGGGCGAATGTCGACACGGGGTACATGTGGACACTGACTCTTTTTCTGATTCTGCTAGCTTGAAATGATTTAGCTACTCACCTAAAGATAGGCCTGCCTATCTCTATGTAGCATGCAAAATTGCATATGGCTGACCGGCTGAGATACTCTCGTAAAAATGGTATAGTACTACTTTCATTCCCACCTCATTGCTCCCATCGTTTACAGCTGCTAGACTTGGGAGTATATGGATCATTCAAGCGAAATTGAAAGTGGCGTTTAACGATTTTATGCTAACTAATCCGGGAAAACAAATATCAATATACGATATTCCTAAATTAGTCAATGTAGCCTATTTTCGAAGTTTTTCCCATAAAAATATTACGAAATTATTTCAAAAGACTGGAATATGGCCAATTAACTCGTTGATTTTGACTGAAAACGATTTCTCCAGTTCTTATATGTTACTGACAGACCTGCGAGTAATACAGTTGAAGAAACTTCCGATTTGGCCATTCCTCGTCCCTCCACTTCGATACCAATTATTTCAGATGAAGAAACTTCAGATTTATCTACTCTTGGCTTCTGCACTTCGACACCAATAAGTACTACAAAAACACGGAAAGAGTAAATACACCTGAATCCCGAAGACCTTCTCTAAAGGCTTGTATAAGAAAAAAATTAATTTAAAAAAAAAGAGAAAAAGGAAAATCTAGAGTTTACACAGATACGCCTGAAAAAGATAGAATTCTCGAAAAAGCACAGGAGAAAGAAAGAAAACTAAACTTGAAAAGAAATAGAGAAATTAAAAGATAGATAAAAAGAAAATTAGTGAAAAAAGAAGATACTGAATCATCATTGTCACTATCAGATTCATATCAATATCTAATGGATCTTCAATCAGATTCAGAAGTGAGTGAATTTTATGACGAAACTACTTACTATAGACATAAATAATTTTATATTGGTAAAGTTTGCTACAACAAAAAGGATATTATGTTATGTTGGTGTAGTACAGTAAATCTTAGCGTAATTTTGTGTTCTGAACAACTTTACTCTAATACAATTTTGCGATATTTGTTAAAATACCAAGACTTTACCTAAACCTCACCTTCGTTTTAACAGTGCTAATACACCTGCCTTGATTTAAAAAAATCGAAAGTCTGCTTAAAATGAATTTAAGAACAAGCAGGGATAGATTGCCAAACAGCGTATTGATATCTAAAAATTTTTTGTCATATGTTATACCTCTTGTATCACCTATCGGTGGACACATTGTACAATAGGTTTTCATAATAAAATTATTGCTTATTTATTTATATATTCATCCAAAACCTATATTAAATATTTTGTCCAAATGTGTCCCAGTATAATATATGTCCATATGTACACCAGCATCAGGGTACATGTGGCTGGGGTACATGCACTTTAATTATACGTGTTTACGTGATATAATATTAAAAATAAATTGAACCAAATGACTGAGGAATGATAAAAGTTTGCAAGTAAATTTACAAAACATTTAAAATGCTAATGTTGAAAAAGTTACAAGAGGTTAAAGAAACAAGTTCACATGTGCCCCATCCTCCCCTAACGAAGTCTGAAAGTGCCTTCATGTTAGACATTATTTATTTAATATTGTAATACTGGTATTTAGTTCACTCTTTTTATTAAATAAATTTGATTCGTTTATTTATTTTATGTATTTATTTATTGGGCGAAATCTAGGCTTGCAGGCGCCAGGGATTTCCAAGCGCGTCGACTATGGTCATTGGCACTACATGACTAGAATTTTGCCAAACCTAAGGGATTTCCACCCTGGAAGGGATCTTTATCGTGCCAAACATCATATTGGCACGGGACCTACGGTTTTACGTCGTATCCGAAGGACGGCATACTTTCAGATATTTTTCCGCATTAAAAATCTCACCGACCTGGACTGGGAATCGAACCCAAGATCTCTGGTTTACGGTTTACAAGGCAAGTATGCTAACCTCGACACCATCCTGGTTTAATTTTCATATCTGTGAAAAAACTGCAACAAATTGTTACCTCTCTAATTTTAACAGTACAGAAACTGCTTATTTCTGGTACTGGCTTCACTTTAGTATCTTGCCAGATTCATTTTAATCATAATAACTATTAATTAAGTATTGCACTCGGAATCATAATTTCAGTACTTCCAAAAAGAAGACGAAACAGCAGAGCACATTCTGTGCGAATGTCCTGCACCCGCTCAAATCAGAGGATCCATGCTAGGGGACTTCTGGCCTAGTATGGCCAGTATCAGCAACATCCCTCCGGCAAGCATCCTCAGGTTATTTCAAAGGTTAGGATGACCTAAGGTGAGGATGTTGCAACGGAGGCAGCACAGCACAATGGGCCCAACTGAGACCTAAGTGCACCCGGCACTTCCAACAAAATTCTTCCAACTGATTTGGTAAATCCTTTTTATGACTTTTAAAATACTGTTTATTAATGTTGCTAACTAAGAATAAGATGTTTTCGATGTTTCCGGTCACTGGTTTCCTTAAATGCTAAGATATGAAAATAAAAGTCTCAAAATATGAAAAAGAAAATGAAATATTTATGTAATTCATTTTTTTGTGAATTCTAATTTGTTTGCTGTTTAAATAGCTTTATATTATCGAAAAAAATGTATATCATAAAGCAAAGAATAGTTTAGTATTTTTTAAATTGCTTTAAAATCACATTTAACATTATTACATCAGGCAATGGAAGTTACACAAAAAACAAGCAAAAATGATTCTTATAATCTTAGATTAAATGATGATTTTGGGTGCGTGGTACTGAGATTTTGAATTGTTTTCTTATTAATTGCTCTTTCGTGTTCACGGTAAGCAGAAGCATTAAACTGAGTAAATTAAAATGTAAAAATGCAAGGGATTTAGATCCAGTGGTCTCAATGAACACGTATAATAATTTTTGTAGTAGGTACTTTAAATACTTTTATAACAATTATTTATGATGATACATCGTAGACCATATGTTCATACTGAACGTCTTTACTTATTCTGAAACTGAATAAGTCCTAATTCTTCAGAATACCGTTATGGGACACCTTGTACAAATTTGTTACGATTTACCAAGTGAAAATCACCTTAAAAATTCATACACCGTAGAATATGCTTAATCTAATATCACAGCCATTAATCTGTAGTTTTTGTTGTTTGTAATTTAAAAATCGGATTAAGTAACAGTTATACTAAGTTAGTTTGCAACAATTTCGTATAATTATACAATTAAGTTTATTATAGTTATGCAACATTGTAGGCATCAAAGTTAATTTTAACAAAGTAACAGATTAAATTGTAGATTGTCATAAGCTACCAAATAAAGTTCATTAACAATCGTAAAACGCAAAATTTAACTTAAGCGGCACAATTAAAAATTACGTTTCTTTATAATTCACATTAATTAACACCATATTAGATTACGTTCCACTGTAATAATCACAAACCTAAATCTTAAATTACTAGTTATTTGTTGCAGGTGATGAACAATGATTACATAATAATTGTATATTTTCATTTACTAAACAAATTGTTAATTAATCGTTGTCCAAAATTGTTTTAATTTACTATTGTTGATAAATTCAAATATTAAAGTAGTAGTTTAGTATTTTAACCAAATAGGTGTTTGACTTTTAAAGGTGATCAAGCCACCTTTGCTTAAATTTTACAGTTACTTAGAGGTCTTGGTGTATGGTTTTAGATTTTCGAAGAAAAAATCTTCAAACCATATCGACCCGTTCCAGATATTATCAGGTTGTAAAACAGAAAAATTGATTATTTATATTTAATACCAACATAAAAATGTGATAAAACAGCAGTTGTACGAAGTACAGTAAGCTCGTTTACTTCATTATAAAGCCGTTACAAATGACAGTTTATTACACTTGTAAGAATTTAACACATATGGAATGCGACTGCAGTTTTCTTACTGTGACTTACTTTGAATTTAAAATAAAGATCGACTTTCCAATACAACACGGTTTTAAGTTTATTGAGATTTTAATTCGAGATATAAATAAATTGCTGTGGCGAACATGTAATTCTAAAAATAAATTTATGTATTAATATAAATCCTGGGTGTTATGTTCTCACGAACCCTTTCAATGCTGTAATCCACGTACAATTTAAATGTGCATATCTATTTGAAATGTTCTGCTCGTTATGCAATAATTAACCTAGTTTTAAAAGTTAAATTGGGCAGTTAAACATAAATGTTGTATGCTGGAATTTACAACACATAAAATTCACTTGTTCTGTAATCATCGTTTTAAAGTAAATGTATATTAGGTATTTAGAATTGGTTAAAGTAAGGTGTTCAAGAGAAACAGCTGTGAAATTTATTTACCCTCTATAAATGCTCAAAATCGGGTGGAATTTTTGATATATTTAAATAAACCTTAAGTAGTAAAATAAACCTAAAAGACAAAACTGCTCTAGCATGACGATCCGCTATGTTGATCTACCGCTATTCTTGAAATAACAGATGACTCGTTTACAAATGCTGCCGGTGAATTGTACGCGAGTTTAATTTACCATAAGTAGGCAGAAGCAATTATAAATTATAATTTTTGATTTATTGATTGTCTAAGGAACGCCGCATAAGTTCATACAGGAAGCACCTACATGAAGCCCGTCTTGATAAACATACATTAGTGTTTAAAAAATTCAACAAATGTTGTTGCTGTATTCTTTTATTAATTCTAAATTTATCTAACATGATCTAAATTTAGAATACACTTGCGACACCCTGGATTTACTATGTTAATGGAAGTTCAAAAATAGAACACCAGGAACAGGAACGAAACTTTAAATTAGAATCAAAATAGCCAATTTATACTTCTATTTTGGGTATTTCGCCACCAGTTGCTAAATTAAATTAATAAACTATTAATTCAACGAACACAAGTCGATCTCCGCTTTTCAAAAAGGTTTAAACCTTTGTTATTTTAGCGGTAACGAAATGCCCAAATGCCAAACTCATCACAACAATAATATAAAACAGCCAACAACCTCAGTTAATAGCAATTTTAACTTAAATAAAAAAATCCAACCAATCTTAATTTGTATATCATTGCAAAACCATTTTGACATCGTTGGTTACTCAAACCTTATTAAACATAACCAAACACCCAATAAATCTCCAGGTTTAAGTGAGCGAAAGCAAATCAATTTAAATATATTAAAAACGGGAACAAATAGGCGAAAGAATTTCGAAAGTCTAATTATATACATGAGTTATTATTAATTTAGTGGCAGCGTAACTGTAAAAACAAACTGATAAAACTAGGTGGATTAATGTAATTTTCTCTGAAAACCTATTGCCTGAGAATTACACCTTTTTTTTCCTTTAATTTAGGAACTTACAACTAACTTGTCGAATTTAATTTAAGGTACGTCATAATTTTGAGAGACTGACGCTAATGGTTTAAACCAATCAGGTTGAATTTAATTGAGTAGAAAATAAATCGTGCGGCAACTTGCGATAATTATAAATGTAACAGAATTAATAGCAAGGTTGTACGCAAATAGGAAGTAAACCTAACTTGTTCGAAAAGATTAATTAATTTCATGCATTTAAAAGTTTAATCGCCTGTGATACGAAGTGACATAACATGCGCTTATTAAGTAATAATTATCATTATTACAAATAATATTAGAAAGTACATTGTTACGCTACTGACTTTTGGAGAGAACATAAGCTAATTTCGCAGATCATACAGCAGCTGTGCCTTGTGGTATGTTGATGGCGATCTGGCATGCGAAAACCTAATGATTATTTATTATAAACTACAGTAGTTTCGGCTGTAGTCCAGATTATGGCAAAATTAATTTGTTGTACGGTATTATCCAAATATTTCGCACTCTATTTAATATTACATTTAATAATTTGAAGCTTAACTTCAGCATTATTAGCGATTAAGAAATCGGTAATAATATGATGTTGTGGCACTTTCAAGAGACACAAAAACGTCAAAGAAATTAGAGTAACATTAGCTGTTTTTGTAATAATACAAAAACACGTAACGATTATAAAGTGAAACTTCCTGACTAAGCCAAAGCATTCTCTTAAGTAATTTAAATAGTGACGACTTGTAACTGAAGTAAATTGTCACACATGTTTAATTTAATAGGAGTAAAATTTATTTAAACAAGGAAATGTAAAATTTATTTCTAAGCATGTTACATTAATTTTACTGTACCGAAAGAATTGAAAATTAATTTGCAGAGAAAGCAGTTCAAGTTTTATTCTTCTAAATTGCAGTTGGTAATTTTGAATAGCAAATTATGTTAAGTAGATTAAAGCATTATTAATTCCCAGTTAATTATATTTGTAAGAATATAACACAATTTAATAGCTCTTACTTGTGGTTTATTTTTGACAATCTAAAATATAAACAAAACCTAATTATGTACGAGTATTTACCATATTACATAGACATTAATTATTGGAATATTTTTATTTACTTCGAAAGTTGAAATAACGTGAATATATTCACCATTATTACTTTGGAGGTGAAGTATTGTAGGCGCTATTTCTTTATAAATAATTTTTCTTAAAGATGAACAGAAATAGCTTCAAGAGTAGGCCTGCCCGATGTTGAAAAAAATATCGGAAAAGTATCGATATATGGAATCATTCCATACATCGTTTAAATCGCCATATCCTGTTAACAAATTTATCAAATAAGTCGGTATCTCTACTGGTGCAATATATGCAGTAAATAGATGTATTGATTAATCAAGTGTTCTATATCAATAACAACTCTTCTACTTACTTCGAATTAATTCGAATCATATTGAATATAACGAATACATCGATTCAATGCGTGATATAAACTGATGTATTGATTCATGAAATACTCCACATAATGATAACAAAGGGTTGCAGATACCTCAATTTGATATTTTCTTTACGAAGTATGAATTTTATAGAATTATTTCATAAATAAAAAATCTTAAAATATCGATTAAACCGATATATCACCATTAATTGAATCGATATTCTTAGTATTCCATATAAATATTCGGGGGTGTAAGGAGTGGATAGGCTTCTACCACTACCACTAATCTGTTAACTTCACCTTTCAGCGGTACGCTGTATTTTCACTATCGAGGCTCTGATGACCGAAGAATGACGGTAGGTATAACCATAAAGCAAAATTATGCGAGGAAGGAAATGTCAGCACATATCCGGAGGTAAAATAGCCCCTCAGTCGGATCTCCGGGAGGTGGCACTGCGGAAAGCAGAACAAGCAAGTATAGAATAAACAAAAAATGCAAACATCAAGAGAATAGCACAGTGAAATGTAAGATCCTTGTTACAAAACGGTAAATTGGAAAACGCAAAAATAGAAATGAAAAAGTTAAAAGTAGACGTGTTGGGTATAAGCGAAGTAAACTGGCTCCAGGAAGGAAACTTTTTAGAGTGGAACATAATATAACACCCTAAAGCAACACCACAAGGTATCGGAGGTGTGAAAATAATATTAAATGGCAGCTTAGAGAACAGACTAATAGATTACAAACAACTAATTAGTGAACGAATACTTATGGTAAAGCTAAAAACTCCACCCCAAAATTGTACCAGCTTATATGCCCACATCATACCACACAGATGACGAGGCCAAAGACGCATGAGGAAGTAGACAAGCGAATGAAAACAGTACGAGGTGAATATAATCTAATAGTTATGGGCGATTGAAACGCTGTGGTGGAGAAAGAAAAGGCTTGGTAAAGGAAATAAAATATGCGACCACCTAATCTAGTTATGTGCACAACATAAATTAATTATCGCTAATATCATGTTTAAACACCACAAGAGAAGAAGATTATGGTAAAGCAAATCCTACAAGCCATTACCAGCTTCAGTCTACGTGACAGGGTACGAAGTGAAAGGATTCGTGTGATGTGGTCAGATGGACCAGATCGAGAAGAAGATACTGGAGAGATCATGTTGAAAGGTCGGGAGAAGAAAGATTAGCGAAAAAAGATCAAAAGCAGAAGCCAGACACGAGACGTTTCCCAGGAAGACCACACATGGTACGAGAGTCGAATATCATCGTCGTAAGATAATAACCCATAGCGAAATAGAGGCAATGGAACAAACAGGGCTAAGCCCTAACGGAAGAAGAAGAAGAAGAGAAGAAGATATACATGGAGGATGCCAAGGGACATTTGAAGATTTCAAATAGATTTTATAATAGTCCAGCAAAGATTTCAAAACAAAATAAAGGATTGTAGGAGCTTCCCTGCACAGATATCGATAGCGACCAGAATATGATTATGATAAGAAAACAAAATCTAGGAAAGAGCGCAAAAGAATAATAGGTAGGTCTGAAACGAAGTACAAGATCTAAGTGATACTGGAACATGTTCATTATATCCCTAATTGTTAAACGACGTTCTTTGAGTATTAAATCTTTCACTTGAGCGACGTGTTGTTCAACAGTTGAAGTGAATGATCTACCAGAACGTGGTTCATCTCCAACGCGTTCTCTGCATTTGTTGAACATCCTGTACCACTCTTGTTTTTGGTAGAGTATCGTCGCCGAAAGCGTTTTACAGCATTTCTAATGTTTTTGTAGCAGAAATTCTGTTACGAAGGCACCGTGCTCAATTCCAAGAAAGAAGAGTTTATTTGAAAACGATAACTGATGGCAATAACATACGGACCAGAAGGAAATATAAGAAGTTAAGGACCAAAGAAGGACAAAAAAGAACACAGAACTACGAAACAAATTCAACATATTGGCAAGAAAAGTGAAGGAAGAGTACCTGGAAGAAAACTGTATAGAAACTCAGAAAGATGGAAAAGTGACCAAGCAAGCACAAAAATAAAACTCTTCTTTCACGAAAGGAAATCCATAAAAAGAGACAAACTCTGATCTAAAACTGGTAAATTGCAGATAGATTGAATGAATATACAGAAGATCTTCACAACGATGAAGAAGTGGAAAACATACCTCCAAATACTATTGAAGAAGTCCAAGAAGAAGATAGAGGCATCCCAATTTTAAGAATGGAATTCGACAGAGTAATAAAAGATCTGATAACAAAAAAGGGCCCTGCAATAGACAGAATAAACAGTGAAATATTAAAACGCCGTACCAAGAGAACTTGGATATATTGTTTCATATTATGAAATATATTTATTACTTAGGACATATCGCAACCGATAACGATCCAATAATTGCCACGTCTAAACTCCAACAGCATTTAAACCTTATTGGAGAGTGAGAATTGGAAAATTAAAGTTAACTAATCAAAATCATCACACTCAGGAAAGGTAACTGCCCAACCGTCCACCTTAATCAAGTCAACTTTATTTTGACTCGAAACTGGACTGGAAACAACATAGACATAGACAAACAAAGAAAAAGAAACAAATCGAATCGAAGATAAAGGAACTCAACTGGCTATTAGGTCGTATCGTAAATCACACTTATCTACAAAACCGGCATCAAACCCATATGGACATACGGAATTGAACTCTGGAGTTGTGCCAAGAAGTCCAACTTAGCCATCATCCAACGTAACGTATGTTGCCAACCACTCACTTCATACAAACCTCAACGTTCCATACGTAAGTACAGTCATTCACGAAAGAGCAATCAGACACCATAAAAAACTTGAAGTTCATCCCAATTAACTACTAAGGTACCTTGCAACCAATAGAAACCTGACCTGACCTAAATTTATCGCTAGATGATGTGCCTCCTCACGTACGATATATTTTTTTACATCGTACACTACATCGAATTAGCTTACAGAATGCATAATTTCCGATTGCTAATAAAGGTATTAAATAAAAAAAAGGACATATTATATAGATTTCAATTTTCAAAAAAGGAGTTATGATACCAATACCAAAGACAGCGTCACTATTAATCCTATCACATACATTGTAAATATTAACTAAGATAATAATTATATCCAAGACGTCCGAAATCTTACACCTATAGGAAGTATCTTATGTAATGACGGGCGCAGCAAAAATGAAAATAGCAAGATACAATAAGCAGAAACAGCATTCTTTAACCAAAAAAAGGGATATTAACGACGAGGTAAATTTCTAATGAACTCTAGAAAAACCTTATACAGACCTACGTGTGGAGTGTGGCATTGTACGGTTGCGAAACATGGACATTGGACAAACAACAATCGGATAGATTGGCAGCCCTAGACACTTGTCATTACAGACGAATGCTAAAGATTAGCTGGGCAGAAGAACCAAAAAGGAAAGCAAAATATGCAAAGAAATAAAGAAAAGACGAAAGAATAGGACACATACTGAGAAGTAATAGCATGTTAAAGACAATAGAAAGGAAAACAGAAGGAAAGAATCTAAAAGGGCGACCGCATTTACAGTATATGAAAACAGAATGATACATATGAAGAGAAATAGATACTGTGAATTGATACAAAAGGCCGAAAATAGAGAGGAATGGAGAGTACTGACAACTGAGGACGATCAACATCCGATATATTGAAAAAACTTCACCGCACTACTTAAGACCCTAATTTATTAAATACCGATAAATTTATTTTCTTAAACTTTTGGTAAGGATAATGCCAAGGAAAATAAAACCTTTTATTATTATTATGAAAGATTTTTGATTCCTTATAATTTGTTGTCCTTAGATGTAAAATATGCGATCATACTTGACAGTTCATGTGAAAGTACTTCTGTAAAAATAGGAGAATAAGTCAAAAAACACCAAGAACCTTGTGATATTAGTATTTTATCTAAAAAAATTAAGGTTAATTCCATTAATAAGAAATTAAACAAATAAGTAACAGCTTAATTGATTCAGGAATTGCAAAAAAGGTTGATTAAAATATTGTTTTCATTACAAAATGAATTTGTTTAATGGAGATAGTAATTATAGCTTAAACTTACAAACTAATTTTATTAACAACAATATTCCCCTAAGAGATTAGTCACACATCTTAATGTTTATTAAACTATAATTAATTTATTTTGGTTAATATTAAAATAATTTTTTAAAAGTACTCAGATAATTATTAGCACAGGCGTTTTTAAAATAAAAAAAATAATTAACCAAACCTTAGTTATTACTAAAATTGGTTCAAAATATTAGAATTTATATAAAAAAGCAATATAGGCATCGCCTATTAAAAAAAGGTGAAGGTTAGGATATTGTAAGGTGTGCTAATTAACATTTTTTAGAGTAATATAAAATCGCTTTCCAGTCTTTTAATGATTTTGCAAACCTTATGAGGAACAGAAAGATACTTAAATTTCTAATGCTAACACTCATATTTCACTACATTAATTCTGAAATTTTAAAGTTCCTACTTCCACTGAGTGTAATTAAATCACAAACAAAAAAACACGAATAGATGCATAGCAATTTTATTTACGAGCTTGCAAATTGTTGTTTTGAATTGTAAACGTGGTTAGATAACCACACAATTAACGAATTTAAGTAGGTATTTATTAATATAACATTCCGAATTTACAATTCCATAATGTTTTCTAATGAAATCCTACGTTTTCACATTTTTTTTAATTTTCAGGAAGTTGCTTCAAGGTAATTCCATATAAGAATCCGTTTAAAAAAATAAGCAAGGTTAGTTTGCTGACAATATATCCGCACCAAATTACTTTATAACTGTATAACGTAAAAATTACAGTGTCGAGGAATTAGGAAATAGTTAAGCTATGGTTTTAGAATGAAGTAAGGTATCTTAATTATTATTAATTGTATGTCTGGTTCGACGAACGACCTCATCACGTTTACTCTGATTGTGGCATGTCGTTCGTCTTTACAAACATGGGGATGATTCATTGGCATGAAATACATAGGTATTTCTATGAATTATTAATTAAGGTCGTAGTAAATTTGAGCACGAACAACTGTTTATTCGCTTAGAAATTTCCTCAATATCAACCTTTGATCAAACAATTCCTGTGTACTAACATTCCGTGAAATTACACAGAAGTACGTATATTTACATGTTGTAATTCAATATTTAAAGATATGACAGCGTTAGTCAGTTAAGGACACGATATTACTGCTATTTAGCTACTTCTGGAAGGTTTTCCTGGAGAGCTGTATATAATTCAATTTGTACTCGTAAGAGTTTAAGTTCTTTGCAACAATTTAAATTTAACACTTGTAACGAACGGTATTTTAAATTACGTGCAGTCAAATGTGGAAACTAGATCAATGTGCCTCGTTTTATATAAAATTTTGCACTTCCAAATCTTAACAAAGCTTAAACTAATTTACGTAGCTGTAACTGGCAATTTTACAGCTATATATGGAGAACGGGCTGTTGGAAGTTCGAAAGTTATTGGTTTTTGTTCCTTTTTATTGTGCTTGGCACTGCAGTTTTCGCAATAATTACAATCACTTGAGAATGGTAAAATTGCTAAAACGCCCGATTACGATTTATATGATTATAAGTTAGTCAATATGTATCGTAGTTTACTTAATTAAAGGGTAGAGTTAAACCCAAAGCCCATGTACTTATTTTGCTATTATTCTATAAACTTTCAATAATATTTTTCATTTCAAATTGAAAGTAAATGGTAGTAGAATTACATTTCAGTACCAGCCACATTTATTATTATAATCTCAGAATAGACAGATTGTCAGTTTAATAAACGCAAATAGTTTCACTGATTTCACTTTAATTTAACCCGAAACTACGAAGGCAATTAAAAGTATTACTCGGTAATTTCCATGGAATTTACGGTCCCATCATCAAGAATGTAAATTAACCAAATATTATCCCGATAAGCACTTAAACGAAGCAATTAAGACTAATATCCCTGACAAGTTCTAAAATATGCAAATTTCTAGGTACTCCATATTACTTCAACCATCTCAGACTAAAGAAGCTGTGAACTTTTAATCTGCTTAAAAGTGATGCGCTGTTTACGATACATTCACCTTTTAACATTAAATTGGCGGTGCATACTTTAAGAAAGTTCCACATTAAAATTGTGTTTTCGTCTATAGCCTCTTACACCAAAAGAAAATTTCAAGTTTAGATCAGCATAACTGAAATTCGTGGAATGTATTTCACCGTTATCTCTTTTATTTTCAAAAGAAAACCTGTACTTTGTATTAGTGGATACCGTTTTGGTACGATTAATTAAAATCTGAAAGGCTTTTATGTTAGATAAATGAGACCTTAAAAATGTTAAAAGCTATTTTGAGGCAGTCTTAGTCATTTGCTTGATGGTCATAAGTTATCTAAGTAATTATAAAACCAAAAATCGTTGTTAGATCATAACTAGTAAAATACAACTCATCTTGGATACAAATGTTAATGGAATACTTAAGGTTAACAGTATTTGATTAGGAAATTTTAATGATTCGACAGGGTGGTCCACAAGTAATGGGACACAGTACAGTAGGTCTCTTGACCCCGAACTCCGATTTATCTTAGTCCAAAAGTTAATGTTAAAAGAGTTACAGGGTGTCCAAATTATAATTTGCTGTCGTAATTTCGAAAGGTTCCGAAACATTCTTAAGAGAGCAAAGGTAGCAGAAGCTGAGGCAAGAAAGCTACAGAGGTTATTAAAATCACTAAGAACTTAACCTTTCAGTGGTGACGTGATGCCATGGCACACGAGTGGTGACTTCGGTCTCCTACACCAAACAGACCCAAACCCATATATTACTTTTTTTTTGTAGAAACTATAAAAATTAAATAAAATACATAACTGTAAGAACTAAAATAAATGGTAAAGATAAGTTCTGATTATTTACCATTTAATTCAATTTTATAGTATTTATAAGTTGAAAATGGGAGCAAATTTTGACACCCGAAACGTAACGTTAATTATATAGTTACTAATTTTTATTAATTTTAGATTGTGGCGCAATACCTAAAAAATGCAACGTATGATTATTTTTGTGTCAAAATTACTCAGTTTTTTAGATCTTTATACTTTCATTTCAATTGCGATATAATAACACTAACTGTGACTTCGGTGTATTACACTGAAATTCGTTTTAACCTCAAAGCAAATTCTTCTAATGACACACCGTTACGTCCATGCACTTAACGGAACACGACTGAAAGATACATGGAGGGAGTTGTAAATATTCCCACACATTTAGAAGTTATGGAGGGTGTTGCAACGTATCGGTACGAGACACCGCACGTCAACACTGAAGGGTAAAGGAAGGTAGGAACACCATAAAGAAGAAAAGTCACTGAAGTGGAGGCAGCAGCAAATAGAATTGCTGTAGAGGATAGAGATACAAGAAGAGGAAGAAGAAAAGAGTCCCAAAGAAAAAGAGGTTAAAATAGCTCGAAGGAACAAAACCACAAGAAAAAGAGAGTTAAAAAAAGAATAAGAGGTGGAGACAACACTACATGGAACTATTCGAAAGAATAAAACCAGAAGAAAAAGAGATCAAAGGAAGAAAAGGGGGTTGTAGCGCTATTTGAAGTTACTAAAGGGGACAGAACCACAAGAAAACAGGAGATTTAAGAAAGAACATAATAGAACAGAGAGAATGGAGAAGTAATTATAGAGAAGGAGCTTAACGTAGTAATGGGTAAAACTAAACCTTGTAAGCCGTGCAAATATGATAAAATCGACGCAAAAATAATAACCACTATGGGAAAATTCATGCTTGAAAAAAGCAATTCTTTTATATACAGCTAGCAGTTATTCTTATGACCTACAACAAGGGTGGTAGCAGTAAATATGGAAACAACGAAAAACATCTATAGTCTATAGTACTCGGTTAATTCTATGAAAGTATATTGGATTTGAAGCGAGTGGAACACCTCTTAGGGTTTAGACCAAGAAGGGGACTAGTGATCCAATGTTCAGGTTTAGGCAGATAGTGAAGGAAGCGTGCTGTTTCACAGACCTTTCCTCTTTCGAAGCATGCAAATGGATAATATTTGGAAGATACTTGAATGCAAAAGTGTGAACTACGATCAAATCAGAGGAGTATAAAATTTAAACAGAAGTAATAGGAAAACTTTGGGGGTGAGAGACAGTCTCTTGCTGTATATTTTACGATTAGACGATTTTCTCAAAGAGAAAGTTCTGTGGGATATATGACGAAATTTAGCCGATATTTCTAACAGAAGTTGATATCTAACATCAAAGAATACCGAAAATCCCTGGTGGAGCATTAAACATGGTTTTCAAATATCTTGTTGTTTTTATAGTTTCTCAATGTTCCATTGACTTAGAGCATTCCATTTCAAGTTAGTTTAATGAAACAAAGCACGCAGTATAATCTGGAATTGTTAGATGAGGCACCCAGGAAACAAAGAATTTATGGAAAGCAATACAAAAAGGTAGCAAATTGAGGAAACTAACTTTTTGGTTTGGAAAATAATAAGTTGCTCTTGATTTTAATGTAGGTAACTCCTAAAAAACGTGCCAAAATTGTTGTTTGAAATTCGAGCCTACTGCGTTAAAACTTAGTCGAATAATTAATAAAATGTTACATTACATTCTTCAACGGCAATTACCTTGGAAACAGTGAAGTTTAAACAGTAAGTATACCTTTTTGGCATAAAAAAGACGAGACATTTGTTTGTTTATAATTAGATCTGCCATAACTTTAAGCATAAAGAAGTTCAACCTTTTTTAAGAAGAGTAGTTGAAGCAAAGGTAACGTTCCTTTAGGAGGAGGATGGATTATTGCTTTCCAACCCAAAGAGGTTAATTTCACCAATTTTCTTATGAATATTTCGAAATTACGGAAGACAATAATTAAAATGTATCTGTATCTCCTTTAATATTAACTTTTGGACTAAGATAATCCCAGTTAAATCGTAATATTACATCCCCACGAATGCCCTATGTCCCATTACGTACGGGCCACCCTGTATAAATTGCTAAAAATCCTTGTTTTTATTAGACTAACTTTTAAAGCATGTGCCTCAGGATTGCGCATTTTCATCCTGCTGTAATTAATTTTTTTTCCTGAAGGTTGTAAAAAGGTTAAGCGTTAACAATTCAATTTTAACAAAGTTTGAACTTTGACTTACTGCAACACTCCCTAGGTATTTAAAATGATTTGAACCATCTTTGTTATGGTGTTCAATACCTTGAGGTGATTCATTTATTTAATGATAACGTATGCGCTGAATAGAATTAATGGACGTTACTGTAAAGGTTTCAATTTTTTACTTTTTAATAAATGCATTTTTTCGGAACGGAAAACTAAAGCGGTAAAATCCATTAATTTTTAAACCCATTGGTAGTGGTCCATTATTCATAATGTCGTAGGAATATGTAATCATAGTAAAATATGTATTAATTTGACCTTTCCGAAATGCAGTGTTTCTGTGGTCGGAGGTTCCATGACCCCTTTCATCCTCACTAATTAAATATTTGTTAAGTAAGCTTACATAAAATTGATTTTTTAATAAATGTGGCTCTGATTGAAGTTAATGGAACTGTCATTTACCTACACGTTAAGTATTGCACTAGGTATTTTAGTTTTATTTTTTTAATAAATCCTAGTATCTATCAAGTTTGGTGTAAGAGGAATAATCGTATAAAGAGGATATTCTTCACTTCGGTTAAAATAACTCTGACGTAGTAGAAAAACTGAAAGGTTAATAGCTTTGTTTTTAGTTAGTTTTTATGGAAAATTACTAAATTCATCACCAAGAATAACTAAATAGTATTTTGGATTTGACCTTGGGCATTTTAAGTGCTTTGCTTATTAAAAGCAGAAGGGCTCTTATAGAAATGAGTGTAGTACGAATGTATAGTAATATACCAATGAGTTAAACGCAGCAAATAATTATCAGGTACGCATCGATGGAATTTACGTACGTGCGTTATCTTAAAGACCTACAACACAGGTGTTTCGATTGTAAGAGAAAGCGGGTCAAAAGCAACAAAATCGCAAACGTTCTTTTCATATGCAAACAAGAAGTACAAACTAAAGGGGCCATTGGCCGCCTCTTATATTTCGTAATTTAGCTTCTAACAATCACTGTTGGATAATTTCAAAGGCATGCGAGTCTTAACAGTGTTTAACTAACTGTACAAGAGTAACTGATTTCTCCTTAATAGGTTCATTTCGAATATTCATTCACTTTCTTACCTTCGTCGTCGAATTAATCTGAAGAAACGTAGCTATACCGGCTCGAACACGATTTTTAACGCCCCGTACCGTTCCTTTGGCGCTACGAATTGTCGATGAACCATCACCACCAAGAAAGTCTTTGTATCCCGCAAATGTCTCATCGTCGTTAAATTTTTTAACTTTATTAATTACTTCGGCTTCGTTTTCTGGTAGATGTTCGTTTATATGGAAATCGTAAAATCTATCCGTATCGTAAGTTAAACAATTGATTAGAATTGCGGTTTCTTGTTGTTGTTTTTCAAACTTTTTACGGTCTTCGTACGTACTTTCGTCGATGATGGCTTTGGATGAGATTGGCGATTGACTTAGTGGGATAACATCCATTTCTACGTGTTCTGTTTCTATTTCGTTCTCTGTTTCTATGTCATTATCTATTTCTACGTCATTCTCTGTTTCTATGTCATTCTCTGTTTCATGGGCAGCAACCTGGGACAATTTCGCAGATCTGTCTCTGATATCTTGTAGTAGTCCTTGAGGCAAGAATGCGCCATTTTTACTATCGTTCCTATGAGTGGGTGTTTCAAGTTCTGAAGGTAAAGGTGGCGGGTTGGTAGATGCCGTTTCGGCGGCTAATTCTCCACTGTTTAAAGAATCGCAGCTGATATTGCTTTCGTTGTCGTCGCTATCGACTTCAGCACCACTGCTAGTTAAACTCGAAGCCCTTTTATGATGCGCCCCTATTACCGTAACGGACACCCCGGAATTCTTTTTCTTAGGTAGCGGGGGAGGGGTGCTGTCAAGGTCGCTGCAGGTGCCCGAATCTAAAGTATCACTAGGCGACACCTGCCCGCTGGACATAACCGTGCCGCAGTTGAAAGGGCCACAAAAGAAATACGGATTGGTACGTTCTGTGTTGGTTTTCATGAAGTTTTCCGACACAGTACTTCTCTGGATCATTTCGGTGTCTGAATTGACGCTGATACGAATACACGGGGAGACTTCACACACAACACTCGCGGCCGATTCCTTATTTACTGATTTATTTTCTTGGGGATTGATACGAATTTTGACAACATGATTGCCGGTATTTGCACTTGAAGTCGAAACCTCCGAATGGCCTCCGTGAACTTCCTGGAATCTGTAAGTGAACACTTCTGCAGCGGTGCTGGTGAGTACCGTTGCTGAAGCTGGAGGGGAACGCCGTGTCTTCGGCGGCAAAGGCGGAGGAGCTGCAACTACTTGCTCCATCACTTTTAGATGTTTTCGTTCATCTAAATAATATCTGTTCCAAAAAATCACTAAATTTTGAGTTTATCTTTTTTATTTTTAATTATAACGTCCGTTGCCGTGATCGTAGTCCTAGAAACGGCGACACGAAACTTGTCTTTTACAAAAATATCACTTACACAACAACAATCCCTTATAATTGAAACTAGAAATTCCAAAGAACATAAACGAAAATAATTAAGAATATAAAAGCCGCAAAAGCTGTTCAATTATCGGAACGGTACGGTAAAACCACCGAATTAACAGTCCAACAGATGTGTAAAACGCGCATTGAAATCCCGCAAACGCTTTATTATTAATTACTGGCACAGTTCGTGAAGTAACTGTACGAGCGTTCTATAGACCGGCTGAGCGCTGACTGAGGTTGTGCCACTTCTTGTGCTAGCATTGCAATCACCAGGACCCTCGCGAGGCTTTCTCAATGACACCGGACAATCTCACACTCTCACCGGATAATGAGATCTCTTCTTCAAGAAGAGTCTACGTGCTAGACGTCCTAAATATGCGAAACTGAAGTCGCACTCAAGGACACAATTTGTCGTTAGTTTTTTTTTGCAAAGACAAAATCCTTAACAAAGCCGTTGGTGAAATTTAATTATGTAATCTTAAGTGTTGCCTGTATTTATCTAATCACAACTCACATTAAATCGCAAATCAAAGAGCAAACAATGGACATAACAAATCGTTTTTCTTCGAACAAGCAAGTCAGTATTTAAATAAACCTTTGGAAAATTAGGTAATTTCAGGAGATTTCAATTTGCAAAGGCACAAAAATAACCAAAAATAAGTCATACCTCTTCAGAGGATGCTTGTAAAATCGTAAAGTATAAAATATTATACTAAATATCAAAACAAACCTTTGGAAAATTAGGTACTTTCGGGAGACTTCAATTCGTAGTGAAGACACAAACCTGTATAATACTTTCGGTAATCAATTCCTGGGTAGCTAATGCAAAAATGGAAGAAGGAAAATCGATTTTCTACTCTGATTTAAACAAAAAACAAATATTATTAAGAAATTAAAAGTAGCTGATTGATCAAATAAATAGAAAACAATCAACGAATTGAAGTGGGATTGCATGTTAATACAGCGCTAATCTTAATTAAGTCATTTGCCTTGCACCATAAATTAAGTATCTTATCTAATAAATTCTAAAATTTTAATTTTGGACAAAATTCAAAACAACCTACTTAAAAGCTTTAATGGATTTTAACTTAAAAGCACTTAATTTTAGTGCCACTGTTTTAATTTTAATTTATTTTTACTTTCAACAAACGGCAAAAAGTTTAAATAGTTGACCTTAATTACCCCTTTATTTTATGATTATAAATCACATTTGTTATCACCGAATTCACTTTTTAACTTTTCAAAAAAATATCCGTTTAATTGGCCATGGTTTATAATTCAGAGAAAGCATTTCAAGTACGGTATGAAAACAAACACTACTGTTATTTATTTGTAAAAGTGTCCTTTAGATTTTTTAATTAACCGAAACAGATCGAAAAGTGACAACAAGATTTCATTTAGTAAATTAATTAGTTCGTCCAGTAAAACACTTTAGTAGTATATTGGTACAAAAAATAAAACTTTTGAATTTAATTAGTTAATTTTTAGCCAAAAACAGGAGGTTGAGAAAAAAACTCAAGGAGAAAAGTGCTCCTTTGCAACAAATCGTAAACTTGTCAATAATGTTCGGACACTCTTTTATTTTGCGGCCTGAATATCCAAGAATGGCCGAGGCATAAACTGTTATAGAAATAATCCGTTTTCCTAAATTCTTATCTATGAAGCTTGGTATATGGATGTGGGAATTTAACTACTTTCTTATTTTTAACGCGTATGTTAATGCAGAGAGCAAATAAAATTTTTTCTTAAGATTTATTTATCTTGCAAGAACTCGATTTCTTCATTGTCTACGTCATAAAAATGTGCTTCAAATAGTATGAAATAATTTTAGCTTTTATTTTATGCTAAAAAAGACAAATGTGATTGAAGGCAAACTTACACGACGTGTACCTGTTTTTCTTATAATTCCAACGAAACGTAAATAAGACTCTTTCCACGTGACGATCGTAAGCGTGCAATCGAGAAGTTCACGTGTTCGAACAAATATAGCGTTAAAATGTATTTACTTGAGTGCCTTTCAAGTATGTAAGTATGTAGGCACTTATTTATCGTTCTACTGGTTCTATTTGCATAAGTTTCTAATACAAAGTTAAATATTAAACTGAATAATAACACTATGGAGCTATACTTAATTGAAAGGTAACTAAACGAAGAATTCTTTAAATAAAAAAGGCATTGAAGATGATGCTAATATACCTACCTATATAATCCATCTTCTATTTCTTGGTTCCTGTCGCATATACAAACTTAGTCCATTCCTTTATGTTCTTTGTCATCTTTTGGGCTTCTTTCCAAGTAGTTTTCCTTTTCTTCAATACTTTGGCTATTTCGTCGTTTTATGTTTTCTTAGGTCTTCCTCGTCTTTTGCTTCTTGCTCCTTTGGTTCCCATATGTTTTTTACTTGTCTTTTCTCGGTACCTATTCCTTTAACTTCTTAAGAATTCCACGTCTATGGTGTGTATCTTACTTCTTAATCTGTTAGTTAACACCCATGATTCGCTTCCATACATTTGCGTGATTTTCTCCGTACGTCAACTGTGCCATTAATAATTCTTCTCCCAACTCTACTATTTAAGTCTCCTCGTAGAATTAGCCTGCCGTTGATATTTCCGATAGCATCTATTAAAATGAAGCTAATAATGAAAATAATAAGTAATAAGGACATTTTTAAAAATTGAACAATTCGGCATCCCTTCTTCATTTACCTAGCCAATTTTATAACTTAAGTTTATCATATTCAGAACATTTGTTTAACTTATCTATACATGAGAAATATTCTAAAATAAAAGTAACTACACCGATTTCCCAAGTCTATTATTTGCAGTTTTGAGTGACGTTTACTATACAAACAAAATGCCAAAACTTTAAATAAGTGAAAGTACTTTCATAATTTTCTTTTCAGATTGTTGGAGATAATTTGAAAATTACACCTGCTTGAAGGCTTTACCTCGACGTGAGTAATATTTAGCACAGTTTACTATTTCTATATTTAACATTTCTTAATTATTTTTATTTACAAAAATAGCGACTCACGGAATACAAAAACTAATACGATAATTAGTGCACTCCCACACGTACGTGAGAATATAAAATTATCAGAAGCTCTTTGTTTAAAAACCGAATGTTAATTTTCGCACTTATACAATATATAAGTTGTATGCAAGTTCTCATAAAAATGTGTGCTAATACTATACACCCAATTAAGTACCTATGTTTAATGATTTTATTCAAAGAATAGCAGCCACAATGCGTATATTTTTATATTGCAAAGATTTTCCTTTGTATTCTTAGCGTAAAAACATTTCATAATTATTGTTTCTATTTGATTCCTGTTTGTTAATGTTAAACAATGTAATGAAAGCCTGTACGTTAAAAATTTTCTAACTTTCGTAGATCACTATTTAAAATAATAAATAAAAGAACTTTTCGTATACTCTAAAATCCGGAAATATAAAAAAAGAGAAATTCATGAGAGTATAAATAAATCAAGCGTAAAATCAAAGTTTAAAGCCATCACAAATATAAACAACTGATGTCAAAGACACTACAATTTGTCTCAGCAACGTTTTCATTTATGTGCTTAAATCGTTTTAACAATAGTTATAATAGTGAAACCATGAAGATGTAACTACATTAACCTGTAATTTTCGTGCAATTAAAGTATATTCAAAAAGTATAATTTCAGTTTTTATGTAAAATTTCTATTATAATTGCAGAGTTTCTTTATAATTTTGTTATAGAAAAATTTTGAATGTAAAAATGTTTCAATTTCATAATTCTTACCTAAATTTAATTTATATATATTACTGTTTATATTGTCAACTTTTCTTAAATGAGATAATTACGTTTTTTTTTAGTTTATTTAAGTGACAACACAAGTCGTACAACTTTCTCTGTTCAATTAACCAAAATTGGAAATTACCATCCAATACTTTTTAGCTCATTAGCGTGATGTTATTAAGGCAACCTCGAAACTTCTAAAATGACAATTATTGTTTTATGTTTTTAAAAGTTTAACTGTAACAAATTCATTGTTCCGAATTAAAACAAGTTTTAATGATATATCGTTTCAATCCAAAATAACAAGATATTATGCTAGTTGGTAATTGATAATTAGCATGTATTTTTTTCCTCAAAATTTATTGCAACTCAGAACGTAATTTTATAATTCTAGCATTTTTCATATAAGAGTTATTCGGTGAACTTATGTTAATGTAGCAGTTAAAACAAAACTTGAATTTCATTTCAATTTAGGATGTGTTGGTGAAATGTGCTGGCATTTTAATTAATTCGTTAAATAGACAATGAAAGTATTTTTTAATGAATTTATTTTTCGAAGTGAAAATATCAAATTTAAGCTGAATATTTTTAGCTTCAACGAATGATAATTAGGTTGGGAACTGATCATTCTAGAAATGATACATCTAAATCAAAGTCAAGGGCTGATAGATTATCCTGGGTCGGCGAATTTTCCAAGACGTTGACTATTCATGTTTATATCTTGCTAATCTTTTCTATACCCAAGCACTTTTATAATTTTTTTTTTTTAGTTTTTATTTAACTTTGGCAAAAGTATTTTATAAAAATTATGATATTGTATATCAAAGGAATGGTATTGATTTTGATTTGAGCTGAATTCTATGTATATGACACCGTGCTGAATTTCTGACACAATTTTGTTTTATACATATATCTGAAAATATATTTACATGTTTAAGGGTTTTTCTTACATGTTTATGACTCGTATTGAACACCTAACGTTTTGGACCTGTTTGTGAGGAGCAGATAGCCACGTGTAAAAGGCCTCGGTCTCTCACGCGTTCGATTGCCGAGACCGGCGCAATTCCTGTCGGAGGCTTCTCCCTGCTTCCGAGGGCACGTTAAGCCGGCGATAACCATGATTCCACAGCACTGGGGGTCGATCTTCTTCACTTCTTTCAATGAATAAGGTTAGCCTCCTACCAGGCATACGGAACTCATAGCTATGACTTAATAATAGGTCATTGGTCTAGGTTTCGGCCGTAAAAAGAAGAAGAATACTGATTGTAAAAACGCATTTCGTTCGTACTTAAAATAAAAGAAGTTTTTTTCTTATTCTTAAGATACCATCTCAGGCCGAAGGTTGGCTATCATTATTGGCTATTTGTATTTTACACAATTTACAGCCGCCCTAAATAGCTGATATGAATTACAGCTGTACCATTCTCTCAAGCTACGCAGCCATGATGTTCTTCTTCTGTTTTCCTTCTATCTTTCTTTGGATAATTAGCCGGAGTAACTGAAATTTCCTTCCTTTCATAACATGACCAGGTATTCTTCCTTTCATAACATGGTCCAGGTATTCAAGCTTTCTTTTCTTAATAGTGAAGATCAAGTCAGGTTGCTTTCCCATTCTTCTCAAAACTTTTTCATTATTCTCCCTTTCTGTCCAAGGCGTTTTCAAAATCTTTCTATAGAGCCACATCTCGAAAGATTGTATTTGTTTAAAAATGGAAAGTGCTGGCCTCTACTCCATATAAAAGGATTGTAAAACTGTAGCAGCTTATCTTTAATTGTGTGTTGAGATCTTTGCTAAAAAATAATTTTTTCATTCGAATAAACGCATTTCTCGCTGTTTCCATTCTGCATTTAATTTCTTCGTTAAATTATTTTTATCATTGACCCATGTTCCTAGATGCTTATATTTATTGACCCTTCCTATTATTTTACCCTGTATTCTCAGTTCCACATCTACATTTGGCTTTTTTGTAATAACCATAAACCTAGTTTTCTTTATATTCATATGTACAATGTGATTTTTTAAAAACTCAATTGCAGCAGGCCGTATTCTGTCTTAATAACCTTAGAACTGTCTGTATTAAGTCAGAATACGGCCTGCTGCAATTGAGTTTTTAAAAAATCACATTGTACCTTATGTAAACCACTCATTTTTCTGTAGATCTGGTATGTTTTCTGCCAATAGAACTGTGTCGTTTGCAAACCTTAAGTTAATTATAGGTTTCCCATTTACTACAATCCCGGCTGATTCATCTAGTAATCTTCTTCTTCTTCTTATTCTTTTGGAAGATTCGTGGATCTGTTCTGTAACCGACTATTTTAGCCTTTCTTGCGATAGGGAGTTTTAGTTGTCCCGCCATCTCTTTGGTGGTCTTCCAGGTGGGCGTTGTCCTTCTGGTCCTCCTTCCAGCACGATACGGGCTATTCTGTTTGTGTCCATTCTTTTTACGTGCTCGTAACAACATCTTCTTTGCTGTCTTCCCCACCTTACTATGTCTTGGATTCAGCAGGTTTGTCTGATGTCATCGTTTCTTACTCGATCCCAAATAGTTTTGCCTGCTATTGTCCTTAGCGTCTTCAATTCTGTCGTTCACATTTATACTTTTTGTCTTGCTGATTTCTGCTCTGGTTTCAATGCCATAAGTTATTACTGGTCGCATGCATGTCTTATACTCGTAGATGCGAATCTTGCTTTCGGCCCTCATATGTTTATTTTTCCATATGACGTCGTGTAGACACCCGGAAATTGTAGCCGCTTTATTGATCTGACTTTTGAGGTCCTTTACTAGATTCTGGTGACTGAATATATGTTTACACCGAGATATTATTTTGCAGAATTTTAAGTACATTTTTTTTGAAATTGATGATCAAAATATGAATGTTTTATTCTACGAAGTTTAAAGAGTAGCAAAACTTTCCGGTATGTATTACCATTTTACTTTTTTTAAATATATTTTTTTAAGGTAAATTAGAAGCAAACCTAAAATGAGCATAAATGGTTGAAGTAAGTTTTTGAGCATTTTCGAAACTGTCAATAAAGTAAAAAAATTGATTTTATGCATTTTTTTAAATGCTGGGAAAATAACCGCAGTTGTTGGTTTCACACAACGACAATGTAATTTTTTTTTTATTAAAATAGGTCAAGAACTTAGCAAAAACAATAAGTGTTGTACGTAATTTTTGGTGGCGACAACGTAAGCGTCTAATTTCATAAAACTCGACCGTATGTTTACAAAACCCAAACGAAAGCATTTAAAATATGGGAATTAGCTACGGTTTAAGGGCTTCGACTGCGGTCAGAATTCAAGGGGGCTAGTCGGTTGCGGGACCCGTTAGGTGACACATGTGATTCTGAAGTAACCAAGTTTTGTGTATGATGTGAACTAGTGTTGCATTGCTTGTAAGATGCATTTCTGTATAATTAGTAACGCAAGGATGAGAAGCTGGTGGGTAATTATGTAATGATAATGACCAGTTGCGTTTGTTGAATGGATGTAATTCTATGTCCGATGAGATACGGACGGTATAAACAGCTGTATTGGTTATTGATGTGGACAAGCAGTGAAGCTTGCTGTTGCTGTTGCTGTTGTTGATATTGTTGATATCATTGTTATTCTTGTGTTGGACAAGCCCCTGTGGCTTGTTGGGGCATATTGTTGATTGGAGCATTCACGCTCGTTGTTGATTGAGAGAGAGCTCAGGGACCTGAATATAACTAGTTATTTGCTTGGGTATTGTAACTAGGGGTAGTTACAAATACCCTCGACCTGCCTCTGGCAGTGACGCCTGGACCGTGCCCTCCAGGATGGCAAGGTAGGCCCGCCTCCACACATTCTTGGTTCTGTTGGACTTCCTAGACTTACTGGTCATCTAGGATGGACAGAACCTCGGCATGGGAGGACTTTCCCATTGTCGACCATGTTCAGCCATGGTTGGCGCGCGTTCGCGTTCGCGTATCTTCCGGTTTCAGGTTCATAACTACTATAAGTAGTTGAAGGTACCCAACATATCGCTTCTTAACATTCCTGAGGGTTATTCTACTAGATGCAACGTGGGATTCCATAGGGGGATTCCCTCCCCCCTGTAAGTAACACTAATCGAACCTATACTGCTAAATGTAGTAATGTGTGCATGTTTTGCTTTCATGTATCGCTGCTATCTGTGTTATATGATTGCCTGGGTGATGTGAGCATTTATGTGTGTATCAAGCTTTGATTGTTTACGAGACTTGGTCGAGGCTACGCATTAATCTAACCTTGGTGGAATTAACCTTATTCTTGGTAAGTTGATCGAATGTGTTTTAGTAAATATGAATACGCCATTATAAAAATAAGTAGAGTAAGCTGGAAACCGCAGCCCTCTCGCATACACCATCCTACAAATGTCAGAAGTGGGATCGTAAGATTACAACTTACAGATACCAGATTACACATTCTAATTGTGATCATCAGTGACAAGTTCAAATTGATTATCAATAATCCAATTTTAAATAAAACATATTCGATCAACACCAATAAATTCATAATTATCCACGGGTTAACATTTATTTGTGTGCACCCTGTATATGTGTTAGTGACTGTTGGAATTTTAATTACTCGAAGTTATTTTAAAAGAAAGTCAAAGGTTAAAAAGGGGAACTTCGTATGTATTTTGTTTGTTTAGCCTCGAAGCCGAAGCGTCATTTAAGGGTGAATGTAATGTGACACCACATCTGGTATTGCCCGATGCCTTTCGGTTCACCCTGGGAACCTGCTCGGATGATCGAGGAATGTAACTGTTGTTAGAAATTATGTTCGATTTGCACTGTCCAATAATTAAGGCTGCGTATACATGACGCGAAATTATTTAGAGATATTATCCACAACGAGGGCTAAGTTTTAATTAACTATAGTTAGCCTAAACATTTGTCATTAGTTAGCACAGGGTGTTGAAATTTTAATAATTTAATGATGCAGTGTAACCCATTAAAGAAGGTTACCAATATCGTTACACTTATTGCTAAGGCGATTATTTAAAGTTTGCTTAATATAAGATAGCAAGTGCTTTCGGGGGTGGATTGTCACCAAAATAGACCGTAAGCGGTTAAAATTTCAAACGTTCCGACATTCTTTGAATTATGTCCCAGCGATTATTGGAAGATCACTTTACGTGTAGTATGTGGAATCACAAACAAAAAAAAAGGCAGTTGTAAATAACCGTAAACGCAGGAGCGACATTTTTGGTTTGTTAGGTGAAATCTGAGCAGCGTTTGTTGCGGTAGTCAGAAAATCAGATTTAGGCAGATTAGTGGTTAATTAATAAAGTATGGAATTCGAATTATACTTTTGAGATGCGATCACAGTGATCAACTTGTGGGAAAAGATAAGACTAAATCTAAAAGTAGGTAGCCCTTTTGCATGGCACGTGTTTTATTAAATTGATATTGACTGCATACCTATGTTCAGATTCAACAAAATAGTCTGACAATACAAATACAAATGATGGGTAATTCTTAGAAACGCAAAACAAACCAGAAAAATATCTTGAGCAACTGCATATTAAATTTGAGCAAAGAATGCGGTATTAAAAATCTTAGGTGACACGTCATAAAAATTCGAATACGTCACGCGCATGGTTTGCTTACAATTAGCCCTAAACTTGACCGTAATTTAATACCACTTGAGGAATTCTAGCTTGCGTAGAAAACAGTTGGAAATCGACTAGCCAAAAAAATTTTACCTAAGAAAGGGCAAGTGTTGAACACGAATTCCGAACAATAGAGGGACTGCCAGGTCCGTATTCAGGAATATTTCGTGAGATAAATTAGCTACAATACATTCCATAAAGTTTCATACATTTAATTTAGTTGAATTGTAATTGAGTTCCGTTGACAGGTAGCTGTACAAGAACACAAGATATGTGCGATTAATAGTTTAGTTAATAATTAAGTGTAGAACTAATGATCTTTAGATAAAAAGTAAATAAATTAGTTGGGTTGTAATTTTGTTGCTTGAACTTAGTTTAATTTCGGTGATGACTGCGGGTGGAAGACGCGTGCAACGTAAGAGTGCAGGCGTAATTGCATAAAGAAAAAATGCGTAAGCCGAAAATGCACATTCTTAACTAATTTTGCGGAAACTCAAAAAAAAGGGGCAAGGGTTAAAGTTTGAAACGCGTTTTTGAAATCGATCCTTAAGCGGCGATCATGTAAACTTTAATTCGCTTTGTTGATGTGTTGACCAACCTTATTATGCACATTAAAAACATTTTGAGAAATCTGAAATAAAATAAGCGGGAGCGGCTTTGGTTAATTAATTTTATCACCCTTACGTTTCTTCGGACGTTGCACATTGCAAGTACGGATCAAAGTAGGTCAATGTTGATAATCAAAAGAAGACGACATGTGCTAAATACCTTACAAGGTATGTAAAATCATTAGGGTTGCGCCTATTTATAATTGAGGAACTGACGAGTTGCAATCAAGCGAAGTTTATATGTCATCTAGAGTCAGAAGGGCGAGTAAATTTCCCAAAGTAATCATTTTTATTCTCTGTATGTGTCATCGAAAAATACTAATAGCATTAAAGTAGAGTTGGCATTAGAACTTGATACTTATTGAGGCAAAAAGCAGAAAATGCAGGGAAGCACTATGATAGGATAATAACTTTATTAACCAAGATCCGTGACACGAATGGTATGCACAAAGGAAAGCAACGTGCGCCAAACAACCGACTTGAAATGGGCGTGCTTAGAACCGACGTCGGTAGTGTGATAGGGTAACGTCAACCGCGTATCATTGCAAACCAACTGTAGGTTTGTCGTTCCAACGAATAAAGGTTTCACTCTAAAACTATCTACGAAAAGGAAAGTGTGTGCATCTCCTTCCATTAATATAATGTTTTCAGTCAAAGCTCTGAAGAGTTCAACATTCAGTTACCGTGTAGTTTAACAGTTAAGACAAAATCCCGTTATACCGTGATGTGAGAAATTAACATTTTAATAACATTTTGAATAGCAACGTTTGGGAAGATTCAGTTTAGCTTTGCGAAAGTTCGGCATCTAGTGGTACACCATAACAGTGCCAAAGCACGCGCTATAGGAAAATGAAACGTCGATGTTTAGTTGATGTTTAGTGTGGTTAAAAAGGAAAATCGGTAGTAAATGATAGAAGAACAATTTGCAAAGAACTGATGATGTTAGCTGGATCTATTGTACGTTTACTTTTACGACAACGTCCTGATCCATACGTGAATCATAAAACCATTTAGCAAGTCCAAGGGCCAAAATGTTAGGACTATACCCATTATGAAATCCTGTCGGGCATAAGTATATATTTGGTCTATTCCCAAAATCTGAGGTTGTATGTTGATAATGAATGATTTTAGCCGTTGCTGGTGTGAAGCCGAGTTGTTATAGGCTTGCCCAATCGTTTGAAGTGATTAATCCTTGCTAGCAGGTTACAAAAATTATATGGGTAGATACATCTCGTTTGACCCCCATTGCAAAATTATATACACCAACTATAAAACCATTTAGTAATGGTCACTGTTCAGTTATAGATATCCAAATAGTTAGGAGTTGATTTAAGGTTATTGGCCAAGCACCACACTGCTGTGTAGTTTTTCTCAAAAATTTAGTTGGACAGGTATTAAGGCAAACATAAATTTTATAGTAATTGTAGTCTGAGCAGGAAACAACCTACTCTAAACAGAACGTTCCCTTCAGAAACAATTAAAAAAAAAAATAAATAAATAAAAGAAAAACAAACAAGCGGATAGCATGGGGTATGGGTTCTCGGGACGAGAACAGCGCAGGATGGCCGAATGTTGTACGTAATTTTTGGTGGCGACAACGTAAGCGTCTAATTTCATAAAACTCGACCGTATGTTTACAAAACCCAAACGAAAGCATTTAAAATATGGGAATTAGCTACGGTTTAAGGGCTTCGACTGCGGTCAGAATTCAAGGGGGCTAGTCGGTTGCGGGACCCGTTAGGTGACACATGTGATTCTGAAGTAACCAAGTTTTGTGTATGATGTGAACTAGTGTTGCATTGCTTGTAAGATGCATTTCTGTATAATTAGTAACGCAAGGATGAGAAGCTGGTGGGTAATTATGTAATGATAATGACCAGTTGCGTTTGTTGAATGGATGTAATTCTATGTCCGATGAGATACGGACGGTATAAACAGCTGTATTGGTTATTGATGTGGACAAGCAGTGAAGCTTGCTGTTGCTGTTGCTGTTGTTGATATTGTTGATATCATTGTTATTCTTGTGTTGGACAAGCCCCTGTGGCTTGTTGGGGCATATTGTTGATTGGAGCATTCACGCTCGTTGTTGATTGAGAGAGAGCTCAGGGACCTGAATATAACTAGTTATTTGCTTGGGTATTGTAACTAGGGGTAGTTACAAATACCCTCGACCTGCCTCTGGCAGTGACGCCTGGACCGTGCCCTCCAGGATGGCAAGGTAGGCCCGCCTCCACACATTCTTGGTTCTGTTGGACTTCCTAGACTTACTGGTCATCTAGGATGGACAGAACCTCGGCATGGGAGGACTTTCCCATTGTCGACCATGTTCAGCCATGGTTGGCGCGCGTTCGCGTTCGCGTATCTTCCGGTTTCAGGTTCATAACTACTATAAGTAGTTGAAGGTACCCAACATATCGCTTCTTAACATTCCTGAGGGTTATTCTACTAGATGCAACGTGGGATTCCATAGGGGGATTCCCTCCCCCCTGTAAGTAACACTAATCGAACCTATACTGCTAAATGTAGTAATGTGTGCATGTTTTGCTTTCATGTATCGCTGCTATCTGTGTTATATGATTGCCTGGGTGATGTGAGCATTTATGTGTGTATCAAGCTTTGATTGTTTACGAGACTTGGTCGAGGCTACGCATTAATCTAACCTTGGTGGAATTAACCTTATTCTTGGTAAGTTGATCGAATGTGTTTTAGTAAATATGAATACGCCATTATAAAAATAAGTAGAGTAAGCTGGAAACCGCAGCCCTCTCGCATACACCATCCTACATAAGTTACAAGATGGTACAAATTATGTATTCTGGAATTTCATTTAAAAATTTCAGTACTTTTCAAAAGAAAACTTTAAATACTT
The DNA here is from genome assembly GCA_963082815.1 of Melanotus villosus. Lineage (NCBI taxonomy): Eukaryota > Metazoa > Arthropoda > Insecta > Coleoptera > Elateridae > Melanotus > Melanotus villosus. The sequence continues at coordinate 12,708,224 of OY720421.1, forward strand.
ACACAAGAATCATGAATTAAAATTTTAAATCGATATTTTTCAAGTTTTCCCGAAAAATCTCTGCAAAAGCTTCTGGAATCAATCGATATATCGATTAACTTGCCTTATCGAATAAATCCATTCGTTTAATGATTCAACAAGTGAAATAAATTGTTGTATTGATTCATCAAATACCTCACAAGTCGACAATAAACTCTTGTAGAGTCTTTAAGCACATAGTTTCCTTACGAAATAGAATCATTTCTTGAATAAAAAAATTTCAAATATCGATTAAATCCACGTATTCCCAATGAGTAAGGCAATACATCGACATATCGATATTTCGGTATATCAATATTTCGGTACATCGATATTTTTATCGGGAAAAAAACCCAGATCTAGTTAGAACTGCGAACTCTCTGAGCGATTTTCGAAATTATAATCCCTTTGATAAAATTATTATCTTAAAATTTATAGAATATAAAATTTTAGTGCAGCATAACCTTAGTTTAACTTTCTTGAAATTTAATGTTTGCTTTGAAAGGTTTTCAAACTTGTTATTCTTTGCTAAACAAAAACTTCTATAACCCGGTTGTGTAATCTTAAATCAAAGCCGTCACCTACTTAGTTCTATAAAATAGAAACAACAATAGTATATAAATGTGTGCTTCTTTGTTGATATAATACGAGTTTACAAACAATCTCTGCAATAACAACAAATTAAACTTTGTTCTCAAATGGTTACGTTTAAAACGTTTAATTTAAGTTGTAGTCATTATCCTCCTTAGACCTCCTTTAGTAACTAACGATTTATAGTAAAACATAAATTAGTTATGCTCTTCTGAAAATAAGAAGGCACAGTTTTAGGTATTACTGCAATATAACGTCTTGAATTGTTTACATAATCTAATCGGTTTTCAAATCAAACGTGTTAGAGAGGGAAATGCAATACCTGTTGTTCTAAAAAAAATAATAAATTACAAGTACAAGGACCACTTTGACAAAGTGAAATGTGATTTGTCTATAACATAATAGGTAAAAAGTCCAGCAAGTTATGAACGGTGATATTATATCGTTATTTCCGCATGGTTTATATTTACTTTCAACTAACATTTCGAAGTAGTGGTGCTAACGTCTCGAGTCATGCTGGAAAAACAACTTTTGGTAGTATTTACTGGGTATGCTAAGAAGGTGGGCAAGCGAATGGTTAACGGGCAACAGGCAGTTAAGAGACAAGTGATCAAAGAATGAGGCGGTTCACCTTGCCGCCAAGGTGCTTTTGGGCCTTCGGCAATGCTGATCCTACTCTCTGGTTATTTATCGTGACGTTTATTTTTAATAGTCTGCACGTATGCTTGAAAAATCCCTGTTTCAGATAACGCTATCTTATTGCTTAAAATCTCTTTACGGAATGTGATATCATCAACTTCTTGCAAATGAATTTTTTACCTGCAAAGACAAAACTTAAGGCTCTTTAACCTTTGTGGCGCACCTAAACGACAACCAGAAATTAAACTCTCGCAAAAGTGCTGCAGTCATAATGACAAATAATGAGTTAATAAAATATTAAAAGGTTGTAGTCATACAGCTTCATCATCAAGGTTCTGTTCCTGTAGCTACACGATTAACCGATGCGTAAAGTGAAAAGTTGAAAAATCGTAAAAGGCACATTGAAAACAAACAAGGCATTTAATTAATAATTTTAAAAGAATACTGAGACGAGTATTTCTGCTTTTTAATAAGAAGGAAAATACAAAAGGGATACGTGTTTGAAATTTCCTGAAATTCGTAAGATAAATTAAAGAATAATATTATACAATAAAAAATATTTGAATTAAAATCTGAGAGTAAATAATTTACTGCCTGAAATTATTTGTTTAAAAAAATGGGGTTTCCAAATGGATTTGAAATTTTAAACCGATTCGCAACTTTTGCTTTTTAACATTTAATATTAGATATGTTCAAACAAAATGGATTAACAAACCATGTAATTGTTTAACAAAAACCGACAAGCTTGAGTATCTACGATTTCCGCAAGCACTACTTATGATATCATTTTTCATTAAAAGTTCTAGCGCTTTACTAAAATAATTTTAATAACATGAGAACATGACACCATTAGACGGTATAAATTAAATCCAATATTAAATGATGTATGTATAATTACGTAGAACAGCAAATAAAAACATTAAAGCTACCGCCAATTACGTTTTAAATCAACGTAATATTCTAATTAAATGTTTATGTCGTATTTATCAAAAAGTTTCGAAACTTTTAAGACAAAGCTTAGTTTTAAAGACACTCACCTGTTTAAAAGTACTTTTTTAGTTTATCTCTTAAGGTTCATTGGTAAAACTTGAATGTAGTTAGATTTAATTGCGAATCTTCTCCTTTTTCATTGGATGTGCATTTATTGAACAAATAAAACTTGCTAATCCATTTAAAGTGGTAAAGTAAATCTGACTTATCAGGAAGTGGATTTTAATTAAATTTAACTTTCAAGAATTTAATTACCGGTTGCTTTTAGAATTTAATACCAAGATCGTAAAACCTTAATTACTGCTGATTGATTGTTCGATCAGATGGTTTTCTTGTTTTTGTTCTGGAACAGTAGTAGATATGGTTACGATTAAGTAATATAATTTGATGTGTCTACATATCTTTATTAACTGGCTACATTTCTGCAATTAAGTTATTAATTTTAATTTTGTTCTTATATGGGAACTTAGTAATGACAAATATTTAATAAAACAGGAAATTCTTTTTAATATTTCAGGTCCCGTTTTATTCACTCCGGGGAACACTGCACCCTAAAACGCTTATTGTGTATACCCTAATTAATAGATCACGCCCATTCGGTGATCTTTGTTTCCTCTATCAAAAGATAAAGGTCCTCCACCGGGTGTCTAACAAACCCTTCGGTTGTATGTCCTGTTACTAGACCTGTGACGGTCCTGCGTTGTGCCCTACCCATAAGAAGTTCATCAGTTCGCTTCTTGCAAGGTCTGTTTATGAATGTCCTGGTCTGTTAGTCCAGTATCTTTCGTGTTGAGTGCCAATCCAGTCACTTACGTACCCTCGGATGGTACTTCTTGAAATTCCTAAGGCTGGTTCCGGGCCAATTTAAGCCTCAGTCGATTCCTGCCTTGATAATTCGTCTAAGCCACAATGACCTGGTACCCGGAATAGTCTCACGACGTTCTGTTCTGCCAAGTCATTAAGCTTCTCTGGGATAGGGATTCTCATACCAGTCTGGAAGAAGCCCTACTACTCGACAGAGCCTTCAAAGCCGCCCGGCTGTCCGACATAATGAAGATCTGCTTATGTTCAAAAAGAAGAGGAAGCACCTAGGCAGTAAATGCTCTTTGATCTAAAAAATCAGGCGATACAGATTTACTTAAAACATCTCTGCCCCGCTGAAGCATCAGACTATTCACTGTGGAGAGCCACACAAAAACTAAAACAACCACAACAAGCAATACCTCAAATTCGGAAGATCCACGGCAATTGGGCCAGAAGCGAAAAAGGAAAAACTGACACATTTGCAGTACACCTTACGAATACATTTCATCCCTTCCCGTCCGAACTAACTACAGAAAAAGACGAATAAATACAATAATACCTGGAGGCCCCAGATCAACTATTCTTACCAATCAGTTAGTCAAGAAATAGATTCAAAGAAAGCGCCAGGATACGACCTTATGACTGGCAAAATACTGCGGGAATTACCGGAGCAAGGACTTAAACTTAACGATTATATTTAATGTTATGTTACGACTGAATCATTTCCCCGCGCAATGGAAAGTGACCCAAGTTTATCCCCAAACCAGGAAAACCACCAGAAGCATCAACCTATCGCCCTATTAGTTTATTGCCAATAATTTCCAAACTAGTTGAAAAACTCATGTTAAAAATAATGAAAATTCTTCTCGCAGAGCACGAACTGATAGCGGATCATCAATTTGAGTTCGGGGCTCAACATTCCAGCATCGAGCAAGTTCACAGAATAGTAAACGAAATCAACCAGGCATTCGAAAATAAGAAATATTGTTCCGCTGCGTTCTTGGACGTAGCCCAGGCCTTCGATAAGGTCTGGCACACGGGGCTACTGTTTAAAATTAGAAGGACTCTTCCACACAATTACTATCAACTCATAAAATCGTACCTGATCAACAGATACTTTCAGGTGAAATTCCAACAGGAACTCATGGGATTACACTCCATACATTTGGGAGTGCCGCAATGCAGCGGCTTGGGGCCCATTTTGTACTTACTATATACGGCAGAAAATACGCTGACAGCCACATTTGCAGACGACACTGCTATACTTACTTCACACGAAACCCCAGAGATTGCCTTTAGAAACTTATAAATTTCCCTTAACCGACTGCAAGATTGGGTGCGGTTCTGGCGGAATCCAAGTCAACCCATGTCACCTTCACTCTCCGGTGGGAAACGTGTCTGCCAGTTGTTCTGAATAACACTCCACTCCCACAAGCAGAGGAAGTTAGATACTTGGGGATGCATCTCGATCGAAGGCTAACATGGAAGGAACATATTTTCACCAAACGTAAACAGTTAGGCTTGAAGGTTTCCAAATTATACTGGGTTAATAGGACATAAATCTAATCTAACTTTATAAAACCATATTAAAGCCCATTTGGACATACAGGTTGAAACTACGGGGCACCACAAGCAATTCTAATTTGGACAATACAATTACGAACAATAGTCAACGCCCCATGGTACCTGAGAAACGAGGTACTCCATCGCGATCTTCGAGTGAAAACTGTTAATGATGAAGTGTCTTGCGCGAGTGCAAGGTATCTAACTCGACTCGAAATCCATACCAACACCTTCGCAGTGAATCTATTGGACAGGTTTCAACCTATAGACCTAAAGGATCGTTTTTAACTTGTAATCATTGTTATTATTATAATTAGAATTTTAGTTGTTACGCATTATACTTATATTTCTATAAGGGATCTTTTCACTGGGAAAGTATTCTACATGTCAGTTAATTTACATTCAACAAATTTACTTATTGCTCTTTTAAGCAGATTGTATTAAAAAAAAAACGTTTAAAAGTCCTCCGATTACTTTCCGGAGCACATCACGTATATTTCCGTTTGAAATACGGAGACGTGCTTACCCCATGAAAACTTGTGCTTCTATTTTGGGCTTTCGCCAAAAAGTTCTGATCTAGCATCAGCCTCAGTTTTGGAACCGTCCTTGTACCAGAATACACTTCCAGGAACAATATCCTCTTTGGGTTCTTCTTTCCACCCGTCACGATTACCACCTCGAAGAGTAAGCCTACAAGATGTTTGGGAACCGCATAATCCACCCCCTTTTCAAGTAGAGGACCCTCTAGGATACCTACCAACTGTACTTGTATGTTCTGTACCTAAACGAAGGTTATACAGTGCGTTTTGCAGTCTATGAATTATAAATCTTGCCTTCCGCTACATTGGTGTATAGCCAAGGCACAATTCCTGGTTTGATACCCCGAGATGTATCATATGTTCGTCTAGCTATCGCTAACGTAGTTTTCGATTCTCTAATAATTTTACCAATATGTTGTTTCGTTGTTAGTTTGGAGTCCAATATGAATTCTAGGTGTTTTACTTCTCCCGACGAAACACTAACTCTTTATTTTTCAGCGTCTATTTCTGTTGATAAACCTACTTTATAGGCAAACTGGGTTTGTTGTAGAGGACTGTTTACCAGAACACCATCCCTAATGTAATTTTCGAACAGTTTCTTCAGTGCCTTATATACAAATGACATAAGGCTAATGGGTCGAAATGACTTTGCCCGAGAATAGTGTTCGTCTTAGCAGTCTTTGGTATAAAAACCACTCTGGTTAGTCTCCGCATATTCTAGGCATGTAGTTCAGAGCTAAACTGGCTCTGAGTACCACGCAAATTCTATTAGAGGTTACTAATAATTTCTAAAAATTTGAAGATTAGTCCATTTTTACTTGTTCGACCAATAAATTTATTTAACAGAGATTAACACATCGAAATTACCACCAACGTTTACGCAAACGGTTGTTTTTTACATTTACCTAAAATGCATAAAATATTGAACTCTCCTTCTAGTTATGTCCCAACATGAATAAATTCGATGTATTTCTTAAATACTCATCTGATTGCTTTCAAGTTGCGCATCACCGTGTGAAGAAATTATTAACCGGTGCTTTCAGAACAAGAAATTCCAAGAGCGAACTAGTTTGAAATATGTTTATTTTACCTTTTATTTTCTTTAGCCGTGGGCGAAAGATTTCGTACAATAAACCGACCTTGTATAATGAGGTAGAATTCCATTGAGTTTTCTATCTTAGATAAGTAAATTATGTCAAATAAATTATCGTATTTGTATAATGTAAAATTCTAGAATCCGAGACGTAGGTTTGTATTTATATACACACATTCTACCGATTAAAGTTATAAATTTATACCTTATAAACTATTCATCGCCGAAGTTAACTATTAACTACGTAAAACCCCAAGAGTTTAACCGAAAATACCCAGTAAATAAATACAGCAGAAATTAATATACAAACATTATACCTATAAAGCCTCTTTTCGATTAGCATAAGATTCCTGTCTGGAGATTTCATTCAAAAAGATATTAGTAATATTTGATAAGCAGATTTCCTCCGCTACAGCGTACCGACGTTCTTAAATAATTCCACTCCAGTACCCGGATCTTCAGTAATGGAGGAGACGTTGCATGAAAAGGATAAACAAGACGAGTTTTTGGAAGACCTGACAACAATATAAAATTTATATCAGATGTTGTCCTTCAGAAACTCATAAACCCATCTGCATTCTCTCAGCTGGGGAATTAATATTGCTTGTTAGAATACAGATTCTGAAAACAATACTGATACGGTAAACAATTACTATATTATCAGATACCTGAAAACGCCCGTGTCGTATTACTGTTACACAAAGTACCTCTCGTGTAGCATAACTTACACAATCAGCTGCTAGTTGTACGTGGACGGTGAGACAAGGTTACATAAACGTAAAGGAACATGGAACATATGTTGCTCGTATTTTCTCTTTTGTATCGCCTAACGGTTATTGTAATCTCCTTGATTTGTTAGTTAAAAGCATTTTACGGCTGTAATTAGTTTTGTTAAACTTGTTGGCATTTGATGGGAAGTAACTTTTACAATAAGCTTTTAATTCAGGGAAATTCAAATCCTTAATTGTCATTTAATTTCATTAAGTTCTAACAAAGTGGTTTTCCTAAATTCCCAGAATTAATGCTAATTATTGAAATTGATTTTTTATTAAAACTGGTACATACAACTATTATCAGGAAGTGTAACGATGTAAATATGACGAGTTAATGAAATATGTAGCTTTATTCTGCAATTCCAACCCAAGTGATGAATACTGGAGTTGCTCGTAATACATGATAAATGCATAAATGGTATCATTTGCATTTTTACATAATATGTAGTCTGAAAAACCTGTAGTTGGGTAAAATAATAACAGATCTTTTATGTAACTTTTTGAAGAAAATACAAGAATTTTATATACAGGGCGTCCCAAGGATCTGTGATCAAGAACTTGGCTATACTTTTTTTAAATCATAATAACTGGAACGGTTAATTCAGTAAACAGTAGTTTATAGACAAGAATTGCTTCAAGAAGACAAACCATAAAAACAAGACTTTTTCAAAATATTCGATTACCGAAAAATAAACCTCATTATACCAGGTGACTTAAAAATAATTACGTCTAGTTACCTTTGAAATTTGTTTGCATGCGGCACATTTTATTTTACATGCGAAAGTCAAAGCATACTAAATGTATTTTATTTTAAGGCACTCTGTATTATCAAATATTCAAAAACTCTTCCTTTTCTTTCAAGGCATAGACATAGACGTCTTGACAATGCCAGTTGGGCATGGCATAAAGTGTGGATAGGACTGTTGGCAAACGCTTTTCTTGTGCCTATTATGCTTATCTTGTATATTTTCAGTTGTAGTAGGTCGCTTGCCATAAAAAGAAATCCATTCAACTTAAATCGGGGGACGCGCAAACCATAGTAAAGGACCATCTCGTACTCTACGGTAATTCTGCGGCACAGCCCCATCACGTTAAACCACAATAATTGGCGAATTAGAAAGTCAACGTTGTCTAATAATTCTGGAAACTCAGTTTGTAAAATATTCTAATATCTCTCCCCGATCAATGGTTCATTAAAAATGTATGGCCTAATAACTTTCGTATTAATTATTCCGCACATTTAGTGACCACCGCTGCTAGCTGTCAATTTGTCTAAGTCAGTGTGGGTTTTTGGTGGCATAATAATGCATATTTTATGACTTTTTACTAACTAATTCCATTTAAATGTAGCCTCATCACTAAACAATATTAAAGATAAAAATTCAGGGTTTCAGTCAATGTTCTCCAACATAGTGGTACAAAAGTGACAATGATTTTGGGGGCCACTACCCTGTAGCTCTTGATGTAATGAAATATGGTAGGGATGATAACGGTAGTGTTTAATATTATGGCTAACTGATGACTAGAGACCGAATTTTAGGTGATGAGTCATCCAAATAGGTATGTAAATTTAGCTAAATCCATGAGCGTACTAAATATTTGTAAATAAGGTCATCTCCACCTGTACCGTTGTGTTTCTTCAATAACATTTTATTGGTTTGGTGGCTCAACGAAAGCACCATAATGATTGGTGAACTTTGTCGTCCTTTTTTAGGAAACACTACTATAATTTCTAGAGAGCGGCAATAGTAAACAACTGTTTTAAAAGTGCTACTTAAGTGTGTCGCTCTACTGAAATAATTTTCTAAATTTTTATTAGATCCAGTCTCTACTGATGACTTACCGATGCTGGTTTCAGTACTAATTTAGCGTATACTCCTATTTAGTATCACCTTGCTTATGAAGAAGTATTTGCAAGCAATTCAGGAAAAAGCTCGGCTCGGCTCGGTTCAACAAACCTTAGGCTTGATTTCGCTCAAAGTTCTAGCCGAGCTCTAGCTTCGAGGTCTCGTTCCCACTTCTAGAATACAATTCGAAAAAATGTACTAAGATTTGTTTAGCATTTTTTTTTTCTTCTGCAAACAAAAGTGGGTTTATAAGGGGGCTGAAAAGGCTGGAAGCCTATCTATCAACGAATTGAAGAATACGGGAAAATCCACTCTTTTTTCATGCATACTTAAAGCGAAGCCCTAGAGAGATTGTTGTTTAATAATCAAATAAATGTTCGTTGTAAAAATGTTGTTAAAAATAGACAGACAAGTGGTGGACTGGTGGACAGCGGTAAGTACATACAATGTACTTATTATTATGTATTATACTTTTGTTAAACGTTCGTATTAATTTTAAAATTCAAATAAAATAGTGAATGTTCAACGTTGTAGTCATTTAATTCTATCCAACATTATTACGATATGGTGGTTCCTTGCAACTGCTTGGCTGAAAACCATGGTAAATTCTTTAAAACGAATACGAAAAACTTCCACGATTGCTACATCAACTCATTTGAATAGCCGCACAAATGGTTTTGGGCAATAGGTAAATATTATTCCGTTTTTTAAAGGATTCCAGCCAACCTGAGGAAGCTTTAAATTATGGCAAACTTAACCGTTTCGCAAAGTTTAACTCTACTTCTTGTATTATTGAACCTGAAATTTGAGCATTTATCATTCGCGTTTTTAAAAACCAACTCCAAGTTGAGTTATTAATTTTTTCAAATTCAGCCATCCTTCATTTTCGGCAAGAATTCAACTAATCTTCAAATCGCCAAGACATTCAACCTTTTCTAAATATTATTCATATCACTGCTGCCTTGTTTATTTTTAAATGTTCCGTCCCTTTTCCTTCGCCGTGATTTTCTAAAAGTTTAACAAGTTCTCGCTTTTCTTTATATTTTCTTGTCTTTCACGTCATTTTCCAAACAATATTAAAAGTCCGAATAACAGCCCAGAGTGTTAATAAACTTCAAGCACAAAAAGCTTGTTGAGATTGAACTGAAAATTGTTCCCACTGAAAACAATTTCAGGTATCCAAATAAATACTTATAATTTTACAATTTGAATACACAATAAGAAATATTTTTACGTATGGAATTTTGAAAATCTGCTCAAAAATTGCTATAATCTAAACTATATTACTGAGAAATCTATTACTGCTTTCATATGTGAAACGTAACATGTAATTTATTTCTCAGATAGTGTAGAGTCTTACTTCCCAGCCAATCGCTCGTGTCTGTTTTTAAAAAACTTACCCCAAATAATTTAAAGTAGGTAATGCTGACCCAAATGTGTAATATGGACATATTACAATGTGCCATCCAACGATCGTGTTAAGATAGTTATTATTCAACAAAGGTGAAGTTTGCAATACGAACGAAGGCAGGCGAGTATTGGCCATTGCAAGTGAGTAAAATACTAAACTTTTTCTATTACTACGGACCTCTAGGTGCAAATTAAAAACGTATAAAATTACGAATTTATTTGGAATAATAGATGCAAAAATTTAAATTGTCGTAAAGACCTACAAAACAATTTGATATTAATTTATTCCATATGCTCCACGTGTCAAAAATGTCGTATAAGTCAATAAGCGTGTAGAGATATATTTATACCTATGCAGGCGAGTATACATACATATTTAAATTTTAACGTGGAACCGCCTTAAGTATGTAAATAAATTTAAAAAATATTAATTAATTGTAATCGTTCTTCTCTTTTGTTCTATGCACAAATTGCTCAACTGACTTACCAAAAATATTAAATTTAAATATTTAATGCTTTAATTAATTGGATATCTTAAAAACAATCTAAAAATAGCCGAAGTTTGTTTTTGGGCAGCATTGTTATAGAAAAACTAACGCAACTTACAACAGTTCACGAATATTATAAAAAATTAAATCAATGAAATTTATTGCCCCCATTAAACGGGCATTTAATCGGATTAGAAGTTAAAAAGAATTCTTTTTAGTTATTAAGTACATTTTACAAGAAGCTTTATTTTTTATTTTCAGTGTATAATTACAATTATGAAAGGAACTCTGTTTACTTATTTTACCAATAAAGCAAATATAACATAAACAACTTTGGGTCGCGATTGTTCTAGAGGTTAAAAGTAGTCTCTGAAATTATTTACTTCTATTATTTTTAATGCCATTCACATCTGCCTAAATTGGAATAAAAAAATGTTCAAAGAAAAAAGCAACTAAAGAAATTTAATTTGAAATGTACAACAAAAATTACAGATGTTCTTTGTGAAACATTTTTAATTATAATTTTCTCACTTGAAAGAAGTCAAAAACCAAGGCGTATTTTTATGTTATCACATTAACAACCCTTTATTTTTCTACGTAATTCCCTTCAACACATATACGATTATTCCATCTCTTTTCCAACTGTCCCCTACCCTCAGAAAATTTTTTTCTGCAACTCTGCAAAATATTGTTCAGCAGCTCATTTGAGTGCTTCATCAGATGCCAAACTTTTTCCCCTAAAATGCTTTAAGCTTTTGAATGGAAGGAAGTCTGGCGGAGCTAGGTCAGGGGTATAAGGTGGATGCCTTAACTCTATGAACCCACAGTCATTGATTATCTGCTGAACTTTGTTTGCCACATGAACTCGACAATTGTCGTGCAGCGAATGTGGTGATTTTTCGTCCAGAGCAGTTTTTAAATTTTCAATTGTGTTTCCATAGGCCTCTGCGTTTATGGTAGACCCCCTCGGCATATATTCAATAAGCAAGACTCCTTCGGCATCCCAGAAAACTGTCGCTTCCAGTTTTTTCCAGAAAATTGTGTTTTGGCTTGGATGAATGGATTCCTATTTAGTGAGGAATAACTTCATGAAAAATTTTTGGGCCAATGCATTCTTTTGTCAGGAACTTTATGATACTGCGATGTTCCACCTTAATTTCACTCATTTTATCAAAAAGTAAATCCAAATCTCTATAAACCGCACAAATTAAACACAACTTAGCACAACATGTGCTTCTAAATGTCACAGCTATTTTTTAATAATTAGTTCAAGATCGTCGCTTTTTTGCTTCATGGTTAGGTAGATAACATTAAAAGACACCCTCGTAAATGTCAGTGACAAAAATTATTAAAATATACAATTTCGTAGCAAGCACTACCCCAAGAATTTTAGATCATGCCATAGTTCTTCGTTGAAAAAACACAAAAATTGTGTGATACTTACCGTATGAATTAACACGTATCGCACAGTTGTACTTTATACTCATCAGCAAGTTCATTTTTAGTCAATACTCACCGTGATATTTCACACAAAAAAACTTCCCAGATGAAATTGATTGTCTTGTTTTGTCAATACTGAATTCTCGATGTATTTATTATAATTAATTACAAATGAAAACCAAAAAATTATATGTTTTTAATTTAGTTAAATAAGCATGCATATAAAAAAAGTAATTGTTAAATTATATTTATTCATGTATGGTAGTTAACATTATGTTAAGAAAAATAATTTACAAAAATACTTAATAGAAACACCATTCACTTTTGCTTGCATAGTTATTTTAGAGGTTATAGTGCGGCTATTTTTGATTTTTTACTTTACTTAAACACTTTCTATTAAATTGTAGGTCATAAAATGAAATATATAGTCGCAGAAGATTTACGAAAACTACTACTGAATCTCACAGCCTCAATTTTCGGTTACTTACTTATTATTCTGTAAATTTACCCATCTTAAAAAATCAATTTATTACATCTACGCTGCAGACGAGGTATCAGTTACAGCATGAAGTATCGAGTTTATATGTTAATTGTGTGGAATTCATTAACATTTCAAATGGGCAAAATATGCTTGAAAATTTAGGATAAATAGACAAAATGGTAAACGTGGAATGTTGTTTTGAGTTTTGGCGATACGAACGTGAGCTATGGAAACACATTTAAGTGTTAAATATTAATAAGGATGCATCCCACCTTTAGCAATATTTTCGGTGACCCTTGTCTTACTTAAAACCTGCAGTTTTGAACTTGAATTTATGATAAGTTTCTTCAAATTAGTTGTACAATCAGTTAATTTTGCATGTAGGCCCAAAAGAAAACGTGGAGTTTATTTCCCCCATATTCAAATTACTTTGATTCCAACTGTGTTTAATGTAGTTGTATTGTTCGACAAAGCAACGTTTAATTTCAACTCGTAAATTAACAACCCTGATTACAATACGTGTCGTTTGAACCACTTAATTGTATGCGCACCTGGATAAACTTGGTCTGGTATAATTAATTCTAATTTGCGGTTCGTTGTTACTCGAAGATGGTAGTTAAGGATCATGTTGCGTTAATAACGAAACGTACTGACATAACTGCGTGTTTCAAATATCGGTATGTAACTGCAATTTGTATGCATCGCCGCAGTGTTTAGATTGTATGTGGGAACATAAATCGTGGGCGTTGATTAGGATTAGATATTTCCTTAAAATTTAACGGTATAGTGCTTTGGTTAATTACATGCAGCATGATTAAAACCGTTCACTTAGTGGAAAAGAGTTGCTTGCAGGAACGAATTATCCTTAGAAATTATGGTAATTTAATGTCAATTAAGGACCTCTCCCACTATTTTTATTATGTGGAATTCAAAATCCTATTTTTTCATATATAAATTGTTACAAGAATATCTAAGGAAATTTGACTATTATTTTTCTGAAACCCGAAACATTTAACACGAAATAAATCGAGTTTCTCCAAGCTTTAGGTCTTTAGATTTTAACCTGTTTTTGTATAATTAACAGTATGGCCCTGTTTTCAAACAAAACTAACATTTTGAATACCAACCTCAAATCTGCAATTTAAAGTGTTGAAAATCAAATTTACATAGAATTCAAAATATAATTTCGGGTTTGGTTTAAAATCTAAGTTAAATATTTACTTTTTCCATTATAACACAAATATTTAAGTATTTGCAGAACCTTTAAAATTTTGGGCCTTAGCCGCCTTAGGCAATGCTTTGGTTTATATTGCCCAACAGAAAGACCGGCCATGTTTTATTATTACAAAATGAAATTGCATTTCTTGTAAAATTAACAAACCAATAACGTCGATCTTCATTATCTATTTTATTCGATTATAGTACAACTTTGATGCTGGAGGGTGTCATGCATGAATTCATGGAATGTTAAGTACGTGAGTGATCTAAAACTTGCTTGTAAAAGTTACACACCTTGATTTTTAACCTAATCAACACAATCAAATTTATACAAACAACTTTTACTTTTTGCAAACGTAGGTAAGTATGACCCACGTATTGTTCAGAAATAACTTTTTGTGCATATGTACATGCTTGAATATTTATTTATATCCCACCTAGGTTCATGTTTAAACTGTTAATAAAAACAACAGCTCGAGGCTTTATACACTTGCAGCTATTGATACGTAATGTTATAATTGGTTTCTTAACGGTTTTATTATACACAATAAAGTAGGGAACAAATGGTTTATCGTTGGCTAAAGCCACTTTTGGTTAAGGAAAATCGTCTGATTATTTACAACACGTGTGTGTACTGTAAAACAAAAATATGTATGCTTAACCTGAAGCAATAACCTAGTTTACATTTGTTAGCATTTTTTTAAGAAAATAAAATCGTACGTTAACGTTGACAAATGACCTTAATCGACTTATTAAATGTCAAGAACTAATAGTAATCGCGAAAAGTCATTTCCATGTCAATTTGTTATTAGTATCCAGAAAAGAAAATTAATTCGGATTAGCATATGACATTTTTAAATGTTATTACTAATAACTGCACACGGATAAAGGTGAGAAAATCAAATTCTTTTGTAAAGTTTAAGTATATGTTTGAGTTACGTAACTTAAGAATAGAACAAATTACGATCTTACTGCCTTAAAAACAAATAAGGCGATTATGGAATGTGTGACTTTAAAAACGATTGTTTGGTATTTTAAGTTTGGAGCTCGTCTTCTCGATTTAGTAGAACAAAAATTCCGAAGATATCACAAGAAACAAATTTTATATAACATTCAGATACTAGTTAAAAACAAGTTATTTAGTATTTTAGTGATATTTAACGAAAGAATGTTGACAAGTCACAACTGGACACTAAAAAGGTTGGATGCCCACTTTTATGAATAATTGCCCTTTTACTTACCTTTAGTTTTGATATTTTTATGCAAAAACTTGTAAATTTATGTTATAATTAATATTTAGCTGTGAACTTTAAGAGCTTAACATTAGAAAAAGCAAATTTCTGGTTCATTCCATTATTTGAACTTCAATAGCTTTTACTGATCTTTTATTAACTAAATTAGGGTTTTCTGAATAAAGCATCAAATTTCTAATTGAGATAACTTTTTACACTTAAAACAGATTTGGATATGTCCACTCTGTTTACTATTAAGGGTAGGTTTTACAATTTCCTAATAAATAATTGGTGGTAACTTTGTTAATTTTAAAATCGAACGATCGAGAAGGCGTATAAGATTAGAGTAATAAAGTCAAGCATCGAATCCAAGACCTTAAAACTCTGTTTAGGATTTGGAGAATCATTCTGGAGCAAATCAAGGCCCACAAAGAGCTGTAGGGTTTGTTTTTGTTTATTAGCATATTAACAGTCAGAACTAATTATAATACTTTACCTTCTGTGAGTTAACAATAATAACATGGAGGAAATCCATCTGGCGATGTTACCCCGTTCCTTGGAGCTAATCTCCTTTTAGATTAATCTGCCATTTCTTCTTTTTTAATCTTCTGGTGAGAGCATCATGTAGCAGGTTGAACGTAAGAGTATCAGGAAATGGTTGGTACTCCTTTTTGTGTATTCTTCTGTCAGTATGCAGTGTCAGATTACTAATATACCATGGGACATTTGCGAGCATTCTTTGTAATTTAGACTCAAGGCGTTGTGCGATATTGACATTGGATTGCAGGAGCAGCCCCAAAGTTCAATGCCATACGTCCAGGTTGGCTTAATTATCACCCTTATAAGGAAGGATCTTGTTTTCTAGAGATAAACAGGATTTTCTGCCGAGCGACCAATTCGTAAGTCAATTAAAAAATACTATTAAATCAAACTGGAGTAGGAAACTGGTTAAGAGATGAAATGGTAATAGATAAAAACGAAATGGAGACCAACGCCAGAAGAGGTTAAAAAGGCAATATGTGACGTGCAACGTAACAAGGCACCTGGTTGCGACAGCCTCCCTGCTGAAATTTTTAAAGTGAGAGGTGAAGAATTTATTGAGTGGTTTCATTTACTTCTCATAAGAATTTGGGGAAGAGCTGAAGTACCCCAAGAGTGGACCGTAAGTATTATTTGCCCATTGCATAAGAAAGGATATCAGTTAAGGTGCGAAAATTATAAGCTACCACGGTCTTAAATATTCCCCAAAATTCTACACTCAAGAATAGTACCACAAGTGCAAAAAGAAATAGATAGTTAGAAGAGTAAGCATGACAAAAGCCATCGCCTTGTCGAACCCTACATTTGAGGAAAAGTTTGATGTTTCTGCTTGGATTCTAACCATATTTGTGGTATTACTCAAAGTGAGTTCTGTAAGAAGAATTAAGTGCATCTGAACTTTTAATAGTAAAGATAAAAATACTCTTGGCGTTATTGAGATCAGGGTTTTTCGGACGATATTCGGTTCTGCACAAGAAGAAAGACAGTGGGGGTCAAGATATAATTATGAACTATTCGATCTATTATCAGATCAGCAAAGGTTATACGTCTACACTAATTGGGGTATTTGTTTTGATTAAGAGAGACCTCCTCTGCTGGGAAAACCTTCCTTAACTTCCCTGAAGATCTGTCGGACGCCGACGAAGCAGGTGGTTTGATGAAACTCGAGAAGACCTGGAGGTGCTTAGTATAACAGAATGGAGACAGAAAGCCATGAATAGAAGGACTTGGGGAAGCATTCTGGAGCAAGCCAAGACCTACGAATAGCTGTAGCGCCACGGATGTATGTATGCATGTGTGTAAGTCAATTTTCTGAATTTTTTTAGTATGTGGTGTTTCCATGTAAGTTTTTTATCCAGATGAAGACCTAAGTAGTCTGCTGTTATTTAGATATGTCGAAAATTCCCTACGATTTAAAGTAATTGATCTAAGTGCATTTCGTTTCATTAACTTTTATACGCCACGTATTTAACCAGGTTTGTAGAAGGGACAAGTGATTTTGCAGGTTTATAGGAGCTATATGTCATCATCAAAAGTACCTATATACGTGTCTGCTGTTGTAGGTATGTCTGCGGCATGTAACATGTACACAAAGTCTAAGAACACTTCTGTGGGGCACTCCAGAATTGATCGGATGCAGATAAGAATATTGTTGATCATATTTATTTGGAAGTGCCGATTACAAATAAGACTTAATAGGAAGGTAAAATTCGCTTGGAAGAAGTGACTTAAATTTACATAAGAGACCAGCATGCTATACTTCGTTAAAGACCTGTTTTATACCTATTTTCAAAAGCCGTACTAATTGTATTTACAATACATTGGCACTGTTGCATCGTGCAACGATATTTTCTGAACCTGAATTGGTGGGCCAGGTTTCCAATTGATCAGCTTCACATATTCTTTAAACTAAGAAATTTGGGACAATAAACTTGTTGGGTGATAAGATGCAACTTCTTCAGCAGGTTTGCTTGGTTTTAATGTTAGTACTATCTGTGCAAATTTTAGTGGTAATGGCCAGTATTTAAGGCGTACCATAGAGTTGAAAAAATTTCTTAGGAATAGTATAATGAAGCGATATTCAATGCATCGTCACGTCCGTTAATATGACGTGTTAGTCAGGATCATTTCACGAGTCAAGCCTGCACGCGAATGACCGCTGTGAACGAAGATACTGCACAGCTGTGTAAATGCTGAACTAGCATTTTGTAAAATACACAGCTCAGCACCGTTCACGGCACGTATGCCTCTGTTATATACGTTGTGCGTGATAGTTGATTTCTTAATATATCAGGAAGTAAGTAACTAGGAGCTCACTACGGTTGATATGGTTGTCGAAGAACAATCATGTCCTTAAGAAGTCAGGTCCTTCGCACTAGTGATGTTTCCTACGACTTTTATGTGAAACTATTTCCCGTATTTAATTTAATTTCAATTCAATTCAATTCAATTCATAGTGACTTGCTAATAGTTTGTATCAAACCGTTTGTTTCATGTTAGTTGAACCAGAAAACCCCACGTGGCATAGCTGGTTAAATACACCACCACGTTGGTGCTTAGGAATTATCAGTAATTCTACAAAATTTAACTAGGTAACTTATTTTTAATAACTTTTAACGTTACTTTTGGTAATAACCACTACGTTCCAATATTATGCCACTGTAGGCAATTAGGCCAGCATCTTCCCCGTTATTAGTAAGTCGTAGCCACGGGCTTTCTTCTTGTTAAAATGTTGAATTTCTATATGCACCTCCATAAAGGTAAAGTTTTTAATAGGAAGCGACAATTGTAATGGCGCCTCTAGGGAACGTTGTACTTCATCCTCTCGTACATTGGAGTGTGGGGTAAATACGTCAGCAAGGTGTTGAGTAAATAAGATCTGTTTTTTCTTGGTCCGCTTTGGCCCGTTCTTCCTTAGTGGAGGGTTTGTCGCTTGCGACCTCTTATTTGTTTTTGGCAATTTTCACTACTATTATCTGTCAATGATAATGTAGTTAAATAGTGCTTGAAGGTTTCTTGCTTTAACATTTTTAATTTATTCAGCCGATAAAACAGTGTGTAATAGGTTATCTGGTTAGAAAATAGTATAAAGAAACCGTCAAGCACTGTTTAACTACATCAGGGGATCGTAAAATCAGTTTAAAATAATTTCAGGTCATAATAGAACAAAAATTATATATTCAAAGAGAACCTTGAACTTGCTATTTAACACTTTTCTCAAATGCAAGATCAGAAGTAAATATTTACAAATATATACGTACAAACAAAATTTTTCCCTTAATCTTTGGGTTTTCTATTTATACGGGCCAGTATTTTCATCTTCTTGGACCATTTGCATTGAACTTACTTAATTCAAGCATGGTTTAACCCATGAGACGCCATGGCAACACAATGATAATCAAGAAAAATCTGGCTTAAACCAAGGTTGAAGTTTTAAACATTAACAGTGCAAAAACCTCCTTACAAATTTATTTTCAGTTATTTCCGTTAACAATCTTGGTTAATACAGAAAATCTATTCCTCTTTTTTTTCTTTTATTATTTGTATTGACAAATAGTTTACTAAGGGTCGTTTATGCAGAACTTAATTTAACATAGTTTTAAATAGAAAATGCCTTGACAGTACAATGATAACCAAGGTTTAAACCAAACTGGAACTGGAAAATTCTGATGGTATTATTTAGGAACTGAACAGTCCGGTCCTATCCATAAACTGTAAACATTAGTAGTGGAACATTCTTAAAATCTTTAATTCTAATTTTCATACATTAATTAGGATAAATTGTTGTTGAAGGAAAAGGAATGTCATTTGCGAAACTGCCAAATTTTTGGTTAAACAATGCTTAATTTAAGTGCCTGAAAGATAACCTAATTTCTCCAAACTAAGTTGCAAGGCTAAAAGCTTTGAACTAATGTGTTGTAACTACCCAAAAGCTTTATCTAATTTAATAACAGGAATAAATTCACAAAGCAAATAACGTTCTGTTAATGATTCGGTTGAAACTGTAGATACGCTAATGAATGAAACACAATATCCAGTCTCTCACTAAGTATAATATGCTTCAAAACAAGTAACAGGTGAACGCAGCAAGCTGAGAGAAATCAGATTAAAAGTTATTGAACCTTAACTTTATACAATTTGGTTTCTAGCCGTGCCAGGTGGGTTTTTTTTATTCTTTTGTGGTTACAATATTTCAAATTTTACTAGTTGGAAATTTCTTTAGTGTTTCAAGTACAAATGGTTGCTAATGAAATTTATAAAAGAACAAACAACAAGGAAATGAAAGTGTCATTGGATAAAAATTGAAAAAGAAAATTATTAACTTTTATTATGTCTGACAACTATTACAAACTATTTAATTCGTAATATTTATACACAATGAATGTAGATTTAACTAAAATTCAATTAAAATTAACTAAACACTCGGGGCTGCCTTTATTATTTCGCTTATTGTCTCGTTTATTTCTTAATGCTGCATGTTTTAAACAATAGTCTCGATCGTGTCTCGGTTATTACAACTAAGATTTTTGTATGTTTAGAGATATAAATAACCATACGTGTCTGCTAAATAATGACAAAATTAAGTAAACACACTACGCCCCTGTTTTCTGTAGCACAATGCTTAACAATTTTACTACAAATGAAGACAAAATTTTTCCTTTCCACTTAATTTTAAGAAAGTAAAGTACATTTTAAAAGGCAGGTACCTTATTAACGTTACAGTAACTACATACTAACCCAGATTTTAGATAGTACGTCATTTGCAAGTTCTGCACGACGTGTGTACATGTGAATTTATTCGTGCATTTCCTTGGGTTTTGCTCGAGAAAGGAACCAGACATTCATTGGGTCAGATTTACCCTTCATCGATACGGGTCCTCTATATTCGAATTGGAACTGTTCGTCGAAATTTTCTTCACGGCATAAATACCTGGAATTTATTTTATTGGATTATTAGATTGCTATTCTAAAAACTCACAAATACCACAGGAAAAATAATTACTCTTAAAACGAAAGCAGGCAATAATCAGTTTATTTATTAAGCATTTAATTGAATAAGAACCACTTAATGATTAATGATTTATATTTAAGTAAATTTGATTGCGGTCCAATAAAAATATTTATGTTTTTCCTTTCTCAAGAAATATGTAAAAGTGAAAATATTTTATAAATTTCTTCGGTACTAAACCTGATATATTTAAAACGTTAAGTTAATGAAGTAATGGTAAAATGTTCCGATTAAAAGGGAAAGTCACAAGTGCTTTTAATTTTCGTAAAATATCATGGTTAACTTGATTTTAATGAAAATCCAAATTCGTTTCAAGTTTTTTAAATATTTTGTATCCATCAATTGTCCATTTTGTACCTATGAGCCCAATCCCACTTCAGTTGGCTTATTCAGTAAAATTTTACTTTATTTAGATAATACGAAAAATTACATAAATTCCCCAAAATTATCTGCATTTATTCTGTGCTTATTCTGTGCTTAAAACACTTCCTGGTGGTGAATGGCGAGCAATTCGAACATAATTTAATTTTTTTGTGTCAAATTTTCATATTTATTTATTCAATCTTTAACGTTGATTTATTTTCTCGAAATTTGGTTGTATACGTGGCAACAGGGAGTGTGAATTTTCAGGTGAAACCAGCTATGCTTAAAATGTTTTGGAAATGGTAAAAATAACACAGACGAGAATAGAGTCAGGTAGGATAAAGTTCAAGTAGCAGGAGGGCTGTAATAGAGTAAAAACGGGTAAAAGTAAATTGTGGTGCTTAAAAAGAAAATAAGCACTGTTGTCGGATTGCTAAATTCTCCATTTTTGGCCTAAAGGCCTATTTGGTAAAGGCAGCGGCTACGATATCTCAAGACGTGATGCGTGCGACAATTAGTGAGTGGCCTGACCGTTTGAAAAATTGTGTAAAGCCAAAAGGCGTGTTAAGTGAAATCTTTAATTATTATATTTTGTAGGTATTAAAGAATACGTGAGAATAAACCATTTCATTTGCTGGTACGAGGGACAGAACTTATGGCCCGTCTAGGTACATACGCCGTCAGAGAAGAAAGACAAGGAGAAAAAAGAAATTTATTTCTCGAAACTTTGTTGTATACGTGGCAACAGGGTATGTGGATTTTTAGGCGAAACCAGCTATGCTTAAAATGCTTTGGAATTGGTAAAAATAACACAGAAGAGAAGAGAATCAGGTAGGATAAAGTTCAAGTAGCAGGACTGTAATAGAGTAAAATACAAGCAAAAGTAAATTGTGGTGGTTAAAAGGGAAATAAGCACCGTTGTCAGATTTTGGAATTCTCCATTCTTGCAAGGAAATTTTTAAATGAATGAAAGTTTTTTCAGACAGAGTACTAATGGTATACCTACAATCAGTTAAAGAATTCATAAAAAGAAAAAAAATTAGGGAATCGCCAGAAGAGTTTAAACAATGTGAGACACACGTCTTGGGAGGCAGCGGCAGAGAGAAACAGAAAGACACCAGAAAACAAACCAGCGTCCAAACAAAAACACAAAAACGAAGAAAGAAGAGAAAATAAAGGATGCGAGAAATATAGAAGAAAACAAAAACTTGTTAGAGAAAATAATAAAACGAATTGAAAGCTACAAAAGGTAAAAAAGAATCCCAGAGCAAGTGGTACAAAAAGATTTTAAAAGATAGGAAGCAGGTGGGGGAAGGAAAAAAGCGAATTGAAAGAGAAGGTAGCTATTTTAGAAAACAAATGGGGAAATTAGGAAGATAAAAGGAAGGAACTAATTGTAGTTATTAGAGGATTAAAGGTAGAAGAACACCAAATAAAAGAAAAGAAAGATCAGATAGGGGTAGAAGCGACGATAGCAGGAGCATATAAAGTAGGAAGAGAAGAATCAAAGAAGGTGAAGACTGCAAAAATTTAAAATTGGGAACAATAAATGAAGGTAATGCAAAAGAATAAAGTCTTAAAATGCACCAAAATTGTATTTAAAATGAAATCAAGAAAATGGCGAAGCAGGGAAAAAGCATATAGAAGTTGAACGTAGATGATCAGGTATTTATATGGAACAAGAAACTGGAGAAGCTACAACTCAGTGATGAGGGCAGCATGACAAGGAACTGAGGACGAAAAAACAAGCAGAACAGTTAAAAAAGGTCACAAGGGCTACGGTAATAGACGACGAGAGACAAAAACCATAGCACGTGAATGGAGAACAACTACGAGGAATTAACAAAAAACAAATTATGAAGGAGTTTATAAAATTCTAAAACAAGAATTACAAAAGTAGAGAGGACACATAGGAGCAGTACAAGAAACAAAGCAAAAACGAAATTTTATACAAAATCTCCTCCATTTGGAACTGCTTTTCTAGTAAAAAAATATATAAAAAGGGAGATGCGGCGTTTCAAAGCAATATTTGAACGAATGTGTTACTTACAAATACATGCAAATCCTAAAATTAAAATATAATACCATAACTTCTGTCCCTAAATATTAAACTCTCCTGGAATCACTTGCAGTTGCGATAACAAGTTCTTTTTGTTGCGTTAAATTAAGCAAACTCTAAAGCACTCAAAACTGATCAATCTGCTATGGCAGTGTTAAAGAAGTGTACCACTGTGAATGCGTTACACAAATGGAGCAAGTCAGCAGTTGAGATTTTCGCTCTTTTGAAATCACTGAAAATTCCTCTAAAATTTGTTTACCGAACCATCAAACGGTTCGATGAGATGTCCTCTGTTGATAACATACCAAGAACGGGCCAGCCGTAGGTCACAAAAACAGCAGCAATCATTAAAAGCGGTAGCCGAGCGAATTCGCCAAAATCCTCTTTGCAAGCAGAAAACAAAAAATCTCACGAAGAACCATGTCTCGCATTATAAAACAATATCTTAGGCAGTGGATACCGACGGATCCTCTTTACAGAAGAGAACGTTTTCACTACAGAGGAAAAATTTCATCGCCAGAACGATAGGGTTTGCGCTCACAGTTCTCGGGAAGTTGCTGAACAAATCTCGAAGGTGGAACAAGGCCACCATCCTGCCTCAGTGATGATTTGGTGGGGAGTAACCTATGACGGAGTAACCCAATTGCATTTGTATCGTCAGGGGATAAAAACGAATCCAGTAAACTATCAAAGTGACATTTTGGAAAAGGTGGTAAAGCTACTAAGTAACACAACAGGACTCTAAGCCGGCACATAAAGACCACCCAACGCTGGCTTGCCTGAATTTATCACTGCCGAAGATTAGCCATCGGGAAGCCCAGATCTTAATCCTTTGGATTGTCGTTTGTGGAACTTCTTAGAAGAGGAAGCTTGTTGCAAGGATCATCGAAATATAGAGACACTTAAGGCCTATTTGGTAAAGGCAGCGGCCACGATATCTCAAGAAGTGGTGCGTGCGGCAATAGATTTGAAGAAATGCGTAAAGCAAAAAGGCGGGCATATTGAGTGACATCTTTAATTATTATACTTTGTAGGTATTAAATTACTATTTATAGACTTTCAACAAACGTCCGACACGGTGGATAGGAGACAGTTATACAAAGCACTTCAGGAACTAGGCATACCAAATATTATAATAAATCTAGTAAGAACGACACACCAAAACACAGAGAACAAAGTAAGGGTACATGGAAACATATCAGAGAGTTTCAAAATCGGAAAGGATTTAAGACGAGGTGACCCTATATCAGCAATACTATTCAACCTAGCGCTCGAAATGATAGTAAGGAAAAGTAACATTAATAGGGAACGCACAATCTACACCAAAAACCATCAATGTCTGGCGTACGCCGATGACATAACAATAATAACCAGAACCAAGAAAGACTTAAGCTGAAAAAATAGGACTCAAAATTAACGAAAGGAAGACAAAGTACATGGAAATGGGAAAAAATGAATAACAACCAACGCACAAGAAGAGCAAAGTATTCTAATTAAAATACGGGGAAATAAAGAACTGAAATGTGAAAAAGTGGAAAGTGTTACGTTTTTGGGAATACTAATAATAAGCAACAATGCGGGTGAGGAAATAAAAGCAAGGTTAATAAAAGGAGACAGGTGTGCGAGCGGAGGCTCTAAATGAAGTGCTAATGCCAAAAGAAGTGTCAGAAAGAACAAAAATTAGAATTTACAAGACAGTAATACCACCTACAGTCCTATAAGGTAGTGAAACAGGGATACTAAACAAAGCAGACCAAAACGGTATTGAGATATGGGAAAAGAAAATCCTAAGAAGAATCTATGGAAGCAAAAAACCAGAAGAAGGACAAATGAAGAGGTATTACAGTTATACAATGAACCAACTATCACAAAAGTCAAAGCCCAACGTTTGAGATGTTTGGGACACATAGAGAGTATGACACAAGACAGAATAACAAAAAAGATACTGAGAGGGAGACTAACTGAAACAAGAAGGAAGGGAGGACCCAGGAGACGATGGCTAGATGCAGTAAAAGAAGATTTAAGAGCACTAGGAATAACCAACTGGAAGGAGAAAATAAAGAAAAGACAAGAGTGGAAAGGCTATATATGTATATATATATATACCGTGAGTTCAAAAAGTCTTTACATAAGGGTTGCCCATGAGACACAAAAATAATGTCAATTGCAAGATTTAGAATTTATTAACTGTCATCGTTGTGTTGCTGGTATAATATTGTTGTGCAAATTTCAATAAAACTGTAAAAACAAAGGTTCTAAATCTTGCATTAGACATTACTTTTGTGTCTCATGGCCAACCCTTCTGTAAAAGCTTTTTGAACTCACGGTATATAGGTATTAAAGAATACGTGAGAATGAACCGTTTCATTTACACTTTTTTCTTTTAATTACCTATCCATGTTTGTATGAGGGACAGAACTTATGGTCCGACTAGGTACATGCGCCGCAAGAGAAGAAAGAGGAGGAGGAAAAAGAACAATTTTACTAACAGTTAGAGAAGGAACACGATAAAATGCCAAAATAGGATGTAAAAATCACTTTTGGAGACTGCAATGCAAAGATAGGTAGAGAAACTGCATATCAAATGACAATAGGGAAATATACCAAACACAACGAAACAAATGACAATGGTTTAAGATTGATAGAGTTTGCAGCAAACAAAAATATGAAAATTACAGGTACATGGAGAATACCAGGACGAAAAGAAACAAACCAAATAGACCATTTCCTAGTTACTCAATAAAAAGCATGTAAAACTAGTGAAAGATACGTGTAGTCAAAGAAGGGCTGAGATGAATATGGATTATTATTTAGTAAAAATGAGAATAAACCCGAAGGAAGTGACAGAAATGCCCTATCAGGTTTTAGTAAATACAATGGTTGTTAGCTAAAGTAAAGATAATGATACTCAATGGTAACTTAGAAAATGAGATTCAGAAGGGTATGGAAGCGACTTAGGAGGCCTTAACCCTTCATGTTGCCGGCCATACTCCCTCGCTGAGTGTAAGTTCCGTTACCTTTACATTTACCTTGCCCAAGAAAAATACCCAAACTTGAATCAAATTAAAAAATTAAAACATTTATAGAATTAGAAACATAGATTTTTGAATTATAGTTTGGCCTTTTTTCTTTGAGTTTTTATTACTACATATTATATTTCTAATCAGTGGGCCAACTCAAGTACTCGTAGCAGTAGCAATCAAATTAATTTATAAGTATTAATTCTTTAATTCTTTTACACGAAAAAATATGTAAAAATAAATTTTCTAAAAATAGCTTATAAACATCGAAGGGAACCCTTATGTGTTTATCTAAGGCCTAAGGCAATGAAGCCCGTGCATTTAAAATCTTCTTTCACTAATTTAGATCCAATTATGGTTTAAAAAAGCATACGTGAACGTAGCATTCCGTTCCAGACAATCTAGAACTCTAATTTATTGTTTACTGAAATTCATATGTTGTATGTCAAGTTATTGTACCAAAAAATTATAACGACCGGTGACAAAAAATATGCACTTATATTGTGAAGTCGTGCAAACAGTTCTTAATAAGTGTGGAACATAATGGAAGTAATTTCGGGCTGTTTTTTTGAAATTTTTTCTCAATTGGAGCGTAACACATTACACGCGCGGTACAAGAGAAGGGCTATGGTCGAGTACTTTAACACTTTAATCGAAGGATGCTGTAGAGGTAACACCTTTTATTGAAATACGAATAGGAACCTATTATAAAATAAATTACAGGCGAAGAATCCGATCCCCAGAAGGTTTGTCGAGAAGCAATTATAGCAATTTTACGGTTTCACGAAAAATCCCTGAAGGACAACGGGTCGGTTTGTAAAATGGGCAAATATCACAATATTCTCTACGTTGGTATTAAGTTATGTTACGACTGGCAGTTGAAAGACACGGCAACTGTCTCTGCTCTTTTGGATCAAATTTATATCTGCGAAAAATCTTTCGAACGTATTTGGATTGGGGCATTGTTCGGAATTAGAGCTCCTTATTTTGTGGCAGGCTGGAAAAGCGATTTCGATGATCAGGAAGAAAATCTCAGAGCTGTCGTTTATTTTTTAGATCACGCTAACAACGCCGGTTCCGAATATTCGTACGAAAATATAGAAAATCCTGTTAGGTTTATCGATCTACCTATTGAAAGTTGTGGAAAAGCCACTCCACTGAAAATTGCAGCCCAGTTAGGCTTTTCCGATAAACTTCATATCTTGTTACGTTTCGGTGCTCAAGACGATAAAACCGCGGATGTGGCGGAAAGTTTACTCGTCAATTTGAATGCGAACAATCGTATGTACCCCTACAATTTAGTGGACTGTTTGCGACTTTTATTGAGAGTAATTCCGAGCATTTATTTAAATCCGGAGGAAGCACACGAAGATGTCAACGTACAAAGAGACATAATTTTAGAAAGATTCCCTTATTTAGTAGAAGACGGAATTCTACCAATTTCAAGATGTGGCTTAAGGCCACCGGAGTTAAAGCATTTATGCCGTTGTCGTATAAGAAACGAATTATGGCAAAACTTTCAGTTACCTAACGGAATAAGAATGTTACCCATACCGGATCCGCTTCAAAAATATCTCGACCTTTTAATGGATTGATCGAGTTGAGACCCACCTATAAGCATCCTCCGACACATTAATTCTTCCAGGTTCTCCGGTCGTTTCAGTACGGCTGGTTAAATTCACGGTATTTCCGAAAAGACAATAGCGAGGCATTCTATGTCCAATGACCCCCGTCACCACTTCGCCCGAATGAATTCCAATTGTAATCCTCTATAAAAGTTGTTTTTTAGATTTGAAAATTTACGATTACAAGCGATACATTACCACAGGTTCGCCATCTACTAAAACTTCTTTAACGATGTCCATCATGTCCAAAGCTAATCTGCCGATGTTCATCGCGTGGGTCGTGCAAGGTTCAGGAAGGCCACTGACGGCCATATATTTGTCTCCAACAGTTTCCACCTAGCAAATAACTTCTTTAAGTAATAATTTATTTCCTCCGGACAGTAAAAGGGTACTTTGAAAATATCGGGATTTTTCTTTGGATCTGTTAGGACATCGCAAGCGGTGTAAACTTCATTTAACATTTGTACAATTTTCATTGCTCCTTTAGAATCCGTCTTATTGGCACAGTAAGATACAAATCCAACGATCCCAGAGAACATGAGGGTGACGCAATCGTATCTTTTGGCAGGAACCGGCCTCTGGTGGCGCAACTCATTTGCGACAGTTATTGGTAAAACTGAGTATAACAACCTGTTAAAATGGATACATGCGTTATTCGATTGTGAAATATTATTAAGTTTAGAAAGTGATTTGAATTACTGTATTATAAACTAAGGTAAAGTGTGCATAAGGTGATTTGTTTTATTTTAGACGTTTACACCTGTCTATTATGCCAGTTCACTCTTACTAAACCCAATTTAAACGGGACTTAATTACCTAAGTAAGCCTACGCATGTTTTTGAAAGAAACATCCGAAAAACAAACCTACGCAAGTAAGTGCCTACTTGTGCACCACGTCCACCAACATGGTAATTGCGGAATTTATCATGCTGTATCGCAAATCAATTAATCACGTAATTAGTAAAAATATCTCCACGATTTAACAAGCGGTGCGTTACAAGTTAATGGATTACTGGAAACAGGTGGCAATTTTTAATAAATAAACATAAGTTTTTTTCTCTAAATTGAAAAGTATGCAAACAATACAAAAAGAACATCGACCTCCGTTTATAATAATAATTGCTATTTTATTATCTCAATTGAAGTACAGAGAAAGCAAGAGTAATTATTAATTTCGAAAGTTATTTATATATAAAAACTAATATATTTATTCTTAACTCTTGGCAGACTATATTATTTGTATGTTAAACATCCGAATTGAATAACTGGCAATTAAACTTTTCTCTTTCTTTAGTGACATCACACTAATGATTGCATCAGTTGATTAGAAATGATTTCGAACGATAATCTGTCTAATAACATCACAAGCTAAATGTCAATGACCACCTTGTATTCGGAGATGTTAAAATTTATTTGCAACATAAAATCACGAATGTCGTTGATGCTGTTGATTATAAATCAGTTTGGAAATCTAAATTTAATACCTTATCTAGCAAAAGTATTTTCAATAATCACTAGCGAAAAATATGTGGAAGAAAAATGAAGGTGGCCATCATTAACATTTATTATTAATTTAACATATTTTATTCAGTTAATGAACTTGTGGTATTAAAATGTTAACGATTAAATTGAAGCTTAATTAGAATGATTAATCTAAATCGAATGTTATATAAATCTGTTAACTGTTGATTTAAATGCAGAATCTACTGCATTAAATTTATAGTGACGGATGGACATTCGATTTATATGATGAGCTTGTGCTAATTTCCTAATGTCAAGGCTCGCACGGAGCCTTGAATTGTATTCATTTAAAGTGCAAATATTACAGAGTACGGTTTGAAAATTTAATTATAAATTTTAGTAAGTTATTCCAAGGCACCAGGTAATCGACTTAAAATTACTTAAAAGAACTCTTGTATTATAATGTCATAACTAAAATAATGAACTTAGAGTGTTTTAGTAAATTATAAAGATATCTCATGACGTAAGTGTTCTAATCGGATCTACGAACTTTATAATTTTATCGTTAAGAGAGGTAATGCTGTGAAGATCTTGAACATTATAAAGACATACGATGCAATGCAATGTTTCATGAGCTACAGATTTGATTCGCTCCATATTTTTTATATTTTAAGTGAATTAAAAGGGCAAAATGTATGTAAATGAATTTACCCGTCAGTTTTCTTTTTCTCAGTATCGAGCTCTCTGTACGTTTGTTGTAATTTATCAGTGAGAAACTCTAAATTCCTTGTTAATTTGTAATCAGCTTCAAATTGCTCAGACATCAACACCAAATCCCTTGTGGCATCGTGAAGTGGTAGGTCACTAATGTAAAGTCCTCGCCTGAAATCATCCACATTTTAGAGACAGGATTTAATCATTGTTTAGTTCAGGGGGCATCGTAATCGGGTGAAAATTTCCATTTAAATTAAAATAATGTTACTTTATTACCTTGTTAGGTCATCTAAGCTTACAACGCTGGGGTAACATAAGAAAATAACCAAATCAGTTTCAGGTACGTAAAGCATTTGTCCTTTCAAACGTAAGCTGCAATATTCAGGCGGTGCATTAACTTCCATAACACCCGGTTTCGTTTTTAACACATAAATTGTGTTAATGTGGGACAAAATGTTCTCAAAGGTAAGTTCCAGATGAGGTCGGATCTAAGGTTAAACATCAGTCAATCACGTACTGCTTTAAAACCTGTATAAACTACAAAATTTTAAATGCTAACTATACTTTTACATAAGCATAACTGGCACGACATATGTACAGCAAGAAGAGAAAATTACATTTCGTAATTTCTAGTAATTCAGTTAACATTAAGCTAATGGTACAAGTTACAGTTAAGCTAATGTGTTATTTAAGTTATAAAGACAATTACCGCATCTAGAATATCTGTGATCTTGCAGTCCAAATCTAACACTTTTGGAATTACTCGCAAAAGGGTCGTTCCAGTTCGTACTATCTTCATATCTCTGTTGAACATTATGTGAAATGGAAATACACGACAAAATGTAGCTGGACTCACTTTTGGCTCTAAAATTGAAAATTCAGTAAATTAGTTTTTAAATTGAGGCATTAATATTTAAATTTTTTATTAAAATTTTCTTTAGAATGTTTCATGCGGTTAATTAATTAATTGGTTCCTGCGTTTATTGATAATATGAAAAGCATACAAGTCAGAGATAAGACTAAAAATACGTAGTAAGTGAACACTGAATTTGAACGAATCCTTGCCAAAAAATATCCTACAAAATTCAGGAAACCGATATTTTTAACATTAGCACGAAAAAAAGTTGCTTATACACCAAATGTTACATGCAGAAGCACAGTGATTAAATTTTGAACATCACAATAAATTCATTTTATCAGCCATTACAATCGGTTTTCTGTTACATACAACCTTTTTTCGAATTCAA
This sequence comes from Melanotus villosus, assembly GCA_963082815.1. NCBI lineage: Eukaryota > Metazoa > Arthropoda > Insecta > Coleoptera > Elateridae > Melanotus > Melanotus villosus. The sequence continues at coordinate 12,739,387 of OY720421.1, forward strand.
TTCGCAGCCCGTTGGTTTTCCTAGGCTTTAATTTTATCAAAGCCTAATGCTTTTCAATTGAGTGAAACTCCAGTTCATTTGATTGATTCATTTCTTTTAGTACAAAACGTGGGTTTGTCTCTTCGTAGCAGTTCAAAGTATTCTAACCGATTACGCTACTGCCAAATCCAACCTAAATAGGGTTGAGTTAGCAAGAGGTATGCTTAATGCCAACTCAAAAGTGAAAACAATTTCTTGATATTGTAATTTGCTTTAGACGTGTGCTTCTTAACAATTTTCATTAAAAACTTATTAATTATTATTAATAAAGAAATTTGTTTTCTTGACAATTTGGTTGTTATTTATAATATTTCCAAAACATTATCGGTTGTGTGAAATCTGCATCAAATGGCGGATGATCTAACATAAAATAAATCTTAAAAAGTATTTTCATTAAACCAATTATGAAAATATTTAGTGCATAGAGATATAGTTTCTCATAAATATACAGGGTGTTAGGTAATGCTTCTGCCAAACTTTAGGGGTGGGTTTGTAACGATGAAAGGAATAAAAAAATCTAATACCATATTTTTCTCAGTTACATTTTTTTTTTAATATTTTGTGGTTTTTAATAAAGTTGTATTATTGCTTGATGTATTAGACTCTTATTTATCCGCAAAAAATTTGTTCCTGTATCTTTAGCCCTTTGTTGTTGTTTTTCCCGAGAATAAAAAGTAAAATTAAAGCATGCTTTTCTCAGAAATTATGCATATTATAAAAAACTGTATAATACTTTTTTGCTCCATTTGTCAGTATAAAGCTATTCCTAAAGTTTGGCAGAAACATTACCTAACACCCTGTATTTATAGCAACTTAACGCTACTACTATTTGGACATAATTCTATGTTATGTTCTAAAGCAGATGAATGCAAACTAATAATGAATTCGAAGACTTCCACGGTCAGTGTCAGTATTAACAAAACGTCTTCCGGATTGGAACCGTGTCATTTTGAGACAGAAAGACTCCCTTTCCTCCTGAAGAAACCCCTTAAAAAAGTGGGCGAAACGTTGAATCTTTCTGTCTCAAAATGACACGGTCACAATCCGGAAGACGTTTTGTTAATGCAAACTAAGAATATTCAATTTCCTAATCAAGAAATTGTCAACAATTACCTATAAAGAATGGTAGCCGCTCTTTATCGGAGGCTTTTCTGATTCTTTTTTGGCTGGGAATCATTCCGCATAGTCTCCTTTTTTCCGTTTCCTCCTTATGGATTGGTGTGTTTTCTTTTGCGTTCTGATTTTGTTCCACTTCTTCTTATCTCCAATTACTTGTCTTCAGTTAATGTTTAATGTTCGCATGTCTTTGTGTAGCTGCTCTATCCATCTTAACTTGGGTCTTCTTCTCGGTCTGTTTGTCCTCAGCTTCTACTCAGTTACTTTCCTTATTATGGAGTTTGATTTTATTCTTTATACGTTCTCGAACCATCGCAGTCTTTGCGCTTTTATGTCTTTTACTGTGCCTTTGACTTCTGAAGCTTCTCTGATTTTGTGGTACATTATAGACTTCTGTGTTCTTCTCCTACTTTGTTTGGCCCCAGGATTTTCCTTTCGAAGGTTTGCAGTTTTTCCTCGTCCTTGTTTGTAAGGCACATTGTTTCTGCGGCGTATATTGTAAACGGCCTGTTGGCAGCCCTATATATTTTTAATTTAGTCAGATTTTGGTATCTCCAGTAAGTCCTGTTGCCCGCTTGAATACGCCTGTTGATATTTACTGCTCTTTCGTTTTTCTTGTTTATATTTACTCCTCGATAACTGAGATTCTCTATCTTTTGAAAAAGATATACGTCTATTTTGATTACGCCCTGGTTGGTCGATCCACTTCTTGAAATTATCATGTATTTTATTTTCGCTTGATTTATTTCTAAGCCTCTTTTTGACTCTCTTACCAGAGTGTTAAGTGCCTCCTTTATGCTTCTTCTAATTAATTCTTCATATTAGGGCTATGTCATCTGCGTGTGCTACAAGCTGGGCCAGACTGAGATGGTCCCTTTGATTTCCGTCGCCCTGATGGACCCTTCTAACGCAATGTTGATAATACTGTGAATAAAACGTCTCCTAACTTTAGTTTTTGTTTCTCTGTATATCCCTCTTTTGTGTTTATCTTTGCTCTTGAGTTTTCCATGGTCATTTTTCTAAGCCTGATTAGTTTTGCTATTCTCCATTTCTTCAATTTGCCTAAATATACTATTGAATGCTTGTTTAAAGTCAATGAACAAGACGTGGAGTTCTGTGTCATATTCTTAGCATTTCTCACTAGTTTGGGATTTTGGGTCATTATGTGAATCGCATCAACGGTGGACCTTCCTGGCCTGGAACCTTGCTGATATTCTCTTACCTTGGCCGATGTATATTTTGCTAGTATTTTCCTGGTGATTGTTGTGAGTATCTTATACGCCGTATTCAAGAGCATTATAATTCCTCCGTAATTGTTTGTTGTTTAAAGATCGGTGTAAATAGTCCAGTTTCCCATTCTTTTGGCTTATTTTGTTTTTCCCAGATGCTTGGTATTAGGTTATATAATCTTCTCTATTATTCTTCACCGCCGTATTTGAGAAGTTTGTTATTAATCCCGTCTGGTCCTGCTGCTTTTGCCTGCTTTAGTTCCTTGATTATTTCGGTGAGCTCTTCGTATGCAGTTACTTCTTCTTTACTGTCTCTGCTATCGGTTAATTTTTCTACAGCTTCTGTGTTATTACTTTTTCCTTGGTACAATTATGTGAAGTATGTTTGTCATCCTTCGTTGTCTATTCTTGCTGAAGTCTTTTGTATTTTGTCTTGGTTTTTTATGTATGTATTCGAAGAGCTTTATATTGTTTTTACTGTTAGCTTCTACACTTTTCTTTTTCTCTTTGTATTCTACGCGGGTCATTCAATATATAAAAAGAAAAACGGTCACAACTTTAATACGGTTCATTTAAAAAGCGTAACAATTTAACTACTTTGCAACTTGCAACATAATCTCCTTCAACATTCATACATTTTCCCATGGTGGTCCTCAAACTCTTTTCCGCGTAATGACTCCTTGAGCGGGCCAAATAAAAAAAAAATCTGAAGGGGCGAGATCGAGGCTATAAGGTGCATGCGGTAGAATCTCTCAGTTCAGTTTTTCAATGGTTTCGAGAGTTAATTGAGGTTCGTGAGGACGAACGTTTTCCTAAAGCAAAAGAACTTCTTTTTTTCTGTAAACCACGTCGTTTCTTCACTATCACAGGCTTCACTTTATGTTGCAGCATATCGCTGTAGTATTGACTGTTGACAGCACGCTGTTCTTCTAAATAATCACATAGAATTGGGCCTCTAGCGCCCCAAAAGATTGTAAGCATTGTGTATTGAATTTTTTCCTGTTTGGCGAAGTGGGATGCTTTCACTCCATACTTTACCGCTTTGATTCTGGCTCATCATAATAAATACAAGTCTCGTCGCAGGTCACTATTCTCTCCAAAAATTTATCTCGTTCGCGTAAATAACGTTTCTGCAATTATTTGGCGATGACAAGAAGTAAGCCAACTTGATATTTATACAATTTTACAATGTTACCTTTCTGCCATGATCATTTTTCTCTTCAGATATTGAATCACCTTCGTATATATTAATGTTCACCTCCTGTAAGTAACTACCAATTTATTACTTGCTATATTTTTAATTTTTACCATATTTTCACACTCTTCATTGTACCATTGTCCCCTTGTCTGTTTTTGTTTCATTCCCAGTACATTATTTGTGGCGTGTACAATACACTCTTTTAAGTTTTCCCATTTTCTAACTATTATGGTTTGTTTTTGTATTGAAAGTGCCTCTTTGTCTAGTTTCTGGGGTATTTAGTTTTCCTATATTCCATTTTCTTCTTCTTTTTGGATTCGCTGTATCCCTGATTATTTTCGTTTCTGCCTTGGGTATTAGGTTGTTAGGTTATTACCAATTATGTGACCAGAGCATTTGCTCCTCTGTATCATCTCACATCACGTATTATTTTCTTTCATTTACTTGAGATTAGCACATGATCCATTTGGTTACCGTCATTTGTACCTGGTATCACCCATGTTACCTTGTGCTTCTTCTCTTGTGCTTAAATGCTGTACTTATTATAAGTAACGGGTGTTTTTTTAGAGGTATAGAACTTTAAATTGAAATAAAACACAAAAAATCGTGGTAATGGCCATGGTATTGGCTTTATTGGAAAGATAATTTTATGCCGTTAGTGTTTAAGTATGATTTCGGGCATATGGGCGCCGCGGTTGGTTCGGATACAGCTCAATCTGGAAGTCCAATTTTCGAGCAGCTGGGGTCGTATATCGGCAATAACGCGGCGAATGTTGGCTTCCAAGTCGTCCATCGTCTCTGGTTTATCGGCGTAGACTAGCGACTTCACATATCCCCATAGAAAATAATCCAAAGCTGTTAAATCACACGATCTTGGAAGCCAATTCACAGGTCCTATACGCAAAATTATGTGCTCATCGTGTGATTTAACACCTTTGGATTATTTTCTATGGGGGTATGTGAAGTCGCTAGTCTACGCCGATAAACCAGAGACGATGGACGACTTGGAAGCCTGGTGTCCTGACACAAACTATTTGATTGCGCAATTTCGTGCAATTGTTTTGTATCGTACAGAGTCAAATACGTTAAAGCTGACTTGCAACTAAACAGTTGCATTGCTTTTCTTCTGGCCTTTCAATACTTATGGATTATAGCCTCTTCTTATATGAAAATTTCAATCCATTTGTTTTAAGGTGGATTAATCCTTTCTGCTCTCTATTTTCTACAATTTATTGTTTATGTAATTTGGTTTTTTGTATCACATTTTTCCATATCTTCCTATTTTGCACTGCCATCCTCCATTCCTTTTCCCTATAATTTCCAGGTCCTGTGTTACTTCATCTCGCCACTTTTTCTTTCTCTACCTCTTTCTCTCTTTTTGTATGGCATCCATTCCGTAATCTTCTTCAACATTTCTTGTGGTTTCCTCCCCATTACATGTCCAAACCGTCTTATCATAAACTATACTTTTTAGTTTATGGTCTTATTCTTTACGGTTTGATGAATCGTACTATACCTTCCTCGTTAATTTCTTTCCCTATTTCAAAGTTCATTCTACTTCTAATTTCTTCTTCAGTTCTTATTGGACCCAGTATTACTCTTGGAATTTTCTTTTCAAATCTCCTTAATTCCTCTTGTTCTTTCTTTGTTAATGTTCCTGTCTTTAGTGCATATAATTACGTCCCCAAGTTATCTCCAGACAGAAGAAGTTAACCTCGGATAATATTTAACCTTAGGGTAGATAAGAAGTCGATATAGGGGTTTGTAACAGGATTTTTAGACCAGACATCATCTTAGCTTAGGCTAGTGAGTTTCATTTTATTATTAGTTCAAACATTGTAATTGTCGTTTAAAAATAAATTTTTTAAAAAGATAATTCTTTATTGTGCGAACGTAATTATATGTCACAGTAGGCCTTATTAACGTTTTGTGTATTTTAATTTTTGTTGCTTTTGTTAGTTTTTTATTTTTTAACATAGTTGCAGATAGTGCGTCTATCTGTTTTGCACTTTTATTAATTTTAAACTTCATGACGAAACTAAACAGTTTAGTTGCATGTGTGATCGATGATTTAATTGCGTATGTGAGCGTCAGCGACCAGCCTAACAGTTTACTATTGAATGTCTCTTTCTGACAAAAAAAATATTTTTTTATTTTCGGTCTTGCCATTAAAGAGTTACTGTCTGATATGAGCTGTGACACCCATGTATCACACACTAGTGGCCCATTGCTAGTAACCATTATTACCTCGAAAACTGTCTTATGCTCGTATGGAGTGTCATGCTAAATAATATCATCATTGTTGTTGTTATAAGAAAAATTATTTTTTTTTAAAGAACTTTGAAGCGGAATACAGGCTTAACGAACTGAATTTGAATATAGGTAAGCTCGGTTAAATCATCTCATTTTGGGCCCAGGAATCTGTGGTTAAGCTATGTCCGCACATTTTAGAGACACCCTGTATTTGTATAAGGCATTGTGACACTTTTCTTTTTGGATTACATTTTTGTTGTGTTTCTGATAGGAAACACTTTTCTTTTACGTGCTTTTGTAATGTTAACTTCTTGTGGTAGCATGTTTTTATTTAATCTTTAGTTATTCTAATTGAATTTTCAATGGCCATGCTGCCCTTGAAATCCTCCCAACAAAAATATACCGACTCATAGCTTACCTGAAAGCCTGTTGTAACTATGTAGGAATTTTATTCGTATAGTTTTCTGCATTTTCATAATTTTTAAGTCAATACTTATAAATACTCAGAATAATCCTTTTTTAATTAAGACAGGTTTTCAAATTATTATTATCTTTACATCCCAATAGCTTTTCAATTGAAACAACTGGTAGAAATCACGTCTAATACATAAATTGCTAAAAAGTAATTGCAATTGTAAATTTCACGATTAATATAATTATTTAGTTGAAGTTATTTATGATTAAATTAGCACAGAAGAAAATTATCCTAAGTTTTTCTAAATATCCATTTCTTTACCGGTAACTAACATATATTATATTTAAAATAATCACTCGCTCGCGAGGCCTTATTGCCGATATCTTTACCTCTTTACCATACTAACTAGATCCATGTAAATGTTTTATTATCGCAGTTCTACCTAGTAAATCACTACACTTTCCAAGATGGTAAATTTGCGCAGTTCAGATACACAATTTATTGTTTTCCCACTTCTCACTTTTTATGAGATATGAAATATGATTATTTTAGCCTTTTGAAACAATCAGGATATCTGCCAAAAATCTGCACAATTTTTGATCGTCAACAAAATCTGTTTTTTTTAACATTTAACATAAATGCACCACGAGATCTTTTCACTTTCTGGTCTTCTTAATGCTTCTATGTCTATAGTGTCTTAAATTTGTTGTTCCTTTAGCACTACTCCTTTTGTTTTGCAAATTTTTTCTCTTTTAATATTTTCAGTATGTCTTCCAAGCTCCAAAGTATTTTTTTTTCCAACCCTGTATGTTACATCCACGGAAAAATACAGGAACAGCTGTAGATTGCATAGCAAATTAACCAAAGAACTGATAATTTTATGTCCGTAATTATTCTATAGGCAATAAAAAATTTTGTAAGGAGTAGCTGTAGGTAAATTTTTTTTAAGCTTGAACGAATTATTATGTTGTTTAGAAAGTTTTCGTTGTATTAAATATACAAATTAATATATTTTCAAAAACATTCGCAGTCTAAACCGGTAAATTTATGGTAAACTAAATTTTATCGAATAAAAGTAAAATCTGTAATAAATCTGCAAAACGTACCGCAAAATTGATAAAAGAAACTAACCTTTAAACCTTTCAGAGTTTTAATATAAACATTTTATTAACGATTTCTGAACGTAAGATTTAATGTATATTAAAACGTAAAATACGTAATAAGTAAGGCCCTTAAATTTCATTTTAAATTATACATTTCAAAATTCAAAAACGACCTTGGATTTACCAACGAAATATTAATTCTCTTTTTAAATTTAAAAGATAGTTTTTCAGATATTTGCCGATTCTTTTATTGCAGAAAAATAACTTTTCGTATATTTTATACTCTCTATTTTTCATTTTACTTAGTTGTTTTATAAATATAGCTGTGGTAATATTTAAATGCCTTCCTCTTGCAACTTTTCTATTTTTTTTTTATTAGTGATGCCAGTCTGATGTTATTCCAAATGTTACAAGTTCATGTGATATGTTGAACATTTATTCACCAAACTATTTTACAAATTATTGATAGGTGAATGTGCCACCTTTGAGTGACATCTTCAATAACTTTCACCCTTATTGGTTATGTATAAGAAAATTAAACAACTGTAATATAAAGAAAGTTTAAGAAATACACCATGTCCCTGAAATTTATATAATTGTAGATTATCATCTTCAAATACTTTCACATTCACGCACCATTATATTCGAGGATTAAATTTGGAGTACGCGAAAGTGCTCGCTTAATTAACTTTATGGTTTTTATTGAACGAAATTTTATTTTGATTAATTAGTTTTAAAAAAGATTCGAGTGCGTTTTAACAAGGACTTTCTTGTTTTTCTTTTTTCTTTTGTCGATTTCATATTTCCAACCTTGATTTAAATTCGTCGCACATTGTTATTTATTAATAACTGTCAATAAATTGCTTTGAGCATGAATCATAATACTAACCTTTTATTCACATTGAAATTCTTTAATAATTCTAACCGTTACAAGTCAAAGATTATTACAGGCCGCCTGAATATTATAAATGCATGAACAGATTCTGCCTTGAATAAGGTAAAATTGGATTTAACGTTATTAAATTTTGAACAGCTTTACAACCATGTTACGTTCCACCAGTCAAACAGAAAAGTTTTCAATTTTGCATGCTAGCTTGGATTTTTGGTATCTTACCGAGGGAGAGCGTTTCTATTTCGTCAATCTCAGGAAGAGGAGTTTTTCCGGGTCCAGACGTTTCGGTTATTAAAAATTGAACATGATCGCACTCTTCCTTTGTTTTCAGAATTTGTACGTCCACTTCTGTTTCATGCAGTTTGCTTGCTACCGTCTGAAAGGGTTCGTAATGATTCCTTTATTAATTATTTAACTATTATTATTACTTTAACGATTCCGATAACGATGTGTTCTAATCCTGGCCTGTCTGAATAATAATGCAAAATTAAAGCACCATCTTCAGGTCTTTCGGTACAACGAAACGATGGTGCTTTCATTCCGGGATACAACGTACCCAAATGATCGTGTAATGCATCGAGATTCTGTTAAAAAATAAATAGGCTACAACAATCCGAAATCACATTGGTTATAAATCCAAAATTTGTTATTTTGCACTGGCATACCTGCAGAAAATCTCTGGGAGTTGCTCCTAAAACCTGCAATATTTTATCGTAGCCAGAATCTTGGCAAAATTCGAAAAAGGTCTTCCCAAATAGTTCCAAAATAGCATCGGCAGGAATTTCTGTAAAAACTTACCGTTAAACAGCAATAGTTTGATGAGCTTGAACTTACTTAAAACGTCGACTGCCGCGTATATTAAATTGTAAGTCAACTCATCGTCGTAAATTTGCCGGACTAAAAACTGTCCATCCATTTGTACCTCTGCATTTTTTCTGCAATTTTTATTAAAATAACATATATGAGACTTAACAGTTAATTTATGAAAACAACAAGTAATTTATTCACGTAAACAAACTTGCTTTTGTTGTTGAAATCATTACGGCGACACTGAATCAAATAAGAAGCCTTACGTTTTATTCGTTCACCTTGCAAAATCACTTGCAAAAATTAGTAAGAAAGAAATTAGGTACTTACTTGATGGTTTCCCAAGTTTCTTCCCCAAATGTTTTTATAACCAAAAGTTCCAAAGCATAATTTACAAAACCGTACTAAAAATGTACTAAAATAGACAAATTTGCATCGCCTACTTTAACGATACTTACCATGTTATTTACTGTAAGTTGGCCACACTTCAAACAAGACTGTTGTGCTTGTTGCGGTCGCCCTGTAAAGCGGCGAGCTGAAAACTAAGAGGAAAGCTTGATTTTCTCTAACCCACATCGATTTTTCACCAGCGACGCTTGCGCTTTCCAGGTGCGAAAATTTACGCGAGGTGGCGCTAATGTCATTATTAAGGAAGCGGATTTTATTACACAAATAAAATTGCAGAGTAAAAATGTTAGAAGATAAGGCCAACGAATTGAAATGAATGATGGTTTATTTTTAAAAATGAAGCTGGGCTGAAAATTGTATTATTATAAGTTTTAATTGAAGGAAGTTTGGAAACAAAGCGAAAATTGTGTTACTTTAATGGAAAAAAGAGGGTAGAATTACACGTTCTCGTATGTAGCGAATTGAAACTGAAATTATATTAGGTCATCTGTTCGTTGCAAAGTTTTTTAATCAATTACGTGCCTTTCTGAATAACTTCAGGTTTATATGTTTCGACGTCTTTGGAGCTTTACAATTTTTGGAATTCAAATTTATAATAAAGTAGACATATTTTATGAAATTGTTGTAAAAAGTGTATATAACTATATGCAAAATGTTGGACCAGGTGTGTAAATAGAAACAAATTATTTTAAAAAATGTTGTTAATTATTCAGAGGGAAATGGAAAAATGTGTAAAACCCTTGTTTTAACTTTGCGATTGTCGCTTACTAATTAGATTGCTGCATTTTCTGTTTAATAGAGCTTATACCACACTTTATAGAGTTTTAATAATCCGCTTTGTGTTTCCTGCTGATCTAGCTAAATGTTCAAAGCAAGTATTCAAGAATTTATTAACACAATATTGTAATAACATGCAAATTAAAATAGGAAATATACACATACTTGCAGCGAAAAACTTAGTGTCGAAAAACACGGAAATCTACGCTCTTTAAATAATTTATAATATTTTTACTATATACAGGATACTAACAACAACTACGTTTTGTAGTTCGTTATATTTATTCAAATTATACAGTGTAGGTTGCATCATAATTTATCTCGTGTTAATCATTTTTCTTCTTCGAATTTCAAAATAATTTCCAGTGCACTTTTAGTTTACAAGTTTATTTGTCAGTCCCGAAAGTTTTTAAGGGTGGGTTTTAGTTAAAATGTTTTTCGTTTTTAAGTATTTAGGGTTGCCTGACTGAAAAATAGCCAAGAAAGGATTGGATCTTCTAGTATTGCTTCTACCTAATAAAACTTCAAAATTCAGTATAACTAAGTATTTGCAAATACCGATTTGTAATCTCTTAAGCCTCTTTGTAAACATTGAAAGTGATGAACAGAGTCGGTGAATATTGGGTTGCCTATCTTTAATCAATTTTGAAAAATTTATAAGCATTTTTTTACTGTTAAATAAAGATTACGCCAAAATTGTACAAATTTGCAAAAGGGCCGATACATGCATGTGAAGACAATATTGAAACCCACCCCGCGACATGCAAAAATCAATAAATTGTTGATGGATGTCTTGTGTAAGTCCCGTTTTGAAAGTTTTATATAATGAGCCATAATTTAATTACTATATTAAAATTGGTCGTTCTGGTCTTGTTGCGTATGAAGGAGAGGTCTAAAAATTTTAATTCATACCCGTCCTTCTTTTCAACTGTCATTATTTAACCGTGCCCTTATTTTAAAATTACACAATTTCAGCGCGTAAACATGCTATTAAAACCCATCCTTAAAATGTAAAAAGTAAAGATGCTTTAGATAAAAGGTTAGATAAATGTAGCTCATTTTATAGCATTTTGAAGTTAGCAAGCTGTGAAAACGAAAAAAAATATTCATTTCTTATTCTCAAAGAGTTTTCAAGGAGAAAGATAAGAAATTATCATGCGAACACGTTATTTGTTTAATCCTCCTTGTAGGTGTCGTCTCGGTTGAGGTTGGCGATTATTATGGCAAATACTTCTTTGTCGTGGGCTTGATGTATTAAGGTGTTTCCGTCTGTGTGGGTCCAATCTCTTATGTTCCTTAGCTACGATTTTTTCTTTATTCCCTCGGGCGTGTATTAACTCTTGCTAGTACCTCTTCATTAGTTGTTCTACTTGTTCAACTTATGTGTAGCATCCGGCGGTACATGTACATTTCTAACGCGGGTTTTTGATATCGTCTTATTTAATCATCCATGTTTCGCTTGCGTATAAAAACATTTCAGGGTTCTCAATCTTAACGCAGCGAATAATTTTAAGTAACACAATAACTTACGCATGTGTATAAAACTTCATCTTGCAAATTCGATCCTCCGGATTTCTTTGGAATGGTCTAATTGACTGTTTATTTCTCTACCCAGATAAATGGGACTTTGTATGGCCTGAAAATGTGTTCCAGACATATCTCAGTAGTCAGAATTGTCAAATAATTGTAATTAATTGTGATTAGCAACCCTAATGTAATTTTGACAAAGTCTAACTTTGAATATGATAAGTAGGTACATTAAAATTGCCAACTTTTACGTTGTGCGTTAAATTTGAATTTCGCTGGGAGACCCCTCAATTGGAATTACTCTGTTGTAACCCCTTACAGCGGTGTACGTATAATGAAGAATTTCTACAAGTTAGTGCAGAGCAGCAAAGTGCAATACAGCTAACTGTATATTTTACAGTAATTAGATACACGGATTTTAAACAGGAAATTTGGAACCAGGGCAACATAATACAAACAATGCAATGAAAGAATCATCTTGGTAAAGATTAAAACAAGACCTGTTAACACAGTGATACTACAAGTCTATATGCCTACAAGTTAACATAGCGATGATGAAATCGAAAAAATATATGACACCCTAAGTAAAATACTTAAAGAAATACCAGGCGATGAAAATTTAATAATTACCGGGGACTGGAATGCTGTACTAGGAGAGGGAGAAGAAGAAAATGTGGTAGGAAAATATGGTCTAGGAAAGAGAAATAATAGAGGAGATAGACTTATTGAATTCTGCATGCAACATAAATTAATTGCAACTAATACAATATTCAAAGAATACTCAACAAAACAGAAAACCTTGGACAACCGAAGAAGTAATACGACTCCGGTATCGACTTTACAATCTCTTTTACAATCTCGACAAATCAAAAGGGAGTAATATCGGCCAATGACGAAGAAAGAGAAATACAGATAAAAAAGGGTGTAAGACAGGGATGCGCCTTATCCTCCCTCCTTTTCAATCTGTACACTCAGAAGGCAATTGATGAAGTCAATGATTCATGTAACTCAGAAATTAGTATACATGGAGAAACAATTAAAATGTTACGTTTCGCCGACGATATAGCCCTACTCTCCAGCAGCAAAGAGGAAATAGAACAAACACTAAATATCATGGAAAAGTTAATGAAAACGGAATATAATTTAAAATTTAATAGAAAGAAGACCAAAATCACGATATGTACAGGGTGATCGTATTACATTGACCTTGCCGCTCTATTGTAATGACTTGCTCAATTACGGTTTGCCGCTTCATAGTTCAGTTTTTAAGTTGGCAGCGCCGCTGCCTTGAAAATGCAGTCAAACATAAACAAATTAGCATAACCTCAAAATTAACAATAAAGGAAATTTATTTCACACCCATTTGAAATAATTAAAACATTAATTTAATGCTTTATTAATTTTTGTTACAGAAGTTGTTCAAAATGTTCACCGCTTACCTCTAAACATAAATTAATTCTACGCTTTAAATTATCAAAAATATTGTGTAACATTTGTTCGCTAATATTGTTGACTTCTTGAACAATCGCTTCTTGCAGTTCTTCTAGCGTATGTATCCTATTTCGGAAAGAAAGTAAGGTCCAGTCTATCATCACGGTTGAGGTTAGCATTAAACCATTCGCAAAATTCTACACGTCGTTGAAAATCGGGAGTGACAGGTACCGTACGACAAACCTAAAAAAGCAATACATAGGTAATAAAAACTCGTTACAGTGACTTATAACTAAATTACCTGTTTGCGCACAGTTTCCGCAAAGATTTATGCGGACTAACATCTAATCGTTCCCGCACATTCGCCAAAACTTCTTCTGTTAAAACAGTTGGCCTGCCAGTAGGGTGCTTCTTAGTTACAGTGCCAGTCTCTCGAAAACGATTAACAATTCTATTTACATGTCTTGCGAAAACATCTTCGTCGAACTCAAATTTTGGAAATTTTATACGAAACTGTGCTATGCAAGAAATAATCGAATATTTCCACTCCCCGTTGGTTTCTTCGCCTGTTCGGAAATAAGATTCAACCATAAATCTTTCCTGCTGTTAGAAATTGGCATTTTGTAGAAAGTTAACCTAACAAAAATTGGAATATATTTACCGCTGTAAATTGGAATTACATGCAAAACTTACGAGTCAAGGATATTCCTGGAACTGGTAGTCGTGAAAACGACTGTTTTGTAAAGAGTAAGAGGCTTCAAAATGCAAAAACGGCGAAAATAAACTAACACAAGCAACTCGAAATGACAACCAACCAACCACAAAATTTTACTACTAAACCAGAACAAGTGTAGAGCGGCAAAACACCATTTTTTCTGAATTCAGCACCTCCACGCTATAAAGCGGCAAGGTCAATGATTTACGATCAGTCTGTACAAGATCAACACATAAAACTAAGACTGAGATAAGAATTGATGGGGAAAAATTAGGCGAGGTGAACGAATATGTATACTTGGGAAGCATCATTACAAAAGATGGAAGAAGCACAACAGAGATAAATCACCGAATTATACAAGCCAAAAGAGCATTCCTAAATAAAAGAAGTCTTCTAACCTGCAAAAATATCTCGCTATACGTAAAAAAGGCATTTATACACACTTTCGTGTGGAGTGTCGCTTTGTATGGCTGCGAATCGTGGACCATTAATCTACAAGAAAAAAGAAAGATAGAAGCTTTTGAACAATGGTGTTACAGAAGGATGATGAGAATTAGTTGGACGGACAGAGTTACTAATGACGAAGTACTAGAAAGGGCTGAAGAAAAGAAAAAGATCTGGAAACAGATACAGAATAGACGAGACCAGCTAATTGGACACATTCTTCGCCGGGAAGGAATTCTGAAAACAATTATAGAGGGGAAGATAGAAGGAAAAAGAACTAGGGGACGTTCACGCAATCGATATATTAAACAAATTATGGATGACGTGGGCGCGCGTGACTATGAAGAAATGAAGAGAAAATCCGAGAGAAGACGAGATTGGAAACATGCGTCAAACCAGTCAAGAGACTGAAGACCTAGAGAGAGATATACACGGATCATCGTACTAATCGAAATTCGGGCACACTATACAGGGTAGACTGAATAGTCAAGACTGGATCTTGTGGTAAGGTTTGGTCGCGTATTTATAGTACAAATTTTTTGAAATTTGAAACTTTACTAGAAGACGTGTCCCGCGGGACGGTGGTTTCAGTGCTTAAGTCCGAGAATTTATGATATAGCTGTTTTTAGTTGCCAAATGAAATTAATACTTTCTTGCCACATAATTGCCCAAAAACACCCCTAACGTTATGCTTTGAATAAAAGGAAATAAGTACCTTAATATAATCCTTGAAAAACAAAGACAAATAAAATTAATAACGCGCAGCTGCTGGCCATTACAATCCGTTTCTGATAGATTGTTTTATTACTTATCAATCACATAGTGTAGTACAGACTGACTTCCCCTTGTATTTTCCCACGTATGCTTATATTTCCATGCGTAATCAAAAAATGTGCTGTTTATTCTTAATGCATTACGATAGCAGAAATTGTTTCCTGTCTGTTTAAAATATGGACGTAATAAATAATTAAATCCATAACGTACTGGTTTATTAAGAAGATATCATAAAACACGCTGTCAAAAGCTTTATGTAAGTCGTAAAAGACCGAAGCAACAAATTTCTTAGGTTGTAGGACACACCATTCACTTTATTAACTTACAAGAAAAGTATGTATCGGAGCCGAACGAGCCCCTTGTTACGAACAAGTCATTGGCAATATGCTCCTCAAGACAGTTAATACCATTATTACATGATTTGATGTAAAGGCGTTCTTTAAAGATCCTTGTTAGATTCTTTAAAATAGTTCTACAGAAACGTTCAACTTGTAACTATTCAATCTACAAACGAGAAAACTTGTTCCATTGGAGCAGATGTTAGTAATAAAAGGATTTTTATTCCCCGGGCATTTACTATTGAAAAATATTCATCAGATGGTTTTAATGCTTGTTTTAATAGAAGGAAAGTACTCGTAATGTTGAACTCAATCGCATTATTATTCTAATGCATCCAAGGAATTTTACTTTTCAGAGTTGCGATAATGTAAACCACTAACGGCTTAGAATTTTTATTTTGAAAGGAATTTGTTCCATTTGTAAACGGAAAGTAATTAATTTAATTTCAAGATTGATTTGATTTGACACGTTTTAAATCTAACTGAAAATTTAACAGGTGCTAAGGAAGATAAATCGTAAACATCAAAATGTCTTTAATTTACTATGATTGTAGAGTAAATTTGAACACATAAATGGTTGTTAATACCATTATGTAGTTTAATCTAATGTAACCTAACGTGTGATATTACTGCGAGATTATAACACCTCGACACGTACAATGAAATGGAAATGTAAACTAAACATCGTTAAAATAACTGGAAAAGCTTGGTGATTAGGAAGTCTTTCCTTTTTGTAAGTAACAGTTGTAAATATGTTGGCTGTCAGGTGTGGATTTTTATCATTAAAAAATGCAGACCCTGAAAAGTAAAATACCTAAAATAACTTTAATTACTTTACTAATTCCTAGTGATTTACATAAATTACATCTCATTTTATTAACTACAAATTAAGAATGAACAAAAAATGTTATTTATCTATTTTCTCAGAATACCTGAGTTGAACTACCTCCATCCTTGATTACATATTTGTATAATTATGTTTATTAACATGGCCTACACTTACACCAAGGTGAGAACAATTATTGACTTACATTTAGCATTTAGTTTGTAGCAAACATTTTCCAGTACATATTTTATGTAAAAGGCACTAATCTGAATAATTCGTTGTGTGTTTGGATAGTCTGAAGGGTACTCTACCGGATTTTGCGGTTACTAAGCTAAACCCTTTACCTTGGTTTTAAAGCATTATCCCTGGTTCGAGTTATTTCGTAATGAAATTTTTACCAACCCTTAAATCCTTACGAATGTTTGCTGTTGGGTCGTGCATATTTTGAATTATTCAGTTGCGAATTATTTGACCTATTGGTTAACCTAAACCATTATGATGTTTGGAAATTTTAATTTGGTTATTAAATGTTTCGGTTATAATTTAAATAATAATTATAGCAACAACATGATTTCTTAGGGGTTAATTTTTGAAAGCGAGCGTCACAAACGCGAGTTTCACTATTTTTACGTTGCCTGAAATGGTTCTTCAAAGATGTAAAACACATACTCTGAACACGTTAAATATTTCCTAATTTATTTTAATTTTTTTTTTTGTAATTAGTGATGTGAGGGGACTTGCTGGGGCTGTTAATTTTTCAAGCTGTCGGAGTGTAATAGCTATTTGTATAAATCGTACAATGATTAATTTGCTTGAAATCGACCATGCCAGGCAGCTCTGCCAGATATACAACGATCCATCGAGAAAAATCCTGTTGTCTTATGAGGTAACACAGGGTGTGTGTTGGGATTGTAGATGTAAACTAAACCCTTTTAAAATTTCAGTTTTTTGTTAAATTTGCTTCTGATTTCGTTCTTTATTTAGCTATAAAATAAGCTGTCGATTTATATTAATTTTCAATTAATTAAAAATTGATATGTACATCCGATAAGCCAATTATACCAAGGAACGTTACGTGATTTCGATTATAAACAGCGCCATCTAATTTAATCCTGTTTAATTAATATACAACAACCCTCGACAACTATTCTGATAAAACCAGAGAACAATAACAATGTTGTTCGTTAATCCCACTAATGGTAAGCTCCTGTAAAACTGTAAGAAGAAACAAATTAATTGGGTCGTTTTAATACAAAAAACCTTATTAAATCGAATTTCCATCGATAGCTGGACCGGAAGATTTCAATATTCCGGGATTAAATTAAATCATAATTGAGATACCTGATACGTCTGTCTAAACCAATTTAGAGCGACTTGATGCTGATAGGGCATATAGGGCAGGGCAGGCAGGATGGTTTCCAGCAGATAGCTTCGTCTCTTGAATTCTTGATGAAATATTGATCACCCAATTTAGACGGTTCGGCACCAACAATGCCAGCCAAGACCTTGTTATTTTCTCTCTATAAATTAAAATTGCATTTGATAGAAAAAAAGGAGACGTCAAAACGCCTCCCCGTTCCGGTGATATTAAATCTGTCAGTTTAAAACAATCCCCGAAAGATAGCCTCATGGTTAACAATTACCGCCTGGAATACAGATTAATTGAAAATTGGACGAAATCTTAATTTATGCGCCAACTTAAAATAACTGAAAGGCGAAAGTTCAATAATTATGCATACCTTTGATATTAGCTTAACATCACAAATGAATATTCATATTTCTTATAATCGAGCTCAAAACTGTTTATGAAATTCCGTTGGGGACGTAATGTACGTTCTAAATAATTTTAGATGGCAAACTAATTAAATACACCCACTAAATAGGAGTCGAAGCAATTTATATGTGTTGAGTGGAAGCTTGTGATAGTAGTTTTAGAGCATTTTAAAACTTAATAAATTTTCATCAGCATTGTCAGTTTAATGTTTAAAAGGGAATTGATTTTAACTCAGCACTTTGTGATATTTATTTATTTGCATAATCTGAATATTCGACTTTGTGTGTTTGAAAATGTATTTAAAGTATGCGAGATAAGAATTCCTTAGGTTATAAGCGTAAAATTGTTGCTATAATATCGGAGGCATTACACTGTTAGGGGCAAATTTCGTTAGCGAACCAATAATTCCAGCAGGGGCAATTTATTTTGAAAGCTAAAACTAGAACAGCAGCATGTAAAGCAGGTGCAATAAATCATTAAAATAGAGAACAAACCCTTCCAAAAGGTTGATTAGTAATGAAACAATTATTGTGCAATTTCACCTGTTTGTGATCATTACGTACTAGAAAAACATTTTCAATAAATGTAAATCCGACTATTAATTATAAATGTTGAGAAGTAGGAATGCTAAGTTGTTGCAATACGTCTCTTGCATCAAGGAAAATTAATTACATTAAATAGAGCAATGTTTTACAAATTTTTAAATATTTTTAAACCTTCAATGAATTCAAAGTGTGATCTAAATTCTTTCATAATTAATGCTAATATAACTAATAAAGTTGATATTTAATACAATCTAAAATTACCTTATTATTTTATATTATACCATTACTACTAATAATTCAATGTTTTCTCATCTCATCTCGTCATCTCGTGAATTGAATCATAAAGATATGGAATATTGTCTAAAGGAAATATTCGTTGTGTTTAGCTAATGTCTTACTGCTAAAAATAACACTCTTGCCCGTTAATATTTTTTATAGATTTGCTAAAACAAACTCCAGTAACCACCATCTTTATTTTATCGACATGCGTTTTTCCAGTCTTTTATTTCGGCTTTCTGTTTCCTTTATTTACAAATCCCTTTTTTCTATACGCAGAACTGAGAGGCTATTTCCTTGTCATCTGCAGGCGATTTACATTTGCTTCTTTTCACTTGCAAAACTGCTATTCTACAATCTTTGCTTTGTTGTAAATGTAATGTCGAATGTGTTTATCAAAGAAATCGTGAAATGATTCTAAACTCTTTAAGTATTTATTACATTAATTATCTTTTAAAAATTAAAGCAGATCAAAGCTGTACACTTGAGAAAATTTCATTTGCCAGGTCCTTTTGAAAGAGTGGAAATCGATGGTCTGGGGCTTTGCTATTTTCTTAAGCTTTAGTGCATTTATTAGTTCGCCTTAATTCTGTTTTCTTCCGGTATTGTTTGGGGAGTTTCAAAATGTAAAATATTTTTAAAGTAGTTTTTCGACGTTCCTCTTTATTTGTAATTGGAACACCTTCATCACTTTCAATTGGAGTTGAAACTGCGTATTAAGTTTATTGTAAAATGTGCATACTTTTTTATACATGAAAAACTGAAAAATATTGCCTAATTAAACGACATATTTGATTTACAAAAGACAACCTCGCTACTCCTCTTCACCACCGATTTATAAATATGAAATTTAAAAACCAAAAATTGTTCATCTGAACTTGGTTTTAAAGTTTATAAAGCATGGGGAATTTTTTAGAAAATGTTTAAACTTGTAACGTTCCTAATTAGTAAAGCCTATGACTGCTTCCTAGTTTTTTCCCATGTATTTTTCAAGTTGCCTTTGTATATAGGTATCAAACGTTAAACATATAAACATATACAGGGAATTTTTCTTTTTAGTATACATATCCCCTATGTATACTTTTATAATAAACGCAAATAGGCAACCCACTATACACTATAAACGTCACGTCACGTGGTGCGTAAAGGTTATGTTTCATGTTTGTAAATAAAAAATAAATCAAAATTAGTGGAATATCAACATAATTTTAATTCAACGATTATTCTAAAACATAAAATATCAACAATACAAAACAGAAAGGAACATAAAAACAGCAACAGTTAAAAACTAATTTTTTGACATTAACTTAATTTGATGATTTTTGCCACAGCATGCTAATTTTTTAACGTTTATAGTGTATAGTGGGTTGCCTATTTGCGTTTATTATAAAAGTATACATAGGGTATATGTATACTAAAAAGAAAATTTCCCTGTATAACGTTATAAATCATGCTTAATCCCCTTAACAATTTGGGTTGCATACACACCGGAATGTCGTAACCAAATCCTTTCTTTACGGTTGCTGCTCGTAGAAAATGATTGTGTTTTAGTTATGTTCTAAATTACCATTAAATCTGTTCTGTCAGATGTAAAACACATACACTGAACACGTTAAATATTTTCTAATTTATTTTAATAATTTTGTTGTATTTAACTACTGATGTGAAGGGACTTGCTGGGCCTGTGAAATTCGGCCTGGTTATGTTTTGTCAAGCAGTCTGAGTGCCATTATTTATATAATTTTTTTAATGATTAATAAATACTGTTTGAAATCAACCATTTATACCAGATATACAGCAGCCCATTTAGAAAAATCCTGTTGCCTTACTAGCGCCTTGTTGGATTGGAGACATCATGAAGTAATGAAAAACCCTTTAAAATTTGCTTGACTTAACATTCTGTGCTAAATGTAGGAGATAACACGTCAATAGGCGACCCCACCACGGGTGAAACTACCCTTAGTGACTATAACACCAACAGATAGACGAGTGCTGGTAGGGATACAAAACAGTACAGTTTGTTTAATAAATTCGTTGGAGCTCAGCCGTCTACAGCAGACACCAGTTCAATCTGTGATTACTTTTATAATAAAGGCAGCAGACAATTAGCTGTAATGCAACTACAACTGTCAACAATTGAAAATCAACAGTCAACTCCCCAAATTATCCACTCATCACTATAAGTCAAAATTCGACTTGTGACATACAACACGACCAGACAAAAGTTTAGTTTCCTAGTTTCCCCAGAACATTTCCTAGAGTCCGTAGAAAACGTACACTCTTTTTATGGGTTCGAAGGACGCACATGCGAGAACAAAACTTAGAGATGGTGCGAAATTATGAAACAAAAATTTCTAGATAACTTCTTTACATACTTTCATTTCGTAGACATACACAGAAAACTACGGGATAGGAAACAAAAACAAATCAATTACAGTAGGATACATAAACGAATACAAACAGCCTCGTATCTTACATTGTGCAAGGTTTACCTGATACATTCTTAGCAAAATAGTTTTACACAAACATTCCCCGAACGATAGAAGAATTATTACGAAAAGCGACGAGTACTTTCTTTTGAAAAACTGCTTAAACGGAAAGACGAAAAACCCGAATTTTGTTCTAAATCGAAAGAACTGAAAAACGCAGTAATTCAACCAAAAAACACGAAAAAGGCACGACATCAATGACTGACAAAAGCATATGTCCATTTTGGCTAGAAGCTCATTGCATTTGCTGTCAAGGAAAAGGAGATTTTCCAAGAGATTGCAAAAAGACCAAAACGAAGGGAACCCAACAGTAAAACACCCCAAAATCAAAATGTTGGTTGAAATATAATAATTTGCTACCATGACTACTTATTTTAACTCCGCCTGCATAGCCGCTGGGTGGATCGAGTAGCCCACCGACTATCTTGTCGGTCTCAAGCCCGGGAAAAGGAGTAAGGTTGATGGTAAGGCCAGCGACCTGCCATCGTAAAAAAGCAAATACGCTCAAAGTAACAAGGCTAAGCCTCGGAACCCGGATGGATACTCGTTGACGAATCGGCGTGAAAACGGAATAAGTGATTTAGGAAAGGAAACCACATAAGAATAGGAATATGAAATATACGATCATGGAATCAGCACGACTAAGTAATCATAAATGAACTTCAGCAAAGTAAAATCGATATATGTATGCTGTCAGAAACCAAAAAGAAAGGAAAGGGAATCAGCACAATATCTATTAATATACAGTGGCGTGCCAAAACACATGAGAGCTAAAGCTGCAATATTGCTAAACGAGAAAGATGAAGAAAGCATAATAGAATATCAATACATATTAGAAAGAATAATTACGCTCAAATTACAAATAAAGAAAAGCCCACTCAACATAATATCAATATATGCTCCGGAAGGCAACAAACCATTACATGAGAGACAAAAATTTAACGATCTCCAGGAAACATTAGACAAAATAACTGGAAATGAGGACATTATAATAGGAGGACACTTCAACGCCAGAGTCGGTAATAACGTAATACCAGGGATCAAGCAAAGATTTAACGAGGATGTAATCAACGAAAATGGGGAAGAATTAATAGACCTGTATAACGGTAACGAGCTGAGGATAAACAACACATTCTTCGCCCATAAACCGCAGCACAAATATACATTCGAAAATACGAGAGGACAGAAATCCAACATCGATTATATTCTAACTAACAGGACGATACACCCCTCACATATACTGGACGTAAGAAACCTGACATCGCTAGAAATAGGTAGTGATCACTGAATAGTACTTACCAAACTAAAAATAGAAAAAGCCCGAATACATACCAAAAGATCAGTAAATATAATGCGAACCAATATAAGCTCAATCTACGACAAGTCAAATCAGGAGCTATATAGAAGCAGATTAAAAACGAAAATAGAAATGAACTTAATAAATAATTTTGATACTGTCGAAACAGCATGGGAAAGAACAAAGAAAAACATATTAGAATCTGCCAAAGAAGCATTAGAAGAAAGGAAGATAAGAATTGTTAAGGAAAACCGCAATACACCCTGGTTCACAAGCGAAATTAAAGAACTATCGAAACAGAAAAAAGATGCATATCTCAAATACAAAAGATTAAGTACCTACTCCAGAAGAATATAATAAATATAAAGCGACGAGAAACAGAATAAATTTGCAAATACGAGAGATAAAGAAGAAATACTGGGGATCATTTACTGCTGGCATGGAACACGATTTCTACGGAACCCAAAAACGAATGTGGAGATTCATACGAAATCAAAGAACGGAAATGAAGGAATATATAAACACAAATAAAATTACAAGGGAAGAATGGACTGCTATATGAAGAAAACAATGAGACGGTGGAAATTGCTGACAATATTTCTTTACTCTGGCTGCTCGCAGATCTATTTTTATTTGTTCAATATACAGGGTGACATTGAAAAAACTGCCATGCATAGTACCACGCGATAGAGGACCATAAAATAATAAAAAAAGTTCTTATACGCTAATGTCCGATCGCCTTTTGTTTTCAAGATACAGGATGTTAAAAGTTTGTTAGAAAATTTAATTTTTTTTTAATAACTACAATGCATAGTACCACGCGATAGAGGACCATAAAATAATAAAAAAAGTTCTTATACGCTAATGTCCGATCGCCTCTTGTTTTCAAGATACAGGATGTTAAAAGTTTGTTAGAAAATTTAATTTTTTTTTAATAACTACAATGCATAGTACCACGCGATAGAGGACCATAAAATAATAAAAAAAGTTCTTATACGCTAATGTCCGATCGCCTTTTGTTTTCAAGATACAAGATGTTAAAAGTTTAAATTTTCTAACAAACTTTTAACATCCTGTATCTTGAAAACAAAAGGCGATCGGACATTAGCGTATAAGAACTTTTTTTATTATTTTTTGTGCAGCCGGACGCGAAGTGGTCATTTCGCGTACGCAATACAGGACGCGAAATCCGATTTCGCGGCCTTACCCTTAGTAACGGCCGCGAAATATTTTAACGGCCGTTACCCTTAGTAACGGCCGCGAAATACAATTTCGCGGCCGTTACTAAGGGTAACGGCCGTTAAACTAAACATCACTTATTTGACACATGAGAGTTGACATATGAAAATGTCAGTTTTATTATGTATTTTTTACGGCTGCACAAAAAATGTTGTGTATACTTCGGCCGCGAAATTCTTTAGCGCCCTCGAGATTGTCTTGCCTCTGCCGCAAGCGGCCTCGGCGACAATTTTTCTCTCGGTACGCTAAAATGGAATTTCGCGGCCTTAGCATACAAATAACTATTATGGTCCTCTATCGCATGGTACTATGCATTGTTGTTTAAAAAAAAAAAATTAAATTTTCTAACAAACTTTTAACATCCTGTATCTTGAAAACAAAAGGCGATCGGACATTAGCGTATAAGAACTTTTTTTATTATTTTATGGTCCTCTATCGCGTGGTACTATGCATTGTAGTTTTTTTTTTTTTTTTATTAAATTTTCTAACAAACTTTTAACATCCTGTATCTTGAAAACAAAAGGCGATCGGACATTAGCGTATAAGAACTTTTTTTATTATTTTATGGTCCTCTATCGCGTGGTACTATGCATGGCAGTTTTTTCAATGTCACCCTGTATAAATAGATAAAACCAAAAATTAAGCAAACTCAATTTATAGGTACAGGCATCGGCACTTTTCGAGAGAGTATGGCCGGCAACATGGCAGTTTAAGGTCTCCAAAATCGCTTTCATACCTGGCTGTTTCGCATGCTATGCGCACGGGATGCTGTGGTAAGCACCACGCCTTGGACAACGCCTACCTCCCCTACTCTACCACTGTGTTTCGGTTCCCAATTATTTTCAATTACTGGTTAGGCCACCCACCGAGCATATGACTTTGGTTTAACCCCGAGACCGTCCGCGCTGTAGTCGAATGCCTTAACTCGGCCACTCCGGTGATAAACTAAATCCATTACTTTTTTAAACTTTTTTATAAAAATTGTACTCGTTACGCACATTCTTTTGCAGTCATTATTCTCACATCAGAAATTGCCGTAAATTAATTTTCATGTTTGTAACATCAAAAGTTTGCTGGATTTATTACGAGTGCTGACTATTTGCTGAAGCTTTTCTAAAGGGTTGTTATAAGCTCGTATGATAAAATTCGTTTCCATTTTCGACATAAACAGCAGATACTATGGCGCCACAGTAAGTGAAAAATTTCACCGTGCTGTTTATTTGTTGAAATATGATTCTTATGGGCACTAGTTATAAAAAACATTAAATTCCCTCTTGTTGGTTAAAAAAAAAATTAAAATCCTTTTAGTCTAAATAATAACAAGATATAACTACGAAAACGTTTTTATTTAATGAGTAGTTTCGTGTAAATCTTTTTTCACATGACTGTAGTAGTTGGGGTTTGATTTGCTATTTCTTTAAGTGTGAGAATTTCGTTAAAATTGTTTTTAAAAGCAATAATGGCTGTTTTTATTATAACCAATGGATATACTTCTAACTTCGTCATTTCATTTAACATACTGTATTAGAAACTTCTCAACTAGACATTTATAGGAAAACTATTGTGGTTTCAATTGCATTCGATGCGTAAAAATTATTTAAAAAGGATCTCACACTTTTTATTTGCGGTAGTTTAACCACTCTATTAATTAATTCAATGCCCCAAAAATGAATAAATTCCTTTAACTCCATTTATTTTGTCAAACAGTTTTCATAAAACATCCTTTTATGAAATCAGCGATTAGATTTTGCCTTTATTGATGTTTTTGTCGATTCGTCAAATGAAAAACCAACGAGAATCGTATCAAAAATATTCTACACTGTAACTTTAAGCATTAGGTAAGTGAAACATAAAAGTATTCGAAGAAAGACAAAATTGAAATAAACCTCCAAAACCATAATAGCATGTAACAAAATAAAAAGAGCAATGGATTAAATGGATCAGAAGTTTATATGGCACATAATAAAACCACAAAAATAAAAGAGGTGTCAGCTTGCTATAGACGTAGCGTAACTTAATGAATGTTTTAGGTTCGAACGTCTCCATTCTATTTACAAACAAAAAATCTGAAAGAATAACGGGAGGTTGTTTACGAAAGACATTATTTGTATTTTGCCCTTAATTTCTCATTGCATGTATTACTAAAACTTATAGCTAACGTAACAATATCTTTAGAAAGGGCTTTATTGTAATTAGGTTTATGAAGGAAGGAAGAACAAGTAATTGAGCGGAACCTATAAATAATGCATCGTAACATTGAAGTACTACCGGGTGTCTTAAAAAGAATTACATCTAGTTACCTTTGAAATTTGTTGGCATGTAAACTTTTATGTGCCACTACATTGCTATTGGTATTGCATTATCCAGAATAGTCATTAGTTAATTGTAAAATTAAAAAGCAAACTAATTCACTTCAAATAGTTTCAATTAAATTTGTTAATACAAAATGTACACTGTGTAAGAAAACAGTTTTAATATTGGGGCCTATTTTCGATTAGAACAGTTAATGTGTCCGTCAACCAGCATAACAGCAGTGCGCGAGAGCGGCACATCTTATTTTACGTGGGAAATTCAGAGAATAACTAGATGTATTTCATTTTAAGACACTTTGTACAATAACATTTGCAGTTATTGCACTTTATTTATTTACCAATTAATCGCCTTTAAGTATGAATGACTGATTGCCTAATTTAAGACGTCTTCCTGTCCTTTGGCGCCTCTGTCTTCATTTGTTTTTGATTTTCTGCTTGAAGTTTATGTACCAGTTAGTTTGCTGGATATCTATTTATCACTTCTAAAAGTTGGTTGCCGAATTCTGATTTACCTTTTTCAAATATTATTATCAAAATATCTACATTGACATACTATGAAACTTGGAAAAACGAAGCTAAAGTCAGACCAGGGCACTACTGAAAATGTCTGTATTAGCAAAGCAAACTGTGGCAACACTGTGGTATTTTTTAGAAAACCGCATATTAGATAAAACATATCGGGCAATCGTGTCTTCAAATATCAATAACTTCCGATGGTAAAGTCTTTTTATAACAAAAGATAATATTTATTATTCATTGTGCGAAATGTAGGCTTGCAGATGCCAGGAATTTCAACACACATCGACTACTATCGTCATTGTCACTACCAGACTAGAATTTTACTAAAAATAATTTAAAATTAAATATGTTTGGGGGTCTGTTTATTGCATAATAATTCTGATAATTGAATATAAATGTCAAAATAGGTTAACTTAAGTTACTGAACTAAAATATCTTTGCCAAACTAAACTATCAAATGTAGAAAATGGTTTTTGTGTCGCTGTGCTTGGCTGAATGAAACGACCAACTTTGATATTAGCTAGTTCTTCTTTTTCTTCTTAATTTTGGACCATTGGTCTGTTTTACCAATGGGTTCCTCTCGGTTGTTATTCTTCTTAGGATTGGGATGTGGATATCCAATCATAACACCACCTTTTTGGAGGCCTGCCCGGTAATCCATATCCATATGGTCGGTTATTCGTCCTTTGGACATGTTCCTTGCATTCCCTTTGGCTATATCTGTCCGTTATAGTTTTACCTGTAATTGTTCGTAAGATGTTCATTTCGTTTGTCTTTAAGATGTTTTTGGTTCTCTTTGTGTCTGCTTGTATTTCGACAGCATATGTCATTACTGGCCAAATGCATGATTTATAAATTCTGACTTTACTGTCTATTGTCATAACTTTGTTCCGCCAGATTACATCTTTTAAACTGACAGAGATGGCGTGTGCCTTTAATGGTTTGCTGCAGCATTTCTCGTAAGTCGTTATAGCTGGATAGTTATATACATTCTTAAGTCTCTAAATTTCAATTTATCGTACTTGCTCAATTATATAGTGTCCTACAGCAATTTTGCATCTTAAAGACTCTTTGAATATAGTTAAGCATTTTTTCTTGTTTGGCGAAATTTCCATATTTAATTTTTCGGCTGTTTTCTGAAATTTGTATTCCGTACACTGTAGATCATCTTCGGTTTCTCATATAAATGTGGCATCGTCAGCGTAACGTAGTACCTTTATCTCGTGAGTATCCATCCTGTATCTTCCTTAGACTGTTTTTACTTTTCTTATTATTTATTCCGCTAGTAGGCTATCTCGATTTCATTTGTAAGGTCCTCATTAGTATTTTGGTTTTGTTATTTAAATTTAATTGGTCTATGATTGTTAATAGTTTGTGTGATACTTAGACTCGGTCGAACACCTCAGTCACATCAATATCAATAAAACATATGCATGCCGACTTATTGAATTCTAATTCCTTCTCCTAGATTTGTCTCATTATAAATATCGCGTCGGTCGTGGATTTGCTTCAGAATCCTTCTTGTTCTTCAGAAATGGGAACGTTTTTGCCAAACTTTTTATGGATTATGCTCGTTAAGAGTTTTAGCGTCGATTGTAGAAGTGTAATCCTCCTATACTTGCAATGATCTTTTTTATTGCCTTTCTTATAAATTGGTATTGTGAGGCTTGTTTTCCATTCTTGAAGTATGCTATCTTGATTGATGATTTTTTGGGAAACCTTGTTGATTTGTAGTATTAATTCGTCTCCTCCATTTTTTATCATACTGCCTGCAATGTTATCACTTTATCAATTTCGGGTGCTTTTCTTAACTGCTTCCCATACCTCGTCTTCTATAATATAATTATTGTTGTTTGTATTACTCCTTCTTCGGCCTTTGTTCTTATTTATTTCATATGCGTTGGTTATAGTGAACAGTTGACGGAAATAATCTTCCCATTATTTGTTTGTGAATAGTGTTTAGTCACTTATATTCGGTTAGGTCTTTTCTTCTTGCTCTTATAAGCTTCTATTTCGTTTTTTGCGCTCCTTATAGATCTGTCTTTAAAGACTTCCTATATTAAAGGTAAATGAAATTTACCTACAGCAAGTCGAATCCAGGTACAGGTGAAACGAAATTTTTTCGAACCGGATATCGTCCAGCCGGAGACATTGACTCTCTGGGACTCTGAGACTCGGATGCTCGATCCCACCGAGATTCCACCGACCCGATTCCTAACCCAGGGCTGTTGGCAAGTGTTTGTCGACGATCCTCACCAATCCCGCCCGTCGGCCAGTGTTGGTCGACGTTAATTACCGATTTCGACCATCGACAAGTGTTTGTCGGCGTTAGTTACTAATCCCGACCGTCGGCCAGTGTTGGTCGACGATCCCCATGTTCCTCGCACATCGAAGTACCGATCCCGGCCGTCGGCAAGTGTTTGTCGACGTTAATTACCAATTCCGACCGTCGGCCTGGACTCGAACCGAGCTACCCAAGGCACTACCCCTAAAGTAGGGCGTTACAGTATGTTATTCAAGCGTAGTTTGTTGTATGCACAAAATTCAATTAGTAATTCGCCGTGTTCATTTATTGTATCTTTGTTAAACATTTGTTTAACTCTGTCTATTATCTGGGCTGTAGCTAGGTAACCAGTTCAACACGAGGAGGAGAGTTAAACATCGTTGTTTCTGGGCAGACCTGGAATGGGTAGCCATACTGCTCCATTAACGCGGCAGAATAGACCAAAAAGCCCTCGCTAAAAAGTAAAAATGGATATGCTGGGCTTACAAAAAATAAAGATTTTCCGGTCTTGGCATCCAAGTCTCCCATATAACAATTTTATCTTTCTTTGATAATTCGTCCAGTTGGGTTAATTTTAAAGTTTTAAAAACCCAGAAATAACTATTGCTGCTGAACATTTACAAAAAATGTAGTTTACTTGAAAGCTATTAAAAGTTTTCTGAAGGACATCTCAGTAGTGTCTGTCTCTCTACTTAAGTTTAGTCAGTATTCTTCCATCTTTGTATTCTCATTTAACGTCATTTGATAAGTTAAAGCTGCTTGAAGGTACCTAGTGTAATAGTTTTATTTATTAAGCATTCTTTTTTTAACATAATTACACCAGCTCGACACACATAATGTCATACATGGTTTTGTTATCTTAGAAAGTAAGTATGTATCTAACAGAATATTTACGAACTATTATTATTAACTAATATGTTGAATTATTTTAGTAATTAAGAGTAATATAATCACATTAGTCTTGATCACTGTTATCAGAACTCATGTACACATCTTGCGGTAGTTTTCTTTTTAGTCGCGTGTGGATGTTTTTGGTTCATAGTGCATAAAATTCACTACTATTACATAGATTGATACTTTTAAAGAATTTTTTTGATGTGTGTTTAATCGTTTAATGAATTGTTGAATGGTTTGAATTGAATCTCATTGTCAGGTTTTAGCCGGTCTTATGATAGAATTTCCTAACAATTGTGAGGAAACATACAGCAGTAAAGATATATACTTTAATGGTACTGTTTATAGATTGCTCGTAGATATGTAACTTGTTCTGTTATACTTTCTACAACGTTCATTGTTTATCTATCACCTTTAAATCCCCTGAAGGATCTATTAGATAATCAAATTCTGATATAATAATTACTTCTGAATTTATCCAACCAATTTCCTTCATATAAATAAAATAGTGAGCAATTATGAATAATATACAAGGCAATAACTTTACGGGCTCTAAAAAGAGAGCGTGTGGGATTATCTACTGCATCCATAATTATATCCATTAATACACTTAATTTAGCCTATCACAGTAGAACTACTACAAAATTTTAAATTTATTTTCCAGCTGTAAGGTGTGCATTTTTAACCGAAAGCAGCAACAATTTTCGTTGATTCTGTTACTTCAGCAGGACGTTTAGCGCTGATGTCCTTATGAGTTAGTTAAATTTGTGTGTAACGATGTGAGACGAAAAAGTAGTCTTCGCCTTTAACACGTTTCCAGTAATTTCTGCAAATATACAAATCATAAAACCAGCACCCATTAGAACAATTTACAAAACGCTTTAAAAGCACTTTAGTGCAGGAAAACGTGTTTGAAGAACAAAAACGCAAACTGGGGACATTCGCGCTTCCCAAAAGCCTCGCTTTTAACCCAAATATAATTTTATCTCAAATATACGACAAACAAGAACCCACAGTGCCCGCATAACCATCATCTAGTCGAATATTCTCTCAAAGACAAAGCTCGATAATTTAATAGCAGAAGGCATAGAATCCTGGAGCAGGTTACAAGCTGTCGTTAAGAACGGCATTCGGCATTAAAACAACCCTTCGGAGTGACAAGAGTGCGAAATATATTAGCCAGATCGCAAATTAAATGAACCATTAACGTAGCAACAGCTGTAACCTTCTCACCATCCCTTTTAACATTACAAAAATGCCGCTATAAATAGGAAACCCGAATTCGTTTGCACCTCGTTACAATAAAACTTTATCAACAGGGGAGGCATTTTTCCCTTTTAAGTATCCGTTTGAGTGGATGTTCGCTTTATTTGAGAAACTTGCCAAACTTGCTTGCGGTTGCTGTTATTATAGGTAATCAGTAGGTACTTTGAACAGAGCAGTTCCTGTTAGAACTATTATCAAGGATCGATGTTACATTAAGTAGAGCTTGTAAACGGTTTAGAACAGGAACTCAAACATCCATTCAACTTACTGAAACGCACTAGCGGTTATGGATACATAATCATCTAACTAAACGCAAATATTAGTTGTATATTGCGAGGCTTGTATTTAAATTACGGAGTACCTACCTTTCTACCCGACAACCTTTGCATTGGTTTGCCCTTGTTTTAATAGACAAATAATAGGTAAGAAGATTACGTTTAAAATTTGAATCAGAAATCAAATTACGTATGTAATATTTTTTTATTGAATTCGGTAAACGTAAATAAAATTAAATTTTATTTTACTACGCCATTTACTAAAGAAGAATATACCTCGATAAGTATTTTTTACAAATATAATAGTATACTCGTGCCTCATTTTTTGCTTTATTATTGAAAGGAAATTTTCCACTAGGATAGGCAATTTGAGATCTTATTGAAATTTTCTGAACCATTATTGATATGATCGCCGGAGTGGTGAAGGCATTTGACTACAGTGCGCACGGTCTAGGGATCAAACCCGAGTCAAGTGATCGGCAGGTGGCCTACCCAGTTTCTGAAAATAATTGCAAACTGAAACACAGTGGTGGAGTAGGGAAGGTAGGCGGTTGTCGAAAGCGGGGTACTTACTAGATCACCTCATACGCATAAGTGTGCGAGACAACCGGGTATAACAGAGACTTAGGAGGCCTTAACCCTCCATGTTTCAATGCTCATTCAGCTTAAATCATCTTCTGAACTTGGTTTAATTCAACTTTGAAAAGCCAGCCCTAAGAGTCACAGTTTTTCCATTACTGTCAATAAAACTTATAAGCACTTTTCATGTACGGGAGTATTGTATTTTATTTACAACTATATAACTCTCAATGAAACATATTTATGCAGAATTATAATTAAATTAGTTAATATAATAAATATTGCAAAATAAATTACAGAAAGCTTACTTCCAATTGCATAGATATTCTAATAACTGTGATTTCGACTGAGATAGCCTTTGTAGAAATTAGTACGGAATAATATTGGTTCAATACTCATTTCCATAGGTTTCTGGCTCAAGTCTAGTTCAAAGGGCCACGTATAATTTTCCCGAGGTAGTTTTGTATATATAGTCTTCTTAGTTGGATGTACTTTGAACATGTCCTAATCTTGGAATTAACTTCAAAGTTTTGGTTATTGGATAACTGAAACACGAAACAATAAATTTCCGGTAATTAATCAATCTAAACCTTTTATAACAAAAAATGTCTAAAATTTTGGCTGTGTTTACAACATGAAGTTAATACTTTAAGTAATGATATCTCCACGTTTGGAAAGCAAAAATTGGGAAATTGATTGAAAAAATCAAAACCTTTTTAAAAGCGAATTTTATAACGTTCAAGTTTGTTCCCTTAATAACAACACAATGTTTTCTAATTGCTTCTAGAACAGCTAAAAATTTTACGACGTTCAAACAATTTTATTACCTATAAAATTAATTGCGTCGACTTTGCAAAGTCGACCTTTTAAGGGGTTTATGGATTTTACCAGTTATTAGCGAAAAGTAATAAAATCACTCTGTAGAGTCAATTAAACTGTGATCGATTACAAAATGGATGTTAAAGTGCAATAAAAATAGATCGTAAATTACGCATATCAAGAAAATTAACTTTATTTAAAACATATTCCAGTAAGGACTTTGGAAATTTTTTGCATATTACAGCTAGGAATGGATTTTTCGCTATTGATTTACAATATTTATCTGGTGTTTAGCATACCGGGATGGATTGATTTCCGAAAAGTATTAAATAAGCAAATTTATAAACAAAATAAACTTGCTCTATTTGCGAGTATTTCGTATTTTAATATTCTCGTTATTAGGTAGTTGTCAGTAGCCCCATATCGTTCTTTCTAGGGCAGCCAGGGGCGCTTAGTCCATAAGGGCATTTGGTCAATGACCAACCAAAAATATATCCATTATTTTGCCTCCGTTTTTTTTATTCAGAATTATTAAACTAACCTTCTTACGCTTGATGCTTCAAAATAGGGCATAATGTGCCTCTTTTTCTCCCTAGGGCGCACCTTACACCCTGAACATTTTAATAGAATGGCAATAATTATTTACACTCGTTACATTAGTTACGGTGCATTTTAAAGCCAATATGTCGATTCGTAACCTTTTAGAGGTTGGGAAATACGTCATTCCGAACTGTAATGACAATCTCTTGGGTGGGAAATAACAGAAAACACTTCCCACCCACGGGCAGCAAATGTTTATATACGGTTGCCTAGCGACACTGTCATAGATCTATATGTTAAAGTAGGCTAAAATAAATTATAATAGAGTTGTCAAAAAATATTAATAAAATTAATTTAAAATTCAATGAGCCCTCAGCTGTAATGAAACATTTCCCACCTCGGATGTAATGTACTATAAATATCAGCCTGCCCAACAAAACAATTTGAGGTATTACTTCGTGCAAAGAATATTGCATGTACTTCAGGCGCAACATGCTGTTTTTAGTCATTAGCTTATTATAGCATTCTACCCTTAGTACCTCATGCTATAATGGTTACGCCGCGGCTGCGGCCGGCCTAAAAAACAGCTTCATGGTTGGGTAACACCATAAAATAAAATCTTCAACTTGTTATTGGCTATTTTGCGAATAGAAAAGGACGAAACAATGATTTCAAATCCAAGAAACCTTAACACTGTTAAGTTAACGTTTGTGTTTTTTTTTTACAATAAAAAATGTTTCGCAGGGGCGGATTTATACGAGCCGCCACTGTGCCGCCACTCTGCGTGGTTAGAATTAAAGTCGTGTAAATAATAAAAGTTAAATGCTGCAATAAACACTTAATAATATAATTAGAGGCTTTATTAAATTTTGCTCATAATCCATATTTATCTCATTTATTCGGCATTCTACTTCAAGCTGTAGCATTTAGTAGAAACTCAAGCACCTTTAAGCTTTCTATTTTAAATTAAATTTAAAGTTACAGTTTATACCTTATGTGCTGTTAATCTGAAATTAAATATTAATAATAATGATAATTATAATATTTATTTCTTAGATAATTGTAATATATCAAGCAAATGGAATTAATTGTTAATATTTATAATGGGTCACTTTGGTAACTGTTTAAAACAGGGTTGTAGATGTTTTAACTACAGGTTTTAACTGTCTTAGTCAAAATTATGGTCAAAAGTGGTGACCAAAATACATATTGGTCTCAAATCATTGATTTTTAAGGGGAGAATATCAAACTGGTTAGTAGTAGAGACATAAATATATACAATGCCGATGCATTTATTTAAATTTTATTTATTAAACTAAATCTAACCCGAATATTCATTTTCGTCTGAACTATGCTATGCACACTGTTTTTTTTTCTAAAAATATTTTTATTTTTCTAGAAATAAAAGAAAATAAACAAGAGAAGTTGAATAACCAACTGTTTTATTTGCATTTTATCAATTTTTATCCATTTTGGCCATTTTTAAACAGTTAAGACCAATTCTGACCATTGGTCTGCTCAAAATTTAGAAAAATGGCGTTATTAATAACCCATGTTTAAAAAAGATTCTGACAATCGGATAACTAGCAGTATGAAAAGCTTTAGACAAATCCATTATTATTGTTATTATTAGGCCCATTATTCCTCTGAAGGACAGGGATTTTGTAAAATTGTTTCATCTTCCTTTATCTCGGACGATCAAAGTCAGTTGTGTGAAAGACATCTTCAACAGTTCTTCTCCATGTTGTTCTCTGCCATTCTATTTTACGTTTTCCGTGACTTCAAGTCCCTAAATATTATGTTTTCTGAGTGTAACCATACTCCCTCTTCCGTATTTCCGTATTAATGTCGTACTGATTAGTTTTCTTCCACAATACACGATTAGAATTTTGCTATGGCCACCACGTCCATGCTATGCGCCATACACATCTGTTCACAAAAGTCTTTATATCTAACTGTAATTGAAACGAACTATGTTTCAAGCCCGTATAACAGCACTAGTTTTACCATCGAATTAAATAGTTCGACTTTAGTATTTAATATAATGTAGTTATTATGCCAAATATTATTAAGCCTACTGAATGCACCCCGTGCTTTATTTATAAGTACCATAATGTCTTATATCGTCTTTCCTTCTTCTGATACTACACTTCCTAAATATGTAAACTTGTCCACCTGTTTCATTATTTGACTGTCCAATACATTATTTCTTGCATTTTTAACACTTACACACAACAACTTTGTTTTATTTTTATTAATTTTTAGCCCAACTTTAGCCGATTACGATTGCAGATTCTCAACTTTATCTTGCATATTTTTAGCACCGTGTGATAGCAAACAAATGTCGTCAGCCAAGTCTAGATTTTCTACCACTCCATCAAATTTTCACATAACATCTGCCTGAATCCTGCTTTGGTTGGAAATGCACTTGCAATACTTTACAGTTATAGTTTTTATAATATTTTTTAATGAGATTTATAATTGTCGTAAGAACACCTCTAATTTTTAGAGAAATTAAGAGACTTTACAGATTCGAAAGCTCCTTCATAGTCTAGAAATAATACGTACAATGGTGACTGATATTCCAGTGATTGTTCTATTATCATCCTTATTGTAGTAATCTGATCTATACAGGATTTATTGGCTAAAACCCTATTTTATTTATGTAACTGTCTGTTAACTACTTCTATTACTCTATTTAAAATTACTTTATTAAATATTTTAGATTTATCCCTCTCTAATTCTCACATTTTTTTGGGAAAAGTTTGTTGTTCAACTTTTAACAGGCCCATAGCTTGTGGAGGAGGACACACCGAGCCGTAGTGAGCTGAGCCTGGATCGAGTCACCCATCCGAGTTCTGACCATGGGCACCGACGCTTAACTTTGCAGAGCGATGCGCCATACCAATACTCACTACCGTACCGCCCCCCCCCCCCCCCTTTTGGAAAAGTTTACTCTTCCCTAATCGTTGTAATCAATGCCGTTAGTATGTTTGCAGTTGTTCTTGCATCTACTTTTGAAATATCTCCCGTTATTTGATCCACCTTTGCAGTCGCGGCTCAATGGTTCGTCATGCGTCTTACTACTGAGCTTAAAATTGACCAGGTTCGATTCCCAGGGCTACACATGCACCGAAAAAACTCGACTACTTCCTTCGCAAAGCCATGGCAAACCACTAAGGTATTTCTACCTAGTAAGTCTTCTCTGGAGTAGAGGTGTAAGCACTTCCGTTCGGTGCCCACGTTAAGCTGTTTGATCCACCACCGCTGTTTTTCCACTTTTAGATTCCTGTATGGTTTTTATCAATTCCAGTTCTGATGGCACATCTGTAATACGGGTTTCTCAATTTCTTCCAGTAGCTGTGTATCTCCATTCTCCACATTCATCATTTCTTTCTTAAAGTATTCCCTCCACTGAACTAATTGTTGCTTTGTAATTTTGTATAGCTCTTTGTCATGTCTTTTATTAGCTGCAATTTTTGCTAGCCTTGCTAGGTCTTAATAATAATTTTTCTTGTCTCTTTTAATCGCTCACTTAGTTTCCTTACTTTTTCTTGTATATTCTTCCTGTAGTCTCGTTTTTTCATGTTTTGATTTAACAGCGAGTCCTTTTCTCCTAATATTTCTTCTATTTTAATCCAGGTATCATGACTAATCCATTCGTTGTTCTGTCCTTTTTTGACTCATTCTTTATAATTTTGCCATATATCCTCTATTGTATTACCTTGATTCATCTTCTTTGCTTGTTCTTTAACTTTGGACATGAATGTCTGTTTTATTTTATTATCGCTTAATTTCTGTAAACCATATTGCTTCCTTTCTCTTCGCTTTAATGTGTTTGTTTTTGCGTGGAATCTCCATAGTAGTTTTCCAGTTAATAAATGATCGGTTGCATCTGCATCAGCGGCCTTCTTGTTTCGAACATCCAGTAATAATTTTCTCCACTGCTTACTTACCTAAATATGGTCAATTTGATTTTCAACTTGACGGTATGATGACACCGGTATTACTTTGTGATACTTTTGTGCTCAAATAATGTACCGCCAATTTGTAGATCATAATTACTACATACTTCCATTAAAAGGTCTCCATTTTTGTTATTTTCTCCAAATCCATGTTTAGCCATGATGTGTTCTATATTTACGTAGTCCAACCTAACTTGCTTATTAAAATCACCCATCAAGATTTTTATATCTTTCTTATTAATTTCAGCTAGTGGTCCGGTTTGCACTCCCTTCCCTTTCTCTTTTTTTAGAATCTGTTCCTGATCTTTCTGAACTACCACTGTGTGTTCTCTATCTGTACGTTTTACTAAC
Source organism: Melanotus villosus (assembly GCA_963082815.1). Taxonomy (NCBI): domain Eukaryota; kingdom Metazoa; phylum Arthropoda; class Insecta; order Coleoptera; family Elateridae; genus Melanotus; species Melanotus villosus. Next base: position 12,777,103 of record OY720421.1, read on the forward strand.
GCCCATTTTAATTACGCGTGATGCGATATACTGTCGAATATATGCAAGGTCAAACCATTATTTCAATTAATTATGGTATTCCCTAGCTAGTCTAAATTCACCGATCGCCTTAATACTTTTAACATAACATTTAAAAACTCTCTTAATACTCCTTTTGACGGAGCGTCGTATAGAAAAACCATAAAAGTTCAAATTCTTTGAAAAACTGTATAACCGTAATTCAATGCGTCCGTTAATTTAAGCTTATTAAGAATTAATTAAAGAGAATGGGATTTCAAATTAATGTATAGAAGATGTCTAAAAATAGAGAATATACTTAAATTCGCAAGTTCTATGGGCATGAATCCCAGAAGCCTACTTGGACGAAAGCTGTTGTTAGGAAATTAATATTCTTAGGGACTTAAGTGTTTGGCTAAACGGGTTAATTAAACTTCACAACTCACCCAGTTTCTGCTATATAATTGACAAGTATATCTTCTCCTGCTTTCTGATATAAAAAAATAGATGAAATTATGTCATACTTGCGTTATAAGTTCTGATGTTACACAAAGATGTCAATTTTAATTTGTGAAGGCCCCTCAAACGGCCTTTTGCTGCCAGTTCTAATTTAAGATGAAACTGAAGCAACAGGATAACTAAAGTCAAAGAAAGTTTCAAGTCGGTGCCTCTTACGGATCACTTCTTCACAATTTTAATTACCGTTCTTTCGCTCAATTTAAATTAACTTATAATTCCAATAATTTTTAGAAATGTTATGCTGTCTTCTATATAAACAAAACTTATGTTAACTACATTAGATTTAACAATATTCTTGTGTTTAACCAAAGAGTACCTAATAATCAATTTATTCTCTAACTTACAACACCAGAAGCATTTAAAAAATGAAAAGTTTATTTAAAATTCTCCTCGTTTAACAATATTTTTCTTTTCGCATTTCAGGTAGATTTCCGCCTAGAAAGAAGGAATTCCAGGGATTCCAGGGAACGTAAGTGAATTGCCTTTTTTCTGATACCCAAGCTTCTTTCTTAAAGGTATTCACATATTTTTTCCGCTCTATATTTACAGAAGTAGATATATGTTTATTAGCGTTTTACGAATAGAATTTTATAATGTTTTAAAGAAGACTGCAATCATAGAGGAAATTTTTAATCTATGCTGTAATTTAAAGAAATATTATATTTTTAAAGCTGAAAGAAATTAGGTTAAATAATTTAGTAATTTTCTAAATATAAAAGAATGTCAACATGAGCAGGACCGTCTTAACAAGTTTCAACGCTCTGGGCTAAAACAATTTGGGGCCTTAATCATATTGGATTGAGTAATAATTAAATCAATAATTAATTAAATAACTAGCATTGCAAGAAATTTTATTTTTAAATATATCGACATTGCACAGTTTTATTTATAATATAATAAAGGGAGTTCATTTGTATTTACAAGAAAACACGCAATCAAAAAAGCTTGAAAAAATTATTTACATTCTGCGAATTTATTTATAATTTTACTATGATCTATCCTTTTTAACATATCGCAGTCTATGGATGACCGAAGGTCTCCGTACTTTCCGCGGCATGCTGAAAGCTGCCGTTGGCTCTCCTTTGCATGAGATCTTGTAAAAATTTTCTACTTCTTCTCTGATTGTTTATGGGAAATATATTATTGTTAGTTGTACCGATACGCATTGTATTTTGTCTTACATGCCTCTATGAGTCGCAGATATGGGTAATGCCCCTTTTACAGTCATTTGCTTTGCGCATATCCAGTCTAGGGTTAGGGTAAGACTGAAAAGCAGCGGTGAAAGTCTGCAACCTTGCTTTACCTCGTTCCGTGGCTTCCCCTTTGTGCAGAACTCGGCAGGTGACTTCTTTGTGTAATTCTTTGATTAGATGTAGAAATTTACTTGGTATACCCATTAGTTTTAAAATTGCACATAGAGCATATAATTTGCGCTGTCAAAAGTCTGCTTGAAATCGACTAATCGACAAATGTTAAGTAAAGTGTGTTTTCGGATTCCGCCGACTGCACAATAATTAATCTTAAGGTATTTATGTGGTCTACACGTGATCTGTTAGGTCGGAATTCAGCTTGTTCGGAACTTTATTAGAGATCGGTTTAGTAGAATTCCAGCTAGTATTTTGTTGACTGTGTTGAGTAAGGCAATGCCCCTCCAGTTACTACACTCATTTAAGTTACATTTTTTTGGTAACTTAATGATGAGGTCTTCTTTCCAGCTATTGGGAATAGTTTTGTTAATTCATATTGTAACGTAGTGGTTTCTACCAATAATGTTAGATAGAATTATTGTCCGACCTTGACTGTGTTTTACAAATATTATTTAGAGTTAAAGTTAATAGTAAATGCTTAGACAATTTTAGAGAGTACGTACAAACGTCAAAGTTAATAAATGAAACAAAGGATTAAATCCAAACTATTAGCAAGTATTACTATGAATTGAACTACATTTAAGTTAAATACAGAAAAATCGTAGGAAACACCACTAGTACGAAGGATGGTACCTGACGTCTTAAGGACACGACTGTTTGACGAATGTACTGACCATGAGGAACTCTGCTGAGAAATTCCTTATATAGGACGTGCGATCCCCACCTTGTACTTATATTACATGCATTCACTTTGAACCATGAACGTGCTGTTTCAGTATTTTAGAAACTCAGCTTATATGCAGCTGCAAAATATTGTATTTCAGTTTCATGGTCACACACGTGCATCTCGCTCGTGTAATGACCCTAGCTAATACGTCACATCAACTGCGCGTGGCAAGTGCATAACATAAATGCATGCTAGAAGGTTGCTTTATCACAATATATTGAACAGAATTACGTTGGAAGATTTACGGACTGTCTGCTTTAAAAACTTGGTTTTCTATCCTTACTGTTTTTCTGTTTAAAAATTGTTGTCTACGTTTCCTTAACTGTTGGTACATCTACTTTAATACGGAGTTGTCTTGCTGGATTGCTATTTGGTAAATCTTCAACGTAACTGCCTTCGCCAAATATCTAACTAACTTTCAATCTTTGAAGGTGTTGGTCATCTGTTGTTAGAAACTCTCCTTCTGCAGATTTCAACGGTTGATGCTCTTGACATTTTTGATTGGTTAGCTTCTTGGTAATACGGTATAACTCTCGAAGGTTATTTGAATGCACTGCTGCATGAACCTGTTTGGCGAGGGAATTGATCCCCGATCGTTTAATCTTTTATAACGCTGTGCTTAAGAGCGCGCCCGCTGCGATTTACATATATAGAGGGCAGCACTAGTGAATCACAGTGTTATTTTCTAGAAAGCATAACACGTTTTTTAGTTATAATCTTGATTTCAAAATGTGATACTTTTTTGAAGCATATGTTAATTTAGGGATTGACCAAATTTCAGCCTAAAATCTCACTTACTTTAGGAAAAAACCATACGCGAAGTAGATGGTTTGTTTTTTCAAAAGTAGTAAATAATTCAATTATTTTTCTTTAATACCTTAACATGATACGTGAGCATGCAATCCCGTAGTATGAAGGAATTATTTGGTATAATAAAGTCAATTTCCTTTCGCAAAGTTATTTTTCCCAGCCTAGCTTTCAAAATGGCTGCCTAACATTACTTTGGTAGATCAGCTATACTTCTATAGAGGGCGCACACGCTGTTAAGAAACTTTAATATTACCGCCAATTTTAAAATTTCAAAAACAGCTGCACATTTTTTTACGTTGAAAGTGTTTATGCCTTAGGCAGTGCCAGATCAAGAAACTTTCGGGCCTGAGGCGCTTAATGTTCTCGGGGCCTTGTATGAAAAAAAATACGAAACACTGCTATTTGTCGTATTTAAAAAAAAACGCAAAATCAAAGCAAAAAATATGTTTCATGAAACAAAAGATTATAATAAAATTAAATCAAAAACTGTGAACACAACATAAAATTTGATAACTTAATAAAAACTTCCTAACAAACACTAATATATTTCTTTCTTGACTTCTTGGAAGCAAAGTCTTGCGTGATGCTGTCCATGCTTTCACTCTCTATATACAGCGTGTCCCAGGATAGATGTTACAATAGGTGTGATGGACAAAAAATTTTTGAATTTTATTTTAAGATTGTGGAATTAAGCCCTGCTTGGTTCGAAGAGAATTTTAAGAATATTTTCAGTTTTTGAAAAACAAGTCGGCCTTGACATTGAAGCGAAAACTATTTTCTTTTCAGGTAAAGTACCCTTTTTGTTCATGATACGGCAAAATTTTACTAAGAAAAGTTGTTCATAATAAGAAATTATGGCCCTATGCAAAATTTCAGGAAGATTAGTCAACGACAGTTTTTTCATGGCCTCCTGGCAGTTATGTGGAATAAATAATTTATTGTCGATCTGTGTTATTATTGTGTTTCGTAAGTTAAATTTCTTGTAAATGCTATTTGTTTCGTTCAATGTTCTACAAAGAAAATTTTGAATAAATACAATTTCTTTTGTTTAATCTAAAATGTGACGGTTTAATCAAAGTAGGTAGATCTTCCTGAAATTTTGCATAGGGCCATAATTTTATATTACGAACAACTTTTCTTAGTAAAATTTTGCCGTATCATGAACAAAAAGGGTACTTTACCTGAAAAGAAAATAGTTTTCGCTTCAATGTCAAGGCCGACTTGTTTTTCAAAAACTGAAAATATTCTTAAAATTCTCTTCAAACCAAGCAGGGCTTAATTCCACAATCTTAAAATAAAATTCAAAAATTTTTTGTCCATCACACCTATTGTAACATCTATCCTGGGACACACTGTATAACAAGGAGAGAGCATTGGACAACGGGATTGTTAGATAAATTTCCATCAAGGTAAGGATATTCGGGAACGTGGACTTCGCACATTTGATGTAACATACAATTAAAAATTGCTAAATCTTGACCATCGTGTCTCGCGTTCTCGGGCCCTATGGGCGCCGGGCCCCGAGGCGCTCGCCTCGTGCGCCTCATGGGTGATCCGGCACTGGCCTTAGGGTATACATACTATAATAAAATAGCAGTTTCTTTTTCAAAAAAGGAATGTAAGACGTATATTAGAGTGCAGAAGATCGAACTGAATATCAGATCTTTTTAACAAATTCAATTATGTTGTGTAGGTATTGTGAAGCGATGTAAGAAGACGTGATCGTTGTTTTACGTATTGAATATTATTCACATTATGAGCTATTTAGGATTGTCGGGAAGTTCGTTATAGAATTATGTACTTAGGAAATAAAAGTTTTATTTTGTTCGAAATAAGCATAGCTGTAAAACTACTTTCAGATCGTACCTATTTATTTCAATAAAAAAAAGTTGAATTTCTTTCAACATTTTTACAGTTTCTGGTAAAATAATATTTTTGCTTGATTTTGCTTACAGAGTTTATTTTTGATAAAATATTGTACCAAATTACTAGAGAACACACAAATTTATATTTTTTTGACATAAACGTCTCTTTACAGTCCACGGGTTATAATAAAATGTCAAACAATGATAAACAGTTCGAGTCTTATAAAGAATTTTTTTTTAATTAAAATCGAAAGTATATTCTTTATTGAAACTCCATTTGGGGAAATTTATATTAACAACACAGTTAACACAATTATTCATGTGAATATTCCTAGGCGCAACTGCTATCAAATTGTGTATAATATATAAAATAATGAACTTTTGCGCTGACAATGTAAATAATATAAAGCGTACCTATCTTTTTATTGCATCAGGAATATTATTATAATTATTTCTTTCTCACTGATCCACAGCAAGGTAAACAGAACCCGCCATAAAGCAGGTAGGTATTTGAGAAGAAAAACGTAGTCATTTTTCAAAATTTATAAATGATGAAACTTCAATAATTCATTAATAGAAAACTAAAAGAAGTGTTAGATAGGTATACATAAAGATAGGTATACATAAATGTGAATGTAGTGAATCATTTTTTAAACTTTTTAATTATCTGTGGCAAGTACCACAATTAATTAATGGATTTTTTTTATCGTAATAAGAAGTAGAAGTAGAAACATCTTGCTATAACCATATAATAGTTATTTATTATACAAGACGATAAAATTATATTTTATCTTCGAGGGCGTATTTTAGCGTCGAGACGCTAATTACGCTCGAGAAGATAATAAACAATTTTATAGTCGTTTATAATACAAAATTTTGTTCTATCCTCACCGTTATTTACATATATTGAATTATTTAATTATTTTTATAAACGTCAAAGTCAAACGTCAAATTGTTTGTAGCTTTGATTTATATAGGAAAAAGTGAATATTTAATTTTTAACGTCTAGACCTAGACGATAAAGTTTCACTTTAACATGCAGTACGGAGTAGATAAAGTGCAATTTTAACAGTGAGGATACAATAAAAAATATTTTCCTAAATTTCAGCAAATCGATATAGTTTTTGTTCAAATAATAGTTATAACAAAGTACACCTTATATTATTTATTATTATTAACGTAGAACTTATAAACATGAAGTAAACTACATAAATTCTAAATTTAAATATCAAAAGCGACTTTTCTTGCTTTTTTAATTGCAAATTCTCTAATTAAATCCGTTATATCTAACGCCTCGCAGATCTCTTCCTCGATGCTTATTAAATTACTAGAGAACACACAATTTATATGATTTTATTTTATTAATTAGTGACTTTGCAAGTTTTTTTGTGTCATTGTCTCTTGATGTATCATTATAAAGGGAAAAGAGAGTATCATACATTTTTTCTAAATTAAATCTAAGGGTTTTAATGGCATTGATTCTACTCTCCCACCGTGTATCAGATAAAGGTTTTACAGTTATGGTAGGAAGTTCTTTCAGGAGAATATGCCAACGATAGGTGGAGACTGAAAAAAAACATATTTCATGAATAATACCAAAGAAATTTGTTACTTCAAGCGAACTTATCGCAGCATCATTTACAACTAAATTAAGGCTATGAGCTGCACAAAGGACATATACCTGCCCTCGCATATCCGCCGACCGGGTGCTGTGCACCCCTTGCACCCCCGGCACGGCTCGGCCTTGGAACGTTATGTTACAAATGAAACCCAAAGACCATAATTTTGTTTACGGTTTTGTCGAAACCGAAATATTCTCCGCGCACGCGTAGTGCGTTCAGTTGTTGCGCCATCTGTAATTTGTTAGCTAAATATATTGTCGAACTCGCGGCATAAAATAAATTCTGAAAAATGCTACTACTTTGCCACCTTTGAGCAGTAGATATAATTAGTAGCACAGACGCACGCACTCAAATTGTCCCCACTCCTGCGGGCGCGCTCTTAACATGTTTATTTATTCTAGAGTATTCGACAGTTATTTTCTTCTTTTCCTCTCGAGTTCTAGCTCTGTTGATTTTGTTTTTCACTTCGTGTCTTCTACTTATTAGCTTCCAACTGGCTTCACTTATCCAATCTTTAAATGTTTCATCGTTCCCAATTTTTCTTTCTCTTTCGTATTTCATGTTGGTACTCGTTCAGTATTGTTGGTTGCTTCAATTTTTTTTAGGTCCAATTCTTTGCGTTGAGCCAGGTTAGATGTTGTTTTAATTTTGGAAATTTTTAGTCTTATATCCGCTGCTAAGAGATGGTGGTCTGTGGTAGCATCTGCTCCACGTCGATTTCTCACATCGAGAAGTGATCTACGCCACTGCATTGATATGGTAAAGTAATCTATTTTTCTGGAGAGACCCATGTTACTTTATGGATGTCCTTGTGAGGAAATACTTTTCCTCCAATTACTAAATTATTCTCTTGACAGAATTCAGCAAACAACCTTCCGTTTTCATTTTTCATTATCAGCGCCCACTACGTGTAAGTTGCTGAGCATAGTGCTCCTTTTCTGATATTATTACTAATGGTTGCGTCAAGATAAGAGCTAATTCTGTTGGTGCATAGCACTGAATTAGTGTTATGTTCCTTATGTTGGTTTTAGATCTGTCCATAATAATGCGATCTGATATTTAATTCCATTAAATAAGGCTTTGCCTAGCTGATTTAGAAGGCAGAATGCCAACCACTTTCCTTTCTCTCGTAATGCGGTTTACCTGAATATAAAAGCGTTTTTCAAAATTGGGCTCTAAATTCACCTTGGCCAGGCCATCTTACTTCACTGAGAACTAATACTTGGATTTTGTAATTCTCCATTTCGTTGATCGCCTGTGCCAAATTTGCAAGTTCAAGCAATGTCTGTATGTTCCATGTTCCTATTCGTGTCCGGTGTTAACAGTCAAATGTCGTGTGGTTCTCCTTCTTGTTCGTTTCCATAATCAATAATTTCTTCAGGACTGGTAGGTGATTAGCCTACTGCCCCTAGTCTGGTGATAAGGTTGCTAGCTAAAGCACCCAGACGTACTAGTGGTAGTACTATCGCTAAGACTGATACTGATAGTGGCATTTACTCCACTATGTAGTTAAGGTTATCCCACCTTTTCTCGGTCGCCAGAGCTTCCTAGCAAGTGAGGGTGACATTTGGGTCAGCGTTTGGATGTTGTGACTGACCCCAAAATTGCGATACAAAACCTCACCTAATCGATTTCTATTAATAATAAATTGCTGGAGTTGCATATCTATTTTGCGTTTTATAAATAACTTTTCTGTATCTGTATCTGTAGCCTCTTTTATCTTTCGGTGTCAAAGCTGATGCGTCAGCGTGTGTGGTCTTTACGGGGCCGTCCCGGCTTTGTGCTTTGAATTTCTACCATATTTTTATTATCAAAGTTAGTTAATCATCTATTTTAGTGCCACTTTTTCCTCCTAATCAAGCCCCTTAAAAAGTGGGCAAAACGTTTAGTTCTTCCTTCTCAACAATGACACAATCCCAACTTGGAAGACGTTCTTTTAATAGTAAAAATCATTTGGTACTCGAAATTGTATAACTTAGAAAAATAGCTAAAAAAATAATAAAATATTATGTGGTTCATACCCAAATTTTATCAGTTTTACTTTAACAACATAAATGAATTGAAAACAAACTGATAGGTTGTTACAAAGCTGTATACTGAAAGATGAATGTACTGTAAAACAGGAAGTTGTTATACAGTATGTATTTTCATGTTAGTAGTGTCCATCGTAGTAAATATACAATGAGTCTGTTATAATGTTTCTTGTTATCTCTGTAAAGAGACACAGAAGAAACAATGTGAACTAACACATCAAAGGTAATGTCGTAGCTACTTTGAATTTTTCAAGCTGTACGAACTAAAAAATGAGGAAGCCCGAAGTACATCTTCCCCACATCAAGTTTAAAATTTTATCTGACAGTTATTGAAGTTTCCGGAAGAAATCAGTAACCTTTGACATAAAAAATGTATCATATGATGTCTACGTTATTTTACATATAGATTAGTTTGAACTTTTGCAATCTTGTATTTGGGTGTGAATCAGATTACAGTAAATCGCTTGTATAACCCCAGACTGCGTTTGAAATTGAAAATTCTATTCGTACAGATAAAATTTTAACTTATCCATAATTTTATACATAAATGAATAGCTTATGTAACATGACTTTTCTGTATTTTGTACTTATTAAAACAATTTAATTAACTCCCATTTTTTCCTTTTCAATACGGCAGGAATAAAGTTCACCCACATGTACCTTTGAAAAGATATTACGACGTAAAATTACTAAAAATAATCATCATTCTCTCTTCTGCCTCTTGTAAGCTCCTACATTCCTGCTCATTCAACCCGTACAGATTTGATTTTTTCGGTCCTCCCACATCCAATATTGAATTTTCCCATGCTATCTATAGACTTATAAGTTAAAAACAAAAAGGTTTCTAACCTAATATTTACTTTCACTCAAACATCCTGTTCTGATTGTCCTTAAAACTAGTTCGGGAACATGGAAACTTTAAATGTCTGACATTTCTAAAGTTAAAGCTTTGTATTTTCCCTAAAGAGCAGTTGCTTGCGTGTGCTTAAATGGACTAACATTTACTCCCATTAATATATTTATTACCGGAATTGCTACACCTCTCTTGTGTAAACGACGTTAATTTTTATAACACGCACCCGTAATTTGTAACGTGAATGTAAATTCGACAATTTTGACGCTTATTTTATTTTAAGCGACAAAGAAAATCCGAATAAATATCCAATATCGAAGGATAAAGACATTTACAGACATTTCTTCAGTTGTAGCGTTTTGACAAAGTAAATAAATTATGTTTGATATGACGTTATGGACAACATAATTAATCTTACTCCAGCCAAAACCCAACTCTTGAATATTATCATTTATGCATGCAAATGAACATAAAATAAACATAACCACGAAAAGTCTGTTTACCGAGTTTGAGTAGAAGAAAACTGTAAGCATTTTCTAAATAATATTGTAACCTAGTGCGTTTGACTTTCCACCAAATGTAATGTTAATAAAATTAAAGTAAATTTAATTAAAATTATTAGAAAATCTGATAATAATTAAGTACAAATGTGGTGGTTTGCTGGGGATTTGTTACGAGAGGTTTTGTAACAAAAATGTGGATTCGAGTAACACAACACATATTAACACAATTTGATTAAGTTTATAGAACGCTTTACAGAAAATACATAAAGTTAACAAATAAATGCTTAAAATAATTCAAATTAGCCTTGAAACAAATAATTTTAATGCAATTCGAAATCATTAGCAAGGTTCAAACATAATCGAATTATAACAGAATACAAAAAAGTTGTGTTACATTAATCGCAGGGAACATCACTAATAACACGAAGGACCTGACTTCTTAAGAAGTCGGCCATATCAACCATGATCCGCGCTTGCTCACCGAATCCTTCCACGCACACGTGTTTCAGAACAAAAGCCGTGCCACATATTTTGACCCTGCCATGATTACTTTACTTTGATGTGCCGAGCTACATAGTCCAGCTATCCCGTGAATATTTAGGAATGACATTCTAGCATTTCAGTGGACTCCACAGTTCGTCGAACGTCATCATTTCCAGGATCATCACGGCCATGCAGGTGCATCTCGCATATTTGTATGCCTTTATTTCAGGAATCCCAATCGTCGTAGTTGGAATTGTATGTAGGTAAGAATTCAGCAATATTCTCTTATTACTAGTGCAAGGCAGTAACAAAAATAAACATCTTGATGGGCCAAAATGATCGACACTTACTCTTGCCTTCGATTGAAGATTGTTCTGTGATTCGACGAACTTTCCCTTTACAGGTTTTTGTTGAAATTGTAACACATATCGAATGTGATTGAAGATTAGGGATTAAGAGAATTTTAATACATTAATAGTTCTGTACTACCATACGGTGGGGCAAAGAACTTGAGAAACTGAAATCTACCTTGGGCAAACTGTTTAACAAAGCAAAGAAATCTAAAACAATAGTCGATTGGGAGGTGAACAAACACCACCAATGGCAATACAAAAGAGAAATGAGGAAAAAACAGAGGGCATCTTGGTGCTTTTATAACTCAATTGAGACTGTCAAAGATTCTGCTCGTCTGAAAAAGAAGTTGTCCAAAGATCCATATCAACCAGCCTGTCTTAAACGTGAGGATGGTAGCTTTGCCACCACCATTGAGGAGACAGCGGAAGTGCTTTTGAACACGGACTTCCCATGTTGTTCATTAACCCTCTTCCTACATGGACAGATAGGTCCCAATTCGATTCCAACTGGGAATAATGGGAGCTAGCAAACCGAGTGGTAGAAGAGGTAAAAATAACTTGGACCATCAAGACTCTACTGCAGTTGGACCTGAATTAGATTCTACCTTATCTCGCGCGAATATTTATGACAAGCATCGCTCTTAGGAATATCCCTAAGGTTTGGAGACATGTGAAAGTCGTCTGTGTACCAAAACTAGGTTGTAGAAGACTACTCAACAGCCAAAGGTTGTCGTCCTATTAGTCTGAGATCATTTCTTTGGCGAGCAGAGGCTATCGTCAGGGGGACGTCTTGTCACCACTACTATGGAACTTAATAGTTGACAGCCTTCTCTACCGACTCAATTTGGCATACTTCTACACTATTGGCTACGCAGATGATATAATTATGCTGCTTAGTGGTAGATACGAACAAGTGTTGTGCAACCTAATGCAAACGGCACTTCGCCTGACTGAGCAATTGTGTTCAGAACACCCTCTATTTATCAATCCAACTAAGACGGAGATGGTTTTGTTTATAAGAAAGAGAAAACGTGAGGTGCTTAGAGCACCAATGTTCTTTCAAATGACATTACACTTTTTAGACAAGGTCAAGTACCTGGGCGTCATACTTGACAAGAAACTTAACTGGGGAAAACATGTACATACAAAAATTGAAAAAAAAATGTGGTCTTTTGGCAGTATCACCGTGCAATTTTCAGACCAATTTGGGGACCTTCACCAAAGGCTGTTCTGTGGTTGTATACGGCTGTGCTAAGGTCTATGCCTTGTTACGTAACCGTAGTTGGCCCTGAATCAGACTAGCTACTACGTCAACTGAGATTTCAGATGTACACAGATTAGGTGTGTGAGTATTACAGTAGCAATACGTTCCACCCCCACAGAAACTCTGGAGACTGCCTTAGGCTTCCCCCCACTAGATATTTATGCGGAGGAAGTACCTTTGAGCTCAGCTTACGATTGCAAATGAAGAATTTGTGCAATGATAAAGGTACTGAAGGAAGACATCAACATATCCTGAAGGAGATTATTTACAAGAGGCCTCTTCTGAGAGCAGTGGTGGATTCCCTCCCGCCGACTTATATATTTCGGAAACACTTTAGCATCTTTTTAAATGCAGAAGACGCCACCCAACCTGATATATCCATATCTACTGATGGATCTAAAACTACAGAAGGTACAGGCGCAACTGAACTGAACGTTCATAAAAGTATACCACTAAGCAATCTTACCACACCCTTTCAAGCAGAGACAGTGGCTATAATGCAAGGTGCAAACCATTCTGAAACGAAACATTTGGAATGAAGTCATCGGAATATTTAGCGACAGTAGAGCTGCCCTATTAGGACTGGGTAACTACCGCACTCTAGAGATAGTTGCTGAGGATAATAACCTAAAACTCGTCTGGGTTAAAGCTTATGCAGGGCTAGATGGTAGCAAGCAGACTGATGCTTTAGCAAATTAGGGTTCGAAACAACCGTTTTGGTGCCACGAGTCAGCTTTTGCACCTTCATACTATAACTAGCAAAGAAGCCCACGATCGCCACTGTGACAGGTGGGTGAACATAAATATGTCACCATGTGAGAATGGCTATTGCACCTCAAGATGGATAGCAAGGTTTTATGCTCAATTGTTCCAGAGTAAACTGCGCCTCATCTGCGCTACTGCAAATTGAATAAACACATGCACAAGGGGGAGTGGACTGATGACCCAACCTGTCGAGGGTGTAACCTTGAGGACGAGGCAGCAGAACATCTCCTATGTGAATATCCTGCACTCGCTCAAAGGATCCATGTTGGGAAATTTCTGGTATAAAATGGCTGAAATTCGCAGCACTTCTTTGGCAGATTTCCTCAAGTTCGTCGAAAGAATTGGATGGTTTGAATGAGACTCCAGAGGGTTATACAACGGGCACAAATTCAAGCCTGAGTGTGCGTCTTCAGTAAAGATTAGTTCACCCTCCTCTTACAATCCAGAACAATCCAATCCAGTTCTGTATTACGATATGTACTGTTAAAGTTAGTCTTGGGACTTGCTAATGTTTCAGAATGTGTTTGAAGGCCAAACTTAGTAGACATATTAAGAACATGTTCAATTGTACAATTTTGTTTACAAATAACAAATAAAAGTATCTACAAATTACAAAATTCGGTTTTCTTTTCAAAAAATTCTAAAAAATAATTTATCCAATTCAGTTACGAAGTGTCAACATTTCGACATTGATTTTAGTTGTGAAAACTGGTTCATTTTGTAACTAGTTACAAAATATGCTCCCATTTTGTAACTAGTTACAAAAAGATGATTTGAGTTGCGAAAAGTGTTTCATTTTGTAACTAGTTACAAAATATGCTCCCATTTTATCACTCCCATTTTATCACGATGACCCAACTCCTTTTTTAAGAAGATGTGGCATTTACATTTTGTTATCTGAATTGGATAAAATCTTGTATGAAACACGTTGCAAAACATGTCTTTTTATCACATGGCGTGTTGTTCATCTCGGCTTCGCCTCGACGAACAATTTCACGCCTGGTGATAAAAAGTCCATCATTTTGCAACTCGTTGCATAAATAGCTATTTAGAATAAGTAAATGGTTTTCTATTTTCATTTTTACGTACCAATTTGGCCCTAGTGTCATACATGGCTATTTTATAATAACAGAAATTTCAAAAATGAACTGTGTGCCTCTTCAAGGCCTAATATAATGTTAAATTACAAATACGAATTTGGCATCTCTATCAAATGTATTATTAATTAAAACAGATTGTAAGGTTTAAATATAAACTAAAAAAAAATTATTAATATGAATTTTGGAAATTTAATGTTTTTTAGTTTATTGCATTCACCAAATGTAATGTTAATTGACGAAGATAAATTCAGCGTCTCCATCAAATGCAATGATAACACACGAACACACTCGGCGCCTCCGCCAAATCTAATGCATTAATTGAAAATTAAGAAGTTACATTTGGTGGAGCCTCTTATTTAGCTTATTTGCGTTTGTGCGCAAAAAAGTTTATCTTTTAAACTTTTAGTTATAATTTTTTTGCTATTTTCATCACAAATGAATATGTAATGCTAAAAATGTCGTTGAATGTTCTTATTTTTATCTAAAATAATTTTTTTAATTTAAGAACCGCCACGTTTAAAAATAAATGTTATTAGGTCAAATTAAGTTTCCAACGGAAATTATATACTGTGACTTGAGCAACAATATAAACTAGGGTAAAAGGAACCAAAGTAATGTTGGTTATTTCGTGTTAGGTTATAAGGGAATTGTTTCGAAGAACGTAACAAAAGATCTGAATATGTTCTCGGATGCTGTAAAGAAATTGAAATATGAGGAACATTTTTATGTCCGCGGTTTTGTATACTTACTTCGTTTCTCATTTTCCTGCTTCTCTGCTTTTTGGCTTCATATATTCTCCGTATGATATTTTAGATGAAACTGTGGCTTAAAATTACCTCGTATTCTTTAGATAAAAATTTATACCAACCATTTTCAGCCAGGTCTTATGCAAATTTAACTGTAATATTATGGATATTTAATTTTTGGTTAAAACCGTTCCTATAAAGGCAATGCCTTCGTAATAAAAGTTTACAGTTTTATTTATCTTTAATTTCTGGATGAATCCCCAGGAATACAAAAAAATGAATTTGTTAAATCAAATTCTCATTAATTAGTGTACAATTATTTTAATATCAAAAAACTAAAAAATATGCCATGCGGAATAGTTAAATCTCTGAGCATTATTAAACCATTAATAACGTTGACGGATTTAAGTTAAACCATTAACTTTGTTAACATCTCCTGAAAAATTTATCTCGTTCGCAGGCGACGGGGATGTTTTATGGCGAAACATTTTTTTTACAATTCTTATCTGAACCGTCCAATAATGAATAGCAGCTTTAAACAGTGGACAGATTCCCCTGCGTAAATTTCAGTTGACACAACTTTCTGCTAAAAAATTCGTTTCGAGGGAATTTATCGCGTTTCATTAACGGATATCTATGAAGCGCGTCCAAGCATGTGAATTCGTTAAATAATTAATCTTATTCGTAGTTGATGTAATCAATACAAGGAAATATCTAATTCGAATCGTGAAGTTTTTTCTTTCCAGTATTTTCTGTAATTGAAACCAACAATTTTGCACAGCAAATTTCCAATGTAAAGAATAACATAATGGAAATTTTAATTAAATCGCATCTGCTTGCAAATAAAACATGTTTAATTTGTAATTTTTCAAAAGGTTTTGTTTATTTAATTGTGATCACAAACGTTTGCCTGAGAGGCTTACTTCAAAGACAAATACATGATCAAATTTTCGGCCATTATTTGTTGGAAGTGGATACGTTTTGTGATCCGTAATGTTATGTAAATATAAAGGAACTCATAAAGCCGATCAGAGTTAATGTTTGTAAAGCATTCATATTTCCATAATTTTCTTGTTATTCTTACTAGTAGGAAGGACGTAATTAAAGATGGAAATTTTGAAATTGAATATGCATATGGAATTTCGATTAAATAGTGCCAAAATCGGCTTTTAAAAAACTATTTTTGTTTCTAGTTAATTAGATAAATTTATATCGATTAAAAACTTTTTGAAGTCAGTTAAGTACAAGATTTCGTTTTTCAAATGCTTACTTCTTGGGGTTATTTCTTTTTATTCCTTATATTAAGAGATGCTTATCACTTATCATGAAACAAAACGACTTTTTCAATTGATTCAATTTCCTGCAAGTATCCAATAGGCCGTGCTTTGAATTTACAAAGCAAGAGTCGCCCGTTTACAGTCGAGTTCTTTCCACTTTTAACCTTTTATCGTTTCAAGGAAATGAGTAGTTCATATTGTTTTTAAATAAATAATAAACAAGAACTGTAAGTAGGTATGCCAGAGAATTTGTAAGTAGTAAGTATAATGCCAGCACTAATATAAAAACTAGCAGCTCTCACAAGAGAAGAGAAATCGTATTGGTTTTTCAAGGAAAGTTTAAAAAAGAAGCTAAACTACCTTACTTGTCTACCTTTCGGTTACATGATTTTTCTTTATATCTATCCTCGAACAAGGGAGTTCCACCCCTCGAAGGGATTTCTATCGTGCCGAAGCTCTTAAATTGACATAGAACTTATTGCTTAAATCTTGTAAAAAAGGGCACAGTTTTTAAAACTGTTCTTGATTAAAAATCTGATCGATTAACTAGATGAAGAGAACCTCTTACCTGCGAAGCAGGTATTCCAACCTTTAATAATTTAAACATCTTCCTGTGTTTCAGGCATCAGAAAGTATTAAAAATTAGCACATCAAAAACATATAAAGAACATTTCCAAGGAGTATGTTAACTCGTCTAGTATACTATTTTACAGAGTACATTTTTAGTTTTGTAGAAAAAGTTCCGCTGCTGCGAAGCACTTTTCTGAAGATTTGCTTGGTGACCAAGAATCGTTACAAATTCAGCAAGAAATTATTAGAAATCAAAGATTTGCAAAACCAAAGGCGTCTGCGACGCCAAAAAGAAAACTTGCTGCCTGCTAAAAAAAACATTTCAGGAAGACGAAAGAGTAAATGATGAAGCCTATAATATGTTCAAAGCAGTGGTTGAGAAACAGCGTCAACCAGTTTAAAAGGACGAGTGCGTGCATTTCTGAGAATATGTTATAAGTTAACTAAAAAAAATTTAATGGGCCTATAGGTGCTTGAGTCAAGCACCAACTTGATGATATTTTGAAACAGAACTGGAACTAGCAGAACGCCATCTCCAGGTTCTTCGTCAGTTTATTATGGTTACCAGTTCAGTCAACAATGGTTGGAGACCTATTCGCCTATTCATTATGATCATTACTTTGTAAAGCATATATCTCCACAAGCTGAAGCCTCTTCAGCGCCATCATCAGTTCCTTCCAGCGGTCAATTTTCTCAAAAATCACATTCATAAAAGCACCTTCTTTTATAATTTCATCACAAATTAATGAAGATGAAGGTTGTGGCTCAGTTGATTCGGAGTGTGTCTGACCACTGAGATAAAGGATGGCCTGGGTTCGATTCCCAGGGCCACACGTATACCGAAAACACCTGACCGCTTCCCTCGAAAGGCAATGTCAAACCACCGAGCTAACATTTTCTAATAATAACTCTTTAATAAGCAAACTATGAGCTTAAAATTAAAATGCACTAATGAACATTTGCATGGAATGTTTAGGCATCGGAGGGAACCGAAATAAAACCCAATTGTTAAACTGGTGTGGACAGGAGGCAACCGTCCTCCAAGATCTACAGACCGAACGATTTCCCAATGGCACATTCGTTGCTGTTGGCGTTTGTTTTCCTTGGTCCTTTGGTCTGTATGCACCTTTAAAAAGAACGATACAATTAATCTTATAAAACCACACGTGAGCAGTGTGTTTATAAATTATATTATTAATGTGACTTTTAAATTTACTACGAAGAGAAATTCTATAACTTAGATAGACGAAATATTGTATTTATGTGAAGAGTTTAACAAAGATCAGTTGTTATAAATTTGAATTTTATTAAATAATTTTCAGTGTACATCGTTGACATTCTTTGGAATCCTCTCATACTTAGGTGCTTGTTCATTTGATATAAAGAAATAAGAGACATCAGAGAGAGAGCATTCTGTTTATGTCATGACAGAACTTTATGAAGAGAATTTCATACGATAACTTTACCTTACCTATCAAGTAGTAAAACTTTGTAATATACCGTTTTCCCAATAGAGTTTGTTGTCAAGACGGTGATCGAGCGTTTTAGACCCCTCGAAGATATATTGGTTAATTACACGAAGCTACAGTTTAGAACTGTCATAAAAGGTCTTTGATGGAAGTCCGTCTAAATCACATTGTAAAATGTTCGCCGAAGGCGTTAAATTTGTTTACAACTTGTTTTCGAGAAGAAAGTTACAAATTGAAGTATCTCGAGTTTATTTAGAGTGTTATGAGTACCGGAAAAAGAGGAGAGTATATTTTATCGCCTAGAAAAGGGCGGCGAATAGGCATTTGATAAAAGGGCGCGTAGTGTGTAGAATTAAGGGAACTCGGATTTCAGACTAAAACGAATTGCCTCAAGCCCAGCTCTCGGATACGACCGCATTTCCTGTTTTGATGGACCCATAATGTTCGCAATCATAATATAGAATAACATAATGGAAGCGACAATGTTAAATCTTCCATATAATATTATGTATAACGCTGGCAATTTTGTTCTCACTACAAATATCATCCCTTCGACAAGTATAATATTTTGTTAGAAACGCTAACAGTGAATTATTAAAATTAAAATTTCAAAGGACCGATAATTCTTGAAATAATTCATTAAATATGTAGTTGTAGGAAAGTTCCAGAAAGGTAAAACGACTATACCAACATTAACATTAATATTACATGCTATTTTTTTACACGGCATGACAACTTCGTTTTTAAACAAATTGATGTCAAAACCAATTTAATATTTTATAACATTGTTCAGTCACGTCAAAAACTGAAACTTGAAGAAGGTAAGTATAACTTTATTTCAGATAAAACGTGACAAGAAATAGGAATAGACTTCATATTTTCAAACCGAAAACATAGTTTCATAAAAACGACGTTATTAACATAGCAAAATTAAAATATAAATAAATAGCTTTAATCAAATCTGTACTGAATCAAAACTTATATGGGATTTCTAGGGAAAAACTGTAGGCAGTAATTTTATACTTATAAATAACAAAATAACAAATAATTCCATATATTTATAACAAATTTTCAAAATTCACTGTAAACCCCTGGCAACCGCAAGCCTAGAATAATGTAGCAAATAATGCGTCAAAGACTAGAATTTATATAAAAAAACGTTATAAATATCATAAACATTAGAAATACCTACCCAATTCTCTGTTTTCCACTATTACTTGCACAGAATTTATGTACTATCTGTTTAAATAAGCAAAAGCTGCTGTTCATCTAACGCAAAAATAATTATTTCTTTTATATTTCATAACTGGGCATTTGATGTGTAAAATACTAAAATAATAAACGAGTATTGTAGTTAGCATACGTGCCTCGTAGCTCGAACTTATCGAACTTGATTCGTCATTTTTATAATGTATTTAGAACGTGCAGACGACTTACTACCTTCATTCACCCGATGCACGCCGGACCCCCACCTGAACATCGGTTGTTTGCTATAGTTTCCACATTATGTTTGTCTATAAATATTTTTCTAAACTAATTTAGAGTATCATTAGAAATATATAGAAATATATGTATAAGAATAAGGTTAAATAATGTATGGATTTAAGTGTTAAATAATATTCGTATTTTTCCTCTCCTTCCATATAATTCAAAATTATTTAAGCAATTTAGAACAATTGACACAAGTTTTGTTAATCTCTCTGTACAAATACAATATTAATATATGTAAGTTATACAGTTTGTCTTCAGTATAAATCCTAAAATTAAAAGTCACAATAATAAGTTGTGCTAAATATGAGGCGCAAGAGTGGTTTTATAAAATTTTATCGTTCTTTTTTATGGTTTATCTTCATATATCTGATATAAGTTTAAAGCTATTCAACGTAACCAACGCTTGGGCTTCAAAACATGTTTTCTGAAACCATACTTGCTAAATTTTGGTTAATTCTTATACTGCCAAAAAATTCTTAAACTTTTTAATTTTCTTCTGTGGCAATTGTACAGAAATGTAATATTATTTTAGTTAGTTTGCCTAAACTATATCACAAATTTGAGCTTGTTTATTGCTTTATTTATTCATAAATAAATTAATACTTTTCTTCTTTCAGTTATATTTATTTGTTTGTTTATTAGAAACTGTTATATATATAAATTTAAATATTGGAGATTGTTATTAATTAAGATCAATAGATTTTTGGAATATTTAAGTATAAATATTGCTTTTTGACTTTGTCTGTTATTTTATAAAAAAAATTAATAACATTTCCGAGTTCAATAATATTTACTTGTAATTATAAATTATGAAGCATCAACACCAACACTAAGTTTTCTGGGGTATATTATGCAGGTTTGTTTAGTTTAGAAACTAAAGTAAAATAAAACAGTACCAATTTTAAACGAATTGTCGCAAATTAACGAGACCAGAACGGAAAGTTATTTGTTTATATTAATTTATACTTTCAAAAGAAATGTGAAAAATGCATCTACCAGTCATTTCCATTGTTTAACAACAATAATAATAATTACAGTGCTCTTTATTATTATTCTATTATTATATTATAATTATACTGGAGAACTACAATAATTACAGCCTGGAAATTTTCGGATATTTACCAATTTAACGTCCCTACAAACATTCACATCGTTATCTGTATATTTATGTTTTACGGAAATTTATCTGATTATTGTAAAGTATATGCTTTGGTTTTACGTATTATCTCAAAAATCATTTATATTCTAAAAAGTTTGAATTATTCAAACATCCAAATGTTCCTTTTTCTATTAGCTTTTAGTTTTTATCAAAATAAAATAACAATCTGTTTATTAATTCAGAGTCTTTTTATTAATTACTGCTTACCTGGCGTAAGTGGTATTAACGTAACAAAATTATTACGAACCAAACCATGTAGATGATCTAGAAACTCGTAATTGTAACTCGATACTTAATTATTAGTTTCTGTATCCATTTGCCAGCGAATATTCCGATCCTTAATTAACAAAGAGATGCGGTCGGACCATATTAACAAGGAAATTTTGATAATTTGGCCATTCCTGTTTTCAACATTATTACACGCTAAGCGGATTACATGCGATCTTTAATTGTTGGAAATAATAAAGCCGGTAGATTTATTTTTCTAGGGGATGCTTTAAAGAGTTTTACAAGATTAACATGCCTATAACGTCAGTACTTTGTACTGTACAAGCTTGTAAAGATGGAAGAAGGATATCCTAAAATTAAGTTGAAGTTTCATATAAATTACTCAAACTGGGTTACCTGCTCTGCAGCTTTATTAAATTTTGCTGATGGCCATTTGTTTTAGAAGTAGGGTGGGAAATTTCCTTACGTTAACAGTATTTGTAATTAGTAATCAAGCTGTCTGCTGTATGGTATAATTAGCTTATTCACTAAGGTTTAGATTAATCGAAGATACATTTCCAGCATTAATGTCTAAGTTTAACTGACGTTATGGTTCATAGTTGTTCAATCGACTAGAAATCGCGATTAGAGAATCATTAACAAAATGTAGCTGGGTGAATAAAAACACTAATTGCTGAATCTTTTGCTAAAGTTTCACTATGCTTACAATTTTTCTTTGAATAAAATTAGGTTACTTAGGAAAATTATATCCACAAATCTGCCAAAACAAATATTCACTATTATTATTATGTGCTCTTTGGCTTGCATAACAAGTGAAATGAGTAAGATATGTTTTATCGAGCATAGAAAGCCGTAAAACTACAAAGTAAATCACTTCCCTACTGTCACCGTTGCCAATAACAGTTAAATTATTTTTGATATGGTAACTGGAATTAATTGTCGATATATTACAAACAAAAGTTAGGTTTTAAAATAATTCCCTAAGGCAGTAAATTTACCCTTACTTGCCTAATGGTAAATAAAGAACAAACTTTGCTGAATACCTAAATATATCTTTTTATTATGCCGACCTTGTTTCGAATTTAATATAAAAATTCTAGAATAGTAAAAATTAATTAATTCCATAATAGAACGTTTCCAATAAGGGCTAAAAAAAGAAATGAAGGTATTGGGAAGACGAGAAATTCATCGGGAAAAATTTTACCTTTTATTGCATAGCACAAATATTTACAAGTACATTGAGAAACCTCACGGAAAATCCACACATTATGAGAGGCGTAATATTTCCGTCATATTGAGGGCGGCGACGACAAGGGCTGTAAAGACGTGTCTAAAATATCAAGAAGTTTTGTATTAAGACAAATGTTGAGACTTTATCGAGTTCGTCAGAGGGTTCTAACTCACATGTAGAATTTATTATAAAGAAGAATAAAGATTAATCGAACACGAATCTTTAGTTTATTTGGATTAATAGCTGTATCCACAAAAACACAAAAAAAGGGATAGCATCACGTACTCCTCTCGAGTTGCGACGATGTGACCCTAATTTCAACGTTCTTGACGTATTAAATATCGATCACTTGTAATCAAAGCTGTCCAGTTCTTGCTTCCCATCAAATTAAACAACGAAACATTGGCCACAGTTAACTTCCTTTAAAGATTTTCATTGCACAATAGTTATACGGGGTGGTTATTTTAAAACAGTTTTGCAAATTTTAGAACTATGATCCAAACATAGAATGAGGTATTTAATCAATGTGTTCATTAGTATGTCAATTTTTAAATATTGCCACACACTTAATATTTAAATTGTCACAGTTTAAAAACGTACATGTTTGGGACTTATTGGCTAATTCAGAATTTTCCGTTTGACGATTTTAAAATGGGCGCCCTGTATTTCTAAAACTTTGCAATACTAGGTAAGCAAATTAAAAATCGACACTATTTTGAAACATTTTTTATTTAAAAACACACATTAAGTACCCTGTTGGAGCTGTTGCTCAATATTTTAGGTGGTGTTTCAAATGCAAAGAAAAACCCGAATTTAAATTTCGTTATTGCATTGTCCTGGCACTTACTGATTCACAAAACAAAGTTCAACCCTAAAGGCACAAGTAGTGGTACTTACTAAGTAAATCAACGGAAAATTAGCTTCCAAATAAAATTATTAAAATATCAGTACTAAGATTGATACAATTTAATAAATGAAAATATAAATACAATTAAGCTAACATTAATATAATTATGAGGATTAAATAGTTATTAACGATATATTATCAGCAGTCGATAGGTAGAATACATAGGTTTTTGACAGGTCTTTTCACTATAGCACTTGATATTTTAACGTCAGTCACTCTCACTACTATATCATTGTAATTAAACCGCTACACAGGAAGAGCTCTAAAGAAAAATTCACCAACTATAGACTCACACGCAGCAGTGGCGGATCCAGCGAGGGGGCGCACCGGGCGCGCGCCCCCCCCTCAGGAGAAAGAATGGCCAGAAGTGGTATAAAAATGAAGATATTGCTGCTAAAATTTTCCGGGAATTTCCCGAACCACCCTTTACCTGAGGGGTATACCCCTCAGGTCCACCGGTCCGCCCCCCCCTCATAAAAATCCTGGATCCGCCCTTGACACGCAGTCCTGCTCTCACATGCTAGCACAGTCCTCCTGACAATTATCGATGAAAGACTCAAATCATATCTACAACGGCAAATCCCCCCTGAGCAGGCCGGCTTTGTAAAGGGAAGAGTCACGCGGGAGCACATACTGAATATCAGACAACTTATCGAAAAAGGACGTGAATTCAACATGCCCATATACGAGATATATCTGCTTCGTTGACTATCGAAAGGCCTTTGATAGCGTAATTTGGGATAAACTCTGGTCAGTATTATCTGATATTCCTATACCAGTGGTGTTGTGAACCTAGACAACTTCCCATCAGGCACATTTAAAATAGAGAAAAACGTTGTTGTTGTTGTTGTTTTATGTTTGTGACTAACCACACTACGGCCTGCAGAGGCCTTTTGCGCGGGGATAACTTAACTATACTAAACTTAAATCTCAGTGTATGCTAAGATGCATTGGGGGACGGCGGTTTGAACCGGAACCAGAACACACCAAATAAATCTGGCCACCGAGCTCGCCGAGAAAGACGTTAGACAAGAATACATCCTTTCACCATTACTTTTTGATATACAGTGAGCACGTAAAGGTTGGAATAAATTCGATAAAATCTTTATTGGGCAAGTAAGAAAATAATGCTCGGACACGTCGATTTTCTTTTTTAGATGTGCATTTTTTAGTATACGTATATTTTTTATTACATCATCCCTCTTCGAGTTATGACGTCATCATTAGTTTTTTTAAATAGCAACATCCTCTTTTGATAATACCATTTAAAAGAGCACATTTTTCTAGGTATAGACGCCAAATTTTGTGGTATGTTACATAACAATATTTTCGAAAAAAAAGTTTTAGAATTCATAACAATGTAATGAAATAACAATAGAAGAAATAATAAATACAACTAAAACCCATTAAATTAAACGTTGAAATTGCATATCATTCACCTCTTGACAATATCCATCTATTGGTGATTCAGATAATCACGCACAATCTGTGAATGATGTGGTGACGCACCATCTTGTTGGTACCATATTGATTCGTCCGGCATTTGGGGATTTTTGATTATTTGGATATAGTGCTACAAGCGCAGGAATTATCTGTTGTTGTAAAAAATTCAAATGTTTTTCAGCATTTAATGCGCCGTCAATAAAACATGGTGCAACAATTGTGGTACTAATTTCCCGAAAATATTGTTATGTAACATACCATAAAATTTGGCGCCTATACGCAGAAAAATGTGCTCTTTTAAATGGTACTATCAAAAGAGGGTATTGCCATTTAAAAAAACTGATGATGACGTCATAACTCGAACAGGGATGACGTAATAAAAAATATACGTATAGTAAAAAATGCGCATCTAAAAAAGAAAATCGACGTGTTCGAGCATTATTTTCTTACTTGCCCAATAAAGATTTTATCGAATTTATTACAACCTTTACGTGCTCACTGTATATGGAGAATACATTATGCAGATACTGTAGAACCGGAATAGCGGTATCAGCATCGGCGGAGTAAAGGTCAGGAATCTAAGATATGCTGGCGACCATGTCCTACTCGTTAATGACCGCGAAGAGTTAGAACAAATCATGAAAAGAATCGAAGAAAACAGACATAATTATGGGCTACAAATCAACATCGACGAAACAAAAGTAATGACTGTTGATAGAAGAAAACAATAATAGACCAGACATAATAGAAACAGGACAGTGTCAAGTAGTTAATCACCAAAAGCACCAAAACAAATGATGGAAGTTGCCTGCAGGAAATTAGGCGTCGGCGTCGGTGCGAAATGGCAAAGAATGCAACAAGAAACTTGCATAAAACGTGGAAAGATAAAGCCACCAACACAAAAAAGAAAATTATAAAATCATTGATATTTCCCATAGTAATGTATGGGCATGAGTCGTGAACCATTATGGCCCAGGACAGGAAAACAATTGGTGCAGTAGAAGTTGCTGGAGACGAATACTGCGTGTCACCTGGACGGCAAGAACAACGAACCGATATATCCTCGACGAAATAAAAGAACCCCAGCGACTGTGTCAGATAGTAAATAATACCAAAAGATACTTTAGACATATTTCAAAACGAGACAACGACAATCTTTAACGACTAATTGTATATGGTAAAGTTGAAAGCTCAAGATCAAGAAGACGCTCTCCAAGAAGAGATCAGACCAAATACGAAAAATGGAAGGATATAATTTATTAAGAAAGCAGCAACATCGTAGTGAAATCATGCGGTCACGACCTTTCTGTCAAGAAGGAACCGAAGAAAAACAAAACTCTCACTACGCCATGATCTCCTGGATACATTTTGATAACTTACTCTGCCCATTAACGATTTGAGTGGAGGAGGTTATCGTTATTGCTGCAAGTGACTCTTCCAGAATAAAGTGACCAGGAGTAAGGGATGTGAGATCATTTGGATCATCAGAAATGAGAGTGATTGGATGGGAATTCATACACGCTTCCACTTGAGTTGGAACTATGTACAACCCTTCAAATAAAAGATGGACGTTTCCTACCGTATTATCCTTTTTAGCTGACTTAATTGCAGCTTCCGATAAGCTACCGAAATAAGACGTCTTAGGTAGTTTAAAATGCCAGTTTATAAAATCCTCACTTAAAAAATTAATAATAGTGGTATTGTTATCTTCATTGAGTAATAGCTTTGCCAAATGCTTCGCTCTACAAAATGTAACTATAAGGCATTTAAAGATACAGATAACAGATCACAGATCACTAACCAGTTCTAAATGAATAGCTTTGGTACTCAAATATACGAATAGACATAAATAAACCTTAACTAATTTACGCCCGCGATATCTGCTTTCTTTTGTATAAAAAGGACCGTCATAATCTAAGCCTCTCTGCATAAATGGTCTTGTAGGTGTTAAACGGTTCTTAGGTAAGTTACCCTAGATAATTTGTATCTTTCGGTTTCACCCTAAAACAGCGAATGCATTTGTGCAAAATGAACTTAACTAAACTTCGCCCTGATAATGGTCAACATTTCCAACGTAAAGAAGCCAAAGTTGCTTGAGGACCAGCGTGTAAAAAGTAAATGTTCTTGTCAAATAATAAATTTGGTTAGTGGATGATTTTTAGGTAAAACAATGGGGTGTTTTTGGTTTTTTTGATTAAATGTTATTGTTGCATTTTGCAACCTACCACCCATCCTAATCAATCCATTCGAGTCCAAAAAGGGCGCTAACAAAGTTAACTTACTTGATAATGAAATCAGTTCCCCCTTTTTTTAACAATTTGATTTCTGAATTTTAACTCTTGAGCTTGGGCTACCCTTATAAGATATTAGAGAGCCATACATAGTTCTGGTACAGTTAAAAGACTAGTATTCTTAATGTTATTTTTTGAACATTTGTTAAATAATTTGAGAATGTCAGCTGCCACACGTTGTAAGCGAAGTAGCGGAGAGTACCTACTTCTCGAAAATATCAAAGGAAAGAGATTCCGTATTACCGTTAAACTTACATTTCTGCTCTCATAATCTACAGAAACCTCTGTTTCTTTCTCAGCAGTAATTAGGTTTGACCAAAATTTAGGGATAAGCAGTCAAGTCCATGCCACCACTGGTAAATTACCGCGAGATATAATATCGGCAGGATTTTCTTGGTGTTGACATAATACCAATCCGTTGTATCTGTGAGTGTTTGAATTTCAACCATTCGATTGGAATCAAAGCTTTTCCATTAAATCATGTTGGTAATGTATCCATTTGTGATGTAAGTCAAGTAGTACTGACTCGTATTATTAACTAACAGAATCGTTACAAAATTAATTTAGCGTTTAATGTAATAGGACCGACTAATCCTAGAGGATCTAAGGTTTTCGCGGTTGCTAATAATATAATACGCTTAGTAAATTTCTTGTGATTTGTGATGCCAGAGTAGTGCAGTAATGGAGCATCCGCCTAAGGTTGCGTTAGTCCTTAGTTCCAATCTCCAGATGGGCATGATTTTCCTGCAGTTTGGAGGTCGGTATCGAGTGCTGGTGACAATTCGTCGTTGTACACCTAATTATCGACGTTGTCGACACTATACACATGGTACAGTATGTAGGTATTAAACGGCGCACAAACCACGTAAGTCGCAGATACGAGCCGTATTATGCATTGCACCCGTGAAAGCTACATACGCTAACACACCAGGTTCAACACCGAAAGGTAAAAAAGGTTACAGATACAGATACAGTCATTTTCTTAGAAATTTCTTTATTGTACATGTACATACATTCAGCGTGTACTTCTGAGTAGGTCCTAGGACAGAACTCAGTTAGCTTCACTCAGCAGTACACGCTGAATGTATCAATCTTCTTCTTTAGCCTTCTGCAATCCATTTACGCATGTAGGCCTCCCCAATTTCTCTTCATTGTCCTCTGTTCTGAACTATTCTATTCCACGTTGATCCAGAGTGTCGCTTTACATCGTCTGCCCACCGCATCTGTGGTCTTCCTTGTATTCTTTTACCTAAACATGGTCGCCAGCCTAGGATTTGTGCGTTCCATCTTGTGTCTGTTTGGCGGGTATTGTGTTCAGCAAATTGGCGTTTAAGTTGCGTAGCTCTCTTTCTTACGTCTGTGACTTTTGTCTTCTCTCTTAACCAGGTGTTTCCTTTCATGCCTTTCAATGATACTTAAAGCATTTGTGTTTCCATCTCTCTGTGTGCCTTCACTAGCCTGTCGATGTTTTTCGTTGTCAGAGTACAGGTCTGAGCGCCATAAGTCATAACCGGTAATATGCACATATCATAAACATTTGTCTTTAAATATTGAGGTAATATCTTTTTATTCTTGAATTTTCAAAAGACGACCCATCCCAGTTGCATTCTTCTCTTGATTTTGATTTCTGGATTTTCTTTGCGGGGTGTGATTCTTTGGCTGAGATATGTAGTAGGTATACTTGTTCTAAATTGTTTCCTTCTACTTCGATTTCTACTATCGCTTGTGTGTTTGTTATTATTTTAGTTTTAGCCGTGGTTATCTGTAGTCCAACTTTCTTCGAGCTCTCGTTTATTCCTGTACCATTGATTTTAGATGTTCTTTCTTTGTAGCAATTAGTACTAGATCGTCTGTATATTTCAAATTGTGTAGGTGGCTATTTATGTTTATGCTCTTTCTCTTCCCAGTTTAAACTTTTGAATACTTCTTCTATGGCCATCATAAAAAGCTTATGGGATATAGGGTCACCTTGACGGATGGGTATCGGTTCTGTTTCTTCTTGCGGTTTAACGCTCATTGTCATTTCGTGATAAATGTTGTCATGTACCTATGGTCAATCCTGCTGTTTCATGGTGTACTGCCTATGTTTCGATGGTATCGACTGTTTCCTCATAATCTATTGGCGCTATATGTAATTTCATTTCCTTTTTCTATTAGTTAGCAGGTGGTCAGCTGCACTAAACCCCTTTCTAAATCTAGCTTGTTTGTGTTGTGTGTTGTCGATTCTTTTCACTAATATTCTTGAGAGAAGTTTGTATATCTAAGATGGGCCTATAATTTTTAAGATCTTGTTTGTCAGCCTTTTTATCTAGTATTGTTGTAGTAGTGGCCTCTTTCTATTTCTTTACTATTTCTCCCGTCTTTAGACATTTATTAAATAGTGTTTTTAGTACTTGCATGACGTCTTCTCCGCCTTCTAGTAACAGCTCTTTTATTATGTTATTCTATATCTGGTAGGTCATCAGAATTTACATTTATTACTTTCTCTTCATTTTTTCTCTTGTTTGTATGGGGAGGTTCTTCTTGCGACTTATGGAGATCTTCATAGTATCTTTTGACTCTTCTTTTTATTTCTATATTTTGCCTTACTTCCTTCCGTTATTCATATTTTCGTACCATTATTGCGTTTTTACTCATTTTGAGTTTCTGCATTTTCATATTCTGATTTGGTCTATAACTTTTATAATTTTTTCGTCTTGTTTCCTTGCCTCGTTTTCTCTTATGGTTTTTCTTATTAATTTATTTAATTCCACATATTCTACAGTTTTTTGTTTACCTTGTTGTACCAATTCGCTTATTTACAAGATTTGTTTTAACACATCTGGTACTAGTTCTTTGTATCAATACAGTAAAGAAATTTAAATTCGTTTTTTCTTTATATTTGAAACATCACCTAAAATATTGAGCAACAGCTCCAACATACCCCTTGTTCGGCTGGTACTGAATGTGCTTTAACTAAAAACTTTTAATTTTAGTTTGTATTTACCACTTGTTTTTTAAATAAATAATGTATCAAAGTAGTTCAGATTTTTAGTTCACATACCTAAATTTAACAAAAACATTTATTTAGGATAAATGTTAAAAATAGCAGTGAAAACAAAATTGTTAAAACAAAGCCAGCCTAAATTAACGATGTTTAAAATATAAATCTATATCAATTTTACCTTCAATTTGTCCTTTAGACTTAAATTTAAATATTCAGGGCCCAGGTAAATCATTCAAAAATAAAATTCCACCGATGTAAACAGGTTATTAAATCTTCATAGCAAAGATAATTAAAAAATGACTGTAAATAATTTGGCGAATTTTAAATCAAAACAGGACAGTAAATGGGTTTTATGTGTAACGATATATTAAATTAACCAAGGAATTTTAAATGAAGGCCATTTTGTGACAAAAACTGCTCATCGGTGTCTACGTGATGATTTGAATGTTGCGTCGAGTTATTTTTATGTTGCGTGTATTTGTAATGTATAATTTAATTGATTCGTAAATGGGAAAAATGAGAGATGATTTCAATTAATTTTAATTGGCGTTCATCGTTTTATTCTACACTTTCCAAACAAATTAAACGTAATTCGTCAGTTACGTTATTATCTCTTCACTAATATGGAAATTTTTTTGATTGACTAAAATTAGGATTCTAATGATTGAATAGCGATAGTATTGGTTATAATAACAAAGAGAGCAAAATTATCTCACCAGCCTGCTAATATAATAATAAAACCAATAAACGGCTCTATTTATCTGAACGTGTCCACTTCACTACAGGTGAGATTGATCATAAAACTGGCAGCCATCCAACAAACCGATAGAGAGTGCAAACGTGTGAAAACGTCAGAACGAATAGCGATCTCCAATCAACCAAACGTATAGCATATCGTAGATAAAAACACACCTCTTCTGGTGTGTTTACATTTTCATACCAACCTCTATGTTTTTCAATAAACTTCAACAGCTTTCACTTTCGGCGATAAATTTTACTGAAGTAAATATTAGCCACGATAAAAATCTTTGTGATATATGTTTTGTTATTTTTTCCTTGATATTAATAACACTTCTACAATTTATTGTGTGGGTGTTTTAAATAGATAAAGACCGTTCAATAATTTTTAAAATACATAAATATTTAAAGTTCAAACAATAGGAGATAATCGAAATAATAAACTAGCCTTTTTTTTAAATAAATAAAATCGCTGTTGTATACATTTAATTAGTATAATTCAAGTACATATAAATAGGAAATATAAATTGGAAAAATTATTACATGAAATAAATGAAAAATTAAAAATACGAATTGCAGAACAGACTAAGAGAAGGAATCAAAAAAGAAAAAGATTGTTAGGTATATATGGAATTGAAGAATCTAACAAGCAACCGGATTTGGAATTTGGAAAGAAAGAATAAAAAAGGTATTAAGAGAGATAGATATAACAATAGATATGGAAAGGGAAACTCGAGATAAAGGGATTGGAAAACAGAAATCCCAAAAAACGTAAACAAAGGTTAATATCAATAGAACTAGCATCACGAAAAAAAAAAAGTGGAAATACTAAAAACTGCCAAAAAACTGAAGAGATACAACAGGTAGATCACAGAAGACTTTTCAAAAGAAGTAAAAATAGAAAGAAAGATGCTTGTGGAATATAAGAAAAAGGCCAGAGGGAGACAACATAGGACAAATATTGTGTATAATAAACTAAGCACTGATGGAGAAATCTTTACTTTACAACAATTAAAGGATCTTGAATCACACGAACTAGACGAAATCATAAAAGACAGGAAGAAAGTGGAAGAAGAGAAGGATGAGTATGAGAACTTAGAAGTTTTGAAAATTAGGAACATTGGAGAAGGAAGCAAACAGAAAAATGATAAGGCAAGAAAAATAAGTGAAGGGTCAGCGATATCAGACGAGGCTAAGCAAACGAAATATAACGTTTTCCCCCTTCCAATGCCCAAACCCCATCTTCTGGGGGTGCCCACTTCTTCTTCGTGCAGTAAGGATCCATTCCATTACTTGTTTTGGAAGCCTGCCGTCCGACATTCTTTGCACGTGCCCATAAATACTACCTAGTCGTCGTTGTTCTATTTAGTTCACAACTGTTTGTTGTACACCCATATTTTGCCTTATAGTATCGTTTCTAAGCCTGTCTTTTCGAGATGTTCTATAGGATCTTCTTATAGCGTCCATTTCGATTGCAAATACCTCCTGAAGAAACCCCTTAAAAAAGTGGGCGAAACGGTGAGTTCTTCTGTCTCAACAATAACACGGTCCCAACCCGGAAGACGTTCTGTTAATACTAACACTGACCGTGGATGTCTTCGAATTCATTAGAAGAAGGATATATGTATAGCAGAATTAATAGCCATTGAAAGAATGGCAGGCAAGGAGATTAGGAATCAATACCAAGAAACACATCAAGAATAAAGCAATAGGATTGAGAGTATCACTGAAGAATGGGCACTAGAGGAAAGGTGGGAGAAATTTAAACAAATAATAAACAGTACGGCTGAAAAAGTATTTGGGAAGACAAAAACAAATAACCACATAAAAGGAACATCTTGTGGAACAGTAAAGTAAAGATAGAGATGACGAATAGGAAGAAGGCATTAAAGAAATATATAAAGACAAAACTGGGGAGAGACTGGGAAGGATATATCAGAAGAAAAAACGTAGCAAAAATTAAAGAGGCAAAACGAATTAGTTGGAGAAAATTCGGAGGGTCATTGAATGAAACATATATAAAAAAGCAGGAACAGGATAAGAGCACTAGGGGGGAAATGAAGAAAAGGATTAGAAAAGTTGAAGATAAACATCATACGGAAAAATTGCGACAAGAAGAACAAGATTCAAAAATAAACAAGTAGAGTGATGCAACTAGGAAGAGGAAGAACAGTTGAATAGTACAGATATAGAGAAAAGAGAGGAAGCTATCAATGGGATCAAAGAGTGAAAGACATGCGGGGAGGAGAATATTGAACCAGATATGATTAAGTGGGGTGGAAGCAGAGTTTTGGAATGAATATGAGAGGTATATAATGAAGCATCGAGGAGGAGGAGGGATTGGGAAATTAATGTTATAGTTCCGATATACAGAAAAGGGGATCAGTCTAGTTGTGACAATTACAGATCAATCTGTTTGTCTTCACTAATTTGCATACAAGGATTGTAGAAAATAAACTAAGAGAGGCAATGGAA
Source organism: Melanotus villosus (assembly GCA_963082815.1). Taxonomy (NCBI): domain Eukaryota; kingdom Metazoa; phylum Arthropoda; class Insecta; order Coleoptera; family Elateridae; genus Melanotus; species Melanotus villosus. The sequence continues at coordinate 12,810,375 of OY720421.1, forward strand.
AATAAATTGGAGGATGAACTTATGGGTAAAGAGGGACTGCACCAACTCCTAATCCGACGCCGAAAGGCATAAGGATGTAGAACAAGAAAGAAACGTGTGTTAAATAGGCGACATTGCATATTTTGTGCTGCAGACAAAAATTCCTTAAAATAACTATTAACATAAAAAATTTGATCGCATTTCAGCAGATTCCAAAAATCGAATTATTTCCTAACTATTCTAATTTTAAGTTTGGTAAAAAGGTGTAATAGCATCAAGGTTTAAGTACTTAGTGTACTTTAAATGCTCTAACAACTTATAATCCATGTTTGCTAACGTTTCAGACTTGAATAAATGCATGAATGTTTAACGTGCAAGTAAAACCTTAAATTTATTCAGCACTTCGTATTAATTTTATTGTCGTGTTTACAAAGATAACACTTCGGTATTGTTGTGCTTCCTAGTTGGTATCGTAGAATTTAATAATGCCTTCCCTGGTTTCACTTGCTAACTTATTGCAGCAACGAACATTACAGGGAAGAGTACTTGTAACATTTTATGGTTTTAGGAATTATTATTTCGGATATATTAAACGGGATATTTGTAAAGTCTCCTTATATAAACAGAATTTTTATGGATTATTGATTTCATCACCGATAATACGGTTATATATTGGAAATTCATCCCTTTAAACGCAGTAATTTCTAATATGTTATCCAAATATGTGTTCAGGGTAATTAATTTTCAGGGAGATTACCTTATAAAAGGAATAGCCTAGCTGTACTTCGAAACGGGCGAATTTAATCTTTTGAAACTGTTCGCAATATTCCTAATCGTATTATAAAGGGCGATACCATTGTTTAGTTAAATTAAATAACGGCAATAGAGTTTTAGGTTTTCTTAAATAATGGAGTTTCTACTTATCTTTGTAGAAGTTTCTGCTTTCGATTCAGATCTTAACAGCCCCGAATAAAAGTCCTGAATTCAATATACGCGACTGGTTTTCGAATCTTTAGGCACCATTCAGACGTTGAAGAAAAGGACTGGGTCAATTTTAAGGTGCTCAAATCGTATGAGTCTCAATGAATACGTTTCGTAGAATTAAGAAGATTATTTTATTAAAGTCAAAGTGTTTTCTCCGGCTTTATTGCCTAAAGAAAATGTGGCTATAAATCTGAGTAAGGTAGCAATTTGAAATTTTATTCTGTATTCTGTACGAGCAGATTTAGTGGTATTTAAATGTGAACGTACGTCCATAAAAGGTGTACGTACAAGATAAGCAAATTAGAACAATAAATGTGACAAAGTTAGTAATAAAATTATCCTAACGAACCTACCCTCGTTCTACATAGATTTTGCTATCGTTTGATTAAATATACATATAAAGTAGAAAATGTATATGGGATACAAAAAATTCGGTCTATGCTTATAAATATTTAAATGAGAAATGTCAGCCTTGACCTTTTGATTGTTTAGTATCATCCACTGAAAGGAGTAATTCACGATTTAAGATGAAATCAATAATCTAAAGGCACTAAATATTTTCTAACTTTCCCTCACAAACGCTTTGTGTTACGTAATATTTTTTTAATCGAAGCTTTGAAATTAAAAACATCTCTCCCTAACCTAGCAGTCAGTATACATTACTGTTCAAAGAAAATAATTTTCTAAAGGTTTCGGGATTAAAGCAAGATTAAGTTACGGCACAATTCCAAGGTTTTTCCGTTTTGTTTTTCCGTAATATAAAAAGGTATCACAAAATTATTTTTTAGAGTAATAATTGGTGAAGGTTTGATATACAGCATGAGATTTTCTTTTGTTCCCTTAATGTCCGTGGCAGTACTTGTCGACTACGTGGTCGGCAATAATGCCTGTCTTAACTGCATCGGGAGTATTGTACAAGAAAATGATCTTTTCTTGTAGTTGCGACCCAGATTTAGCTTTCGAATCGATTTTATTATTGTTGTCTGTCCCAAAGTTACATGACAAGATTACAATGGCCTCAGTTATTTTTTCTTACCACAAATAAAAGAAAATAAAGTTTGTATAGGCACTCAATTTACTTTTAGGTTTTATGACGTAGAGGTTCATAGAAAACTTCTGCTGAAGCAGCAACATACAGTGAGTCGTTAAACTGTTTTGAACGTTCAAGAAAAAATTGTACAAAAAATCGTCGCCAATTATTTATTAAAAAATCTAAACTTATATTTTTCAGAACTTGAAAGTTGACAGTTTTTTTCATTTGTTCAAACTTTGCCCCTGTTTTTCTTTCGAAAGAACCAATAATTTCCAAAAACCTTCAAGATAATTTGAACATCCTAGTTTTAAAAAGAACTTTGTAAAGTTATTCAAAGGTTACGTGAAGTTTCAAAGTAGACACAATAAATTCCCAGCACGTAATGGGTTACACTTTATTTATTTCTGTTTTAATCCTGACATATTCAAAAAGTTATATTTTTTGAAATGTAGAAACAAGATATTAAATTCACCTTTCTATGTAAAATAAAATTGTTATAAAGAGCACGTTTTTTCTCACAATTAAAATGACCATTTTTACGAATATCTAACAAAGCGTAGAATTCCATTTTCTTCCACAATGCTATTGTTCTACGTTCCGAAAACCTTGTAGAAAGCCGATTCAAATCTCCCTACTAAAATACAATCCGTTAAATTGTATCCGCTCCATAAACCACTGTAATTGGCTGATGAGTTTCCACAGGGTAGTTCTTTCGGCACTCAGAAAAACCAAAACTAAAAAATATATTAGGCTCGACGTTCTGAATCTGTTTTAGTTCAGTTAAATGGTCTAAGTTTTACAGATGAATTACTTATGAAATTTATTTTTAACAAATGTAAAATTCCGCTTATAGGATTTTACTACGATTTTTATAAGTAAAATTGATTTATGGAACACGAGGCGTTTCGTGAATTACATTTTTCCAACAAATATCCAGCCACGTTTATGAAGGATTTGGATGTTGCAGGGGATGCATTCGATCAAATCGTGCCCTGAATTTTCAAAAGTTTTACTGTACATCGCCAGAAAACTCTGCTGGCAGTGACATTGCTCAGCGATCCTTGAAAATATAATGCGATAACACGTGTATGAAAATACTGGGTCACGTTATACGAGCGCTGTTCATGCCCGGCTTTTTAAAACAAGTTATTCTCTAAATTTTTTGTGAAAAAATGGATGGAAAATAACAGCAAACTTCATTATTATTATTATTATTATTAGTTGTTTTAATAGCTGCATATTTACAACTAGCCGTATAGCTAATAAGCAAATGTGATCTTATCTTATACATTTACTTGAGGGTGAACGCCGCCTAGCCCCCCTCCCACCCGAAAAAAAAAACTAATAACACCAGTTAGTAAAGTCCAACGTTTTACATTTATTTAAACGTCTGCTGATATTTTCATTGTCTAGTTGTGTATCTGTTGATTTCGTCTCTGATCCACGGTGTCTTAAGGTCATTGTGGAGAGTTTTGTTGGAAACGAACCATTCCGAGTTGGCTATAGTGCGAAGGTTCTTGTTTCGAAATCTTTGTAGTATCGCATTGTTCAAGGGTTTCGTGCAGCCCCAAAGTTGTATCCCGTACACCCACACTGGAATTATCACTGATTATCGCTGCCTTTTTATTTTTTTCTTCAGAGGGGTTTCGCCTCTGGCTTGGTTGACAAGTTAAGTTACCGTTCCCTTCTTTCTCTTGCTAATAGAGTTCTTCTGTCTCAACAATGACACGGTTTCAACCCGGAAGACGTTCTGTTATCACTGATTTATACATTAACATTTTGTTATTTAACGATAATGTAGATCTTCGTCCCAGAAGCCAATTCATTTTTATCATTTTGAGGTTCAGTTCCTTTCTCTTGCACCTTAATCTGCGTTCTTGCGACCTCTCAAGGTTATGCGCAGCATTATACGTTCTATTGTTGGTTGTGCTACTCTTAACTTAGTAACAGATTTTTGTGGCAGAGTCATTGTTTCTGCTCCATAAGTAAAAACGGGGAGAACACACTGATCAAAAACTTTTTTCTTTAGGGTGTTCGGTATTTGACTGCGAAAAGTTGTGTCTAGTTTGCCAAAGGCTACCCATGCTTGTGTAATTCTTCTTCCTATTTCGGATGTTTGGTTTTCTTTTCCTAGGATTATCTTATGGCCTAGGTATATAATACCATGAGATCGTAAAAAAAAAAATGATTCTGAGCAGGCCTTGACTAGTACAACACGATTGGTTATACTGGTTCTAGAATACCTATGAATTATAATGTGACAGTTGTGGTGACAGTTACATTTCAAATGTAAGTCAGCTTTGCAATCTTGTTTCCAGAATTATTTAAGTTTATCGTTGTAATACTAGTTTAATTTTTTGAAGAATCACATTTTGAACACCTACTCTAACATGTATTCATCTTAGTTTTCAGTTTGTTCCCTAAATAAATACTGTTTTGTGTTTCAATTTATTTGACATTTCCTGTTTTGAATCAATTAGATAACCTCTAACCTACTGCCGCATTTTGAAATCAGTCTTGCCAATCGTGTTGTACTAGTCAAGGCCTGCTCAGAATCATTTTTTTTACGATCACATCAACTACTCTGTGGATCTGCTCAATAGTGGTGTATTGCTGTCTGAAACCAAACTGATGTTGAAGGATTCATCCTTGATCTTCTATTATGGGTGCTAGCCTCTCCAGTACTTTAGATAACAGTGGCAACAGGGTTAATGGTCGATATAACGTAGTTATATGAGCAGGTTTGCCCGGTTTCAGAATAAGAATTATTTCGCCAAATTTCCATTGATTGGAAAATACTGTAACCTTATGATAGCGTTGAATATTTATGTGACAGCCATTATTGCCTTGCGGGACAGTTCTTTCAGAACTTTGGTAGTAATGAACCATGGTGGTAGTATTGTTTAAATTTTTAATCGCTTTTATTATTTCTGCAGGTGAAAGTGCAAAATGGGTGGGCTTCGTTGTAGAGGAGCCTGTAGATAGTTTTGAATCTCACTTTATTCTTCGACTGTAGAAGCAGAAGGATGCAGTTGATATTTGTATACATGTATTGTATAGTTGACAAGTAGTTCGTGAACAGATCGGCTTTTTCATAATCTCTTCTTGTCCATGTGCCGACGAATTGGTGGAATAAACTTTTTGATGCATTTGAATTTGTTGGTAGCTCTCCAAAATGTGTATTCGTCATATCGTCATGTCAGAAGGGAGGAAGGTTTCATTTTTCCATTGATGTAGTGCCTGTTTTAACTCCCTGGTTAACCTATTTGAACTGTTTTTGTCAACAGGGTGCTTGGTTCACTGCCAAATTTTTCTGGCTCTCTTTTTCTCAGCGAGGCTTTAATATATACTGAATAATTTTCGTTATAGCCCGTTTTTCCGTTACTAGGTGGCGCATAGTAATGGGCTACATGATGTATGTTATTTGTTAGTTGTTCAACCGCGGTCCCAGCAATAAATCCGTTCCCTCATTTTTGGAAGAATGTTTCATATTGGTATTGCCGTGCGGAGTGTCTGGGAGGGCTGTATAGTGTATATACATAGCTTCTACCACTAGTGAACCGTTGGAGTTTTGGGCATTGATGAGTACCTTGTAAAAAGTCGGCTGAGAACTCTTCCATTACGTAATGGGATATCTTATTATATCCATATTGATGAAATTACGTACAGAGTCTTTGATTTCATCATTGTCCACAGAATAATGTAGATATCTAAGTACCACTCTATAGACCCTTTCATCCTTTAATTGATAACTGTGGTGTATAATTTTCCCATTCTTGAGATGGGAGATTAGTTTTTTATAGGAATCGGGAGTGTTTGTATTTACTTTAAATGTATGTATTATTTGCTAGTGCTTTTGTGTTGAATTGCTCCCTATGATGTTGGTTAAATTTTCAACCATTTTAGCGTAATTGCTAACGCCATATATAAATATGGGTGGGGGTTTAGTTATTTTCTGCACAATGCTTCCACTAGGTGCTTGAGTTGTTTCGTTTGTGTTTGTGCTAGTCAGCAGATTGAATAGTTCTTTTGCGTTTTTTGATTTGTTGCCATTCATGCGGATTTTTGTGGGCTCCTCGTCGGATTCGCCGATAATTATATTATGCTCATTTGGAACGGATAATTGAGGGTTAAGGACTTGATTAAATGCTGAATCAAAAGAAGGTAGCTTAACGAAGTTTTGAGGTGCTGATATATAGTTATGATATTGGGTTTGTGTGAATGACAAATTGAGCTGTTTGTTGATTTCCAAAAGCCGGTGTGTATTATAGGGGATTTGAGGTTGAGACAAAAACATTCTTGGGTCGTTACAGTTCGCCAAGTTTAAACGCTAATTTGTAAGTTAAAAACATTTTTTATCCTAATTTTAAACTTCATTATGCAGCAGTATATAATAATAATAATAATAATAATGTCTTTATTTTCCACAATTTAAACAATTATTAAATTAAGCAATACATACATATGTATAAATATATTATATATTTATATTATATATTATTCTTCTCCACCGTAAGGTAGAAGAGGACGGATTAAGTAAGTAAGTACATATTACATATTATTCAGAACAAAATATTTTTACGGAAGGTAAGAAAGATCATTGTAGTTTATACCTTTTATTTTATAATCCAGCTCAACAATTTACCTGTCATAGGATGACAGTAACTTAATCATGTGTGCTTGCAAAGAAGAAGAACCGTATGCGGTGTGTATGTAACACCATGGCTATATTTCAAAAGACCTTTTGCGAACATTACGCAACTTTAATGAGTTGAAATTTCAGAGCTGAAACAAAACTTCGCAGAAATTTCTCTTACAAATTATTAGGCAGGCAAGTGAAGAGAATGTAAGAAAATATTATTATCCCAGGCAAAACTTAAGTAAACAACACTGACATTTAGTTCGTGAAAGAATCTCGAAGCTATCAAATTTAATTTAAACTACATTAGAAATTGCTCTCAACTGCAAGAAGATACGGTCTCAGTTTTCAATTATTTTCAGAAAAACTGTAAACAAGGATTAAGAATCGCAGCTTCTTTAATTACTTATTGTCGAGCGTGCAGACGGGATTATTTTTATTAACGGTGTTACTAAATTATTGATTGCTGTCGCTACTGTAGTTTCCTTTTTTTAGTTGTTTATTTGCTGGTATTACGAGGAAGCCTTAACAAACACAAAACAACAAATACTGCTGGTCGAGCTGGAATAAAACTCTTCCTTTTGCCTTACTCAGCGTATTTAAACTACGATTACAACCCGCAGGGTTAAATCGGCGAAGTTGAAACTTGAAATATATTTCTTGCGGTTTTAAATTCGTTGTACAAACATGTTGCGAATTAGGCTTTTTTCACATACATTCGTAAAGCTTTGAATACTTGCAATACAACATATTGATATTTGTATTTGCAATATTTACCTTACATCTTTCCCATTTTAAAAATACTCAGTTCAACTAAAAATTCTTACCAAACATTAAAAAAATGTTTCAGAGGAATTATTAATCGAATAATTTAAATCATTTTAGTTTTTATCGTTATGAAACATCGCTGCTTATTTACAAGTGTTGGGAGGCAATCCTTCCATCCTTTTGGACTTGGACTATCCATCAATTTCTAAGTGACAGTTCGTATTTAACGAGTTCCGCTCGTTATTCTAAAAGTTTGGCCGCTGAGACATGCTTGTAATGTTGCACTTCAGGTTCATATTTATTAAACTTTTTAGAAACTAAAATTGTATATTTAATTGACATTAAATTTAACATATAACGAAATCAAAAGGTAAAATTCAATAAAAACGATTATCTCCATAAAGGCTTCTTATTAGTTATTGGTCCCAAATTGATTATTATAATCTAGCGATTTCGCTCCAGTTACGGCTTCGATTAACTTATATTAATTATACAAGGGGTTGTTATCACGTCAAACTGATTTGTAATTATGCATTCTGGTTGTTTATTAATGGGATACGTTACGACTGGTCAATACCATCGACATTCACCACTCCTATTAGCATCACTCCGGTCAGTTCCACTCTAACTAAAATCTGGCCAACAATCCCTTAAAAATCATTAGTGTAGATTACCATTACCGAAAAATTTCACGCGAGAAAGACCACACTATAAGGATGTCCCATTTCTTAAACGTTGTATGGGAAACTTTCTATTTGTACACATAAAGAGACGGTTAAATAGGCAAAGTAATGCAGTTTTTTACGAGTAATTCAATGATGTGAAGAAATTTGATGTACGATGTATGATTAAAAAGGTATTGGGGAAAAACGAAAAAATCGCTTTTTCTATTATGCCTGAGAATAAACAATAATCATTCACCGTCTAAACCAAAAAAATTCAAGCAGACACTAACTAGTCGAAATCTTATGGCTACCGTTTTCTGGGACGGGAAGGAGGGAAGGGTATTCTTTTGGTTGATTTTATGACCCGGGTGGAACAATAAATGCAGACAGTTATTGTCAGACCATCCAACGATTGAGACGTGTCATTCAAAATAAACGCCGAGGACTGTTGACCAAGGGTATTGTGCTTTTGCGTGACAATGCTCGCCCACATGTTGCTGTAAAGCCTCAAGAATTGCTTCAATGTTTCAGATGGGAGATTATGGATCATCCGGCGTAGTATAGTCCGGATTTAAAACCAATTAAATTTCACCTGTTTAAAAATCTTATACTTTTTTATTTATTTTGTATTTGCCACGTTTATTTTGTATTTGCCACGTTTGCAGTTGATGCCACCCCATCACCCTCAAGTCAGTTCTTCCTTGCTATTCGATCTGTCTGGATGTGTATCGGCAACTCCACATGGTAACAGGTAAACCATGTGTTATCTGTCAGTCCTTCCTTACTGCTCGATCTGTTTGGGTGCATTGGTGGCTCCATTGGCAACTTCTAAACCATGTATTAATTGTACCTGTATTCAATCTATTAGTAGTTTTAAGTGTAAATTATTTATTCAAAATCTATCTACTATTTTTACTAAACGTTCTCTAGTCTACCTGTTTCTACTGTGAAATAGACCAGGGAAAATACAAGATGCAGGAACGAAGCTGATCTCAACTAAATAGAGACTTTTCTGCAACAAAAACAGTGATCAGTTAAAATTGTCTATGACTAAGTGGTTGCACGAACAGGCGGGAGAGTTTTATGACATTGGAATACAGAAGCTTGTCTCACGCTACGGAAAATGTTTAGCCTTGGGTGGTGACTATGTATAAAAATAAATTAATGTTCATAATGTCTAAAAATAAAATATATTAGACTAGATTCTAAATGACCCTCGTATATATTTAGCAGCTTCCGCAAGCCTTTTAGGTCCGTCGCTGGACCACTGTTCTCCATTCCTTCTGGTCTTTGGCTTTCTCTCTCCAATCGAACACAGCCTTGCCTTAGATCCTCCTTCATCCCCTCTAACCATCTGTCTCGTGGCCGTCCCATTCTTCTGATCTCTTTCATGTTTGTTTTGAGTTTCACCTTTGGCAATCGAGTTTCGTTCCTTCCACGTACTCTAGACAAAGTACCCTTTGCGCATTTACAAACTGGGTTATTTCTTTTACCCCGTATAACCGCCGTAACTCTTTATTGATCCTTCTCTCCCATACTTCTAACTTTTCATACTCGATTTTATTCAGCCCCATGTCTCACAGCCTTAGCTCACCGTAAGACTCAGCACTGTGACGTCCGGTTGTACGCCTATACACCTCAAGTGAAACTGGGTACCTTTTGTATTTTCAACTTAATTTCAAAAGCTTCTGCCCCGTAGTCATTTCTTCTTCCCATTGGCATTCACTTCGTCTTTGTTTCATTTATAGTTAGACTTGCCTTTCTTGCTGCTTTGTCTAGTTTCTTCGTTACTCTCTTCAGATTTTTTTTTCTGTTCTTGCCAAGAGTGTCACATTATCAGCATATGCCAAGCATTGGTGGTTTCTATCTGTTATCTTTGCCGTTCTATTAATGCATTTTTTTCTGATTATGTGTTCCAATAGTAAATTAAACAACGTTGTCGACAGCGGGTCGCCTTGTCGAAACCCTCTTTTCATTAAAGGATTTTGATAAAGTCTCCTTTACCCTGACTTTACTATATGTGCTGTCTAACGCCATCTTTATTAAGTGAATTAATGTTCTAGGTATTCCCAGTTTTATCATGGCTATAAATAGTTTACGCACCCCGTTTGATCCCCGTTACTTTTATATAGTGGTACCTACTATTATTGGCTCTTTCCAGTGATCTGGTAAATTTTCTTGCTACCATACTTCGTTCACTATTTCATGTATTTGATTTATTATCATTTCTCCTCCGTATATTACAAGTTCTGATACAATGCTGTTCCCACTTGGACTTCTACAATTTTTCAGTTTTTCTGTCACTTCTTGTATTTCTTTTTTAGCAGGTTCCTCTGTCCCATCTATACTTCATGTTTCTGTTCCCTCTTCTTGGTCTTCTATGACTTCTCTGGTTTCTTCGTCTTTTTCTTTCAAAAGTTCCACGAAATACTCTTTCCACCTTTTCTTCTTAATCTCCATCGCTTTCCCCAATAGCGTGCTCTCCATATTATAGCAAAATAGTGTTCTTTGTCGGTTTCCTTTACGTATATCTTTTATCTCTTCATATAATTTTTTAATTTTCTTCTTATGATAATTTATTTATTATTATCATCTCTCTTAACTTGTTTTCTTGGAAAGCTTTTTTCATTGTTCTCTATATCTTTTATGCTTGTCTTTCTCTTCCCGGTGCCTTTCCTCTTCTTACACTTCTCCTGCTCTTTTTCTCCTTTCTTGTGCTGCTCGGTATTCATCGTTTAACCAATTTTTTCTTTTCCGTCCTTTATTTCTTCCCATTATTTCTTCTGCTACATTTTCTATTATGCTGTCTAAAATTTTCCACTTTTCATTTTTTATATTCCTCTTCTATTTCATGTTGGTATTTAGTTCTTATCTCCATTTTCTGTAATTCTTCAAGGTTGTGGTTTTTCGCTGTTTTTTTTAAATTTCATTTGATTTTTGCTCTTACATGGTTGGATCTTTTTTTTTAATTCATATATACTACCGTACCCCCCGGAACCGCTTTTCGCGTTACTTCAGGGGGTACGGGCGTCCCTTACATACTACATACATGCAACTTATATACTAACTTATACTAAATGAAACCGACTTGCACGGGCCGCGAGCCGAACCCACAGCCCGAGCAGACCGATCTCACTGTGGCCTCGGCGGGTAAGCGGAGCGACCACTCGCCCACCGAGATACATAGATATAAAATCTGTTACGACATTTTTTAGTTTCTTATTTACAAGAAAACCTGTGCCTAGCATCCTTGTTTGATTACCACTGTTGAAATGTATCTAATTTTTTAGCTCTATCTGTTAACTGTCTTTATGCTTTGTCTCCTGCACGCTAATATACCTATGCTACAACTTATCTTTTTCAGCTTCTTTCTCTAGATTCTTCAAAGCCCCAGTACTAAATATCCCTAACATATTTGATGTTCTTAAAAATTTTCAAATTTAATTGGATATATTAAATCAAAGAATACATGTATTAAACTAAGTAAAAACTTGAAAGTAGGGTTCTCTGAAGTTAATTATACCATGAGATCGAAAAAAAGATGATTCTGAGCAGGCCTTGACTAGTACAACACGATTGGCAAGACTGATTTCAAAATGTGGCAGTATGTTAGAGGTTAATAAATGTCAAATAAATTAAAACACAAAACAGTATTTATTTAGGGAACAAACTGAAAACTAAAATGAATACATGTTAGAGTAGGTGTTCAAAATGTGATCCTTCACTAGTATTACAACGATAAACTTAAATAATTCTGGAAACAAGATTGCAAAACTGACTTACATTTGAAATGTCACTGTCACATTATAATTCATGGGCATTCTAGAACCAGTGTAACCAATCGTGTTGTACTAGTCAAGGCCTGCTCAGAATCATCTATTTTTCGATCTCATGGTATAACCTAGGAAATGCCATGCCAATACATGAAATCATAAAACAACGAATAATACAACAAAATAATAAAACTAACAAGGTGTCAAATAACTGCAAAGGAGAAGAAGCAAAACATTCAGAACAATGAATAATAAATTTAATAAGTAAATTAACTTATACTCTTAAAAACGGAATAAAGACACTTAGATTCAGAATGGAAAATCGAGTATTGAAAAAAATGTAAAATTCGGAAAAACTGCTCAATAGTAAAATAAAACATTCAACGGAAAAAGCCCATGAAATAAAACCTTAGTAGAAGATTCCCACTTATGAAAAAAATGTGAAGAGAGAAACCAAAGAGAAATAAATAGATCAGAAAACAGTGACTAATTAACTAAGAAATCTAAATCGTATAATGCATTTTCAAGACATTTAGGCTTACCTTTTGGTATCACAGCAAGGAAACTAAATTGCACAGAATTCATTTTAAATGTCCGTCAAGGGTTCACTCAATATGATACGAAATCTTTATGCTGAAGGCAACAACACTATGAAATTAGAAGTCCTATTCCAACGGTAACACCATTTAATCTTCCCTTTAGGATGGCAGTTTCAAAGGTTAAAATAGCCACCTTAATTTTCAACCTCCGACAACGAGGACGGTCCACCAAGATGAGAAAGGAAGCGTAGATAAATTTTGTGAAATTTCAAGGCATCTATTTTAAAAATATGTAGCTGTCATTATGTCAATGATATAACTTAAAAATCATTATCGGGATTTATACACCACTTTTACTATTATTAATTGGTGAACACATATTAACTCATAAATAGGATCAATATTATTTAACTAATAGTTAATCGCTGATTATTAGGTCTATTGGTAGTATGCCTTTGAGCTTGTTATGTACAACATACGTATTTGTTTCTATTCTATGTTGTAATGAGTAGCTTCACTGCACTGATTAATATTCTGATAAAATGCGCATTAGTTATAATTTGCACTACCTTATTTTGTATATCCTGAAGTTTATTCAGATGGATTTTCGTTGTAGCATAGCAGATATAGTAACCGTACGTAAAGGTAGGTCTAATTATCGATGTATAGATAGGATAGGATAGAGCATAACTATTTTCGCATATGATTCTGATAAATTCTGATTAATGTGGAGGCTTCAGCTTAATCTCCGATCAATGTGAATTCCGAGTTATCTTTGAGATTCAATAGAATAGGAACATTGTTGATTGTTATGCTTGGTGGATCTTGAGGCCGAAGATAATGGTGCTTGTTTCTTACTTCTCTGCGTTGATTAGAACGTGTCACTTGTGGTACTTGTACCATTGAGCCAGTTGATCTACACTTTCCTGAAGTTTTCGTGCAGCCTGATTAATATCATAAACTGACGCCGTGTCATCTGTATTAATCGGTTCTGGGACATCGGACATAAATATATTAAATAAGATGGGACCCAAAGGACCTTGAAGGACTCCAGCATTGGTGTGATGTATGGAAAAGATACAGGCATTTCTTCTTACTTAAAAATTTCTGTCAGAGAGAAATGGGTTAATGATCATCAACAGGTACGTCCGTTTTCAATTTATTCGGGGTGATTCAAAATATTGTCATTAGTTTTAAGGGTAGGTAGAGTATATCAAATACAACAACTTTTCTAAATAACCCATGTGTGGCAAGTAAACGATTAAAATGGTGAATACAAAAATTGGTTGGTGGTCACTGGAATTTAAATTAATCAAACGCCCGTCTCGTTCATTCTGATAAGACAGTCCAGGTGTGTACCTACGTAAGTAGGTTAATATCATTTTGTTGTTCGCTTTAAAAGTGCATTCATCGAATATTTTAGTGGAAAGTCGACCTAACCTTTTATTTAACAACCGAATTAACTGACGTTATTTTAATTTACAGAGAAGCTCTTCAGAATGCTGCAGCAGCTCTGAAAGACAGTTTGTGTTTGTGTTATTTGTGTAGAAGTTAATGGAGGAACCTTTGAACATCTTACTGTTCCTCTTTATTAACAACATTTTTTTCTAATATCACTTTTTAAACATGCCAGTAATTGTTTTACTGTCAGTCTCAAGCCTGAAAAAATGTTAGAGGAAAGTGAAACCTATAAATTACATAATTGTGTTATGTTTCATTTATTTTTGCAGACTCAAATTTCTATCGCAGGCCTTTTAAATGCATATCAGCCAGCGGTTCTGAAAAATGTATAACAATACTTCAAATAAACAAAAATCGCGATAAGCTTTAAATTTTGGCTGTAAAGTACTTCTTGTAACGTCCTGAAATACCTATTTAATTTAATGACAATACTTTTGAATCACCCTGTATATGAGTCCAGTCGACCAAATGTCAGTGTTACATCAATAATATACATAATAAACTATTAGTGGGTGCTTTTCATTTTCAAATCCTAGCTCATTTTTTTCTGTAATACGTAAAATCTGGTGATGTATGGAGTGGCAATTATTAAACCTGAATTGGAACTTTGGAAGAATAATATCATTTTTGCCCAGGAGCTTATTTATTCGGGTCTGAATGATTCTCTCTAGCTCTGTGGTGTTTTTTGACATTGGCCAGGCCTTTGATAACGTATGGCATGAAGGCTTACTGTTCAAAATCAAAAATGTATTGCCATCAGATCTCTACCAAGTAGTCAAGTCGTATTTAACAAACATACACTTTCTAGTTAAAGTGCAATGCGAGTTCATTACTCTATTTCGAGTCACGTATGGAGTGCCCCAAGGGAGCGTTCTGGGACCACTGCTATACTTGCTCTACACAGCAGATTTACCCACAACCAGACTAACAACCATTGCTACATACGCTGATGACACATCCATTTTGTAAACTCACCAAGACCCCATCGTAGCATCCCACCATTTGTAAACACATCTCAACAAATTGCAAACCTGGTTAAGAAAATGGCATGTTAACCAACAATTTAGGCAGTGCCCTATTACATTTTCATGTAGTGCGACTGAACCTCTAGACTTACCAAATGGATTTGCCTAAATACTTCAAATCATTGATAAAGGTTAAATCAAGCCAGTTAGTTTTAGTTCTAGTTTAATTAGTTATAGTTATTTAGTAGATATACAGTAACCAAAAGTCTAACTATTTTAGGGGAATTAAGGGAAGCTGCTAATTAGGCAATAGCCCACAAGTTATTAGCATCATCATAGAATTTACTGAATGCCTGTATACTGTATGGCAGATTGTAAATAAAGAGGAATTTTAAAAAAATAACCTACTTTGGCATTGCATCAGATTTCTGTAAAGTGTTTTAATATTTTTTACATTGCCATTTGCTGATCTATTCGATAAATTCCAACGCCTAGTTTTTAGCTAATCATGATGCAAAACACTTGAAAATGTAACCAAACAATATTATACTGATAAAATTCCGTTACCCCGATAAATTTCCGCTACCAAGTAAATAAACAGTTGTTATTGTTTATAATTTAATTGTCAGTGTGACAGTTAATTAATATTTGTTTTTAATAATTGTACATTTACATATAATTAAAATTTGTTCTCAAATCGTTAAATAAAATAATAAGAATTAAATTGTTTTATTTTGTGTTGTCTTTGGAATTTATTTCGCCAAATACCACACGACCTCTCTGATTTTCTCAGATAAACTTTAAACAAAATCACTCAAGCAAACTGACATTAGATAAAACCCCTCCTCCTTCGGAGCTGGGATTTACCATGCAGTTTACTTTCGTGTTTGTTGCTACGCAAAAAGAATTCGTGCAAAATAAAAATTTATTGATAAAATCAGGAGGTCTTCTGATATTACTTCTGATAAATTCCACCCGCAATTTTTAACAGGGTGATATTTCAAGTCGAATGTGAATGGTATTTTTCTATAAGCAGAATTTTTATAATTCATTACAAACATTTAAGCGATATTTGTTGAGGTGGCTGGTGGCTTTCGTTAGAGTGAAATTGCCCGGAGTGGTAATTACCTAATTACGGAATTGTATTCACCTAGAGATCCACGGTTAGTGATGCCGATACGACAAGCCAGAGAAATGGGAGAATATTTTTTACTTCATGCTGTAGGCGTAGATGTAACAAAGACAAAAATACGTAATTGTCAGCTTTTGTGGAAAATCGACAGGGCGGCAGATAATAAATGAAGAAACAAAATTTATGTAACAAAAACGTATTCACCTGAATGAAATCAATGGAACGCATATAAAGAGGAATTGGAACAAGAGCAGAAACCGCGTGAGTTTTCAGACATTGACAAAATGACAATATAAATTAGATGTTTGTACAGTTCCGAGAATCTAATAAAAGTAATGTGCATCCAGACATAGCATTTTTAATGTAAAGGGACATGTTTAAATTTTTAAATATTTAACTTGCTACTTCATTTTTAAAAGTACCGAAGCAACTTAAAGTGTATTAATTTTAAATGAGGATCTTCTATATCCTTCACAACTTATTTTTGAAAGACACGTCATAACATAAAGTTTGAAAGCGCTTGAATATTACAAAACCTGTATAGGCAATTTAGATATTAGGTATCCTACTTTTTGAGTACCTGGTAGGCAATTTAGTAAATTATTAAGTAACAAACAAGAACAACATAAACATGTCAGGTAACGTGTAATTTGTACCATAAAAAATATAAGAAAACCCACTTTCAAAGTTTTGTATATTACACCCTATGTTGTTCAAGTGTTCATTACTTAATCATTTACTTCTTTTACTGTTAGTTTTATTAAGTTTTGTTTTTAGACATTATTGGGCAACATTTACACTATCTGCTGATGCAGACAAAAAAAATAAATATAACCCAACGATTAAAAATTTAGCTTGTTCTCCTTAAACTTAACACATTATTGGACACGGACGGTTTATCACCCTCAGTTGGAAGTGTCAGAATTACCTACTTCCTTTGTATTTTATAGCATCTACCCATCTACTGTATTACAAAATAAAACGTAGTGCCGAAGGTAATTCTCGGTACTAACAAACTTTTTGTTCACATACTTTGTTGTGCTTCCTTGGAAAAAAGAACATATTCTTTACATCCTTTCGGCATCTTTCAAGACGGCTTTTCATAAGTTTCGTTGTTAAAAAATCTAAAATTTAGCTAATTAAACAACTTTAGTTGCCAATTAAGTTTAGTAGAAAAGTATTAATATTTCATACAAACAGATCTGAAGCTTAATGGATTACTTTTGTATCCCCTGGGAACGTTTTTAAAACGAAACAGACGTCGTTCAAATATTTCAGTAAAAATTTCGTTCGGGGAACATACAAATAGATTGAACTAAATTCGGATAAAAACGACTTTAAGAATAAAACTCGAATAAGAAAAAGTAACAGGAAACGGGAATTTTCTGTGAATTGATAGCGTTTTCTCTTGCGTTTTCCATTACATCGTTGAAAAAGAAATGTTTGCGTGAATCTCTAAATACACTCGACAGATCTGTACAGTACGTCCAAAATATCCTGTAACATATCAAATTATAATGGGAATGTCGATTGATTAATGATGCCGATGTCAATGTTAACAAACGTGGAAATGGCAATTGCCAGATTGTTTCGATTAACTCCTCTTTACAGCTGAATGAAACAGTCGCGTGTTTATGAGTTTTGACCTACATAGTCTCTCACAGCTTTGGTTAGATCTTTAGTAGCCATTGCCTATTATAAAATCTTTATGTTGTGAGGTTCCTGGAACACACAGGGTTTATCTACAGGTTTTATAGTTGCTTTTCTGGCAGATATGGCGGTAAGCTTTTAGAAACTAAATTTGTTAGGATTCATTTCTTTGTGGAAATACTTTTAACGTATTTTAACGAATTATAGAAATCCTATATACTATAGAAAAAGATATCCTCTGCAAGGATTTGAACCACTGACCTTAGGCTTAGAAATTAAAGCCGAAGGTCAGTGGTTCAAATCCCTGCGGAGGTGATTCTGGATTCTTGATTGTAAGGGGAGTTCATGCGCACTTAGGCGTACAATGAGTCGCAGTTTACACCGGGGTAACTGAGCACAAAATCTTGCCAGGGCACTGGAATAGCCTTCCTCGCATGGTAACATTTATTAATGTTCACCCACCTATCTGCTTTATCGCCTTTAAATGTAATAAAACTATTATTGCGTTATTTCAAGCTTCTAATAGTATTTTTTGTTGTTGGGTGCACTGGTTGAATAAATGTTTTAATGCTTGTACTTAGTAGTTCTTGTCCTCCGTATTTTACCAATTCTGGTATAATTCCGTCTTCTCCCGGAGCTCTATTATTTTTCATTTCAGCTTTTACTATTTCATCAATCTGCACTTCAGGAATGTCTTCTGAGCCAACATTTGCGATTTTTCTCTAATTTTCTTCTGGTTGCCTTTGTAACACTTTAGAAGTATATAAGTCTTTGTAGAACTTTTCCATTAGTCTTTTGGTATATTACCTTCTTCATTACGTAGCTTATTTATTATTTGTGTTCCTTCACTGGGAAACTATTATCCTATATGCTTGTTGAGTCAAGTGTACAATAGTTATTTGTATCACAAGGTGAGAAACTGTCACTTTGCAAGTACGAGTACTTGCAAAGCAGTTTCTAGGCGTGTGATACACAATATTTTTCGGCCGATAAAAATACGTTAATTATAAAAAATCATTTTTTCTTCAAATATTTGACGTTAGAGAATTTATTTTTCTATGGAATTTATTTTTCTGGGCGTGACAATGGGCGTAGCAATGAGAGGGCGGAGTCAGTTCGGTTCAGCGCCACCAATCAAAAATCCTAATTTTACTTTCAGGACGAGTCCAGAAAATAGCATTTTCCAGACGATTAATACGCATGAAAATTGAGTGTTTCTAGCCGGAGGGCGAAAAAATATTATTCAAGATCATCACAAACAAAATACCAAACAAACTGGACTCATATCACTCACCGGTACAAGCAGCATATGGGGAAAAGTATCGAACCAGTGACCATATTCAGGCGCTAAGAAACATCATAGAGAAAACAATATAGTATAATATAAGTTTACATATCGCGTTTATTGACTACAATAAATCCTTTGACTCGGTTGAGACATAGGCAATACTGGATTCGCTAGCAAGATGCAGAGTAGATTACAGATACTCAGAACTGATAAAAAAACATATACAAAGAAGCAACCAACGCCATAAAATTACGTACACTGACTACACCAATATATTTTTATTGGAGTAGGAAAGAGAAATTATGCAGGGCGACACCATCTCGCCGAAGCTTTCCACGGCAGTAATGGAAGGTATGTATATTCAAATATATAAAATGGGAAAACCATAAATAATCTGGAATACGCAGACGACGTAATATTAATCTCCGAAACGGCGGAAGAATTAGAAAAAATGATAAAAGAATAGTATGCAGGATCAGCAAAAGTAAGCCTAACAATTAATACAAAACAGATGAAAATAATGGGACGAATACACGAAGATGTAGGAAATACGTATAGACGATATCTACGTAAACAATCAAAATGTTGGACAAACCATAAACCCAAATAAAGATTTGCAGGCTGCAGACCTACATAGAAGAGTAAGGTCCGCATGGGTAGCATTTGAAAAACTGAGTCATATCTTAGGAAACAAAAGCAGACACATTACCACAAGCATGAAGGTGCGAATCCTAGAACAATGTGTTATACCTGTTCTGATTTACGGAGTAGAAACGTAGACGCTTAGTCAACGAATAATACAGACGTTTAGAAGTACACAGCGACATATGAAGAGGACGATATTAAACATACATTACGAGACAAGAAATCTATAAAATCCTAAGAACCATATGTGGAGCAAAATGTCAATGGGAAGGACACGTAGCAAGACTGAAAAGCAACAGATGGACGCGGAAAACAATAGAATTGTTGGAAGGCCCCTCACTCGTTAGTATGACGATATTAGAAGGGTGGCCGGAAGAACGTGGATGACAAACGCCCAAGACAGGGACAATTGGAAGATATTATGGGAGGCACATGTACAAATGCGGACGCAGAATGCCGGCTGAAGAAGAAGAAGACCCACCTATCACAGTGGGGATTATGGGCTTCTTTGCTAATTATGGTATGAAGCAAGGTTAATGAAGGTGCAACAGCTGGCTCGGGGCCGCAAAAAGGCTGCTGCGAACCGAACTTTGCTAAAGCATCAGCCTACTTGTTACCATATAGCCCAACAAGAGCTTTAATCCAGACTAGTTTATTATTCTTAGCAACCAGATACCTCTAGAGGGCGGTAGCACCCTGATACAATTTTGTAGTTGCCCAGTGTTAATAGGGCAGCTCTAATGTCACTAGCTATTTTGATGACTTTATTCCGAACGTTTGGTTCCAGAATTATGTTTGCACCTTGCATTATAGCCACCGTCTCTACTTGCATAACTATGGTAAGATTGCCTAGTGGTTTACTTTTATGAAGGTTCACTTCACCTGAGAAGATGCCTGTGTCTGTACTGTGAAGTGTTCGATTTGATTCTTTTACGTTTTCACCAACTTATTAAACAAGAAAAATGACTTTGGTACAGCCAAGCCTCAAACTTCAAGTCTTTATCAGACAAGAACTAAATAAAGATGTCAACACCAGAGACAGCTCATTGCAGACCATAAAGGAATGGCTGCTTAAACAACCACACTTGCCCGATACGTGGGATGAAAACCGCATCATGACCTTAAGAGGTTGCAACTTCTCACTCGAAAGGATCAAAATGAAACTCGATCTTTACTTCACCATGCGAACAGCAGCGCCCGAATTATTCTCAAATAGGGATATAACCAGGCCTGAATCACAGAAAATCGCCAAACATACAAACTGCCCCCCACTTCCTAGTCTTACCAAAGAAGGCAGAAGAGTTGTTATGATACGTGGTTTGGATAAAGCTTTCACCTCACCTTTGGCTGAAGATGGTATGAAGATACTTTTAATGATTGGTGATATTCGTCTTGCCGTCGAAGAAGTTGGTGTTGCTGGTGATGTTTATGTTATGGATGCCGGTGTTCTTATGCCTGCTCATTTCTTGAAGGTTACTCCAGGGTTGGTTAAGAAGTTCCTTGTTTGTGTTGAGGAGACCTACCCAGTCAAGCTTAAGGAAGTGCAGGTAGTAAACGCCCATCCTTTTGTCAACACGATCTTCACATAGGTGAAACCACTTTTTAAGGAAAAAATTAGGAATCGTGTCTATATTCACAGTGATGGATTGGAATCCTTGCATAAATTGTCCCTAAGGATGTTTTGCCCGAAGAATATGGAGGAACTGCTGGAAAATTGCAAGATTTCCATGAGCAATTGATGAAGAAACTGGAAGAATGCACCCCATGGTTTAAAGAACAAGAAAGCATCAAAGTTGACGAATCGACTACTACGACCTCTTCGGTGTCGATGGTAGTTGCAAGCAACTTAGTATTGATTAATTTAGTTTAACGGTTTAGGCTCGTTTTTTTTTTGTATTTATTTCCGCATCATACAAGGCAAAAATCATCTTTATTAATTAATTAAATCTAAGCACCTTCTGTTTTAAATCCATCAGTAAATATGGATATATCAGGTTAAGTAGCATTTCCAGCATTCAAAAAGATGCTGAAGTGTTTCCTAAATATAGGGTATAAGTCGGTGGGAAGGAATCTACCACTGCGTCTTATGAACAGCCTCCTTCCGGATATGTTGGTGTCTTCGTTCAGTGCGGAGGTGATAATTTTCTATGTATAAAATCTTTAAATGTTATGTTAACATCTAAACATGTATCGATAATTACGAAATTACGAGTTTATACAAGAATGAGACGTGGGTGCTCACCAAAAAAGAACAAACGAACTTAGAAGTATGGGAGCGAAAGGTTCTTAGACACATATTTGGAGGAAATAAAGTAGGTGTTCAATGGGAAAGGCGTACAAATGACGACATAATGACTTTGTTCAATAAACCAAGCATCACTCAGGTTATAAAAGCACAAAGGATAAGGCGGGTGGGGCATCTAGAAAGACTTGAAAAGGGAAGAACGCCATAATACATCCTGTACAGGGAGATAGAGGGTGTTAGGAGAATGGGCCGTCCAAAATGTAAATGGATGAAAGCTGTTATGGAGCACCTGAAGGAAAAAGGCATATATAACTGGAGAACCAAAGCCATGGATAGAAAACAGTGGAGGGGGATTGTACAGCGATGGGCTTAAATGCCTGTGAAAGCTGGAATTTCTTCGGATTAAAAGGCATTCAGGCACTTTAAAGTTCTGTTTAAAAATATTTTACTTCGAGGAAAAATCTTAGCATATGGAAATTAATATTACGTGTAATTTTGCTTGAATATTGAACAATAGTTAAGAAGTAAACAAAGATTTAAAAAAGACGTAGATTTTATAATTGCATCAAAGTTACGTTAGCCAAATAAAAAAATAAATAAAACTAACACGGTTGAAGTTTAAATTAGGTCTAACAAGAACCAAGACAATTCCGATCACGTACACAAGGTAGAAAAGTCAAGGAAGAAACCCTTCCAATCTCTTGAACGTAGTAATAAAGTATAAGAAAAACATCTGAATCTTCGATAATTCTAATAATATATCAGAACTTTGGATTACATTTCCCAGGAGATTTTATCACAGCTATTTTTCGAACCACAAACTTTTATGACAAACCATTTATAACAAAAACTACACGTAACTTGGGAATTACTTTTGATTTGACCTTTCCTTTAGAAAAAAAAATTGTTACCAAAACCAATAACAGAAAGTAGGCAATCAATATTTCGAAGAGACGTTAATTTATAACGACGATAAGATGTTATCTCGAGTCTTTAAGGACATTAAAAGCGTGTAACTTCAGTGCGCGAGCGCCGGGACGGAGCTTTCAAGCTCTGGAAAAGCGGCACCACGTTACTCAGTTCTGTCGGTGTCGTGGTCAAACAGAGTTGTTTTTTAAAGTCGGGGTTGCGTGTTTTCGCAACCACCACGATTATTCACGTGGAGACTGAAAACAGAATTGAAAGCCCACCAGGACAAATACTCAACAACGCAAAGCTCAGCAGTAGAATTCAAGAAATAGTCACCGAATTTCCAATCTAGTACGCTTAAAAACTTTAAAATTCGAATTCAACAGTAAATGAGGTAACATCACGTACGAGTTGATATGGCTTCTTGTCCGTTTCGACGTTCGTCGTCGCACGTGCTTCCTTCTAACGGCGCCCTTAAGAGGGCTTTTACTGTAAGGCAGTGTTCCGTTCAAATCTCCACCGCTGAAGATGCAGAAGAAGAGGATAAAAACACTTTAAACTTGAAGCAGCTGAGTGCCGCCATTCTTATCTTGACTGCTCCTCCAGTAAGTCTTTTAAAATATTATTAATTGAATCTTTTCAGTTTAAAATTAGATTACGCCCCCTTAACGAACTAGGCTAGCCTTTTAAAGAAACGTTCAGTTTTTTGAAGAAGAACGAACGGATCCGAAATTTACATAACAGAAACGCAAACCGAATCTTTTTAGCCGTTTAACTCCACCTAATACCCAATTTCTTTGAAAGTTATTTCAAGCGGTTAATTCAAGTGTTTTGGTAATGGTTTTTATATTTTAATTTTGACATTTAGTACCATAGAAAATAAGATTTATTAAATAAATATAATAAAACGGGTCATCGCTTATTTTTCTGTTACTATGAAATAATAAAGCTCCACTACACAAAACATGCAAACTAAAGCGTTAAAAAATTTAATAATAAAACGAAATTCAACTTTAGTTATTAAAATTAGTCATATAGCCGCCTTCCTGCTTCCATCCAAAGCCAAACAGGGGAGAAGCTTAATTGTTTTTATAATTGTCTCGCTTCTCGTAAAGTCACTCAGCAAGGAAGTGCAGACTGCGAAGGACAGAAGAAAACTTTGTATTGAGGGACTGGTACACTGCAGCATACCAAATAGTTTATTATATGAAAAACTAGCGAAGTTCACTTTATAATAAATCACTACCTCAATGTTCGAAAGCCTTCCTCAACTTTACTACATTAAATTTATTTTTATAAGCAAATTACGTTATTAAACCTTTTCTAATTTTAATTTGATAATAAAACTTGATTAATTGCACTAATTAATATTGTCAAACTTTATGAGTGGTCATTAACTAACTTTATGACTAAGAAATGCGTTTTTGAAACATCAAAAATTAGGGAAGAAGTTTACCTAAGAGAAAACACTAAAATACGAGTAGTACCTGAATCTCGTTATAAAATAAAATAAAAATCGTTTTTCACCATCCCTTAATGCCAATTAAAGAAAAAGGTTGTTCTCAATTTGCACATAAATTAAGTTTTTAATTGCTAAATAATTTCGCCCCAAATTTCCCCATTTTGTAAAGATTTTCTTGGTATGCCTTCTAATCCACCTAAAATGCTTTTAACTTAGTTATTTGAGTTGCATAATTTCGGTGTCGGTTACCCACTTAAGGATATATCTCGTAACCTCAGATTTGCTTTGTGGAGCTCGAGGGATGTATTTTAAAAATTCATAATTCATGAATTCCGCAGCTTTGAACCAGAGAATTGTAAGCGTTACTTTGGCTCTTAAACGAAACTTTGAAACCTAATTATATATTTGAATAACCCTATCTTTCGCTCGGTGAACTCAAACCCAAAGGGGTCAACCGTTTCAAGACCGTACTAAAAATTCTGAACCAGTAACAGAAAGGGTGCAAAGTTTGCTATGACAAAGAAGAATGTTGAATCGGAATTACCAAGGAATTGAAATCAATTCGTTTCGCGTATTTTCAAAGTAAAAAGTCATCCTTATTGGGTTTTACAAGAACAAAAATTTAATTGCTTATATTGTTTTATACACATTGGTTTGGGTAGCAAAGTAATTAAGAAAACTTTTTGATAGCGAACCTCTTTTGTAATTAATGGTCTTTCAAAGAACATCGCTACTGTAACGCTGGACCCGCATACTAATCTAACTCTCATCTTAAAGAGAACCCCGACGATGTTTTGGTAGAAATAGAAAAGTACAAAACCCTCGAAAGTATCGTTTCTGTGAGGTTTTCAGTATTCTTAGCAAATACCGCGGAGAATATCTACACCAATAATATGCTTCACTGAGAAAATATAAAAGAGAATTTTTGTGGCCTAAATATGGAAATTCATCATTCATTTTGTTTCTCTACGAAAAAACCTCTTCAATATTCCTGATAACGTGTTTATCTGATTTTACAAAACGTATCGTGTTTTATATCACAATTTATCATTAGTTTCGATGACGCTAATTTATTGAAATAAAACCGTGAAGTTTTTAGAGTACCTTTTTCAAAGTGCTGAAAAACGAGGTTCGATTCTACACGGCAAACAAAAAAGTGGTATTTATTTATAAGCTCCAAAAAATAACAGATCATTTATCTCCAACGCATACATAACCATGAATGATTGTCACTACCAAAAGGGACTTGGAAACTTTAAATTAATCGTAAAACTTCGCCCTAACGTTTTCATTACCTTATCCGATACCGCAAATAACTTCTTTCTAAACATTTTTGTAAGTAAATAAATTACTGATGATAAGTAATGTAGTATTACCACATAACTAGTTATCGTGTTAAAAATTACTTGTAATTTGGAACAAATATTTTACAATAGTTGTGTGCGAATAAATTGTTGTAAATTCAAGTTATCGAATAAGTTCAAAAAAGTACGAAATGCTACGGATTACTGATTTTTATAACTAACAATGCTGTGACACAAAGTCAATATATTTTCGTTTTAAATTACGTCATTAAAATATTTTAGATTTACGAAGCTTTGACATCTTGTTACGTGTAAATGAATTTAAACAGAACCTATACAAAAGTATGTTAATACTTTTTCCACACCACATCCAGTTTATTCTGCAGGCGACCCTAATGCACCCGCTCTAAACAGATTTCAGATCAGTGTATTACGTTGTACGTCAGAGATTGAAAAGTGATGTATTCGAAAATGGAAACAATAAAAGCTTTCGATAAATTTGTTAACAAAATAAACAAGAAAAATTGCACAGTAGGAAATTTTTATTGGTAGGAACTCACGTTTCGCCAAATAATCAATAATTTTATTGTTATTCAGATCTAATTGTTTGCTTGTTACTCGCGTTTTCAAATTGCTCCATGATTTATATGAATGGAAATTACAAATATGATATCAGAAACCAATTTCATAGTCACAGTAAAATATACATTCCATTATTATGGAAAAGACAAAAATAATTCAAAATCACAAGAGCCGTAATTGAAAGTAAACAAAAGGAATCATTGTAACATAACAACAATAACAACAAACTTGGATGTAAACCCAGATTTTCCCAACAATATAAACTAAAATAAAGAGATTTATTTTCATTTTTCTTGTTAAAGCAGGGTTGTTGAAAATGCCCTTTTTTAGATTTTGCGCTGGCCAGTGGTCAAAATTGGTTTTGACCGTCTAAAAATGGTCGAAGTTGGTCAAAACTGTTAAAAAACAAATAAAACGGTTGGCAATCCCGCTCCAATGTTAAAGTTCAGACGAAAATTATTATTAAGTTCTCAGAATAATTAATAGAATGTTGGCACTGTTTTTGTTCTTTTTTTAATTTCATTTTTTTAATAACGAAGAATACATAGGCATTGTAAAAAAAAGAATATCACAAAAAGAGTTTGGCTACATTCGATCTGCCAAGAATTCCTGGACTGAGTAGTGCAGCTACAACACCCTTTTCCGAGCCCTATGGGAATCTTCTGTGGTGGGTTCCTATCTATACCTTAGGGTGACTTTAATACCACATTGGCGCCCAATTCCATCTCGTTTATGACCACCCTTATTTGAAGGGTTTTGGCGTTTCGAATCCCCTTTCTCCACTGTTTTGCTAGCCGCGCGCCTAAGGGACAACAACATCCTTTATTAAATGTCGTAGTCCGAGTTTGACTCATGACACAGTATAAATGCAAATTGAAGCATCTTTGAGTTTACAATTAAAATGTCTCCCCAAAAGAGGAAGCTCTACATTGGAAAAGAGGTGCAAAATTTTGAAAGAACTAGAATTGCGGAAAAGTATTCTTGATTTTGTTGGTTCTGAGACAAAATGGTGTAACCAAGTTTCGTCACAGGCCAGTATTGAGTTTAAAAAAGCTTCCATTAATAAGAAATTTAATGATAATGTGAGTATACCCAAAGTTTCACTGGATACCCTTATACATATGTATAATTGTCCGCCAGAAATATCTACTAAATTAGATATACAGATTGTTCCAGTTTTGTTGGAAACAGCCTGCAATAGGTGCAATAAGGGCAAAGAATAAAAGATAGATGGTCTGTATGTATTTGATGATTTGATTTGTTTATATACCGCGCATCTATCCTTATTTCACTTATATGACTGCTATGTTTCCGAAAAAATGACACAATCTGTATGTATCTTGGTTGTAAATGTAATTTTAGTACTGCCCCAAATCCGGCTCAACTCGACCTTACGGACATGGTAGAAATTTTATGCGTCCAAAGTTGTAGTATATTGTTTTATATTTAGATTACTTAACTTAACAAATATTAGCATCATACCCAAGCAGTTAACATTGAAGATTTTTTAAAAGGTGATATTAGTAATATAACTGCCGCATAAAGCACAACCATCTACAATCTTTGTAAATTACTAGAAAATCAAATT
The DNA here is from genome assembly GCA_963082815.1 of Melanotus villosus. Taxonomy (NCBI): domain Eukaryota; kingdom Metazoa; phylum Arthropoda; class Insecta; order Coleoptera; family Elateridae; genus Melanotus; species Melanotus villosus. Next base: position 12,837,986 of record OY720421.1, read on the forward strand.
AAATCGAAGATAAAAGCAATTAAAACAATTCTATACGAACAAATTATAGCTATTAATATAACAAGAATATTATGCGATTTATAATAGACGAGGACGTTGCTAGGTGACGAGGCGCTAGCCGAATCAACCACGCAACGTCCGAGTCGGTTTAAAATCGCATAATATTCGAGTTATATTTCAAGCTTTATCGTATCATTGGCAACAGTACACAAATAGTATGTAACTAACGAATTATGAAGTTGGAGTTGCTATGCTATTATGTTATGTATAATTACTAATAAAAGTGTAATATAAAGTTGACTTAATAATCAATGATACGATAAAATAGGTTTAAAAGTAAAGGTAAAATTATGAAATCAGGGGAAGATCTATAATTAAATAGAAAATTCCGAAATCCTTTACATCAAAAGTTCGGTTACCATGGAAATAATTACTCGAAGCGTTGCCTTTTAAGTACTGCCGTTTTAAGAGAGGAAATACATCAAAATTTAAACGGCGGTTTTAATCGTAAGCACTTGCAAATGCAAGTAAAAAAGTTTGTTATAATAACTTTAATTGGATGGTATTATAAAGGCATGCTCATTTCTCTTCTGAATCAATTGAAATCGCCCTCCACATCATTATTTTCTTTGTATTTACCATCTTTGATCTTTAAATTAGTAAAATTCGAAAAGGCTTTTTTACCTCCTACGTTCCAGTACTCTCAAAGGAATTTCTACAAAATGTTGACTGCATCCTTAGCAGGTCTTCAAATTTACGTATAATTAATCTTAGATTTGTTAAACGTTGCTTGTTTTTTTTTTGCTTGTGCTTCGTTTTAGCTTATTGCGTTCGAACAACGTTATAAAAAAAACAAAAAAATAAAGCAGGTTTCTTTTTCATGCGAATAGCACCTGTTTACATCGTCTGATTACGTCTTTACTAAGGCGGCTATCCCAGGAGCTTCAGGATAAAATATTATATCGGGACTTCAGTGCTGAAATTCCTTCTCACGTATAACAAAAAAGGTCAGCACCTTAGACGCGGTACAATTACTTCGGCTGAACCAACTTGATAATAAGTTCAAGAAAGTTCAGGTTGAGAGGAGTTTGATTTCCTCAAGAATGCTTTTGCAAATTATTCACGCAAGACTGGAAGTTCAATTTTCTAGGATAGTGTTCGGTTTAATAAGCGAACGAACGTGCAATAGTTATATGGCAAAATATAATTCGTAGTTAATGAGTATCACAGGTAATCAAGTATTTCCTGAAGATGAAACGCTAACTGAGGCGGGAAACTATAATTTATCTTAACACCAGGATACCAAATCGTAATGAAAATTCGCAGCATAACCTAAATGAGCAATGTTTATTATTGCATTACCACGATAGCGAATCCAAATAAATTTATTTTGTGCTTATTATTTAATACCGTTTCTCAACGAAAATAATTATTAAATGTGTAAAATCAGGGAAATTTTAAATTTAAATGCGATTAATCAAAATATTAAGATTTGGGGTTTTTATTCAGTTTATTGTTCGGAAAACGATTTTATTAGTCTTATTTTTTTACACATATAACACAACCAAGGATTTTAGTGTGTCTCGTGTTTCACTTTTTTGGTTCAAAATTCACAGATACCACGAAAGACATTTCTCCAAAGGCAAAGCGAGTGCATTGTGTTTGCTTTGTAATCTTATTTGCGTTTATATCTAGACAGGCCTTTTAAACTCTATGCATTAACGTATTTGAAAAGGCGGACCTTCTGTACTTTGCTTCTCCCGTTTGTCTTATTATGGCATTTATGTTTCATGTAGAAATAATTAACTTTCCTTTCCCAACCTTCTGGGAAATTTCGTTTGCGTTAAACGACGCACGTATTTTTATGTGCAACCATTAAGGCGAAACGGAGATTTCATGGGATACGGTTAATCTGAACACAAGAAAAGGTAGCTTTATGTTTAGCGCAGAGAATGGTAACAGTATTTTCTGTGGAAATGTTATCGCGACTTTGGATCTTAAAATGGACAGATTTTCGAGTTCAGAAAATTTATTTTTTACCGTTAAACCATTAAACCTTAGTATAAATCGGTCTGGTCTGCAAGGACGACCCCGACTGAACATAGCTCTGCTAGTACAGTGTGCAGAAAGTGTGGTATAAAATGTGATGATTAGTATTTATCAAGTTCTATTGACAATTTAACTAATAAGATGAGCTACTGTAGAGCAAATATTCTCGTGGTTTCTACTGAAGATTCTGACTGTGTATTTTATAATGCTATTGAAGAACTTGTATCTGATAATAGAGTGCGTGTAGTTACCCATTTACTTAAACAAAAAGATGTTATTATCCATGACCTACGCTCTCAAATTAACTATTACGCAGGGTTACTATCCCGCAGAAAATTTCAAACCCCTGATAGCGTGATAGCAATTATTCCTTGCTTGTCAGCTATTCTAATACTGTAAATAAACAAAATAAGCCCAGAATTACCGAAGCAACAAGCAGCATCTATCGGTGTAACAGGAACAGTAACACAATTGAAATTCAATAAATAGGTTAATATAGAAGAAAATAATTCCATCGGTCCACATCTACATTATAAACAACAAACAGGTGATCACTAAAAAATAATAAAGTTTCACAGAAGAGTATCCATTACCGGAGCTAATAAAAACGCACCTACTGGTGTAGAAGGTATTCCCAAAACCATAAACTTACATGTGTAAAGGCTTGACCCAAACACTACGCCTGAAAGCTTGGGGAATCTATTAAAAACAAAATTATAGAAGTCCTGTTGTTTATACATGGCCTAATGGTGGCTTTGTTCATAGGCGCCGACAAAATTTTGAAAATTTTCTTGAAACTCCAATTCAGTTATCACCACCAATAGCTAAATTTGAAACCAATGAATTGCGAGAAGAAGTAAAAGTCTTAAAAAATTTCACGGCACCAGGTTATAAGCTTCTAAATGGGGCAATAATTAAAGTTTGTTAGGTAAAGTCGACGGTAAATCTGACAAATAAAATTTAGAAAATTCTAGCATTGTTTGTTGCCTGTAATTTGACCTGAGCCAGGGGCAGATGGGCTACTGTAAATCAGCCCGAGAGTTTTTGACGTGTAGGGATGTCTTTTCGTGTTCTTCAACTTCTTAGTAGATATGCTTCAAGTTTGTCACACCTTTAATTATACCCCTTTTGTCTGAGGATACATAAAATGCTATACAAACCGAACTGTATATTAATCACTGACTCACGGTTCCTTTTTCGAGCTTTAAAGCCATTTTTAAAATTAGTAGCGTTTTGGAGCTTTCGGGCATGATATTAGAAAAAAACATATTTAGCTCGATATTTGAGTATTTTCACTGTGGTAACTTGTTAGTGTCTTAAATATTAATATACAACATTTATCTTTTACGTTGAATATTTCTTGTCTTTAATTCGAAAATTTTCTATACTTTTTTTGTATTGTAATCGTACAGAATAAATACTATTATTATTCTTATTTTTTTCTTTATTGTTTTCTCAGTCTTTTCTCCTGGTTATACAACGAGGCACGGGCTTCGCCAAGCACTCTCCTTGGTCGGCTAGAAACTCTGGCCAGTCTTGTAGTGTTCAGTATCGTGACTGTTTCTTCTTCTTCTTCTCCTTATTATTATTATTACTATTAGTATTGTTTAATTCTCGTCGTTTTCAATTTTTGGCCATATTTCATTTGGATTCACATTCCTCTTCTTTTCTAAAATAATAAAAATATTGTTTTATTGTTTCGTAATCTGTAACAAATTCCTAAAAACAGTTTTAAAATATCAAGACAGAAACAATTACCAGCTAAAACATAATCTTCTTTCTTGCATGATTATTTGAAGTCTGAATGTGTTAAGACCTAGTCGAATTCATATATTTAACACAACATAAGTACTAATACAGGTATAACACGGTAACGCTAATAATGATTTTTGAAACACGTATATTTAATTAAACTTCGGTTTTATGAGGCCATGTCGTGCAGGATTTAAAATAGTTTGCAAGGTTATTTTCTTATATGTGAAATATATAGCAACAAGTTAATTCACTTAAAGCACGCAAAAAATTCATTATATTATCGAGTGTTGCCTAAATTAATAATCCGTGCTAGCCAGAAAATTGTTACTCAGATTATCGAAAAGATCGTCGGGTTAGTTGGCACTCGAAGTTAAGATATATACAATACAAGATTTCATCCTTCGTTAGAGCTAAAGTCTCAATTCGTTTAACCTGTCCAGCCCACCTATACCACTTTATCTGAACAGAAACATCCCGAAGGAGAGGGCGTCTCCCAAAAGAGATTCGCGTAGTAATTCAATAGGCTTAGGTTGTCTATTCAGGAATTAATCAGTCGAACGGATTTAGAACCTTTCGATTTCTAAATGTGGTGAATGTTTCGCAACGGGTAAAAAGCTTGGTGTCTTTTAAATTAGGTCAAGTTTATAAAACTTCCGAAGCGACGTTATGGACGAAGTATCTTATAACAGGAGAGATTTTAAATCAGAACCAACCCTTTGAAGCTGGATAAACAAGAAAGCTTAGGAGAAGGAAATTTCACACCCAGCTCTTAACAGCGTCGTGTTCTTATCGTGTATAAACTCCAATCTTCTTAAGCCTCTGAAAACAACCTAAAAAGCCCGGAGATATTTTTTACCGCATCCTCTCTGAGTTGTCACCTTATCCCTCTGACTCGCTAAAATTTTGCTTACTTGTACGCAATTACGTCAAAAAGGAAAGGACGGTCAATAAGGAAACAATTGCAATTTAAGAAGTTTTAACACTTCATAGAAAACTTTTCTTATAAATAAAACTTGCCGTGCTTGCAATAATTGAAAATTTAGATGACCTTGTTGCGCAGCTTTATTTATAGCAAGCAACAGCGAAGCAAAAAATTAAAAATAAAGAAATATTAGCTACTTCAAGGAAACTTATATAATAAATTATAATCGCATTTAAAAACGTTTTCGAGTTATATTTACTTCAATCTATACTTATAGTATATTTGCAGCCAAATTTTGTTTAAACTGTTATCTCGTCACCTTAATGCAGAACTAGCTTAAGTCCGAAAACCCATATTTTACAGGAGAAGTTTTTTTTAAATAGTTTTCTACGTAATGTTTTTTTTTACTCGAACTTCTAGTATGTGTGTCTTCTTCTTGTCCCGCACGTTATGTTGTTGCATAAACTTTGTTACATTAGATTAAACAAAAAATAATGGACATAGGCTTATTTTCTTAACATGAAGTATTCTAAGTCCAATGATTCGGACTTAGGATATCATAACGTATCGACTTGGAAGATATTCTAAGTCCACAATCTTAAAAATAAAATAATATAGCGTTAACTAATACTAAATTAGTTTATTAAAAAATGTATTATGAACAAACAAACAATATAATATACATTATTATCGATATTTATTCAAACCAGATACAAGCTGCGATAGCTTATGTCCACGATGTAATTAACGTTTATAATCCTATGTCCACTTGCACTATCCTAAGTCCAAAACGGGCACTGCAGTTATATCCCAAGTCAACTTAGAATAGTTCTGCATTTGGTTTAAAAGTAAGAAGGAACTTAGGATGTTTGTGTAATTGCAGTTGCAGAGTATAATGTTAATATTGAGACATAGACTACTTCTGCATCAAATGCAGCACATTTCAATACACAACATAGGCTAGAAAACTGATTTTTGAAAAAAATGGACATAGGCTAGTTCTGCATTAAGGTGACGATCTAAGCTAGATTTTTTAGTAAAGCTTTTCATCTTTTTCAGTTGATATAATTTCCTCGTTTTAATTTAAACCAACACAAAGGATTTCTGTGATACAATTGTCTTATTTTTCCTTTGGTCTTCGTTTTAGTAAGCTTTTTGGCTTAATTTTCCTCACCGCCCTACCCTAATTCTATGTATTGTATACTACAATACGTGCAAAAAACATTACAAAACATTTATTAAGATTATCGAATAACGGGCACAAGAGAATTGATTAATTTTATTATTAGTAATGATAAAATACATTAAATAAATATTTCTTAAAACTATCATTTGCTTGTTTTTCCTTCAGCAGCAATGCAGTCACAAATTCTTGCAGGAATGCTTCTGAAATAATACGACTCTATGTGTTCTTGCGGAAAAGCTTCTCAACTTTCTTCTATAGTTTGCTTCCATTCATCCACATTCGGATTTGTAGCTTCCTCCCTTCTTTTTATCCAAATCCACACATTCTCAATAATATTGAGGTCGGGGGATGAAGCTGGCCAGGGCAATAACTCAACCTGTGAGCGTCCATTTTCAGCTCTTCTTTCAATTCCTCGCCCAGAATTCATTCTCTCCAAAGAGTTAGATGCAGTTTTTAACGACACGCTGTCTTTTTAGACAACTCGTTAGAATCTTTTGTGCCGTTTTTGCGCAGTTGTTCGAGACAAGTTCTTTTAATTAATTCCATAGCAGAACTGCGCAGTTTAAAGTACTACTGTAAATTAACTAACCACTATAAGACTTTGTAAATTTTTTTGCACCTATCGTATTAAACACAGAAAAAGCTTTATGACGACTACCGATTGATAACGATCTACTATGATCGTGACTATACTCTAAAATGAAAAATTGATGAGCATGCAATTGCTTCGTTCAGTTGCCAGATATCTACACATCTGTCAGTTCAAAACTCACGATAAACGAACAATAAAATATAAAGATATCAGCACATTCGGTTCTGTCCTCAACAGGATTTCAGAAGCCTCCAATTACTTGATAACTATCACATCACCTATTACGTTTTCATTTCGAAAATAGATGTTAAATTTTTTTCTTGAATAGACACCAAACTAATACTATTGAACACCTGCTCAAGACTAATAAATTTAATTTATTTGCTTGAAAAATGAAAACAAAATTTAAAAATTAAACGGTAGATGTTAGAAAAATGCTTTCCGTCGAAACAAAGATTCATAGATATAGCTACATAAATACAAATTGAAATATAAAAGTAGACAAGTAGAGTTAGGGATATTTATTCTGTTGATCATGGTTATAGCCCGAAACCCTGCAATTTGAGCAGTAATAATAATAATTTGACATTAATTAATCACTAATTTACTTCCCATGGGAGGTAAATTCCCACATGTTTGATCTGGATGATATTTCGGTTTGTAAATGCTTTTAATGTTGCATGACTTCAAACAGCTGTAACTAGGGCCGCTTTAATCACTGGGCAACTGGGACATTTGTCCAGGTCCCACCAATTGCAAGGACCCAATGTTCATGGTCTACTCAAAATTAATATTATATCTATACATTACATATATTTGTGAATAGGCTGATTAGGGAAGTAAAACTAAAAGAGATATTTTACGTGTCTGCGTAGGCGTATGCACATTATAATTTCTTGAAGGTTGCTAAGTCCGCATCCTTCTTGAAATTGTAGTGTTTATACTTAGCTACTTACTCTGTCTCATTAGTTCCTGGAATACTGGAGGTGTTTGTAATTCATTATTTTACCAGTTTTGGTGCAATTCACAAGTAAACAGTGAATAGTGAAGGATGAAAAATTAGAGTTTGTTAGTGTTTTTGTTTGTTTCTTATTTAATTAAAAAAAGTAAATATGTGTATTAATTAATATTATTTTATTAAGTATCTAATTTATTTTATTATCATCCGATATACACTTAACAACCATGTAAAATAATAGATTTGCTTTATAAATTTTCAAATAACTATTAAAATTGTATTTTCCAGAAACTATGTAAAGAGTTAGCTTGGTTTGAAGTCGTCATATATATTTTTTAAGCAACTGGTAATCGGCTCATAATTAAACTCTAAGGCTTTAACTGCGTTTGAATAAGTAGACCATTGAGTATTGAATTCAAAGAGTGGATTAGTAATTCACATCGATGTGATGAAGCAGAAAGAAATCGTACAATGCTTCTATTACTTCGAAAAAGTTTATTTTAGTCATACATATCTTTACGCGCTTGAGAAAATGAGCAGCACATGGAATGTATGCTGCTAAATCATCTCTACATAATTATCTTCTAAATATTTTTAGAAGATTTACCCATACGAGAATGAATGGGAATAACCTTTAGAAATCTTTCCATAGGCTGTGTGGTTATTTTATTAACAAACCGAAGAATAAAAAAATGACAGTTGCTCCACGTGACTTATATCAGAACTGGAATCGACTCATATTGAGTAATATTTTGCCAATTTGACTTGACGGATTGAGTATACCCACAGAGCAGGTAATAATACTAATACTCTAATACTTGCTGTATGTTATAACTCATGGATGTTGTTGCCCCCAAGCGAGGAGGGATGGTGGGCCATGTTAGTATAGTCTTCCCACCTTAAATCGAATCACCGCTCATAAACCCACGCATACGAACAGGAAATGATTAAGGAATAAACGATTTCGATATTTTCGCCACAGGATTAACAAAAACAATAAATAATGGATTACAATAAAGGAAACCTCGGAAAAGAAAATGAAGAGACTAAAACGATGATGACCCGGCCAGGAAATAGATTACGAGATAAACAATATAAGAAGAAAAATGTACTTAGGTTAGGGACGTAGAACATCACATCCTAATGGGAGTAGACACAACAGAAGATGAAGAAAATATAGCATAAATAACACAAGAAGATGTAAATGTGGCAATATCCAGTTTAAAAAATAGGAAGGCGCCTGGACATGATGAAATTAAGAACGAATTATTGAAATATGGAGGAAGTGACTTGATATCAGAACTTACATATCTCTATCAAATTATATTAGCTCAAGGAAAAATAGAATACCAGTATAATAATTCTTTTATTCAAGAAAGGCGAGAAAATTATAGAGGTATCACATCATTGAACACGGCCCAAAAACTATTAACCAAGATCATTCTCAATAAAAATTTACCATTTATAGAAATCAGCGAGGAGCAGCAAGGTCTGACATGGGGTCGAGCAATTATCTAGTGCGAATATTAGTTAATATAGAAACAAAAAAGGTAGAACATAAAAAGAAAAGAGGGAAAACGATATGGAACGTAGAGGAACTACAAAAATCATAAAAGAGAATGGAATACCAGCGAAAAATAGAAGAAGAGCGTAGCAAAGGAACAGTGGAGGAAGTATAGGGACATCGAGAAAATAATAATGAAGTCAGCAAAGCTACGTTAGAAAGGAAAAGGCACAAAGAGAAGAAACAGTTGGTTTAGTAAGAATGTTGGTTGGAATTACAAGGAAAGCAGAAAGCAAGAGGGAGAGAACTACAGACAGGCTTAAAGGAATACGAATTAAGGTAGCACCAGCAAAAGAAAATGTAGCGTAAAGCTAAAAGAGATTATAAAGAAGCGAGCAATACAGGAGATAGAAGAAAAATATATAAGAAAGAAAATATGTATTTTCTATCGAGGGATAAAAACGGCACGTGGAGAAATATGAAGGTCATCTCTCTTGTTCTGCAAAGATAAAGAGGGGAAATTGACAGGAAGCGAAAGCAAAATAGTACTTAGAAAGATGAAAGGAATATTTTCAGGAAAGCAAATGAGGGTAGAGTAGACGAAGGAATAGAATGAAACAAAACAGCCGTAGAGATGCCCACTAAGGATGAGATTAAGAATAGTTTAAGAAAGTTGAAGAATAATTCTTTTTGCAGAAACTCTACAGTAATACCACAGTTTGCACCTTTTTACCAGTCACATCTTTGAATATAAAACTACAGGAAGGAGGCTATACAGGTGTCCGTAAAAAGGAGGACAATCCGTTAACCACATATTCCTTAAGCAAAAATAATTTTTGACTTTTATATTGCCATTTTTCATTTTAGATCCACACGTGCGATGTACAGGGCGTCAAAGTTTGAAATTTAAAACTGATTATTTTTAATAAGTGAAGTATTTAATAAACTATCAATTTCAAATTTGGTACAGAGCTTCAACATAAATAGTCACATCTTTTGAGAAAAGCAAAATGAAAACAACTGTCAAATAATCAAAATACGGGGGGTGCAGTACCCACTGACCTCCCCTGTTTTTTAGTACCTACGCCAGTGACTTCCAAGCTCTCTTTTTTGAGATAATCATGCATTTTGGATTATTTTTTGTCTTTTATCAAATTTTGATAAAATCGTTCGTTTTAGAGAGAACTTGAAAAGTACTGGTCAACACCCTGTATCTCTTTAACCTGCAACATTTTACGTAGGCAAATTTGGATCAAAATATTTATTTTTATGTCTATTATTTCCAATTGCTCTATAGCCCATAAGTTATGCTTTCAAATTTTTCATTTTGCTTTTTTCTGCCTTTTTATCTTCAAATGCGAAAATCTGGGAAACGGCTTGAGATATCGAGATCGATCAAGAGTCCATTTTTTACGTAAAAATGTTGGCTCTATTATAGTTTAAAGTATAAATACTACTAACTGTACGGGTAAAAAAATATGGGTAAATTAATTTATCACGAAGCACGTAGCAAGCGCCCTCTAGGAAGTATCTTCAAACTAATACAAAATTCGAATTTCCCATTCTCGAAAACCCCTGTAACATTTTACTTAAGAAAATTTGGCTCAAAATACCTATTTTTATGTCTATTATCTCCATTTGCTCTATGGTCCATAAGTTATGGGACACCCTGTATTTTGCAAAGTTCTAATCCATATAAAATATGTATATGATATTCACTCTCGACCTTTCTCTTGACATTGAAATTATAACATCGAATTGACTGCAAATGAGTCATACATGGGTCTTCAAAATGGCGACTTCCGTCGCGCTGTTTGTTATAACTACTAAAGCGCTACACTCCTTTCTGTAGTTTTATATTCAAAGAGTCGCATTTGCAAATTTCTCACATATATCGTATGATCAAAAAGTCTTTGCATAGCAGGTGCTGTGGAAATTACATGGCAACTCTGAAATTATTTACCTCTATTATTTTTACGGTCATTGACCATTTCCTAAACTTCTGATAAATTAAAATTTTCAGGGAAAAACATTTTTATAACTAAACAAAGTTTAGTTGAGATTTACAACCAAAAATTACAAAGAAATATTTTTTTGGAACATTTTTAGTTACAATCTGTTCACTTTTGAAAGATGTCAATGACGTAAAAATAATAGAAGTAACCAAATTCAGAGATAACTTTTAATTCCACAGCAACCGCGATGCAAAAACTTTTTGATCATACTATAGTTACAGACAAGGGAGAAGCTTTCCTTTACCTTTATTTCAATGCTTCTCAATATGCGTTGCTAAAAATGGGTCAAATTCTGAAATTAGACCAGTAATCCCATGTAGTAATAATTGTTATTTGATCCAAATTTTTCGTTTTTACCTCGAAATGCCAAATTTCGTTCAGCTTGACGTTTGATTGCGGCTACTACACATTTTAAAATCTCAATCCAACAATCCTGTTCCTTTTCTGATTGAAATTGCTAATGAATGTCAATTCGACCGACCGTTCCTACGCGACCTTTTTAAATAATGGATTATACATTGCTGATGTTCCTCACTATTTTCGTATTGTGTAAGTCGAATATTAGATGATACCAAAAATTTCAGCTACCCGAATAAACGACAACAAAAACAATAAAATGATTCTTTGGATAAATAAATTATAAAATCTCTATTAATCGTTTTTTACACCTAAATAATCCCATATCTCAGAAGTTTTATAATTTTTATCAAGATTTTTACATAATTCTGGGCTCTTATTACTTCAATAATCTTAGAGACTATTGTTTGTTTCGTCTTGAGCAGGCTATAATCCAGGATTTGATGAATAAAAAAATTCAATTAAAGGTGTGTACTCGTATTTTGCCAAATTCCACTTTATCATTTCCCTCTAATGATCCTGGCGGCTTTGTAGGTTGTAGTAGCTTTGATGTATCGTTTTCCCAAATGCAACCATTTCTTCAAATTGTTTCTCTGAATCGACTTGTTCATCAAGTTTTGCTGAAAAATAATCGTCTGCACGTGTCTTCTTGGGGCATTCTTCGAAAAACGCGAGGACAATTTTTGAGGGTTTTTCCTTACTTTTTGATTCCTTTTTTTATAATGTTGCCTTTTTGATTCGGTGATTTATACTTTTAAATTAATTTAAGACAAATGACAAAGCTACAGTAAATAACCGAGCATCACGTATAATTATTTTACAATTTTGTGCTCTAAATCGTAGCAGAATTTAATAAAGTAAGTGTGTACTTACAGTCGAAATCCCGTGCATTAGAGATAGCAGTTTATTTATTAGATGGTTTAGAAAAGTTTGTAGAAGAAATAAGGGATCGATTTCAAGAATTTGAAATAGCCACTAGGAAAATATATCCAGAAAATCAGTATAGCACGAAGGGAAAATGTAAACGTACATTTTTTGATGAAAAAAACTATCTTTAACTTTATTTTTGTAACACATCTTTTGGCAATATTGAAGGGAGGACCCACAAAAATAAATATTGTCCGTGGTCCATTGTACCCTTAAAGCGGCCCTGGCTATTACATAGGTTGATTTTAATTTAGCTGTAGTCATAATTTTATTATAAGTATTAGCGGAATTTTGTTTGGCGATTTGCTTCATTAGAGGGGGGGGGGGTGAAAATTATACCAGTTTTTGACTAATTACCTTCAGCAAATTTTTTGGTACCATTTTTTTATAACTCGAATTTTCTTAATTATTATTTTATTAAAATCGGATTAAAAGAAAAAGGAAAACAAGCAATAAATTCACGTGTGTCCTTTGTGCCGTTTTTTTCAAGTTCCGCTAAGGGATTTTATGAGCTTCTTCGATTTTCATCTGGTACGAATTTTTATCTAGTCTCCCAAAGTCCCGAAGCCCAGGCGTCGGAAGCCTCCTTGTAGGTTACATCACCTCACCTAGTCGTTTAAAATATTTTCAAGTCCCACCGTCAATTGACTTCCTTCCGAAACCTGTTACTCCATCCAAAAGGTCAGATTGACATATTTAAATTACTACTTTTGGTTTTCATCTACCGATTTCGACTGTGCCGTAGTTTTCATGAACAACTTTTGTTTTTCAAAATTTAATCAACCTGCTTGTTGGTTTTTTATTGTTTCTGATTAAATCAGTTTTCGACAAAATTTGGTATCAATTATCGACCTTTTTTTTAATATCTTCTCACATTGTTAACATTAAGTTAATTAATTTCAGTTTTTCAGTGGTTTCGGTGGTTGTCAATTAGATTTGGTAATTATTTTAAGTAGCATTCAATATAATAGTTATAATGACCTATTCATTCTTTTAATTAAATAAGTAGAAGATTTGAAACTAGAGTTTGTTTCAGTTACATTTCCCACTTGTAAATGTGAGAAACTCTGCGCACAAATCATGTCAACCGAGGTCCGGTTTTCTTTTTGTTTGATGCAAATTACTGGAGTTTACGTTTGATAATTGCTTGCCATACTTTTATAGTATATTATAATACAAGTTAGTGTATAAGAAAGCCTTTAAAGAACGCGCGACGGGTTTAAGAACACGAGGCAACGCCGAGTGTTTTTAGCGGCGCAAGTGTTTGAATATTATAATGTTTCGTATTGATTCTTGGTTGGTCCTTTTCCATAGTTAATCGTTGGTAATGGTATTAGGCCGGAAAACTTTTAATATTCTCCTAAGACATTTATTTATAACACTTGAATCCTTTTCTGATTTTTTCGGTCATGGACCATGTTTCGCTACCATAAAATAACACCGACTTGACATTACATTTGAAGATTCTCAATTTCGGGTTTCGATTAATCTGCGTTGATACCCAATTTTTTTTTCTATGTCCCAAAAGTCTGTTCTGCCTTCCATATTCTTCGTGTTATATCCGAATCTGTGCCACCTTTTATATTTACCATGCTTCCCAAATAACAGAATTCTTTTACTTGCTCTATCTCTTACTGGCACAGTAGTTTCTCTTGTTCTTCTCCGAACCCTATTCTCATTTCTTTTATTTTCGCTACATTTATTCTAAGGCCCATTTTAATCGATTCTTTTTCCAATTTGCTAAGGATGTTTTTCATATCCTCTACAGTTTGTGACGTAAAACATATTATATTCTTATTTAATATATTATGTTCGATTACTCTATCAAGTATATACAATCAAAGCATATATTAAATCGAAGTGGTGATACAATTTCTAGAAAATTATCGCCCAATACTCTCCTATCACAGCTATATAAACTTTTAACGCAAATCATAACAAACAGACTGGAACAAAATCTAGACTACTATCAGCCTGTAGTACAGGCAGGATTCTGAAGCAATTGACCACCTTCTAACTCTTAGAACTCTGATCGAAAAGGCCAACAAATATAATTTAACCCTGTATCTTATATTTGTTGACTACAAAAAGGCCTTTCACACAATATAAAGATGGACAATCGAGAAAAGTCTGCAAAATAGTCGGATTGACTCCAGCTATATAAAGTTGTTACATAATACATATGAAAAGGCCAGCTGCACAATAGCACTACATCAAGAAACAAATCCAATAATTCATATTGAAAGAGGGGTGGGACAAGGGGATACGATCAGCCCAAAATTATTCATAACAGCTCTAGAAAATATCTTCAAAAAAATAAACTGGAAAAAGAGAACGCCTAAACAACTTGAGATTCGCAGACGATATAGTTCTGATATCCGATAACCCTCAAGACATAAGTGAAATGTTTATAGATCTACAGAACGAATCGGAGAAGGTAGGCTTAAAAATAAATGCTGCTAAAACAAAAGTTATGCCAAACAGCGACGAGGAAGTGCTTATCACAGAAGGCGAAAACAACTTGGAGAGAATCAATGAATATCTTGGGCAGTTGATAAAAATCAACAAGGAAAATCAAACGGAAGACACAAATAGAAGGGTCAGACTGGAATGGGCTGCCTATGGAAAAACATCTCATATATTAAAGAACCAAAAGATGCCGATAAAACTACGAAGTGAATGGGTTCTTCCAGCGCTGACATGGACGTTGACGAGAACAAATATGGATATGGTTGTCAAGGCACAAAGAGCGATGGAACTAAATATTAAACTAACAGACCGAAAAAGAATACAGTGGATAAGAGAGAAAACTAAAGTAATAACTAGACGTACCAAAACACATATCCTCACTTAAATGGAGATTTTACGGACACACCATGAGACAAACATACAACAAATGGAACAAGAAAATACAGTACTGGAGACCGTGGACAGCTAAGCGGAATTTGGGACAACCACAACACAGATGGGTAGATGACATTAAAAGCTCAGCAGGACTGGGATGGAAAAACAGCGCAGAAGATCGGGAAAGCTGGAAGCGAATGGGGGAGGCCTTTGTCTGACAATGGACGAATGAGGACTAAGGCTCTATTTGTATTTCTGTGGATTTCCTTTTATGAAGAATTTGACAGGTTTTTTTACCGTACATTATCTTGATCAGTTATAGCACTTTCGAAGGGATTCCAGCAGATTTTAGTATGTTCCATAGGATTTGGGGTTTTATGCTATCGAAAGCTCTGGCAAAGTTTACATAAACCAGACAGAGTGTTATGTTCTTCTCTACTGTCTCTTCTATTACGAGGCTAGTTATTTCAATCTGGTCAATACAAGATATTCCTTTACTGAGCCCCGCTTGCTGTTGTTTCAGGTTTTTGTCGATATTTGGGTTAATTCTTTAATTCATTATACCTTTTTTTACCTTGTTTATGCTTTTATTTGTGTGTTTTCTAATTTTTCTTTTTCACGGGATTCCCACTGAAGATAGATTTCCCTGAGCACAATATTTTCAGACTATCGAAACAGTACAATTTTTGTTGTAATTGTTATTTACTGAAAAATAACTTAATTAAGTAACTTTCGAACCAAAGTGCATGAAAATAATTTAACTCTCCTAACCATGTTGGAATAAAGTTCCTAGCTACCGAAACATAGAAAAACATAATGTAAAAAATTGTTATATAAATAACTATACATATATTTGCCTACTTATTTATGTTACATCACTCTGTAATAAGCACATTCCCTGGCATTCTCTGACCAAAATAAAAAAATAAGAAATATCCTAATTTTTCCCGGATTTGCAGAAACGTGAGAACCCTGTTTCAGGGCAAATTGTTTAAGTTTAAAGGGCACTCATAAATTTTAAAGTAAAACGTCTAAAGGTAAGAAGCCCTCTAGGCTGACTGTAGCTGTCTAGTTATTCCCAGGGCTGTAAACTATTCCATTCTTTTTCCCGACTTTGAGTTTTAGCCGCGAGTCACCCCACTTTTCCTGCTTTTTCATTCCAAATATAAATCTTAAGTTACTTTTTCTAGTGGATCTAAACATTTTTACACGGTCAAAATAATTCGTTATTTAAAGCAAATAAACCGTATTGAATGTTCATTACTGCACTGGAAATCCTTAATTAGGAAAACTTTTGTGCATTCGCGATTTTATTTGAAACTTTGTTCGTTAATGATAATATATTTAACATGAATATTTTGTATGAGATAGGATTCTGGTCTTACCTCCAAGAGGATAACAAGATAATGAAATCCTCTATTAGCATTAATAACGAAATTTTAGACAGTTAGGGGTAGTTCGATATGGAATCCCCACGGAGTTTCGCTTTCGAAATGTTGCCTCATTTTCATTTTGTGATACATCGGTTGCCAGTAGTTGTACAAGTTTGAAATTTTATTATAAAATAAATTTATACATAATTCATAATAATTCTAATGTGTTGTAAGTAAGAGGTATATGTTTTAAGCAAGGGGCAATGATACGTACAAATAATGCATGCTAAATTAGCCACAAAGGGACTTTGTTGGAATTTTTATCGGATTACATTTAATTTTAAAGCAGGCAGATAGTTAATTTAGGTGGTATATTGCGGTTAAAACTGGATTCCATTCAGGTAACAATTTTCAAATATTCTCACTTTACGCGGTTGTGGTTCATTAGAGAATATTAACACCTCGCAAATATTCGTTATAAAACGTTACTTTTTGCGTAACAACTTACTTTTAGTAAATTGTTAAATTGTCAAATAATTTTAGAAGCTTAGCGGAATGCAAATTAATTAAAACGTTATGCCTTTGAAACGCAGTATTTAACTAATTATTATGCTCTAATTGCTTGTGACGAACTAAAATTTTATTACATTATCTTTCCGAGATAATTAGTTGTTTTCAGCACAACTTCTTAATGATGTACTTGCTTATCCAAAAGTAATTGCTAACTAGAGGTTCCAACTATTACTAAACACGTTAAGATCTAACGTTTAGTTCCATCCTGCGGCGTTGTAAATAAGTTCAACTCTGGTTAAACTAAAGGCAATTTTTTATACTAAGATATTCTCAGCGAAAGCAGAAAAGATTAACTTGTAACAAATTATAATAACTTCATCTAAATGTATACGTATCGTACCCCGAGGCTAATCTAAAACTGAAGACGATAATAGTTCATGAACCTAAACTTACGGTGGAGTTTCCGTACTTTTATAGCTTCATGACTTTGGAAAAGCATCACGCAAAATTGGTTTACAAGAACATGTCAGTAAGTTCATAAATATTCATGGCTCGTTTTCCTAAAGATATTATTTAATGTTAATCACACGTCAAAACTATCCTGACTTGAAGTGGATTTATTAAAAGCATTTCCCTTGTGCTTTTGTTCCGCGTAAGAAAAATTGGAACAAACTACTACTCAAACTAAAACAAACTGCATTATAGCCTTTAAATTATTTACACAAAGTGGGTAATTTATTAAACACTATATACAAGCTTATGGTTGCAAAACTGAAAATGTCGACGATTTTTTATGGTACGTCCGTGAAATTCGTAAATTCAAAGCCGAAAATGTGTGGTCGCTTATTGAAAGAAAATAAACGAAGACGGACATCCCCCTAAATCGCATTTTAAAAATTTCATTTCCTCAAAATTGTGTTAACTATTTTTCTCGGATAATAGTCGGTGCTTTGCAGAAGACTTTAGGATCGAAAACCGACTAAAATTAATTACAAAAGCGATTAAAATTCAACCTTGGTGATTTAATAAAATAATGAACCTTTGTCCAATTATTCATGTGTTTGGTCAAAGATAATGCTATCCATTATACACTGCCAGCAGTGAATAATCATTATTCACGGTGTCATGGTAACATCATTGTCTATGGTGTATAAAAAGGTGTATAATGAAGGAAATAGGTTATGTTTCTAATCCTACCACTTCGTTTAACATAGTCCTACCACATGGTTTTAGTAACGTTGATATTTAAATTTTAATTAAAAATTCTTCGTATTTGTAGTCGAGGACAAAGTATAGTATACGACTCGCTATAATAGCTACTATTACCTCGGATAATTGCAAAACTCGCTCGCTCACTTGCACATTATCCTCGGTAATAATACACACATCACAAAAGTCTAGGGATATATTTTTTTTTATGCAAAACTGTCAAGTATTTTGATTTTTTTTAGGTGGTCTGCATATAATAAATTAACACAATACCTTTACAACATTCTAAATTAGAAATTTAATTTAAAACAAAAGAAGACAAGTTGAAAAAGCTTTAATGAAACTTATTAGCAAAAAGTTGATTTTATACAATCATAAGAAATTGAAGTGTCAGCACTTAAAGTATTCATTAATTAAATTTAGTAGAGAGTATTTCCTCCTCTTTGGTTCAAAACGGCTCTGCATCTTCTAGGCATTGATAAAATTAAATTATCTATTGCAGCTTGCGGTAACTGTTGCCAGTGTCTTACAAGGGTATCACGAAACTGAATCCGAGTATGAATTTCATCCAATTCACTTTCAATGCTTCTTCCCAACATGTCCCACACGTGCTCAATAACGTTTAAGTCTGGGGACTGCGCAGGCCATGGTAAAACAGAAATGTTTTCGTCTTCAAGCCACTCGGTAACAGTACCTGCAACGTGTGGGGTGGCATTATCATGCATTAGAATGAACTCAGGTCCAACAGCACCTGCGAATGGAAGCACTATAGGCCGCAGTACCCTATTTAGATACCCATCGGCATTTAAAAACCTCTCAAGAAAACAGAGATCTGTTTTTCCGCCAATGCAGATACCACCCCACATCATTACGGTACCTCCTTTATAAGAATGGACATCTTGAACACATCTGAGCCTTTCCAAGTTACCAGGTCGTCTCCACACTCTAACTCTTCGGCTGTCAGGGTGTATTCCAAAACGAGATTCATCTGTGAACAAAACCCTAGACCATTGCTCTTCTGTCCACAGAATATGCTCTTCAGCCCATTCTACTCTACGTGCTCGATTACCATGTCGAATTGGTGGGGCTCTTATTGGACGTCGGGCGTGGAGATTAGCTTCATGCAATCGATTTCTGATTGTTTGAGAACATACAGTTACATTATGAGTAGTCTGAAGCTGTGAAAGCAATTGTTTAGCTGTAATTATTGGTCGTCGTCTAGCTTCCAATGTTAAGTAGCGATCTTGAACTGCGGTAGTAATGCGTCCACGACCTGGATGTTGTTCGCTAGGATCTCCGGATGTCCTATATCTACGCCACAGTCTGCTGATAACACTTTGAGAGGTGCTTAAAGCTGCTGCAACGTCAACTTGTCTTCGGCCAGCTTCTAGCATACCTACAGCTCTGTTCATTTCAGCTAAACTTAAATGTTGTCGTTGTTGATTACCTTCCATAATAACAGCACCAATAAAACTTAAATCACCCCAATATAAACGTAAATTAACTGTAAATGATGATTACATTATTCCCTAACAACACTGAAATTGCTTTACTTTTATTTGAATTGACAATTAAGCATTTGCATTTGTTTGTTTATTATTGAAACAATTGCTATCGCTAGCCCAAAGACTAGCACTAGCATACTTGATCAATGGTAGAGATATTTAATAACAAAATTGATTTATATCGATAAAAAAATATATATCCCTAGACTTTTGTGATGTGTGTAGCATTCATTATAGCGTCGTGTATAACATACTATTCCATCTTTACAACTAAGTTTAATTAAAAATCTATAATAACATTAACTAAATTCAGACGTTTTTTGAATTATTTATAGATTTTTGAATAATTTTCCAAACAGACAACTCGTCAAAGCTAATGCTGTTTGGATAACGACAGAAAGAAAAATCCATTATATTATGTTTATAAAAGTTTTGAAGATATGAGAAACATTCGAACGAAGCATTTCGCTTCGAGTAAAATTAAATTACATTAAGGATGCGGCAAGGTACGTTTACATTTTAAAGAATTTTCCAAGAAAAATACGAAGAATTAAACGGAAATTCGTTTTGTTTACACAAGCACAGTTTTAGTTTACTTTATAAAAAAACCCAAAACGTGTAGTGCGATTCGAAATCGATTTGGATTTAATAAACTGTGCAAGTAGTTCCTTATCTCGTTGCAAAGTAAACCTTTGATATACAATAGGTACCTAATGGATTCGACATCCACACATCTTTGTGTTTTGTCACAGAACGTAATGTTAATTGCAACCATAGAGAACCGGTAAAGGAAAGCACAATAATTATAAATCCGCAGGAACAAAGCAGATACTTGTTACATTATGAAGCGTAGAGTGAAAGGGCGGTAAACTTTGTACACGCACACAAACATAATGAAATTTAGCTGTAGGTAGTTTTAATTAAGAGTATAATTCCACCATAGCGAGCACTTACGCTTCACATTTGGGTAAAACGACTTTCACTGTGAAATAAATTGCATTCGTTCTTTTTCTGTTATTTTGTGTGAAATCCAGCAAGCAACCGCCTTTTATGAAGGGTTAAAAAAATTTCGTAATTAAAATCCTTAAATTTGTTATATGTCAATTATATTAATTTGGACTGTCCGGTATTCTTGGATTTAAATATTTCATTATTTGGTAGGATGTTCCTTTATTGGCCCCGAACGTTATCTTCTATTTTATTTACATAGCTTTGCATCTTTGTTCCCTCAATTCTCTTTTCTTTTCAGTAAAGCATGTAAATATTTATATTTTATTCTGTCTTGGGGATTGCTGGGTTTATTGCTGATGTACCGTAAAACATCCTTTGTCTACTTTCAACCTTATTGGGGCGATCCTTTCATGTAGGCTGCTGTATATTTAACTCTAGCTTCAAATTTATTACTTTGTGAACATTGCTACTTCTATACTTGCGTGTTCTGGACTAACTCCATTATCGGTCTTTAGTTTTGTTTTTCTTTCTGTTACTATTCTTATGTTTACGTATATATTTTCTTTCCCTTATATCCTTCCAATTTACCTGCCTTATTTGTAAAGTTCTTCGTGTTAAGTTTCTGAGTATTCCAAAATTGTTGCTTTTTCTTCATCGGATTGTAAGTTTTAAAAGTGATCGTATCCAAAACAGATTACTTTAGAATAATAATAAGGTACGCTACTTCTATTTCAACAGGGCTTAAGCCCTGCTAAGATAGAATTTACATAAGAAAATAAAACATTTATTTCCAAAATCTAAGAATAATCGTTGAGTCAGCCTTTGATGGTGAGTAGCAAATCATTGGTTTAATTATTCATGAATTAATGTAGATACGTAATACATTATCTGGGAGAGGCGGTACGGTAGTGAGTATTGGTGTGGCCCATCGCTCTGCAAAGTTAAGCATCGTGTCACGTGCTAATTCCGCACTACGACAACTTATACGAAGTGCTATGGCTCGCGGCTAACATACAGTCGAAGAAGGGGGGTTCGAAACGCTTAATCCTTCAAATGGGGGGTCGTAATCGGAAAGAAAAATGGACGCCACTGCGGAAATCACCCAGGATGGTTTCGAGGAACGTACCGCAGATGGTTTCTCTGTGCTCGAAGGGGGTTGGGGTGGCTGCACCCTACTGCTGGATGTTACTTACCCTTACTTACTGAAATAAATACTGCTACTGGCAGGCGGACTTACAGGGTTGTTCACAATTATTAAAACAAACACAAAACACAAATAAAAGGCAATAATGACAACAATAAGTTTTAATGATTGTAAGAAATATTTAAAATATGACACAAAATTAATTCATAAGTTCGATCTTAGATTATATGAAAAGGTGATTGAAGGATACCACATTTACTCAAGCTAAGGCAAATATAGTTAACGGCTAGGCACCGTTAATCGGAATCAAATGAGTGGTAATGACAAAACTTAAACTAAAAATCTGATTACAAGTAATTTTAAAACATGCAACATAAAATTGGTTAATGCCGCGCTGTTTCCGAATCGTTATCACTAAAACAAGTATAATACGCACGGATTGAGGAATTAACCGATGCTGATGGTGTGCCGATGGTAGAATGGTGGTGGCCAAAGGTTTCTTTTTAAAAGCCTTTACGTTTGTGTTCCTGCAAAATAGAAGGGTTTAGGAACGTAGGAGCCTAGTAGGACTTGTGAGGTTCCAGAGTAGCTTTTGTACGGCAAAAAGGGTTAAGGAGAATTGTAGGTGCCTAATGAGATTTGTAAGATCCCAGAGTAGCTCTCGTACGCTCAGAAGGAATGGACCCTCTGATTCTGTGATCAATTGTATTTATACAATAATTTTGGACAGTCACAAAATAGAAGGGGCTTCTTTTATCGAATCAAATCGAACTTCATACTGTTTTGTATCCTTCATAAGAAAACTCATTTTCCCATAGGAATTCTTCCATATTGCTGCCGATATTTATAGTTCGGTTATATCCTTAAAATTTGGCACTTTGCTGCGATGCCAAGATTCTTAATTAAGGAAGAAAGAAAGGAAATTAAAACTACACGATTAGAAAAGGAAGGCAAGTGCAAAAATTTTACCTTACCATTTCGACTAGCCATGACAAAAATAAAGAAAAATGAAGGTGTTCCCAAGCTTCATAGGTCAGTTTGGTTGTATTCTATTCCAAACACAAAGTTATGCAAATTGTTAAAAGAAGTGGAAAGAACAGAATTAACAAAGAGTTAATATACGTATAACAATACAAAGGAATAAACGGGAATCTAAATTTAGCGTTTCTAATGAATAAGAGGATCAAACATGAGAATAACTTAAACCCATATTTATTCGTAATCTGCATGTGATAATTGTTGACAACTGTAAAGAAAGAGACAACAGAAGCTCTTACAGGAAAGTGAAATTTATTCAACCTATCTACAAAGTCTGGCTTTTGCGGGCGACGTATAGTAATTGTCACAGAAAACTCAATAGATTAAATTAAATACATGATAAACAGGCCCAGAAAATAGAGGCCTAGAATTGAATATAAAAAAAAACGTAAAACAATATTTTTAAGACTTAATGAAAAAACAGCTAACTGAGAAACCAAATAATTCAAATGGAAGAATAAATACATCAAAGAGGATTAGAAAAAGCTAAAAAGACACAAAATTAAACTATAGATTTGTCGTATTCTACTCACATTAACGTAAGCTACACGAAATTCGACAAAGCAAGAAATCTCAATATTATAATAATTATTAGAAAAGCAAAAATAATTTCTCGGACGTTTGCTTTAAAAAAATAAATATTTTCCTAATATTACAGAAAGACGCCCAATTATAAAATTGGATACAGTAATCCATTTCCATCAGGGGTACTTGTGGCATCTAAATGGAAATGTATCTGCATAACTCAAGAAAATGGCTTCTATATTTGCATTTCTCATTCATAATCGATTTATTCCAAGTGTATCGCTATTGTCTAACCAAACAAACAAGAAAGGAAAAGAAAACTAATAATCATCCATCTAAAAACATGATAATTCCTCACCGAGCTTCCCTTACTTGACTGCCATATTTGCCAAAGTTGCCCATTTAAATGGAAATGCTAATCTTTAGTACACATAAAAACGAGAAAGTCTCATGTGAAGCTCCTTACATAATTGAAAAGCTTGTTCATAGCAGAACAGAAGACGGCAACCTTAAGCCATTGTACTGGGTTATGTTGTGGGTTACAAAACTACTTATGATAAGTTATCATGACAACATCAAATATACATCTCCCTTAATGCACCCGAAACTGACTGATTGCGTAAAGTTCTGTCAGTAGGAGCGGTTTGGGACCGATCCCAACTCCCCGAACTTCATAAATTAATCGAGAGCGCAACCATCAAAATTCCCCGTTCTATCCTGACATTCGTGTTAATCACACTTAGGAAGTTAGGTGTTACGTGAAGATACGTGCGACATTCTGTGAAAGTTGTTGTAAATAAATCGTTACAGTTTGTAAACAATGGAAATTGCTTATATTCAATGTGTATTAATGAGGGAGGGTTTTTCGTTCTGAAATTGACTCATCCGGTTATCATCGTAATACATGCTAGTAACACAGCAAGTTAATACCGGTAAAATGGCGTAAGCAACAATGTAAACGTTAACAACAATATAAACAGGGAATATTAAACTAATATTACCCAGAAATGTATGCAACCCTGTTTGATTATCCGCATGCCGTAACAACACCGTAAATTTACACTAAAATATGTATAAATTAATGATTTATGATACAATAAAATTTCAAAACAAAGCTGAGCATATTTTAATATCCCATTTCAAAAGTAATTGTCCAGATTTTATACTTCAATCACTGCCATAACCATTTTCAGAGAAAAAGAAGTAATCTAAACTAAATAAACTCAATCGTTAAACAGATTCACCTACCCAGTGTTTCCAACTTAACTTATTTTAAGCTAAATCTAGCTCATTGGAGTTCAAATTTTTTTGGAAGATACCAAAAAAGCCGAAAACCTATAGAATCTAGCTTTTTTCTCTAAGTTTTTGCCAGAAATATAACTTACATGTAAAACTGAAAAAAACGTCGCTTAAAATACTGAATTGAATATATTTTTGAGTTTTTTTCCTCTTACGGTTGGTTTACCCTGCAACTCGGCCTAAAACATTGTGCTTCCCGTGTTATTTCTCACTATAGTTGCAGCCTGGTGTCTGAAGAATTCCAAGATGCTTTATTACAAGTTCTTTGTAATACATTTAATATTTCCAAGTTTGATTCTACAAGCAAGTTATAGTTAGGCAATACTCGAAACTTTGCGGTGTTTTGAGTTGCATATCTTCAAATCTTTTTCGATTTCCGCTTCCTTCTCGCAAGTCGTTCTTCGTAGTCGAACGTGGTTTTTGGTAGCTGAAATTATAAGTTATTAATATACATTTATATGGATCATCGCTACTTTAAAACCATATTTATGGAACTTCGGAAGTGATTTATAAAGAATTCTGGTGCCGTTTCTCTTGATTTTGTGTGTTTGGGTACTTCCGAAATTTGAACGCATGGTGCGGTTTTCTGTCCGACGTTATACGACTTGAAGGGCTTCTCCGCCTTAAAAGGTATGCTACTGCTTAGTTCTTGTTTAAATCCCGTGTTCCTTTCGACTTTCAGCCCAATTTATGGCCAGTTAGTTTTGGTTATACAATTTACGGCCAGTTAGTTTTGGTTATACAATTTACGGCCAGCTATTTTTGGTTATATATTTATGGTTATACAACGTTAAGGCCGGTTATTTGAAGATAATTATAGGCCAGCATTTTAGGTTTGCTGTAGAAACATGGTTTCGGGGTTCCGTTCTTTGCTTGTGATCTGAGCTGTTTAATGCAACTGAGAAGACTTCAGTTCTGTTCTACATAGTGGTATTCTACGCCAATTAACCTGTAAGGTAGATTTGTTGTAATTACCTCCGTTTAGAAGGTGTATGAATTGTTGTAGTTAACCGTACAGTTATTGTAATACTTACCCCGAAAATTCGGGCCACTGCGTAGGCTAATAAACAATTATTGTATAATATTACCTAGGTAGGGCTCCTACATTTAGCATTTCAATTTTACTTTTATTCGCCGTCAATTTATATTAACGTCGCTTTGCTTTTTGAATATTAAGGCACTTGAGTTGTCGTGATACCGAATCTTTAGGATGACGCAAGTACCTTGTGTAATTGCTAATTGCGCAGCAATTAATTAGTCCAATTTTAACTTGAGTTTATAATGCTCGATATTAGGGTAGCGTGAGGTACAGGTCTGAATCTATACGATTCCTCGCATTATTTGAGACTTACATTCTTACAGCATTAGGGTCCCTTTCGACGACTCACGTTACTTGCTAATGTCTTTGAGTTCAAAGGTTTGTTTTTAATTCAGTCTATACAAACGTATAGTCTAACCTACAAACAATTTTAATTTAATTGTCGAAAATTTTCGGTCCATTATTAGTCTGACTAATAACTGTATTATGAATGAAAAAAATAACATTTATTTCCTGCCAATAAGAAGCTTGTATTTTTATGAGCGTTGCCGAACATTGTAGAAACTACACAAATAAAACGAAACAGAAAGGCTACAATTTTAACGATTAAACTTCTAACGTTTCAAAAATAAGCGCTTATTCTAATCTAAGTATTAGATAACAATGCTTGTATAGATCAAGATAAAATTATCTGTTCGTGTCCATCTACATGATTAGTGTTAGGATACCGATTTTACATGAAAAGGTTCTCCTCATGCAATTTTTCTCATTGCTAGTCCTACAGTAACTTATTCAATTCGTTTATCGTTTGAACTTTTTGCAACAGAAAAACATTGCCTTTAACTGCGTTTTATTTTGAAGGACACTCTAAATATTTTTAACCATTTCCTTTATGAAATTCTAAGTAAATTAGAATTAACAATTTCCAAGAATTTTTATCTGGAACTGAGCTTCACCCAGGTACTCTGCACAAACATATATTTCTCTTGTGTGTTATAAAACAAAGGGAAAGGGTAAATAATAAAAGTGTAATTTTTCCTCTTTATGTGGGAAACTTGTGGGAATAAACAGGAAAATTTACAGTAATGATATCCGTCGCACTAGGAAACTACTCCTGTGCAGGGTGTCAGACTTTTATGTGCCTCTAAATATGTATTTTTACTATTTGGGTGTTTCTCAAAGTTTAACTACTAACTACAAATACTTTTTTAAATGTCTACTTTATTTGAAAGCCTTTTACTAACACTCATAACCCATTATACTAAATTTTAATATTCAAACAAACTGTTGCAAAATAAACCCTTTTAAAGAATAAACTCACTTTCGTTGTGCTGTTAAAAAGTTAGGGTTTTCGTTTGAAAGATTTTCTGAAAGAAAATAATTATCAATTCACCAATTTTACTTGCAGACTTAACTGCTTCCAACAACTCAGGTTCTATTGTTACATTACAATAAACACGTAACGAACATAAACAAACGCCGTCGTTTCAGGAAAGGAAACCAATGGCAGATCTAAATATCCTGCTAACAGCAAGAGCACGTTCTACGTCTCCTCAAAATTGAACTAAATTAATCAGAAAACGAGCAACTGTTCCTTGGTAAACGAATGTAGGACTTGAAGGCGAATTGAGAAGAATTTTTCCATTCGGAATTAAATAACAACTTACAGGTTATTTAATGCCCCTGACTACCCCAATATTTAAAAATAAAAAAGAAAAATCCAATAAAGATAACCTGGATAACCCGCTCATCATTATAAATAACATAATTTATTACATTAAATTGGAACAGTATCCTATTACGGTTTCTAACAAGATTAACTTGTAATGTTTCGGCAGGAAATTAAATACTGCAAATTTCCTTTTGCTTATTTATTCGTTTGAAGCCTACGTTTTCCTCGTTGGTTTTCACTACATTTTTCCGATTACCGTCGCTTAAAATAAGTTTTTTTTATTGTGCTTTTATAAGTTCAAATTGGATGTTAATATAGAATATTTATCAAAATAAGATTAGCAATATTAAATAAAGAGTCTATCAAGAAACTTAGATAAAAAGTAAAAAACACAAGCATTAGCTGAAAAAGTGGATTACGTGCTTCAGTTCTGGGCGAGGTAATCTGATTTTACTGCAATATTACACATTCGCACCAAGGTAGAATTTGGTGTGTAACAGATAAAATTTAACGGCGCGCAATAAGATATGCGAGTCTTCACATCGCGTTAGCGACGTACCTACTTCATTTTATAGGCCCCACAGGATTCTAATTTGTTCACAAACAAATTTATCATGAAATAACAGTCGTCAAACAAGAACCTTTCAGTGACAACTACAAAGTTACCTCGTTACTTAAGATAGAGTTAATTACATCGCATTCATATGTTTGAAGGCTTGTTTAGGATTCACATTTACCTGCTAAAAATAGAAGAAAAATTCAACTTTAGAAACACAATTTACCCTTTAAAGTTTGTCTACTGTAAATCCACCCCAATTTTAAGTTCTTTAGGTTCATTCTCTCTTAGTGTAATACCTCCAATTTATCAGTCTCAAATAACAAAACAAATAAGAATCATTTTTACGAGGCGTTTCCCCTGTGAGCCACGAAAATGGGAAAACAGAAGACAATATCTCGTAAATTGCAGAACTCGTTTTCTAAATTAATCAAACCTGTGCCCCTCGATAAAGCTCTAAAAAAATCGCTACGCATTTAACGCTAACAGTTCTTAAACGCCACCGCTTTGTTACACAAATTAGGAATCTAACTTTGTAACACATGACACCTTGTCATTTATTAAGAAACCACCAGTACCTTCGTGAAGGTGAAAACCCAGAAGTGCATGAATTATGACGGATGTTTTCCCACAAAGGCCATGGAATATCTCCGACAACTCTTAAATGTCACTCAGAACACTCCAAATGGCAGAGGAACGGTTTTCTCGGACGATTTAAGAAATTTAAATTAAGTGTCGAGATTATGTTAATTCAAAAACAAAAACTGGGGCAATTAAAAAAGAATATAACGCGGCGAAGTTTTAGAGTGCTTAGTTTATAATTCAAAGTGGGATTTTAAATTCGAAGTAATTAACAGAGGGATTTTAGTTTTCAGTTATAAAAAGACGGCTTTAGACTTGTAATATTTTATTCCTAAGATTAAAATGTTCCCCAGCTAAAGAGGAAGAAATTATAAAGAGCTAACATGAAATAACTTCAAAGCAACGAAGGGAAAAGAAGTTGGACCTAAGTTGAGTTTCAGCATCATTTACTGTTCTTTTGCCAAGAATTATTAAAGTCTGTTATTAGCTGTACACTAAAGGCACATTTTAACACTAAATTAGAGAACATTTTGGCAACTCGGAATTACATATTTCAAATAGAAAATTTAATATAAGCTTTGCTCAGATATTCTGTTAATATTGAACATTCTGTCTTATTGTTTAGTTTTACAAGAACGAAGCGTTTCATCAACTCTGGTTTTATGAAAGCTTAGGCGAGCGAGTGGAACAAGGGTTTAATGGTATTGAAGAGGGATTAGGCGCGAAATTAAAGGCGATTTTAGATAAATTTACTTCCCCAGCAATTAATTAACGAGATTTAGACGATAAGGCGGATGGATTAATATCCCGAATCTGTCATAATTTAAAGGTTTAATAAAAAATAGCCCATTCGCTAAATTAAATTTCGAGGCATTTTTCACGTTCTTTTTATACTTAACCTTTAAGAACCTAAGGATTTCTAGAGTCAATTTTAGCATTATTGTAAAACTCTAATGATACCCCATTAATTTTCTTCCTTTTCCAAATAAGCGTAAAAGAATGGTTATTTGTTTTATGAAAGATAGTCAATACAACTTTTCTAATTAATTTCTAGGATAATAAATCCTGGAAATATTCTTTCTCTGTCCTGAGCCGCCCAAATTAAACTAATAAACTTTTCCAACGATCCATAAAGAAAGTAAGGCGAGTATCTCATTAAGAAGTTGAAATATTAATAAAAATGCCAACTGATAATTGTTCTGTGTGTTTCAATATAATGCCGTGACGAAAAAACGCTTTTAAAATGTAAAAATATGTAGGTTCCCCACATACGAATCAATCCTTTATCTTCATTATTTGTAAAGTAAAATGTACGTCGTGAAATTCGTTCTTGCAGAGCACTAAAACAACATGCATAATACATGGAACAAAATAGAGTAAGGAAATTTGTTTCTTCAGTCCTACTTCTAACACCAGAATTTTAGAGATTCTCATTTCTATTTTCTCCTCGCCAACGAAATTCCTCGTAGAAAAGCACCCTAAAGTATACAGCGACCTTTCACAGCCATTTCAAATGTTAATCAATGCGGTATTAACCGAAATACAAATTTACACCAAGGCTGCGTAAATTGGAATTATTGCGACAGAAAGTTTAAACATACATTTGCAAATTTCAATCAATTAAATGAAAATTTAATGATAATAATTATTAGAATTTATTATAATCTGTTTAGTGAAATATGTTTTTAGGTACCTAGTTAAAATATATTTCCGTTGAAACTTCGCGTAATATAACCGTCGGAAAGGTTTAAACGAGTTGGTAATATAAATGAAAGAGACAAAGTGAATGCATTTGCACTGGCGTAACGTATTTGTTAAAAGTTAGTTATCTCATTTTATCACATTTTGTAATTTATTGTTACACTGTTACAGAACGACAGACGTATATAAATAATGCAACCGTTTTATTACTTACGAAACTTGAGCTTTGTTCTTAATGCAAATTAACGTTTTAGGAGTTACTAATTAAAACCGCAAGGAAATGCTTTCAAGCAGTATTTTTGAAGTTCAAATAACCCGTCTTGGTATTTATTTTGTAATTAATACATTTTGGCTTCTTGTTTTGTTTTAAATCAGAATCATAAATTCCCTTTTTTGCTTGCTTGCAGATTTAATTAAATTCTTCCATTTTTCCTGTTTTAATTAAACAATGTGACTGTATAAAAATTAAAGCTAGAGTTGTCAATGAAACTCGAATCTAAATTCTTTATTCGGAGCTTAATATTTAAGAAAGTCGAATCTTGAATAGTTTTAATTCTAAAAGTACATCTGGGTCGTTTATTTAAAAGTTTATTATAATTGGACGTGTGAACAAGAGTTGCTGTTTAATAATAAACTGTACCATTTAGGAAACTAAAGTTTAATTAAATTAGCTCTGTGAAATGCTGTGACGCAACTGTCTGCTCCGTACCTGAACATCAGTGTTCCCAGCTTAACTTATTTTAAGCTAATAAAGCTAGCTTATTTGATTTAATATTTGCTTGAAAAATAACAAAAAAACATTTTCTCTCCAATTTTTTACCTGAAATATAACTTAAATGACACTTGAAATACTGAATTGATAAACTGTGGTAGTAAAAATATTGAAAATGCCTCTGCAATACCAACAAAAATTTCAGAGGGCATGGTTAAATAAATGGTACTGAATTGAAAGCCTTTAAAGTACTATTTTCTGTGGTTTGCTTAAAAACTTTTTTGTTTAAATATATCTTGCTTAATTCACTGTGGCTCCTAGCCACTTCACGATACACAATATTTACAACACACTCACAGTACTCAAAGTAAAGAAGATGAAGAAAGCAGTTGGAAAAAATTGCAAGCACAATAGCAGATACAACGAAGAAGACCATATACAAAAGTAAAAAGTATACAGGAAAACACTGGATGGACGATGGATGCAAAGCAGAACTGTAAAAGAAAGCCAGACTATGGCAGAAGTGTCTTCAAACACAAAAACAAGAAGACATAAATTATGATGCTCAAAAGAAAAAAGTATAAAACATTTGTAGGCCTCAGAAAGGAAAATGGCCCGAAAAAGGAAAAAAAGGAAAAATACAGCAACAAAAGGAAGACCAAGGAAAATAAAAATGGTGACTTACTGCATAATCAGAAAGACATTTGTGAAAGATAGAAACAACATTTTGAGGAATTGATAAACGCAGATGTCGAGAATGAATCGCAATATTACCAAGTCAGATCAGGAAACGGAAAAAACATAACCGAACCAATGAAAAAAGTAATAATAAATGCCCAAGAGATAGTGTTATTACAGCCGAACATCTAAAGCATCTAAAACTCGCGGCTCGCGATATGGAAATAATTAATGTAACTTTTTCATTTGACAATACTGTTGTATTTTGACACTTACACGGTGCTTTTGCTTTGTTTGTATTCTTTACAGGAACATAATATGTTCAGCTCGTAATGGTTCTTTACATTTGATACAGTTAAGCAGATCTTCTTCATTGCATTTCAAGTTCCTTTTTAAACTTTTCTCACAAAATCCTTTAAACCGGCCAGAAAGAAATACAGTAATAAATCTAATAAAAAAAGGACATACACCCCAAGAAGAAACAAAAACGTAGATATTTTAAACCACACTCTAGAGGGCAATTCATGAGGTCAAAAAATTGAGACGAACCCCATAAACCTGAAAAGATCAGTAAAAGAAACAAACGAAAAAGGAAAATCATGAAGGAGGTCAAATAAATTGCAATGGTGCGAAACGCACAAGATACTTGAATTGCATAAACTAAGAATTTAAAAAACGCACTTGTTAAATTTTGTTTCAAATTAGGGGTGTAGGAATGAAAATACACCTTTGATTTAACCTTACTTAATAATGCATTAAGTATGGAACTTGCACTAAAATTATTTAAAAAGTCCAAGTTGTCTAAATTTAGGCGATAAATTTCATGTAGATATTACATGGGATTATTCGGATGAAATCAAAGTTGATATAACAAATTACAGTCTATAAATTTGTTACGTGTATGATTTGGTTGCGCTTGATTTAATTGAACTTGGTTAATTTATAGCCATTTCTAACTAAATTACTCTATAATGACAAACTCTGCATCAAGTTTGTGCATTGACAAATGCGCTGTATTAACACCCGGTGTTTGTGTAAATCAAACTATAATTTAAGTAAGTAAATCGTTGGTGGTGAAAGCTTCCAAAAGCTAACGAATTCATTTAGTTATAGAATTTATTTGTAATTTTAATTAAAACTTTCAAATTAATTATTAATTTAAAATGTCAATGTAAGTTTACGTTCAGGAGTAATTAGTTTGTTCTTTATTATTCAGATTATTAATCAATCAGTCAGTGTTACAAAGAAAGTAAATATGATTTCAACGCTACAAAAAAGTTCCGCCCCGTTGTAATTAAATTTATCAAAACATTAATCATAAAAACTGACGATTCATCTTTCCACACAATTTTCGAAGTTATTTATCATTAATTCTTAATTTTGTTTTTGCAGCGGGAACAAAATTAAGGAAACTTCTGAATTTGTATTTACCGCTCGAGGTGCGGTTTCCATTTCGACTTGAAACTAATTTCGCTAAACTACAACATAATGCTGAAACGTCTTTATCAATGAACCTAAAAGATTGCTTTAACTTCACAGTATGTGTGAAATCGTTTTAAAGGTTTTGAAATAACTGCTCCTATTTTATCCAGCATCACACGCGAATACCGAACGAGAAGATCATATTTTCCACATACTCAATTTACTCCTTTCTTCGGGTGCTAAGCCCAAGCGATTGAGTGCCTGAAAATCGGAAATTGCTAGCCACTGGTCGGAATCCACCGTTTCCGTTCCTATTTTCTACAAATGACCTCATAAACGTGAATTTCTATGTGATTGGTTTTAGATTTTGGACTCTTTACTTTTTCATTTTTGCCTGTCATATTCATTTAAGAGAAAAATGACCTTCCAAATGGACAAAAGTGTAAAAGGTAAATGTTGGCACGAAAGCAAATACTTTTTTGGTTTATATTGTCTGACAAAAGTATTAAACAATTTATTTGTTTAATGGTCTCTTTCGTTGTTTATACAGGAATTAAATAACGCCAAGTCATGAAGGTTATTAATTTTTTTTTTGTTTTAATCAATATCTAGAAATACTCTGAAACAACAACAGCAAGCTTTATTGAATTCATTCGACAAAATAATTACCGCTACAAAGAAGCTAAGGGTTTTGTTGGAGATCGCAATAATTGCTTTTAGTCGCATTTCGCTCTGCAATTAAAAATAAATACAATTAATTCCGGAGTTCAATATAGCTGAATTAATAGAAAAATCTTATTTCTATAGATAATTGTAAATTAACGAATGACGAATAAAAGCCTCTTCAATAAATCTTTTTTATTTTTCAAAATAATTAGTAACGAGCTTTCGTACACTTTTATGAAAGAAAATTAATGGGGCAATTTGGTTAATTTTTCAATGATTGTCGTTGTCCTTACATATACGAATTTAATAACTTTTATATACTAAATTCATAAAATATTTTTAACGTCGCAATGTCGCAGGACCGGCTAAAACTTCACTCAAAATTGTATATATTTTTGTATTTTTAAATAACAAAATTAGAATCACCGAAGATCAATAACATCAAAAAAGAGTATTGTTTGTATGATTATTTTTTTGATTGTTTCCTGCCATTTATCAAAACAAAGCACCACTTACAAAGCAAAAATTGTTTCTCAATTAACTGAATAATATATTGTTTTCCTCTTTTGTCAATTATATTCCTTTGAACAATTCGAAACAATTCAGTCGTACCGTATTGAATAAACACTCTCGATTAATCGTCAGGGGAAATATTTACCAACAGAAACACGAAAGGAAACTTGCAATATACGTACATAACATATCGATTTAAGTTATCTTTTTTAGCGTGTTGCTTATGTTTTATGCCCCACCAGCCCCACAGTAATATTAAACATCGTTAGGTAAACCTTAACGTCTGGTAAGGAAACAAAAATATATTAAAAAAGTTGAGGACCCGATGTTCAAAACCGAATAAAACACAGCAAGTTCCGTAGCCTGCGTTGAAGTTTAATTAAAGGCATCGATCAGTTCCCACGATTATAATAAAGCTCCATGTAAATGGTTACTTTTAGAAGCTTTTACCTGACACACTTCCACTTTTTTATCGGTTACCACGGTCTTTTTATTGCCGCGGGAACAATTGATACTTTGCTTTTATGTAGAAGTAAAATTTAGTTGAAACACAAGAAGGCACTACTGAAATTTATTTGTAAGCCAATAGGCACGAAAGAAGACAATAAAGCTGATCCTGATCGGTTTACGTCCAAAAAAAGCATACGTTTGGCTGTCCAATTTGACCAGATTTACAATGAACGCTATTCGACTCGGAACAAATGTCTCCTTGCTAAAAATGTATGAAGTGGATTCAGTTTTATGTTCGAACAACCAAAAGGTCTTTTGTTTCTCGGCAATTTTTTGAAACTTCTTGCGCTGCTATTTTAAACCTACCTCGATAAGTACATTTTTATAAAAGTGTACGTAAACAAGACCCACTTTCGAGGAAGGCTCTAAAAAGAGGCGGTTGTTATTTTCGTTGGTCTCACGAAAGCCATTTTTCAAGCTGTAACACAAGGTGAATCTCGGCACATACGTTTCACAATTTTTCCGCTACTCAAGTCACCAAATCGCATGCACCCCTTCAAAATTTTACTTACAAACAATGAATATTTCACATCAAACTCTCGCTCCTTTCACTCCATTTCCATAAGCGGCGCATTTGCACTGTTTTATTAAGCTCACGGCCTTCATTTGCGGACGTGAAAATCTATTTATATTCTACCCCTATTAATCTTTTTTAAAACCACTGCTCTCACACTTTTAATTTAAAGAGTATCTTACGTTTTAACACGACGATCTTTAAATTTAGAACATTTTGACAAATTTGATATGTCGCTAATACAGATATTGATTGGTTAAAAGGTCCAAGATATTATTTGTTTTCACTGATTCTTAATAGGGTTATTTTATTTCCCAAATATCAAAGTATTGAAACGGAACTTTCTGCACAAATTAATTATTCACAACTTATTCTTTTGGAATTTTGATTATTTGTTTTAAGTGTATTATTTTTAAGCTTTATTGAAATTGACTCTAAATTCGTTAGATATACATCAACTGTCATATCTTTGATTCTTGATTAAAGGTAAACTTTGACGAAACATAAAAATAAATTATGTTTATTCTTCTTGGTATTTCGTCACAAAAAACTTTAAAGAGGTTAGAAACAAATCAGAAACAGCTTTAAGCAACCCAAAAACATATTAAAAGCAGCTTTAAATGGCCCAAAAACAGATCAGGAACAAATAAAAACGGGTCAGGAACAGCTTTAAACAAATTAGCAACAACCTTGAATAGGTTAGAAACAGGTATAAAACAGCTTTAAGAGGGTCAAAAACAAATTAAACAGGCCATAAACAGCTTTAAGTAGGACAAAAACAGGTTTGAAAAGGTTACAAATAAATTTAAATGGGCCAGAAACAACGTTAAATAGGTCAAAAAACAACTTTACACAGGTTAAAAGAGCTTTAAAAGAGCCAAAAACAACTTAAGCAGGCCAGAAACAGCTTTAAACAGATCAAAAATACCTTTGAACAAGTTAGAAACAGGTGTAAAAGAGCTTTAAAAAAACCAAAAACAAATTTAAATTACCCGACAATAGCTTTAAATAGGTCAACAACAGCTTTGAAAAGGCTATATATAAATTTAAACGGGCCATAAATAGCTTTAAGTAGGACAAAAACAGTTTTGAAAAGGTTACAAATAAATTAAAATTGGCCACAAACAACGTTAAATAGGTCAAAAACAGCTTTACTCGGGTTAAAAGCAGGTCTAAAAGAGCTTTAAAAAGACCAGAAACAACTTTAAACAGGCCAGAAACCGCTTTAATAGGTCAAAAACAAATATGACATATTACAAACAAATTTAAATAGGCCATAAATAACGTTAAATAGGTCAAAAAACAACTTTCAGGGTTAAAAGAGCCAAAAACAACTTAAGCAGGCCAGAAGCAGCTTTAATCAGATCAAAAACACCTTTGAACAAGTTAGAAACAGGTATAAAAGAGCTTTAAAAAACCAAAAACAAATTTAAATGACCCAACAATAGCTTTAAATAGGTCAACAACAGCTTTGAAAAGTTTATAAACAAATTTAAACAGACCAGAAACAGCTTTACATAGGTCCAAAACAGATTTGAAAAGGGTACAAGCAAATTTAAATAGGCCAGAAACAGCATTAAATAGGTCAAGAACAGCTTTGCATAGATTAAAAACAATTCTAAAAGAACTTTAAAAAGGACAGAAACAACTTTAAACAGCCCAGAAACAGCTTTAAACAGATCAAAAATAGCTTTGAATAGGTTAGAAACAGGTCTAAAACAGCTTTAAAAAGGCCAAAAACAAATTATTTAAAAAACCACAAACAGCTTTAAACAGGTGAAAAACAGATTTAAAACGGTTACAGACAAATTGAAATAGGCCAAAAACAGAGTTAAATAGGCCAAAAATAGTTTTGCACAAGTTAAAAACAGATCTAAAAGACCTTTAAAAAGACCAGAAATAATTTTAAACAGGTTAAAAGATTTGAAAGGTTTCAAACAAATTGAAATAAGTCAAAAACAGCTTTACATAGGGTAGAAATAGGTCTAAAGGAGATTTAAGAAGGCTAGAAACAAGCTTAAATAGGCCAGACGCAGATTTGAATGGGCGAAAAGCAGCTTTAAGCCGGTTATAAACAATTTGAACAAGTCAGAAATAGGTAAAAATAGCTTTAAACGGGTTATAAACGGGTCTAAACCAGCTTGAAACAGATGTAAACAGACCTAAAATAGCTTTAAACAGGTCATAAACAACTTTGAACAGGTTATAAACAGGCCAGAAACAGCTTTAAACAGGCCAAAAACAACTTTAAATAGTCAAAACAGCTTTAAACAGATCATAAACAGATCTGAAACAGGTTGGCTCCCCTCCTCCATCTCTCAGCAAGCCTCCGGGATTTAGCCCTCGGAATCCTATTTAAAGCTGTTTCTAACCTGTTTAAAGCTATTTCTGACCTGTTTAAAGCTGTTTCTGGCTTGTTTAAATCTGTTTCTATTTGTTGCTGTCTTCTTTAAAAAAATTTTTGCTCTATTTCTGGCCTGTTTGTAACCTGTTCTAAGCTGTTTTTGACCTGTTTAAAGCCGTGTCTGGTGTCTGGCTTGTTTAATGCTGTTTATGGCCTATTTAAATTTTTCGTAACCTTTTCAAATCTGTTTTTGGCCTGTTTAAAGCTGTTTTAGATCTGTTTAAAGCCTCGATGGCGCCAAGGTTAGCATACTTGCCTTGTAAACCAAAGATGTTGGGTTCAATTCCCGGTTCCGATTGGTGAGATTTTTAATGCGGAAAAATATATGAAAGTGTGCCATCCTTCGGATAGGGACGGCGTAAAACCGTAGGTCCCTTGTCAATACGAAGATCCCTTCCAGGGGTGGAAATCCCTTGGGTTCGGCAAAATTCTAGTTGGGTAGTGCTAATAACCATGGTAGTTGATGCGCATTGAAATCCCTGGCACCCGGAAGCCTAAGTTTCGCCCATTAAATAAATGAAATGTTCCTACGTTCAGCCAATACCTTACCTATTCAAAATACACATCAATACCCAAAAAAGAATCAAAAACTGATTGCTCTGTAGAGAAAAAGAATAAATGAAAAGAATTTGAAAAAACGAACGGATCATGGCAAGCAGTAGAATGCAATTTCGTGACTACATTGTTAGCTAAAAAGTTTTTCCCAAATTGTATCAATAATATCTTTCCAGTTTTTTATAGAAAAAGTTTGTTCCTTGGGCCGGATGTCCGGACGAAAATGGACCAACCTGTTCAGCCTTAATGAAGACCTGCTCCAAACGTTTTGTTTAAACGGTTACTTCAGGGAAATAATTTAAATCGTATGAATAAGAAAATAAGTTTGAATTAATAATATCACATTTAACTAAATAAACGCCTTTTACCGAGAGCAATTTGAAACAGTAATAATAGCAAGTTCGTGCACCGAATTCTTTACGTCTGATTTGCAGTATTCAGGAACATAATTTTAGTTTCAATATAGTACACCGTTTCCGAACGGGATGATATAATAACCAATTTCAGAAATACCATCTT
This sequence comes from Melanotus villosus, assembly GCA_963082815.1. Taxonomy (NCBI): domain Eukaryota; kingdom Metazoa; phylum Arthropoda; class Insecta; order Coleoptera; family Elateridae; genus Melanotus; species Melanotus villosus. The sequence continues at coordinate 12,876,695 of OY720421.1, forward strand.
CAGTAAATCGAAAAAGTAAAAAGTATTTTCATTCTTTAATAGAATTTTAACTTGAAACGGAATTTAGCATTCCAACAGCTTTTTTATATACGCAATTTCCACGATTTAATCATCTCAACACTATCCAATTCTCGATTTTAAATTAAACTTCCGTTATAAGAACTTCCCCATATGTGCATCTCCGTCTGAATTAAATACGAAGTCCACATGATGCAATAAAGTTAAATGGAGAAAGGATTTAACAGTAACTGTATTATCCTGAGTATTGTTAATCCTTAATTCGAAATACGTGACGTCGAATGAAATTTTACGTTCAAATGTGCACGTAAATTGGGTTATCGCAAACACTCTACGTAAATGTTACTTAATTATACTACAACTTTTCTGCATGGCATTTTTAGATTACATAAAAATAATCGAATTGTGATTACGTTGTAGGTTAAAAAATTATATGTATTTACTCCAATTTGGTGCCGAGAAATTTATAATATTCGTAAGAAATCCTTACATTTTACTTATTGCAACGTTTGAACGTGATATGGAATTTTATTTCCAACAGAATCAACCTGAACTTTTTCTGTGTTTATGCATCTGCACATAAATGAACAGAATAGATACTCCTACTGTGTCTGACTTACTTGGCATCTATCCAAAAGGTCAAAACAAATGCATTGGCTAGACAATTAATTTCCTATTCTGAAACAAACTTACAAATTCACGAGTTTGTATGGAAAACACTATTTTGATAAGTACTTACTAAATATTTCCCAAATTTATTTATTCAATAAATAAGTAAACAATAATGTTGTTTCAAATGTATAATTCAATTAACCTCGATGAATTTCGTTGTAAAAACATTAAACTCCGAGGATGATTATTAAAAATTATTCGGATAATTAAATTTTTCAAAACGAAATGAAACAGCCAAATTTAAATTTCATCAAAGTGTATTGTGCAACATTGAATGTAGGTGCATTGTACCAGAACAACATGCTGTAAATTCTCTATCCAAATTCAGCTAAATATAACTTCCACATTATTGACTTACAAGTTAATTGCAAATTCTATGTGTCTGTATTACCAATTACGCTATTTAGTAGGAACAGTGGTTTATTAACGATTGTTCTACCCAGTTTTCAATTAGAGTTATTTGTATTATAAAAGGCTGCAGCATAATATTTGAAGATGAAGTCAAATATTTGAGAAAGCAAATACGTATCATAATAATATGAATATTGAATTGAATTATTCGCAAAAAGAAGGTGATGCAGTGTTGCCAACTTAGCTTATTTTAAGCTAAATCTAGCTAGTTGATTTTATGTTAGCTTAAAAAATAACAAAAAAGCTGACGGCCTGTAATCTAGCTTCAAAAATGGAGAAATAGTAGGGAAAGTTCAAGCACAATACTTCGAAAATGTCCTGACGGATGGAGAGACTGAAATGATTAACAAAATTGAAGAACAGGAAGAGAAAGATGAAAATGCACATGAAATAATTTAATGATAATAGTTTTATCACCTCTGTTGTGGTCACTGATCGTTGATGACCCCCTAGACAAGTTAGATAAACATGGTTTCAACGTTCAAGGTTATGCTGATGATCTTGTTATTATTGTAAAAGGCAAGCATGATGCAGCTATCTCGAGTCTCACGCAAATAGCCCTCAACATAACAAACAGATAGTACTCGGATGTACTATCACGTGCAAAAGTAATGACACGCCTAAGATTTGTTATTGTATGATAAACAGCCTTGCAGCAGTCGATGAGTAACTTTCTTATTCTAACTTGTTAATCCTACCTACAAGGTCTTATGGTTATGCCCAAGTTACTCATCGACTGCTGCAAGGCTGTTTATCATACAATAACAAATCTTAGGCGTGTCATTACTTTTGCACGTGATAGTACAACTTAGTGTAAATCGGAACAATCCATTCACAAAAGAAGGAAGCTAAATTTAAAAGCTCCCACTCTGAATGGAACACTGTTACAATTCTCCAAAGAGGTTAAATATTTGGTGATAGTCCTTGACCAAAAACTCACCTGCAAAGCTCATATTGAAAGGACTCTTACAAAAGCAACAATAGCATTTTGGGTATGTCAAAAGTTGTATGGAAAGACTTGGGGTCTAAAGCCAAAAATGATCTATTGGTCATACGCAAGGGTCATAAAACCTATTGTCACCCATGCTTCCTTAGTATGGTGACCCAAAACGGAGCAAAGTGTAGCTGCAAAAAAACTATGCAAGCTTCAAAGGCTAACCTGTTTAGGAATCACAGGAGCTATGTGTTCATGTCCTACAGCAGCAATCAAGACTCTGCTAAATCTCCTACCTGTAAGAAGGGAGGCAAAGGTGAGTGCCCTGAGGCTTCAACAGGCAACCCAACTAAAGCTAAAAAAACCTGGTTAATCACTTAAGGATTGTGAATCTAAGTCAACTAGAATTCGCGACCAAACCCACAGACAAAATGCAAACACGATATGACTTCGAGTGCCCTTTTCAAGTGGTGAGCGAAGAGATCAGAGTGAAAGAGCTACGGCTGGAACAAGGAGCAACCGTTTGGTATTCAGATGCATCCAAAATGGAAGAAGGGGTTGTTATAGGTATAACGGGACCTAGATGTAGGATATCAAAATCCTTGGAAAGTACCGCATCTATATTTCAAGTAGAAATCCACGCAATAGACCTATTTGCTCATGAATGTATTAAAATAGACTGCGTGGAACCAAGATTTACCTTTAAACAGACCGCCACGCTGCCCTAAAATCTCTTAAGTCTGAAACTTTTGAGTCTAAAATAGCCTGGGACTGCAAACAATCCCTTGGCCAGAAGTGACACATTAATTTTAATGTGGGTGCCAGGGCATAAGGGAATTGAAGGGTATGAAATTGCCGATGCTCTTGCATAAAAAAGAGCGAAGTCACAGTTACTCGGACCAGAACCGGTTTGTGGAATAATTAAAAGCTGCATTGTGGAAGAGGTACGAAACTGGGAAAAACATCAAACAAAACATTACTGGAGGAATACTCCAAGACAAAACCACGCGAAAAAGTTTATCAAACATTCGCTACAAAATGCTAAGAAGCTTCTCGAGCTTGGAAAAGCAGATATTAGATTGATAACCAATCTCTTAACCTGCCATTGCACTCTGAGATACCATCTGAAAAAGATGGGCAAAGCCGACACCGAAACTTGTAGAGTCTGTGAATCTGCAGATGAAATTGCTGAACATAATATACTCTGAAACTGCGATGCGTTAATTCGCAGCAGGCTTAAATTCATCGGAATGGCATATTATTATTCCTGAGGACATAGGGGTCATTACCTCCAGGACCACAATAGACTTCATTAAAAGCCCAAAAGTCCTTGGAACAAGAGATCTTCCTATGTCATGGTGGAGCATTAGACCGTGCAATGAGGCGTCTTCAAAAACTTGAGGAAGACAAACAGTAGTGAATCGTTGCTGTCTTATGTCCTTCAAGCTTAATGGGTTTCACCAGACATGTGCTTCTAAAGAAAACTGCGAACATAACTTTTCTCATTGCCCGTTGTTATTTCACCATGATCGGGGTAGGTTCATCTTCATTGACCCATACTCAGCTTTTCTGGCGAGTGGATACGTCATAAAATGGAATATAGGGCTCAGCACCCGTTACAATCGTAGTAATAATTTGATGGTCGAAATCCTTTAACAATTTCAAAGTGTCTTTATTGGTTTTCACTAGGGTTTCCTTTTTCTAAGAAGTCAGTTTGTAAGACACCCAGTGCGAAACTATTTTTTTGAAATTCTGAACCAATCTTTAATGTTTCTTCTATCATTGAGTATATGCTCTTTGGCTTTCTTTTATCATCATCTTCACCGTAGCTATGTTATGGGGCATAATTGCTGTAGGTTGCCTACCGGAACGGAACGTTCGTTATCATGAAAAGTGTGGAGTCCTCGTCGAAACTCGAAACACACTGGCAAAGGATCGTGCTTTACCGCCAAATGTCGAACGAAGATTGAAGATTGAAAGACCAACTTTAAAATCGTAAAAAATCATGGCTCTGATTAAGTTCCGTCAAAAGGCCATAATGAGTTGACGACAAAAATTCTACAGAGAAAGACTGCAGTTGAAATTCAAAACTTTCAACTTTCAGTAAAAGATGAGATACGATATCTCTCTACAAAACGTAAACCCGTTTAACAAAGTTAGCTCTCGATTTTATTCATTTACCGTGAAAATCAATAAAAACATTGCATAATGGAAATGGTTATATTTAGGTTAACTGAAGCCATAACGATTTCTCCTATGATTGCCTGCATTTTCACACGAATAATTGTATACCTAATATGAAATTAGAATTGCCGAAGTTCAGAATTAGTATCGTCCGTTATTGTTTCAAAAGAAGAAATAATGAATATTAAGAACTCCCTTCAATTTTACAAACGAAACAGCCTCCGGGAGACAACCAAAAGTGTTCGGCGTAATACTAGCGGTTTTCAATTATATCTGTGCCCGCAGCATCATTCGATTAATTAGAGGAAACAGTCAGAAATGTGGTTTCGGATTATTTTGTCGTTTGTCCCTTTTGAGGGTTTTAATTGACTGATGTACGGATACTCTCTTCTGTAATAATAAAGAGACAAAGCACGGCTAAATGAAGTTAGGTGAGATTCTCTGTATTGTTGACGAACCTTCAGGACAATAGCTGGGCTACCTGAATTATCACAATAGATAATAGAAAGTCAATTAAGTCCAAACAGTACTGGCTTAATTTTCTCGACATTGTCAGATCTGGTACGAACCTAAAATTGTGTTATCTTTGTAAGAAAATATCTGGGTTATATCTGTTTGCGTGGATTTAGAATTTAAATAAAAATTTGACTACCTGCTGTTTGTTAATAAACCACGAATACCACTCGATTGGCGGAAATAATAATGGGGTTAAGTGGGTTTAGAGGTAAATATCTCTTTTGTTTCATCCCCTAACATGACAGTTAATTAGTTCGGGTTAGTGTTAGTGTTTATCTTAATCGCTAACCTAACCCTCTAATTAAGTACGAAATTATAAGCGAATTGTACGGAATTAATCTCAACCCTGAGTTTTAATTTTTAGAACAACAATTTGCAAAATTTGACTAATGATTACAAAATAAAACTATTCCTGCCCTCATTATTTTTACCAAGTTAATTTCGAATTCTTATACATTTTTCAAGTAGAAAAATGAAATTAATTTTGCAGGTGGAAATATAATTTACATTTTTGCGTACTACCTGAAGCCGAAAATTTACATTTTTACCCGCATTTTGAAATTTGTTTTTCTTATCAGTTTGGTTTAATAAAAAAAGTTTCTGAAGTATATTAAAGTTGGACCGCGAACTTCTCTTTATGAATACCTAAGTATTCTTAAAAATGCCCATAAAAATTCTACGTTTGTTTTGCGTTTTTAATTCATTTCGGTGTCTGTGCGGAACTCCCTAAGTAATTTTAACCTGAAAATATTAGTTGGTGGCACCGTATTACATTCAAATATGTATTGCGGTTTCGAATAATATTTTGTATACTTCACCACCAGTTGCTAAAATAATAATTAATAACCCAATAAAGTCGTCCCAATAAAAACCTTCAGACTATATTTATTCATTGACAAGCTGATTATGTTATAAAAAATGAGGCGACTTCTGAAAGGTGTTATTTGATGGTTTAACTTTAGCACTAATCGTAAATCTGTAATTACCAACAAAGTTAATAGTGGTCGTCCGTTTAGGAAATTTGAAGCAAAACACCTAAATTAATCATTTAATCCCGTTGTTTTGCCCCATGTGTTTTAACTCACATAATTGCCAGTTTAAGGAGCTTAGAGAACGTAAATTAGTTTAAAACTCGCGAATTTAACATTTTACAGTTTATAAAGTGATGCATTTTAGGTGTTTCAGTTTTATTGGATTATTTCATTTGCACGGGCATTTGAAAAGTATTTTTATAATTTTGATTTTTTGATAGCAAAATCTTTTAAGACAAGTAAAATCAGTGATTTTACGGTTTTGTAAAAGATCTTTTCCCAGCCAGAAAGAATACGAATAAAATAAAGAACGCTACACCTTCGGATTCAATTGAACGTAGAAAAGAGGGCACAAAACGAGATGATAAGAATTAAAGGAAGAGGTTTTCACGGTATCTTTCAGGTCCTGCCACAGATCAATATATTTTAAGAATAGTGCAACTACTTGCAGTTTCAGTCTTTGCTGTATTAAAGTTATAATCTGCAGTACTTGTTCTATGTTGATATACTATAACACTGAGAAATGTAACATTTAAATAAAGAAGAACCCCTTATGAAGATTATATCACAAACGTTTTAAAATGTTTACATAATCTTCATAAAAAAGTTGAAAACCATAAAATATAATTATGGTACTCGCCTCTTAATAATATTAATATCTAAAATCTAAAAAGTTGTGAACATTTCTTCAGAATAGCAATAATGTAATTCATATTGAACATTCGAACAAATTATGCGCGTGTTGCTCTCGAAACAAGCAAGTCAAAATGATGATTGAATAAGTCATCAAATATGTATGTATTTTTAGTACTGTTTAATTCACATAAAGCTGTTCCTGACAGAAATCAGTTCCTAAAAAATTGAAGGCATTTTCTTCAAACAGTTCACTTGTCAAAATTAATGAAATTGGGCCTTCGAATCATCCCTGTGTAAACAGAAAGATGTCCATTTATGTACTTAAAATAGCTAAAATTTCCTTTATTTGTATGCAATAGAAATATAATAATTTTATTTCGGGTTTAAATAATATTTAAGTAATTATGTTTCATAATGTTTTATAATAGTTATTTATGTTACAAGTACAAAATGTAGAACTTTTTTGGGCGATCCGCGTTTTATGGCCGAGCGAGCGCGCGAGCTAGGCAAATAAATAAGGGGGGTCAATGTTTAGTTTATCATCTTTTTGTATAGTAGAAAGACAGTTTGCCATTCAGCTGGTATTCTACCTACCACCACGCATATGTTGAGGAGTATTGTCAATGATTCTATAATATTGTGTCCGGCAAATTTTATCATTTTAATAGTAACACCGTCTTCTACAGGTGCTCTACCGCTCTTCATTTGTAATAGTGCTGGTTCTACTTCTTGTAATTCAGAACCAACGTTAAGGACGCTCTTGTCGTCTGCACTGATTTGTTGTGTGTTATTTTCTGCGTATAGCATACTTTAGAATTTTTATCAAATCCTCTCTATCTTCTTTGATGGTTCTATTTGTGTCTTTTAATTGGAGTATTCGAAGACGACCCATGCTGTTAACTGTCCTGAAAATCTTTCTATTTTCTTCTTTATAATTGTGTTTAGCTCAATATATTCTAGAGTACCATTATCTAATTTTCTTTTCTTTGTCATGAGTTCTCTAGTCTCCTTCCTTACTTTTGAATTCTTCTTCGTGTTAATAGTACATCTCTCCCTGGTAACTGTTTTGATATTGGTCTTTATTTTGGTCTCTAGGGTATTTACATTTTTTATGTTCATTCCACTCGATATTTCTTTAGTGGATAATTCTTTTGTTAAGTTTCATTTGATATTCTTGCAAATGTTCTCGAATAACTTCTGCTGCAGAAAACCATTGCTATTTAATTAATTTACTTCGTTCGTTAAAATTTTAACAGGAAAATCCTTGGGGCCATTGAAATCATCAAGACCCCCAACAACAACTTGAATCGTGACACTGGTTATTACCTAGCAGACGTATAGAAGTCTGTCTTCATTATTGGCTCCGCCCCCTCTACTTCTGACCAATCGTCGTCTTCGTCGGATACGCTTGACCGGTCATAGCCGCCGACTTTTCTGTTTTCTTTTCAGAAGGGTTTCTCCTCTGGCTTGGTTTACAAGTTGAGTTGTTACTGTTCCCTTCTCCCTCTTGCTAAAAGAGTTTCACCTCTGGTGTGGTTGACACGTAGAGTACTCTTTTAGTGCCCTCTTTTCCTGCTGAAGAAGCCCCTTAGAAAAGCGGGTGAAACGTTGAGTCCTTCTATCTCAACAATGACGTGGTCCCAACTCGGAAGACGTTCTTTTAACACTGACACAGACTGTGGAAGTCTCCAAATTCATTATGAATGTAATAAGTATATCAATATGAGAATAACATTATAAAGCCAACTAAAATGACAACAAGTGCCAATATTATTAAACTCAAAAGTTAGTAGCTGAAATTCTACTTCTCTGACTGACAACTTAAAAAACAAATACAAGGAATGATGATTATAATTATAACATTAGGATTCAGCGTATTTTAATCGTCAAAGTACTGGAAATACGTCAAATATGCAATTTTTATGTTGTGGACCCAAACGTTTGAGCCATGGTGTACAAGATTAGTTTTCAACTTTACGTATTAGCTCTGTGTAGAATCGGTAGCTTAAGGTTTTGCCTTGGAATTATAAACTATTACGCCTACCATGATCCCTTTCGGCAGGTCAGAGCTTTCAAGTTTTCAGCCGAAGATCCATCAGCTTTTATCTCTTCCTGCTAGATTTATTTTACGACTTTTTAAATTTCCTAAGCTTGCTCTATCACCGCAACCGGTTGTAAATTAAGAATCTCACAGCAAAATATAATCGATCAAAACGTATTTGACAATTAAAGGATTATTGACATAATACAGACTGACAACACAGCACTTTCAAATAGGAAACACGGTTTTTGTGTGATGCTCCAAAAATTAAATTTAGTATCTCATTCCGTCGCTTTTTTCGTCCAAGTTAATTAAGTTTCCCATTTACTGAACATCCAAAAGCATCAATTTTTCTATTGACGATGCATTGTGAAGAAGCAGTATCAGTTTCCCACGTTTCCTCACAATAACCTTATTGTAACACCACAAAAAATTAATAAAAACGCCCCCTTTTAAAGTTATTTAAAACTTCTCTTTATTGTGGAGCAATTTTTAGAACACGAAACAAAGGGTTTTTCGAACAAATCAGCTTTTTTTTTAATCACACGTCCATGTGCATTTGTACTGATCACACGAAAATTAAAAGAAAGTAAGTTTGATTAAAATGGTAAATTGCGTTTTTTTACTAGCCTGCTATTGTTTATTACAGAAATATTAGATTCCAACTAAAACGGTAATAAAATTAAATACTTTAAAACATACTATAAAACTTAAATTTTGCTCTTTGGTCATATAAATAATTTAAAATTTAAGTGCCTGAGTCCTTTGGCGCCTCTCTTGAAAGAACATTAAAAGGAATTTAATTTTTGCCAATTTAAGTGAAAGATTTTATAAGTCATTTATAAAGGCCAACGTAATTCCCTACAGCTCAGAAAATGTGCTTTGTAGTTTTGTGGAAAAATCAATAAGTAAGAACTAGTGAGTGCGACAGCTAATCTGCAGTGGGCTTGTCCGTGGCGAAGCCTTCATTCACATGCAAATTAGATGGTCTGCTGCTACAACCCAAGTTGAATGCTGTCAAAGTTTACTGAAATATCCCTTTCGGGCAGGAGATTCGTGGTTGTGTCAGTTATAATCTTTAGTAGAGGAAGTTGGCTATTTGCTTTTGTCACACAACAATTAACTATTCTAAATGTTGCTTAAATTCTTCCAACAAAAAAATAGGTCAGATTTAAACTCTTGGATTTTTCATATTCCAAAACAATTTTGCATACGATCGTAACCACAAATAGAAAATTATCTTGAAGTTCAGGCAATAAAGTTTCGGTGTAGAGCTTGAATATATTAATAAATTTAATAAATCAGTAAAAATTAATTGTTTTAATATTTTCTTAAAAAGAATAAATTGTGGCAAGTTTGACTTCTTTCCTGACGAAACGCCCAGAAGAGAAGTATAAAATTATGTTGTAATCAAGCAAACTTCTTGCAAGTCTAGAACATATTTTTTTAATTTTTAGAAGGTTGAGAAGTTTCTTGAAGTAATAATAATAAAAGTTTGTTGCCGGTATGTAATCATAATTTACGTATAATTCTTTTGCTGAATTAAAAAAACAAATTTTGTTTAAGATTTACACTATGGCAACAAAACAGATATAATAACAAGTTTAACTAATATCAAGTTTACTAATTAATTTTAGCAGTTTAAAAAAGTTCAAAATCTCTATTAGCTGAAAAAGTAATCGACTGTTAATTGTTCTTGAATTCTTTTTTTTAATCGAAGCGAAATAATGCTTATGGAATTAACAACATATCAACATTACTTACTTACTTCTTACTTCCACCGGCGCTACATCCCCTTGTGGGATTTGGCCTTTTCGATCACCTTACTCCATTCGGTTCTGTCACTAATTATTGTTTTTAATTCTAATCCTTGTGATCTAATCTTCGGGGCTAAGGTTCTTTTACGGGGAAAGCTCGCTACACTCTCGCCCAACCTACAGATTGTAGGGTTTGTTTGCACTGATGTTTGTTTTAACTGTGGGGAGTCCGGGGTCTTTGCCTGCGTTATCATCATAAATCCATCCGGCTTATTATCTAGTTGCTATGCTTCTTCATCTCGCTCTGTTTCACTACTGTCTGCTACTTGAGCTTTATCTAGCTTGCGTGATTTGTCATTCGCTAAAGTTTTGTTTTTTTTGTTTTTTGGTTTTATTTGTTTGTCTGGAGTGCCCGGTGAACTATTACCTTCTTCCCTTCCTCTCTTTTTTTTTGTTTCATCTGTAAGGTCTCGTAATTCCTCTTCGGTAAATTTTCTACCCTCGACTATTATTGTGTTCTGTTTTAATATTGCATATTTACCACGTTTTCTTAGTTCGTCTATAAGGGGTTTTAAGCGCTTCCTTTCTGATAAAACCTCTACTGTATAATCCTCCTCTATGAATATGTTCGAACCTTTTAAATTGGTTTTATTCTTTAGGATAAGTAACTTCTTCCTGTAAGTCGCAAGGCCGATCAGTATTGGACTTTCTTCCTTCTGTGGTAGAATTTTCCTGATAAAATCAATTTCATTTTCAGTACATTCGACTTTGATCTGACTATTTATTATATTTAGTATAACTGGTTCCAGTTCAAAATGCCCTCTAGCTTTAGTTACTACTCCGTACATTACGATATTTTTCTTTCGAATCTCACGTTCCATTGCATTGCACCTCTTTCTGTTCTGTTCAATTTTATCGTCCGTTTGTGTCTGTTTTAAGCTTAACGTGTCGAATTTTGCATTTATATTTGCGTTTACTTTTTTTATTATTTCATCCGCTAGACATTTGTTAAGCTCTACGACAGTCTCCGCAACTGTTTTTTCCGCCGCCATCTTCTTTCTTTTCTAAAAAGTATTATTTTATTTATTTAAAGTTTTGTTTTAATACGCCCCTGTAGTTTATAAACCAATATTTCGTTTGTGGGTCTGCGCGCGCGTTAAGTACGGTTTCGTATGCAGGTTACGCGTGCTCCGCGTGCTTGACGCCGCTTTCCTTTCTTATCGCGTTACCTTGGCTTTCGTTGTTTTAAACTGCAAACTAGGTTTATATTCACTTTTCACAGCTATAAAATTACTTCTATTTATTTTTAGGGCCTCTAATTTTATGTTATTATTACAGATTTGATTCTAACTCTTGTGTTTCACTTGCAAAACGCACAAATTTCACTCCGCGATTTAACACTGCCTGTCACCACTCGACCAACATTATCTTCCTGTAATTCAGAAATTTTGAGCAAAATATTTTTAAGCAAACAAGTGAAAACTATGGAATAATTCCATGACATTTTTACTGAATTTTATTTTGGTGTTGCAGCTTAATTTTTAGATTGATGACTTATACAAGAAATTTTATAAATAATTTCTGCCCTGCGTATATAAGATTTTACTGCGTCAATTTAGGAAAGTTTAATTATAGAGAAAATGATCTTACGTTTTAACTAACCTAAAAGTATCACTTAGTTCATGCGGATTAAAGGAACTTATGAGATTGTTATTGATGTTCTAATACTTCTCTAAAATGTAGTTCAGTTTACTGTTGTACAAATCAAAAATTTTAAATAAAATTGAACTATTAAAAGCTTCGTATCCCAGCTAGAACTATTTAGAATATTATTTACCAAGTAAAAATTTCTAAAACGACCAAAAGCTTTGTTGTGTAAAACAAATTCTGTGCGGTTAGAATGCTGAGATTAAGTGATAACAGTGAAACTGTAAATAGTTGTGGATAAGAAGCCTTGAACACATAGCCTCATCACAGGAGTTTTTAAAGGAGATAGAGAATTAGTGAAGTTAATAACATAAGCAGAAAATGGAAGAATTAATGTGTATGACAGGGACCAAAAGAGCATTATAAAGTAATTACCGAAAAGAAAACCAACAAATTTAAAAATAAATTAATTCATTGCAGTACCTATAATATACAGAAAAAAAGAAAGAGAAACGCAAAAACAATCTAATAATAACCGGAATAAAGATAAAATCCACAGAGCATAGAGAAATGAAGGAAATAATGACAAAGTTTATTAAGGAAAATTTTAATTTAAACACAGAGGTTAAGAAAGTTGAAAAGATGGGAGACAAGGAACGTATAATAATAATCGAAAATTTTGAAGATAAAATCAAAATACTTGAAAATAAGAGAAAATTAACTTAACAAGAATAACCAAAATATTTTTATAAACAGCGATCTCACACCGAAGGAGAGGGAAATTTCTATTTACCTATACAAGTATATATCCATCTATTCTTATCAGGTTAGACAAAGAGCAAAGAAAAGAGAAACAAAATAGCAACAAAGAAAGAGGAGCGATAAAAATAAGTCAAAAAACTAAATGATATGGGCATAAATCTAAACGTGGAAACTACCGCTAAACGAAATAGGCCAACGAATTCGGATAAACACTTGATAAATAGGAAAAGGAAAAATAAAAGTACTTGGAAAATAGTAACCTGGAATATAAGAGGTTTGGATGGGAAAGAATGTGAACTAACAGAAAACTTGGAGAAATCCGACATATAAATGTTAGGGTTGACAGACACCAGGAACAAGCAGCATACTACTAGAAAATTCAGATGCGTTAATCTGTGGAGCAGCGGATGAAAGAAAAAGAGTAAGCACAGAATAGGCATATTTGATAAAACAAAATAGAATACCAGACATAAGAAGATGGACATTCTGTGAATGAAAGGCTTTTAACAATAGAAATAGAGAAATGAAACATTAAATCATGACAATAGTTGTAGTATACGGACCAGATAAAAATGAGAAACAAAGGGAAAGGTAGATTCTGGGAAATTTACAAGAAACGTGCGATCAGAAAGTTGGTGAAATGATCATTGCTGGAGATTTTAATGGCAGAATAGGAACAGAGGTACCAAAATGGGAAGGGGTGATCAGGGAACATGGCGAAGAAAAATTAAATAACAATGGAAATAGACTTCTGAAACTCTGTAATGATAACAACCTTGTAATAACAAATACACATTTTAAATACAAACAGATACATACATTTACTAAAGAAATTGCGAACAGAGGAGACTACATAATTGTAAAAAAGGAGATAAAAGGAAAGTGCAAGACACACAAGTCAAAAGAAGATACGACATTGGTAGTGACGATTGTTTGGCACTTTTGGTAAAGAAAACATAGCACAGGAACACGAAGAAGAAATAATAGAAATTAGTAAAGAAAAAATTAACATATAGGACTATAGCATTTCATTTTAAGGCACTTTGTATAAATGATAAATGGAGAGGGCCGAAAGAAATAACTTTAATAGCAGTAAGAAAAGTTTGTGGCTATAATAGAATAGCAACAAAGAAAAAGATAACTCCATGGTGGAATGAGGACATCAAAAAGGATGCAAAAGAAAAGTAGAAAGTATGGAAAATTCATCAGAATAACAATGTCAAGAACTACCAAGCTTACAAAAATCAAAGAAATGAGGTTAAGATAAAAATGATAGAAGCTAAAAAGAATTCTTGGGAAGAATTTGAAAAATTGTTAGCAACAACGGAAATCGAAAAAGTTTCTTCGAGGTAATAAAAAACATTTGGAGCTGTACAGAACAAACTACAAAAGATAAAAAATAAAGAGGGAGATATACTAACAGGAGAAGAAGATAAGATTATCAATAGGTGGAACGAACGCCTTGAAGAGCTACTGAAATCAGATCACGAAAGAGAAAACATTACTGCGGGAATTAATACTGAAGAACAAGAAACGGAAGTTGAAGAAGACAGTGTTACATGGACAGAATTAAATCAAGCAATGGAAAAAATTTAATTGGTAAAAACGGCGGGAATAGATGAAATCGGACCTGACTTATTCAAATGCAATGGAGATAGAAGCAAAGAGGAATTACTAAATATTTAATCGAATGCTGAAAGTCAAAACGAATAAAGGAGTGGAGAACGGGAATAATTATGCCTTTGTATGAAAAAGAGGATTCATATTATTATGGCAATTACAATAAATATAGATACAATCTGGAAAAGCCTAAAAAGTAAGAAAGTTAATAAGCAACTAATAGAAACAATCAATAGTATTGTAATGATCAATTGGGCGTTACTAACTTTATTTATCTATAGTGGTCTGGAAGTTCGATTAGTACGCTAATCCGTGTATCTAATTACTGTAAAATATACAGCTAGTTGTATTGTACTTTGTTGCTCTGCACTAACTTGTAGAACTCCGCTGTAGAGTATTACTTTTCTGATTGCGCGTATTGGTCAAAGGGTTACAATAAAGCAATTTCAATTGAGTGCATGGTCTCCCAGTGAAACTCAAATTAAATGCACAGCGTAAAAGTTAGCCATTTTAATATACTTATCAGATTCAAAATTAGACTTTGTCAAAATGACATTAGGGTTGCCCTGTTGTAGGTGCTGATCACAATTAATTCCAACCATACGACAATTCTGACTAATGAGACATGTCTTGAGCATATTCTCAATCACCTATAGGGATTTCAATTACGAGGTACCCAGTACCTCGTACAATCTGAGTTGTATATAGCTTACATTTTCGTTACATGAGAGGCAACGCTCACTCACTTACTTTAGGGTTGTGCATAGCGCATATGCCCATTAATTTAAGAGTCGTGCATAGCGCACGCACTTTTGGAGGGAAATTGCACCCTCATCAAACTCTAAAGGTTAGTTATGATACCACCTTTGGCTCCGGCCGCTTACGATTGGTTTTAATATCAATATCACACAAGATCGAGCTTGTATCGATCATCTGACTGACGCACTGTGTTACAATATAATTTATTGTGATCGAACCACCGCACTCAAGCCACCTGATTACACCAAAATCACAAAACAAAAGAATAATAATTATTCAAGCCACTGCCCATAGTTGACTTGCCTAGTTTGATGTTCATTCACTATGTTTATTTATCTACTGTATTTAAAGTTGTAAATATCTGTACGCCTTTATAATATATTGCTACGAACTACCCCCGGTTAGCTCAGTATTAGGGTCATCCTGAAGGTTCGATAATTTCTTAGTCTTTTTAATTGTACCTACCTACATAATTTTGTTCTATAATAACAATAATTCAATCATAACAACGGTAACTTTTTATGCAGATTTATTGGCATTATCTTTTTTAATTTATATCCTATCTTCCCTAGCTTTCTTAATATTTATTTTTATCATTGTTAACGACTGCTTGTTGCGACGATTTTCTAAAGCAACAAGCAAGAGTGATTGTGACGGCAAAAATTGCCTGTACAATTCTAGTCACGAATGGTATTCGAAATGACAGTTCGTTTCGTCCAATTTGCTAATACTACAGAAAAAAGGCTACCGATAAACCTAGAAATATGGAAAGAAGTACTACAGTCATAGAATTTACTTACTAATAAACACCGAACAGACAAAGTCAAAGGTAATTAGTAACCAAAATAAACAGATTGGAATATAAATGGGAAACGATAATGTCGAACATATTAACAACTATAGATATTTAGGAAGTATAATTGATAACAAGGGAAACAGAGAAGAACAAATTAACAAGAGAATTCAGTCAGAATATAACAGAATATTCTACGCACTACAAAAATATAAATCGGTATATCTACCAGTATTGCTACACGTAGGAGAAAACTGGATACTGACAGATCGACAAGAAAGAAGAATTCAAGCTGCTGAGATGGAATACCTTGGAAGAGTGTTAGGAGTAAAAATAAATGATAAAATAAGAAGAAAACTGAGAGTGAAACCAGCAGAGGAAAATTGAGTTGGTTCGGGCACCTAGTAAGGATGGGAGAAGACAGACAAATAAAGAGTCTTTGTAAAGCAAAACCAATAAGGAAAATAGAAGAGGCGCAGACATAGAAGAACTTGGAACAGCTCTGTGGAAGCTATTCTAAAAAAAAAAGGGAAAAGAATTGGAACTCTGCTTTGGTAATGGCAAGGAATAGGAGAAAGTGGAGGAAATGTATAACCTCGACACCCTAGGGTGCAAGAGGAGAGGATTATGTATTTATGTATGTAGGTTTTTGATATATTTTCTAAGGTCTTTATGTACCAGTAGACCTAGGACTCTAATTTGATTTAGTTTATACGTTATTTAACGAATTCCATAACCAAAATTCAACAAAGCAAACATGTAAATATGATCAACGGTTAATTAATGCCTTTTATATTAGGGAAATGCCAAGAAAATCTATGTCGAGAATATACTTTTAAGCATGAAAAAAGCTTCGCGTTACTCCTTGAAATACGAATTTTTCATACACAGATGAAAATTATCTCATAAATATGAAAAGCGTCACATATATTACATAGGTTATGAGGTGATGTCAGTAAATCGCCCAAAAAGTGTAAATAAATGTCGATACCTTGATACACATGGTTGTCAAACTTCATTTAAAGCAAGCTTGCCGTTTATCTCGACGACAGCAAACGTTCAGTAAGATGGATTGCTGTATGGTCAAACGCTTCGTTTGGTTCGTGAAAATTGTAAAACTGCCAAACGTTTTATCACCTTGCCAGAATTATATTCAAATAATTTTATGTAACCGTTAAAGACTGCTTTTTTTATATATAGAAAACTAGTAGATTTGTAGATTAAAAAATTAGGTAAACTAGCACATAACCAAACCTTGTGTGAATTATTAATTATAATCAATTTACGTTGTATCTTCTAAAAAATTTAACTAAAATCTTTGATAAATACGAGCTTATTAGCTCCCTTAATAGAAGCTGAACGTAGCATTATTCATTCATAAAATACGAACTGGAAAACATTGAAAATACGCTTTCCTCGAATTCATCTAAGTGATTTGATTGAGCGCACTTGTTAAACAAAATTATATTAGGGAATCACTCGATCTTCCCTAAACATGCCTTAGAAATTTATCGAGACGCATAAAACTGATGATTTTTCAAGAGGTACTACGCTCAAAGGTTGAAGTGGGAGTTTTCATATACCGATATACGAATTTTAAAACGTACCTGTGGTAACTGAAAACTCTCTCGTTTATTAAACTTTTTTGTTAATAAAACCTTACTAATTACATTTTCTGGATGTTTAATGTAATATACTCGTTTCAGAAATTCTTGTCGGTGTGATTAAAAATTTAAAGGGTTTTATCCATATTCCAATTATTCCTCCAACATCTTTTTTTTGTAATTATACCAAGAGAAGCCTGTAAACCGATGGCAGTGGATTTGATTAAATTTGCCTCTTTTAAAATTGTACTTACGGCAGACTTTCCTTAATATTTTCTTTTTAAGGTTTAATAATATAAGTTCAATAGTTCAACCAACAATAATACCAACAGAAAGATAATTAAATTTTCCATTTTCCTAGACGATAAAAAAATACGACAAAAACAGGCACAATGTTTTTTAGTAGTTATCTATAATAAATTAGTGTAGACAGTCCCATGCAATACAAAGAACAAGGCCTGCAAAGGCTAACAGGATTACTTTGGAACACAAGATAAAAATAGACGTAAAAGCAACCTGTCGGGAGGTTTTTCATAGACGGTTATTAGAAACAAAAATCACAGTTGATAGGAAACACGATTTCCTAAAAATATTCCCTTTGTGTTATTGCCCATCGAAGCATTTAAAATTTTATAGGGAACTAAAGGAGTCTCGAGGATTTAAAAATACGACAAAAAGTAGCACAGCTGCTGGAATACAAATTACTCTGCTGGTTATTATTAAAGGAGCTGCTTAAAACATGACAATGAAACTGAAAAAACAAGAAAATGGTTCTGTTGTCGCAATTAAGGTTTTACAGCGACACGGAACGAATTCATATACAAATGTCACTCTTAATAATTGAGTTCGTGGAAAGTTTGTTGGTAGGACGAGGAATTCATTTATTATCTACGTAAAAATTTTCAATGCATAACTTTATGAATAAAAATATAAGCACGACTGATTGTGTTACAAAGTTTTAGTATAAATTGTCAGTTAATACGATTTTACGTGGCTTCAGTTCTTGCATTATGCTAAACAGTGTTGCCATATTTAGTTACTAATCTCTAAATCTGAATTTAATAGAAATAGTAAATTAGAAGGCGAACTATTTTATATTATGCTATAACTTTGTTATTAGAAACAAAGTCTTCTGTAAAATAGCAAAATCGACTATGAAATTGATCCATCCTCAAAGTGGATTTGAATATTTTTTAACGAAAACCAGTTTGTCTTATTCGCAAAATTAATTAAAAGCACCATCTTCATACTAAAAGACAGCTGTTATGCTAACTATTATAATTGTTTATGACGAACTCCCTTAGAAGAGAAAATTAAATTTATGTAACATAAATGTTGAAATATTTGTCTAAAGAATTTAATTTATATTCAAATTTAAATTTCACGATAATTTTCAAAATGACAACATTCCAACTTATAACCACATAGTCGGCTTCTTCTTCTTTTGGCGATGCGAAGTAGTAGCACTTGGGCCCTAGGCCCATGGTGCATCGGCCACAAATTAAGGGATGTCTTCGTACAGACCGACACCTAGTCCAAAGGCTAAGTTCTTGCCTCCGTGTATCATCGGGCTCTAGAAGACCGGCACCGAACGGGCGGTGCCTCAAAAGAAGTAATCTGGTGAAATGAAGGGAGGTTTTATTTGCTTCGTTGTAGAATCCTCGGAGAGGCTCTTCAGATGTTTTTTAAAGAGAGTTGCTTCCCACTAAACGTAAGATGCTGTTCGGATCTAGCTTTTGAAGGTCTGTGGATTGTGAGTTGCTTCGCTTGTCTCAGCCCAGGGCGCAAAGCCCAATATGAGATGAACTGAGAGTGGGCCCAGTCTCTAATTACTTGCTGAATGATTGGTTTACTTAGGCCGAATGCCGATTCTGGGCCTGAAACGGGTTCCAAGGAGCCCTCCTCGTTGCCTTGAATGTTACTGCGACTGGACAGTCGGATTAGTCGTATGCAGTTGATTGAGCTGAGCCTTTCCAGGGCCCATCGGCATTCCGTGACCATGCATCAGTCAGCTTCAAGGGTATTGAGAACGAATTACATGGATGATGTAAAATGCCAAATCTACCTGCGGTAAAGAAGATGCCAAAAGTTTATAAATGCTATAATCTTAGGCTTATTGAAATAATTTATTTCGTTCGATAATTTCAACACATTAGAATTTCAACTAGAAATATAATATTGTTCTCAAATACTTGTTAAATTATAATCATCAGAGTTATACAGGGTGTAACAAAAATGGTGGGCTGACTATACACAGGCGGCTTCTACGACTAAAAATAAGGAAAAAGTTTATATAAACTTAATATGTCCTAAAATGGCTCGTTACTGAGTTACAGCTACTTGACGTTTTTCAGTTTTTTATTCAAAGTTCTTGTAGTTCGTGGTCTGTCGCGATCTGGGACTACCGGTTTGAAAGATCCTGTTTCTGTTAATCTAATA
Organism: Melanotus villosus; assembly: GCA_963082815.1. Lineage (NCBI taxonomy): Eukaryota > Metazoa > Arthropoda > Insecta > Coleoptera > Elateridae > Melanotus > Melanotus villosus. The sequence goes on from OY720421.1 coordinate 12,896,519, forward strand.
TGAAGCCTTTCAAATGTTTCCTCGTTTGATAAAGATCGGTTTGGGAAATGGTCTACGTAAAGTCTTCTTGCTTCCGGCCTATTACAATGTGCCAAAATTCGCTGGTGTAACTCAGTAACGAACCATTTTAGGACATAGTTATGTTTATATAAGCTTTTTTCCTTATTTTTAGCCGTAGAAGCCGCCTGTGTAGTCAGCCCACCATTTTTGTTACACCCTGTATAGTATGTAAAACTGTAACATTCGCTCCAGCATCAAATGGGTGACTTTAATTTAACGTGTTTTATAAAACTTGAAAAATTACTAGAACTTCTATCTTTTTTATTATTTTTAATTAAACTGTCGTGTTCATTAGCTCTAGTTGAGATACTCCAAGTTGTCATTTCAATATATTTCAAATTTCAACCCACAATTCGTATTTCCACGAGTTAATAAATAAATTCATAGATTTTTCAATAAACAGGTTTCAACTTTATCAAACAATGAAAGAGTTGGGCATACCAACAAAATTAGTAAACTTAGTAGAAATGACTTTAGAAGGCTCGAACAATAAGGTACAATGACGAAACATCAGACTCTTTTATGGTAAGTCAAAGGCTTACGCAAGGGGATCCTCTTTCTGTCTTTCTACAGCGCTGTTCAATTTAGCACCAGTGTGTGGCATACGCCGATGATGTTACACTGCAAACAAGAACAAAATCAGAGCGCAGAAAGTTAGTCCGACGAACGGAAGCAGACACAGCAAAAAAAAGATTATGAATCAACCACCAGAAAGCAAAGTATAGTACTACATGGACACGGCAGGAATCGCAAACGAAAAGAGACAGCAGAATGAAAACCTGAAAGTGGCTTTAACACGTAATCGTGAGTTAGTGTTTGACTGAATTTAAGTTATTTCCTAAAAGCTCTTCATGTTGTTCTTGAAAGTTAATATTAGTAAAATTAATTAACCTTCAAATAAATGCTAAAAGTGTTTGTTATTGTGATTATTATTAATATGTTGAAATTTCACCTTTAAATTACTGATTTTCTATAAATAATTAATTATTAAACATCTTGTTGCCTAAAATTCTTGCCCTAGCCGCAATGGATTTTCCCTTCTTCTTCTCGTGTCTTAAATTTCAAGCGTTGACCACCACCATATCAACTATTTCTTTGTACCTTTCCTTGTCTTGTGCAGTATGAACTATGAAGTAGCTGTTCTGCTGTAAGGAGTCCATTGTCGAGGTTCCTGAGCCATGACGTTTTCTTCCGCCCTATCCATTTCTTGCCTTTAAGTCTTCCGTTTCAAATTATTCTTATTTCTTATTTATTCTAATTTTCGGCGCTTGATATTATTTAACAGTTCCCTTTCTCTTTTAATTATAGCTAAAACTCTCTCATTTGTTATCCGTCCGGTCTATGAAATCTTAAAAATCCTTCGGTAACACCAGAGTTCAAACGTTTCAATTTTTTAACGTCCACGTTTCGCAGCCGTACATAAATACAGACCAAACATAACATTTCACGAATTTAATTCTTAAAGATAAGTCGAGATTTAATGGATTTGAATATAATTAGTAATTAAGCTTAATTTAAAGCCTGTTTGAAAACCAAATACGTAAGTTTAAAGGATTAAAGCGTATACAAATTAAAACTTACTTCTATTACTACTTGTAACGGTTCATTTTCCGTTATATTATTTTGCTCCTTTCAATTGCTTATTTACGGTGAATGCATTTATTGAACCTCTATTTATTATATATTCACTGGTAAAAGATTACGTTTTTAGTGACTTTTTGGTTTTGAGTAGGTTTTCTGATTTGGTTAGAGAGTGTCATGCGCGTTTGATGATAGGCGTTGCGTTCGAGAAATCTTGGCTTTTTCCGTTTGGGTGGTCTGCCGAAGCAGTTGAGTTTGAATTTATCCCGAAGTTACTCATTCAATTCTGATGGAATTTTCGTAATTATAACTTCCGAGATTTTCGGTTTTGTTTCACGTTGTGAAATTATTTTTTAGAAGCACCAAGATACTGGTGGTAAGTGGAGATTTTTGCCTTATCATTGAACGCACGTGTTAATGGCGACTTTGTTACAGCTTCTTTCTTTTCGTTTGGTTTTATTTTCCATTACTTTACCGTACTCCGGCTCTTTTGGTTTTTGCCTTTTTGCGGCTGCATTATTTATGGAGTTGAAGGATTCGGTATTATTGAAAAATTATTTATCATTGCTGGTTATTCGCCACTCGATCGCTTGGAGGATTCAAGGTCGGTGTTTATTGAATTGTTAAGTGTCGTCGAATTTACCTGGTTTTAGTCCATTTATTAAATTTCTTAATTTTTAACTTTGCTTTACTTAAATATTTGTACAATTGAATTTTAACGCCTTCAGCGAATTTAACTTGCATTTATATTAATTATCTCATATTAATCCTTTTTCGCTTCACGAAATAAATTTATATTTTTGTTGTAATATTCTGTAACGCTTTAGGTTGGTTTTTCCATTTTATTTTATTAACATATCGAATTTGCGTGTTTTTTTCAAGGTAATAAGCTTGAGTTTAAACAAGGCTATTGCTATATATTTTTGATCGTTCATTTTTATTAGACTTGTTTTCACTCAGGTAATAAAGGTAAGCGCTTATTTATTTTTTTATTTATCCACCTTGATCGTTTTTTTATCATTCATGTATATCTTTCTTTAATTTAACTAACGTTGATATTTAGTTTTTTTTTGGTTCTTTTGAAATTAACCTAAGCGAATTGTTTTGTATGTTTGATTGAATATTTTTGGCTTTTACTTTTTTCATTTAATTTGTCTATTGTTAAATACTTTGAATTTATTAAACTTACTTATCTGTATTTCTATATTTTTTTGAAAACTGAAAAGTTTTCTGGCGCCCAATTTTTTTCATTTTTTATTAGTATTCACTTTCTGAGTTTTAACTTTGATAAGGCAATCCTCGGCGATCTACGGCCCTCGCAAACAACTAAGTTAGTCGGCGAATTCTTTTGAGTTTTTTTGTAAGTATACAGGTAGGTGATTATTTTTCTTGGTTTCGCTTTCACCTGTTATATACTGAGTGTTGAAAATTATCGATTATCATTAAATACGCGTTCAATCAGAAGTCAAAGAATGAATATAAAAAGAACTGATTGATTACTTGCAAATAAAGAGGTAAAAACTTGGAAATTAAGGATATTTACATAAAAGCTTCTAAAGAGTAAGAAATAAATAAAAACTCACTTAGAACACTATGTAACTCAAACAGTAATCGAGCAGGCAGATCCAATTCATGCAATAATTCAAAGCCATGAATATGATGGATCATCGTGATATACAGCATATTGCGTTTAGGGTTTCCGGCGATTATAAACGCATTTATGGGGAACTGAGCAACCGTTTTGCGTTACTCAAGCACAATTTATTATTAACTGAACCGTCCACGTCGTACGCCGTGTACCAGCTTCCGAAAGGGATCATTGTTCTTCCGCGTACAAGAATCTTTTCGCCATTCTCAACTCCTCACTGACGTTGATAGACACTGACGGACACTAACGGATATTGACAACGTATCCCGGAAGGATTTATTACTTTCCACACAAAAACCGATCAGCTAATTTGTGGCGACAGCATCGTTTTCTAAACTACATTTCCAATTAAAGGGGATGATACGCTGTAAACATTAATTAACTTCGCTTATAAACTGCCCTAAAGCTTTTTTTAATTTTCAATAATTCTTTAAATAATAAAATATGTTAACATAGAAAATAGAATAAAAAGCCAAATAAATATTCGTATAGCGCAATATATTCCGCGTCGTTTGCGAGGCGATTGTCGCAAAAAAGAATGGTATATTCAGATCGTACTATTGCTCAGCAGATTCTTATCAAGATTCACAAGAGCTTTAGAGGACTACGAACGGCCTGGATACCTTCCATAAAATACTAGCTAGTCCTATAAAATTGGCGATCCTTTCCTCGTATCAAAACAGATAATATGGTGTTCCGATAGGCCCGATAGCTTCTTGGTAATTCTTTTAGAAGCCCTAGACATTTTAAAGCTTCCTTCTGAAATTTTTAGAGCCGATTTTCTGAGCTTGACTGATTAATTTCATTCAAAGTACGAAAGACTTGAAGTTCGTTCTTTATTTTAGAGCTTTAAATTTAGAAAAATTACTCAATGCGTTCTAACATAAAAGGGCAAATATCTTTTTATTAATTTTTTGAATAATCACAAGATCGGCGCTAATGTTTTTCTTAAGAAACTTTTCATAAAATAACAGGTAATGAAACACAAAGTGAAACTCTTCAAATATAGTACCACGGAGTATAATTATCTACCTATTGCCTGAATACTTAATGTAGGCAAATAACTTGGGAGTAGTTGTCGATTGTCTTTCTTGCTAAATACAAAAGCCCTCGGGGTTTTAACTTGCGTTTATTGTTAACTCAGTTGTGTATCTTTGCACCTATATTAGTAATACCAACGTAAATTCCCAACTACATTTACTTCTGCAAATACTCTTTCTTTAGAAATAACTCCTTTGGGATACACTAATTAGCTGAAATAAATTCAGAGTACAACATTTATACTTAAATAGAAAAGGTAGAATTAATGAACTGCCAATGTAGGTATTTTTGTTATATATTTACTGTTATTATCAGCAAGGTTATTAAAATAACTTATAAACGTGAGTACTTTAGAGGTAAACCAGACTAACTACAGGAAAATCGAAATAAAGTGCGCTGATGGAGTAGCTGAAACGATTTCAGTAAATCGAATGAAAATAAACAATTAAATTATTGTTAAAAAGTTATCATTACAGTATGAAGCATGAAACACTAACCGACTTTTGCAACATCAGCAAAAGTTACTATTAATACTGCAAACTCAAAGTATTGGCATATGCCTAATTTCGGCATCACACTTCACTAGGTAGAGACTATCAGACGTATCACACCTTACATCCACAGCTATTAAAATTAAAAATAGTATAAACCATTAGAAATTTGAGACAAAGGTAATACAAACTGCCAATATATGCATCAGAACACAAATGCATTTGATCACTGCAGCAGCAGCTTACTTTCCATCCCCACATAACCTGAAAAAAGAAGATTATTTAAACTTCTTTTAAATCTTAGGTGAGAGATTTATCATAGGAGGGGATGCAAGTCAATGCAAAAAAACTCGCACTGGGAAGCGAGATTACCGACAGCTGAGGGTAAAAACCTTGTCCTACAATCATAGAACTTACCGGCATTTGGCATTCAACTGGTAAACCCACCTATTTATTAGCCGAGAGATATCGAAAAAACCCAGACCTTCTGCATTTCTTCATTTCAACAAGAAAACTACCGACAAATTTTACACAGATACAAGATTTTGGGGACCTAATGTCTGATCATTCACCTTTCTTGCTGACATTAAGGGAAAACATATAACCAGAGAATCTAACCCGACGACTAATAGATTTATAGATTGGAGGGGCTTCAAACTAGAGCTCATCGAAAAGATCATGTTAAATGAAGAAGAGAGAAACTCATGTTGGATATTCAACTACGAGAAGGAATAATTACCCTATATAAATGACAGAGAGAAAATAGATTGGATGCGCTTACGTCACAACTCAGAAGAAAAATCCCACAGGTTTCAATACCTCGAAAAGGTGAGTTTAACAGCTGAAGAAGTGAGCAAAATAGCTCCCAAAAAGGTTCTAAGGTTCATAAGTAGCTTAGGACTAGAGGAGTTCTATTAGATCAGAAGGGTTCCACAAACAAATTAAGTAGGTCGCAGTGATGGAAGGTACTCATTATGCCTAGACAACCCCTTTCTCAGTCTACAATCTACCCTAAAGAAATTACAGAGAGAAAATAAATCGAATGCCCTTACGTCACAACTCAGGAGGGAAATCCCAAAACTTAGGAACGAAACACATAATACTTATCTTTAAGAAAATAACGGAAGAGAACTAACAGACCTTCTTCTTCTACCTCCCCTAGATTTTTCCAGGATTCCCAGTCTATAGATCGTTGGCACCAGTTTCTTCCTGCTATTGTCTTAATATCATCGACCCATCGCTTTTGAGGTCTTCCAACGTTTCGTTTGGTTGTTCCTGGACGCCACTGAATCACGTAGACTGTCCATTCATCGGGATTTTTCCTTCAGATGTGTCCTGCCCAACTTCATTTTAATCTGGCTATGCACTCTATAACGTCTACTACTCCGTTTTTTCCTGATGTCTGTATTTCTTATTTTGTCTTTTGCCGTTGCCCCTACCATTCTCCTTTTCATCGCACTTTGAGATGTTCTTAGTTTTTCTGCACTTCCTAATAAGTGTAGCAGTTTCCATGCTATGACTTAATACCACCAGAACACATGAGTGGTATATTTCCTAGACGACCAAAAGCTGCCCAACTATTTTGTCTTCGCCTGCATGTTTCTGCTGTCTGGTTAGGTTTTCCCAACTTGATAAGGTGTCCTAAGTGTATGTACTCTTCGGAGTTTTTAATGGTTTCATCATTCACTTTGAATTCTTTCTGGCTTCTCGAAATAATTTTTGTTTTCTTTAAGTTCATGTTCAAACGTATTTTTCTGGACATTAGGTCTAGTTAAGCTAGCATGCTTTCTAGATGGTTCTCATATTGGCTAATCAGGAGGATGATGAAATTTTCCATCTATATTTATCCCTTTCTCGTTCAATGCCAGTTTGAAGACATTTTCCAGGGCTAGCATGAATAACTTAGGAGGGATAGTGTCTCCCTGTCTTCCTTTCTTCGCCTAACTTAACATCAGTTTAAAGTAAACAAAAAAAAATTGCATATACTCACGAATAATATTCGAACAAAAAGGACGGAAGAGCACCTATAAGAACTAGGAACAGAACTTGCAAAGTTGCAAAGATAAAATGGGATGTTATCGGCTTGCGCGAAACACAATTACAAGGTGAAAAAGGTGAGAGCCAAGTAGGTACCTAGGTTTAAATTTATTTGAAAAAAATTGAAGTGGAAACATCGTGTTAAAACTGAATTAAATCTATATATAACAGCAGCATATTGGCTTCTAGGTAAAAACCCAACTATCACGTCAAAATATAGTACTGGTTCGCAGCTCCACCAAATGTAACGAAGTGGTTCTTGTTCATTTATTAATTATGATGGTAGAGTCTTAGACCCCTTCGATTACGTATGTTAAGGCTTGGCTTTTTGCGAGAAGTTTCATTTAATAATACACGATCAAAACTAACATCAAATATATTGTTATACTTTTACATACAAACATTATTTATACTGGTCTACAAATATGAAATCCCAAACACACAATAAGTTCTAAGTCTGATGGACTTGATGCAAGACACAAAATATTAACATTACTTATCTACTTACATGAATAACACATCTCTACAAACCAATCTAGCAAAGGGTCTCTCATCTGAATACAATTCAGTCATCGTCGTGAGACCTCTTATTCAAGACTGTCTTTCTATGAGTAGGGATCATGTATTTATATGATTTTGGTTCGTAACATGTGTTCAAACTATTTATATAATTCATTTGTAATTATTGTTTCATATAAACATTAATCATCGCCTTGCTCGTTATCTAAATGCAGGTGTTGGCACAGATGTGTATTACTCATCTATTATCTAAAGACATTATGATTAAAATAACAAGTTGTTTACATGACACATTTTTTGCAGGTGTATGTCTGGTTGATAAACATTTCAATAACATCCTATTCTAAACAGACGTTGCGTCACCTTTTTATATCAGTCATACTAAATATTAACGTATTCAATGTTAATAATTTACTTTCTTAATGAAATGCTGTCAAATGATATTTAAATAATTCTGCTTCATTACAATATAGTACTGGTTTATAAATAGGTGATACGACCAGTATGAATATATGACATCCAATTGTGAAGCTGTAGAAAAGAGAGCAATAATTATGCTTGCATTCACAAATATGGCAAATGCTCCTTGGTACGTGCAAGATAAGGATCTGCATCGGAAACTCCAGGTGAAGATGCTTGAGGATGTGATCAGGAAGTTTTCCAAGAGCCTTGAAGAACGGCTCCAAAGGCGTCGAAATCCAGAAGCTCTACTACCTCTAGACAGCAAAGATCTTGTCCGCAGGCTCAAAAGAACAAAATCATTCGGGCTTGTGTAGTGTAAAAGCAGATTATAGCCACAACAGGGTTTGTGTGCTAAATATTTCAGGAACTAGGATGAATTGATAGAAACATCCGGACTAAGAAATATTCTTTAGTAATTTAGGACATAAACAAAATGTTAGTTAATCTTAAAGATTAACTAAAGATACAGTATGAAAAAGCATCACACCAAAAGCTCCACCAACAGCAACTTCTAAAAGTTACCACAAGGCATGGTTTTCCCTTTAACGTCCTGTATACGTAGACTTTACAAATTTTATGAAGCTACTAAGGTAAAATTTATGTCACTTGTAGATATTATTAACTACATCCCGAATATCAGGTGACATTTCTAATTCCAACACATTTAGATTATTACTTTATAATCAAATTACTTTCAATTACGACCGAAAATTTAAATGAATTCTGCACACAGCTGTAAAGGTGTGGGTATATCATTGCGATCTCGTCCAACCTATTTTAGTACTTCACCAGAAGATAGATTGAATTCTGCGTCAGGTTATTTCGTTAGCCACAGCTGCATCATTAATTGTGTAAGGGTTATCTCTGATTTCAAATTTTATTACATATTGCACAAAACCGTACACGAACTAGTAAATTTGTCCTTGTCTAACGTCAAGAAATTCCTGAAACGAACGATACGGTAGCGTAATGGAACAGATAATATTTCCCGATGATTCGGTTGCGATGGAAATTGGATTTTGCTTTTTCTGTAATATGATTTTGTATCGTCCTAGCCGCATCTGACATCTGTCAGGACGATTTCGATCTACTGAAACCAATGAAAAACGGCCTGAACTTCAAAGTTGTATCAATTGACCACGGAATGCTCTTTAAATAAACTATTCGCCTGTAGAATCGAAAATATCTCGACTGAAAATTTAAAAACTGAAATTCAAGGATTTTTCTTTGGCTTCCACATCTTTCTTTCATATAACTTACAAAAGAAGAACAGTTACAGCCATAAGGCGAATCTGTACTTAATTTATTCAGTTTACAGAAGCGAAACTCGGTGTAACAAGAAGTATCTAATTGAAACTTGATAAAATAATGAAATACGAGTACTATCTTTACACTAGAAAAATATCTTGCTAATTTAAATTAAACCAAGCCGTCTTAGCATTTCATTTTGAGCAGCTACAATAGAAATCAAATTTCCGAACACAAAAAGTTTTCTAATTTTTTTCATTCTTTAACAGTAGCACCAACGAAATGTTCCACCATTTTAATTATATCACTAAATTACTTTCTTTCAGAATTTGTAATCTCGGACTTAACTAATTTCGGTGGCTTCCCTAGTAATTACAAACTTAATTAAAATTCAACTGAAATACCTTTCAGGGTAACAGCACCGATGATAAATTTTAACAGATACTTTTGACCATTAAGAGGGACAGGAGGATAGAGCAGGAACGCACTTTGAGATAGGTTCGAATGTATTTATCAGTGTCAAACTGATTATAGTACGGAGCATTCCTTCAACTATTCAAACGAGCAAATGAAAATCAGAAGTGTGAGGCTTACGATTAAACTGTGATTTATTAAATATCATTCTCAAGACTTCTAAAATTATTCATATAGGAGCAAACAAATTTATTTGACATCATGTTAATTTCTTGGATAATTTTGGGCTAAAATAGACACAAGGCTGAATTGTCAAATAAACAATGCGCCCTTGAAACCTTCGAATTTTAAGTCTTCAACTTAACTTCCTTGTTTAATTAACTCATTGTAACTAATTAATTAATTGTAAATGTAGCAATTCTACATCCATGTGATCGAATTTTTAACATCAACTAAATACAACTCTCAGCAGCTAAGCTTTCTACTTCAACCACAAATAAAATCAAAATAGGAATCGTTTAGTTTGCTCAGTACAACAAAACTGAAGAAGAAAAGGCTATAACCATTAATAACCAAAAGGTGTTTGCAAAAAACGAGTTTTATCTAACTTATGTATCCGGTTTCTAAATGAAATTAAATTATCAGAAGTAATACCACAAGTGACTAGAATTTTACTGGAAATTTTTTTGCCGTCACCAACACGACTGCTTGTTGCGACGAAAATCGTAACGAGTGCGACAGCACGAGTTACGATTTTCCAAAGCAACAAGCAAGAGTGTTTGTGACGGCAAAAAAATCCTGTAAAATTCTAGTCACGAATGGTATTCGGAATGATAATTCCTCGAATTATAATGAAATTACCTACTGAAATACTTGTCACTCAAAAAATTTTGACAGACGTTGTCTCTAAGCAACGCTGCTAGTCGCAAAATTTTCTAGAAAATTTCACTAGTGGTATTTTCGATTTAATTCGATTGTGATTGGTTCAATTCACCAAAATACTGTGATTTGATTGGATGAGTGGAATAATCTCGCATATCATATTATTTAACCGGATAAAAACAGAACATAAACAAGAGAAATGAGCTTGAACTATACGAATGCTAAATTGAAAGGTTAGAGCAACACGATTCAATTTTAATGCAAAGGTAATAATTGAAAGCCTTAAATAACAAAGGTCGTCGTTGAATTTTTCAGCGGAAAATGAAAAGTACCACGTTTGCTTTAGTTTCTTTTAACATTTCAACCTCTCTAAACCAGGTGTCAAACGGTGCATTTAAAATTTATTGGATTCGGCACAGATGTCAGAGCGTAAAATCAAACATTAAATGGCTTCAACGTCCACAACACGTCACCTCTTGAAGTTTTCAGGTTATCAAGGGAAAACAAAGTGAAAACAATACAAAAAAACGAGCAGTGTAGTGAGATTAGTAAAACAGGGTCGGTTAGAAAGACGGAAAATCAACATAGTATATATGTTCTCCAGCTTACACGAGTAAAGTGCACTTCAATGTGTTCGCCCTAAATGCAGCCATTCTAAAACTTGGTTTATATAACTTACAAGTTTGAAAAACCGCAGCTCAGGAAGTTAAACAACTCGAGACGTGTTCTTCTTTGGCAACTTACTTACTTACTTCTAAATGATTCACTTTAATTAAATATAGTGCCTTTACGGTACTTTTATAACTCCAACCTTAGCTTCAAATCTAAAGAATTTATAGAGAAAATTAAAAACATTTACAGACACCAGACACGTTAATTTTAACTGACATTATACTAGAAACATTAATTTTGTTAATAATAATAATAATAATCAAAACACCCTTTGGGTTTGCGCAAACTATTAATCACCAAAGAGACGTTGATAATTTCTAAAGTGAAAGAAAAGTCGAAGCTTTAAACAATCCTATCATTTACTTTAAAGTAAAGTTAGCTGATGCAAGTTATAACGTGGAAATAATCGTTTTCTTGAATCTAGCAGAAACTAGCATTAGTTCAGATTATTGTATGTATGCTTTGATGTTGTTATTCGCCACTCCATAAATCTTTTAGCCGCCCTCAGGTAGTTTGCTACTGCAATTCACGACTCACTGAACTGCAAAATCTTAAGATTAAGTATGTGTCTTGTAGTGTTTTCATATGAATAAATCCATTTTTAGTATCAAATTATCTTCTTCTTAAAGAGTTCTTCAAGATTCAACTTGTATTTAGATGAAATATTTATTTAAATTTACATAAAGTAATTAACACATTTATTTGTTTGTTAACTTAGAGTGGGAAGCTGTAGGTGTAATAAGTTGAATGTGTAAACATGTATAAAAACTTTTTTATGATTCTCTTTTTACAATCTGATCAAATTGATCAATCAGTAAGACAACAATTAATCCCCTCTATTGAGGGTAAATAATCGTGGGAATATTGACTCGTCATTTTACTTAAGAATGCTTAGTCAGTATTTCCCACACTTGTGGAATTTGTATGAGGTGTCAGGTTTCATCGTTCACTATCCTTTCATATACGAACATTAAAGGATGCAACCTTGACGACCGCATGTGCGACTTCTAGTCAATGCCCTGATCGGATGACGTCATGTCAACTACACGTGAATGAATTTGATAAATTAAATTAATTTTAAACTTTGCTTAATATTTTGTACATTTGCCTTTATTACAATAATTTTAATTTATTGCAAGCGGTTAGTGAAGCGGGGTGGAATGGAGTGTAATGTCTCTTTAGTCCACTATTGTCTAGTAAATTTATGGTGAGCCTATTAGGATGATGTTTAAGTTTATTGATGTATTTCACGTTATTTCTTACTATAGCGCTTTTCACTAAACTTATTTTGAGGTCACCAAGTATTTCCGTGTTTGTTATAGCTCGAAAGATTTTTGCTTGAACTCTTTCAATGATTGCTATGTTTAATGCAAATACCCCATAGTTAACTGCCATACATCCAAACTGGTCTGAAAACACCCTTATAAATAAATTATTTATTTTCCAGCGAGAGCTCTGAGTTTTTCTTAACAGACAGTTGTGTTTGTAATACTTCAGTTTTAGTTTTTCCAAATGTGAGGTTGTCAGGTATAAGACCCTTATCCAGATACAGTCTCACATATCTGACGGAGTCTGATTGCGGTATGGGTATTTGATTTAATATAATTTGTTTGCGTGTTCCTCTGCGTTTAGTAAAGGTTTTTGTCTCATTTATTTTTATGCGCCATCCTGTATACCAGTTTTGCATGGAAGGTAAGACTTGTTTGCAGTTTTAACAACGCCCGCACTGGATCCTTACCAGTGGCCACAATAGCAGTGTCATCAGCGAACGTGGTTGTTACAGTATTCGCACTAATAGGCAAATTCGCTGTGAATAATAAATAGAGAACTGGTCCCAAGACACTTCCTTGCGGCACTCCCGATTTTAGGGCATGCAGATCAGCATGTTTTTTCCCGCGCTTAACTCAAAAGTACCTTTCTTCCAGGTAAGATTTCAGTGTTAAGTAGGTAAGAGTTATACTCGAGTTGTTACTTCAATTAATATTTATCTTCCATGGTTTTACAATTGTCAAATGCGCTATTGCAATGTAGTAAAAACGCAGAAGTAGACCGAATAAAAGAGAAAAACTGCCCTTTTGAAATTTAATCATTTTGAAGAAAATTGAAGTTATCTTTAAAATGCTTTTTAAGTAACACTTACTACGTCAGAAATTTAAATTCACTTTCAAGAACCTCCTTAAAAATATGTTGAACATCTGTATAAACTATTGTAACAAATTCGAATATACAGATATCAAATATTATAATCTAAGCATAATTAAAAGCAATCAGGATGACGTTATGTGATAAGGTCATTAACTGACTAGCTACACGTGCGACGTATCGAGTTACATCTTTTAAGAATGGAAGAAAAGTCACGCACATGGTTCAAGGGCAATGTACTGTGACATTCGATCACACGTGCTCCTATGTAAGTCGGAAATTCTCACGCTCATATTGAGAGAAGGGGATCAATTTTCTGTATAAATACTAAGTGAAAATACTTTAAGTGCATGGCTTATATCCAGCCATCAAAGAAGCAGTACCTACGAGAAAATTGACACCCTCCAGTAATATACATGTAAGATTGTCTTATGTCTTAATTCAGAACTTGTAAAATATTTGTGTGAATTGCGAGTATTTAAATTCTTTTTATGGACTTAGTCGTTTTAAATGAAATTGCAACTTGGATTCATCTGTCTACTTCTGCCGATTGTGTTGCTTCGTTTAGTGTGAGCTTTTTTCGTAAGTACTTATATACTGTCGAAGGCCTAGCTAAGGTCTATGACGGCAGTTGTGCAATATTGTTTATCTTCGAAGGCAGAATTTATTACACACTACCCGATTTATTTGTTCAATTGTGGAATGTTCCTTTCTAAATCCGAACTGGTATTCGGGTATCATGCCATTATCAGTTAGGAGTGGCATCGGCCTTTTTAGTGAGAGCTTTTCGAATAATTTAGAGGAGATGGGGTGAAGACAGAAGGACTGTGGAGCTTATATAATTTTGGCGACTTTCCACTGAGCTGGCCGTTCTAATTATTGCATTGCAAATAAAAGTGATCATTAATAATCCTTTCCTCGGTAATTCTTCCAAGATACATGCGGTTATTAAGCCAAAGCCCGGAGCTTTGTTCGCTTTCATGGACACTATCATAGATATAACTACTTTCATGGCTTTAATGGCTTGATTGGCAATGAAAGTTGTAGTCAGGCGTCCAGGTAGTTATTTATCTCTTTGTCTATATACAAGTCTTGGTCTTGTGGTAATGGGGTAAAACTATTTTGGGGATGACAGGCGAATTCTTTACTTTTTTCATGGTCACTTTAACGCAAGCCCCATGCTTTCATATTGGTGGCACGTGCGTCTGCGGTTATTTAAGTCTCTTTTTACCTTCAATAATGAATATTCACTGCTTCGGGTTGCCGTTGATCCTTCCAGATACATAGTTGTTAAAGCAATTTTCTCTTGCAGCTCTGTTGTATGTTTATTATTTATCAGCAGAGTATCTCCTAGATTGCCACAGTTTCCAAGGGCAACTTTGCTTTCTTATGGAGGGTTTAGTTTCAGGTGTGGCCTCCCAGATTGCTTTTTGTATGATGGTTGTTAGTTTCTCAATTGCAAATTCCATATCGGTTTTTCCTCTATTTCCTTAAAATAGTCCCAGTCCGTGTGAATGTTATATATAGGTAGCTATGACTGTATATTCATCTCGAATACGTTTGTGCTTAGATTTAAAAATACTGGTGAGTCGTCAGAGCAAAGGTCATAGTTTCCTCGCCTTTCATATATGCGTAACCGATCCCCTTTGTCTTAATAAAGAAGTCTAGACAATCAGGGATTTTGTGGATGTCTGTAGGCCAATAGGTTGGCTTGTCTGTTGATAAGTAATCTAGTTGCCTTGCTTCTCGCAATGCCGTGCCCCGAGGGGAGTAAGTTGTGGAACCCCATTAGGGGGTTTCGCGTTATAATCGTCTCTGGAGATAAAGCGTGCTCCTAGCGAATGAAAGTATGGCTGTTTGAAGGACAATAAGCAGCTGCCACCGCTATCAGTCCGTTCCAGTCCTCCACTCTAACCGTGGTGGCTTGTAGGTAGTCTCTGCTGTACTTCAAAAGCTCATGGTATTTAATGCTTTTTTGAATAATTACAGCCCCCTCTCGCGTGTCAATTGGGGTGCTCGGTGTGGCAAATGCAACATCCTGGGATCTTAAAATAGGTACGTTCAGTGTGTGATAGGTTTTTGTGAATATTTCTACTTCTTGATGATGTTGCGTCAAGCCATTCGCGTTCCAATATCTATCCATAATTTTGTCTTAATTTGACTATTTCACTAATAAGGCGCTCTATTGCCTATCTCATTTCCCTTGCTTCAGTCATTAGATCCACAATTATTTTATTTTGGTTTGTAATAATTGTTTCTTGCATTAGTTTCGCTTCATTGGATTATACTCGTATAACTAGTTTGATGTTGCCATATTATATTATACTGGGGTTAATATGTGACATTTGGAAGTTCTTATAGGCTTGCGCCTCGGAGCTAAAAGGTATCGGTTCTAAACTTATGTTTGAATATTTCGGTAGTGGTCTTTATACTCCGTGGTAGTGAGGGAGGTTGGTAATCGTTGAGTGACTTGCTGCTGTTGCTTTGATTGCCTTGATGTGACACTACGTTAGCGTCTGTTCAGTATTTCTTGGTAGACTTCGCATTTCTTTTAATTCACGGGATGACCACCTTTGCAAAGCGCGTATTTAGTACCACTAGTTTTAGGTTTTTGGTAATTTCTTGGGTCAAGATTGTTTCTACAACTTACACATCGAAAAGGGTTCGTGCAAAAAATATGTCTAAAGATATTAAGAAATATTAAAACAAGCAAGTAAATGGCACTAGAATTTCTAAACATTTGAGTTCTCAATTCTTATGACTAATACCAAAATGCCAATAACTGTATTTATTTTTCATAATGTATTTTAGGTAATTAATACAAAGCAAATTCGTAAAGCCTAACTCTTAAATAATAAAAATAAACCTCTTAAACTACAAATATGTGAACGTTTAGTTTTATAGTTAATCTATCTCGACTTACTTGACGTGAAAGTAGGGTACCTACTTCATTTAGATATTTATAATCATAGTTTACAACCGTATTAAAGAAGCTATCCAAAATTCGCTTACAATTGAAGATATTATTTTTTAATTCTGGCATTTAAGTGGGATTGGAAAGTGTCGTAAATTGCCTCTTCTTGTCAAATTAAAATGCAAATGAGCAAAGCAAAGAACTTTTTTATATCTCGAAGTTATTATTTTTAAAAGCTTTTTTCAGAGTTTATACGCACAGGCCGTGTCATCGTTTTGCATTAAACAAACTTTTGCGTAAACCGTTCACTTCCAGAGTTAAATTTATGTTGCATTATTTTATATACAACGGCGGTAAATTGTGCCATAAAACACTAAAGTTTGATAAATTAAAAGCATGCCTAATTAAAACGCAATTTTTTACAGCAAATTGTCGTACGAATTTAATTTTTAGTCGACGTTTTTGGGTGTGTCAAAAACAAAGTATATATGCATTAATACACATCTCTAACGTAATTTGTCCCGAATTTTAGAAACAAAAGAGAACTGCAAATTTCTACTTTATAATTATGAATTTGCGTCATTTGGGTATGTTTTGTTAGATTTCAAAAGAGCCTCCCAGAAAAACTAAATACAAGGGAATGCCATCACATGTGTCTCTGAAATTATCATTCTTAACAATTAGCAAAAATGTTTAATTACAGTGGGCGATATTTGAAACCCTGCTCTAAATATTCATTTCTACTAATAGGACCAAAGTGTTAATTTAAAATTAAACAAGGTCATTTTTTACAAAATTAATTTATGTTTAGATTCGTGAATTTTAGAAATCCAAATTGATTAAACTATTACAAATATGTGTTAAGTCTAAAAACAATTCAAACGACTTTCAAAGATTAATTTTTAAATATTTAGAAGGAGGATCTGATGTGATTCATCAGTAGACGATAAAATACGAAATTTATGCGAATTGACACAATAAATGCATTTGTAAATTGAAACTGCAAAAGGGCTAAGTTCAAAACAGACTATACTAACAATGAATTTCCCGAGAACACCCACGAGTAAATATTGACGAATTCATTAATTAATTGTAAGCTTGCTACAGCTTTAGCAAAGGAACGCTGCGACCCACTAATTTAAAAGCAAATAGGATCAGCCTTTTGTTCTGAATTGCAAAGTTATATTCAAAGGGGTCGAAATACTTTAATTATTTTGCAAATTTCAGTCAAGTACCGCAATTTGCAAGAAAGTTTCATTTGTAAACTGTAGCACAGTAATTTCAACGAAAGCAAATTTATGCAGATTGTCTTTTCTAAATCCAGTTACTCTCTTAACACTACGCAGAATTAAGAAAAAATTGGTTTTTGCGGAACGAGGAATTTCCACCTCGCCTTTTTAATTCGAACGAAAACAAACACAAAGGAGGTAATACCTCAACAGAGTTACTAAATTTAATTAAGGATTTAAGTAAGAGTCGTAGGGATTCTTAGAATTTCCCACTACCCCGAGAATTTAATTAGATTTGGACATATCTCCCCAAGGATTTATTGGAATATCTTGTGAAACATCATAATTCACTTTCTCTAAAACGAACATTTCCGCGCGGAAGAAAATTATTTCCTGCCGATTACCTAGCTTTCCTTTCTTTAGGAAATGATTAATTTTAAACTCAAATCAAGCTTAAACCACTAGGTAAAAGCTCGTCGAAAATACATTCCTGATTTTCTGATAGTTTCGTAAAAAGGGTAATAAAGGAGTTTTTACTTCAATTTGAACCAAACTGTTTCTGTTAACTTCCACGAAATCCTTTATGAGAACTTAAAAGTAAAAATTCTTCTTCTTTGGTTAACTGTGTTGTACTCTATCGAGGATATTGTCTGCCTTGGCTTTCTCGACAGTTTCTTTACCTCTATTTAATTTCTTTTTACTCTAAGTCCTTGCAGAAATATCAAATATTTGGAAACATAGCGAAAGAGTTTGATTGGAACCTCCAAAGTGTAGATAACGGTATTTATTTATGTGATTACTTTAATCAACGTATACTTCCAAAATTACACCGCTATGAAATAACGAACAATTTTAATAACAGCAAAACATACCGTTAATTCTCTAGAAACCCATAAAACCGTAGCTTTATTATTGGAATATCCCAAAAGCACGTGTGATTTAAAGAGATGATTATTTTGGGAATGTGGTTTTTGAATATATTTCTGAAAGGCTCTTTTATTTTGCCCAGCGTACAGTATCTAATAATAAAGTTATTTACACCGTGGTTATAAATTTCCGTTGCTTTGTATGGAGAAAATATATAGAACTATCTACTCCACTCTTTATGCATCGAGCACGTCCTAAAAGCAATACTGAAAAGATCACCGGGAAAGCTTTTATTTCCGACAGGTACGCGGAGCTGGAATACACTATACTCTCGGGTACTATTGTTTTGATTACATTCTCTTACGAATGCGAGAAACTCTATATGGATTTAAAATTCTAACCAGGTACTCAAGATTTGCCACCCAATTTTTGAAAACTAAAAATCAAATTTAAATAAGATTCCGCAGTCATTGCGTCTCATTGCTGAAGCAGTCATTTTGAAAGAGCTTTCTGAATTCTGTGGTTTTACATTATTTTACAATGGTCAGATACACTATTGCAGAAGTAGCCTCAATGAAGGAACAAAACTACCCTTTGGAAATTTAATACTTTTGAATAAAATTGCAGTTAGCTTTGCAAGTCACACTTGCTGCATCAGGAATTCAGGTTGACTTTCAAGAACCTCCTGAAAACAGATGTTGAACAGCTCTGTAAGCTATAAAAAAACAAAACAAAGTTGTAAGATTTAAAGTACAACAGCCACAACTTGTTAAACATTTTAATGTTAATTAAATGGATGACATCTTAACAACAACAATATTTGCTTCTTTCGATCCATTTACAAGAGAAAATAGGAAAATCGAATAAAGTATGACTTACATTAATTAGCTAAAAAGCCACCAAATAAGAAATAATCCACTAAGAAAGGCTCACCTATGAACTAAGGAAAACTACAGCACTTTTCTCTTTGAATAAAAATTCGTCCCTTCTAATTTAAGTTTCTAAACTAAACTTTTCAATGGGGCCTTCCCACCCTTTTTAACTTTCTTGACTTACTCAAGTTTCTTGAAATTTGTAGTTTTCTTCTTTAACTCCCATCCATATTCAGTTGTTTAGTTACGAACTTAAAGTTTATTCTTGGTCATAATTTAAACCATGGGAATAAGTTAGCATCAATCAGATTGCACCTCCTACACGCCTACGCTTATTTCAAACTCTAAAGAGTCTAAAGCCTAGAAAATACGTTTTTCGGTTTTTCACGTTTCTGTCTTCCTCCCGTTTTTTAAACCGCATCTCAATAATGACAAAGGAACATTTTATAGGCTGTTTTAGTACTTTCGGAAGGTTTTTATTCTTATCTATCACTTTCATTTGCAAAAACGAACCTTAAAAGGTCGCTCGGAGGATCAAACTCGGTCGAAGTTGACAAAAAAAATCTACGTTGTAAATTGAGAATTTGAATAAACTATTTTATTGTATGACCTTCTAAGATGGCCGTTTTATTTTAACACATGCTAGGTCAATTAGAATCATTAGTAAAAGCTTTGTAACACATTCATAAAGTGTTTAAAAACAATTCAGGGTAATATAATTTCATATTTGTAGACCGCTAAAATTTTAAATGGGATAAATATTTAGATCCAATTTAAGTTTTTTAGGGACCAGGAAACTTTTAAATATTAAAGTAGGCGAACTGAAAATCCGCACTCTTCCGAAATATTATTTATTTAAAAACACGTGGTAAATACAAACTAAGAATATTTTTAGTTTTTAAATAAAGCGAATAAAAGGCTAGGTGCCGGCAAATTAATGAAAGAGTAATAACAAAGACAAGAGGAGAAGAAAATCTCATAATTCTGGGCGACTTGTAGTGGGAGAATGTGAAGACGGAAAACATTAGGAAAATATGGAAAGTGGTACAGGAATATATAACGAAAAAAGCGAAAGAAGAGAGAACCAAGGTGAGATACCCCAAACTAGAAATAAATGGCAAGGAATGGGTATGGAACGGTGACCAACAGATAATTGAAAAAAGATCAAAAACACGGGAGATGAGAAATCGTCAAGAAAACTAATAGAATGCATAGGTGTAGAAAAATGGGAAATGACCAAGAGTAAGGAAAAGTTAACAAAATAAGAGAAAAATGAGAATGTGGAATGTGTGGAGTTTAAGAGGGAACGAAAAAGAACTTAGTAGAATAATTCGAAAAAGCAAAAATGAGTGTATTAGGTATAACAGAAATAAAAAAGAAAGGAACAGAAATAGAGAAATTAAAAGGAGGGCACATACTCAAGAAAGAGCGAAAGCAGGAGTTGGATGTATATTGTATAATTAGAGAATATCTAGGAACATCTCTTGTGGATTGGACAGCATATTCAGAGAGAATACTAAAAGTTTAATGGAAATAGAGAAAGACAAGATGATACTATATTATTATATATGGACACGATGAAGATGAAAAATCGGAGAAAAAAGAGAAATTTTGGGAAGATCTACAGAATATATGAAATGCAAGAAGAGCAAATAGGCGATTTTAACGCTAGAGTACGAAAGAATAATAAAGGAATAGAAAATGTTTTGGGAAAGCATGGAAAAATACATAAAAATAATAATAGAAACAGAATGATAGATTTCTGTGTAGTCAACAGCTTAGTGGTACTAAATACGATGTTTACACATAAAGAAATACATAAATACAGCAGCGAAATAAAAAGAAGAGAAGAAAAATCGATTATCGACTGCATAGTGAGCAAAAAAGGAAAATCAAAGATGTGAGAGGTAAACGCGCTCTGCTTAGTTAAGCATCGGTGCTCTCGGTCAGAGCTCGGACGGGTGTCCCGAACCAGGCTCAACTTACTACGGCTCGGTGTGTCCTCGAAAATTCCCTATGTCCCGTGAGGGAATAATGGGCCACATTTTTTTTTTACTTTGCATTGGAACGTAGAATAATTTGTAACATTTTGTAAAACTAAAGCACAGATATGAAATACAGGATGTTAGTTGAATTTGACTTTGAATAAAAACCTCTCGTAAAAGCCAAGCAAAGATTTAAGTGGCGACGTTGGTCAAAGACTGTACCTAAATATTAAAGTAACTTATGTATATTAATTACTAACAATAAACCAACCAGCGGATTCACCACAATATCCCTAAAAAATCGAAAAGACTATGAAAACATATATCTGGAGTGTGCTACTCTACGGGGCAGAAACGTGGACAATAGAGACAGCAAGCAAGAAAAGAATAGAAGCTTTAGAACAATAGCTTTACAGAAGAATGCTAAAAGTAAGCTGGACGCCAGAATTAGTAATGGAAGAATCCTAGAAATGATAGGAGACAAAAAACAACTTCGGAAATAAATACAAAAAAGAAGAATGAGATTCATTGCTCACACATTTAGAAAAGAAGGTCTTCTCACAACAATCGAGGTTCAAATCGAGGGTAAAAATGCACTCGGATTAGAGTACATCAAGCAAATAATAGAAGACGTTGGGTGCACAACATACGAGGAAATGAAAAGAAAATGTGCTGCGACAAACCAACCAACAGGTTGAAAACCGCAGGAGGAGGAGAAGTAAAGCACATTAAGTACGACGTACTTAATGTGCTTTATCTAAAAACTTAAAAATATTCTTTGGATTTACCACGTGTTTTTAAATAAATAATGTTTCAAAATAGCGCGGATTTTCAATTCGCCTTAAATGAGCTAAAATATAGAATTTGTTAAATACAGCCTGCATTTTATAGCTCTTTTCTGCTTTCTTTCTGGCATGCAGATAGTATAAAACTTACATCTAATGTGCTTCCATTAATTACCTATCTACAATTTATTATTATTAGCAAGCCAATTCAAACGAAATATAGAAAATTTAATTTGTCCTTCGCGGCCTCTTTTCAAGAGGAAAATAACTTATTTAAACTAATTTACTTTTCAGACGCCAAATTCTGGAAATTCGCAACCTAAAAAGGAGTACGAAATCGTTCACTGTCCATTAAATTCTAATCTCACCTTTTATTCAGGCACGACCTCTCTCACTTGAAAATTCTGCCCTTTCGAAGCAATTAATCCAAGTAAAAAGCACTTTTAAATTCCTTCGGTGCCTACCCTTATTTTATTTACGTAAATGGGTACTCTTGATTATTTATTATTAACATGTATTGATTTTTTTGCTGTTGGCGTGACCTGTTATGGGTCACATACATAATAAACGTAATATAAACATAATAGTTTTAACAAATATTATTTCGTTTTTACGATTATTAGTCAATAAAATAGCCTATTTTAAACCAGACTTAATAACAATAATTGACATTAAAACACAAATGAGGGTAATAAAATGTTTTTATAAGTAAATAAATTCTGACTATATTAAAATATTAAACAAATTCCGAAACAATTTTAGGACAAATCTTGCTTTATACTCTCTTTATGAAGCAGATAAACTCTTAGTTCAAGAACCAATCGTTCCCCTTTAATTAAATACTCAAAATTTGCACAAATAAATGGTAGATATTGCTTAAAGTCAGTTTTATTAAAAGTTTAATATGAAATTCCTGAAATTAATAATGAACAATCCTTAATATACATTACTAGATCGTAATTGTATAAAGCGAGTTTGCTTTAATATTTGAAAATACGTAACGCTAATAAATATTTAATTTATGAAATTGCTTATGCAGTGCACGGTATTCAGAAAATTGCTTAATCAAATTACGTACCGGATTCGTTTCTGTCAGAATTTACTCTGATTTCCCTCTTTGCGATATTCCATTATAATAAGTCACTCAAACGCAATTCAGAAAATTAAAGGTAACATGAACGATTTAGAACGGAATTAGCATTTGTCACAATATAAAACGCTAATTTTATGATTAAATTAAATATTTCCAGTAACCACAAAGTAAATTTTGCAATTTATGACCTTAACAACATAAAACATCATAAAAATAGCAAGAAACTAGAACATAAGATAATTCGATACAGGGGAAATGCAATTTATGTTGAGAACAATTTGAGTGACATTAAGAAAAGAACCGGGTGAAGATTGATGATGAAATGCACTTCCTTTAGTGGAGAAGTCTATAAATTACTTTCATAAATGTCTCAATTTATTTGATAAAGGAAGACGTAAGATGCATTAATGCTGCTCTTCTGTTTTGCTTTTAATTTATAATTCTTTTAAGCCTTATCCTTGCGCTTAAAGATATTTGCTACATTTCTAAAACCAATTTTAACTTTTATTAATTAAAATACTAAGCTTCAACAAACTTCAACAAAAATAAATAGGCCAAATTCTATCACGACAGAAACAAAGACGTTTTTATTCCTGATCACGATTGGTAGCCCCCATTAATTGAACGTAAAAAGAAATCAATGATAATGAAAAAACAATTAGCTATGATTAATGATTTAGTAACAAGCTGACAAATGGCCAGGCTTACGGTGAATTAAAGTTTCAAAGCTTTCAGATTCTGATTTTCAGGCACCTGTTTTTTATACCGCGGTCATTGTGGGAGTAATGAATTTAAACAGCCGTTTTTTAGGGTTTTTCTGGGAATTTATTATTTTATAGTAATATATCGCCGTAATTTCGGCTTTTAGCAAAGGGATTATACGTGAAAATTTCAAGCTTTAGTTGAGTATTATTGGTTAATTATCATTTTATTCTGACGAATGAATTACTACATTTCCATTATTATTCGTACTGAATTACTGAGTTATGTTAATAAGTACGCAAAATAGGGTTTTAGCGGACGAATTAATATCAAATGATAATTAAACATCAAAGAGCAAAGTTGATGTATATGTATACGGAGTGGAAAAAAGCTTGGAATCTGAGCTTTCCTACTAAAACTGTTAGATATAGATTTGACACTATGCATTGTACATAGTGTAAATACGACGATCTAGGACATTTAGCTGCAGCCACTTAGACGCGGCCGTTTAGACGCAAACACCCTTAGACGCAGAGATACTAGGACGCAAGGACAAAAGGACGCAGAAAAATTGGGCCAACGACTTTAGGGCTCAGGAATATTAGAATGTTGAAACATTAAAGATATTAAAAGTTAATAATTACACAGTACACAGTAACACAGTAGAGTCAGTAGGATCGGTCAATTTTCTAATAACTTACAAGAGATAGGTTAAAATTACTAATGATAATTCTAGCAAACGTCGTCCAGAATATTCTACAAATATTTTCAAATATTCTTTAGAAAATAACAACACAAACTTGTGTTTTTTAAACTATAATGGGAATTATGGGAGTTTATAATTAACGATTTAATAATTGACATTATTTAATTGCTTCTTAAAAAACTTTCTTTAAATGTAAAACAACTAAATTTGTAAACAGAAAAATTTTAGTAATCTAAATTGCTATAATCTCTGAGCTTTGGTTGGTTCGTTCGTTCGAAGGATGAGGAGGGATTGGAAACCATTAACACTGCAGCCTTAAGGCTTATTATTGTGCTACTCATCATTCACTTATTCAGTAAAAAAAGTTTGCCGTTTTTATCAGACATAATAGCCTTTTCACTAGATTCTCTCTAGTTTGAGCTTCTCGGAAGCTGGCTCCTCCCAGAAGTGCATGTCTCCATCCAGGAAGAAATGATATGGAAGGCTGTTTCGCTCTAATCTTTCGCCTCTAATTTCTCAACGCCCTTTTGTCACCGCATCTAAACGGCCACGTCTAATTGGCCACGGCTAAGTGTCCAATTGCGGTCATACATTTCTGTCCAGAATTCAAAGACAAATAAATTTTTTTACTAGAATTTTGTGGTACTTACGGCCGCCATCTAAAATTTTTTTTTAAATAGGAATTGGAGAAATATACATCATCATAGAGCTTACTCTTACTTTACACGGTTTTCTGCCATTATTTTAAAATATTCTTTGTTCTCCATATATGCGTGAAATTTTCGCAAATGTTTAACAAAATGTCACCTTGTCTTCATTAAGCTAAAATTGCGTCGATTTTTCCCACCTTCTAAGGTCCGTATGAGTATGTATTTTTAAGCAAATCCCCGCACTTAAATTCTTGGATAACAAAACGACCTTAATAAGAACATTCCAAGCAAATTTCGCTGTAGAATAAAATGACGTTTCTGTTGTAAAAGATTAAATGTAAAACCATTAAGCAGTTTATAATTCGTAGTATCTAAATTTGACGTGAAATTGGATATTAAATAGCTGTATAAGTATCAATTTACGTTACGATTTCCATTTTATTTAATCCCTTTTAGTTTGTTTAATTTCCGCTTCGTTGGTACGTTCACAATACACCCGTTTTACATTTGAAAAATTGGCGTCAATTTATCAGAGCTGCACCAGCTAACCGAAACGAAAAATTCGTTAGTAGCGTTCCATGTTTCAGTTAAAACATTGCATGTATTTCCTTCTGACAATTCAGTCTTGTGCTGTTTAGAAAAAGTTTCGTACGTTATAACCAGCCCCAAATAGAAGTCAGCATTTTATTACAAATTACAACAGAACGACTTGTTTATCTGAATGAAGCTTTCATAAAAATACCAAACGCCACCGTAGCGATATTATTTGATATTCTAGAATTTCAAAGTTTAAATTGAAATGGAACACAGGCTGGTGCGAACTTGATAAGAAACTTATTCATTAGTGATCGTCAGAAACCGAAGTTTCATCGAATTATTCGATTAAGTTTAACAGCCTCTGTTAACGTTTGATGTGTAATTAATTAAACATACTACAGGTATCCCCATATTATAGCTAAGTTACAGAACAACATTGCGAGGGTTTACTTTTGTGTATCAACAACTTTACGACAATAACTTATCTTTATTGATAAAAACGTTAGAAAAACATTTCTTCAACAAACAAAGTTGGTTTTTCAGATAATACGGCTCAACAAAGACAGAAAACTTTACTGTTCTCCCTGGGAAATGCAACAATCGGGTTTGGAACGTTTTCAGGTGGCCAGTAATGAAAACTTGTAAATATTCAAAGCCTGCTTTCTTAATTTCATGCTCAACAGAATTTGCAATTTTATTCGTGTAATAACATTAACACATTAAGAGATTTCTGCTCCACTAATTTGGCATTGTCTGAAAGCGCTCCTGATTAATTCATAAAATCGACTGTTGATATTCCTTTGCTTTTACCCAACGATATTTTTCGCTTAATTATTTTTTAAATGAATTTGTAACGTTTATTCATTTAAAAAGGCTCTGTCACTTCAATCACTTTCTCCTAGAAACTCGGAATGCTCAATTTTCCACTCGCTTAGATCTCACTTGCTTTTGCTTTGTTTTGAATACATTATACATACTAACAGGGTACCCTGCGTGCTTTAAAGCCACATGTGACGTATTGGAAAGTTCTTGTTAGGCTAAATACGGATTTAGTATACCAAACTTTGTACTTTCCGTTTAACAATTCAGGAGAAATAGCATCACTAATGAGTCGGAGCGTATATAACCGAAATATTCCGTAAAAGATTCCCACCTAATGTAATTATCCTTCGCATTGTTTGCTTTACCAGAAATTATTTTTCTTTCCGCCTAAGTTCGCCCAATTGTGGTAAGCTCACTCGTTTTGTTTCGTGCAAACCCAATTTACTGTATTTATATACACTTTCGTACCTTATTATCATTTTATTATGACTAGCACTTGTGTACCTAAGATATTCATGAAATGTTGCGCTTATACAACATAAATAAATTTCCTTATAATCTTCTTTAGGTACCACTTTCCATGACGATAAAGCTCCTAACTGAGTAGCGCTTTTACCGGTATATCCGAAAACAATGTACAACGAACGTAGAAGCTATTTCAAATTCAGAAGCACTAGAAGTAGATTATACAGGTCAGGAATTAGCATTAGAAAGGATATCCGAATTAGACTTGACTAATTTTACTTGAAACTTGTTTTGTGTAGTAACGTTAACTAATTGTGAACAACCCTTTGTTCGCGACTAACGTGAAAAACCCAGGGTGCTTTATTTTTTCGAGGAACTTCCCTCGGGATTTTTGTCCGCCATTTTTTCTCTTTGTTCAATAAATCAGGGGCACACGGCCCCGAAGCACGGTTATCTGTTCAACTTCGAGCAAAATTAACTGCTAACGGACTGTGTAAGCGATTAATTACGTTGTTTACAGTTCTTGTACTCGCGCTAGTTATTGTAGTCTGTCTTATGTTGATAGTAGCCATAATTTATTGTTCCTCCTGTTCCCAGTCACCTGAATAAACGAAGAGATGAATGTGGAAACTGCTTGTTTCCTTTCAGATAAAACGGAGTTATGAATGTGTAAAATTATAACGAAGAAAACAAAGCTAACTGACATGAGAAATCCATTATGGAATTTCGTATACTTGGATGGCAGTTGGAAATGTTGTTTATACCTTTGCACTGTTTTTCATGCGTTGATGGGTTAATCCTCGGTGATTGTGATGAGAAAAGGAATACCTTGGAAAAATACTTTGTGCATATTAGATTACAGTTACAAATGTTTATATACAAATTTAAGGATCTTAACGAACCTCTAAAACTTGTTATTTTTGAGAATTTTATAATTTTTATTGAAAGCTCTTTATATACGGGATGTTCAGACTTCAGCCGACAAACTTATAGCAGCATTAGAGAATTTTAAAAGCAACAAGTTTTGTAAATAAACTTCAGGTAAGAAATCTATAATAATGGCGTCACTGGCGTCACTGGCGTTACTGGTTACATCTCCGACCCAGCAATTTTAGTATACTAAAATTCTGAAATTTGGTTTTATTACAACAGAAATTAATGATTTTAGGAAAGCTTTGATGTCTTCATATATCTTACTATAATTTATGCATAATACATTAAAATTAGAAGACAAAACTGTTCAAGTTACATTTATAGAATTGTTTAAATCAAAGCAGGCCCTTCCTATTTATTTGGATAAATGGGCTTATAACCAAGAGACGCCCAAAGGCGCTTAAGTACCGAGCATGTTAATTTTGTTTTTTCAATTTTGAACCCGAAAACCTCTACTTAATTTGAAATTTCGTCAAAATCAAACAAAAATTTAGGATTTTTTTATACAGCTAAGTGAGCTAAGCAATAACTTTTTTAATCTAACGATTGCCTGATTTTCTAAATAAAAGAATTCATTTTTATTTTAAAAATTGCTTACAAAGTATACAATTTCATTTTCGTCTGCACCACTGGCATTTTATTATATAGCATATTTACGAGCTCACAAATGGGTGGACACTCTCCAGTCTGCCTGCGTGCTAAAGTAGTGCATTCATTTTACAATCATTTATCTAATATTAATATTGTTTCTGGTTTCCCTCTTGTTAATATTTCAAATTACGTTCACTTTTACGAGTATATTGTGGTGTGTTGTGAATACATTTTGAACGTTACTTGTTGGTTGAACCAGTTGAACTTAATGTAATATTTTGTTTTCTTTCTGACAAATAGGCTTATGACATTTGAAAGTGCTTTGTTTACGCTGTCAATATCTAAAGTGTTTGATGTAATTGTCAGTTACTTAACTATGGGTGAAATTCTTTAGTCAGAATCATTTTACGTTATTATTCTGCACGTGATGCAGCCTTAGAAATCTGAGCCTCAAACTGTTGAAGCTACTCTGACAAGTATTGGCAGCCTATTAGCCGAACTTATAGTTGTTAATACCACAATCCAGTATACGTCGATAAGTGCACAAGCTAGGAATAGTTTACAGAAGCTGAACGAATGGTACTTCACAAGCTAACACCTATCCAAGCACAACAATGAACAAAGAGTTGGTAATTCATTGATTCTTCAATTGTTAAATACACCAAAGAAGTGACCAGTCAGACTAAGCGCTCCTTACTACTAGGAGTATCACCGATGGGTGATTTCCCTTATCAAGTCTAAACTCATTTCCGCAAATTTACTTATTACTTATTGTTTTACTGAGTAGATTGTAAATATGCAATTAAATAAATAAAAAAAAGAGGTTTTAATTACTTATAATATAAATCTCTTATAACCAAGAGCAAGACGCTACACACAAAATAAACAAGATTCATAAGCTATTTGTGGAACAATAAGAAATACAGTAAAAAATAAAACAAGAAAGGAAACATAACCTAAACTGTACAAAACCATGGCTACCCCTACAATAATATATATGGCAGTGAAGCCTGGGTCATAAAAGAAAAGCAAAAAAGGGATATAGAAACAGCAGAAATTAAATTCTTACGATATTGTAACGTAGTGGTTTTGACCAATAATGTTAAAAGTTAATAGAAATAAGTTAATTAAATTTAGATAGAACTACGCCACGTGGGGGTTGCTTTGCTGCGAGAGGTTTTATATTAAAAGTCTCATTCAACTAACATAACATATATTGTCCGAACTTTGAATTAGGTTTTACAAATATTATTTAAAGTCAAAGTTACAAGAAAACAATTTTAAGGGCGAGTTCCAAGTACTTACATATAATCATCAAAGTTAATAGAATGAGGCAAAGTATTAAGTCCAAATTATTAGCAAGTGTTAAATTAAATTAAATACAAAAAGTATCTTACTTAATAATCGTAGGGGACATAGTCTCGTAGGACCTGACTTGGAGATGCAACATCTTCAATGATGGTACAAAACAATAATCGAATGCAAAAAAAGGAAATTCTACGTTATTACATTCCACCCCTGAGAGATAAGGTGGCGAGCCGCTTTTAGGAGGGCAGAATTCCTCTTCAGCAACGGAGAACGGATATGTAAGAATAGGTTAAACTAGGATTTGGATAAACTAGGACAAAGAGCTTATAGGTGGAAAATTACCTGCCCCGGTATTTACCTCAGAGATGGTTAACTCTGTTGAATCGGGAAAACCACCCAAAACCCGATTCAAGGCAGTCGGCAGTGGGGTTCGAACCCGCTACCTCGCGAATGCTACGCGCGTGCAAGGACAGGAATGCACTTGGCCACGCAGCTCGGGCTTTTGGCTATTTGAGCTGTTGCTTACATACCTGCAGTCAGCCCCCACCTATCGATTTACGCTAAGTTAGTATTCTGTGCAGCTGTGCTAAGCTGTGCATTCCAAAGAATGCTGTTTCATAATTTTTTCAGCTGCACAGTGTTATGTTTCAGTTTCAGCGCTAATTCGCTTCAATCGCGTGCATACTTTAATAGCTTTACTCATGCAATGACCCTGACTAACACGTCATATCGCTGCACGTGGCGATGCATTGAACGCATATTAAGGTGGGTACTGACTTGCAACAAAACACTACGAACAAACAGAACGAACCGCGCGCGCACGAACATACAGAACAAACATTTTGTGCAAATGTTCGCGATGTTTCAAGTGCACGTTGTGTTCGGCCTGTTCCCAGATAAACTCCAGTCTGAAAATGGACAACGGGGTTATAGCCGCTGCTGCATTTTTCGTTTTTACCGCCTGATTATTTGAAAATGAAAACCGGAAAAAGCGGGGAAGGAGAATGTGGATTAGAAAATTATTTGCAACGCGGAGTAATGTATCGGTTTTAAATGATTTAGACTCGATACATATCAAAAACTTTACAAGAATGTCAGCGGAAGATTTTGAGTTACTAACCAATCCGCTAGGACACCCCAAAAGCGTCATGTTTTTTTATTTTATTATAATAAGAACCATGTTTCGGATTCCATAGCTCGGGAAATTTTTCAAATTGGTCTATTAATAACATGGAAGTATCACGACTCCACTCCATTTATACCAAATAATTATTAAATGGTTTAAAATAAGAAACTCTGAAGTACTTAGTTACATATTTAAAATATTTTAATAACACCTTGCTACTGCAACGGACGCGACGAACAGGACGAACAGTGCAAACACGTACTCACTACGGCCGAACCGAACAAACATTTCTTTTGTGCATTTGTTATTTACCGACAAGACTCGGAAAATGTTTTGCGCGTTCGGCGCGGAGTTAAAACACGTACTCACTAGGCGAATTCTTTCGTGCGCGCGCGGTTCGTTCTGTTCGTTCGGAGTGTTTTGTTGCAAGTCAGTACGCACCTTTAGAACGTCGCTTTATCACAATATGTACGGGGGGTCACAAGAGAAAAAGGCTACGCAACGAACAAATCAGAGAAGACGTAAACATACGAGTATATGCTCTAATAGACAATACCTGATTATAGGGAAAATGAAGAGATTATCTAGAAAGGATGGAGGAAGAGAGACTTCCAAAGAAAGCATTAAAATACAACCCGCAAAGGAAAAAATATAGGAAGACCAAAGAAAAGATGGAAGGAAACAAGAACAGATCCAAGACCTAATCCATGAAGCACATGATGATCAAGATGATGATCCAAGTGAAATGAATCCACAAAGGAATAAGAAGTTTGAGCTTGAGAACCAACAACTAGCGAATGAAAAGAACCAAAGAGAATGTATCATTAACAAAAAGACCATCTAGATATTTTCAAATATTTCCCCGGTCGTCAGATTTAATAAAAATTAAGATGATGAATTTATTCCAAAACAAATTCAAGAAATGAAGGGTGGAACACAGAATTTATAATTATCGGACACTGATCACAACGTAGATCAAGAAAAAGAAGCGGTTGAAGGCGAAATAGATGCAAGTATGACTATAAATAACTTAAATTACCGTGGTGCTGCAAAACGGGGAAAGTTGACCGATAACAAAACCAATAACATAAAAAACATGGCAGAAATTCAAGTGGATGTTTACAATGTAGATTTCAGTGTATCAAAATCATTTATAAAACGCAAAATAGAGAATGCAACTGCGACAATTATTTATAGAAATCTATTGGGTGGAAACGCTTTTATATCCCCATTCAACATGAAGAGTTTTTTTATTGTCCTTGCATACTGTTTGAAACAACAGCAACACCTAATAATTTTGTTAATAGTTTTAACGATTGGAAACATGCCGATCAAATTCCACAACATCAAAATTCTGTTCAACATCAACAAAATACAGGGATTTATGCGAATTGAGTAGTCAACGTAAATGCACATGTAACAATAAATATTAAATTATTGGAAAAGTATTTTACAACGAATTGTTGAAGTAATTAAATTTTTAACGTCCAGAGGATTAACTTTTAGGGGCAGCAATCAAATTATCAGGAATAAAAGCAATAGAAATTATTTGGGATGTATATAGCGTTACTAGCAAAACTCGAACCATTATTACAACAACATCTACTGGATTATGCAAATATAGGAAAAGCGCAGCAGCTTGCGATAAATTTGTCGACATTGACAATGTCTGAGGTTTAATTATTTTGACATTAAAGAAAGAAAAATATTTTTCCAACATACTTGAATCTACCCACCAATATTTCACATTGCGATCAGCTAGCAATTATTATTGGATATGTAATCACTGCAGGAACTCCAATAGGGACATTGCAAAATTTTATTGGGAATGTGGGACATACGGCCGAAGAAATAGAAAAATATATAGGTAATGGAAATATTTACAAATTTCAACATTGATTTACAAGATTGCAGATGATAATCTAATATGGCAGAAATTTATAGTGGTCTTTAGACAAGAATTAAATCAAAAAATAGTTATCAGTTTATATAGCATACGCAAGGAATTATCTGAATTTGATTGGTGAATGGACTGCAGAAAGTTATTCAGAAACTACGACTTTTTTTGTTCAGAATACATTATTTCTTCGCTGCTTTAACTGACCGTTGGTAAATAGTAAAACATTGATTATTATCTGCCAAATGTAAGAATTGTGCAACACTCTGTGCTCAGCACGAGTAGAATCAGTTAGTACATTAATTTATTAGTTGTTGGATAATGCTCTTTCAAAAAGGAACTAACTAGATAGTATTTCAACAGATACAACCAGACTTGAAGCAGAATTTACTCAAAACAGGTTCACTGTTCTCACTTGGAATGACATTGTTAGCACTATTGATAAAGTAAATATAAGCCTACAAAAGATTGAAATAGAAATTGGAACATTTGTAAATGTATATAAGCCGTTGCAAAAATTTATTACAGAAAGAAAGGAGCAAGATAATCGAGAAGTTTAGAACTTAAAACTGCAAGAATGGTTAAGAGGAAAAAGCAATTTGAAGATTTCCGTATCAATACCTCCTGTGTAATTATCGATAAACTTTAGCATAAATAAACAAAAGAAAATCTGTGTATACCCTCCAAATTTGGATTTGTTTAATAAACTTTGAAATCTGCGACGAAATGGACATTCAAAAGAAATAATGCTTCGTTATGTAATGAATATACAATTGATTTCGAAAAGAATTCTTAAAATTGTCCAAGGCATATACAAGAAAACCTTCTTCGCATATTCTAAATTCTTCCCACTTTGTAAACCTCATCACCAATCTCACTGTAGACCCTAATCACATGCCTGTCAGTTTCGACATTACCTACCTGACTCAGTAGCTATCATCGAACAGTTACTAGTTCAAACCTGCAAGTTTAACTATTCTCCTTGAAAAGTGCCTTTCCTCTACATATTTCATTTTTAACAACCAATTCGCTGTTACGGGTGGTACCTTTTCGCCGGTGGTTGGAAACATCCTCATGAAATCTTTTCAATAGCCCTGAAATCCTTTGATTTAAAACCCAAAGTTTGATTCCGTTATATAGATGAGACTTTTATTATCTGTTCCCGTGGAAGACATAACCTTGCTTCCTTCCTAGAACATCTCAACAATCAACACCCTGATATCAAGTTCATTATGGAAATAGAATTAAACGGTTCTCTCCCTTCTCTTGATATCCTGGAAACCCGTAAACCGAATAGTCTGGGACAATCAGTTTATCCAAAAGGGTCACAGATACTCCCTTTAGGAAGAGATAAACTTTAACCCTTGTCATCAAGAGGCGTTTACAGCATCCCTTGTTCTTGTGGTTTAGTGTACGTTGGAGAAACTCGTCGCTCAGTAGATACTCGTATCTGTGAATCATAATCAGAATCAGATCATGACACTGGCCATACGATCTTCTTGAAAAATCATCGATCATTGCCAATTCTCCTCAATTTTTCAACAAAAAAATCCGTTAGGCTATGGAAATCATCAAGGTCCCTAACAACTTGAATCGTGATGCTAGTTGCTCTGTCGGACATATGGAAATCTGTCACCGGTACTGGCTACGCCCCATCCACTCCCAACCAATTGTCATCTTCGTCTGATACGCTTGACCGGTTACAACCAGAATAAAGTGTCTCAAATATAAAGAAACTACAACAGTTTCAGGCAAAAGCTCTAATAACGATTGCAGATGCTCCATGGTTCGTCAGCAATTATGCTCTTCTTACAGAAGCTAAGTGCGCGAGCGCCAAATACATCACACGTTTTGAACACCATCCTAACGCCTTTGCTGTCAAACTTCTTGACAGCCTTGCAATCTCTTGGACAGAAAGGTGTCGCATCTAGCTTGGTTCACAAGTTGAGTTACTGTGTTCTTTCAGTGCCCCCCTTGTCCTCCTCATAAAGCTTCTTAAGAAAATGAACGAAACGTTGAGTTCTTCTTTCTCAACAGTGACATATTCCCAACCCAATCAATGTTATTTCTGAATTTGTAAGTTGGATTGCCTATATCAAATGTTAAGGGCCGGTTGCACAAAGCTTTTGTTAAATTAACGAATGATCAAAGTTGACAAAAGAGCATCATTTTTTTGTTTACTAATGTGTTATTTGCCATATGCATTAGAATTTTGATTCGATTTTATTTACTTTGACGAATGATTAATTTAACCAAGCTGTCAAATCATGTTTGTGCAACCCGCCCTAAATGTCTTATATGAATCGCCCAGTATTTAAGTATTGCTTACACCAGTTGTAGTGATCATTTTCTACTGCGAAACGAATTAAAAATTATCTGCGATCATCGTTAGGACAATCCAAATTAAATCATTCAAATATTCTATTCATATAATACGATATATTAAAACCGATAGATCATTAAGATCATAATGAAATTATAAATAAATTTGCAGAAAGTAAATGCTGAAAACATTTTAATTTCAATTTTGGGTACCTTTTTTATTGTGTGTATTTTTATAAATACAATTTTTTTTTATTATCGTATTGTAACAAAGGCGGATGTAAATATACAATCTAACCGCACAAATAAGCAGGATGGCATCATTTTATAACGTCATTCTCCTGGCTAGCTACACGTGCGACGTACCTATCGAAGTTACATCTTTAAAAATGCCAGAAAAGTACGTTTAGTAGAGTGCATTGCACTAAGTAAATCGACACCTCGCACGCGCATAGATAAGCAACTGTAAAAATCGAGAAGAAGGGAGTCAATTTTCTGTATAAATGCTGAGCTTGAAATACGCTAAGCATGATTATATTCAACCATCAAAGATGCAGTACCTACGAAGAATTGACATCCTCCGAGACGATGTTCCAGTAATATTAATGTAAGACTGTTTTATTTTAACTTAATTTTAATTCAGGACTTGTAAAATGTTTGTGTAAAATATTTGAATTATTTTTATGGACTTAGCCGTGTTGAATGTAATGGGAACTTATTTTTTAACTGTTTAAGAATTTACTTAGAATCTGGACAAAATATCAAGTGACGACGTTGGTCAAAGACTCCACCTAAATATTAAAATAACTTATTTCTATTAATTTCCAACAATAAAGCAACCAGCCACTACCCCACAGTATGATAAATATTGTCGAATTAAATAAGAATGTGCAATTTCGGTCTTATATTTTAAAATAAAATTTCTTGCGCAATGAATGTTATTACATTAATTGATTATTGCTCGATCCAATGTGATTAAAACATCAAATTGATTTAACTCAGGGGTCTCAAACTTGACAAAACGGATCTAGATGAAATACTTTTAATTAAGAATGTTTCACTGAAATCGAAAACAAAGAAAAAAGTATAAATTTTATTTGTACGCGTTTCCTATCTGGATTAGTTTCTTTTGCTTAAAATGTTTTAAATACAGTTATGCAACAGTGGAATGCATAACATGTTACAAACTAGGGATAAATAATAAATAACTAAATTTCATATTAGTAACTAAAGCATTGGTAATGTAAATAATGTTCGTCCTGATCATCGAAGGATTTATTGTATAATATTTAAAAATACTGTATACATTTTTATTTGTTTTTTGTTAGAGTAAATTATCTTGTATTGCACTCAAATGTTGCAACAAATTTCAAAGTTAAATTTTACCAAAACCTATTCGTAAAATTTCCACCTGATCTGTCACGTTTAATTCGATCTCCTGATTAAAAGATCCCCCTATTCGCAAATACACTTCGAAACTTATACGAGATACACAGAATTCAATTCACTTTCGAATCTCGAAACAGAACCGAGTCAAATATTTGAAAATCTAAACTGTACTAAGTTGATTAATACGTGTAATTGTATAAATCAGTTTGATTACAAAGTTGTTCCAATTAAACAAGACCAGATAATTAATTTTACCGAGTAGATTCGGGTGTTGTATATGCTTTTGTTAAAACTGTACAATCGAACTGTTGACTGAAACGTGACGCTGTAAAGAATATTTCGTAATACATCAAGATGTTTATCGTCTTTAAGTAAAAACATGAATAAGTAATCCTGAAAAATTGCCAGGCTCCCTGCAGCAGAAATATACCGTAAATTTAATGGGTTTCCTACCCTATCAGATTTCGCTCTGACAGGTCAGCGGTTTTAGAATAAAATTTTCATACATTTAGTACATATAATGTATATTATGTATATACCTAATTTGCGGTCGTGTGGACGACATATTACAGAGATACAGGAACAAAGCACACGATAATAAAATTTTGGACGTATAAATAACTGAGAACATTCGCCCCATCGCCAAATTTGCCAGAGCGAGTTAATTCTACCAGTTTCTTTGCCAATTAAAAATGTACGTTGTTCAGCAAAGTCGGTTGTGTTATCCTACAACTAAAAACTCACATTCAAACGCTGCAACGAGAGAAATGAAAACGGTTATCGGATAAATTTAAATTCGAGTAAGCAAAAATGTTTTCGTTCAACTCGATGGTTGAGAGGGAACCGATTTCGATTCACATGTAAATGACAAGCGTTATAGGCAATACGATTTTGCTTTTCCGAGAGGACTACGTCCACAATAATCAGACCAAATTGTTTATAAATGAGTATACTTCAGCTAAAATAGGCATTTCGAACTATTAAAAATTAAAACCTTATTTGTATGTTAAGTACATTTCTGAATGAAGCAAACGCAATTATTAACAATCTTGTTAAATTACGATTACAGAGAGAATAATCCATAATTTGTACAAGCAGTAGTATGAATTAAAATGAGGAAAAGGCCCGTACTAAAAATTCCTTGAAACCTTTCTAAGGCAATATATCACGACATTAATTCATTGTTGGGAAACCACTGTCACATTTTCGAGGGATATTTTACACTATGGCAATTTGTAAACCATCGCTTACGACCCTTTCTTGTGCAGATGTAATCTTCCACGTTAATCAGAAATAAATTTGGTTCTATCTGAATCTAAAGTCACTTTTCGTGTGGTTAATATTCAGAACCTCAGAACCGGCTTGAATCAATTGGTGGAATTTAGCAAATTAGAGGCAAAGTTAGAATTTATGCCTTGAGTAAATGGGTTTCATTACATTATTTGCTGATTTAAATCAAAATCGAAACAAGAAAGGATACGTTACCGGCATACTTATTTAAGTCCTATTTATTTAAATTAATTTAGATTTCGTTCTGATAGTTATTGACGCTCTTTAGTGCTTCCTAAACTGGACTTTGCAATTTAAAGATTTTAACATAAACCAATTTTCAGTTTCTTAAATAAATCGCGATGTACGTAAATACAAAGTCAGCATTTTAAACGGAACTTTTGAAATTTTATTTTAGGAAGATAGGGGGAGATGGAAAAGAAGAAATTTTTTATTAATTAATGAAGCCAATAACACCGATTTAACCAAAATTATCTACGAAAACCACCCGATGTACGCTCTTCTCGGGGTACACCCCTAATCCGCTGTGCCACCGAACACCTAAAAAATATTACGTTTTTTTCGCAGGTTTTCAGTTCGTATATACTAAAAATCAATTGGGGAAGTGCTTGCCCAAGAATGGGATGCTCAAGGATAATAATAATAATTTCATGCTTCTTTCTTTGGGTACTTCGCCACCAGTTGCTAAAATAAATATTAAATTAATAAACTATTAATACACATGTATATACTTCTGTAGGTATGACACATTAAACTACAAAACTTTGTCAGTGTTTAAAAACCTTTTTAATTCGTTTGGAAACGCACATACATTTGTCCCCGAAAGATTACGTTGAGGGTGTTAATAGTTTATTGATTTAATTTTTACCGGTGACAAATACCCAAAAAAGAAGTATAAAATATCAATCTCGCCACAACAAACTGAAATTATGAGAAAAAAAATGCCTTAGTAGGATCTAAGATCTATATTGAAAACGATTTAACAACAGAAGAACAAACGGAAAACACAATCAGAATTACGCAGTATTTCAAGAGTAGAAAGAAGTAAAGGAAAAAAGGCAACGGTTGGTTACCAGAAAATTTATATAGATGGAAAAAGATACGATTGGAACCCAGAGGTACAGGCAATTGTGGAAACCGGAGCAGAGCAGGGAGTAATGGGCGGACCGAGACCAAACAACGACTAGCAGAAGCAAACAACCCGGATGACGACCAAAACAACAAACAGGATAACGAAAAATCAAAAGGCAAAGACAGAGAATGTAAGAAAGGATGAAGAAATAAGAATAGCAACCTGGAACATAAAGACAATCAATAGCAAAGAATCTGAAATAGTTGAAGAAATGGAAAAACTAAACATACGCATTTTAGGTATAGGCCAAGTAAAGAAAAAAGGTACAGGAATAAAAATACTAGACAAGAACTATATATTAAGATATTCGGGATTAGAAAAGTCGGACAGAGCAAAGGAAGGAGTGGGCATAATAACCAGCGCAGAAAAAATGGAAAAAGCTTTACAAGAATCAATAGACATAATACAAATCTATGCACCTACAATAGACGCACCAGAACAGTTAAAGACCGACTTTTATGAAAAATTACAAGAAATCGCAGAGACCAGCAGAGATAAATCGGAACACTTATTTATCATGGGAGACTGGAACGCAAGAATAAGAAATAAAGATGAAGGCCAAGGAGTCATAGTCATAGGGAATTATAAGGGTGAAGAAACGCTAAACAGCTATGGGAGGAAATTGTTAAATTTCTGTGTAGAGAACCATCTAACAATAGGAAACACGCTATTTTCACATAAAAACACTCATAAATAGACGTATATAGGTACCAGAAATACAAAAAGTATAATAGACTACATAGTCTTCAGCAGAAACATGAGGTCAAAAGTAAAAGACATAAGGCTTTATAGAGGAGCAGAACTAGATACGGACCATTTGTTACTTCTGGGTAAATGCAAATTTAGAAGACCAGAAAATAAAGAAGACCGAAAAAAATACATATCAAGAAACTAAATAACGAAGTAACCCAAAAAAATATAGAAAAAGGATAACAGAGAGGCTACCTACTACAAGAAATAGGAGAACATGAAAATGTAAATAAGGAATGGAAAATTTTAAAGAATATTATAATTAAAATATGTGGAATAAGCAAAATAGATACTCGCTTCAAAAGAACTAAATGGTGGAATAAAGAAGTAAAAGAAGCAGTGAGCAGGAAGAAAAAAGCATGGAAAAATATATGACGGCCAAAGAAGACCAATATATGGTAACGTATATAAACACAAGAAATAAAGCAAGAGACATCGTAAGGAAATCAAAAAGGAAAACGTGGGAAGAATTCGGAGTGGAGATAGAAAGACAGTACACTGAAAATCAAAAACAATTCTGGACAACAGTCGAAAGGAAGAGCACACACCAAATAAGAAATATCAAAGACAAAAACAATAGACTTATTACCAAGACGGAAGAAATTGCATAAACGTGGAGGGAGCACTATGAAGAGAAATTTGCGGAAGGGGAAATTGAAGAAATAGGAATACTTGAAGAACAAACGACAGAAATAGCAGCAACAACAGAAAATGAGCAGGAGAACAACAGAAATAACTATAATATTACACCTGAAATGTTAAAACTAGGAGGAGAACATTTAACAGCATGTCTAACAAAAATTATGCAAATGGCTTGGGATGAACAAGACATTCCAAAGGAATGGGAGCAAAATATCATAATGCCACTATATAAAAAAGGAAGCACAAATGACTGCAAAAACTATAGAGCAATATGCCTTTCATCCGTAGCGCTAAAACTATACACCAAAATACTGGAAAAGAAGCTAAGAAAAGAAATCAGAGGGGTATTAAAAGAAGAACAAGCTGCTTTCAGACCAGGAAGGAGAACGCAAGACCATATTTTCACAATCAGAACAATAATTGAAAAAAATCTAAAGAAAAAGGCAAAAAACTAAGTATACCTAGCGTTTATTGACATTGAAGCTGCTTTCGATAACATTTCAAGGAAACAAATATGGAAAACACTAGGAAAATTCAGGGTAAACCCTAAGCTAATACTGGATGGGCCATAAGTCACGTTACCATTGAAAAATTGAATAACTTATTTATTTTTCATTGTTTTGTTTTGTGATTGTCAGAAATAAGTAAGTGACAGTTGAGAAATTTATAATGGAGAAATTCACAACGGAACATTGAACTAAAATTATAGCATTTTAATTTAAAAATCAGGAATCAATTATTCTGGCCCAAAGAGCATACCATCGCCATTTCAACACTAGGACTATTTTCTTTGATCTTATCTGAAAGAGCGGGTGTACAACAATAGGCTCCAGACAATCCAGCAGCTCAAGGACAATATCCGCGCAGCTCTACAGCCAGAAATATTAAGATCTGTAATCGAAAATACTCTCAAAAGAGCCCGTTTTTGCGAGGCCGAAAATGGTCATCATTTGCGTGGCATTGTCTTCCATAAATCGATTAAAAATTTCGCCAATCTTGTGTTTTTATTTAGATTTTCTTTAATGTATTTATTCTTAAAAATAAATAAGTTATTCAATTTTTCAATGGTAACGTGACTTATGGCCCACCCAGTAGAAGCAATTAAGAGCCTATATAATAACGTAGAGGGTTATGTAAGAACAAACGGAGTAACATCGGATAGATTCAATATAAACAAAGGCGTGAAACAAACAGATTGCCTAAGTCCATTACTGTTTATCCTAGCTATGAATGAGGTAGGTAATGGAAAGATATAACCAACGGATAGGTAAAACGAAAGTGGGTAATAGACAATTACAGCCGGTCCATATTCAACAACTGTTATACGCAGTCGACATAATATTAATAACAAAAACTGAGAGGAAACTACAGGAAACTATAAATATCTGAAAAGAAGAACTAGACAGGTTTAACTTAAAAAAATAAATATAAATAAAAGTAAAGTAATGAAGATAAGTAAAGAAAGTACACCAATGGGAAACATAAGTATAAACAATAAAAATTTAGAGGAAGTAAACAGTTATAAATATCTAGGAACAATTATAACAAAAGATGGAAAGTTAAACAGAGAAATAGAAAATAGAATTAATAAGGCAAACAACATGTTAGTAGGAAAAAGAGAGATCAGTAAAAAGACCAAACTGAGATTATAAAACAGTATACTTACCAACCTTAACGTATGGAGCAGAGACTTGGACCATGACAGGCAAACATAAATCAGCAGTAACAGCAGCCGAAATGAAATACTTGCGGAAGGTTACAGGAAATACAAGAAGAGATCGAATACGTAATCAAATAATCAGATACAAACTAAAGCAGGAGCCAGTAGTAGCAATAATAGAGAAGCAACAGCTGAAATGTATTGGCCGCATATGGAGGATGGACCAAGACAAGTTACCCAAAGTAGTACTGGAAATGTGAGTGGAGGGGCGTAGAACAAGAGGTAGGCCGAGGAAGAAATGGGAGGAAGAGGTGAAGGTCATAGTGGAAAGAAAAAGAAACACAATGCCAGAAGCAAAGAGGCTAGCACACGATCGTAAGCAGTACAGGAAATGGATATAAAACCCGACGCCCTAGGGGCATGAAGGAATGGACAAAAGTAAAGTAAAGTAAGTGAAAGAATGCCCGAAGAATGGAAAAATGGAATAATTAGTGCCAATACTAAAACAATGAGACCTAACGCAGTGTAAACGCCATAGAAGAATAACCCTTTTGAATATCGCATATAAAATCTTAACATCAATACCTAATACTAAAGAGGTTGAAAATGTACATAGAAAATGCAACATCCGAATGTCAGAATGGACTTAGGACGGGAAAATCAACAGTAGCCACAATTCATGTAATGAATCAGATGGTAGAATAATGCTATGAGCATGATATTGAACTTAATGTTTGTATATTTCAAACAAGCGTTTGACAATCTAAACAGCGAGCCAATGTTAAGAGATGCATTTTGATATAATAATTTTACACTACTTGTTACTAAATTAATCAATTAATTTACTTCCCTAGAGAGATAAATTGGTAGAACTTTCCGAAAGTTTTAAAACGGCAAAAAGGGTAATACCTACCCATTTTATTAGTGCAGCTCTTTTTCTAAATAAACGAATTCCACTGCACAAAATGCTGTTCTTAGAATAAAACATTATATAATTATTTCTTCTTTGCTAAAACACAAATAAAATACAAGA
Organism: Melanotus villosus; assembly: GCA_963082815.1. Classification (NCBI taxonomy): domain Eukaryota; kingdom Metazoa; phylum Arthropoda; class Insecta; order Coleoptera; family Elateridae; genus Melanotus; species Melanotus villosus. The sequence goes on from OY720421.1 coordinate 12,939,416, forward strand.
ATACCTAGAAAATCTAAGTCCGACGGAAGACACAAACTATGCTTTATGGAAAGCGATAAAAAGAATAAAACGCCAGAATGAACCAATTCCTCCCCTGCGTAAAGTAAACAATAGCTGGGCACGTACTGACTCAGAGAAAGCTGAAGTATTCGCGCAACATCTAGAACATAAGTATTCCAGCCTCTGCATTCATCTGTAATGTCGAAAGAAGATTCTGAAATTCAGACATACCTAGATACCCCATATCAAATGTCACCGATGCCAAAATTGTTCACTGTAAAAGAAGTCAGCGAAATGATTAAAATAAACCTACATCCAAACAAGGCCCCTGGATTTGATTTAGTAACGGGACAAATTATCAAAGAACTTCCCCGTAAAGGCAGGGTTATGTTAACAACTATTTATAACGCGGTATTGAGGCTAGGCTACTTCCCGACGCAATGGAAAGTCGCCCAAGTAATAATGATTCTTAAGCCCGGAAAATTGCCAAACGAAGCAGCCTCATATAGACCGATCAGCCTACTGCCTATACTAAGTAAACTACTTGAAAAGCTGCTTGCCAAAAGACTAACACCTATCATAGATGAGCTAACCCTTATACCCACTCATCAGTTTGGCTTTAGAAAGGAGCATTCCACTATCCATCAGGTTCATCGCATGGTTGATTACATCAACCATTCTTTTCAGTGTTCCTAGATGACAGCCAGGCGTTTGCTGAGGTTTGGCATAATGGCCTCCTTTAAAAACTAAAACACACATTGCCTCATTCATATTTTATCATATTGAAATCCTACCTTGAAGAAAGATTCTTTCAGGTTAAATATGACCAACGCCAAACTGATCTATATCCGGCTCGGTCTGGAGTCCCCCAAGGCAGTGTTTTAGGACCTTTGTTATACCTACTTTATACGGCTGCCGTACCTACCAATACACAATCACTGACAGCCACCTTCGCGGATGATAAAGCCATCCTGGTTAAACACAAAGATCCCGTAACAGCTGCCAGAATGCTGCAAGATCATCTAAACGACGTAGTTAAATGGACCAAAAAGTGGAGGATTAAATTAAACGAGACCAAATCGCTTCACATCACTTTCACAAAGTGTTGAGGAAACACGCCACACGTTTGCAATAATAATGTACCATTGCCTCAAGTTTCGGAGGTGAAATACCTCGGCATGCACTTAGACAAAGGGCTAACATGGAAGACACACATATGGCATAAAAGAAAACAACTGGGGATCAAGTTTAGTAAACACTACTGGATGCTCGGAAGAAAATCCAAATTGTCTCTCCGAAACAAGCTCCTGGTCTATAATGTTGCATTTAAAACAATCTGGACCTATGGCATCCAGCTATGGGGCTCAGCAGCAAACACCAACATCCAAATTATCGAGAGATTTCAGGCAAAAGTACTACGTCCTATGTGTGACGCACCTTACTATTTAAGAAATGTTGACATTTTGTGCGACTTGAATGTGGACACAGTGAAATAAACAATTACTAAATGTAGTGTAAAGTATTTAAGCAAACTGGAATTTCATAGTAATCCCCTAGCATTGAATCTTCTTGATAATAGTTCGGACACTCAAAGACTGAGCCGAGTTAAACCACTAGACCTACCGTATAGGTTTACCTAGCAATTAAGAATATAGTTTTTGTTACCATTGTATAGTAAACTAATCAACAAATCCATACTTTTTAAGTAATCTCTAGGTTTAAGTCATTGGACTTTAACCTCACGCCAGTCCATGCCATATTAATTTAATCACTTATGTATCAGATTTGCTTATTGTGTATACAGATTGCAAATAGTCAATAAATTAAAATAAAATAAAATAAAAAATAAAATAAATCATGTAACAGATAGAAATATTGAAATTTAATAGAATATTATAGTCTAAATCCTTTCAGTTGTGTGGCATCACACCGTTTAATTTTGTACGATGACTTTATAAGGTGTCATAGCTTACGAATAAACTCCAAAAATCAAAAAAGATAAGATATTTGTCATGTAGCATGGCAGAACAAAGTTTCAATAAACTGCAAAAGTACGATGCCTGGCACAAGTGCATTATAGACAGATTCAATTTATGCCTAAGGCATACTGAGATTTATAGTTTAACCTTAGAGCAGTTGTAACCACATTAATTTGTAATGAATTCAGAAAACTTAATTTAGCATTATAATCATTTTATGAAAAGTTTATTATTTTTATAATATAAATTATTTAATCAATTATTACTATTTTGATTTTGATCATGTAGAAATGTGCTTTAGACTTCAACTAACTTATGTTAACTACGGTCTTCTTTATACAGATTGCCCGAATTCAAGCAAGCAAAAACATCTGTCACAGATATTGCTTGTTGTTGGCGAGAGATTTTAGTTTAAAAATTTACCTAGCCATGATTTCATTCTATCTTTGTTGTGCTACCCATATTGTTTATGTCTTCCTTGTTGCACTCATTAATTTTTGTATGTTTAGGTTGGATTTCGGACAATCTGTATATTAATGCGATAAAATTATGATGATTCAAAGCACACCGTTAACAATAATGTAGATCTTCGCAAAATATTCCAATGTTTAAATTTGTTTTTCATTCATTACAATTTTTAAACTTTAGAATAAATCGTCTTTCTAAACCTTTATGTCATGGTTAAAAATATAGACGTAAGTTTTGTAGGTCTTTGAAAATATTCAATAGTTTAAAGAACTTGTCTTTTACAAAAATGAAATCAGTATCAATCATTTTAAACCAACGGAATGACCTTTTATTAATAATTTTATCTTCAACAAACTGTATTGCCACTGCACCCTACCCAAATTCATGCTTATAATTTATAATAATTTGTCCCTAATAAATTATGTAGAAAAGTTTAGTTATCGTTGTATTTTTACAGTCTAAAGTAATCTTAAAAGTAATAATATTTTTGAAATCTCCTCTTTGTGTATTTCCATGATTATATAAATGGCAGCGAATCATTGAAAAAATTCGGTCATTCTCGCGAGATTTCTGCTTCAAATATTAAAGTGGTGCACCTGTCAGATTCGTTTTGAAAAGAAGGCGAGAGAAAATGGAATAACACTCGAGACAGCAAACGGAAGATATATTGTTGTACCCACACGTCATAAAAACTTGAAATTTTGTGTTGTAAGGGTGGCAAATGTAACTATGGTATATGTTTGCGGTTAATGGTAAGCTCGAATTGTTGGCAGTTAATACGCGTCGAGAAGAGCAAAGGAAGAGATTGGAAAACCTAGACAAGGGTTATATACACACAATGCTAAATCCGGAGTATCTTATCTCGAATGCATAAACACACCGTACGGAAGATTATATTTACTTATGTCTTGTATTCGAACTGTGACATGACTACAGTTAGTTCGTAAGGAGCTTAATACTATACTGACATACAAACGTGCTCGTACCAAATTAAATTATTGTAGGAATTTGCAATTTCGTTTAATGTTCCCTTATTTACAAGACGCATTATCCTTCTCTGCGTTCGTAACGACAGAAAACGTAATGTCAACCAACATCGATCATATTCAATAACCGAGCATACAAGAAAACACGAACAAGAGCAAACTAAAATAACCGGGGAGGGTATGTTTTGTTATTCGAGAATCCAAAATAAAATATCCATCAACCTCTGGAAGATGTTTGCAACTGAAATTCGCGAAAGAAAATTTATAGCTTTGGTCAGGGTCTTAAAAGGTGCAAATATAAAAGTGCAAACTTACTTATAACTATACACTTTCCGAAACAGAAAATACCCTGCAGAGTGATTCGTCATCCATTTACAAACTTTAAACCGATATCGAAATCCCAAGTCTGGGAATTTCTTAGATACGGATACAAATGGCAATGAATTTCCGAAGACTTACGTTTCTTGACTTACAGATAGGGCGCCCTTTTTTTCTCATTTTTTCATTTGACAAATGACTTTTTGATACGAATGTGAAGGTATAAGTTATTTTCGAATTAAACTTTAATCAGTTATTTTCTATAAGAAAAGCGCCATTCTCTGAAACAAGCTTTTACACGACATAAATCATAATTTATATTTATTTATTTTCCAGAATGGAGCGCTACAAATGGCTGTGACATCACTGATGGAGAAAGAAATGGAAAACGACCCTTCTGGATATTCTTGTTTGTAAGTATTTATTAATTACGACATTATTAACCTGAAACTAATTACACTGTATGTTTAAACAAACCAAAGTAATATTCGAGTTCTATAAATTTACATTTAAGCAAGAACGAACTTTATGAGAAAGCAACTGAATTCCAATTTTATGTAGTAATAACTAATAACAAATTTCGGTTCTGTCTTTTGTTCAAACATTGCAAATATGCTGGTAACCTCGGTAAACCCTAACGATAAAACAGCACAGCATATTCAAAAGACTCCGCTTATTTAACTACCTTTAATACAAACGGTAGCTTCTTATAATTAAAATAAAACTAGAAAACGTTGGGCGAAGCTAAAAATAATACGGTTAATCCCAGATATAGATTTCCGGAATATATATCCCTTTTAGCGAGTTTGCTCACGCTTTCAATTTATAGCGAATTATTTGCGGAGCTTCATGTAATGCATAACATCGTGATTCTAAACTAGATCGCAGTCACATTTCCACATTTCTAATATACCAAGCTAGATATGAACTAAAAACGTTCCACAAGCTGGAAACTTCCAACGTCAATAAACGTTCAGGTGGTATTTGTTTTCGAACAATTTTTGGTAAATCGGTGTTGACGGCACAGAAAAAACAATAGTTCCTGCTTTTTATCGGAAATTCCACCTTTCGCTATTCCTTTTGTGGTGGTAGTGTGTCGCTCTTTATAACGTACAAAGTCAACGACAAAGGGATTACGTTGATCGGCTTAAAAGACAACGCTTTTAAAAAATTTCACCCGAACTTTTACGAAATAAACTTTACGGGATAAATGCTCAAAGCAAACGTACAGATCAAAAGTAAAAAACCATAATCGAAATTAAAAGCGTGGCGTAACGTGAAAATTATATTTCGATCTTTGGATTTGTCTCCTTCTGGCAACAAGTGGTTTTCATAATTTCAGGTTAATTAAGGCGTAATAAGAAGAGTAACAAAAACTGTTTATGGCTTACACAAGCCGGTTTTGAGTTTAATTTAGATACATAGCTTTTTACGTTCTAAGTTTACTTCGACAAAAAGCGTCTACTTAAAACCGATTTTGTTACAAACTACAAGTCTAATTGTATTTTATAAGTTTTACAAGTTTAGACGTACAAAACCTAGAATGAATAATGGCAGCGTTATAGCGAAACTTTTAGCAAAATGTAGTGTTCCAATACGATAATAAATAATATTATACAAAAAGAAATTAGCTTAAAATTCACCGAAAATGACGTCCAAGCTTTCACGAAAAAAATTTTGGTAATTAACGCTGCTTTAAGATCTTCTTTTACGGTGCTTTATAAAAAAGATGTTTATTCGAAATTGCTTCTGATACATTTAGAACTCTAAAAGGATAGCACTTCACGTTTTTATATTTTCGCGAATTACCCCAGACGCTCACTTTGAAAGAAGCATTTAATATTTTATAACTTGTCTGATGTACGAAAAATACAAGAAATGAATTTAACTTTGTGTAAAAGCTTCAGTCTTAGACAGCCACATATTCTACTTACAACGATTACTCGCCACTGTGATTAAATTGACCTTAAAAAAGTAAACAACTGATTAGGTACATCAATAATTTTTTGTTGCAATTAATGTAGATATCTAAGCTACATTTTGCCTCTGTACTGAAGGGAAATAAATTCAATTAATTATCTAAACAGCGGGTAAGACGCCACAGATTTTCTTTGTATTATGAACGAACCAGAACTGTTATACAGCCAATTAAACTGCTTCCGATTTACGAGATAGTAAGTAGTTAATTATTTATCAGAATCGAAATACGATTTATACTAAACCAGTAATAATCCTAATTTAGCTTGTTTCACTTAACTATTTGTATATGCTAACCATATATTTCTCTCTAATAACATTTGACAGAGAATATCACGGATTTGTAAGCTGATAATTCAGGACTATTTATAATTTGTGAAGTAACGTAATACTGTAGTTCTGTAACATCACAGAATACACTGGATTTAATTCCAAAATACGTAGAATTCTACAGAACATCATAAATGCATAAGTACATTGTTGGGTAGCTACCTGGGTTTATTACTCGTGAAATTTATAATTTATCATTGAAGGCTAAAGCTCGCTAAGCCGTAAATGAAAGTGCTGAACACCTTAAGCAGGTGTAATTTTATTTTATTTTATTCAGAATTTAAAACTATTTGTTTTATTACAAAATTGTTAGACTTAACCTTTCATTCCTAAAACCGTTTACAAAAGCAAAGTAACTCATATGCCCATTCTGATTCCGTGTTTAATTACCATGACTGATCAAGAAAGTTTGTTAACACGTCACAACATGGTTTCCTTACAATACAGAAGAGACATTAACTGTGCTAAATTTTTAGTGAAATTAATTCGGGGCGTGATTGACTGTCCTTATCTGCTGTCGAAGATTAGATTTAGAGTACCACGTTTAGCTGCTCGTCATGGCATATCTTTTGATCTACCTACAGCTCGAACGAATCTGATGTTGCGAGCACCAGTTAGTGTGATGTGCCGGACTGCTGATCGCCTTATTGACGATATATTTTTTTAAACATTATACGAGTATATGTTCACATTGAGATGTGCCGGACCTGATCATATTATTGATGTTATTAATTTTCTTTTTGTTAAACATTATATATGTACAAAGTATTCTTTATTGTATATGATTTTTCTCTTTTAGTTACTAAGCATACATTTATTTTGTAATCTTCTGTGTTATCCTATAATTGGGTAATCTTACCTGTTGGATAATAAAATAAATAAATAAATGACTTTAAACACGATTTGAGTTAGAGCCGATTAACTCTGTTCGGAAATAAATTTTTCTGACTTTCGATAAACAATAGATAACATTAAAAACTGTCAAGTTAAGTATGAATTGTAAAGGATTATAATATAAACAATCTGGTCTAAGTAAAGACACACATTTCCTTTCCCATGACACATCCTTATTAATAATTACGTTGCTAATAAATTGCTTAAAAATTATCTGATCAAGAGCTTCACATCTAAATTTTTAAATAAAAAAAAGCTTGCCGTGCTGAAAATACTTTTTTGACGGTGGTACTTCCACATTTATTACACGAAATAACCTGAAAACGAAGATTGAACTCAAAAGGAGAATCCTCATGAGAAATAAAAATTGAAAAATCTTGCTTCAATCTCTGTATATTGAAATATAGATTTCTTATGGAATTTTGGGGTTGTTAATATAACTGCAAAATATCTAAGATATAACGGTTGGAATGACGAAGGACAGTATGAAAAATACGAGAAAAAAATTTAAAACCCAAATATTGTTAGGAATGAGATGGACAAAATAAAATATATTCATATAGATATAAAATTTTAAGTTTATTTATTTCTAAAAACGGTAACAGTAAGCAGTAAAAAGCAATTTGAAGCATTTAGGTAGTTTTATATTTAAAATTAAATTTTAAATTATAAAAAGGAAGACCAAATTAACTAGAAAAAATGAATTGAAAGGGGGCTAAGTAGAAATGTTCCAAAATAAGCAGACTAAGTTAGGTGCGTGAAGTACCTGCTATCCTTTAATTTGCATGTTATTAGTGCTTCGTGAGTACAGAATTGTTGTTTAAGACTGATCTATGGCAGTCGTAAATATCAGCATATTTCTCATAAACTTAGGGAGTCAAAATGGTTAAATATGTCAACACGAAGATATTTACATTCAGCTTGCTTAATTCATAAAATTATTTTAACCAAAACTCCTATTTATTTATATAATACTATACGGTTTCGAACTGATGTACATAATCTTAATTTGAGATTCAAGGGACTTCTCACTCCTCCTCTCCACGCAACTGAAACGTATTAACGTACTTTTTCGTATTATGTCACCAAAATTTATATCAATCTTCGGACCCACTTGAAACAAATGCCTTATTTACGTTTTAAAAGTTGCTTGAAGCAAATGCTCCTTAATCCTAACTCTTAACTATTTAATTGTTACTTATAATTATTTTAATACTAGTTCCTATTATTGCTTCAATTATATTGCTCTCCTCACTCGTTTTCATTTTTATTGTTTGTTTTAAATTTCATTTCTTTAGAATACTGGGTTCAGTGGAAGAAATGTGGTTCTAGGTAAATAGACCGAACTCAATAGACCGAAAGGCAATTGACCGAACTCAATTGACCGAAAGGCAATAGACCGAAACGTCACTAGACCGAAGCAGCAATAGACCGAAAATCACTTGGTCGAAAATATGTTACGGTTAAAGTACACATTCGGTAAATATGCACATTAAATATCTCGAAAAATTACATTTATTAACAATAGCATCAACTTCCCTTCACACTTTATTCGGGCTTAGGACTAGCAGCATAAACTGCTAGCGTCTTTCGATCTGTTGCTGCTTCGGTCTATTTCGGTCTATTGCTGCTTCGGTCTAGTGACGTTTCGGTCTATTCCTATTCGGTCAATTGAGTTCGGTCAACTGCTTTCGGTCTATTGAGTTCGGTCTACTCGCCGTGACCCAAGAACAGCACCAGGAGTACTAGGTAGCTATAAACTGCGCCCTTTGTTGTCCTTTTTTGTTTGTTTTTTTTTCTTTCTGATATGTACAATTTACGGACACAATAAAGGCATTATTATTATTATTATTGTTCAATGTTGCTACTGAAGTTTTCTGGGCTGTTTTGTATTAGCTTCTTTTAGTTTCACTAACAGTATTAACATGTTTCTTTATTTTCAAGACTTTTATTATTTGGGCATTTCAAGTATGCTCCTTTTATTCTTTTATATTGCTTTTGGTAGATCTTCGCTGCATATTTTTAGTCGTCTTCTGGTTTTTACTTTACATCCAAGGATTTCCGAAGCTAGTCTTGATAGGTATAACAATTATTATGGTATTCCATTCCATCTCTATGTTATGACTTTCTTTAAATGCTTTAGTTTGTATAAGGTTTGCTTTTGATACAGGTCCTTTATTGATTCGTGTTGAGGTAGATAGATTTTCCATCTTTCCTTTTAGTATAAGATTTTGTTGTGTTTTACCCACAGTGCTTTAATTTTTACTGTTTCCATTACCATAAATCTATAGGTACATCTACACTTCTGTACACTTTTATATCTTTGAATTCAATTGTAGTTTTCTTCATTAGCTAGTAAGTAGTTTATTATTAATATTTGTCTTCATGCACTCCAGGTATATTGCTGTATAGCTTTATGTTTATAGAATGTATTCATTATTCGCATTTGGTTGAAGCTAACAAAATCTCTGGGAAGTTTTCCATTTTTATTAAGCTTATTTTCTCCATCTTCTTCTTAGTCGTTCGCTCTATCCGAGCATAGTGTTATTATGGGTTTCTACGCGTTACATTTCTCAATCTATCTCTGTCCTCCACCATTCTCATGAATTGTCCTGCCGGGGCTCCAATTATTCTTACAATTTGATCAGTGTACCTTGTCGGCGATCTGCTCTGCCTCTGCTACCTGCCACCTTTTCTTGGATTGTCAGCTTCTCCAGGCCATCCCTTTTGTACCACATGTCCAAAATATTTAGTTATTCTTTCATTTAGTATGTCACTGAACCTTTTCTTTATACCAAGTTCTTCGATTATAGATATATTTTTTCGTCGGACAGTTCAGGGAATTCTTACCATTTTTCGCCAGCAATACATCTCGAAAGCGTCTATACATCAAGAGTCCATTTTCTTAATTGTCCAGCATTCGGAAGCATATAAGCAAACCGAGAACACTAATGGTTATATCATGCGATTTCCATATTTTTGTGAGTTTGTGAATTTTCTCCATATAATACCAATCATATTTTTTAGTCTTTGTCTTTCTATACGCCCATTAAAGTCTCCTCCAATTATTAAATAGTTATTTTTATTTATCTTGCCTATTATTCTTTGCAACTCATTGTAAAATTTGATACTACTTTCCTTTATCTAGAGCGTAGATTACAAATGCATGCATCCTCATCCCGTTTTACATCTTATGCTAACTATTTTATCATTCCACCAGTTGACGAATGTATTCGATTCTTCCACTCTTGACTAACTAGGATTGCCATCCCAGATTTTGCTAAACTGTCCTGAGTAACTACTATACCTATATCATCATGTATTTATGTAGGTCACATGCTCCTTTAGGCTTTTTATTAGATTTACAGAAACTAAGAAAGAACTGATCGCAGGATCAGTACGATGTCGATTCTTATGTCTTCCAAAATTCCTTCTAATTCAACGGCTTTATTATTTATTCCACGCACATTTCATGCAGCAATTCGTGATATGTTTTTAATTTCAAATCGTTTGTCTCTTAAACGTTTGCTTGTTGTCTTCGTAAGATCCCTCCGATGCTTCTTGTAAGCGATTGAAAGCAAAGGTAACGTAAAGGTATTCAATTAAAATTAATTAGTAGTACAACTTTCAACATTAAACTGTAATCGTGTGCTATTGCTTTAGCATGGGAATACATTTCACTGTTACTGGTATAGCTTGAAAGCCAACAAATATCTTGAAAACGAAAACCTAACGTGTTCTAACGAAGCACTAATGTATTATAAAGGTTAGTGCTTTTATTAATTTGCTAACTTCAGGCACCTGACTACGTTAGTTACATCTTCGGTGTGACTCGAAGCGTATCTGTGTTTAAATTTGACAGTAATAATTTTTCACCAAAAATGACGTATTTAAAATCCGAAATTCATTAAAAATTCGCCAAAAATATTAAATAAAGTAAATTAAATCATTTATTGCTACACCTAAATCTAAACAAATGAAACGCTCTATAATATAACACTACCAAGATGTGTCTTCTACATCTGGCTTTTGGGATTTCTAAGAAAAGGTAGGCTACACCCTCGAAACTTCATTATTTATTTTACGGCTAAGACGTGGTCTACATTTTTAACAATGCCGTGTTCCAAACTTTTAGGCACGGAAAGCTTCCCGTAGCTTTGGCTTTTGCTTTTAGACTTATTACACTTTCTTAGATGAAATTACAAAGGAAACCCGATCTCAACAACTACTGCTAATTAGTCAAGCAAAGTTTCAGGTGTAAATGACAAACAGCCTGATAAATTATTGTGAAAGTTTACCTTCGTTTCTAGAGGATTAATTTGGAGGTACCGAATGACACCGAATAAATTGATACACACACATCAAACCCTTTAGGAACGAGGGAACCTTTGGAAAATTTAATTATTTAGTGTTTCGCCAAACTTTGTTTCTGGAATCTGTAACTAAATTAAGAAAAGTTAATATTTATTTGTCGAAAGCCGTCGACCCAAGAGGAAAACCTAAATAATTGCTAAGAAGATTTCCAACACCTATAAAACTATGTAATTAATGAATTAATGAATAACGAATTCAAACTTTACAGAGAATGCCGGAAAATTATGTATGTTCGATAAGCAGGCATCCCTAGGTTATACAATTTAAACGATCAAACACAATGGACGTGCAGTTGATGTAAAACTAATTGTACCTTTAGGCCTTTATCATTCAAAATAACAGAACTTGATACTAATTACCTTGCAATATATCGGTGTTTGTAATTCTTCGTTTTATTTAATACGGTCTTCGTAGCTTGTAATAATAAGCAATTATAATTCACAATTAATGAAGGTTCTTTTTTAAAACTGGTTTCAAATTTCACTAAAATACCCTTCAGCTATTCAACTGGGAACGAAACTCGAAATGTAATATTTACAATATGACGAGCTTTTATTTTTGCTTTTGCTAATCCCGGGTTAATTAAATGGAAGCAAAATATAAGCACCACAGACTTTATACTTTGTATGTTTACCTTATGTTAAATAACTTATTCTCCCAAAGTTTTTACGCGAAAAAGTCGCGCATTGTTCGCTACGGGGCAAAAAACATTAATTAACTGAAAATATTTCTGGTCGACAAATGATTCTTTTCATATCGTTATTTTTCAAAACTTCGAGGGCATAAAAATAACTAATAATCGTTGTTATATAAAAGTTAAATGCAGTTTTAGAGTATAGTAAGGTATGTTTCGTTGTGCTACACCAGCACTAGGCGTAAATATCAATTGTTATCCGGAGGTGATAACACTAAATAAACCCGCTACTCTGTTGCTTGGGCGTGAGGTTCTTAAAAGAAAATAGTAGTGCTCACTAAATACCTAAACTAACGATGTTTCTTGGGCGCCAGATCCTTATAACGTAAACGTCTTCAGTCGGACCTCCTGAAGAATAGACCTCCAAAGTCAATTGACTTGATAATAAAACGCAAGGCTTTGTAATTAACGAATAGGATATATTAACTCGTAAGCAAAAATTACACATACACAATTGAAATTGAAAATTAATAATGTAGTTATCATTCAAATAAACCAATAAAGAAATTACTAAAATCGTAACCAAACGTAAGTCTAAATGTAATGTTTCAAACAACAAGGTCTAATTAAACAACAAAAAAAAGCTATATGGAATGTTCAACATAACGAAATTCGTAACTAAACGAAAGAAAAATGTAAGGTTTAAATTAACCCAAATCGTAATCAAACGAACGTAGACTGTATCGTTCAAAATGCTAAGATCGTAATTAAACGTACGTAGACTGTATCGTTCAAAATGCTAAGATCGTAATTAAACGTACGTAGACCCTCTGAGGGTTCGCAAGGATAATTCTTAAACTAAATTATTAAATACGCAGTATATAGTTAAATGGTTGTTTTTCCAAATTGTTTGTTTCAGGTGTTCCGATATAGTAGCTGCTTTGCCTTTGCAGATTACCGTAGCTAGATATTTTGCTGCCTAGGTAGAATGACATAACTTGCTCGATTGAGATGTTGTCGATTGCAAGTTTGCATCGCATAGGATCTTTCGATATGGTCATTGCCTTTGTTTTTGTTGTTGAAATGTCCATATTATATTTTTCAGGCGTGATTTTAAATTGGTACAATAGCCTTTGCAGGTCGTTTTCTGATTCGGCTATTAGGGCTATATCCTGTGCCGTTTGCTTTAACAGTGTCTATGATTTTCTCCATGATGACGTTGCACAGTCGAGGACTGAGACTATCTCCTTGTCGAATTCCCGTGTTGGTCTTTATCTCTTTGGTTAACTTTTTGTTGGTTCTTATTTTAGTGGTGTTGTTGGCATTTAGGTCTTTAATTATACGAATGTATTTTTTGGGCACCTCTTTCTCTTCAAGTATTTTTAAGACGTCTCTAAGTTGTATTCGGTCGAACGCTTTTGTGAGATCCACAAAGCAGATGAAAGCGGGTTTGTTATATTCGAGGGCTTTTTCTGCAATTTGTCGTATGATAAATATTGCGTCCAGTGTGGATCGGTTTTCTCTAAAGCCCTGTTGCTCTTCGTTTATTGGGATGATGGAGGATATCTCTGTCGCGATTATACTTGTGAAGAGTTTCATTATGGAGCTAAGCAGTGTTATTCCCCTGTAGTTCGATGGTTCCATTTTGTCTCCCTTTTTGAATAATGGAATGGTAATACTTCTCTTCCATTCATTTGGTGTTTTTCCGTGGGTTATTATTGCTTTGAACAGTTTTGTTAATTCCTCGACAAGAGGTTCCCCACCGTATTTGATAAGCTCGTTTAGTTTTGTTATTGCATTTCTGATCTGTTCTTTTGTCATTGTTACTACTTCTTCTTCTTGTTCTCTATACTCCTCCTCTTGGTCTCCAAGATGCGTGTCATTGAAAAGCTGTTGGAAGTAATTAGTCCATCCTTCTTCGCTTATAGCTTTGATTTCTATGTTCTCATTTGTTGTCTTTTTAGGCCTCTTAGCATTTTCCAGACTCGCTTCTGTGCTCCATACATGTCGTGTTCCATGTCTCCGCTAAATTTTTGCTAGTATTCGTTCTTTATTACGCGGATTCTGCTATTTACTTGATTTCGCACTGCGATATAATTCTCGTGTGCTTCTCTGGTTTGATTGCTTTTGGAATCTAGATAGGCCTTTCTTTTTCTTCTGTGATTCTTTTTACTTCTGTAGTGAACCAAGGCTTGGTGGATGATTTGCGTTGAAGTTTACTGTCTTCTTCCCTATCGCTTCTTCTGCTGCCTTGTGTATGTTATTCTTTATCTTGTTCCAGCTGATATCGATGTCATCAACCTCGAATTTTGAGCCAATGATGAAAACCAGGAAAGTGAACGATGTTACCTGCCCTGCATTTAGTTAAAGGAATCGACACAGTTCGCCTTACAAATAGAATAATCAAAGCAACAGTAGGCGAAAACGCCGAGCCCCTATCAAAAATGCGCGCATATGTAGACGACATATTTTAGCTGAAGAATAAAACGATGCAGAACGATTACTAAAAGATAAAATATATGAAAAATAATAAACACTGTGGGATTAGAATTAAACATCGACAAATGCTAAGCCACTTTAACATAATCAGGGCTACATAGCTGGGATGCATTGGAGGAAGATTGAGGTACCTACTTACTTACCTACTTTATAAATTATAACTAAAACGTTAGAAAGGATAATAGTATATTATACACGACGCTATAATGTATGCTATTATTACCGAGGATAATGTTTGCAACACGAGCGAGCGTGCGAGCGAGTTTTGCAATTATCCGAGGTAATAGTAGCCATTATAGCGCGTAGTATACTATACTTTATCCTCGACTACAAAATACTAAGAATTTTTAATTAAAATTTAAATTAAAATTTAAATAACAACATAACCTATTTCAATGACAACATAACCTATTTCCTTCATTATACACCATAGACAATGATGTTACCATGACACCGTGCATAATGAAATGATGTTACAATGACACCGTGCATAATGATTTCAGTGTATAATGGATAGCATTATGAGTGACCAAACACATGAATAATTGACAGATTATTGACTAGTCGTGGATAATAGTTATTTGTATGCTAAGGCCGCGAAATTCCATTTTAGCGTACCGAGAGAAAAATTGTCGCCGAGGCCGCTTGCGGCCGAGGCAAGACAATCTCGAGGGCGCTAAAGAATTTCGCGGCCGAAGTATACACAACATTTTTTGTGCAGCCGTAAAAAATACATACAACTGACATATTCATATTTCGCGGCCTTACCCTTAGTAACGGCCGCGAAATATTTTAACGGCCGTTACCCTTAGTAACGGCCGCGAAATACGTATTTCGCGGCCGTTACTAAGGGTAACGGCCGTTAAAATATTTCGCGGCCGTTACTAAGGGTAAGGCCGCGAAATCGGATTTCGCGTCCTGTATTGCGTACGCGAAATGACCACTTCGCGTCCGGCTGCACAAAAAAAATATTATACGGGCAAATCAGATGCACCTGCTATACTACTAACACCAGAATTGTTCAAACACGGCAGTACAGAAGAGGAAAGCAATAACAATTGTTTTTTTAGCATCAAAAAACAGCTAATAAGATTCACAAAGTCCAGTCAGAAATATGCATTCAATTATTAAAATTGTAGATTTTTTTAGTTCCACTACTTATTAAACCGCTAATGTCTGATTTTTCTGGTGACATAATCAAACCTTTGCAATTTTATATTATAGACCTGTTTGTTGTTGAAATGATACCAGAACAATTAACATTTACTTTATGTTGGCACCATTTTGTAGTCGTTTGCAACTCGAGGTAAATCTTTTTTTGGAAATAATAGTATTCATAGCATATCCTTGTATTTGTATAATCCAAAATTTACATAGTTTTCATTTTTTTTCAATATTTGTCAGAAAGGTAAATTTTGAATAATTATGGGTGGCCAATTTTGCATAAACGACATTTAATGAAAGCAATGCAATATTTACACTGTTAACCTAATCATTTTGGTGGTATAATAGCTATTTATGGTACAAGTGAATAAAGAGAAATTTTATCCACAAAAGGAGAGGTGAATTTCCTTGGAAAGTGTGGATAAAATGTTTATACCAAGAGTGTCGTCAAGGAAAGTGTAGATAATAGCTATTTATGGTACAAGTGAATAAAGAGAAGAGAAATTAGCTCACTCGGCTGCGCCTCGTGAGCTTTTCCTTTCGTGGATAAAATCTCTTTATTCAAGTGTAGCATACCATATTTTTTCCAATTCCTACATTAAAATTTCTAAAAAACAGTTACTTAATTATCAATTTATTGCATATGATTTTTATTCTAAAATAAGTAGATTATTCAAAAAAACTTTAGGAAAAATTGTAGGTGAATGACGTATACCTGCCCAATTTGAACCTTGAACGTATTACAATGGTTGTACTTGGTACTTATTCTTCTTCTTTCTTCAGTTTGCTCCTATGGAGCATAGGGATCCATTGAGAATGTTTTAAAAGCAAAACAAAAGTAAAATATGAAGTATCGATAACAGAGTCTCCTGCGTGTCTTCGGTGGGATCCTGTACGAACTCTTCCACTAAGTCTCTTCACTTCTTTCTATCTGTTGCTATTTTTTTAATTTCTCTCCGCGTTTTATTTCTCTTTGCATGCTTCTTCCCCATGTATTTAAAGGTATTGCTGGGTTCCTTTTTACACCAACACAATAGTCTAAGCCTTGCTTTGGTATACTGCTGCATGATTTCCAAAGGGTATGTCCAATCCATTTCCATTTACATCTTTTTTTCTATTGATTCTACGCCCGTTTTATTTCACAAAGCTTCATTGCTAATCTTGTTTGGCCAGAATATGCTGCATATAATTTTCAAGTAGTTATTTGCAAATACCGAGTTTTCTTTAAACGTGTGTTTCAAGTTTCTGTTCCATACAGTAGAATACTTTTTATGTTTGACCTATATATCTTTAATTTTGTCTAAATCGTAATATTTCTGGATGGCCATATATTGTTTAAGGTGTTGAATGCTTTTACATGCCAAGCCGATTTTTCTGGCCACGCCTTTTATTATTATATGCAGTCAGCATGTATTTCCTTCCAACTGATTCCTTTGAAATTTCAAATATCATTTCTTTTTGAAGCATCTTGGGCTTCAGTAGCTAAATTCTCAACATGTACTTAGAACTTAGGACACGTAAACCCATCATTAAATGTCTCCATGTCACATCCCTTGTAGAGTAAAAGCAATGTGTAATACAGCTGCAAAATGGGCTGCACAAAATTTTATTAAACATATTTTTGAACTGGCCATACCACCTTAAGGGCTATATTTGACAAAAGGTATCCCCTATATAATTAAGAAAATCCGGGCTCGTTAATTTTCAAATAAGGGCCGACCTTTCCATCTAATAAATTTACCCTCGATTACTTTCCATGGAAGCCTTTGTTACCACAATTGTTTTTTATATAAAATATTTGGCAAATAACTTAATGGGGGGTTTATTGGGAATCGTTTAAAACCAACCTAATAAATTAAAAGCGTAGCCTATTCTGCTTGAGCTTATTACAAGAATTCGAAAATGCATTATGCTTACTTTAAAAAAAAAAGTAATGGTAACGATACGATCAATAATTTGCTGTAACTGTAGGAAATTAAAATTGTTACGTAAAAGCCTCATTTTATTACAAACAGGCTTTTTCAACGTGTCTGCTAATGAATCAACACCATTAAATAGCTTCATGGTGATCTAAATTAACAATTTATAGACCCATAATTAATAATAACACGAAGGATTCAAGCATATAATAAAAATAAGCTGATATAAATTTACGACATCATAAAATAGGGAGAGACTTTATATATCGAGTTTGATCACCCACCAGAGTATTAAGAATTCAGGAAGTTCGCATATAGTTTTTTTCTTTGAAGATAAGAACACGTATGTGACAATCTAGAAGCTTCGTCGTCCATACTGATTGAAATTGGTGATGATGTGAGATAAAGAGGAATAAGGAAAGAATCCAGTTATACATACGAACTACTTACTTGACAGTCTGTGGATAAGAGATTTTCGGGAAGAAAGAAGCTCACTCACGAAAATTGCACCAAATTAAAAACGGAGAGAAATTAAATTACACAAATGGTTTGTTGAAAAAATTCAGCACTTTATTTTTGTGGTTCTTTGTTGTTACGAGTAAGTTTAATACAGAAGAATTAATTAGGAAATCTTATGACTTTAAGGCAATAAAAAAAACTACAAAATGTTCGGAACACAATTAAGTTTCTATAAACAGGGTTTTTACGTTTTTTCAAAGATGCGGCTGTGTTTACTTAAGGAAGTAAATCTACCATTCCCATCTAAAAATATCAAATGAAGACAAACTTGCTATTACATGGTATTTTCGCTTACCTCCTCGGATGCTTTACGGAAACACTTCAGCAGATTAACAGCTGTTTCACATTCACTATCCTCATCGGTTACTGCAAGTAATTTAAAAAACAACGTGAGCAACCGTTAATTATTCAGTTATACTTCGTTAATACCTTCCGATACACATTTACCACCAATTTGTTGCAATTTCTGGTAATTATTTTCATCGTCTGCTTTTATCTTGTCGAAAATTGCAGGAAATCCATTTTTGTTGATTTTTCCAGACTCATCGAACTAGGAAATATTTTTATATTTCATAATGTTTGAGTTACGACAAAGAAAACTCACCATTCCGATTTTTTTGTGCATGCAGGCAACAAAACATTTTCCTTTTTCTGTTGATGGTAATTGATCAGCTAGTAGAGGAGCAATGTCACCTAAAAGAATTACACATTAAAATTACTTTATACAGCATAATGTAAATTAAAAATTATCAGTTACCCTACAAACCAATTTAAACAAATAAAATAGTATTTGACTTTGAACAACGAGAACATAAAAAATCGAAGGCGAAGGAGAAAGTACGATAGAAAGAGTAGGTCTACTAATTCGCAAAAATATCTAGATCTAGAGTATTACCTGCATCACACCACGAGTAGTGTATGTGAATCCGAAATTAAGCAAGAGATAATTATGTCCTAAAGATAGTCCAGGTATACGTTCCAACAACTGGTCATGAGGACGAAGAAAGGCATAGAAAAAACAAAAAAGAGAACCAGCTCGCTACAACCTAATAGTTGAAAATTTCAGTACCAAACTTTGAAAGAAAAAAGATGTACAAGAGATAGTATCGGAAACTTCGGAATCGGGGAAAGAAATGAAAGAGGCGAAATATTGGTGAACTTTATGCTACAACATAAAATGTATGCAAAGAACACATTCTTCAGAAAAAAAGAACATAGAAAGTGGACTTGGGCAATCCCTGATGGAATCACCAAGAATAAGATCGATTTTATTATTGCGGACAAAAAACAGATAATTATAGATGTAAATGTTGTAAATAAACTATCAGTTGGAAGTGATCATAGCTAAAGAGCAATTAGCAGTTAGAGCCAAAGTGATGATGAATCTGCGGAAGGAAAGAGCAAAGATGATTTAGAGACAGAAGCTAAACTCACTGTCTGGAATCCGCTAGAGCAACCTGAAGTATAGAATAATAAGAACGAATAGACAAGATATTCTTAAAGTGGCCGAAAAGTTTTACAAAAACCTATACAGGGTGGTTGGTTTTTCATTGTCCAGCTTATATCTGCTGAAATATTAAAGATACAAGAAAAAGTTAAGACTTGTCTAACAGAACTTGTTCTATAAAATGGCGCAAACAATTTTTTTCCATGGCCTACTAATTTTTCGGAAACATATTTAACTTCGTTTTTTTAAATGGGACACCCTGTATATTTTTGCGGAATATGGTTTTAAATAAATTTCTCGTTATAATGAGGTATAACAAGTAGGGAATTGCCTTTAAATTATGCCTCAGAATATAAAAACAAAATTATAACAGTCTTATATTTAACTTTTTCTTGTATCTTTAATATTTCAGCAGATATAAGCTGGACAATAAAAAACCAACCACCCTGCCGAAAATCAGTACAAGTAAAAACACTCTTAAACCAAGGGCCAGAAACACTTATTTGTGTTAGATTATCGGAAATAAGAAGAGCTCTAAGTGAAATGAAAATTCGCCGAGCACGTGAAGATGGAATAGTTACAGAGGCAATAAAGCCAGGAGGAGAACCCCTTATGAGCCTAATAAGGAATCTGTTCAATAAATGCTTGGAACAAGGAACGATACCAAATGGCTGAAACAATGCAGTGATTGTTATACAAGAAAGGGAATATTACACAATTGGAAAATTATAGGCCTCTCAGTCTCTTAGCACATATACAAGCTATTTATGAAAATTTTAACGAAGAGATTAACACCTAAGCTGGACTTTTACCAGCCCAAAGAACAAGCAGGGTTTGGAGCAGAATATGGCACAAACGATCACTTATAAACTCTAAAAATCTTGATAGGCATATCGTTAGTTTTAATGTTCATAGACTATGAGAAGACTTTTGATTCACTAGGGCAAGAAGCAATATTAGAAGTACTAAATCAAAGCCGAGTAGAAGTTATTTTTATAAATTAAATTTTAAGGATTTACTCCTTTGGGGAAATATATTTTTTTCACGGCCGGGAGTATTTGTCCATTTCTATGATACAAAAATCGTGACAGAAATAATAAATTATCCCCTAGGTAAATAATTTTTCAAAAAATTCCCAAGGGAGTTTTCATTATGAATCAAATAATAAAAATAGGCCATTCTAAATTTTAGATGTTTATTAAAGTTTAAAACCCCAAAATTGAAACATACTCGTACATTTAAATTATTTGTTTACATTAAAATTTAACGTTACATGTTCACAACTGTAAAAATTAACAGCAGGTACACTATTAAATATAACTACACTTGAATGTCAATATGCCAAAATTGACATTTAGTAAAATTATAGTTGTGCTCATGAATTAGGAACTGCACGCTTTTAATTGCAATGTCTACTTGATAACGAAAGATTTGGGGCGCACGAGCTTATTATATTTATCACTATACTTAGGCCGTGAAAAAAATAGTATATACCCCTCTGGAGAGAATGCTATTTTTCCTTCGGAGCTTTGCAGCCCTCGGGCTTCGCCCTCTGGCTACAAATTACACCTCAGGAAAAATATTACATTTCTCTCCCTTGATGTATAATGTACTATTTTAACGAATAATGTAAATTCCATATATAGAAAAATATTACCTCCGCAGGGATTCGAACCACTGATCTTCGGCTATACGCGCCACTGCTCTACCATTGAGCTACAGAGGCAAATCTCTGAGGATGTGATATTGTAACAAAGGCGAATGTAAAAATATTAAAATTATAGAATCTAAGCGTGGATGACGTCAGTTTATAAGGGGTCATTATTCTGGCAAAATACACGTGTAACATATCGAGTTACATCTTATAAGAATCCAAGGAAAGTCACGTACAAGAAGTGCAATGTACTGAAACTTGACATCTCGTACGTGCTTCTATGCAAGTTTGCAGTTCCACGCGCCTAAGATAATATACGGAATATTGGAAGAAGGGGGTCACTTTTCTGTATAAATATTAAGCGAAATCACATGAAAGACACGGTTTATATCCGGCTATCAACGTAGCAGCATGTGTACGACAAACTTGACACCCTTTAAGATGATGTTCCAGTAAATACATGTAAGATTGTTTTATTTTTAATTAACTTTAATTCTGGACTGGAATATTTGTGTGAATTATTTAAATTCGTTGTATGGACTTAGTCGTTTTAAATGTAATCAGAACTTAGGATAATTTATATTTGTTCACTTTGAATCAGGACTTGTAATAATTTGTATCAAAGCACTTTGAATTAGGACTTAGAACCATTTATATTATTTTGTAAAACTAAAGCACAGAAATGGAATACATGAGTGTTGGTTGAATTTGACTTGGAATTTGGAATATAAACCTCTCGTAAAAAGCCAAGCAATATTCAAGTGGCGACGTTGGTCAAAGACTCTACCTAAATTATTAAAGTACCTTATTTATATTAATTCTCAACATTAATCGGCAAAACGGCTTCGCATCAACTATCAGGACAGCTGTGATTTCTTTCTGTCCTGATAGTTGATGCGAACCCGCTTAGACTTTAGCGGCTCATTGACTACTGGATATGGTTTCTAATGCACACTAGATTTCACAGTTTCTAATTACTATATGTAGACAAATATCACAATAGCAGAGATTTGCCTCTCTAACTCAATGGTAGAGCAGTGGTGCGTATAGTCGAAGGTCAGTGGTTCGAATCTCTGCGGAGGTGATATTTTTCTATATATAGGTATGTGGAATTTACATTATTCGTTAAAAAATATACATAGATGTACTACGTCATAGAAACGCTACATCAAACATACGATTATATGAAGACACCAAAAAATTCAACATAGAGCGTGGTGTAAGGCAAGGGAATAACATCTCATCTAAACTATCCACGGCTACTTTAACATTAATGGGCAGTGGTTAAATCACCAAAGATTCACCGACGATATTGTACTGATCTCGGATAATCTACACATCTACAGGATGCAATTTTCATGATAAAAGCACTAAAGGAGTCCCCTGGAAAAGAATGAGTGACAACATAAATATTCAAACAAACGCACGAATAATCAGACGAATTGGTCTGACCTGGGCAGCTTTCGGCAAGCTGAACCATATGTTAAGAAGCAATATTCCAATATGTCTAAAAAGAAAAGTTTATAACCAGTGCAAACTTGTGGAGCGGAGACTTTAACCCTAACGAAAAGATCAACCAATCAATTAAGAACAGCTCAACGAGCCATGGAGCACACAATGCTGGACGTGGACCTCAGAGACCACTTACCAAATACGGAAGTCCGGAGAAGGTCAGGAGTCCAAGACGTCATCGAAAAAATCGTAACGCTGAAGTGGAACTGGGCACTGGGCAGGTCATCTGGCAAAAATTCGAGACGGTCGGTGGACTAAACGGATTATGAAATGGAGGCCCAGAGGGAAAGAAAGAAACCAAGGAGGACCACCGATTAAATGTGCCTACAGATGACTTGAACAGAGCAGCAGGAAATTGGATACGGGAGGCCCAGAACAGACATAACTGGAAAAGATTAATGTAAGCCTATGTACAGCAGTGGACGAAACTGGCTGATGATGCATTATAAATACCACTCGGATTTTGCCTCTTATAGATTGCAATCACCGATTTAAGTGCTTAGAAAAGAAACAACAGACAATTATTGGTAATAAGCAATCGATGTAAACCCACATTTTTATAACTTTTCACAAATACGGAAAAACTGTAAACCGATAAAAAGCTTTAAAAATTCTAAGACCTGATTAAAGGGTACCCTTCGAAGAATTCATTCCTTCGGCATTATTTTAGCATTAGCATAAAATATTAAATTTCCTCTGTTCCCTCTGGAAATCTTTATAAGTTTTCTAGCTGCGTTGTAACCTAGCTTTAAAGGGTATTTTTACATTGTAATATTCAAAATCCTAAATTTAAAAAGGTTTCATACCGTCGCTAGCTTTCACTTCACTTTTACATTCAAAGCCAAGCTTCATCATCTGCTCCTTAACTTCTTCCGCAACTTGGGGTGAAAGCTTGCAAAAATTATCGGTTAATTACCAAACACTACATATTAATGAGTTATTATACTCACCCCATACACCGAAACTAATAAAAATGCAAATAGCACGAGGCACTTCATTATGGTTGTTCTGAAGTTCATATACAGAAAGTTTTAGACCGTTTAAACTTAACTTTTACATAGAAATCAAGGTTTAAGGATTACGTAATTCAATTTTTATTCAACGGGCTTAAATTATATAGCAAGACCTTTTATTATTATAAGGTTTGAAATTAATGGAAGTAATGACGAAAAACAGAAGTAAACAACGAATTTATTTCATGTCTACCCAGTAATCTGCGTTAGTTCATGCTTGTATTTACGATCAATACCTGAAAATTATGTTAACTAATAAGTTACATTATTCTACCAAAACATGAAACATTTATGTTAAAACGTCAAGAAAAACACGTCAACATCATTACTGCGTTTATTGAAAACATTTAATTCTCCAAATGGTCTTAACTATCATTATTTTCTATTGTCTTTACAGGCAAACCATAAATATCAAACGGTCTTAAGTATTAATAAACAATAATAATTAATAGCAGAAAAAATGAAATACAGCACGAGGAATTATTTTAAAATTTACTTTGTTTCAAAAGTCGATAGGTAAATCAGATTTACTCGACCGTCTACCGTACTCAATATCAAACAATGACAATTTAGCATTTTGCGCCGGATTAAGTTTCAACAATACCATTTTTGAAGGAAAACGAGATTGAGAGACCGAGGAAAGCTCTTTGAATAATAAGCCCCGTATTATAACGACAAAACGTTAAATTTAGTCGTAAAAGTTTGATACCTTGGTTTGTTTCAAACTGAAAACGTATTCAATTTCATGCTACCTAAAATAACTGCTTAGATAATTGCTATTCTGATTTAGATATTTAAACAGATATTTTCAGAAAAACTATTTTAAAAACACTATTTGCCTCTAGCTGTAACTTGAAATGAATGTTAAAAATATCGTTACTTAAGGAATATAACCAAAATTAATAAGTTTCTCCTTGAAAAGACCTGAAACTCAATTTAATTGCTTGGATTTAGGAAACAACCCCTTAACTAGCTGATGGATGTTTCCCCTTCATAACACCAACCTTCTTAAATGAAAGTCTGCAATTAAAATGCTTTTGTTTGGACATTGTTTAATGACGTTTCAAAGAAATAAACCTTTTCTGGTTATATTTTTCAGTACGGCGATACCAATTTTTCTTTTCTGTTCCAGATCGAGACTTCCTAGTGATGTTAGTAGTTGTAGCCACTACGATTTTTTAGAAGATATTTATGACGCCGTCACTAACGATCCAGGTAGGTTATTAACTACTTTGTTGATGTACTTATATTCCATATAAAGTTTCGCCCAGTTATCAAAACAGTATCTACACATTTGGAATTAGATAAAGCTACATCATTTTATATTTATTTTAATTACGTACCTACATGTTAGCTGTAAATGATTTAAAATGTGTAAGGTGATTCGTAGCGACTCACTAAAAAATATTTCAAAAATCTAATAAATAATTGGGTATGTTTGATGTCATTTATTTAAAGTTGGCCCGCATTTTTAAACATTTATTCTAATTGTAACTTTTATTAGTAAGCAGTTTCTTGATCAATAAAATCGGAAAAAGATTTATTAATGAATTAAGTACGAAAGCAAGAGCTAAAATAGCTTCACCTCCAGTTTTACCTAACAACTAATTTTTATAAATCGCCCTTTTAACGTTTTGCTACCCAACTAAAGCGTTGTAAATCTTTTTAAACGCATTGTTGATAGCCACTTTCTATCTTAATTCCTCGAAGATTGATTTATTCGTATCTCTTCCCTTCCGTGATACTCTGAAATGTGTCACCAACAGTACATTCGAAATAAATCTATTTTTCCTCTTTGGTGCTTTAGCAGGATCAAGAATATAATTGACATTTTTAATTCCGTATTCTGTCACGCCCCTCTATCACTGTTTTTGTTCAATTTCATGCGGTGCTTATTTGAAAAGTATAACTAACCAAAATTTTAGGATAAGGTGCGATATATGAGTTAAAATATTGATTGACAGATTTGAAACATTTTCAAGATTTTATTGATGGGAAGCATTTAATAAAGACACATTTAGAGGCCGTAAAACAATTCTCTCTTCTTCATCATAAATTAGGACTTAGTCCTGTTATTTCTAATTTTGCCTCTTAGTCCTGGGATGCTGATGCAATGAATTTAAATGAAATCTTCATTAACATTAAGACATGAGTCCCACTGGTGCACTAATCTATAGATCCCCTGCCCTGCGGCTGTTTGCAGAATCTTTCTCTAACAGCAAGCTCTGCCGCAGCGTCCGAATTGAACCGCCGCCCTTTTAGCGACTGTTTTAATGGGTTGGACACATAGAAATCGCACGGGGACAAGTCAGACCTGTAAGGTGGATGTTCTAAGACTTCCCAACGCGTACGAGCAAGCAGATCTTGAACCGTTCGGACTACATTGAGGCGAGCATTATCGTGCAGAAGAATGACACCGTTTGTGGGGTTCACGGGACTTTATTTTTGATGCTGGCACGTCAACAGTTTAAAGTGTCTGCATATCGTTCAGCATTTATCTTGACAACAGGTTCTTTAAAATGTAAGAGCAATACACCTTGGTAATCAACAACTACGGTCATCGTTACTTTTCCTGCTGAAGGTTGAGATCTTTTCACCTTCGGAGATTACACATACTTCCACTACATACTAGTGATGGGCACAATTGAATGATTTTGAGAATCGAATAATCGGCAATCGGATAATTTCAACAATCGAATGATTTTTCATTCGTCATTCGTTTCAGAGTTTCCGAATGAAAAATCATTCGAATGTATTTCAGTCGAATTAAAAATCATTCAAATGACATGCGTCAATTAGTATGTGGTCTATTTGTTTGTATGTCATCCCATCAGGTGATTTCCACGTTGCTGCATGTATATTTTTGTGATCAAATTTTGTGCTTCCTACAATCTTATTTCTTGACGCTGCGAAGTGATCATCCTCAGGCCGTTATGGTTTCTTGCTGTAGGTTGTATTTTCGTGTTTGGGGATATAATAAAGGTTCTTTCCCAACTTTTACATTCATATCTCCTACCACTATCTTAATATTATTTGTCAGACATCCGGCATAAACCGTTTCCAGAGTGCGGTCTGGGCATGTATATTGATTGTACTTGTATTAAAGAATTTTTCTTTATACAATATACACGTACCACGTGTTTAGCATTCATTCGTTTGCCTCGTTGTATAATCGGTTCCCGTCCGGCTTCATTTACTTAACCAAAATATATAGTTGCCTAAAATTATTGAATTTCCAGAGGAAAATAATAGAAATATGAATATCTGCAATGCCAATACGTTTCTTTAAATTTTATTTATCAAATTAAAAATAACAACCCTATGTATTAAAAATAAAATTATCTACGAACTTAATAGTTATTTTAATTTAAACCATCTTTCTACATCATGTTATTTGACATTCTACAGGAATTTACTAATATATTTTGCATTCACTCTCTAACTATGCAAGCACAGACCTGCATTTCATTTGTGACTGATGAAGCATGTTAACTGGAATTCATAGTTGTAGCATTAACACAGCAAATTTTATTATTAGTGTTGGATATATTTTAAAAAAAGTCAAAATAAAAATTTAAATTGAATAACCAACCCCTTCATTTGTTTTCTCAGTACTGGCCATTTTTGGACAGTTAAAACCACCAAGTTGCAGCTACCCAAAATTTAACAAGGAACCTTTTTAACACTATAATTAAAAAATGTTACAGCAACTCCTCGCTAAAAACACAGAGACAGTGCTTGAAATTAATTAAATTTAAAAAAAAATACGTCAGCAAAACTAGAAAAAGGGTTGTGAGATTGTGGACAGATACACGGCTGACACAGCCTGCATGTTGAAATCTTATTTCATTTGTTTACTCTTGTGCTGAGCTTGCATTTTAATCCAGTCTCTTGACACCGGTGTTTTTACTTTGTTAATCCATGGATGATGAAACATAATTTGTAGGCATCCTGAATGGATTAAATGCGCATTTATTTTACGCTAAAAGAATCTCCTGTTTCGCTTGATTAAATCAGATTAAGTAGTGCTTGGAGAAGGTAATTTGTAACTTAAAAATGTTTTAACTATTTGCGTACGAGGAAAATGCAGCCGTGCTTTTCGCACTTCTCTCTACACTTTTGTAATGTTACAAAATTTTAAAACTTAATGCTGTCCAGTCTTTTGGCCAATTTCCAGTTATGTATGTATAACTTTGATACCTAAACCACTCAAAAATTTAAGCAACTCAGCAAGAATTCCATCGGACACAAAAGATTTATTGCTCTCGATATTCTTTGTGTTTCAGTCATGATGCCTAATTAGATTTCAAAATTGTTCCTATTAAAATTTCGACTTAATTTGTATGTTATCTACAAAGCACCTTTTGGTTTACCATTCTAATATTCACCAATTTTTGGGGTAAAATTTTAAATGATGCTTATATCTTCTACCTCTATGCATATTTCATTCTTATCTCATCTACTACATTAAAATTTAACGGTTTAAGCTTCTATATTTCGTTACATAAACCTCCATATTATACCATTAAATACATCGTACTAATCGATATCAGTTTTAGCCTGCCGCTAAGTAGTACTTATTATCAATTTATGAACTTTTCGTGTCAAATTGTATACAGACTTTAACAGCCAGCAAGCCCTTGTTATTTGTGATTCCTAGAAAAGACCTGTGTATTTTCCGTAGATATCTACGAATATTTACCTTTGAATTTAGATAATCCAATACTACTTATTTAATCTTATTTGCTTACAACCTTTTGATCTCGTGCATCTTAAGTTTAAAGTGAAGATAAAACTTGGTGGTCGCTTGTGAATTCTTAGTTTACGTTAATAGCCTAACTTGGAGAATCTTCTTTTCCTATTTACCATGATAAATAATTCTCTTTGATGTCATGCCAGTTTTCTGCATACTAATTTACAAATTTAAATGCCCATTTATCGGTTTTGCAATTTTAACGTTAAAGTTCTAAATACATGGTGAACCTCATAACGTAGTTCAGGAAGAAACTGCATGAAAGTAAAATCAATTCGAATGAATCATGTTTAAAGCGTTTAAGTTTTAATTCGGTTTAGTGAGAACTAAATGGCTCCAGTGTTAAAACTTCGTAATTTAAATGGCATTTGCTGCTGCAGTTTAAAGTTTAAAGTGCAGGGAAATCGTTTATGAAGTTAATTTAAGATAGCAAAATGCATTCCGGTAGCGAAAATTCCTATACTCCGATTTGTATAGAACTGAAATTTCACACCATTAAACTATTTAAAATATTTCGGGCAACTTGTTGAAGTCTTTATTTGAACGTCATTTTTTGCTTTGCTTCACAGATTATCATAACGTCCTTTCAAGATTCAGTAGTTCCTCAAAACAATCCTGAAAATTATGATTTATCAATTGTAGCTTATGAAAGTTATTTGTGGGAGTTGTAGCAATACATATTAGCAGACAAAAAGCCTATTAATGTTTAGAAAAACTTCCGACGTCGGTTTGTATTTACAACATCATAATTCTAGCATGGTTCTTATGAACTTGTTGAAATCCGTTTTTGTAGATTGCCTATTGGGTCGTTGCATCAAATTTAAATTTACTTAAAATTATTTTTTTTGGATACATCTTGGCATATAAGAACTAGTAATACAACGGAAATAACATAGTACTTCATAACTTCTTGTTAAAAGTTAATCAAAGTTTCAAAATTTTAATATTCCCTCTAGAATTATACAAACGCTTTTCATTGGCTGTCGGGCTATACGTCATCGTGTGACGTCACATCTGGGTAAGCTGAGGTCGCTGCTACTGTCCGCTGCAGTATAACAGTAGAAAATGGTTGATCCAGGTTTCGTAAAAGCAAAATCTGATGCTTTGCCTAAAGTAGACATATTTATGATTGGCGAATTTTTAAAAAATGATGACCGGTTTAATGCTGCTGAAATAAGAGGTGCAAAAGCCTCCATGTAAGTAGTAAACATTAAAATAATAGTGTAAGTAGGACAAATTATATTCTGATGTTATAGGGCTTGTCGTGAAGCATACGGTGATCAAGCTGTAGGCTATGTTCAGCTGAAAAGAGATGGTTATAAATGCATTGTTAAAGGAAGAATATGTCCCGAACATAAAGTTCATAGCAAAGCATATTCAGTGTTGCTGGTTGTAGATGAAACTGAAGAAAAAATAATTAACGTAGAGTGCTTTGACTGTGCGGCGGCTTCTGGTAAGTTTAACTTTTTAATTAAAATGTAGGTAATCGAAAATGTTATTATATTTTTTAAAAGGGGGATGCAAGTACGCCTTGGCATTTTTAATGTGGGTGCATCGCAGAAGCGAAGATCCTGCACCAACAGAAGTAGCATGCTACTGGAAAAAATCAACATTGTCTGGTGTGGGAACACACAAGCAGTATGTCGAAGTGAAAGAATTTTCAAAACGAAAAACAACAGTTACACTACCAGACAACAGTACTTTTCTGCGCGATATTGTCGCATTAGCAAAAAGTAAACAGCTGTCAAGTGCACTTTCCACGCATAATTTTCAATTGCCTAGTGACAAACTGAAATGTTTGTCAATTTATCAACTAATGCTGAAATTTCACGCCGAAGGAGGGCACAATGCTAGTAGATTTTTAAATTTTGCGGAGAACTTCGTAACGAAAGAATTTTGCGATGCAGCAGAAACTGCTACCCAAAAACAGCGAGAAGAGCCGTTGTGGCATGAGCTACGTTATGGTAGAATCACGGCTTCTAAATTTCACGAAGCAGCTCACTGTCACACTGCAAATGGGTGTTTAATACGACAAGTTATTGGCGCAGCCAAAATTAAAGACACAAAAGCTATGCAACGCGGAAGAAAATTAGAAGCGCAAGTTCTTGATATCTTGACAAATAAAAACAAATTACAATTTGGCAAGTGTGGGTTACAAGTAATTAAAAAAAATCCTATATTTGGTGCTTCTCCTGATGGAATCGGTACAGATTTTGTAGTCGAAGTAAAATGCCCTATAAGTGACAAAACTTTCAGTAATTACTTGTGCGATGGTGTCATTAAAAATAAATTTAAAGCGCAAATGCACTTGCAAATGTTTGCGGCAAACAAAAAAAAAGGATTATTTTGTGTCGCAAACCCAGATTTTGAAGAAACTGAAATTATTCATACTGTATGGTTAGACTATGATGAAACATACTGTAACCGTTTGTTGGCCGATGCTACTGTTTTTTGGAAAGAAAATGTATTTCCAAAAATACTTTCATCCGTAGCTAAATAATACTTCTAGTTTTAAGTACCTACCCACTAAGAATGAAATAAAAATTTGTGAAAACTTGTAAACTACTTGTATTTATAAGCTTAACATTAAAAAGTTATAATGTTTTTCTACAACATAATAAGTATTATTGTCTTAATTAATCTAATTCAACGAATTCCCTAAAATAGTAGTAAATTTTTTTTCTTAAACAAAAGGTAATTGTTAGTTTAATAACATTTTTGCTTGTAGAATTTATTAAACTTTTATTATGTTTGACTGTGTATTAGCTAAAGCACAGGCAACTACAATAACGTCGTTAGTATAATCTAACATATGGTGATGAATGACGCTATGAGGTTTTAAAAACGCAAATTCTCGTAATCTTCTAATTATTCGTTCAATGTGTATTCTTACACTGGCTATACACTTGCTTTCTAATACCTCCTCTTTAGTAGATTTCGTTGTCTTTGAAACGGTGGGTGGTCTGATTAATTCACAATTTTTTCTTTTTAGTACATTTTTTATATGTTTAAATCCACGATCTGCCATAACTGCGCAACCAGTGGGAACTACGTCCATAAAGCCACATTTTTCAAATATTAGTATGTCACTTATACGACCACCATAACCAGTAGATATAAAATTAATGAATCCATCTGGTGTGGCTGATACAAGATATTTAAGTGTGTTGCAGTTTTTGTAACTAGACCATGTTAGTGATTGCATTACTGGATCAGTTGGTTTTTGTATTTCAATTTCTAAGCAGTCTATTATAGATTGAACGTGACTGTACTGTGGTCGAAAAGCTATGGGCAATGCTTCTTTTATAGAGTCCTTGGATGGCCAATAAATTAATGTTTTAAGAAGGTGGGCCGCTTTTGGCAAAGTTCTACTAAATATTCTACCAGCGGTAGCTGCCGACATACCAAACTGATCGCCAAGTCTTTCAAATGGATCATTTAATTTGATTTTTGTTAAAGTTAAAAGTATATTTTCAGTTGAACATGTTTTTCCGCATTTACTTTGAATAAATTCTACTAACCAATACCATTTTTTTGGTATTCCAAGGTAAAGTTTAGGTTTTTTTAAAATAAAAGTAAGTATTTGTTTGTTACATGAATCAGTTTCTTCATCATCCTCCTCAGAGGTAAATATACTTTCTTCATCAGAAGTAAAACTGTTTTCACTTTCCGATTCTTGTGACGAGTCTTTTGCAGAAGTACTCTCTGATTCCTCACACTCGCTACTTGTACTACTAAAATCACAAGGGTATATTACTTCGATTGGGGACGACGCGTCTGTGATATTCTGCATTTTAAAAGGTGAAGTAGCATTATCAGTAGTTTTTGGAGTCAAATCACAATGAACATACTTGCTTCGATAATGTGGTCGAACGTTACATCCTTTTTCTGCTGTTGATAATAATTCAGTTTGAACAGCCACATCAACAGGTACCTTGGATGCAGCAATTTTACTGGAAGGGTCTACTTCATCAGACTCCAAAGTGACTTCATTTGTTTCTTCCAGACCTAATTGTTCAATAGGTGTAACTAGAGTAGATGTACTAGCTGCACCTATAGCTTCTTCAACTAAGAATTTTCTACTCCTTTTTTCAAAGGCTGGTCGCATTGGTTTTGTGGCTGCTCGCTTACGATCAGATTGGCAATTAAATAAATGAGGGATACAAGATTTTTTAGGTATTAGTTTGACCCCCATAAGCGTATGATACATGTAATTTTCCATATCTTCCTTCATCTAAGTTAACAATATTTTATTTAATTACAATAAAATCATAAACCAAACTCACTTACATTAAAATGGTCCTCACAACAGTATAACTCGGCTGTTGGTACTTTTTTAATATCACGACGCGCGGCTTTAAGCCATGCTTTCCTTCTTTCTACATCCTGCGGTACATACACAAAAGTTTTATTTGGTGTACATACACTAGTGTTTGTACATTGTGGTACGTAACACCACTTATATCGCTTCGTTTTGGCCTGCATTTGTAAAACGTTCAGAACTAAGAAAAATATTATATTTAGCCGACCCTTAAACTGCAAATGCTAGCTTATTCAGCTGGGACGCGACCCGCCCCCAGTTGTGACGTAGCGTATCCGATGAAGCGAGCCGCGAGATTCGGCAGGTGGTCGTGCATTTTCGGAAGGAGCGTAATTAAAATCGCTATAAAACCTTTATCTTTGAGATTTAGTAAAAAAGAAAAAATACGTACCCTAAAACTTGGGCGTAAAAAATCTCTAGACGAAATTTCAAAAATAGGTGCAACGACCTAATTCCTCCATTTTCATGGTTCGGCGCTTCAATATGGCAAAGTCCATATTATATGACTTTATTTTTATCTAAATCGCCCTAAACCGCAACGGATGAAATAACAAGTTAAATTTTAAACATCGAAACGTAGATATTCAGTGATTTGTTTTGATAAAACTGGTTTTAATTAACTTGGGTAAATACAAGCGAGGTGAATTCAACAGTTCAATTTTTTTAAATTTCTGGATGCTCTCTGGTATTACTAAAAGTTAATATTTGGATTTTTTCGCAAGTGCTTAGTATCGATACGAAGAGCGGAAAACAAAATTCAGATAAACTTATTTACGACCTTTATGCAACTGAAGAAGCGTAAAACAATTCGGTTTTATATTTCAGTTCCCTCATGGCACTAAATTTTGACAGAAATTGCTAGTCAAGATTTGTCTGTTGGGGCTTTTAATAATTTAGTGTAATACATTTTTACATTACTATTTTTACTACCACAGCTAGTAAAATAGTTGAGTCCATATTGTAACAGAAAGTTTTATAATATTCAATATTTTACATCTACATTTTCTGTAAGTAAATTTAATTTGGATTTACTACCAACGTATTGTTTGTAAATTTTCTATCGTAACGTTTTCGCCTGAAGTTTAATTAAATTTAATCTTCAAAATTCAGAACTTAAACAGTTAATCAGATCGTGTTACCAAACTTTCATAAAAAGATAAACTTGAATTCTCATAACAACATTACTGTCGAATTTAATCAAAATTTAACTGTAAAACAACAGCTTTATATTATTTTCATAACATAAATAAAATTTGCACTAAAAATACATTAAACGAATCTTGGAAATATCGAAAGCAATCTACATATTAGATTCGAGGTGAAAATAATATTTGTATGAAAATGAGCATCATGATCATCATCAATTGACATGGAGCAGATCCCGGTCGATCAATCCTGGTTTACGCCAGGCCTACCCCATGCCAATAAGGTGTGAAGGGATTGGTTATGATAGGTGTGGATTGGGAGCACTGCATAACATTAACATGCCCGTAACGCCTTTTTTGCGTCAGAGATTTTAAATTTTTGTGATTAAACCGTAACAGATATCACAAATTAGAAAGAGGCAAAAAAGTTTACCATTGAATGCTTCTTTCTGAAAAAAATATTATTTTAATTATCGGTCTTACCATTAAAGAGTTACTGTCTGATATGGGGTGTGACACCCATGTTTCATATACTAGTGGTCCATTGATAATAACCATTATCATCTCAAAAGCTGTCTCAAGTCAATATGGAGTGGCATGCCAAATATCATCCAAATCGATCCAAGCGTCTTGTTGTTACAAGAAAATTTAATTTTTTTTTTTTCAAAGAACTTTGAAGCAGAATACTGGCTTAACGAAACGAATTTGGATATCGGTAAGTTAGGTTAAATCATCTTATTTTGCGCCCAGGAATCTGTGGTTAAGCCATGTCCACGCATTTTAGAGACACCCTGTATAGAACAGCTTAAATGCACTTGGTATGGTCAGTCAGTGACAGACCACTAGTGAGGTCATAGGAGTACGTAGATTGAGGCCTACGCCCTCAGACCCCTCTAGTAAAGTCGAGATGTTTGGGAATAGGTAGATAGAGGCCCAAGCATTTAGACTTCTCAAGTTAGTTCAGTCGTGGTGTACAGAGGTCAGTTTCCATCCTTCGTACTTGATGGTTGCTGCAATGTATAGAATATCTTTCTGTATTTAATTTAATGTAATTCATTCCATTGTAAGGCTTGCTAATAGTTTGGATTTAACCCTTTGTTTCATTTATTAACTTTAACGTTTGTAACTTGTCTCAAAAATTGTTTAATGTATTTAGTTGTAACTTTGTCAGTAAATAATATTTGTCAAACTTAATTCAGAGTTCGAACAATATATGTTATGTTAGTTGAATTAGACTTTCAATTAAAACCGTGCGAGAGCTAAGTAAACCCCACGTAACGGAGTTGGGTCAAAGACTCTACCATCTTTATTTATTTAACTTATTTTATTATGCGGCCCTAACTCACTTCATTACAATAATTTGCCATTCTTGTACCGTATATTCGTATTTGCCGCTTAGCCGCTTCTTCTGCTTTATCTGCGATATCATCGTATTACTTTATTCTATCTTGTCTGGCACTTTTCTTAATGGCTTTGTTCAGATTATTATATTACTTTACCAAATCTTCTTTCCTGGTCCGTGTTGTATCACTTTATCTTTGCTTAAATTTTCTTTCTCTGTATGATTAAATTCCAGGTTGTGTCTGTTATCTAAAGCTTCTTCTTAGTGTTCTTCTCCCCTAGGGTTTCTTCACTCTTTTCTAATAAAAATTCTGTGGTTTCATCCCATTTTGATTCGGGTTCCTAGTTTAGGATGATGTTTAAGTCTTCCCTATTGTTTAGTTTGGTCTCTCAACTTTGTCAAATTAAATTTCCTGCGTCTTTTACGACTTTTGCCCAAAGCAAGTTTTATTCTTAATGTGGCAGTTACAAGATGATGATCGCTGTCCACCTCCTAGCTCCGTCAATTTCTCATATTCAGGAAAGAATTGCGTCATTTTCTTCTGAAGACGATGTGGTCTATTTGATTCATGACTCTATTGTCAGGTGAGACCCATGTGTGCATATGTGGGAAAGTGGTTCAACTAATTATTAGGTCAACGATTGTGCATAGCTCCACAAAAGATCTACACTTGTCTCACTTGGGCATTGCTTGGTGCCTATCTTAGCGTTGAAGTGGCCGATCACTGCTCATTTTGCTGACACTGTTTGTTAGTTGTTGGTAAAACCTATCTTTCGTTTCTTGTATGAACGCAGTATTGTACGCTAAACATGTTTCTAGCTCTACTGCGAAACTTCGCAGTTATTATTTGCTCTGAGATGGGACTCCAACATATCAGGGATTTTCTAGTTCCCTTACTAATTAGTATTCCTACGCCACTTTCCCTAGTTTCGGCGTCATCTTTGTAGGAGTACAGCAGGCTGCCTCCATTCGTTATCTTGAGTTATCCACTACCAACAAATCTTATTTCACTGAGGCGTAATACAGGGAAGTTGTATTTGTGCATTTATTTTGAGACTTGGACTAGTTTACTGGGTTCCTATATCGCATGAACATGCCAGGTTCCATTTGGTATAGCCTTTTTCAGGCCAAAGTCCGTCATCGGTTGAGGTGTCCTGTCCGCCTATTCTTTGTTTCGATTTCTTTCATAATAACAATTTAAGGTGCAAACTGCTGGTTGTCGGCCAACCACATCCGATTATGGTGGTGGGGGTGCCACCTTTTCGCCTCCAGACTTGCGAAAGTTTGGGAACATCATTTCCTTTGCCCAGATATTTTTATACTGATAGAGGTATCAGAAAACATAAAAACGTAATCATGCATTTAAAAATTATTTTAAGAACATTAACAAGGTAAAAAAACAAAAATATAAAATATATCAGATAATCAAATCAATATCAAATTTTGTTTTAAAACAGCTCTGAAGTTTTTTGTAAACGAAGGTGTAATTTATAATGTTTCACTAATAAAAATATATTTGTACTCGTATTTATAAGGCACCACTTTTAAGCATAGTTTTGGAATATTTTCATTGAAGCGACGTTTTAAAAACAATTAATTAAAAAAATAAATAAACTAAGTAGTGCTTTATGAATACAAAAGTGTACCTACCATTTTCCTAGCAATACCTGAAAATGAAAGACGTTCTCTGATTAATTAAAGAACCCAGTAGGTACTTATATAGTAGCGGAAGTAAATCAAATTTGTGGAAAGCTTGTGGAACTGCTCTCTGCAACAGAAAACTAATTGACCCATAAAATTTACTTCCAGGATTTTATTACCATTCATAAAACTGTTATTGAAGTAAATTACTGTTTGTTCATTACTTTGTGTTTATTTTGCTTGGTAATTTTTACCCACAAATCTTAGTTACCTTAAATATTAAACAAACAATTCTTTCCTTTAAGTAAAAAAAAGAGCGCTTTTATAAGTTTTTACTTCACATAAAAACGAATATTATTTTCTTTTACCTCCCTACGCCTACCTTTAAAATAGGATTTTAGCTTTCTTTGTGCTTTAGTTATCCTTTGACTCTCCGGATTAGAAACTTAATTACACAGAGATCAGACGATCAAAGTTTTTCGGGAGCTGGAAAACTTTGAGGAATATTCCGCACCCTTCATATTGAGAACGTAGATATATCTTCCATTCCTTCTGGTTTTCGTTCTATAATTTTTGTTCGGGTTATAAATTATGCATGACACTCTGCATTTTGGAAAACGTCTCTTATATTTTTTCCAAAACTTCGCCCCCAACGCCTTCGTTACGATTCGTAATATGTCTCTGTCCTTTTCGCTTTCATGAATCACATTATTTCAAATAAATTTTTAAAGATAATTTATAGAAGTTCGCCGAAGTTCAATTTCGCCTTCGTCAATAAATTGACGGTAAAATGCATTTTAAATAATGACTTAACTTTGAGAAGAAAATTAATGTAAAAATCGATTTGCGAACAAATCGAGCATTTCAACTTCAATAAATATTTTATTGAAAAGAATAAATAATACTAAATTCAAGAAGTCTTGAGAGCGACGGGCCATATTTAAATTTGAAAAAAGACTCGACTCTGTTTTTTGAGAAAAGCAATTTGAAACTACTCTCGCGTAAATACGTGTTATGCTGCGTTATTATTCCCATCGTCAGTTTTGCATTTACTCCGTTCTAAGACTCTGTCGGTAGAACAACATATGTTTGTGCCGCGTAAATCAACGTGACGGGTGTGTTTCAAACGCAGGTATTATTGAAATTTAATATATTATACTGGAGTGCACACACAACGTGCCTACGTTTGTCGTCAGTTTAACCCGATTCCCTTAGGGATCATTTACACAGCCTACAAATAAGCTTCACATAACATACGGCAATTACCTGATATTGCTCGAAATGTAAAAATTTTAAGGCGAAGATCTCGTTTAGCATTCAATTCGTAAATCATATATAATTAATTTAGCTCCAATCTGACGATTTCGCGAGGTTAACCCACTATCAGTAGAATAAACAAGGTAGTGTTGCTTTGCATTTGAAGGAGGAAGTCGGGGTGGCTCCCCCTGTATTTGCATAACTAACCCCGAAGATCGCATTTTTTTGCAGAATTTAGGCATTTTAAATTTAAATCCCGAGCACCATCTTGTTGAAATAGGTGGACATATATTAAATATTTTTATTGTTGCAGACGTAGACGAAAAGGATTTTCTGGACAAGCTGGGCCAGGAACTAATATCAACCTCCTGCACGGAAAGGTTAGAAAGGGCTCTCGTATGTTTAGGCGGTGATTTAAAAGAGTTCCTAACAACCCTCGACGGTGTTCACGATGTTTTACAACATCAACAGGGACAACAAGAATCGCAGGAATCGGACCACGAAGCCGTTTTCGTTTGTACAAGTTGCGAGGACCACTTACAGTTGGATTTTACAACCGAACGACCCGCTATCGCTTTTCTACTTGTTGGAAGTTTAAGGGCCATTGCCAGAAAACTCTACGACACCGACGCTGATATTACTATTACTCAAAATAATCAGGATGCAAGACACTTTAGGTTGGTATATTTCTACCTACATTTTAATTTATGTTGTTTCACTATTTCCAAAAAATGAATGTTAAAAAATCAAATGGATATTTTATATTTGGCGATTTCCTTGAAGTTTCATATACTTTGAAACTATAGATAATGAATGCTTCTTTTGGAACTTTTAATGTGTTTATTCCAAGGTTGGAGAAGGCTAAAACTCAGGAGTAGATGGCTATTATTTTAGCCGAGTCCAACGCGGAATTTATAATGGAAATAAAACCCAATTTCTGTTTTGTTTGGAAACATTATTTATTGATACAATTTTGTAATTAAAACAAAAGCATACAACAACCTGGTTTTTAAAAATAATAATCTGACTCCGTTTTTCTTCTTTATTTCAGATTTATTATTAAACCACTTACAATAAAGGCATCCCACCAAAACACAAAATTTATACCTAGTTCTTCGCAATACGCAACAGATTTACAAATGGGAGTACAAACTTTCTGCAAAGCATTTCCTTGGCATTTCGTGATCGACCGCCGGCTGGAGCTTTTGCAGTTAGGTTCTGGTTTTATGCGTCTATTTGGCTGCGTTTTAACTACTTGTGGCACGGCTGCAGCGACGTATTTCGAATTTCTGCGACCTAGAAGTATAACTCTATCTTTCAACGAAATTGTTAAGCGGGCGAACACGCCATTCGTGCTTGCAATCCGGAAACCTCCAGGAGTAGGACCATTTCCAGCGGAAGTAAGTACTCTTTAATTTACTACAATCTCGAGAGGGATTATACTTTTTGTGAACTTTATTAATCTTTAAGAGAAATTAAATATTATTTAATTTTCGCTTATTCTCGACTTCAAATTAAATGTTCCAAGTAAAACGCTATTCTCGCCTCATATTTAAATTTAACGTCAAGTTTAATTCCAATGGAAACCTCGGGCGTCTCTTTTCTATACATTAAAACAGTATAAAGCTATATCGTTTTATGTTTACGTTACACACGATTTTAATTACAGACAACTTTAAACATGAGGTGAGAACTTCGAGCATTATCCTTTCCGATTTTAAAAATGCTTAGATTTAAATCGAAATAAAAAAATAAATAAATCTCTTTAAAAAAATTAAATTGATTGACGCTTAAGCCAAGCCAAATTTTTAACGCCTACCGGTCCAGAAAATTATTACTTGCTTCTGCTGTTCAGACCAACATTTAACTCAACATGATGATAATAACTTAATAACACATGAAAACAAAGCGAATCCATGTTATTGCATTTAGCATGAAGTTTTGCAACAATGTTCAACGGACTCACTCGTAACATTATCATCAACCTAGTAAATTCAGTAATTCAAAACTATGTAGGCGCTACACGAACAACAGCATTCTTAACACCTCTAATAAACGATCGAACTGCTAAACATGCCCATTGTTCCCTTAAAGAAAGTCGAAGCAAGTTTATATTATTCTATGCAACATTTTTGTGGAAACAGAAAAATTTTGGTATTATTGACAACATCACGCACTTATTGCGCCCTAATATTGTTCCACCTGAATTCCCTTTCCGCATATGCGTGACCATCATCTGCTTTTCAATTACCGTGCTTTTAAATTTTAAACCCTAGAAGCTACAGCAGTACTTAAAATGGATAGACCGAACAGTGGTAAAGAAGATGGTACAGAATGAAGAATAAACACTAAGGTTAAAATCAACTAATTCGTTGCACATCCATAAAGTGAAGGTGGATCTTCACCTTCACATGATGCGAATAAGGCAAATTGTATTAGCAGTATGAATATTTTCATATCTCCCAGACAAGATTTACATGTGACAAAATTTCAGACCAAAACGATAGAACCGCGCCCGAAAAAAATTAGAACAGTTTGTTTATTATTATTTTTTTAATGGCATGATACACACATCACAAAAGTCTAGGGATATATTTTTTTTTATGCAAAACTGTCAAGTATTTTGATTTTTTTTAGGTGGTCTGCATATAATAAATTAACACAATACTTTTACAACATTCTAAATTAGAAATTTAATTTAAAACAAAAGAAGACAAGTTGAAAAAGCTTTAATGAAACTTATTAGCAAAAAGTTGATTTTATACAATCATAAGAAATTGAAGTGTCAGCACTTAAAGTATTCATTAATTAAATTTAGTAGAGAGTATTTCCTCCTCTTTGGTTCAAAACGGCTCTGCATCTTCTAGGCATTGATAAAATTAAATTATCTATTGCAGCTTGCGGTAACTGTTGCCAGTGTCTTACAAGGGTATCACGAAGCTGAATCCGAGTATGAATTTCATCCAATTCACTTTCAATGCTTCTTCCCAACATGTCCCACACGTGCTCAATAACGTTTAAGTCTGGGGACTGCGCAGGCCATGGTAAAACAGAAATGTTTTCGTCTTCAAGCCACTCGGTAACAGTACCTGCAACGTGTGGGGTGGCATTATCATGCATTAGAATGAACTCAGGTCCAACAGCACCTGCGAATGGAAGCACTATAGGCCGCAGTACCCTATTTAGATACCCATCGGCATTTAAAAACCTCTCAAGAAAACAGAGATCTGTTTTTCCGCCAATGCAGATACCACCCCACATCATTACGGTACCTCCTTTATAAGAATGGACA
The DNA here is from genome assembly GCA_963082815.1 of Melanotus villosus. Classification (NCBI taxonomy): domain Eukaryota; kingdom Metazoa; phylum Arthropoda; class Insecta; order Coleoptera; family Elateridae; genus Melanotus; species Melanotus villosus. Next base: position 12,980,854 of record OY720421.1, read on the forward strand.
TCTTGAACACATCTGAGCCTTTCCAAGTTACCAGGTCGTCTCCACACTCTAACTCTTCGGCTGTCAGGGTGTATTCCAAAACGAGATTCATCTGTGAACAAAACCCTAGACCATTGCTCTTCTGTCCACAGAATATGCTCTTCAGCCCATTCTACTCTACGTGCTCGATTACCATGTCGAATTGGTGGGGCTCTTATTGGACGTCGGGCGTGGAGATTAGCTTCATGCAATCGATTTCTGATTGTTTGAGAACATACAGTTACATTATGAGTAGTCTGAAGCTGTGAAAGCAATTGTTTAGCTGTAATTATTGGTCGTCGTCTAGCTTCCAATGTTAAGTAGCGATCTTGAACTGCGGTAGTAATGCGTCCACGACCTGGATGTTGTTCGCTAGGATCTCCGGATGTCCTATATCTACGCCACAGTCTGCTGATAACACTTTGAGAGGTGCTTAAAGCTGCTGCAACGTCAACTTGTCTTCGGCCAGCTTCTAGCATACCTACAGCTCTGTTCATTTCAGCTAAACTTAAATGTTGTCGTTGTTGATTACCTTCCATAATAACAGCACCAATAAAACTTAAATCACCCCAATATAAACGTAAATTAACTGTAAATGATGATTACGTTATTCCCTAACAACACTGAAATTGCTTTACTTTTATTTGAATTGACAATTAAGCATTTGCATTTGTTTGTTTATTATTGAAACAATTGCTATCGCTAGCCCAAAGACTAGCAATAGCATACTTGATCAATGGTAGAGATATTTAATAACAAAATTGATTTATATCGATAAAAAAATATATATCCCTAGACTTTTGTGATGTGTGTATTTAAGTTTATAAAAGTACATTCGATCGACTTACCAAGGAATAACGTTAATTCCATCCAAGTTAGATTCATAATGCGTAGCCCCGACCAGATCTCGTAAATACCAAAAACTCAATACAAATGATAATGCTCACATCACCTAGACACACATTACTACATTTAGCAGTATAGATTCGAATAGTGTTACTTACAGGGGGGGGGGGGGGGGATCCCCACATAAAATCCCACGTCTCTCTGGAATGTTGAGACGGTGATGACCATGGGTGCACCGTCAGCTACCTATAAATCTGTTAAACCGGACGAAACACACCGCAAGCATTATGGCAGAACATAGTCCACAATGGAAATCCACCCATGCCACTGATTCATTCATCCTAGGTGGCTAATGGAACAGAGCTACGGGAGAAACATACGGACTGTCAAAATATTTGACAGACGGTCAAGGGTCTTTAGATAAACACGTTGAGTTATCCAACCACCACACACAAATTCCCTTGGTCTTTTTGTATTAACACATCTGTACGCCAACGCGTCTAGTGACAACTCTCCCTCAGCTTGACCTGTATCGATGCTTTTAACCATAACAGATTCCCCTATTTTAAATATCCTAACTTGAGCATTGAGCATGTCTTCAAATGTGTTGTTTGAGAAAAAGCGGTCTTCGTTTCAGGAATTTGCTTACGTTATCGCCACTAAAAAGTACATACAACAACTACAGGAAGTAGATTTCTTGGAAAATTGTGCTCGGGAGAGATAAATAAGGAAGAAAATAATGACGTTGCAAATATTTGAACTGATCTCGAGCATTATCAAAGTAAAGTACTAACAGATGATGTCAAACAGCTAATAATAAGTCTACCTTCTAAAAGGCTGCTTCCAAAAGACCCAAAACAAGAACACATGTTTTTCAACGAATAATGTTACACTTTGGCAACGAAATAGGGTTCAGTTCTGCGATCGTAAGTAGATTATTTTCAAATTCTGGAAGTAATCTATTGCTTGCCATGTTGGCTGTATACAAGGGATGCCAATCAATGGCGAAGTGGCATGAGAGATTGGAAACATATGAATCACCAAGGACACATTCAGTCTTCAAAGGTGTTTAATTTGCAGGGAAAAAATCATACCATCGATCGATAAGGAAATGGAGAATAAAATCCTCTTTCAAGCATTATTTTAGAAATTCCGTAGAACAACTGTTCCAGATAACTTTGATCTTGGCAAAGACGGTCACAAAACTTTTGGTAATTTCCTTTTACTAGTCGAGCTTCTAGCACACTTCTTCTTGAAAGGCGCTCCATTTACAGGGCGTTGCCAGTCTTCTCTCCATATTCCCGTGGCGTGCATGTGAAGTGGCCTGTAGACATAGGGGACCAACAGCTCTAATCCACGGAAGTGCTTGCACGTCTACTCCAGAAAAGACTTACTAGGCAGAATACCTCGGTGGTTTGCCACTGCTTTCCGAAGGAAAAAGGTCGGGTGTTTTCGGTGTATGTGTGACCCTGGGAATCGAACCCAAGCCAGTCTTAATCTCAGTAGTCAGACGCATGCTTGAACCATGACCGCGACTGGCAATTTCAAAATGCTCAAAGGATCACCAGATACTTAAGTCCGACTATACAGAATGAACTTATACAATATTTATCAAACCCAGTTTTACAAAAATAACATATTTGTGATTTTACGATTGAAACGACAATCGGCAAGAAGCATATTGGATTCGGTCCTTACTATACTGGATAATTTAGGTATTTCTATTTAAAAATGTTTTTAATTGTCTGTTACATCTCCAAGTTTCTATCGATCAAACACCACCTATTACGCTTTCTATCTGTTTAGACTTTTGATCTCAAAATAAATTCGTTCGGGCTTTATTTTCCTTCTTAGTTACCGATTCTTTTCTTTATATTTCTACCTTTTACCGTTCGTTTTTTTTGTACATTTTTATAGGAGAATTAGATATTTGTAATTCTCAGTTTATATTGTTTACACAATACAATTAATCTCTCGCTAGAATTGTTGATATTGTAACAAAGCGGGGTGTTAAAAATTCACAATTTACCGAAGCTTTGGACCCTCCTTTATTTTTATTGTGTATTTGTAACCCAGTATTTTATAAATAGTCCAGTGAAATTAGACATTGCTCTCCGGAAAAATTCCCGGAAAGCTGGATTTTGGTATGGACCTTGATATTGTGGTTCTAAACAAAATGTCAAAAGTCCCCATCGATCCGAGTGCCGCTAAAAGTTTCACGCAGTGTCAAAAGTCACACAACACTGTTTTTCGTGAATATCTCGTTAACGGTCACTTTTACGGAAATAATATTTATTATCAAATTTGTAGCTTATGAAATTTCCTACAAAACAGATGTAATGACTTTTATTTATAGGAGTGGCCGTTTTGGAGATAATGTGATCTACAAAGTTGTAACGAATGGTGTGCACTTCTCAACGGCATGTATGTATACGCCACGTGCACACTGTTCGTTACAACTTTGTAGATCGCATTATATCCAAAACGGTCACTCCTATGAATAAAAGACGTTACATCATTTTTGTTTGAAATTTCCTAAGCTACAAATTTGATAATAAATACTTTTTCCATAAAAGTAACCGTTAACGAGATATTCGCGAAAAACCGCGTTGTGTGACCTTTAATCCTGCGTGAAACTTTTAGCGGCACTGTGATCGATGGGGACTTTTGACATTTTGTTTAGAACCACAATATCAAGGTCTATGCCAAAATCCAGCTTTCCGGGAATTTTTCCGGAGATGGGACTTTTGTTTGTCTAATTTCACTGGACTATAGTATTATTTTTAAATAAACATTTTTCAAACAAAAAGAAACGTGGATTAGGCTTACTGCAGACACCACGTACAAAAAACTCAGCTTGTATTCTACCTCGAAGGTAGAAGGTAGTGTGGAAAGGAGTGCACGTTTCGTAAGAAAAATAAAGATTACAACTCTGTAGATCGCATTATCTCCAAAAGAGTTACTTCTATGAATAAAAGTCATTACATGGTTTTTGTAGGAAATTTCCTAAGTTACAAATTTGATAATAAACATTTTTTCCGTAAATGTGACCGTTAACGAGATATTTACAAAAAACCGTTTCTTGTGACCTTTGACCCCACATGAAATTTTTAGCGGCACTCGGATCGATGGGGACTTTTGACATTTTGTTTAGAACCACAATATCAAGGTCCATACCAAAATTCAGCTTTCCGGGAATTTTTCCGGAGATGGGCTTTTATTTTGTCTAATTTCTCTGGACTAAAAGGGTAGGAAGGAAATGTCAAAGAAGCGCAGATCTCAAACATATTTGTATATTTATTCAATCAAATTAGTCATGCCGGCTCCAGTGTGATCCCTCAAGGGTAGATGGTCGGCACGGACGGCGTAGTCTCAGTACAACGGACGGGTCGGTGCGGGAGCCGTGAGCGCTAACAGATCGGAGGTGCCCGAAGGGTTTTGTTTTAGAGTATTTACGTTTGTGTTCCTGAAAGATAAACAAAGGGTGTAGGAATGTATGAGCCTAATCGGTCTTTTTACGACTCCAGGGTAGCTACCATACGGCAAACGGGAGGCATGAGGATTGACGAAGCCTAATGAGAGGTGTAACATCTCAGAGTAGTTGTCGTTACGGTTAGTAAGAAAGAAAAAGATTCCTTTTGATTTTATGATCATTATATTTAGACGATTATTTTGAAACACCCCAAACTAGAAGGGGTTCCTTTCGTCAAATCAAATCGAACTTTGTATTAAAGTTTAGCCGTGACTGGCTGACCGGTCTTGGTACAAGAAACTAATTTTCCTAGAAATGCTTTTATATTACTAAAGAGATTTATAGTTCCGTTTGCAGTATCGCAACGTAACCTGATCTCTTTAACAATTGGTAACTTGCTACGCTAGCTTATTTGAGTGCATCTGGTTAAGCACCCATCTTAGCTAGGAAAAATAAATACCCTTTTCGGACACCGTCCCTTCAATGAACTGGCCTGAAAAGGTAATTGTTATTTCTGCAAAGGAAACTAAAATTACAAGACAAACTAAACGTTTCGTTAATGGCCCTGCACCCTTAAATCTAGCATCGTAAAACTGTTTACAGAATCGGCCTTAATATTACATACAATAATCCTTTACATAAAATAAAAGAAAAACCAGTAAGTCCTTATTTTAAAATGTCTATAACATGCGCACCGTTACAATAGTTTTCTTGCCATGCATTACAACTATTTTGTCGTCCACTCTTGACCCTACCTTTGCAATGACCTGGTTACTATCATCTGTGGATGCCCTTTTATATTGCCCAGTATTTCTGAGAGGTCTTGATAAATTTTTTCTTTATGCGTGAAGAAAAACAGGCATAGTCCCTATATAAAAGAAGAAGAAGAAGAAGATGTATCTGAATCATCAGTAAGCCCGTTCACACCAACTATTAATTTAACATTTATCTAGAAGAGGCTTTAAATAATTGGAAAATACATTGTACTAGTATGGGGAGAATATATTAACTACTTTAAATGTTGCTGATGATCAAGTAGTTCTAGCATCAGATTCCTATGACTAGAAGTTTATGATTAAACGACTCTACAAGAAATCTGAGAAGTGAAGCATGAAAGTTAACAAAACCTGAACACTTAGTTGTGAATTCGGAGACTAAATTCGGACTAGGTACTTCTTATCCGTAACAATGTTACTATCCAACAAGTTGACAAGTTCATACCTGGGAGCTGTTATTGATAAAAATGGATTGGGTGCAGAAGAAATGAAATTAAATACCGCAACAGCACAACTACAAAAGTAATTGATTGTTTAAATTCGTTGTGGTGAAATAGAAGAATTTCTAATAGAAATACAAACTTAAGATTAGGAAAGCTTCGGTGGAATCAGTACTCTGCTACGGCACGTAAGTGAGGACGATTAGCGAAGCAATGAAACGAAAAGATGGATTATCTACGTAGAAGCAAATCCTCACTCGCTCACTGCAAACTTGAAAGAATACCAAACGAGGAAGTTAGAATTCTCATGGCAGCAAGGGAAACTACTTTGCATAGAATAGAGAAACAAGTATTAACATGGTTTGGTAAACTTTTAAAAATGCCTGAAAATATCTCTTTCGTTGGTCACTTCCAGGAAAGAAGAAGCGTGGTACTCCAAGAAAATCCCCGAACGAGAAAAGGCAATGTGGGTAAATAATTTAGAAGGAGAGCAGACATGGAATCGAGAGCTATGGAAAAGTAGAGTGGGTATATGCAGCCGCTAGCTGTTTAATAATGTATTATATACGTATAAGCATGTATATTACTTAGAATATATAGAACATACAAACACGAAAAAACTAGGAGGTACAATTTCCTAGCAAAAAACTGAAAGCTTTGTAAGAGATAGCGGATACGAGGGCTAGAAAATTTTCTTGCCTAGTCTGATCTTATGGAACACTGAAGAACCCTAAAAACCACAACAAGGTATTAAACACCAAGTACAGGTTTCGGTAATTAAAGAAAGTCTTCTTTGATAAATATGCTTGGAGTTAATTTCGGAAGATACTCTCTTCACTAAAATACAACAATACAATTGGCTGCGACATATCTCTGATGAAAGCCTTTCCATTAAGGTACTAGCCAGCAAGGCTCATCTAAATTACTGTCAAACAGATATCAAAAAGAAGACAAAATACATGGAAAATGGTGCAACTGAGAAGTTGTACTATTATTCAGAAATGGAAACGTTTCGAAAACTATCATCCCAATAACTTGATGTCACGTTTTTATGGGCTTGTAAGAGTATAGAACCACAAACCATATTCAAACCTTATGGGCATGAACATTAACTGCACCTTTTAAGAATATTTGTTAGGTAATAAAACTTCCATGCATACTATTGAAACAAGTGATAACAGCTAAGCAAACCTTAAGCTGCAATGAAAGTTTGGGTGTGGTTTTTGGAATAGTCCAGTGATGCATCAAATCAAAAACGTAAACGTCTTATTTACTAAACAATATTGCTATCTACTAAAACGAGATAACATTTCGTCAGTATAAATAGCAAATATAACAAAAATAACGATACGGTTTGGTATTCGATAATAATATTCACAGAATGCAAACATCACACAAAGTTTTGGTATTTGACACGAGAGAGGATAAATACAAGCGAAAGCCCGTTATTAGGTACATAAATGTAAGATGCTAACGTCAGCTTAACGTTCATAAACTTTTAGTGTCATAACATACAAAGTTGCTAACTTATAAGTTAGCTGTTAAGTTATGCACACCTGAATGCTTCACGCAACATCACAACCTGGTATTAGCAATTACATTTTTGGTTATTAAACGCAGTAATTTTAGAAGCAAACTATTCGAGTAAAATAAATATAGGAAAAACTTTCAGAAGATAAATTTAGCACTGATTACTTTGGGCACAAATTAACTTGCTACGTATTTACCTATTTACACTCGCTTTGTTTTTTGAAAATTAATTGTTAATACTAACAAGTGAAAACTGATAGATATACAAAACGAATCAGAAATACAAAATACTCAAAACAATTAATTAGTAAATGTTTTTAAATTTATTACAGAAATGTTGCATTGACCGAGTTTCAAAAAAGAAATTAAATGAAAACCCCATTTAAATTTAATTATCGCAGTAGCTGCACGATTTTAAATCTTCGTCAATTTACATAAATACGAAAAGTTTAGAAAAGGTTTTCCCCTTTTTAATTCGCGGTAATTAAATTTAACCGATGCGGATTTGAAATTATAGCCGTGCATGTCTGCAATAACTAATAACAAAACGCTGTCACGATTCATGTAATAATTGTAAAATATTCCACGTTTGATATTATTCAGGCTGTAATAAAACATCGACATAATTTTAATTTGGAGAACGCGTCGCGCTATCGTAAATAAAAATGGGACAAAGCTCTAAACTCCCTCAACCATTCGATAGACTACAGTCATAAAATACTTTATAGAAAATTTTAATTAATCTACGCCAGCTCCATGTAATTATAATTAATAATTCAAATGATCCCCCATTTTAACGCTATTTTCCCTTTTATTTGTTTTTTATAACTCTATTTTACCACAATTTTCATTTAAAATTTTAATTGATTTTTGAAATTAGGTTTTGTAATAAAACATGTTGCTGTGAAAAATTCACTGATTCAGGATTCAGCATATTACAAAACTTTAAACTGGTCTGGGCTTTTATTTTCTTTGGGAATTTTTTTAAATTTTCAATGATATCGGTGAAATTCGATGAAAAACCCAAATACAATCCTTTTGTATATGTTCAAACATTGTATTTACTTCTGAAGTTGATTAATGCCATTTGAGAGTGCAACAAAATCTGGAATGGGCACATACACAAAAGGATTTTAAATTAGACTCTTTTGTGATGTCATTTTTAACGATATACGGTTTCGGACAATAGACGTCTACTTAAAACGACTGTATAAACACAAAACCAACAAAAACTTGGTTCTTCCCAAACGCAATATCTCTTGAAAACATTTCAGTTTCTAAAAGGATTACGTAGTTATCTTGAACGTGCGTATCGATTCCTACATATTCCTTCCCATTCTTCATTGCTAAATCGGATTAGACAAGAAATAACGATAAAATTTCTCCTTTTAACTTTTATCATTATTTATGGCAAGATTTTAATCTGGCGGTATTTTAGAATTAAATTTGTACGAAGTATCAGCAACGAATCTCATGTAATACGTTACTTTTACTATAAGAAATGTGCTTTGCGATACAAAGCAGCAGTGAACCCATTTTATATACAGAAAATACATTTAAATCTTGTAAAGTTTATTCTTGACTAAGAAATATGGCGATTTTATGCACGTCGTGCTGGTAAAAAGGTCCTTTCGACTTAAAGAATGACAACACTTGAACTTTTCGTCTCTGGCTTGCTGAAGGAAAAGCTTTTAGATAAAGACACTGCGAGAGTATAGTGGTTATCGGGTTCGCTTGATAGGAACTCAATAAAACACCTATGAGGCAGATTACCCTGCCTAACAGGAAGTCAGACGGATAATCCCGAAACATTCAAACAACTTGAAAGTGTATAGCTCATAGAAGATGTAATCCTGAAGGTCTCCGTCACAAATGCCTTTTCACGCGTTTAACGCTGGAAGCATCAAGCTAACATTTCCATCGATTTACTGTTTGATTTAAATAACGATTTCTTTTTTATTACTGTAAACCTAAAATTTCCTGTTTAGAAGCTAAGTTTTGACCGGAAAATTAATGTGAAGCTTATAATGGAATTTACGTCACGCTGAATTGCTTCCTCTTCAGCACCTGTCAGCTACAAAAATGACCACACCAGAGCTAAAGACGATGGTGTCGTGACGCCACATTGAACCCCTAATTGCCCGTTTCAGGGAAGCGACTCCAGTTTAGGGTTGTTAACAAAATAACATCTCGTTTACTTGTCAGACGCCTTGCCGCTTTATTTACAAAACGTTTCTTAAAGGATTTGTCTCCTACAACGTCCACGCCAGCAAATTTTTACTTTTAAAGTTTTTTTAGCCACTTATTTCTCCTATTCTACATAGTTTAAACTAGAACAAATTGGCACTACTGTTAGTATTAAATTTACATTTAAAGGTAAAACGTAGCAAAACTAATTGATTCTTACCTTGTCATTTCGGTCGGGTTGAACTTAATTCTATCTATTTCCTTGCTCGTTTTGCCTTTTGCCTTCCGTAAGTGAAAATTACTCTCTACACATAGTTCAACAGATCTAGGACCTCATCACGTAATCAGCCGCAACTTCCTTTAAAACTCTTCGATCGCACGTACCGGAACAAGGATAAACCACACTAATGTAAAATCATAACTTCAAAGTCGTTTTTCTTACAAATTTTAACGAATATCAAATTCGGGCATGCCTGTTTGTTGTTCTAATAAATACAAAAATCCACATGAAAACATGTGCAAAACTGAAGGTGTCGCATTATAATGTGATTTTACTAAAGTGATTTTTAATTAAATTTACATATTGTGAGATTATGGGGATTATACCTATTTTCGATTTACTACAGCATTTCTCTTTCATCTCACACACTTCAAAGGAAAACTTATGAATGCGTTCGTGTATAACAGTTGTCACTGCTCTCTTCACATCAGAGTTGAAAGCGGATACAACCATATCATACTCTTTTAAAAACCCACTAAAATATGGTGCCTGACATGTTCATAAAAGGATTTCTTTTGTGGCACTGCTCTTTTATTCGTTTTTTCTTATTTTTTAATTAAAGCGTTTCATTTGTTCCATTAATTTTGTCATTTAGATTATATACGGGAGGAATTCATTTTTCTAATTGAATTCCTAAATTAACCACTGGGAAATTACAAAATGGAAATTCATTTTTAAATATTAATCCCGACAATGAGGGAAAAAGGATATTTATTTTTAGATGTAGCCCCAAAATATAAGTAGAACATGGAATACCTTTCGAACTGCAAATTTAATATTAGAAGTTAACCTCGCATTTCAAGTACAAAAAAATGTAAGATCAATAATGTTTTTCCACATTTTTAACATTTTACATTTCAATATCAAATAACATACTCTCGGGGAACCTCGAATAACACTAAATCCAAGTCGATCGATGCAAAAGGAGGCTGCGCGCATATCTTCCTGTAAAGTGCATTCGCGGATCAGGTCTAATATTATGCTATCCCTTGTTTGTTGTGGTATTATCGTTTACTATTCGGTATGAGCAAATTTATTTATGCCGAGTTATTGTCAAAGAAGTCTTTCAACTTCATTTCTGGTTATACAGACACATCCTTTTGAAGTTAACATATTTATATGTGACAAGACAAATTGCATGCCATGTTTTGTTATGATGAAGTAATAAAATTATGGAAAATCGGCTAAGAAATTTTATTTATGAAGCACTCACGACTTATTGGTTATCAGCAAAGACAAAATTTCCATTAACTTGTTTTTCATTATTGTTACTGAAACCTATACCTTTTAAAACAATTCATAAACTGTTTTCGTGTCTTTTACAGTGATTTTACTATTTTAAAGCCTGGGTGCAGCATTTGTTTGCTTAATCCACAACCTTCCCAATTTCGATGTAAAAGTCTTTATTTGGCCTGATCGTATTATCAAAATATCATGTGCCCCAAATGGTGCTAAGTACCCCTAGAGTTTGAAACTTAGCCACTATCACAGACTAAAATATCCAATTAAGTGAAGAATGTTTTATGCCAAAATCGAGAAGATGTGGTTGACGCAAAAGCCATATATAAAACAAAAAATGATTTCTTCTTCTTCTTCCCTTCTCCTTATGCCCTTTTAGAGCATCGGATTTGTTGTCCGTCCTGTATCCACTTCCTATACTCAGTTGGATTTCTGGCTAGTGTTCTCATTTCTCCAATTGTTCTTCCTCTCTTCTTTCCAATTTCCGCCATCTTATCTGTCCATATCCTTCTAAGCCTTCCCTTTCTTCTTTTCTTGTTCTTTCGATCTCCGTTATTCTCTTGACCAATCTGTCCTCGTTCATTCTTGTGATATGTCCCAGCCATTTCAATCGATCTTTTTCTATTTTATCGGTTCTTATTCTATCCTTTTCCTGATGTGGTCGTTTCTTACCTGCTATGTTCTTAAGTTCTGCATTTCAACTGCATTTACTTTACTTTCCAGATTCCTCGTTAATACCCAAGATTCATCTACGTACATCAGTATGGGCATTGTTGTGGTGCTATAAACTTTTTCTAACTCTAGTTTCTATTACTCTTCTTCTTAGCACCTTTCTGCACAGTGCATAACATGTTTTCCTTATCATTCTTACCCTTTTTGCTATTACACTTCCTAGATATTCGTACTCTGTCAACTCTTATGCTGAGCACAATACTTATATTTTCAGTTATTTCTCTATTATTGACTACAATCAACATGCTTTTATTTATGTTTACATTTTTTTTCCATATATTAAATAATTGTTACATTTTTGTCTTTGAATATGTTATTAGAATAATGTCATGCAGTAAGCTTTTTAGCTTTATCAACACTAGATTTTTGTACCCTACTACCGTTTGTAGGTTTTATTTCCTTTTCGTCGTGTTTTTAATCAGCGTGTCCATTATCACTACAAACAGCAGGGGGCTGATACTGTCTCCTTGTTTTATTCCCCATTTCGCTAGGAACTTCTCCAACCTCTCCTTGTTTAGTTGAACTTTACCTATTCTTCTTCTTCGTCTTCTCATTCTTCTTCCTTCCACCGTTGGACATAGGCCTCCCTTAGATTTTGCCAAATTGTCCTATTCTGGGCTGCTTGGTGCCATGTATTTCCAGTGATTTCTTTGACGTCGTCCAGCCACCTCTTCTATGATCGCCTCCACGCTTCTTTTTGTCGTTCTTGGTGGCCATCTCGTAATGCGACTCGCCCATTCGCTTAATGATTTGCGAGCGCAATTCCATTTCAACCTCGCGATCCCTTATACGACATCGGTGATGTTTGTGCGTCGTCTAATTTCTGTATGTCTGATTCTGTCTCTTAAGCTTATACCGAGCATCGGCAAAATGCAATTGGATTTGATTTTAAATTGGCACCTCCTGATTTCTTAGAACCCAACGCGAGTGTAAAAGCTTAGGGGAGATGGTATCCCCTTGTCTGCTGCCTCTTTCAATAGGTCTTTTTCTAGTTGTTACTTTTTCCTTAACCTTGTTGTGTATACTTAGTGGTGTTTTTGTAGCTATCTTTCAAGAGTGTTGTATACCGAGTATCTATTCGCGCGTCATTTGATCCTGCAAATATTGACCAGAACTCCATTGTGTTAAAGGTTTTTTCGTAATTCGACAAAACCCAGATGTAGTGGCCTATTATATTCTTCACATGTCTCAATCAGTGTTCGTATTGTTTGGAGATAGTCAATGGTGCCGTATCGTTTTCTGAAACCTAAAGCCTGTTCGACGGGTTGGTAAAAGAATTTTTACCAGACGAGGTGGTTTGTTATAATTTTTGTCAATAATTTATATAAATGAAATGTGATAGTAAGGTGATTGGTTTGTAATTTTCTACATCTGTGGCGTTTCCTTTTTTGAACAACAGTATTACTTCCACGTTTTTCCAGCGTGTTGGTATTTTTCCTTAATATACATAGACGATTTACAAGGAGCCTTGACCATAGAATTACCATCCATCTTTAATATTTCTGTAGTTACTTTACCTATTATCGTCTTGTAAATACTTCTTACAACCTCTGGCAGTTTCTCTGGTGTTCTTAAACTTTCGCAAATAATTTCTCTTTCTACTGTAGCAAAACCTGCCTTTAAATCTGTGAATGTCATATATAATATCTCCCCCTTCTAAATTGCTCCTTCCGTTAAGTTTCTTACTATAATATATTATCCCCTGTTTGTCTGTTACTTCTGTACGCTGCTTGTCCGTCTTCTACTTTTTCAACTACTTATTCTTTTCAATAATTCTTGTATATCTATACCCTGAAGCTAGTTGCTGACAGGCAAATAGTTCTATAATTATTGTCGCATGCTGCTTGTACCCTTTTCTTATGGTATTATTAAATTCTTTTCCCACCACTCCTTTGGGATTCTGTTCGTTCTCCATGCCTCGTTACACACTTTCCAAAGGCGAGTGTTGCCCCCTGCTCCCATCCATTTCATCATTTATTGATCTATCATGTTTTTCCGACTTGCCCTTCCAATTTTTATTTTTGTTATTGCCTCTTCCATCTCCTCCATTTTTATTGCATCCGTGTTATCAGTTCCTTGTTCATTACTCTGTTCAATACTTCGATCCTGAGTCTCTGGGTCACACACCGTGTCGAACTTTTTCTCATAGTACCCCCTCCATATCCGCAGAATCTCAATTAGATTTATCTTTATCTGGTTATTTTCATATTTTATTCCTCGAATCGTTTTCTTAGTTTGTCCTCTCATTGCTTTTATTCTACTCCAGAAGCGTTTGTTATCTGACTTATACCGCTGATTTCATTCATTTTCAAATTCTTCTGTTGCTATTCTTATTTTTACTTATTTCCTAATGTTTCTGTATTCCATTCTAGCGTGATCTTCTTTTGGTATTATATACCTCTTCCATGTTTGTTTATTCCTTTTAATTACTGTTTTTACCTCTGTGTTGCACCAGTTCTTTCTTTTGGCATTTCTATCTATTTGTTTTTGTCCACAAGTTTTTGCTGTCATAAATAAAATTTCTTTGAAAGCTTTCCACCTTTCTTCTAAAGCCCATTCCGGTTTATTTCTTTCTTGTTTTGCAAATTCTTTGTCTGTTTCTTCGTGATATTTTTCCTTGCGTCTTGATTTTTTATTTTTTTATTCCCTCATATTATTTTTCTTCTCGTATTGTGATTTTATTGTTTTCATTATTGCCATTACTATAGGTAGTCTGTGTTTTGTTCCCAATTCCATATCTACTACTGTTCTGCGTTGTCGCATTGAGTTTCTTAATTCCTGTGTATATGCTATAAAGTCAATTATACTTTTAGTATGGCTCTCTTCGGCCCTGTACGTGCACCTTTCCTCTAACTCTTGTTCCCAAAACGAATTTCCTATGAGTAAGTCATTCTCATTGCAGAACTCCTTTAGTTTTCTTACATTCCTATGTATAGTGTCTTCTCCAAACGGCCCTCTGCACTCTAGCCCAATACCATTATTACCTCAGATGCTTCCATTCCAATCTCCCATAATTGCAATTTTTTCTTGTTTTTATTTTTTTCTATCTACTATTTGTTGCAGCTGCTTGTAAAATCTTATTAATATTTCTTCTTCTTATGCTTCTATACGAGCAGAAATCTGAATAAATAATGATATCACTTCAAATTGTAGTGCTTTCCCCCAATATTATTCTTTCCTTTCCCACTTTCTTCGTCTCACTGATTCCTAATATTTTCAAGTTAAATTTGTTCATTTCTGTTGTTAATTCTATTTCTTTCCTTGTCAGTGGGGTAATATTGCACATGCCTATCCTAACTTCTTCTATTTCCCTTTTATTTACTATGATAAACTGGTTTCACCGCTATTTTTTTCCATATTCCTTCTTCTTCGCCATGTCGTTGCCATTTGTTCATTATCTTCATTTTCATTTATTCTTTTTCCATTACGGTGGTTTATGTTCGTGACTGTCATGCTTCTTTTTTTTCCTAATCTTTTGTACGACGTCCTGTATTTACAAATGCTCGCATTTGTTTTCTTATTTCATTATCTTCCATATTGTTTAGTGATCTTTCACTCATCTTTCGTTTTGCCTCTTATCTTTGCATTTCCTATTTCCTCTTCCATCCCTGCATTTACTATCTCCTCTACCTTGACCAATTCTGTTGTATAACTTTCTCAATTTAGTATTAACTTATTACATACTATATTTACTTTATATCCCGTTTCCCTTGCATTTTTCATATATCGTAGTAGAATTTTTCTCTCATCTTTAATTTGTTTTGGATAATCTTCATTAATCCAGATTCTCTGGCCTTTGCTGCCTGCCTTCAATATCTCAAGCTTCTTGTTCCTTGTTACTAATTCAATCATTATTGGCCTGTCCCTTGTTGCTCCTGCTCTTTCCTTCCTAATCTCCTTTCTTCTTGGGTTTGCTCTTCTATGTCTATTTTAACTCCGATGTCCCTTAAAAGTATTTTCATTTTTTCCGTTAGTTCAACATCTGATTCATTTGACTTTTCATCTACCCCCTGTACAACGATTCTCCTCTTACGTATCTGTTCTTCCAATATTTTAATTTGTACATTTTGTGCAGTATCTGCATCTTGAACTGCACCTGAAACTTATCACCTGCATCTTAGGTTTATCAAAAAATATTTAATTTTTAAATTTACCGTTGAATCTGTTGTCGCAATGACTAATAAATATTTGATTAAATAATCTACAATTTTAACTTTATTTACAGGGACTGAAATTAAAAGGACAAATGGTTTACTGTCCTGAATCAGAATCGGTTCTATTCGTTGGATCGCCATTCCTGGACGGACTCGAAGGACTCACAGGAAGTGGACTTTTTATATCAGATATTCCGCTTCATGATGCCACGAGAGATGTTATTCTTGTAGGCGAACAAGCCAGAGCACAAGTAAGTATTTTTGTTATGTCGATACTTATCGAAATATTTTCTAACTTTAAAGGAAGCGGAAGCGAATTACATTTCCGTTCTTCAAACAGAAAACTTTATATTTATAAAAATTATCAACTTAAAGATTTGTAAAAACGCTTATTATCAAGAGACTTTTTATTGTGGTTTTATTCTTTAAGCGTAAGGTTGATAATAAATTCTATGAATAATAAAGATTCGCAATGCCGGAACGTTTTTCCGGTAACAGCAATTTATGTTTTAAATATTAATGAAGGTATTAATTTTCAGGGTCTTAACATTGCGCATTCTAAGAGTGAAATAAGTTCAATACTGGTAAAAAAAAAACAAGAACGCTTTGAAAATTGGAAAAGATTAATTTCTCTGGTAGTCCTAATGTAATCCATTTTACGCGCCCCATTACTTTTTACAAGAGTACAAAAGTACTTTGAAGTCGTCGCGAACTTCGTAAATAAATAAGACAGCACAACAAGCTCGTAAAGTGCTATTTTTACGAAATTCAAAAATAAAAATAGCATCCTATTTTGATAGATATTGGTACGGAGCTTTAACGATAAAACTCTGGATAAACTTAAGTAGAATACCTACTTTACTTGTTAACCAATTATAGGTACCTAAATATTTGTAACCAAACCAAATTTAAATTTATTTAGGCCCTCGTAAGTTAAAAACGAATACCAGCATATTTAATCCTTCCTTAATCCTAAGGCCTTTCTACCCTTTCGGGTGTAAGGTTGGTGGTTCTCTTATTTATCTATTGGTCTCTTCCAGGACAGTCCCCATCTTTTTTTGTCTTGTGTCTGAATTCGAGCCTCTTCCCACTGTAACCCTCTTCTTGATACTGTTTTCCACAGTTCTTCGTTCCATGTTTTTCTAGGTCTTCCTTTTCCGCACTACATGGCCAAGCCATCTCATTTATCCTTCTTCTATCACTGTATCAATTCACTTTATCTTCAGTTTCTTCCTGAATGTTGTGTTTCGGATTTTGTCCATAACTGTTTTGCCGTCTATTTTCCGATCGTGTTTATCTTGTTTCTCTGGCTTTCTGTTATTGTCCATGTTTCTGATGCATATAATTGTTTCTGTTGGGATTTCTTTGTTACTCAGGAAGGCGTTTTTACTGCCGTTGAACAATTTTCCTGCAGTTCTCTTTTATTTCCTCGTCAATTTCCCCGTCTTGAGCTATTACCGAACCTAAGTATTTAAATCTGTTTACTTGTTCCACTTTTTCTCCGTTCTCCAATGGTGTGTTTTATTTCTTTTCTGCCTATTACCATTTTTTTGTTTTTCTATTGTTAATTTTTATGATTATTCTTCCTAAATGTCTTTTTAGTCTTGTTAAATTTTCTTGTAATTGTTTTTCGTCCTTCGCTGTAAGGACTATGCCATCGGCTTATTTTCCAGAATCCTTACAATTTCCATTTCCAATTTCCTACATCATATAGTTTTGCTTCCTTTCTTGTATTTTTTATTGCTTCGTCTAGGACTGGTGAGAACAGTAGTGGACTCAGTGCGCTTCCCTACTTACTCCTTTGGTTGTTTCAAATATTTTTGGTTCTTTGTGTCGTGCTCTCACACACATAGTTCTCTATGTTTTGGCACAGACTCTACACACTCCTCATCACATTCTGTTGAGTTCCTCTTTCTTTGAGTACTTTCCATATATCACCTCTGTGTACTCTGCCGAAGACCTGTTGTTGGTCTACAAAGCATACAAGAATATTTCATGCTTCCCTAATTATTTTTTAACTTAATTGTCTTAAGAAAAATATGGCACCTTGGACCCCTTTGTTAGGTCTACATCCATATTGATTATCTTCTAAGGATTCTTCTATTTGTGACCTTATCCTCTTTTCCAGAATTCTTGCGAACATTTTGCTACTACGTTGAGCAGTATAATCCCCCTGTAGTTTTGACAATATTTTATTTGCCCCTTTTTGGATATCGATGTGATTATTCCTGTTTGCCAGTCTTCCAGTACTTGGCCTGGTTCCATTACTTTATTAAAAATGTGTCCAATTAAATCTCTTGCTTGTTCTGTTATGGCTTTTAACATTTATGCAATTACTTGGCCGTGTCCTGGTGTTTTCCCTGCCTTTGCTGTACTAATTGCTTCACTTACTTCTTCTTTTGTGATATAGCCTTCCTGGTATTGTTCCTGTTCTTGCTCTTTTACTGTAAATGTTATTTTACTTCCTTCTTTTCTCTTGGTTTCTTCTAAATCATTTCCTACTAGTAAGCTTTTAAAATATTGTCGCCACCTTTCCAGTATAATATCTTCTTCCTTCGTTAGGATCTCTTCATTTTCATCCTTAACATTATGAAGTGTTGTTGTTCTTCCTCTTCTTGCATTACTCAAAGCGCCGAAGAATAATTTCAGATTCTCCTTACGTGCCTATCTTTGCCCCAAATTCCACGCATACCTTTTGTATTTTTTCCTGTATGATTCTTTTTACTTGTCATCTTTCAGCTTTATGTTCTTCGTAGTCGTCTGGATTTCCTGTATTTAGGTGTCTTTTCCATCTTTCTTTTTTCCTCTTTACTGTTATTTCCACTCTGTACGTCTACCAGTGTGTCCTTTTTGTTTTCTGTTTTGTTATGCCACAGCTCTCCTCTACTGCTTGTAACATTGCTTCTTTCAGTTTTCCCCACATTTCTTCTATTTGCGCTCTTCTGTCAATCTGTCGTTACTTTTCCTGTAATTTATTTTGGAAATGCTTTTTGTTCCCTTTGCTCGCTCCTGCTTACTAAATAGTAAGTAGTCTATTATGAATTTTTCATTTCTACTTTTCCTTTCTCTCGTTATTCTGTGAATTTCCTTGTGTTTCCTATTATTATTAATTCGTTCTCCATGCTTAAGTCTAAGATTCTTTCATCAACCATAAATGCCTTGTTTTAGTTGTCCAATTAGTTAAAAATTTTCTTTCTCTTCTTTTAAATCGTCTTCGTTTGGCTCACATGTAATCGTTTCTCCTTTCATTTCCAGAGTTAGT
The DNA here is from genome assembly GCA_963082815.1 of Melanotus villosus. Lineage (NCBI taxonomy): Eukaryota > Metazoa > Arthropoda > Insecta > Coleoptera > Elateridae > Melanotus > Melanotus villosus. The sequence goes on from OY720421.1 coordinate 12,999,790, forward strand.
ATTCCTTCATTTACAAAGTTTCCCTTTTTCACAAATCTCATTTTTTTCTTCCTTTATTACCCCAGCTATTATATGTTCTTCATGACAAATTTCTAACCAGTTCATCCAGTTTCCGTTTGGTAATTTTTGTAGCTCTTTACCTTTCTTTTTTGTTTCTGTTACGCCTATGTAATCTATGCTTGCCTTTAATGGCTCCTGTGTTGGTTCTTCTTTAGTTATTAAACTGTTTACATTTCAGGTTGCTATTTCAATTGTATTCCTTTCTAGTTTTTCCGTTACTTTTTTCTTTGTTTGTTATCATGTCCATCTCCTCGTTTACTCCGTTACTATGATTCGATCCTTTTGCTGGCTGCCCCCTTTTCATCAGACCATTCTTGCCTTTACTTTTCACCATTCTTGCTACATTGCTAATCGCCGCTTATATTTGCCATTCATCAATAGTTACGTCACTGTCCAAATAAATATGCTGGTGTAGTTCTTATTTTATTTTGGGACCTCCATTTTATCATTGAAACCCCTGAACTTTACTATTATCGGTTTTGGCGCCTGTTTTCCCATTTTGAATACTTCCTCTATATCCGCACTTACTCCCATTTCTTTCTGTAAAAAATCTTTTACTTCTTACTTCAAGTTTTGCTCGCCAAAGTTTACTCCTTTTATTATTAAATTATTTCTCTTGCTACTTCTTTTTTGATTCTCCAGTCTTCCTTTCAGGATTCTTATCTCCTTCCATAGTCCTTCTTTTTCCCTTTTCCATTCTACCTCCTTCTTTTCAATTTTTTCTTGAAGTATACGCAAATATTCCCCTACTTTCTGTACATTCTTAATTTCTTTTGGTTGTAAATTTACACTCTCCATGAATCTTTCCAACCTTAACATGCTCATGATTATGTTTACGTTAATACATTACGTTAATGCTCGAGAGAAAAAAAATGAACACAACAAAATTAATGTCATTTACTGCTCTCAAATATCAGAAATATAAAACAAATAAACGTCACATTTCTATACTAAAATTCTATTAAAGTTCAAGCAATAAATGAATCTCTTTGGGCGTTATTAAAAGTACATAAAGCGATCTGGGATACCAATATTAAATTTGTTGAAGCTAAAGAGAAGGATAAGGAACATAAATAATTTCCTATCTAATTACAGCTCAGCTTCCTGTAATTCAAATCTATCCAAATTCAACCCTAATTATGAATTTCCGTCGTACATCTGGTCATGTGATGGCAGTTTCTAAAACTAATTTGATTTTCAGGGAACACGTTTCACCTATTACACTACATCCCTGTCATCCTGTCCTACGCATTTAAGCCGCTCATTATCAAAACTTTATTGAAAATATTAAACTACGAAGAGAATGTTAAAGTAATATTTAGTCTCACCATAATATGGATAACAAATGTTACACAGATAATTTCGCCTTTATCCGCATAGCCTTGAAAAGAGAAAACTACTTGATCTCCAGAAGAATATTCTATGAATATCAATAAAAGAATATCTGGAAATTTAATAGAACTAAGCTCCTTTTTTCCTTGGTGTAACGCTATACCCACATGAATAAGTTACAACTCCCATTTACCTTGTTAGTGACTGTAACATTTCGTTAATAAAATATTATCTGACGTTGAATTTAGAGCAAAAGGTAAAACCGTAAAAGATAAAGTGTACCAACGCAGACATTTGAGTTATTAATCGGATTTATTTATTTATTTACTTTATTAACATTACTACCAAGACCACTATTTGCATCGTTGCACATGAATTATCATTTCGGCTAATACTCAACATTTCGTTGCTTGTGCCTTTCTTTTTATGAAAAACTATGTCATTATTTTCTGTAAAAATCAGTTGAAGCCTTTGCTCCTTGTTTAAATATTTAATAGTTATTATACAGAACAATTCGCAGTAATTAATTGCTTTTAGCTAAACAAATTTTTAGAAACGTCACAGCCCTCAAACTTTAAGTAGACAAATCATGGTTCATTTCCTTCTTAATGATACTCGATTCTGGAGCACTTCTTCTTTGAAAATTTTATATTCAAAACCATTTCCGTTCCCAGACTTCCACGGCAAAGAATAATTCATGCATAAGTGTTGAGTTTCAAAAGAATATTTTATCCCCTTTTACAACAAGCTAATAGCCACTGCAACATTACGTTTATACAAATGTAAACAAAATCCTGCGTTTATTTTGATGACAAAATATGACTTATACATCAATCAAAATTTATAATAAAAGCTATATCGCGAAACTTAGGTATGAAACGTCCAATTCCAAAAAAATGGACGAAGTTCTACGAAATGAAAATATATAGCTGAACAAATAAAAAGTTCCGCTTTTAGCTTAATATGTTTGAACGCACAAGACGTTCCCGGTATTTATTTTCGTATTTCTGCCTAACAATAATCGCGAGTTTTGCTTACAAAGCTCGGATTTCAATAAAACTGGAAAGCGCACGTTAGAGACTTAAGGAACTCACATTATGAACTTATATTAATTTTGTAATATTGTTTTCGAGAAGCTTGTAGATTATATTATAACTTTTCGTCAAATTTCATACGCGATGTAAATTGAATAAAATATTTAGAGGACTAAAGTAAATTATACTTATTTGAAAGTTTACATTCTCTCCAACGAATTAATTAATTTTCTAACGTTACTTAAAACAATCCACGATGTAATTGTAACAATACATTTTAAGATATTGTAAGGAAAGCCATGGTTGAGTTATGAGACGTAATTTTAGTGCTTTTCCGAGTGGTGAATTATTTTTCTGTTTATACAAAGCTACGTACATTAGCAACCTATAATTTATCTATGAAACACAATCTCATAAAACTATAAAACCAACACAAAATGCAATAAAGTTTAAAGCAAGCTATAATATTTTATGTCTCGTAAAACTGTACAAGATAGAGAATTTCAATTCTGAAATTAGTAATGTTTATTATGCTGTAATAGTAGGAACAATTCGCTTGCCAGAATTTCAAACATGTCTTAAATATAACATTTAGAACTGGGAAGAATTATTGTTAATTCGAAGATATGCACATTTTCAAAAAGGTGAATTTATCCAATATCAGGCGGAAGGGCCATCTTACAATTCTTTCAGAAGTTATATTACACACAGGAGCGGATGGGCCACTGCGAACTAGCACGAAAATTACAAGATGCCAGCGGCCTTATATCACAATAACGCTGGGTAATATTAAGTGCTTACAACTCTAATGAACATCTACTAAAACTATAGGTATAATAAATTAATACGAACGTTTAATAAAGCAATAATACATTGTTACGTATTCATAACTGTATCCACCACTTGATTAATTTTAATCTTTTTTATTACGAATATTTTATTATTAAATAGCAATCTACGTATAGCTTTGTTTTAAGAACGATATGCCTGAAAAACCTGTTATAAATTCACCTTTGTTGGAAGAAAAAGAAAGTGTTATTGTTATTGTAATTTTACAGTAATATATAATACACTTAGCTTCGCGCAGATTAGCTGCACCTGGTTCCACTTGTGATCTGGCGCACATTTCCGTCCGTGACCCTCCCCGTTGCACTTGAACTATCACTTTTAGTTTATTTATTTATTTATTCACCCGTTTTGTTATTATTACACTTATTACTATAATTACTAGAGCCTTGTTATTGCCCCGGTAGCTATACGATTTATTTTTCCAGTAAAAATTCGCTTTCTATCTGCAAGCGTTGAGAGCGATCTCTAAAACACATGTGTTCACTCCGAAAGTCCCAACTCGACCCCTGATGATGATGATGAGAAGAAGAAAGTGCTAAACAAATTTAACAGCAAAGTGCATTATTTTCAAACTGTACGTTAATCATTGCCTTAAGGTTCCGTTTTTGGATTTTAAATCACTTTTACTTTTAATTTTTTTTATTAACATATGTATTCGCATATTTACAATCTACTCTTATATCAACATAAATGAGTAATAAGTAAATCGTGTTAGTATATTAGTGGCTTGACGAAAATCAATCCATTGATGTTACTCCCAAATAAAGGGCTTAATCCTGGTTGGGTTGAGGCCATTGGCCATTGGCGTCTTAGCATTTGCCATCATACGAAGTGTCCTGCTGAAACTGCCGAAGAATTTTAATATTAGACGGTTTCGTACTTTTAAAATTAGTAGTGTTTTGGAGCGGAGCCTTGAGTCCCTCTCACCTCCTGACAGATATGGATTTATGTCTTAATCCTTGTCATATCCAACACTTATTAATGTCGTGGGGAATTAAGGCCAACAAAACCTCAAATCAACCCATATGAAAATGAAGTGTAAAGAAGAAAAGGCTCCGAGTTCCCGGCGACTTGCAGATCACTAACCAAGACAACGTCTGGAACAAGACGTAAACCAGGGGTACTAGAAATCGCTGGATTACCGTTGGCGAAACTAGCAATTGGAACGGCAAATGTACAAACCCTGCGTAAAGGAGGTTTCATATGAATATGCGCTAGAAAAAGAAACAGAGAAGATCGCATGGAACATTATAAAATTATGCGAGACAAGAAGAGGGTACTATTCTGCAGTCAGGACATATGCGTCCTGCAGGGGGGCAGAAAATAAATGCCAAAGAGGTGTAGGTATTATAATACATAAGAAAATAGCACCACAAATCATAAAAGAACGATAGTATCTCAAACAGAGTAACATCAGTAACAATACAAATATCAGCTATACACAAAATTAAATGCATGCAGTGTTGCCCACCAAATCGACACATTTTACGAAAATCTCTACAATGAGCAAAATTAAGACTATTATTATGGGAGACTTTAACGCTAAATTCGGTAAACAATAAGAGCAAACAGAAGTAAATATAGCTTCGATGGCAGAAATGATACGGGAGGATTTAAGTTACTCGAATTTTTAACACAAAATCGATTATATATGCGATGAATTCATTCTTTGGTAAGAAAATCCAAGAAAATAGACGTGGATCAGTCCGGATGGTAACAATAAAGATATATTAACTCCAGTTTAAAAGAAATAGTCGAAGATGTCATTGTAGTAAATTCTGTTAAATTATCTAGTGACCATCGATTAGTGAGAGCAAAAAAGTCATTCACTAATAAACACAAGAAAGAAGTCAAATGTCTAAAGACTTACAACAGCTCAAAAATAACAGCGTGATCGATTTAGACAAGAAGTGAAACAAAACATACAAAATTACAAAGAAGAAACTAACGATAATAAACTGAAAATCCTACTTGATAAACTGACTTTTGACATTTCATTTAGAACTATAATATGAAGGTCCACACAAAAATTCAGCTCCATGCGTATTATTCCGAACTTTTGGGCATTTTTGTGTCTATTTTGACTGGACTACAAATATATTACGAAGAGATAACAAGGCGCACACAGAATGGAAACAAAAGTTATTGTATCCATAAGGAATTGATGCAATCAATAGAATAGTGAGAGATAGAAAATCACCAGGTAAAAGAAGTCAAGGCAGACCACCAAAAAGATGGGTGCAAAGTTGGGCATCATCTTCAGTGGAGTAAAGTTGTAAATAAACAAGATAATCCTTAAAAGAAAAAGAATAAGAAGAAGAGAAAGCATGCAACTATATGGAAGATCTGTCAAGACAATGGTAATGACAGTGATCACATATATTATGTATGGTTGCGAGACTTGATCAGTTAGTGACCCGCCCAAGCTACGAACAGCAGAAAGAGCAATAACGAAGAGGATCTGGGGTCTGGCTCCACATAGAAATAGACTGCAGCGAAGAACGAATGCAAAATTAGACGCACTAATAGGTGGTGCAGATATACTGCGTTTTGTGAAAGTCCAGAGACTAAGGTGGGTGGAACATGTTAATCGGATGGGGAGTGATAGAAATATGAAAAGTGTTACGGAATGGAGGCCAGGCTATGGGAGGGCAAGAGGCAGGCATTTTTTTTCAATTCAAAGTAATTTGCATGTCCAAGAAACTTTAAAACACTAAGAGTGGTCAACTGGAGGCGAGTTGCTTAAGACTGAGCCCGATGGAGAAGAATAGTTGAAGGGGCTAAAATCCACAAAGGATTGTAACGCCAATGAAAAGAAGAAGTTAGACCAATTTTAATACTTCATATGGTAAAATGGTAAAATGGGAAGGACGAGTGTCCAGAATAAGATCTCAAGGCGCGATAATGTATGGCTATGTTCCTACGACAGCAAGAAAACAAAGGATGAGGCTATCATATTTCCTGATATTTCCGTACCGGTACGGTTTACAGAAATATTCGAAACAAAGTAATTAAAATTCGTTTTGGTACAGATATAACATCGGTTCAGAGTGCTGGGATCAATGTTTGACCAATCAAACGTGAGCCAGTAGTGGGGAAGTTGAGTTGATTTGCTAAAAGGAACTCGTTCTATTTTGGGGTGGTCCAAAAAAATTGTATAAATACAACTGACCCATTCCTTACTCACCGTACGAGAGCTACTCTGAGATCTCAACCATCTCACTAGGCTCCTACGATCTTTAACACTTTTATTTACTTCCGCTACTCAATCTCTTGGGCTATAGGAGAGCTACTCTGTGCCGTCACAAGTCTCATTAGGCTCCTACAACCCTCATTAATTCCGTTGGCCGTACGAGAGCTACTCTGGGACTGCAAGCCCTATTAGGCTGCTACATTCCTTTGTTTCGTTGTTCGTTTCGGGAGGTTCGACGTCGAGGCCCGCCCACTCGGTTACGGACGCTGTTAATGAATAATCTTGTCAGTCTGAATAAAGCTTAAATTGTATTGCGGTCTATCTGTGACTTTTCTTTCCTACCCTTTATCAAAGACGGGGTTGCAAATAAGCAACAAAAACAAACGAATGTCCTAGCTTCGGGGGTTTTCACCAGTTACAGACAATTCTGAATTTTCAAGACGTTACAACACGAAGTACAGTAAGAAAATAAAGCTGGGACAATATTGTGCCAAAAGTAATTCTACAGAAAGGTCAATATAAAACGACAAAGTGGAAAAGCTAGCATAGTGAGAAGCACACTCCTTCACCTCACTATAGCAGAAGGAAACTGCTGGTTTGAATACAATTGCCAACTCACATCATATAATATCGGCTTAGTCGCAATATTAAAATTAATTATATTTAATGGTATCCAGTTTCTTTTTATTTCAAAACTTAAACACTCTAAACAGTATTACTAGGGTGCTTTTTATATCAATGATAATGTTTTCAAAAATGCAATTTAATTTTCGGCCTCAAAGAGGACCAGCCGTTCGGGAAATTTCCCGTCTTCCCGGCGGTCCCATCCGCCCCCGATTTATTTTCCATGCACTCAATAAACGAAAACTACTATTTTGCGCAATCTTTTAAAAAGAAAGGTGAATAGATTAATCGGAAGAACTTAACTACAAAACACAAGATTAAATGTGCTTTCCGGATATATTTTTGATATTAATATTAAATATTTATACTTTATATTTGTACGTAAATATTTACTGAAAATCCTTGTTTTCATTTTCAAAAGATGCTTTCAAAATATTTTCACACTGTACATGTAAAACATGTTTTTCTAATTAAATGAAAATCACACGAATATTCTGCCTGAATATTTTCCAATGTTAACCGCCACCTAAATTCATAAAATAAATTAACCGAACTGAAAATTTCTCTACATAATAGCATATCAAATTCCAGTGTCGTTGCCACATTATGTAAATAACTAACAAAAGATATATTTCAGGATGGCTTGAGGAGAAGAATGGATAAGCTGAAGAGTTCAATAGAGGAAGGAAACAGAGCTGTGGATAAAGAACGAGAGAAAAACGTCAGCCTGCTACATCTTATATTTCCACCTGATATCGCAAAACGCCTCTGGCTAGGTATGTTAATATTAAATGAATCCCCATTAAAAGAAAACATGCTCTCAAAATTTTCGGGTATTTTGTGCGTGTACCTTAAATTGAAATTCGTTTAATCTTCTTCTGCTTTATTAGAATTGGTAATTAAGCTTTCATTGTAACGCACGCGAAATTTCATTCGAGCGCCGCAATAATACTGTAATTTAAACTAAATTACAGTAATATCCCTGCAATTAAAACTTAAATTATTGTCAATAAATTTTCTTTATAGGCGAAACGATTGAAGCCAAAACGCACGAAGACGTGACGATGTTATTCAGCGATATTGTCGGATTTACTTCAATATGTTCAACGGCAACGCCTATGATGGTTATTAACATGCTGCAAAACCTCTACAATCATTTCGACGTGTATTGCGGACAACTCGACGTTTATAAGGTAAGGGCAAACAACTTTATTCATTACTTCATCGAGCCTAAAACAGATGTTGTTGAGAATTTCCTAATTAAAAATTTAACGTTGTTTATTTTTGTTTCTTAGTACTGAGGAAAATCTTAATTAGTTAATAATATCCTTAAGAGTCCTTCGAACAAGATACCTGTCGATGTAAATTAATTTTGAGACAAGTTAATTAACTTCGTCAAAAGCTAAACAACAAAGGAATATAATTTGTTTGGCAGACACAACCAACAATACAAAAGCTGAACGTGTATAATTAATGATGTACACAAGTAAAATCGATTAACATTAAATAAATAGTGAAAATTGAATGAAATAGGCAAACGCATTTAATTGGTGTTGAATTTTCTCGTTTTAGGGGTAGCGTAATGAAACGTTATCATTTACGAAATAAATAGAAAACGTTACAGTAAACTATTCTTACGGCTGCTAAATTTTTACCATCAGTTTCACAGAAGTCGCGCTCCTCTTCACCGTAAACAGAAGATCGCTCAAGCAAAAAACGGAGGATCCCGAACAGGGCTGCTACCAAATGAAGCGGTAAAATAACAAAGGATCAAGCAAGATCCAATGTAGATTTCATACGTGACTGAATTTTATCTTTGATGTTTCTGATATCTGATTGGATAACTCGACAATATTCGGCTTTGATATCTGATCTCCCTTGATGTTTGTATTTGATTATAGGTAAGGTTTTGTTTAGCTCCTAAGCTGCTTCCAAACTCACTTTGTTTGATATGTTTATGAGACGTAATTTATAGGCAGGTATGCTTCTCACTTTCTCTTACTACACAAGGTATACCAAAATTACTAACAAAAATAAAACAAAAACTTTAAATCAAATACGAAGAAGAAAGGAAGACAATTTTTTCTGCTCTTTTTAAACTTATGATATTACAGATACAAAGAAAATAGATAGATTTCCAAATATAAATTTCCTTTTCTGAAAATTTTGTTGTTATGTGTAATAGTGCGAGCCAATGAGCGTTGTCATTTTAAATTTAGATTATTTTCGCTTCGAAAACACTTTACTGAAATATGTGGACTTATTTTTTATTTAAGACTAGGATCCTAGCATGTATTATTTAATTAAATAGTTCAAATAAATTGATGAATATTTGGTTAAGTTAGAACAATGATTAGATACGAAAAAGAAATTATTATAAAGGGCACCTTGGACTTGCAAAATAGATCTATACAAAATAATTTTACATGGAAAATAAGTTTTCATGAATTTATTCTTTCGTATACTTTCGTATTACCATGATATTAAAAACTGAGATAAATATGTAAAAAAGAAAAATTCAACTTGCACTGCCAACCGACTTATTCCTACCGTATGCCATAACTTTTGTATGTGATAATCGCTACAGAATAAGCAAGTGTCTTCATTGCCTTCTTCAAATAATAGTTTAACATACCATCACACATACAACCGCGTTTACTTATTAAAAGGAAAAGAAGCAACAGTAGATATAGAAAATCAAATAATGACTAATGTAAACAAAGAGAAGCTAAGCTAATGATACAAGGAAAACAACTTACAAGAAGAAGATATATAGAAAACAAAACATAGACAATAAAAACAAATGTAGAAATAGAAGAAGAAAGACAACAAAGAACACATTAAACATAATCCTCATTGATTAGATGATACTCTTACCCCCTGTGCATGTAGCTGTCTTCTACTCTATATTAGGTGCGTTCTATTGATAAGGAAATTTATCAAATTTCGAAGATAAGATAAATAAAAATATTATGTTTAAAAATATATTAGAAAATGAATCCCAAATAAGAATGTGTCACTTTAAAATGTAATTCCCGAACATAGGGCAAATCTTGAACAAAATTTAAAACTGTCCACCTAATTTGTTCAAGGCAAATCTTTGCGGCCTATCTTAAAACACTCTGTAGTTGTCAGGCAACAACTATGTTTTACTCAAGATTATGTTGATTAATTAACCAGCCTGTAAAGTACAAGGTCCATACCAGAATTATGTACCATTCCGCTGTAAAATCAAAACTTATATAATTTGGAAACTTTATACACTATTTTTTAAGATAATTCTCTCCCTTATTTATACACGAATATGAATCTTGCCCGAAAGTCCTGATAAATAACACTTACTAATGCAGAACATGACAAAAAAACTGACTCGTCGGAGTGAATCCATAGCCACAGTAACAACCGGGGCTTTGTACGGCGCGGCGGTGCGTTGTCTCAGTACAAAACGAAATTTCCACCAGTCAAGTAACAACGGAGTTTGGTGATAGCAGGTAGCAAACCATCACGCAAACTATCATGTGTATATTTATTGTACGACCATTAGGTACAGGATACGCTAAAATAAAACCTGATTTATTCCAAAAGATGGCATAGAGAAAGTCCGAATGTTTCAATTGCTTTATTAGCGTTTGGTTTGAATTGAAACATGGTATCCAGGTTTATCCGCGGTTACAAACCTGGCGAAGATTCATTCGTACTGACCTATCTCGCTCCTCGGCGTTCTAGGAACGACATTTGAATAGCTCCTCAGCAATAGACTCGCGACTTTTCCTACACATAAACGACATACTCCCAGAAGGGCAATATTGATTCAGGAATAATCGCTCTATCAGACATCCCATACTGAAACTCACTACCAACATCTCCATAGCTATGAACAGAGGTTTTTGCACCCTAGCCGGTTTCTGGACATCGAAAAAGTCTTCGATGAAATTTGGAAGAAGAACCTCCTATTCAAAATGCTCACGCTCGACTTTCTCATACCCTACGTAAGATTAATCTGCTCCTTCCACTCTAATAGATTATACCGTATCCGTCGAAACAATCAACTTTCTGATAACTTCACACCACAAGCAGGAGTCCTTCCGCTATTCCTTTTCATACTATCGTGGCGTAGTGGTTTTGGACAGATATGTTACCAGTTAACAAAAATAAGTTAATTTAATTTAGGTAGAGTACTTTGACTACGGCACGTGTGTTTGCTTGGCTTTTACGAGAGGTTTTATTAAAAGCCGAATTCAACTAACAACATGTATTCTGTGACTTTACTTCAGGTTTTACAACGGTTATTTCAAGTAAACACGTAAACAAGTTAAGAGGTAAATTTCAATTACATTTAAACAACAAAGTTCATTAAAGTAATGATACAAACAATTAGCAAGTCTTGCTTTAAGGTTAAATTAAATATAAAAATAATCTTACGCGAAAGTTACAGGAAACATCGTCTTGAAGGGTGTCGACTTTTCGGAAATACAGCAGCTTCAACGGATGCGAATAAGCATATTTTAGCGTACATCAAGCTGCAGTATTTATACCTTAAATCTGACTCCCTCTTCTCGATTTTCTAAGCTTATCATCTTACAAGAATGTGAAGTATCGAATTACAAGTGCAATGGCACTGGCCTTAGGCTACGGCGTGCTTTTTCAACATTCTTAGAGGATGCAGCTGTGAGAGGGACACACACGTGCCGTACTAGTTTAATAACCTTAGCCAATGACGTCATATCAACTACTCGCGCGTGCCTTTAGATTATTGCTTTGTTACACTATATTGCTACAACCTCCCTTACTCTAACCATCCAGCTCTCACCTCGCCCCAATATGCAGACGACACAGCAATATGGATCTCGTCCTGTTCCACATCCAACACCTCCATGCAAACACATATCACCAGATTAGAGAGATGGATGAGGGTAATGGCGAGTCAAATCCAATAAGACGCAAATTATTCTTTTTTTAAGCATCCATCCTATTCCGCTAGGAAAAATCAGCAATATACCGACGTCAGCATTTCCCCTTTGGGAGCAAAACATTCCCCTACTCCTCAAAGCTAAATACCTTGGAATTATATTGACCCCCGCGCTCAACTCAACTCTAGAGACTCACTCGTTTGTGTTTACCCATCGCTGGCCATAGACTCTCACTTATATCAGCACTTAGACGCCTCCACGAATGTAAACCCCAAACCCTCCTTCACACATACAAAACCTTCATTAGACCTATCCTTAATTATATAATCAATCCATTATCCATCAGATTTCAAGCCACCACCTCTCCTTTAAATGCCTCTTCCTTGAAAGATCTACTCTACTTGAACACCCATATCCCTTCTATAAGGGCCGATTTATCAATCAGTGATTAAGACTGTTTGTTAGTTACCCAGAGGTTATTATTTATCTTGTGGTTGAGGTTCTGGTTAGCAGAAGTGAGTTGATCATCTTATTTTTATCTGTTGGGTAGCAAACTACTAGTTAAGGGAGTGTTGGTAGTGTTTTCAACTAAAAACTGCTATCTTCATGTTGATGCTCTGGTGTTCCTTAACCTACAAAAATCTTGAGATTTGATGTGCGCGTGTCTGATACAGATTTTATAAAACGGTGTTTAAAATGAGCGACAGAATGAGTGAGGACAAAAAAAAAGAAATGATGCAATAGAAAAAGTTTCAAAACTGTCGATATCCAAACTCGAGCTGATCGAATTACAAAAGAAATCTATTGAAATCGATATCGAAACGAAACAAAAGAAAGCCGCTATCGAATTGGAAATATATATACCATAATCGAATTCTCTTCTGCCTGGTTCAGCATAAAGAAGTTGCATTTTTCTTTAAATTCCTTTAGTGAGTGCTTTCCAAAGTTTTTTGTTTTTTTCGTGGTTCATTGCTTTATTCCAAGTCCATCCATTTTTCCTTAATGTTTCTGCTCCCATACTGTTTCACTCTATCCTTGGTCTTCCTATCCCCCTTCTACCGTGTGTTTTAACTTTCCACACTTTGTTCACTTGTCTGTTTTTCGGTAGTCTAATTAAATGTCCCCACCACCTTAAAATACTTTTTTCTACATATTTATGAATACTAATCACTCCCAACTGATCCCAATTGGAATTGAAAATATTAAATTAATATGGACTTAGAAATTAAAAAATAGAACATGAAATTAAATTAACAGAACTTATAAATTTAAATAATAGTATTAGTGGTAATAATTAATTTATCTGTAAAATATAAAATTTTCTTAAAACATAATTTTAAACTGGGCAATAACAAATATTACGGCAAGTTCATCTGTCGTTTACGCGCTATTTTTGTAAACACAACAGATTGAACAAATGGCACTTCGGTAATTGACGCATTCGTTCGAATATATTCGAGTGTTGGTTAGCTGTCCCTAACACCTTAACTGTTGCTTGAATCTCTTGTTAAGTTCTAGTTAAGTGGTATTTAACTAGAAGTTAGCGTTAACAAACGATTGATAAACTGAATTTAACATTTAACTTGTGGATAACGTTAATAGAGACTTTAACCACTGATTGATAAACCGGCCCTAAATCAACCTAGACAACCTTTGCTCCAGATTCGTAAACAAATCCAGCAATGACTCCCGTCACCCTCAAGACAAATCCTCATTGCCCCTGCTACCAGCACTAGGAAACTGAAAACAAAAAAACACATTCACCAGCTATGCTCCTGCAATCAACAAATGACCTGCTAGAAGAATACGCCGAAGTCCTGGAGCAGGCCTCACTCATCCAACGACGACGATAACCACAGACCTCCTCCACTACTCCTACTCAACGCCGAACTCTACAACCTACTGAACTCCTACAAGGATCATCACTGTGTACTTATTAATCATGTATAATTTATATCCACTTATTACTTTCAATTATTTTACTTCACATTTTCAATTTAATTTATATTTAATGTACATAGCTGGCCTCGATGGCTCAAGGTTAGCATACTTGCCTTGCCTCGCTGAATAGCGCCGCGAGAGAAGCCTGGAAGTTCAGTCAATGCTTCAGTAGTTAGCCGTCGATCTTCCATTATCAGATTATTGATTCTGTCAATGTTTTCAGGCGACAATGCAGAGATTGGCCTTCTGGGGGCTCATCTTTGGTAGGCTCTGTGCCTGCCTTAAATTCTTTTTCCCACTTACGAGCAGTGTGGTTAGCAAGATCGGTGTCCCCACAAACATTTTGGAGCTAACAATGAATCTCGCTCGCTTTTTTGTTAATTTTCGCCGATAGTTTCCCTGAATGTCAGACTCTTGCGGGGAAGTTATCGTACATTAGATTGACTGTTCTGTTTGTCAGGTATTTTTCGAAGTCGACTAAGTTAACACAAACGTCTTATCCCTCTTCTGTTGCTTGTTCTATTATTATTCTTAGTGTACAGATGAGATCTATGTACGAACGTCTTTCCCTAAATCCCGGTTGGTTTTCCCTCAGCTTGATGTCTATGGTAAATTTCATTCTCTTCATAATTTTATTTGCTGTTGATAAAAGCATTATGGATCTTAAGTTTTCGCATCTTTAGTATCTTTATTTATCTTTAGTATTCCCTGTGTCCAATCTTCTGGGGTACATTCTTCTTTGGACCACACCACCTTGTTTACTAGTATGTGCATTATTTCTATTGTACTCTGCTTGTTTATGTTTAGCAATTCGATTGGGATTCCGTCTATGCCTGGTGCTTTTCCATTTCACTTCAATAAAACACTTTAATTATTTAATTAAAATAAAACTAATTTGAATGTTTTTAACCTTCGTAATGAGACACCCCTGACTTTGTGACATTTTTTTTAAAGTTATAACATGAAAGACATCATTACAATGCTCAAAATCAATTAAAAAAACGAAAGCTAAATTGTTGGTGTTTCCATTTTCCATTCTATGCGTTGGAAAAGCATATCTACCTTTAAGATTAAATTTTGTTGTCTTTGCTGCCTATGAAAATTTTGCGCATTTCATTTGCCTGAAAATATAAACTGTTTCTCATGTTTCCGCAAATAACAAAGACTATTTAATTTCCAAGTCAGGATAAGTTTAAATCTAAAGTCTCTGAATAGCTATTCTGAGGAAAGAAACCACCGAGGACCATTTAAAAAACTTCGCAAGAGTAGTCTTTCTAAATGATACGTTACTTAAAGATCTTTTTATTTAAATTATCATAGTCTCAATTAAAATTCTTTAGACGAAAACTGGAACGTGTTTTGTTTGATCAAAACTTATGATTTAATTCTCTGCATGATTACTAACGCCCAATTTTAAAAATATACGATGTTCAAGAACTTTGTTAACAAACAGAATGATCGATCGTCTATTTTTATTATTTAAAGAAGTCAGGGTCATATTTCGTTTCTATGAAGTTAAAGGACAAGCTTCTGAAACGCAGTTCCAACGTTACTCCCCTATAAAAGGAAATGCCACCCTTTTCATATGCAAAACTAGAGCCTACCAAATACAAAGAATGCATTACGGCTCCACTAAAGATCTCTCTATTGAAAATAAACTCAATTTATTTGGATCTTAGAAACCTCTACACAGGTTCTTAAGTCTTTAATCATATTGGTTGGTATTTTAACCTAATATTTAAATATAATGACATTAAAGAGAGGATTAAACTATATCGTTTTATATTTACTTTAAACTTTATTTGGAGATCACTTTAAACATGAGATAAAGCACCTATGAACTTTCCTTCCCTTTCTATTTGTGCATTTCAATTTAGAAAGGGCCCAAAGAATGCATTGGGGTTGCTTTAAACATAATTATGGCAGATGTAATTACTCGGACTAAGCAACTTAGGAATGATACATCAAAATTCCCAATACATCAGAAATTAACTAACACAGTTCAGAATTAAATCTGAATTTAAATTGAATGCTTATTTCGGAATTGAATTTGGAAGTGCGTTCATTTACGAGGACGTAATAAGGGTCACTTAATAAACCGTCTGGACTTTATCGGGTATATAACAACAAAATTTTTATACATAGCGTTAAAGGAATAATAACGGACATTAATTTTATAGCGGAAGATATTTTCCACGATACTGCAGAGGTTTTGCTTCATGAATAAAAAATCGGGAGTTGCTCTTAACTCGCATAAATTTATTGCGTTTAAAAGTTGTATATCATAATAATCTAAATAAACCCTCGTGCCATATATTAAAAGGCAGTGTGTCCTGTCCGTGACTGTTGGATACATGTGTGGATTTACTGGTTACGATATTGATTAAATCTTTGGTTATTCGAACAATATTGTACGATACAAGAGAATAGATTAAAAATTCCAAATACCCAAAAGGTTAAAAAAATTAAATTTGTCTGGAATTCAAGCCTCCGCAACGCAAAAGAAGCAGTAAACCTTCCATAATCTTCCTAACGAACGGTTCTCCCTTTGGTCACGTATTTACCGAAGTGCTCGAGTAGAAAATGAACGACTTGTCAACAGCAAACTGAAGGGACCCGTTGATATCCTTAGGGATTGAATAGCCCAAGGTAGTTAAGTATTTCAGATATTAAGCTCTAAATAACGTATTTCGATTGGTTTCAAGATGCTCGATATAAATATGTCGTTAAATTCATGCACCCATATAATTTTTACGTAAAACTTAAATGCTTTTCTGCATAGCTTCAGCTATAAACGTCATTCATAATCATACAGGGTGTTTCTAAAACTTATTTGCTTTGAATAGTTATATTAATTTATAAAAAAATCAGCATTAATGACTTCCTGCCTGTCTCAATTTTCTTTGTTGCGTAAATAACAAACGCTCTTGTTTTCAGAATTATCATTTCTTGGAGTTCTCCCTGCTGAATTCTCATGCAATCATTTTTTTAGACAATTAGTCTATCTTTCACCAGGGCTTTTTATCTTTTTATGGATGCCATATTGGATTTTTCCTCAATTAAATAGAACTCTGTCTGCTGATTTCAAAAATATAAGGCATGCCGAAGTAAATTTATTAAAAAAGAGTTTCGTTTTTTAACCATAACTCATAAACGAATTTAGTTCAGCACAGTTTCCTTGTGGCATTATGTTCAGTAGAAAATTATGCAAAAGTGTAAAATCAGTCTCGTTGAAACTTTGAACTTTAAACATGCAAACAACTTGCCTAACATTTTGGGCGAATAAACTTCATAACGTGGAAAATGAGACCATCACAGAAATTATTATAAAACTATTATAAACAACTGCGAAAATTGTCGTTAAGTATGCGGATCGACGAAAGGTACTTTAAAAATAGCATCAATTTAAAAATTGTGTTTTATTAGTAATCGAACGAACAGACTCGCCTGTTTCTTTAGTTAATAATTATGTAAATCAACAATAAAACATAAATAGAAATAAACGAGTTTCAAGAAATATCACTATCTGCAGTAAACAGCATGGAAATAAAGTATTATGAAATTTAAACATTGAAAATAGTGAAAGATAATAATGCTGCGATAGAGGCCGATGAGGGTATAAAATGATTGAATCATTATAGAACTGCTGAATAGAACTATACAGGGTGGCCCTTAAATAATAATAGGACACAGCGCAACAGTAGATCGCTATTTTGAATATTACGATTTTTTTAATAAGTTTCTTATAATAATTATAATAATATATTTACCTATGATTACCTTAGGAGGCCTCCATTTTGCCGGCCATGCTCCTTCGCGGAGTGTAAATGCCGATACCTTTACCTTTACCTTACCTTAAGCCTTAAGTCTAAAAGTTAATATTAAAAGAGATACACAGTGCCAAAGTAATTTTAATTTTCTTCTGTAATTTTAAACATTTTCGAAATGTTCTTAAGAAAAATGGTTAAATTTACTGTATTGGGATGAGAAACAATAATCCGGCCTCGATTTAATGTAACTCCTAAAACAACGGTACTTTTGTTATACCTAATATCTTAAAAAAGGTTAAACTTTTTTATACTTAAAGTTATGACAGATTTAACTGGAAACAAAACAACTGTCTTATTCGTATGCAAAAAAGGTGTATTATTTAAATATCGCTAAAGATAACCGTTTACAAGATACTTACTATTGAAGTAAGTAATGCAGCATTTTATTCGTTATTTGAATAATCTTCAATACAGTAAATCACGAATCTACTGTTGGTCGTTGTCTCATTACTTATGGACCACCCTGTATAAATACAGTACAGTAAATATTAATCAACCCTTATTAATTAAACGGTTCATTACAAGAAATGAAGCAAAAACACGACTTATGTAATGTGATTACTAATGAGTCACGCAACTACTTGGAAATCACAGGAAGAAGCCTCGTGCTGTAGATAGCTGCTGCATACATACGCTAAAAAACGCACCTTGAAACAAGCAGGCAGTAAATAAATATTCTCATCTCACTAGCTCTCTTCGCTCCAATTCTGGACACAGACTTCCCTCATTCTTCTCTAGTTGTCAGTTTTGCATCTCTCTTTTCTTCCATGCTAATCCCGCAGTTCTCTTTTTATCGTCGGTCCAGCGCATGGGTGGGCGTCCCCGAGATCTTTTACCCAAATCTTCCCTAAACAAATTAACCCACTAGGAAAACAGAAATGCAACATTCAGCTACTACATCTCTAACCTATCACCAGTAAGCCACTCTATCTGGAAAGCGATAAAAAAAACTTCAAAAGGCCTACTATTCTCGTACAACCACTAAGAAAACCAGATGGAAGTTGAACTCGAACTAACGAAGAAAAAACAATCACCTTTAGAAAACACATTGTTCAAGTATTTACACCACTACCATCTAATGATCTAAACTTCGATGCAGAAATAGAACAATATTTCAACTCGCCTGGCCAATTATCTCTACCTCTGAGACCAGTTGCTGCAGAAGTCTATAGAGAAATTAACAAACTCATATAAAGCCTCAGGCTGTGATCTTGTAGTGGTGAACTAAAACATCTCCCAAAAACAAGTTATAGTAAGTACTCATTACAACGTTATTCAATCGTATGCTTGCTATTTCTCACTTCCTTACTCAGTGAACATACGCTGATCAAGGTCGCTACGTCTGGAAAACCCCCACAAGAAACCAGCTCATATTGACAGATAAGCCTACTATCTAAATTATTTGAACAACTATTGCTATACAGAATCAAGCAAACAACGCCAGTTGATGAACTAATTCCTCTGCACTAGTTTGGATTCCACGAAGGTCATTTTACTATCCAGCAATGCCATAGAATAGTAAATTATAACAAGAAAAATCTCGAAGGAAAAAATGTGTGCTTCAGTGTTCTTGGATGTTCAGCTACCCCATCAAATTTACCTTCCTTTAAAATCTTACCTAACCGAAAGACACTTCCAAGTCCAATTCGATAACTCACAATCAATCTACCATTCCATTAACTCTAGTGTTCCGCAAGGCAGTGTCTTGGGGCCTTTGCTACACCGCCTCTATACTGAAGACGTCCCGACTACAAATCCACCTCAGTCACTACATTTGCAGATGACACTGCAATAATATCTTCAGATATCAACCCTAACAGGGCATCTGAAAAGCTACAACTATACTTAAATCTTCTACAAACTTGGCTAGATCGTTGGAGAATCAAAGCAAACAGCGGTAGATCCATCCAAAGCACATTTACTCATTTACTCAAAACGCGCTGTCTGTTCACAAGTTACTATGTATAATCAGCCTGTTCCAATAAAAACCGAGGTGAAATACCCAGGACTCCACCTGGGAAACCCACATAGAAGCCAAACGACAACAACTCAACCTGAATACAAAAATGTGTATCAGGTAATCGTGCTTAATGGTTCATCAGCAGTCAGGTCTTGCATAATGACAAAATCGAGACCGCACTCTAAACCTCACCAATCAGCTCATCACCGACCTCTACAACCACCAACCCGCGAATAGAAGACTAAAAACACAATGGACTGAAGATCTTATTGAGTGAGACATATAGCAACTCTACCATACTATTTACTTAAATATTACTCTGTAGATTGAGTAGACTATAAATTTGCAATATAAAATGTTTAAAAAATTTAGAATAGTGTTGAACATCAGAATATCTGGCGACGTGTCCGACACAGCAGCAACTGTTTTTGCTAGATGCTTAACTTTTGTGATAGCTCTTATGTAAACATTTTCTTTTACGAGGCTTTGTGAGGGTCCAGGGCTGAGCAGCATACGTTAAGACAGGTAGGATCTATAACTCAAAAAGTCGAGTTCTTTAATATATATGAATGTTTTTGTTTTTTAGTGTTTTACTTAATTTACCAAACGCAATCCAGGCAAGTCGTTTTCTTCTATTGAATTTGGACGTTTAGTTTTCTCGTCCCGTTATTTTCTGACCAAGGTGTATGTAATCACTCAGATTCTCCAGTTGTGTGTTGTCTTATTATATTACCTTGGTTCTTTGGAGGTTCATCTTCAGTCCTATTTTTGATACTTACCTCTTTATATCCGACAGTATTTCTTACAATTGTCTAGGGTTGTCTGAGATAAATACAATTTCATCGGCATATAGGAGGTGATGTAGTCTTTTACCGTTTGTTAGGATACCCTTGTTCTCTCAATGCATCTGTTTAAAAACATCTTCTAGAACTACTATAAATAGTTCAGAAGACAAGGTATCGCCCTATCTCACAGGGGTTCTATGGAAATGGGTTTAGTGTCTTCGTGAATTTGTATAAGTAGTAGATATAGCATTCTTAAATATCACATAATTTAAGGTTGTATTCGGATGATTTTTCCAAGAGTATTCCCTTGTCAACAGATGTTCACACGTGTCATGCTCTCTTCTAAATCCAGCTTGTCCAAAGGGTTGATATTCGTCCAATTTCTTAGTAACCGAATACTTGTGATGTTTGTAAATAATTTATAGAGTTGCGAGAGCAAACTAATTGATCTATAGTTCTCGAGGTTTGTCTTATACAGGGTTTTTCAACGAAAAGTAGCCACCCTCAGTATCTTCCAAAACCATTTTTTGCTTGAAAATCGCCAAGACATGTCAACAAAGACAGCAAGGGGGACATCTTTTTACATAAAATCCGGACATCTGTCATCAAGCCCTTAGCCGTCACAGCCACCCCCTCTAAAATTTTAAATGGCACCATACCATGCGTGGCACATCGTTGGAAAGGTAATTTCATAAGGAATTCATTCTACTATTTATTTTTTTTATTTGCTTCAAATTGAGACATAAAAAAATTAAAAAGTATATTTTGTTCATTCCGGTTAAGCTACTGAATATAGCAGTAGATACCTAGATCCTCTTTTTTATCTTTTGTTTTTTCATCTGTCAGTCAGCATTCAGTTTATTTTGAATATTATAAAAGTGTCAACATGGTTTACACCACTGCCGAAAGATTGTGCGTTTTTATTATTATTTCGGCAGTGGTGTAAACCATGTTGACACTTTTATAATATTCAAAATAAACTGAATGCTGACTGATAGATGAAAAAACAAAAGATAAAAAAGAGGATCTAGGTATCTACTGCTATATTCAACAGCTTAATCGGAATAAACAAAATATAGTTTTTAATTTTTTTATGGCTCAATTTGAAGCGAATAAAAAAAATAAATAGTAGAATGAATTCCTTATGAAATTACCTTTCCAACGATGTGCCACACATGGTATGGTACCATTTGAAATTTTAGAGGGGGTAGCTGTGACGGCTAAGGGGTTGATGACAGACGTCCGGATTTTACGTAAAAAGATGTCCCCCTTGCTGTCTTTGTTGACATGTCTTGGTGATTTTCAAGAAAAAAATAGTTTTATAAGATACTGAGGGTGGCTACTTTTCGTTGAAAAACCCTGTATACTTTCTTAAACAGTACAACGGCGTTCCAGTTATCTGAAATTTTTCCTTTTGTAAGACATAAATTAAAGATATGGCAAAGCTTTCTTAATAATTCTGCTCCCCCTTCATTCAGCATTTCTGCTAAAATCGTATTTCACCTGGTGCTTTGTTGTTTTTCATTGTTCTTAATGCGTGATACACTTCTTCGTCAATAATTTCTGGCATTTCTTCTAATGATGATGTTCCGATATTAATGACTTTTCGTGGTTTTTGTACTCGAGGTGCTTCTTGTTTTCTTGTTCTGTAGAGATTTTCGGAAAACCGGTCTACTGTTTCTTTGATTTTGTCTCAATTCGCTTTTTCACTTCCTTCTCATATAATGTTTCCAGGTCTTTTCGTACTAATTTTCTGGTTTCATTT
Organism: Melanotus villosus; assembly: GCA_963082815.1. Lineage (NCBI taxonomy): Eukaryota > Metazoa > Arthropoda > Insecta > Coleoptera > Elateridae > Melanotus > Melanotus villosus. Next base: position 13,022,073 of record OY720421.1, read on the forward strand.
AACTCTCTAAATTCTGCGTAACTTCCTTCTTAAAACGACTGCCTTTTTTGCTTAATTTTGTTTCTAGTGTTTGACTCAGTTTATCTATTTTCTTCGACTTTGATTGCTGCTTCAGTCCTTCTGTTAGAGTGTTGTTGTGAGAATATCAGTCATTTCATTTAAGTTATTATACTGCCATTGATCTTTCTTATCTTGTATTCTATGTTTTAGTTCTTCTGGTATTGATTGAATTCCGTTTTTAGCAGCTCAGTGTCGATCTTGTTTTTCATAGGTTTCTGAAACTCTCTATTTAATTTTCCTTTAATTTTTAGTTTAGCCCTTAGCCCTTTAGCCCTGTGATCGCTGTTAATGTTAAATGGGTTTAAGGCTATTACATCGTTTACTATGTGTTTGTCACTTAGATAGAATATAATCAATTTCGTTTTTGTGTTACTATCTGGGCTGATACACGTTCACTTCAGTTGTTTTCTCTTCTTAAAAAAAAAATATTACATATCGTTAGTTTCAAAATGAAGAATTTTTAAACTAAATTCCAAAAAATATTAATGGAACCCCATACAGGGTGATTCAAAAGGTATGGTCCAAACTTGAGGGTGTGATTGGTGATGTTAAAATAAGTAAAAAATGCCAATAAACTCATGTCCGATTCACAATTGTTTTCTAGTTATAACAACATTTAGGATAATTTATTATTAATAAAGAGCATATACAATTATAAGAAAAATTAAAAAGTATCACAACAAAAAATGTTCAAAATGTCCACCTAGTACTTGTATACAAAGTTGGCAACGCCGACGCACAGAATCTCGAACATTCCTCAACTGTTGAGGATGTTTTCGAATATCTTCAACAGCTTCATTTATCCTATTAACTAAATGGCCCCTGTCCTGAATTTGCGTTGCATAAACTTTTTCTTTTAATGCACCCCACAAGTAAAAATCTAGTGGACGTGAATTGTGCAACGGTGCCCCGTCATGCTGATACCACATGGATCTTCGCACATCAAGTTGCAGATCTTCTAATAATTCCGACAAGGCATTATCTAAAAGGTCTAAGTACATGTTCGGTGGTCAGACTGTCTCCGGTGAGGATACCTTCTCCCATATTCTACCACAGGTGCACGGGCATTTCCGCTGCAATAACCATACACAAAATGCATTTCTGCACGTACAGAAAATGGCTCCATCATTACCACATTTATTGAAAACTACGCCAATTCAAGCTTGAAACGTCTTCTGCCATAAGGAATTAACATTTGTTTTACTTAGTTCCTTGATAACGTGATTTGGCAAAACACAGATAAAAACAAAGAAAACCTCTGTAACTAGATAGCGGTTGGAAATAAGACATGTGTTTATTGACATTTTTTGCTTATTTTAACAACACCAATCACACCCTTCAGTTTGGACTATACCTTTTGAATCACCCTGTATGTAACGTTGTGCGCGATCTGTTGGTTAATATAGTTATATAGTCATAAAACGGACAATAATACTAACCGGATAACTTTGACCAAGGCCCGCTGAATTAATATTGCGTATAAGGCCTTACTTCATTTAGCCAAGACGCAATTTAGAAACAGCGGTGGCGCCAATTGAGCTAAATGAAGTGGTAAGGCCTTATATGCAATATTAATTCAGCGGGCCTTGCTTCGACTGGGAACATTTTGTCACTGAATTGTTCCATTTAACAGTACTGTAAAAGTCGCAATGTTTTCTTTTTCTTCTTCGTCACTCACCATTCTATTGTCCAGTGTCAAACCTTTGAATGGTCATTTTTCTTATATCCTTATTTTCCAAGCATCTCCGTTTTGTTGTATTTACTTGTCCAGGATTTCCAGTTCAATAAAGGTAAATTTCCAATATTGTCCTTTCCATGGCCCCTTTGTCTAGTTTATTTACCATGGCTTTGTTTGGCGTTTCTACGTCGCAGATCATCACTGATAGTACACAAGGTCTGAAGACTTGTACTTTCAGACGTGTTTGGATTTTCGGGTTTCTGAACGTTGTTTAGTGATTACTTCTCAGAACTTGTTTATTTAGGTCCTCTAACCCGAATTTATTATTGTCTGCACTGTCTGATATAAAAGTTCCAGCACACGTAAATTAAAATAATTTGAAGATAGTAACGAGGTCTTAGGTAAATGATGTACAACTTATCACAGAGAAATAATGGAAAACAATTAATGCAGACTTTAAATCTGCTGTAAGCTAGAGGCGATACTAGATAGGTAAAGAACTAAAGATTAAATACTGTTTATGTTGTCATAAATTAGACATTTCAATTATAATTTCAAAAACTATGTTTATATTTGACATTTTACTTTAATAAAAAAAGGGGGAAACTTCACACTTGTAACAAATTTTTAAAAAAATTTCGGACATTTGTATATCAAAGGAAAATACTCAGGATTATTTCAGCAAAAATCACTACGTAAAAACGGTTACACACGATATTTGCTTTACCTAAAAATAAATGAATCGACATTTTGGATTTGACAAATTTGAACGTACAACATTAAATGCTTGCAGAATATTACAGCACGTGAAAGTAATAGTTACAAAGAAACTTGCTTAGATGATTTTACAAGATTCGTAATATGTGAAAATACAAATTCGTGCTTGACAGTTGCCTTAAGTTAATAATTTCCATATCCTTAGTTTTCTACTTTTAACTTTTTCAATATTTTGCTGACGTGCCCTCTTCACCTTTGTTTGGGACTTGTCTATCCCCAAAAGTTTTGAACAAAATTCCTAAACCCCAACCAAGAAAGTATTCGATTTGATAAAAGTTTCTTCGATATTTAAGCTGATTAAATGTCAGTTTCATTGCTTAATCGTCTGAAAACTGACATTTTTTGAGTGTTTTATAAGTAGTTCGGTTTGGCCCTTTGTTATAACTAAAATACTTGGTTTTGTCTCTACATATAAACTCTTCTGCAGATTAAATCACAAAATTTTTACCAAAGAATACGTAATATGAAGGCAGCATTCAAAGAAAATTCTCTTTATTTATTCGTTTATTTTGCAGAGTTAGATGAGCTCATTAAAAATAATTATTTGTCCGTGTATACAAACCTCGCCTTAATCCAAGCATTCATGAACTAATGATATCCATCAGTCCCGGTGCCCGTTCATAATGTTGAGAAAACCAAAGTTCTAAATGAGGAAAGAAAATTCATTACCTCTCTCAGAATTAAGAAATTAATAAAAGCGTCAATTGTTAAAAAGGGCTCGCTTTTTAAAGGATACTGAAACTTATTAATTAGGTTTCCCTTTTGAGGCCTCTCTATTTAATTTTTACCATTATAAGATTTATTAATGCATCAAAAATGAGGATTTTTCATTTTGTTAGCACAGAATCTATGTATAAAGGTTTTATTTAGTTATTAAGTTATATTAAAAGGGCCTGTAAAAGCTCCAACAAAATTAAAGGAAATAGCATTCCTTTGTCCGAGCCCTTTTTTATGTACGAAGATATTACTTTTATACTCTACTTTTTGCGACTAACACAACGAAAATTAGGCTATTAAGATAATCTCGACCATATTGCGACTTTTACTATCGTAATAGTTTATACGCATCCTAATCATTTTTACCCACTTCTCCTTAAGTCCAGAATCTGTAACTATAATTTTATTTACTCTCGAAGCGGGAGCATTTTCTCCAAAATAACGTACAATTTTGCGAATCACGTTCGTAATTTATATCTTTTGTTTATTAATCTAGTAGTATAGCCATAGAAATTAAATAACTGTCAAAATAAATTTTTGCAAAAGCCACACGCGCTTTCGAAAGGGGGGCTTCAAAATTTTTATACATTCTTCTAAAATTTGTTAAATTAAAATTGTTCGTTTAACACAGATTTCTGAAAAATATAACCGACAAAATGGTGAGTAGATTTATTTATCCCTTAAAGTATATACCTGCAAATCTGTAAAAGAGCCATTTATTTAAATCATATTTGAACAATTTTTAGCGTGAAGTAGTCTCAGTGCATGTTGGCCAAGCAGGGATACAAATTGGAAATGCCTGTTGGGAACTGTATTGTCTCGAGCACGGTATACAACCAAACGGACAAATGCCACCAAATGTACGCATAGGTGGAGGTGATGACAGTTTCAACACTTTCTTCAGTGAAACCGGCGCCGGAAAGCATGTGCCTAGGGCTGTATTTGTTGATCTTGAACCAACCGTAGTTGATGAAGTCAGAACGGGCACCTATCGCAAATTGTTTCACCCCGAACAACTCATCAGTGGAAAGGAAGATGCAGCTAACAACTACGCCCGTGGGCATTACACGGTAGGAAAAGAAATTATTGATCTTATAATGGAGCGTCTTCGAAAACTAGCGGATCATTGTTCAGGTTTACAAGGTTTTCTAGTTTTCCATTCGTTTGGAGGAGGCACCGGTTCTGGATTTACTTCGCTGCTTATGGAGAGACTCTCAATAGAATACGGTAAAAAGTCAAAATTAGAGCTTGCCATTTATCCAGCTCCTCAAGTATCAACGGCGGTTGTAGAACCATACAATTCTATCTTAACCACTCATACTACCTTAGAACACTCAGACTGTGCCTTCATGCTGGACAATGAAGCAATATACGATATCTGCAGGCGTAATTTAGGTATTGGACGTCCTACTTACACAAATCTAAATCGGCTGATAGGACAAATTGTTTCTTCAATAACAGCTTCTCTTAGATTTGATGGTGCTCTGAACGTGGATCTTACCGAATTTCAAACCAATCTAGTTCCTTACCCAAGAATTCACTTCCCTTTGGTTACCTACGCTCCCGTCATATCCGTGGCAAAAGCATACCACGAACAACTTAGTGTTAACGACATAACTTCTTCCTGTTTCGAGCCTGCAAACCAGATGGTAAAATGCGATCCTCGTCATGGAAAATACATGGCTTGTTGTTTACTCTACAGAGGGGACGTGGTCCCCAAGGACGTTAATTATGCCATAGGAACGATAAAAAGTAAAAGAGGCATTCAGTTTGTAGACTGGTGCCCAACTGGCTTCAAGGTAGGCATTAACTATCAACCACCTACCGTTGTTCCTGGTGGTGATTTAGCCAAAGTGCAGAGAGCGGTCTGTATGTTGTCTAACACAACCGCAATTCAGGAAGCATGGTCTCGCTTGGATCGTAAATTTGATCTTATGTATTCAAAACGTGCATTTGTACATTGGTACGTGGGCGAAGGCATGGAAGAAGGCGAATTTTCAGATGCTCGCGAGGATTCTGCTGCTTTAGAAAGGGATTACGAAGAGGTTGCTATGGAAAGTGATATAGACAAAAACACATCTGATGAATATTAAACGTGGGCACTCTAAAGTTTTAACTGATATTTATTGTTCTATTTTGTTTTGTAGCATTTGTAAATGCATGTGGCTTTCTTTTAACTTGTAAATAATATACATATTATGTAATAAAAATTCTGAAATTTCGAATTTGAATGGCAATACTTGGAAACATAAACTTCAATTTAGTCAGAAATTTATGAGATAAATATTAAACATTTGGCAATTCTAAAATAGATTCTTACTTCAAATATTTTCTTTACAAAGCTATTTTTTAAATTAAAACAGGCTTTTCCCTTCAAATTGCAATATGTTGGATTATTAATAGTTAGTTTTTTTGTGTTTGTTGTTATCTTTTACTTTTATTATTATGAATATTATGATATTAATAATTAATTCGCTCGTTGGACCAACAACGTTTACTTTTTATTATTTTCCTTCCAAGGGTTGCCTTGAACCGCCATTTTTTTTTATTTTGGAGTTTGTTTGGGTTTCCGGGGTAAAAAATTAATAATTAATTGAAAAAAACTCACATTACGTGTCAATTTAAAAAACGCATATCAAAATCGTTGAAATTCGCATTGGAACCGCCAATTTAATCAGTTAATAAACGCTTCAAAATAAAACGCTAGCTCGGGTGTGTGAAAAAATATAAAATTAAACGCAAGATAGAACATTAACCTATGGCCATTGGAATTGGCGCAAAACCATCCCCTGCAGGAGCTGAGTGACGCTGTTTTCAATTTCAATCAAGGTGAGTCGAGGCAAATCCTATTTATCAAACATTCATATTGAGAAAAAATTATTATTTGTCACGCGTACATTTTTTGGTCCTTCGACGTTCGGATTGTTTGTTTGATATCTGTTATCATATGAATGCCTTTGTTCTTACCTTTTAATTATTGAAACGGTGTAGTGGTCAATTCTACTACTGGTATTACAGCGCATTCAATTTTGGCAGTGGACATTGGCTGAATTGGTTATCCAATTTATATTTTACCCATTATTTATATTTGTTTAAACATATTGTTATATTGCATACAATAGTTTCGCTAAACGCACGCACGTCATTGTGACGTTTGAGGGTAAAATAGATTATTTGGTTACGTCAATTTTGACATTTTTGTCATCTCAGTTTTTTCAATTCGCATCGTTTTTGAATTTTTTTTAAATTCAAAAATGCCACCTAAAGTTAACGCTAAATTTGCTGAAGCTTACGCTTTTCGAAATGCTTTAATTAATAAAATAAAGGAAACGCTAGATATCGCAAGAATGGCACAAAACGATAATTCGTTTATTCCACTATTTAAGAGACGCTATCAAACAACAGATGATATTTACGCAAAATTGGAAACCTCTCACAATCAGGTAATATCGCTTATAGCTGCACAAGAAAATCCTGATTTTCAAGCAGAAGACGAGGTAAGGAAGGAATTCGATGCTATGTATTTTGAAATAGGAGTTCTTTATGACCAAACATTACCTGTTGATATACCGTCTTCAAACAATTCATCCCATGTTATAAAGGAATTTTCAAATGTTCGATTACCTAAAATTAATTTAAGAAATTTCGATGGTAAATTAGAATTATGGTCGCCATTTATTCAATTATTTAATACCACAATTCACAACGCTTCACATTTATCGAATACAGAAAAATTTCAATATTTAATTAGCTGCCTTTCTGGTGAACCCTTAAATTTAGTAAAGACCTTAGATTTATCAGATGATAACTATATAATCGCTTATCAAAATCTAGTCAATAGATATGACAATAAAAGGAAGTTAGCTACACGTTATTGGGAAGGAATGATTTCGTTACCTCAACTAAAAGAAGAATCGTCTAAAGGGTTACGCGATTTGATTGATAAATTCCGGGAAAATGTAGCAGCATTACGTGCTTTAAAATTCGCTGATTCTCTGGAAGATTTCATGCTGCTAAATCTCCTTTTGGAAAAATTAGACCCAAACACACGAAGATTGTTCGAATCGGAAATCCGTGATTTAAGGCAGGAAATCCCAACGTTTGGGATGTTAGAAGATTTCATCGAAGGTCAAAGTTTGGTATTAGATCAGTGCAAACCGAAATGCTCTAATTTTAAGCAAAATAATTATTCTAAACGCACGTTCCATGTTACAACGGAACATACATCACCAGATAAATGTTTTATTTGTAGTAAAATACATTTAACTTACTCGTGCCCACAATTAGTAGAGAAACTACCTACGCAACGCTACGAATTGGTAAAATCCAAAAAATTATGCATTAATTGCCTTAGTGGTTTTCACACCACCAAAACCTGTAAGTCAAAATCACGTTGTCGAAAATGCAATAAAAACCATCACAGTTTGTTACATTTTGAATCTTCCGCTACGCAATCTAATCGTAATGATGAACCTTTTAACGCTGTACGATTAGAACCTACAAATGCTGTAAGTAACACACTCGAAAATTCAAACGCTACGATTTCTTCAGTAACGGCTCTAGTTAGTGCCACATCTAATAAATTAGTGTTGCTGTCAACAGCACTGATAGATATTCGTGACGAATCCGGATATCCACACGCAATAAGAGCAATCCTCGATGGAGGTAGTGAGGGCAGTTTTATAACTGCTGCTTGTGCTCAACGCTTAGGATTACGTGTTAAATCCAACCGCATTCAAATTCAAGGAATAGGTTCATCATCCGCTCTTCTATCTTCTGGAACGGTTAGTTGCTGTCTATACCCGCATGATGAGTTACAACCATCATATTTGATTGATGCTCACGTCATTGCATCTATTTCGCATAATATTCCAGCCTTTCCAATAGATTCTTCTACGTGGACACATATTAAAGGCTTACGCTTAGCAGATCCACAATTTTGTATCCCAGCAAAAGTAGATCTTTTACTAGGTGCTGATATTTATACGCAATTATTACGTCCAGGCTTAATACTGGGATCAAATAATACGCCCTCAGCTATAAATACTATTTTCGGATGGGTTTTGTCTGGTCAGGCATGTGCTAACCAACCAACTCATTTGAACTCTTTTTTTACTGCGCTTTCTAATGAACCTTTAGAATCAACGCTAAAGAAATTTTGGGAAATTGAAGAAGTTAGCGTTGAAATTCCTCCTTCTCCAGATGACGTTATGGGCGAAAAATTGTACAAACAATCAGTATCTCGCGAACTTAATGGTAGATATAGTGTTGCGTTGCCTTTTAAATCAATTCACAGACCCGAGTTTCCCAATTCTCGCTCTGTCGCTTTACGTCGCTTTTATTGTTTAGAAAATAGATTTTCACGCGATGAATCTCTTCGAATTCATTATTCAGAGTTCATGAAAGATTACCTTGATAGTGGACATATGTCCATTGCAAAGGAACCCATTACATCATCTGAATGTTATTATATACCGCATCATTGTGTTTTTAAACCAGATAGTACTACAACGAAATTGCGTGTAGTCTTCGACGCCTTAGCTAAATCAGCAAACGATAAATCACTTAATGATTGTTTGTATTCTGGTCCAAAATTACTACCACACATTGCAAATATATTACTAAAGTTTAGATCGCATAGAATTGTCTTTATCGCTGACATAAAACAAATGTATCGGCAAATATTAATCGCACCCGCTTTCAGAAATTATCAACGAATTTTATGGAGGTTTTCGCCACATGAGCCGATCGAAGAATATGTCTTAAATACTGTTACCTACGGGGTTTCTTCTGCCCCATTTTTAGCAATAAGAACGCTTCATCAATTAGCTGAAGACGAACAGCTAAATTTTCCCCAAGCCGCTGCACTTTTAAAACAAGATGTTTACGTTGATGACGTTGTTTCTGGTTGTAATACGCTGTTACAAGCGCAAACTCTCCAAAGGGAATTAATCGAACTTCTAAGAAGAGGTGGTTTTTTACTACGCAAATGGGCAAGTAATGTACCCGAATTGCTTTCCGGGTTGGATTCCAGTTTGTGTCAAGAAGGTCTTTCGTTTGATAGTGAATCCGAATCCACCATCAAACTTCTAGGCTTACAGTGGCTTCCATCGCTTGATGTATTTTCTTTTAAAGTTGATACTATCAATCACACTTGTACTAAACGACAGATATTGTCCGAAATCGCAAGAATATTTGACCCACTTGGTTTTCTTGCCCCATTAATCTTTTTTTGCAAGCGATTAATTCAACATCTTTGGTGTTTAGGTTTAGATTGGGATGCTATCCCGCCAGATGAAGTAGTTGATCGCTGGAATTGTTACCGCCAGCAGCTTTTTTTAATTAGTAACATTCGTTTAAACCGCTACGTTTTTTCGCCAGATTACTCAAGCATTGAGTTACACGGATTCTGCGATTCATCGGAAGCAGGATATGCAGCCGTTGTTTATTTTCGTATCATTGATAATTCTAATACCGTTTCTGTTAAATTTGTAACAGCCAAAACTAAGGTTGCGCCATTAAAAAAACGGTCTTTGCCACAATTGGAATTGTGCGGAGCCTATCTCCTCTCCAATCTTATAGAAACCATTGTTCAAATATACTCTGAAAAAATTAATAAAATTTTCGCTTGGACTGATTCCACAGTTGTTTTGGCTTGGTTACGTTCATCTCCACATCGTTGGAAAACGTTTGTTTCAAATAGGGTTAGCCATATTCAAGAACGCGTGCCACCTTCCTCGTGGCGTCATGTACGATCAGTGCATAATCCCGCTGATTGCGCATCTCGTGGTTTATTACCCCAGGAACTAATTTACCATCCTTTATGGTGGGCGGGGCCTCCTTGGCTTAAGGCTTCACCCAATTCATGGCCCACGCAACAAGTCAATCTGTTAGATATTGAAGACGTAGTTACTGAGGAAGAAAGAAAGGTTAAGGCTTTTATTGCCCAAGTTGACAATCTGAAGCCTTGGAATGAGTTATTAACTAAATATTCTTCGCTGAATAAAATTTTGCGCATAGTCACTTACATTTGTCGTTTTACTAAAAAACTTAGGAATATGCATCAACCCATGTCGGATACAATCACATCTTCTGAATTACACAATTCCTTACTTATATTAGTTAAATTAGTTCAGCAACAGATATTTCACGCTGACATAAATAGTTTAAGACAACACAAATTATTGTCACACCCACTACGCAAACTAAATCCCTTCTTGGATCAACAAGATATCCTCAGGGTGGGCGGGCGATTATGTCATTCTGCATTATCATTTGAAGAAAAACATCCCGCACTTCTTCCTCAATCCCATAGATTAACTGTTTTGATTATAGAAGACGCTCATAGGAAACATCTTCACCCTGGTCTTAAAACGCTTCTTTATTTAATTCGACAAAATTTCTGGATTTTGTCCGCAAATCGAGCAATTCGTCGATGTTTATCACGCTGTTATCGATGTTTCCGTACAAAGCCGCAGTCACTGCAACCACCTATGGGAGATTTACCCGCAGTTCGAGTACAGCAAATCAAGGCATTTAACTCTGTAGGCATTGATTTTGGTGGCCCATTTACAATAACAATGCGAAAGGTTCGAGGAGCAAAAACACACAAGGCATACATTTGCCTATTTGTATGCTTGGCAACTAAAGCCCTTCATCTTGAGCTCGTCTCGGAACTTTCGACAGCGGCCTTTCTTGCCGCATTGCGTCGCTTCATTGCTCGCCGTGGTCGATGTGCTTTAATAATGAGTGACTGTGGAACAAATTTTATTGGAGCTGCACGCATAATATCTAATTGTTTCAAGAGCGCTGTGGAGGAAGAAGGTATTACATGGAAATTTAATCCGCCAACTGCTCCACATTTTGGTGGTATATGGGAGGCTGGGATTAAATCTGTTAAAACTCACCTCAAACGCGTAATAGGGGAACAAATTTTAACATTTGAAGAATTTTCTACAATATTGGCACAAATAGAAGCTTTACTCAATTCGCGACCACTGTGCCCCCTTAGTAGTGACCCAAATGATTTAGAGGTTTTGACGCCTGGTCATTATTTAACTTTAGCTCCTTTAACATGCATACCTGAACCCGACCTGTTAACTATCAAAATGAATAGATTAACTCGCTGGGAGCTGCTTCAACGTATGCACCAACATTTTTGGAAAAGATGGCATCATGAATATTTGCATACTTTACAACAGCGCTGTAAATGGGTTGCCAATTTTCCACCTATTGATCAAGGAACCATGGTCTTAATAAAAGACGATCTTTCCCCTCCTATGCGTTGGCGTCTGGGTCGTGTGATTCAACTCCACCCAGATCCAAAAGGCATATCTCGCGTCGCGACAATTAAAACCGTTCAGGGTACCCTCAAACGTCCTTTAGTAAAGTTATGTCCATTGCCAAATCAATAATGCATTGTAAAATACTTGTATTTTGGTGGGCGGTATGTTGGATTATTAATAGTTAGTTTTTTTGTGTTTGTTGTTATCTTTTACTTTTATTATTATGAATATTATGATATTAATAATTAATTCGCTCGTTGGACCAACAACGTTTACTTTTTATTATTTTCCTTCCAAGGGTTGCCTTGAACCGCCATTTTTTTTTATTTTGGAGTTTGTTTGGGTTTCCGGGGTAAAAAATTAATAATTAATTGAAAAAAACTCACATTACGTGTCAATTTAAAAAACGCATATCAAAATCGTTGAAATTCGCATTGGAACCGCCAATTTAATCAGTTAATAAACGCTTCAAAATAAAACGCTAGCTCGGGTGTGTGAAAAAATATAAAATTAAACGCAAGATAGAACATTAACCTATGGCCATTGGAATTGGCGCAAAACCATCCCCTGCAGGAGCTGAGTGACGCTGTTTTCAATTTCAATCAAGGTGAGTCGAGGCAAATCCTATTTATCAAACATTCATATTGAGAAAAAATTATTATTTGTCACGCGTACACAATATGTGCTTTCTGTTATTAACATAAACACTTCAGATGTCCATTTTAAACTTTTGTAAACTAACAAATCACAAAAATTTATAATGTAAAATGACAAGCCAGAAAAGTAAAAAAAACGTAATTCTACATGGAATATGCTGCAAAAAGGGTACAAATTCAAGATTACTTATTCCGCTTTCAGAACAAAATTTACTAACCTGCAGTCAACATTACAAAATGAAAATCATATTATTGGAAAACGTTTATACAGCAACGACAGAAAACCCTATTAAAGGAACTTCATTTATACATAATATAATGTAATAACCAGCCCTTTGAACCGTAATTTGAATGAATACATCACAACATATTCGGATAGAGGTTTGTTTCTTTTATTGGAAAAATTAAGGAAATTATAATATCTGTGTTACAAACTCAATTCTACTGGTTTGTCATACGCTAACATTTTGATTTTATTTATTTAATTCTCATGTCCTGATGCATGTTCAAACAGCAAATTAAATGAAATTTTCGAAAGCGTAAATAATACAATTTTTCGTTTAATCCGAACGAGGGCACACTTAGGACTTAGGGCTGGTTTTTCAATCACAATTTAAGCTTAAATCAATTGAACCGAGTTTAGAAAATAGTCGAAGTTCAAATGGGCAAATGTTCAGTAAAAATCAGGTGCTAAATGGGCATTGCAAAACAACTTATTATGCCTGAATTAAGGGTGTCGTTCAGTTTTGGCCGGTGCTGTTTGGGCTAATGACGTCATTGGTGCTCATTCAGCCCAGCGATGGTAAGTACAGATAATTAAGTGGTTTCCGCCCAAGTCATTCGATTTTTCTTTCTACGAGTATTTACAAAAAAATTTAAATATCATAATAATAAAATTTAAATTTGACTGGCAAAAATTATGCTTACGTACAATACTAGATTTTATAATGTATTTTAGGCTAATACCAATTTTGTTTAAAAATTATTTCACTGCTTTAATGTCATTTTTACTAGCTACTTATTAATATAAAAAGTGGACGTAAATGTGGTATCTTCAACAATAAAGAAATTGACTCAAAATATTGCCTTAGTTGTTGGAATACTTGTGGTACGAGATGTAAAAGTTGAGGCCTCTTGTAAACAGAAACAGAAAATTCTTTCTTTTACGAAAGAAGATTATCTTTATCAGTTTTTTTTATTAAGTTCAAGCTCTGAACTTTGTTTAAACCAAGATATAAAAATAAGCCATAGGTAATACTGTTATAGATAGTTATTTATGTTATTTGTGAGATAAAGGCGTTATTATACAAGTTACGTGAATGGATAATACTTCTATTAAACATCACCGAATATAAGTGCAACTTATAATATCGATATCGGCAGTGGGATAGGATGTTAACGATAAACAAAGATAAATTCAACATATGGTGATAAAGGTAAATACGGCGCAGTTTGGAGGCAAATCAAAATCATAGGTAATCATTGATATAAAAAGCAACCTGATAAAATTATTTGCGTGTAGAAATTTTACTATTTTGACTAAACTCATATTTCAGCTACAGGCTACAAACTCCATTCTTGCATTGTACCATCATACTTTTCACAAATTACTCATACTGCATGTTGTAAGTTATCCATTGTAGTCAAAGGTAGCAGTAACAACGTTTAGATTTTATTAATCATAATCCTTACATGCGTTAAATTTCGCGGGTTGCCATTTTAAGATTGTTTTATTTTTTATTTATTTTATTTCTTACCTAATACTTTTGAAAAAACAAAGTGCCGCAAAAACGACAGAAGGGGTAGTGCTGAAAAATAATGATATAAAAAAAAAGTAACGTATGCTAAAAGAAGCAAAACATTGGGCTTCTTTAGACATGGTATTCCATAAAATTGGTAAAGAACATTTACATAATGTCGAATCACTGTCAATTAAAAGAAAACTCTAGTTCAGAAAGCTGTATTACTAATCCTGTTACCAGCAGCAAAAGTAAAGAAGCACATGAAACTGAATTTGATTATCTTAAATGCCCAGAAAAGGACCAACCAAATATGTTTTTTCGGTATCATTCATTCGTTAGTATACGGCCTGTAATGACATACGGGGTAGAAACCAGAGCTGATAGCAATAAAATTAAAAGCATACTAAGGGTGGCTGAAGTAAGAGTATTAACAGTGGAAAAGTCCTTGGGAGATCAGATCAGAAACACGCATATAAGGCAGTAACGTGAAATGGAGGATATAAACAGATGGTCGAGGAAGAGAAGACGAGGGTGGAATCAGCATGTAGAAAAAATGCATGATGAGAGACTTGGCACGTATTGCAGGGAAACGCCTTAGAGGAAGGCCACTCAAACGTTGGAAGAATAGTTGGAATTCCATTTCTCAAGAGCAATGAATAACAAGCCTTGAGGCTTATTATAAGAGAAGAAGAAGAAGAATGAAAAAGTATCATTTCCGAGAACCTCGCTATTAAATTAAAAATTGAAAAAGTTTTCAAAGCGGAAACGGAACAGAACATAAATCCAGAATTTCATTGACTGAACTTAACATTTTCTATAAAATAGTTTGAGTTTCAGATACTTATTATTCGATTCATTTACCATTTTTGGCAATTTTTCATCATTTTCCTGAAGATCAATAATTTCCATTTGAAAATCTGACTTGGGACATCTGTAACGTCACAGTCAAACGGATTTTGAAACAGTCTAATTTCCTTTGCACTGGCATCCAAATCAGCAAATCGCTTCTGAAATACTTTTTCAAATCTGAAATGATTGAATTTGCGAGTGAGGAAGAAAATTCTGCTTCACCTTCTTTATGCAATTCTGCACAGCATGGTAAGTGAGCAAAGTTACATTCTTTCACATGGCCTTTCAGAAGTATCAAATTTGCTCTTTCTTCCGCGGGCCGGATAAAATCATATCGTGGGCCGTATGTGGCCCTCGGGCCGTAGTTTGGAGGCCCCTGTTTTAGACGGACAAGACGATATGATACGTTATACTACGCATTCCCCCTTAATGTTTAAGATTATAAGTACTTAGTTAATAATATTATTGTGATACAAGGCCGATGATTTTTGCTTTTAAGCTAAAATCTAGCTTATTTGATTTTATGTTTGCTTGAAATATAACAAAAAACTTACAACTTGGAATCTAGCTAAAACCATCAGTTTGTGGAAAATAATTTGTTATAAAACTTTTGTCTAAAACTTTTTTTTCTAAAACTAATAATAAAGACTCCGGCATCGTGGTTCCTTACTTTTTATTCACCCTGTATATTTTGATTGATGTAATTTTTCATTAAATAAAAAACTTACCTAATTTTTTACAAAAAAAATTATTTTTAGACAACACTACCTGCCCATTTTAATTAATCTAAAAATTACAAACCTTTTAAGCTATGTTTTCTACAGATGCAACGTTTCATTAGTTGAAAATTATTTTACTATTGTAAATTCAGTCGACCGGAATGATCGGTTAACAACTGCGCTCCACGTTTTAATCATCAGCGCCATCCAATTTTGCCGCTGCAGTTGACGATAACTGCAAGCATTTACGTTCTAAAATGAATTCATACTTTAAATGCCATTTATATTGTGCGGGACAAATTTACATAACGGCACTGTAATTAAGATTAGCATAACAACCTTATTTTTGCACTTGCAAGTATTATGTTTCAAATTATTTTAGTGACACTAACTTGAAATTTTATATTTGTGAACCGACTAAGTTACTAATTTTAATGCTAATTCATGCAAATGCATTATCGTAATGCAATAATAATTTTAAAGCTCATGAATTAGTTATACAGAAAGCTGAATTGGAAGTATAACTAAATTTCCAGAATAATATAGCGGAGCTCTTAAAAACAGAGTATCAAAAAGTTCAGACAAAAGCTTTAAAGACAACTTCCGTTGTTACCATCAGAATAGTTCGTAATACAAAAGGTTTTTCCGTTTCTCATCTATTAAAAGTTTTCCTAAAACTTTTCTGATCTGTTTTTCCATTTTTATTCTAGGTCGAAACTATAGGCGATGCTTATTGTGTAGCAGGAGGCCTCCATAAGGACAGTGGCACTCATGCACAACAAATAGCGTGGATGGCGTTGAAAATGATCGACACATGCTCTTATCATCATACACATCAGGGTCAACCAATAAGGGTAAGTAACGATTTTTCTTCGTGTTAAGAACTACCCTGTTACGCAAGACTGTTTCTTTGATTTTCTAGCAGATCAATAATTTGTAACAACAGAGGTATTTCGTGCCTTAACTAATTACTTCATTATGCTAAATCTTTTTATACGACCTATTTTCACTTTAATAATTTGATTTTAGTTATGTAAAATTGCGCTTGTTTTTCTTTAGTTTATTTTATTCATTGTTTGACATTTACCCAAAGCAGGCGAGCTTCAAAAATTCAAGAAAAATCAAAATAAAAATAAGGAGGAGTATAACGATGTTAACCATTAGTGGTAATTGGTAAACAAGTTTTATCAAGAAAAAGTTTCCCGGAGACCCAACTTCCAAATTCCTTTAATCCGCATCGTAAAAGATCTTTCCAGTTGTATCTTCTTGAGCGGGTTCTTAAAAGAATTCGTTCAGTTTTATTGGCACCCTAGTCTTGGTCTTGTCCAAAGCAAGCGTAAAAGTCAAAACACACGAAAAATAAATAAAATAAACACTTCTTATACGATTATGTCTTCTTCGAAGAAAACTTCCTAAACAAATTCGTTTTATTGCCACTTTGCATAAAATAGTTTTTTGATTTTCTTTTAGCTGGAGTTATTCCCTTTTGGTTTCTTTATATGACTAATAATTGACGTGTTAACCTTAATTGTTAGTATTCTCTTTTATTAATATTCGTGCAAATAAATTAGGGAAAAATCGAAAAGCTGTAAATTAATCCCAAAGTTCTAATTAGAGTAATTGCAAATGTAACAGCTGTAATGTTCACGCCAGATTGAAAAGTATGTCGACATAAATACCACGTTTTGGAAGTTTTAATTATCGTTATTCTGACAGTTATTGTTAATATTTTATAATACCCACTGACTCAATAAATTTAATTCAAACCTTTAATTTACAAAATGTATTTATATTTTTGTATAGATTAATATTTTAACGTTTTTAAAATACCAGTAAACACAACCAATAACCAACAATCGATAATAAACTTAACTATTTTGAAAAAGATTGAAATTTCCTTTTTTAATTATTAATAAAAACCAATTTGTCTTATCCACAAAATTTTCATGGTTGTTCCTTTTTTTAAGTTACTTTAAAAATTGTTACCCTAAAATTCCACTGATTAAAGCAAAATACGCCACCGTGGAGTTAATATAGTTTTTTACAGTAATAAAATGTTCACAGTTGGTGGCAAGTTTGGTAGATATAATCTGCAGTAAGCAGTTTACATTATACGTTATCTACCTAAATTACAAAACCTTGTACAAAACGCATTATTGTTGATCCCTCTTTTTGTCTCAATTAATCGTTCCTTCAAAGCTTGCCACAACTTTGGGTTGAGTTAATTTTAAATAGGATGGCGTTATGACATGCGAATACCTCGAAAACGTAACAACTAATTTAGATTTAGAGTTATGATTTTATACATTTACTTCCCGTTATTAACTTTTATTAGTGTTCGAAATTTATATGTTATGTTTACTTCGTAAAATTTAATGCCTTCAATAATTCTAAGTAAATCTTTTTCGTTTATAAATATATTTCCGTTAAAAATAAATCTAGAGGCGTATGCTTGACAGGAACATCTCGAGGAGTTTCCGTTGTGAAATTCAATTTTACAATCTTTTCAGAATTAAATTTGCATATATTCTAGTTAAGGACTAGTTTAAGTAATACGAATTTGCATTTTACAGTTTGCCATTTCTGTTAACAACTGTTGCAATTTAAATACTTCCGAATTGCTACTAAAACTGCAATAAAAATTGATTAATTCAGTTATGTAATAAGAATTTTGTTTTATACTTATTGCCGAGTTGCACATTTAGATAATTTATTTTTACTCTAATACCTTCACAGTTTATTTACCATACAATTGTTTAATTTTAACGTTCTACCATATTAAAGGGTTAAAAATATTTGTTAACTCGTCTTCCACCTCTTTAAACAGTTATTTATGTAGCAAGCGCGTAAATAAGTTGTGGCATGAAGATTACAAGGACCAAAAACAGCAGGTTACGCATGAGGTGCATACAAAACTTTTTGTGTGAAGGAAAGCTTCAAATTATTTAGTTTTAATTATTTCAAATTTATAATTTGTCACAGTTCACAGTAAATGACATTAATAAGTACATCATGGTAAAACTGATATTAAAATTGTTTTAAAATGTACCGTAACTGAAGTAACGAGTGTAGACATAAAATGCGCCCTAGAGCGAAAAGGACGCATTTTACGCCCTATCTTGAAGGATCAAAAGCAGCATTTTACACCAGGGAGTACGCCCGGCGGGGTTGCTAGATCCTCAACTGGGCGCCTCCCCAGGTGGCGGATTAGGGGAATGCTCTCTGGATATAGTTGGTACTGGGGAAATAAAATACCCGGAGTGGACCAAATGAGGGAGGACAACTCGAGTGCGGTTGCGAAGCACCAAATCAAATAAAGTCAACGATGGCGCCTCATGCTGGCCAACCCGCATGACCAAACCACCTAACCAACAAACAAAAAATGAATACACAAACATTAAATCGGCCCTTAGTTTACAACGCTTTGTACATCCCTGCCCAAGGTAGCGGGCATACCAGAACAAAGAAAGAGTGCGAAAAACAATCCCTGGGTTACGATAGGCTACCGCGCATATCAACGGAAAGTGACAACGTTTAATACTAGATCTCTAGCAACAGAAGATAGATTTTTAGAATTGAATAAAATCAACTGGGGCATAGTAGGCTTAGCTGAAGTAAGAAGAAAAGCCGAAGAAAATATAACTTTAAATGCTGACAGTTATTCTTCCCGGACACTGCAATTCAAGATGTTGTCGACAATGCCAACATGTATTTGAGAAGGATGCGCGAAAATTATGGTCGTGAAAGGGATTGTCCCAATACATTCTTTGATCCTTATACAGAGTGTCCCAAAACGTACCGGAAATATTTCAAGGATGACTTCCAGAATTTATTTAGAGCCGAAAAGTCCATATAAACATATGTCCTAAAATGCTTGGGTTTCGATATACAGGGTGCTAAAGTTTCTAGTACCTAGGGTCATTCGAGATTCTTCGCAGCTATCCTACGCAAATAAAATACAGAAATGCTAGTGATGCAATTGATGTTCGACATCAATTTAAGAATTGGTAGTAATTAAATGCCACAGTTATTGATATGCAAAAAAAAGTCTTCGGGAGAACGGTATGTAAATAAAAATTTGATTAACTGTTTCTTCCAAACGGTAAGTTATACGACAAAAATGAAAGAGACCTTTTTTGTTTATGATTGATTGGTAATTAAGAATAAACTATTTTTTTTCTTTTAAATGAGTGGCCTAATATTTTTTTCGTTAAAATTGTATTGGGGTTAAGCCATAGCTAAGCCACTGGTTAAAAAAATAAAAATATTTTAGATTAAAAAGTGTGTTTCTATACCGGAATAACCTGTGCCAAAATTCAGTTTAATATCTTAAGCCGTATTCGAGATTTTTAAGAAAAACCGAAAAAAGAAAAAAATTTAGCACCCTGTATATCGAAAACCAAGCATTTTAGAACATATGTTTATATGGACTTTTCTACTCTAAATAAGATGTGGAATTCATCCTAGAAATATTTCCGGTACGTTTTGGGACACCCTGTAGATCTCCTTTACCTAGCTGGAGTAAAGAAAAGTCGACATGTGAATATTGCAGAGATCTGCCCCAGGAGTGTTATCGTGCAACAATGTCAATCAGGAGATTTTACACATGAGATTCAATGATATCGGTACCGGAAGTCAGCGTAAAACAATTGATAATTTGGCTCCAATAAGAAAGCAGTTTGATGAATTTGTCGCTCATTGTAAGGCAAGTTACCAAATAAGTGAATATGCAACAGTAGATGAGATGCTCGAAACTTTTTGAGGGCGCTGTAAATTTAGGCAGTACATTGCGAATAAACCAGCCAAATATGGCATAAAACTATATGCTGTAGTTGATGCCAGAACTTTCTATACCTCCAATTTAGAAATATATGCAGGGCAACAGCTCGATGGACCATATAAATTGGAAAATAGAGCAGCCAGCGTGGTCAAGAGAATTATCACTCCAATCCTCAACACTGGCCGGAATGTCACCATGGATAATTACTTCGCTTCAGTACCTTTAGCAAAGGAACTTGTAACTAACCACAGAAGAACTATAGATGGCACACGCAGAAATAAGAGGGAGATTCCACCCGAACTTATTGATTTCGTATATACCCAGGAAAGGTAGGAATGTGCTTTTATTGTCAACAATGCATGACAACGATGCCATCGACCCTAAGTCAGGAAGCCAAACCAATCCTAAAATCATTACATTGTACAATTTGACCAAAGGGGCAGTAGATGTCGTAGACGAAATGAAAACACATTGGTGGTATCAATAGTTGCCTTCTACATAAAGCTAATAGCAAAGAGCACATCAGAGAATGACATTTATTTCTGAAGAAACTGGCCCTTTCTTTAGTGAAGACACATCTTGTAAATCGTGTAAATCGAAACATTCCACTGACTTTGTACACCACAATAGCAAGAATGGCTGTAGTTCCACTTGAAAATCTTAGTCAAGCACCACAGTGTTTTGCTACTTATGGCCTCGCAGAAAAAAAAACGCAATAACCAAAAAGAATTGCTATTCTTGTAATCGCCCAATTTGTCCAGAACACAGCACACACATTTGTCCTAACTGTCTTCTAAAAGCTCTGATGGACAATGAAACGTTATTCACAAAACGTTTTCCGGATTGGAACCGTGTCATTATCGAGACAGAATAACTCAACGTTTCGCCCACTTTTTTAAGGGGCTTCTTCAGGAGGAAAGAAGCACTGAAGGGTTTCGCCTCTGGCTTGGTTGACAAGTTGAGTTACCGTTACCCTTCTGCCGCTTGCTAAAAGAGTTATTGTTGATCGAGGTCGCGGTGAAAAGAGTGCGGTATATCGCGGTATATTTATAGTGAGTTTTTGGGTGTTTGGAGAAGGTGCAGAATAGTGAAAAGTGGAAAGATAGGAAATAAAAGAAAGTGTAAAGCAGTGAGGAAATAAATAAAGACGGTGCAGTGGTGCGTGAAGTTGTAAACAAAGTTTTAAACAAGCGAAATTTGGCCGAAGATAACAAACGGGCGAGGCCGACCATACCGAAGTGGGTGGGACGATCTGAATACGTCACAACAACGACCCGGATTGGTGCATCGAAAGAGCATCTCAGTAGCGTAACATAAGGAAGGTTTAGGGAGATCTAGAAAATTAATAAAAATAAACAACTAATTAAAAATGGAAGAAATGTTAAAGGAGATAAATAGAAAATTGGATAGAATGGAAAAAAGGGATGAACGCCTCGAAAATAAAATAGATACAATTCAAAAGGAACTGACCAAAGTAAAAGACGAAAATAAAAATTTAAAAAGTGAAATCCAACAAATGGGAAAAAGAATAACTCAACAAGAGAAGCAAATTGAAGAAATTGAAAAAGAAATAAGGAAAAAGAAAATAGTAATACATGGAGTCGAAGAAACTTTAGAAGAAAGCGATATGCAGTTAAAAGAGAAAGTGAGGCTGATATTAAGGAACATGGAAACACCAATAGTGATAGAGGAAGAAGTGCTGGAGATACGAAGAATTGGTAAACAACAAACTGGAATAAAAATCCGACCAATTTTAATGGAATTAAGAAACTGGACAAAAAAATTGGAAATCCTAAAAGCGACTAATAAACTAAGAGGTACGAAAATATACATAGAGGAAGACTATTCAAAAGTAATGCAAGGAAAGAGAAGAGAATTAATAGAATATATGAAAGTAATCAGAACTAAAGGGCACCATGCAATTATTAGAAATGACAAGCTGATAGTAAATGGAGATGAATATACCTTGGAACAACTACAACAAACAGAAATAAAGGATGAAGGCACAAAAACAAGACAGAAACAAGAACCCACTAAAGAGACACAGCAGCAACATTTTTTGACAACTACGCAAAAAGAAATGGAACAAAGCACAAAGAAAGGAAGAACAGCTAGCCAAAGATCCCCAGGGGATAATGAAGAAGACAAGCTGAGAGAGAAACTAGTAAAAATTACCAAAGCAAATACGACAAAAAACTAGTGATACAAGATAAAGGACTGAATACGGTAACGACTAAGGCGAGGAGTAAGGAAAAAATGAATATAAATATAGCAAATGAAACAAAAATAGAAAGAATCAGCTTAGAAATAATAAAAAAAACACAAAAAAATAAAAAAAATAACACCAAAAACAAAAATAACAACAAAAATAAAAATAAAAAAAACATAATCAAAATTAGTACATGGAATATAAAAACAATGTTGGAAACGGGCAAAATGGAGACAATAGTAATGGAACTAGATAGATATAGAATAAACATAGCGGCATTACAAGAACTTAGGTGGAAAGGACATGGAAGGATAGACAAAAGGAAATACACCCTACTGTACTCAGGAAGCGACAAACAAGGATTACACGGAGTAGGATTCATAATAATGGAAAGACTAAAAGACTGCGTAATTGACTTCAAACCAATAAGTGAGAGAATGGCTTATCTGAGAATAGAAGCAAAACCTTTTAACATATCACTTTTAAACGTTTATGCAGTAACCGAGGTAGCGGACGACGAAGAAAAAGAAATATTATATGAGAAAATAGAGGAAGAGATTGAGAAAATACCAAAAGAAGACATAATAATAGCATTGGGGGATTTTAATGCACGGATAGGTAAAGAGGAAAATATCAAACAAGTAGCAGGTAAATACACAGTTCACGAAAAAACCAATAATAATGGAAAAAGATTGTGCAATTTAGCAATAAGGACAAACATGATTATAAGCAGCACTAAACACAAACACCCAGACAGACATAAAATAACATGGAAATCACCGGATCAGAAAACACACACACAAATAGATCATGTATTAGTTAACAAGAGAAAACAATCAACAGTAAGGGATGTGCGTACATATAGAGGAGCATGCGCTGACACTGATCATTTTATGGTAACAGCAACACTAAAACAAAAAGTAAAAAAACAGAACAGGAATAAAAATATAAGACATAAGTGGGATGTAGAAAAATTAAATAATGAAAACACCAAAACGAAATATGTTGAAAAAATAGAAGAACAACTAAAAGGATATAACATAAATGATAATGAAATAGAAACACAATGGACAAGAATAAAAGAATGTATAAATAGTGTAGCGGAAACCCAAATAGGAAGGGAAGTAAATAGAACTGAACCAGGATGGTATGACAATAAGTGTAAAGAAATAGCCAAAAAGAAAATAGAAGCTAGATTAAAATGGATTAGATTAAACAGAGAAGAAGATAGAAAAGAGTATGAAAGGTTAAGAAAGGAAGCAAAGAGAATCAACCGTAAAACGAAAAGAGAATGGATGGAAAATAAAATAAAACAAATAGAAGATAACAGACTTAAAAATACAAAAAGCTATTATAAAAGGATCAATGAACAAAGCAAAGTATACAAAGGGAAGGCCACTGGAATCAAGGATGAGGACGGGAAATTGGTTGAAAACGACAATCAATACATGGAGACGTGGAAGAAATACTTTAAAGGATTATTGACAGACACGGAGACGTCCGAGACAGAGAATGAGATTGAAACAGGAGAACAAGATATGATAAACGAAACACCAACGAAAGAAGAAATAAAAGATATTATTATTAAAAGCCATAATGGTAAAGCTCCAGGGAAAGATGGCATAAATACAGAACTTATAAAATATGGTGGGGAAGAATTACACGAAAAAATTTACATAATGATAAAAAGAATATGGGAAGAAGAAAGAATACCTGTAGAATGGGAAGTTGGACAAATGATTACAGTACATAAGAAGGGAGACCAACAAGTATGCAAGAACTATAGAGGACTGACATTATTGAATACCACATATAAAATCGTGACGTCACTAATACAAAAAAGATTAATGGGCACCACAAGGAATTTAGTCGGCCAATACCAATGTGGCTTTACTAAAGGAAGATCAACGGTAGACGCGATTCACATAATAAAGCAGATAACAGAAAAAGCACATGAGTACCAAATAGAAATGGAACTTCTATTCATAGACTTTAAGAGAGCATTTGACTCCATCCAAAGAATGAAGTTAATGAAGGCGCTAAAAGAACTAGGAATAAGTACTAAAATGAGAAGGCTAATACAGATGACAATGAGAAGAACAACGACAAGTGTGATAACGCAAAAAGGAGAAACGGAAGAATTCGAAACAAATAAAGGAGTGCGACAAGGGGACTCTCTGTCCACGGCGCTATTTAACTTAGCACTGGAATATGTATTGAGAAGAATTTACAAGGGTACAGTAAGGACAGGGGGCACCCAAATCATAGCCTACGCGGATGAGTTGGTATTGGTGGCAAAAAACCGCACAGTGATGAAAGAGATGCTAAAAGAAGTAGTACAGGAAGGAGAAAAAATGGGATTAAGAATTAATGAAGAAAAGACAAAAATAATGAAAATTGGTAGACACTCACAAACAGAAAAACAAAATATTAGGATGGAGGGATACGAATTTGAAATGGTGAATAAATTTAAATATCTGGGAGTAATGTTATCAAGTGACGGAAATAGAGATATAGAAATTGAAGAAAGAATAATGACAGGCAACAGAGCATTCCAAGCGAACAAAAAGATGCTAAGAAGCAAAGTACTCGGGAGGAAAACAAAAATAAACATATATACAACAATAATAAGGCCAACAATATTGTATGGTACGGAAACAATTACAATGACAAAAAAACAGGAAGAAAACTTTAGAATATTGGAGCGGAAAATATGGAGAACGATACTAGGGCCTGTAAGAGTAGCAGAAAATGAATACAGGAGTAGGATGAACTTCGAGCTGAAACAAGAAATTGAAGAAGATATAGTCAAGAAGATAAAACAACAAAGGGCGAGATGGTTGGGCCACGTTTGGAGAGCTGGTCCAGATAAAACAATATTCTCAATGTTAGAGTGGAACCCTGGTAGTAAGAGAAGAAAGGGGAGACCGAGATCAACATGGATACAAGAGGTGACAGAAGATCTTAGAAAGATAGGAATTAAAAGTTGGAAGACTAAAGTGAAAGATAGAAGACAGTGGAAAGAAATTTGTAAGAAGATAGAATAGTAGAAGGGTACTGATCACACCCGTATAATGATCTAGAAAGCTCCGCACAGGAGCGGCGTTACTCCACTGGGGGTGTATAGCCACTATATATATATATATAATTTAGAAATATATGCAGGGCAACAGCTCGATGGACCATATAAATTGGAAAATAGAGCAGCCAGCGTGGTCAAGAGAATTATCACTCCAATCCTCAACACTGGCCGGAATGTCACCATGGATAATTACTTCGCTTCAGTACCTTTAGCAAAGGAACTTGTAACTAACCACAGAAGAACTATAGATGGCACACGCAGAAATAAGAGGGAGATTCCACCCGAACTTATTGATTTCGTATATACCCAGGAAAGGTAGGAATGTGCTTTTATTGTCAACAATGCATGACAACGATGCCATCGACCCTAAGTCAGGAAGCCAAACCAATCCTAAAATCATTACATTGTACAATTTGACCAAAGGGGCAGTAGATGTCGTAGACGAAATGAAAACACATTGGTGGTATCAATAGTTGCCTTCTACATAAAGCTAATAGCAAAGAGCACATCAGAGAATGACATTTATTTCTGAAGAAACTGGCCCTTTCTTTAGTGAAGACACATCTTGTAAATCGTGTAAATCGAAACATTCCACTGACTTTGTACACCACAATAGCAAGAATGGCTGTAGTTCCACTTGAAAATCTTAGTCAAGCACCACAGTGTTTTGCTACTTATGGCCTCGCAGAAAAAAAAACGCAATAACCAAAAAGAATTGCTATTCTTGTAATCGCCCAATTTGTCCAGAACACAGCACACACATTTGTCCTAACTGTCTTCTAAAAGCTCTGATGGACAATGAAACGTTATTCACAAAACGTTTTCCGGATTGGAACCGTGTCATTATCGAGACAGAATAACTCAACGTTTCGCCCACTTTTTTAAGGGGCTTCTTCAGGAGGAAAGAAGCACTGAAGGGTTTCGCCTCTGGCTTGGTTGACAAGTTGAGTTACCGTTACCCTTCTGCCGCTTGCTAAAAGAGTTTCGTCTCTGGCGTGGTTGACACGTTGAGTTTCCGTGCTCTTTTAGTGCTCCCTTTCCTCCTGAAGAAGCCCCTTAAAGAAGTGGGCGAAACGTTAAGTTATTCTGTCTCAACAATGACACGGTCCCAATCCGGAAAACGTTTTGTTAATACTGACACTGACCGTGGAAGTCTTCGAATTCAGAGGTACTACTTCTTCTGTTAACAATTTTATATATTTTTCCCACATATTTTATATGACATTTCTAATAAAAATATCAAATATAATCTCTAACATATTGTGTATTTGAAACTCATTTGAAAACCATAAAAAAAAACATCCGTTGTACTCAAAAATGTGGCACGTGAGAAAAGTCTCACGCCACGGCGGGAAACTAAACCTAGCGACTAATGCCGGGATAAAGAATGGCAATGAAAATGAAAATATCCTCTGACAAAATTAAAATAGAAAGAGGAGTACGATAAGGCGATACTCTGTCGCCAAAGTTATTTACTTTGACTTTGGAAAATATATTGAAACAACTTAATTAGTAGGATAGAGGTATCAAAATAGACGGAAAAAACTTGACGCACTTACGATATGGTGACGACATTGTGCTAATAGCAAAAAATATATCCGAGCTCCAAGACATGATACTACAACTACACGAAAAGTCTAAGAAATTTGGATTAAGTGTGAACAAACAGAAAACAAACATTTTGACAAATAGCGAAGATCACCAGCCATCGATATTAACGGAGAACAAAACGAACAAGTCGATACATACATTTATTTACGACATACAATAAAAATGGGCAAAGAGAATCAAGAAGCAGAATAATAATGGGCTGCATTCAGTAAACCGACTTATGTTCTTCAAATTAAGGCAAAAATATTTAATCGCTGTGTTCTGACTTTACAAACAAAATTATTGAAAAAATGGAAACGACACAAACGGTAATGCAACGACGAATAATAGAAGTAACATTAACAGATAAAAAACGAAGTGAATGGGTACAACAGACAACAGGTGTAACAGATGTAACAGAAAGAATGGCAAGTTGGCAAAATGAAGTTGAGCTGGTTATTTAATACGACAAGAGGAAAGATGGAGCAATGAAGACCACGAATAAGTAGAAGAAGTGTGGGACGACCCACGAGGAGATGGACGGACGATACTTAGGGCGATTGCAGGAAAGCAATGGATTAGGATGGCAACAGATCGAGAAATATGAAAAAGAAAAGGGAAGGATTACGTCAAAGAAGTAGAAGAAAAAGAAGTACGAAACAAGAACTCTTTCACTAAATCATGACTTGGTTTAAGAGCAGTTAACACAGGGTGCGCCAAAAGGTATGGTCGTAAATTTAAGGGCTTGTTAATTACGTTTTTTTAGTCAAATATGTCAATAAACTCATGTTCGAGTATCAAATTATCGATTACCTAAAGCCTTTTTCTAAATAATTATAGGTATTATGTATGTTTCCTCATCGCTGCATTGGACAAGGTAGACCAATTGCGTAACGAATTCCTTCTTCAAATGTTACTCCAATGAATTACGACTTCTTGAGTGCTAAAATAAGGTCGAAGATTTAAATCTAAAACTTCTGCAAGTTAATTCTTTGTCAATTTTTAAATTACTCTTTTGAGACATTTTCCAATAACACTGAATAATGATATGCCTTAATAACTCCTGCTTTCTTTCTTTGTTTTTATACACCGAGATTATTATTGCCACTCTCCGATCCTTGGACATCTGTCTCATTTCTATAGCTTAATTCCACAGATTCAGCATTTTTTCATTGTCTGTTTACATATGTCTTTTAACATCTCTGAAATAACTTCCTCTTTAATCTCCTGCATGCCTTTTTCTAATTCATCCGTTGTAATTTTGGTTTCCTTTTCATTACGTTGTGCTAATATATATTCTTGCCTCGATTTTGCTGAGTTACATGTTGGAGTTACTTGAAATACAATTTCCATCGATTTATAATTTCTGTACTCGGTAAGTATACCTCATAAATTGCATTATGGGGGTCTCTTTTGCCTTTCCTTAATAGTTTTTGGATTTCTCAGTTTACGTATATTTGTTTCCTGAAGAATGTTATTAAAATAAATGTATTACGTGGGTCGATTGAAAAGTAAGGTAAATGAAAAATAAAATTCAATTAAATTTGACCAACTTGTATGTATTTTTCAAGATAATCTCCATGTGAAGTTGTTACATCATTTGAGCGTTCGCTGCGCGGTTCATCTTCGGTACTCGTTCAGCCACGTTTAAAGTCAACAATCCACAAATGTACGGTCCTAAATCAAGGGGGAAACTCGCCAAGGACACGATCTAGCTTACTTATTATTTGGGTCGCCGTTTCCCCTTCAAAATAAAATTTGGTCACGGCGCAAATTTCCTTTCTATCCATCATTTTTGAAAATGCTTACTTCGCGTAACCAAACAATAACCTCACATTGCAGTGAGCTGAAGCTCAGCAAGGGCTCGTTGGAAGGATCATCTCTGCGTCGTTTACATTACTTTTCAAGCGACCCACGTAATTTCAATCTAGTTTGCCTTTTAAACAGACGCTGATTAAAAGTCGTTACACGGTGCCTAAAACTGAACTACAAAAGGCAAGAGAGAGAAAGATTTTCGAAATTAAGAACAACCAACAATAACTGTTTCTAAGAGGTATAAATTATATTGATTTTCTGTGAAATACGAATAGCTACTTGCAAGAGTTTAATTCCTGTAATGCATTTTGTTAAATGATCGAATGACTCAGTCCTAAATTTGTTTTTTAAGCACAACGTCCTCCTAAACAAAATGCAGCGTTAGAAAATCAAAATATCTTCATCTTATGAAGTCCAGTGGAATGTGCTTGGCTTTATACAAAACTGTAATATTCATGTTCGGCATTTTTATACTGCCCTTATATTAACAACATTAAAGAAGAACGATTATCTCTTAGATTGTAAATAAACTGTTGTACACAACATACACCCTAATTAACAAACTTATGAGTGGAGAAGTTATTATCTATTTATTTAGATGTTTGACCACTTCTCATAAAAACATTACTTTGTAATTATACTGTTTTAATCGAAATTTGTTTCGTTTAAGACAATGACTCGTGAATTCTCACATACGTAGTTACTTCTCTGGCACAAAAAGCAAAAGCAAAAAATGTAATATATAAAGCTTGAGTCGTAATATCATATTTCTTTTCAGATGCGCATTGGAATTCACACGGGCACAGTTCTGGCCGGAGTCGTAGGGGTGAAAATGCCTCGTTATTGTATGTTTGGCCACAACGTGACAATCGCCAATAAATTTGAATCGGGAAGCGAACCGCTTAGAATAAACATCAGCCCCACGACTTATACGTAAGTACAAAAATAAACGTACTCTCGGATCGAGAACTCCTCAGATAAGCAAATAAAGGAATACTTTAGAGCGGATTGGAATTCTCGTATGTATATTTTAGGCGTCTTATGCGGTCTCCGGGGTTCAGCTTTGAAGAGCGACCCCGAGAATGTCTCCCCAAGGACTTCCCGGCACACATTTCGGGAACATGTCACTTTCTTACCGGATACCAGCATCCTGATGTCTCCCCAGACAAGGGCCTGGCCGATCACGTCGAGGCTGCGCTTAAAGATATCGGACTTTGTTCTGATCCCTCGTAATGAAGGCTGTTGAAGTTAGCTTCGATTCTTTCTAACAAGTTTAGCAATAATCCGATTGTTTCCTCTACTGAACCTGTCAGAATTTCTCATTTCAGGATAAACGCTTTCCAAATGTATCAACCACTTTCCAAAACGCTCGTATTAAGTACTGTTATTAATTTGATAACCTATTTCTAAACGATGTATTGCCTTACAACTTATATCTTATAACCAGTAGCTACACATAGATCCTTTTGCGTTTAAAAAATAAGGAATGAAAAGTATATAAGAACTTCGTTTATTAGATTAACTTTCAGTAGTAATTTATCCAATTGTTATTCTTGTTATTGCAAACTAAAATATTTTTTAAACAATTGGCTAATCTAAAGCGTCGTTTAATTCGCCCAGAGAATTTCCTAAACGGCGCTTTAAACCTTAAACAAACACTTGTTTAACAAGCTTTTTAACGACTTATTAGAAGAGAAAACAATTAGTAATGCAACAAAATTAGCAATGCATTCCTACAGGAATATTTACAGGATATACCTAGAAAATACTTCATTTAAAAAAAGGCAGAAAATTATTCTAGAAAATTTAACAAAAAGATGAAAGATTCTAACTGAAAAACGATTTAAAACTTTTTCAAAATATCGTGTTAGAGCGATTCGAAAGAACATATACGGCGTGCCCACTTTATCTTGTTCCCTTTAAATCTTACAAAATAGGCAACACACAACGCTAAAGTGACGTTTCTCGTAAAATATGAACTTATGAATGATTCGAGCTCGAAGGGCGATGGCTTATCAAAGTACTCGTAGCCTGTTCAGTACACAGAAACTACAGTGTGATCAAAAACACTGTTTCAATCAGAAACTGCTGGCTTTTCAAAGCACTCGTAGCCGGTTAGTTCAGTACACAGAAACTACAGTGTGGTCAAAAATTTTTTTTTACTTTCTATTGATGACAGTGAAACTTTAAAATTTAATTTATGAATTCAAAAGGACCCTACAGTCCAGCCCTTCATGGGCCCTGGCCTTCTCCAGAATGCTTCTCCAAGTCCTTCTATTCATTGCTTTCTGTCTCCATTTTGTTACGCTAAGCACCGCCAAAGGTTTTGCAGAGCCCCTGGAACATACAATCTACGAACATTCCACGAACAGAGTTTTAGGTCGTGGATTCGATGCTTGACTTTATTACTTTCTAATCTTAAATACGGCTTCTCGGTCGTTCGATTTTGGACTATGGTGATCGGCTCAAAGTCCCAAAAGAAGAAAATGGTTAGATCAATTAGAAGAAGTGGGAAGAAGAAAGGGAAAATCGGTAGGTGAGATGAATCGTCTAGCAAGAGATGGAAAGACCTGGAGGAAACCCAATCCGACGCCTGAAAAAGCATAAGTAAGTACTTTTCGACTTTAGCCTTCTGCAGTAAAGCTGCTGTTTTACCTTCCTAAATCATTGCTATTCTTCGCACCACTTTTACAACAATTAATCAATACATCTGAATTGCAAGTTACACCAGTTGACCACCACAGTTTTATTGCCAACTGAAGCAATGTGTCTTGCTCACGCTGTATGTACACATTATACGTTTGAATTGTAATGTGTGTTGCCTATCCTGGAAATTTAGGAGGGTACAAAACGTCTAAAGCCTACTATATTGCAGTAAGAGAAGGAGCTTAGAAACAAACACGCGAAATTTAATATACTCACATTTGTGTTTGTTCACGAGTTTAGAAGTAGTAAGTGACCATTAGCTAATTTTTATGTTACACGCTATTTTAACTCCATCCATGAATCGTTAACGAAAAAAAAAAGACACCTGCTAAGCAACTAAATGCCTGTAAATAAATAGCATTTATACAAAACCGACCTCAAAGCCCATTTTGTACATACCATGTATATTGATGCTGTAAAAAATTAAGTGCTCAAGGTGAGGGTACCCAAAAATTTAATGCAAAAGCATCAGACCCTTGTCATTTTAAAGCTATTTTTCTGAGTTCACATGTATGCAAGCGTTCGTACACCTGAACTGTGTAACACTAACAACGCTCTTAAATCAATCTTAAATAAAAAGAAAAAAAATTATATAAATAACGGCACAAACTCAAGTGCACTCTGCAATAATTCCTTGTGTTGTTATTGATTGTTTTGTAATTAATCTCTTATCACAAAACTTAAGCGACTGTTCTAAACTCAAGAGTTAGTAAATGTTTATAATAGATACGATTAAGTGTACCTTTATTTCAGGAATTTAAATAAATTCTCGCCTGTTGTCTTTCCTTGTAATAAACATGTCTCGCCTCAGATACTTGAGCTTGTTGAAAAACTCTGTAGTCAAGATAAAACTGGAAAATTGGCGCATTTACTACGCTAAAGCTTAAATCTCAGAGGTTGAAACATGATTTATTACGGAATGTTGTGTGATAACACTGCATATTAGTGTACCTATTACATTAGGTTGATTTTTTACGCAAATGATGATTTTCCATCACATTTTCTATCGTATTTTATTTACAGTTGCTTGTCTGAAAGTACAAACGATTTGTTATCCATCAGAGCTTTATGAAAAAGAACTTAGTTCTATTTCATCTCAGGGGCTAATAAATGACCAAACTGTTCGTTGATATTTTATTAAATTTATTAATTAGATTAAACGAACATTAAACCAAAAAATGATCTTCAAAAAAACTTAGCATTTAGCAATAAATTTTATGCAGATGTTTAATATTTTAATAGTACAATTCTCTTCCACGCTTTTATCATATGTGCACCTGTGTGTTCCTATTCGCAAGTCAAAGGATTACAGTTTTAAAGTAAAGCCGGTGTATAAAAGAATTTTATTTTCAGACATCGTAACTTGACTGCGGTATATCCTGGTGCTTTGCTACGTGTTTCCATTCTCGCTTCTTTAATTTGCACCCCGGACACGTATCAAGGAGGCTTGATTTAAGTTTGTTTTCGATGCATTATACTCATAATAAATTATTAATAAAGCAAGTACTCAAGGCAAAAACATTACACGAGATGGAAAATCATCTCGCTTGTTATCGAATAAACATACTTTGTAGACGTTCTTTTTGAAATAAATAAATGTACCGTACTGTATATTTTCTTTAATAAACTCTAATTTTTATCGCAGAACCAAATTATTTATAGAGTAAATACAACTTAATTTAAAACTTAAAAATTAATAAATATTCACGACACCTTTTTTGGTTCTTTTTTTCTGCTTTCTAGAACACATACTACCAAATTTACATTTTAAAAATTGACATTTCTTGGGATCTGCTCACTTGAAAATGTTTCGTTTTACTCTAAAATCTAATCGCTCACATCTGACATCAAAGTAAGCAAAAAGAAATTTTACAAATATGACTACAGTCAACTCTCTACAACAAGTCCCCTTAAATCTTAAATCGAATACTTTCATAAATCAAACTTTTTCGCATTCCCGTTGGAATTAATTGATAAAATTACTTAAGATTTTTTTGTAAGTTGAATTTCTGTAACTAGAAATATCTCCATAATTTAACAGAACTTTGTATACTTCCGATTGCTCCTTTAATGCTTTAATCCTCTCCCCACGATGACCGGTCGCTATTGGAGACTATGCCAAAAACACCTTATTAAAAAATTAAGGAAGCATTTGCCCTATATAGGGATACGATGGGCTAATAAAAAAGATGAAGAAGAAGAAGGTAAGTTCTTCCCAAAGTCGAAAAGTGTGGTGATTCCAGGGATGGATGGGACGGCCGGGAAGACGGAAATTTTCTCGAATGGCCGATCCTGTTGAGGGCCGAATTGTAGGATTTTTTGCGTACCTTTAAGAACTACTTTAATATCCTTTGTAGGTAGTTAAAAAAACACTAAACACTACCGAATTAATTTTATTATTTTGACTAAGCTCATCTTGCAACTACACTGCATTATATCAATACAATGTGTGCAAAAATAGCAGTGTTAGTGTTGTTGTATATTCTTAATTTTCACAGTTTGTAACTTTAAGTTTGCTTTACTTTCAACGACAGAATATTAGTATTGTAAACGAACGAGCCAAAAGGAAACAACGTACGTTAGAAGGAGCAAAGCATTGTGAAAACGTCAAAGCGGTTGTCCAAACATTTGGCAAAATACATCACTCACACTTGGAAGGGGTAGACTATATCCCCTAAGTTATTTGCAAAACACATTCAAAACATTAGACTGGACTCAAAGAGGTATAAACATTCAAGGCGAAAAGTTCTCACATTTACCTTTCGCCGATGATATAGTCCTTGCATCTACAAACCCAAAGAAATTACAAGAAATGCTTGACGAACTAAATACTACCACTACTAGGACTCTAGATAAACAAATCAAAAAGTAAATTCATGACCAATATCGATCAACAGGAGGCAACAATAACACTTGAAGGAGAAACAATAGGTGAAGTTTACTTAGGCCAGAACATACGATTAGATAAAGATGGCCAATTAATCGAAATAAAAAGACGTATACGTTTGGGACAGGTAGCACTTGGAAAGTTCCGAAATATCTTTAAATCTAAAATCTCACAACGCATGAAAACGAAGATGCCTAATCAGTGCATCCTGCTTAACATGACTTTTGCATCAGAGACATGGAGTCTGCATTGCAAGTGAGTCTAAGAGCAATAGAAAGGGCTATGATCTGCATTACACACAAATAAGTGGTTAAGAGAACAAACCAAAGTCGATGATCTAACTGAAAAATCGGTGAACCCGAAATGGAAATGGACCAGTCATATCGTAAGAAGAGAAGACGAAAGATTGACAAAGAAGATTACAGAGTGGCGACCATGGTAAGGAAAGCGTAGTGTGGGAAGGCTAAGAATGCGGTGTCCGTAAAGTAATGGATGAGAGAAGGATATGATCGTACAAATTGGATCAATAAAGGGAAGGCTTACATCCAATATTGGATAAAGGAAGCTTGATAAGAGAAAAGAAAGAAGAAAGAAACCTTCTTTAAATTAACAAAAATCAAAATTTTCTGTGAGTAAATTTGCTAACTCGCCAAATTAACGTTGCAGAAAGCTCAATAATGGTAAGTAAACTTTCAAGGAAACAATCTTTGTGAAAACTAAAACTCGAAATTGCAAAGCCGAATATAAATGCCACAACTACAGTAAATAGTAAGCCGTTATGTACTACGTAGAGTCGTTGAATCTCCAATCTAAATTCGAGCTTTAATTCCGAATTAGTTCGGAATTGATAATTTGAATTTTAAGTATGGTTTCAAAACTACGAATTTTGAAATCCAAACTGGAGATCAATGGACTAAATTTAAAATCTGTATTTGAATCTTGATAAACCCAATTTCGAAGATTCAAGCTTAAAATCTAGATTTGAAGACTCGAATCTCGAATCGGAATTCGACCTTTAGTTCGGAGTTCGGAAGTAATATTTCGAATTTGAAATACGAATTCAAACCAGCAGTACGGCAGAGTGGGGGTGCTGTACTACTGACATATAGAAAGTTAAGCAGAGGTATGCTTGGTCTGAGCAAGAATGGGTAACCACTCTGCGGCTCGGTGTGTCCAGCCCCCTCGACACTGTAAAGGTATAAGATTGTAAAAGGGAAAGAAAAAAGAAATACGAATTCAAATCTACAATTTTCGAAACTTGAACTGACAGATTGAAGCAAAAGGCTTGATGAGCTGAATCTTGAATTACCGATCAATGAGTCGACGATTTGAAGACTAGGATCCTAAATCCGAATTCGAGTTTACTTCGAAAATAAACATTCGAACTTCATGTTTGGAACTGGAAATCGATGGATTAAATTTGAAATTTGTTCTTCAATCTGAACCGAATCTCGCGAAGATTCAAATTTAAAATATAAATTCGAAAACTCAAATATCCAATCCGAATTCTAGTTCCGAGTTCAGAATTCGGATTTTGAATTTTAAGTCTGAATTTAAAACTTCGAATTTCGAATCCTGAACTGAAAATTGAAATAAGGCTTGATTCCAACCTGAAATGTGGGCTTGAAGGCTCCAATCTTGAATCCAAATTCGAGTTTTAGTTCGAAGTTCAGAACTAACTATGTTCAAAACTACGAATTTCATAATCTAAACTGAAAATTGTTGAACTGATTTTGAAATCTGTATTTGAATCTTGAGCACGGCTTGATGACACGAATCTCGAATTAGCAATCGAAGATTTGAACCTGAAATATGGATGCAAAAACTCGTATCTCAAATCCATATTCGATTCTCTGTTCGGAGCTGGGAATCGAAAATTCGAATCTTAAGGATTCGGGATTTGAATCTTAGGTATTCTGGAGTTTGGATATCCCATTTTTGTTAATTAAATAATTAATAAATGCAAATTTTGTGTCGTTTTAAAAATTCTACTGAGTTTTGTTTCGAGTCATGACGGGTCTAAGTAGGCTTTGAGTTAAATACTTAGGTACCCCAAATGTTCGATGTGATAGACAGTTCTAATTCGAATGAAATTCGATCGTTATATGTGTGTGTATTTCAAAGTAATGTTACTTATTACTTCTTAATACTTTCAATGACAGAATATTGGTGTTGTAAAACGTATGTTAGAAGGAGCAAAGCATTGTGTTTATTTAGACACCACGATCCATAAAATTAGTAAAGAACTTTTACACCTATTGTGAAATCAATGCCAAAGGGTATTTCGAACCACCCAATTGAAAGAAGCAGTTTATGTAAATCGGCTGAAAGTTGTATTACTAACCATGTTACAAATAGTAAAAGTATAGACGTAAATGAAACTGAACTTGATTAATTATATTTAGTTTCTTCAATATTATCTCCGAAAGCCTCCACAGGCTATCCGAAAATGGAACCTTAAAAAAGGTCTCGCCTCCTAGTGTGGTTGATACGTTTAATCATTTTACTTAAACTAATAATTCTAACTATATTCACATACTTTAATTTGTTCATATAATCAAAAGACGATTTTTCTGTTTAAATAAATCAATTCTAATCGAAATTTAACCTTTACAAGACATTCAGGTTAGTTACTGTGGTTTTTTCCTTAAAACTCTGCTTTACATCTTTATTTCCAATATAAACCAGACTGAGCACTGACTGTAAAACTTCTATTACATAAGAGCGCAATGATTGAATAGAAGAAGTAATTTAAATATTTGGGCGCAGTAAT
The DNA here is from genome assembly GCA_963082815.1 of Melanotus villosus. Lineage (NCBI taxonomy): Eukaryota > Metazoa > Arthropoda > Insecta > Coleoptera > Elateridae > Melanotus > Melanotus villosus. The sequence goes on from OY720421.1 coordinate 13,059,398, forward strand.
CAATGAGGAAAACAAGATAGAAGAATGGGGCATACTTCTCCATGCACTATCTGTTTAAAACAATACTAATATGAAGAGAAGCAAAAACAAAAATGTATAGAACGATAATACAACTGATTCTTACGAAAACGAAACGTGGACATCCACCAAGAAGGAGGAAAGTAAGCTGAGGGTTTTCGAAACGAAGGTATTATGCAGAATCTTTGGACCAACACAAGAGAAAGGGGTTTGGAGATAGAAATACAACTACGAATCAAGGACACTGTATCATCAAGCCGGCGTTGTAAGTATCATAACACAGGTAAGGAAAGGATGATGCCTGCACAACCTGCCGAATTTTCAACAGCAAGTCAGGAGCACCACATCCTAAAGGAAGTCCATGTACTATATGATCAGATGATGTGTACAAAGACTTACACAGACTTGAAAGAAAGAAAGATGGAAGGAAGTTGGTGAGTCAGTAAAGACCCTTGATGGGTGGTAAAAACCGTGAAGAAGAATGATTGAATGAAATTTAATAATACTACTAAATAATAAGGGGTAACGAGTATACCTAAGGTCAGATTTAATATAATGTCATACTTTTGTTTTTTAAAGCTCAAGCATGATTTTAAGGTAAACATAAGTCAAATTATTACTATTCACTAAATTGAAACCGTAAATATTCACTCTACTGAATCTTTTTTTTCTTGTTGATAGAACCCAAATGTTCAAACAATCAGTTATTCACTAAATTTTGCCGAAAACTTGTTTTAATTCTAAATCCAGCAAAATCGCGTTATTTTAAAAGAATTCATTTACTGAGGGTGGATTACTGCCACCAGAAATCATGAACTAGAAACGATTCGTTCACAAATTCGAAAGTAAGTTTGCAGCTCCCAAATATAATGCTTCGTTGTTTGCCAATATTAATTGTCCTCGTTCGAACGAAATTGAGCCTAAGCTTAAATTTATAATATTTTCCACCAAATACGACCACAAAAGTGTAATCTACATGAACGTGAGTATCTGCAATAATACGAGTTCGTACCATGTGTTTATTGGGTTACGTACAAGACTAAACGATGATGCTAACCAGAAAATCAAAAACAGTAACCAATTGTTTCAAACGCTAAATTTTTGGTCTCTAAGAATAACAAAGTTTTAAAAAACCTTAGTAAAAATAATGTGGATTTAACCAATACAGAAAATGTTACATCATGCTTCGAAATTTTCACCCTCTTTCCGCATTCCAAACCATCATTTACGATTACACCAAATAATTTGCAGTTTTAACTTTTAGGAATGGTGTTATTGGTAGAGTAGAAAAAGACTTTTTCTACTCTACCAATAACACCATTACTTAGTAACTGTTTCTGTTGCATTCTAATTTTACTTTAGAGTATTTGCGGTAAACCAGCTCCACTATCCATTTGGAAGAGTTTTTCAGTGTTACCTTCAGAACATATAAATGCCATCATCTACAAATAAAATGCATTTTTATGGAGATTGATGAAGTCATTGTACATTATAAACAACAAAGGGCCCACTGAGAATCCCCGAAGTACGCCTTATAGCTAGGCATTTTTCGTTATTAGAAAAAACAAAGCAATCTGCAGGTAAGACTCAAAAAACAACTATTCATCTAACGCAAAACTTAGGTTCTATAATAATACATTATTTATAATTTATAGGTTGAGGTACATACAACGGCAGTCGTTTGTACGAAATACAGTGTGATTTTAAATGATCGAGGACAATTTGAATTTGGCACCACCGTTTTTACTGTATTTCATATTTTGAATTTGGCTAAACGGATCAATATGGTAAGTTTCGCTGACAAATAACAGGAGTAACTCGCTAACTTTGTTGAAGGTTTCTGCACTTTGTTGCTTGGTTTTCGTAGTCCTATTTGTCGTTTTAATTTGACTGTTTGCTTCAGTTTTGTATCAAATCAATTCTTTTCAGAACTATTGTTGGAGCAAAGCTAGTTCGCCTAAAGAGCGCACATCTTGTCCTACAAAATAAAGGAAAGATAAAAATAGTTTAAGATTCTTTGTTATTCAGGTAAGTCAAAAAAAATTAATTGAGTTCAAACCTTACGTTTTCTATTTTGCAGCACCATTTCGATATGCCTTTTACGACTGAACAAAATGCTTTTATATTAAATTGGTATCCCAGAAGAGGATAGTGAATGGTGTTATTCGATGAAATTGTGCATGGAACAATTTCATGAAGTTTAGTTGTGTCTCCCAAGATGTTTGCTCAACATAAAAATAGAATTGTGAAGCGATTTGAAGATAAAGGCTGTATTTGTAAGGGCAAATCCAGTGGGCCACTATCCACTATCTGTTATAACGGAAGAGGTGATCGAAGACTGAATTGAAACAAGTCCTAATACATCAGTTTGAAAGCTAGCTACTTAAACAGGTAGGTACATGCACTTAATTTATCTCGTCATATTTCTATTCTACTGTTTTAGGTTTATGGTGCAGTTCTGCCAGAAAAGCTTTAGTTAAAAATTTGGATATGCATCCGTGAAAGGTGAAAGGTTAATCAGTAAGGATCGCTCACCCGATTTAACTCCATCTTTTTGGTGATTTAAAAACTAAAGTCTTTCGAAATCAACATGATAACTTAGAAGAATTGCAAGCTGCTATTGAGGAAGAAATCCACAACATAAATCAACAAGAACTACAACGTATGTTTGAAAATGTAAAAAAAGAGCTAATTTATGTTTAGATGCCGATTATTTCGAACATTTATTATTAACACCATTTGACCCATTTTCATATTTTGTTTATTTTGTCTTCTAATACAATATGAAAATAAATAATGACCAAAATTAGTTTCTTTTAATTATTATCAACATGAAAATAAATAATAGCCAAAAATAAGTTTTTTTTTAAATTATTAATATAATATTAACCATGCGTATTCAAGACACCACTGATAGAGCACATCAAACGGATTGCATATTGCCAACATAACAGTAACTTTGTATGGCACCAAATTTAAATTGGCTTCAATTATTTAAAATCACACTGTACATAGGCGAAACAACGGATCAGCACAGTGATTATACTCGTACATCAGAAAATAATAATTTAAAAAAAGAACAGAGTGAAAAGTAAAGGAAAAGAAAGTACAAAAGGACGAGAACACCAATCAAAGATAAGGAAAAATAGCATGATAAGATGAATAACATTAATGTTAGCATGAAGAGAATTAATTAAACATACAAAAGAAACAAAACAAACCCAAAAAAAGATACCAGGAAGAATTAAAACAAAACAGGTAAAGCGGGAAGATCACCACCAAAAAGGGCAAAATAAACTGATCAAGAAGGTTGTGAAAGACATGAATGATAGAGTTAAGGGATATATAGATCTTCTATGCAATGTTCGGTAATATGTACTACAAAAGAGTTGATTTCCGAAAGCGTTACAGACAAACAGACTGTAAAGGCAGACGCAGACAGAGAGATGGATAGACGGACAAACGGACGGATGGACGGACAATCCGTATCAATATTATAAAGAATATGAGCAACAAAACTAATACCGTATTAATTGATACAAAAATGAGATTATTAATTTAAGAAATAGGCCAATCGCCAATAGCAGCTAAATCAAGCCAAACGAACTGTTAAATAAACATGGTGGCGCCATCAATCAATCAGAACCTAAAATAATCCACTACGTGAGGCGCACATGCGAATGCAGGAACCTGCTAAATCATAGAGCATAAAATAATTTTCAAAGAGCATAAACTAACAAAACGAAAGTGTTTAAATTTCTGATAAAATAACACCACAAAACATACCATAAGGAAGCTTCACGTCGGCTCCTTTCCTTTCCTACAGTTAAAGGGCCAACCTATTGGTGTTAATAAAGAATGAAATTTCAACACGACTTTTCACATTTAAAGCCGTTGTTTTTAATAGTAACAAAAAAATATAATTGATGTTTAAACAACAAAGAAAAATAAACTTTAGCAATCATAGTAGCAGGTTGGAGCGAACATTTGTTTTCCAATTTATTGTAAAAATCCATTTTAAATATAGTAATTTCGAATATAGGACTTTTTTTCAACTGAATATGCTAGACCAAGAGACTTCAACGGGTAGTTAAACGACGAACTGTCAACTCCACTGAAGAACAAATGTTTAACACGAAGTTCCACATTTCAAACTGTTGTTTTTAATTTTCTTTTAATCGGAGGAACGGAACCCGTAGTCTGATTTAATAGCGAACGTCAAGTACCCTATAAAATTATTAATAATCTTATAAGAAGACAAAATGAAAATGAATATTCGAGATTCCTCAACCCTCCAAAACCTGAAAATCAAGAATTCCAAAGAAATTATATTAAAATTCCTTTTCATTCGACCACAAAATCCAGTTGGTAAACACTTTGTATTTCAAATTGCTAACGGTTCCAACAACGTTAGGAGTCATTTAGGAAACCTAAAAGACAAACTTTTAAGACTGAAGAAACCAGGAATTTACGAGATTAAATGCTTCCACTGTAATTTAAAATACGTACAGTAAGCGGCTAAAGTATGGAATAATAGTTATTTATGGTACAAGTGTGTTATAAGGAAAATAAGTCACGAGAAAAAACGGGTAAGCCACGAGCACGTAGTGCGAGTGGCTTTGTTTTTACGAGTGACTTGTGACCGATAACACACGAGTTCCATACATAATTTTATCCAACATCTCCATAATTCGTTAAAAACTAATGAATTAATTTGCACTGGATAGCCAATATTTGATGACAAAGGTAATTATTTACACAGATCGATATTATCAATCAAGAATTTCTTATCTTTTGAAATTTATGTTGCTAGGAGAATTTAATTCAAATGTCACTTTGAAATTTACTTTTACATTAATTTAATGTTAATGTTAATGTTAATAAGGAATAGGAATTTTTTTGATTCATCTATTGTTGTTATATAATAATAATTATTAAATGATTTAATACCTGAAATTGTTGTGTTTATTTATAAATTTAAGATATCCGTTGGCGTGAGTTATGAATCATTTATAACTCACTAGTGACTTATAGGGTATATAATTCAACTGAAATCAGTACAATTATGGTTGTAGAATTAGGAGATGTTGGATAAATTAATTAAAACTGGTTTGTTTCGGTTTTAATTAATTTATTCCATACTTTAGCGGCTCAATATATACTGGGCAAACAAAACGCAATTTTGGCATTAGATTCAACGAGCATATAGCTAATTTCAGATTCAATAGGCTAGAAACATCGTATGCGTGAAGCAAGGCACTAACTCTGATTTAAAAATTATAAAGGTATTATCTTCACCAAAGCAGCTAAATCATTTTGAGAGTGTTTTCATTTTTAAGAATAACAACAACATTTGGAGTAAAAACCTCGGACCGATGCGTTCTGTTTCAGCCAACTTTACTTTTGTACATTGGTAAAGAGAATATCTTCAGAGACTCCAATCAACCTTGTCAATTATTATTTTTGTGGTTTTACAGGGGTCAAATACACCATTGCTTTTAATTGTCAAAATATAATATGATTGTCATTTAAACAACAATGAAAAATAAACACAAGCAATCGTATTAGCGGGCTAGTTAGAACAAATATTCATTTTCCAATTTATTGTAAAAAGGCAATTTTGAAGATGGTATATAAAATTTAATTTCGAATATTCGACTTATTTTTGTACGAAAGACACATTCTCACTTGAATTTAATTTCATACTAAACATAAGCGCGCATTTAGAACGTCCATTATATCAGGAGACTTCAACAGTCAATCAAACAACGAACCTGTCAACGTAAAATCGTCGTTTCTGATAGTCAAAAATAATATGATTGTCATTTAAACAACAAAGACTAAACACAAGCAATCATATTAGCAGGTTAGTTAGAACAAACATTAATTTACTAATTTATTTAAAAAAAAGTCATTTTGAAGACGGTTTATAAAATTTAATTTAGAATATCATACTTATTTTTGTACACATTTTAAATTTAATTTAATTCCATACTAAAAATAATAGTTACAGCAGGCAACCTTTTCACGTAAGAGTCCGAACGGACGAGTGCTCCAATTGCCTTCTGTAACGAGTGCTATATCAGAGAGCAGTACCTATAATTGAAAAAAATGTTTGTGAAATCTCCTAAGCGTATTGACAAGCAGGTAAAAACATTTTGTGTTTAATCTTTGAATATTTTATATTCAAAGTGTTTAATACCCTGAAAGAGCGTGAGTCATATTTTAACTAGATTGCACTCCTTCAGTGAATTATTATGATATCTTCGCAGTAACAATCTGGATGTAGCTAAGTGTATTGGAGCAGCTAGCATGAAAGGTGAATATAATGGATTTACTGGGTGGTTAAGCGATTTTTCATATTTGGTGTTATAGTCACATTTTAAATTGAGTTTTGTCAGATACTACAAAATCCTCTGTTGCTGTCGCTGGTTTCTTTACTCTCATGAACTCACTTCCAAGGTTTTTTAAAGAATCATACCACAGAACGACTATCTGGCAGGATATAGGTCATAGTCGTCCTAGATTAAAAAAATTATTATCAAAAGGTGAAACTGGATGGTGGACGAAACATACAGCCGTAGCCCGAATTTTTGAAAATGTTAACGAGTTCAATAACGCATTGTATGTTGAGACGATAGCTGCACTTTTAGAAATCGAAGGAACAGAGAAATTTGCAGCAGAAAGCCAGAAATTTCAAAGATTCGTTATAATACGAAGCAATTTTGTTAGCTTAAATTGACATCCTAATATTTAATATTACAGGTATTTGGAAACTACCGGATAATCCGGATAAATCTTTTAGAATGCCACCAGTTAGTTTCTTCCGCAGCTAAAATCTATTCAGAAAGGTATGGCTGAAGCAAAAGCCGTAGCTGGTGTTTTTACTGCCTGGGTATCTAAAGAACTTTTGCCAAGAAATATCGACATAGAATTACAAGATGATTTTCTCTAAAAAAGTTGTGTACCGAAAAAAATGCCAGGAGAAACAAGTCACGATAATGTCGATAATCCTTTAAAAATGCAGAATTAAAATTTTCTGTGGAAGTTCACAACATAATCCTCGATCGAGTGATGGAAAGTATGGAAACAACATTAGCGAAAAATAAGAGACTACATGGTTTTAAGGCTGGCATTTACATGCAGTGGCTTTCTATTTGACGTGTCTAAAGTTGCATAACTACTTACATAAGTAGGGGACCGCGGGGCACATTTGACATACTTTTTGATTATTTAATTTTTTGAAACTCCTGTAGCTGTTTTTTATGTAACAAGCATTTTAGAGGATCCTACAGTGATGTAACTGATCAAAAAACATAGAACTTAGTTAATAATTTCTAGTTGTTTGTGTATAAAAAAATTATGTTTAGATGGCTGAAAACTGACAAATGTGCCCCACATATGGGGCAGATTTAACATACCAGTGGGGCAGTTTAGACATAGTGCAAAAACAGTTCAAAAGAAGTTATTTTATTTGATAATTATCAAAATTTAATTCAAAATGGTAATACTTATTTTTTAAAATCGGATCCGACAAAATTGCAACAATATCTTGCCGGTTAACTTCAGGTATATCGTCTACATCTGGGTAAAAAAACATATTTTTATTTAATTTCTTCCTGAGAAACTTTATCTTAAATTCTTGACTTCCCACTTCTATTTCTTCAAGAACTCTTCCTATATAGTACACAACGGTAGTTTTTGTTGGGAATTGGACCAAAACAAAATTGCCCTCCTCTATATTTTGATCGTCTGTTAACTCCATGATTGAATTGTTGCCCAAAGAGCTCTCTGATCTCAATGAAAACAATGAATCAGCATCACTTTCATCTGTTAAGTTTTGGTGTTTTCTTTTTTTGATTGTTTTTCCGAACACATCTCGTTTTACTCCCTTTTTCTTTGCATCTTTCTGTCTCTTTTTTTGGTCTCGTTCTTGTATTTCTTTAAATTCGGGTGATTCGGTATAAATTGTTGACTTGCATTTTTTTCTTGCCTTTCTTGCATTTGTAATAGTTCTCATGGTAGGTATAGGCCGTACTGTGCTTGGAGGGATCGTTTGATGCCTACCTACTTTTCTTCGTAAACTGGTGCTAGAACTGTCCATAGATGTGGATGATGTTCGTGCAATCAATTCGGAGGTATCTGTCCGGGTTGTTCTTTCTTCCATTATTTTATCAACATGAGAATTATCGAGTGAAGTTTCAGCTTGCATAAGGTCTTCGGGAATAATTTCTTGAGCAGTGGTGGTTGTAGAAACATCAAGCTCAGGTTCCATTTCTTCCACCTGCACAAAATCAGAGTCGTTGAATGCGTTTGGATTGAAGGGGAAAATGCCGGGTTTTCGAAATCCTCCTAAAATATTTGTAGGGGTAAATGATTCCAGAAAAGGACCGGCTGTAATATCTCCAATATCATACATAGAAATTGTTCGACCCGGATTATTAACCATCCAGTTATTTAAAGCTCGCTTTAGAGCTGCTTTAAATGAGAAAAATACCCCAACATCAAGTGGTTGGAGTTTATTGGAGGTATGAGGGGGAAACGATAAAAGTACGATGCCATTTTCGCGACAAAACTCTATTGCCCTAACTGTTACATGTGTATCGTGGTTGTCCATTAGCAACAAAAGACGTTTATCAGGTTCAGGCTTTGGATCAAAATGTTTCTTAATATGTTTTAAGACATCTAGAAATAGTTCTGCTGTTATCCATCCACTTTTGTTGCTTAATCCTAAGCTTCCCACTGGAGTTCCTTTTATAAAACTGTCTTTAAAACGCACTCTTGGAAAAATGTAAACTGGAGGTATGAAGTTGCCCGAAGCACTAATAATTCCCACAAAGGTTATGAGGGATCCTCTTTCCGCTGACACCGCTTGCCCGACTTGTTTTTGTCCAAATGTTGCAACAACTTTTGGCTGTTCCAAAACAGTTGTTATTCCTGAAAATGAAATAAAAAGTGCATAAGATAAAGTAGGTAATATATAATTTAGTCAACTGATACCTGTTTCATCAATGTTTAAAATTCTTGAAGGTTCAAAATTAAATTTTGTCAAAACTTTCTCAAGGTTCTGATAAAACTCCATAACACTCGGTTTATTAAAACCTTTAATTCTTGCTAGACTCGTATTTTCTGCTTTTCTCAAAGACAATCTATTTTTATGCCGCTTCATAAAATTCAACATCCAGTCTCTTCCCGACTTCTTTTTATCAACCCACTCTTTAGGCATTCTTTTATTATTTATTAGTGCATACTCGTATGCCAAAGATCTCACTTGCAGATAATTCAGACCGTAATTCAAATTACAACACTTTTGTAAATATTCAACTAATATTAATTCTTCCGAGTTGGTAAAAACCTGTCTGCTTGTGTACTTGGAGGAAAAATTTTCGCCTTCGTCTTCAGCCCCTGAATCTGATTGACTAACATTTTCCTTAAGCTTTTTCAGGCGATACAATAAGGTTGTTCTGTTTAAGTTATAAATACTAGCAGCTTGTCGACATGAATATCTCCCCGTGGTAATATCATTTAAGGCGCTTTTGATATCAGATTCATTGATATCACATCTATTAGTAGTTTTTTTATAATTGCGAACCATTTTGTCGCCTAAAAGAATAAATTAGAGCAATGTTAATAATACGAATTTAACTTAAAAATATGACCATATACCCAATGGGGCAGATTTGACATATGGCAAATGTGCCCCATTGCAACATGTCAAATGTACCCCACCGTGACAAAAATTACATATTCGAAAGAGACACGCTAACCTCTAATTATTTACGAGTTTTGCATGTATGGAATTCACAACAAGTATTGTGTTATTGCAATAACATAATATCTAGGAACTTGGATGCTGTTTCAAGAAACTTACCTGCAGTAGAAAATATGCCAAAATTAAATTATTTAGCACTGGTTTTCAACAAAATTAATTTTCATCAACAAAACACCTGTTCTCAACCGCCAAAATAGAACCAAATGAAGTTAGCCGCGTGATCTAACATATGAAAAAGGATTGAAAGTAAATAATAATATTTGGGCGGAAAATTTGAATTGGACAAAACTGCCCCACTGTCAAATGTGCCCCGCAGTCCCCTACGGATTTGTGTATGACTCAAAACTGTAGAGTCGGGTAAATAACTGACAAGTTGAGATGATTAAATTGTTTCTTGGAATAATACGAAATAGGTTGCCTTCGAATTCTGTTTCATATTTTAAATATTTCCTATTATCTATCGCAGTCCGTTAGTTGAGTTGCCTATACGCTACATTATGAATGGTACTGAGTTACAACGATATTTCTAAAATCTTATTTCCATTATTTCCGAATTAATTTGCATTTTGGAAAAATGTTCGTATGGCATTTGAAAAGGAGATGTTTTTATCTATCTGTTGACGTCACCGCCACCCCTACATTAAAATTAGTTCTACTACTCTATGTGAGATACATGAAACGAAATGAAACGAGATGAGACAATTAAAAATCTCTCTTGAAATTACCCACTGAAACTTCAACAATTCAAAAGCATGAATTTCATTCTTAATTTAAAATGTTCAAAATTCAGATTTTGAGTTCATAGTATCGTTTTGGAATAATTAAATTGGAAGTTTCAGAGTTTAAATTTATTTCTGGAGGACCCAAAACCATTGCCTTATAGCAATTAATTTGTTTCAAATTTTAAATTCACGATTGGACTTTGAATTAATTCTGTGCGAAATTTTTTTATCACGATTTAGATTCTAAAAATTGAAATTTCAGCAGTTAATTGAAAAATTCCTGACTCAAAGCTTAAATAATCCAAACTTCAAGGCTTATTATATTCCTGTGAACTATAAGTAGGTATTCTTGAGGCTTTTTAAATTCTTTTTTTTTTAATTCGATCAAGGCTTTGGCTGTGTTTAATAGATAAATTAAATAAATATAAAATACAACATTACTTTCAGTTTTCAGTCTGAACATTTTAGAAATTCTAAACCAGATTGAAACTCAAAAATTAAATCCTGATATTATATTCCAAATTTTGAATTTTGGACAGCTATAAAGGCCTTAACCCTCTATGCTGCCGTTCAGACTTCCTCGCAGAGTGTAAGTGCCGATATCTTTACCTAACCCATTTTCATCTACACTTTCGGCATTTGCTCTTTATCCGAATAGCGAATATTCGTACACGAACAACGCAAGTGTGGAGCCGGGGTAAGAAGTATAAATTTGCCATTGGATCTAAATCCAAAAGTTCCAATTCCACAAGGATTCTACGCGCCTTATTTGCATAATATTCATTGAAATTTAAAATCCAAGTTTTTGATTCATATTAAATATTTCCATTTCAGATTTGAAATTTCAGAGGTGGGTAAAAAATATCTAAATAAAAATTTTCAGATGCGTACCTATTTTAAAGATGTTTAAACACATTGAAGCTTATTTTTGAATTATTAAAAAAAAAGGTTAAAAGACTCAGCTTCAGCCTGATTTTAAACATTTAGAGAGTCGAAATCAAAAATTCAAATATTGATTTAATATTCTAATTTTTGAATCTACTACAAATTATAGCCATGCCTCTGTATTAAAAACCCTAATCTCCGATTTAAAATACAAAAATTTCAATTTCCTAAACTTTGTATGATCTTCACTAAAATTTCAACTCACTTGAAATTCAAAATAAAATTTCCAATTCGAACTGGAGTATTTTAATTTAATATTAAAATCCTAATTCAGAATTAAAATAATTCAAACATTTTTTGTCACTCCATTAACACTGCCATTCAAGCCCATATTTTTATAATCTTTATAATTTTGAAGTTTATTATGTTCGAATTGATTATTCAAAAAGCGACAAAAAAAATCGGTGCTGTAAATTAATCAATATTTTCAGTTTGGACTTAAGAATTCTAGAAATTTTAAATTAAAAGGTCGAATTTTAATTTTTGAATCTGAATCAAATACAAACTCAAAATCTCTAACGCAGTAGAATTCTAAAATCGTGAAATCGACTTTGAATCTGAAAATTCCATTTCGAATTCTGTATTCATCTAAATTCAAAATTCTGACTGAATTTTTAATGTGGCCAAACTACAAACTTAACCACTGAAATTTAGTTTTGTATATTTGGATATTTCATTTGGATTCAGATATCAACAGTAAATTAGCATTTGCACTCTTATTTCAATAACTGTACGAATTCTTAATTTTTTGTAATTTAAAAATTGGAATAATTAATTTTAGAGTAAAAATACACGCGAAACCTTTCTTTTATGGTAATTAAATATGCTTTAAAATTAAAGCTCAAGATCGGGCTTTGATTTAATTTCAGCAGTGGATTGGAAAATTCCTAACTCAAAGCTTAAATAATCCAAACTTCAAGACTTATGTTTGTAATTATAAGTATCAAGGCGTTGAATGCATTTTAAAAGTAGTTGGAGGTGAAAATTAAACAAATATAAAATACAAGATTAATTTCAGTTTTCAGTTTCAACATTGCAAAAATTCTAAACTGGATTTCTAATACCGACTTTACATTCCAAATTTTGAATTTTAAACAACTAGGAATGTTCCAATTCCCCAAAATTTAAATTCTACCCGCCTTATCTGCAGCATAATATTCACTGAAATGTAATATCCAAGCTTTGGATTCATTTTAAGTTTCAAAATCGAATTCCCAAGTCTTACTTGAAAGGCTTTATTTAAGTATTTCCACTTCAGATTTGAAGCCCACAACAGTGGGTTAAAAATGCCTAATCTGAAACAACAATACATCAAATTTTTCAGGCGTTAGTTAGATAAGTTAGACGTTCTGGGGCTTTGAATTATATAAAAAAATATCGTCTGGCGACTTGTTTCGAATTTAATTATAGAGCATCTTGGAAAATCGAAAACCAAAAACTCAAAGTGATTTTATATTCTAAATTTAAACCTTAAGTGAAAATTATAACCCTTCCAAACTTCGGCTTAAATACAAATATTTTAATTTCCCAAATACCGAATTCTGCAGTGCTTATTTGTACAGTCTTCACTAAAATTTGAAAGCCCAGTTCTCAGATTTTGAAGTTCGAAATTTAAAATAGAGTTTCCACTTGGAACTGGAAACTTTTAATAAAGAGACTTCTTGAATTAAAAAATTCCTAATTCAAAATTAAAATAATTCAATCCTTCTTTGTCATTCTATTTCCATTTCCATTCATTCAGACCCATATTTTTATGATCTTGAAGTACTTTTAAAGTTTAGTAATGTTTGAATTGATTATTCAAAAGGCGACCAAAAAAACCTGTACTGTAAATCAATTACAAAATTTTCAGTTTGATCTTGAAAGTTTTAGAAAAGCCAATTGAAAAATTCAGATTTTGATATTTAATCTGAAACCAAATCAAACTCAAAATTCTAAAATCATAGAGTCCAATTTGACTCTGAAAATTCAAATTTAAAATTTGTACTCATCTAAATTTAGAATGTTCACTGAATTTTTTAATGTGCCCTGATTTCAAAATTAACATCTGCAATTTGTATTGGTATTTGGAAATTTTATTCGGATTAAGATATAAAAATCGGAATTTCAGCAGAATAATACGAAATAGTTTGCCTTCGAATTCTGTTTCATATTTTAAATATTTCCTATTATCTATCGCAGTCCGTTAGTTGAGTTGCCTATACGCTACATTATGAATGGTACTGAGTTACAACGATATTTCTAAAATCTTATTTCCATTATTTCCGAATTAATTTGCATTTTGGAAAAATGTTCGTATGGCATTTGAAAAGGGGATGTTTTTATCTATCTGTTTACGTCACCGCCACCCCTACATTAAAATTAGTTCTCAAAAAATGGCGCAAAGTCTGCATATAAGGTGTAAACTCCGCCGTTAAGTTCTTTGTCACCGCAAAAGTTTGATTTAATAAATGGATAACCGTTTGCTATCTGACGCATTAGAAAATTTGGTTTGATAAAAATGTTACTAAAGAAAATCTACTTAGATAACTCACACATTACTCAAACAGCTGGAATATATATTAAAAAGATCAGTTGATGAAGAATATGTGCAGCTTCAACAAGAAAAGTTTGATTTATTCTACATTTAACTCTTGCAAAAACAAAGTGTTTTAGCTAACTCTTAGTTTGGCCCGTTTCATTTGAAATCCCGGCCTGATCTGAAGTAGGTACCCAGCACGTATAAAAAGTTCCAAGTCATGCCTTGAAACAATAGAAATTGCTGTTGCTGAATCTGTGTTACGCCAAGATCACATCAATCACTCTGTTTTCAAAGAATTTCCCTCTACTTTTGTAAAAAAAAAAAATAAAAACTTATGCTTAAAATCCAACAAGAGTGGGTTTTCTGTGAGGATACGGTAGAGAAAAGAATTAGCTACCAAACGATACCATCAGATTAAATTTATTATCTAAAGTTGATTCGGATGCCTTTGCAAATTTTTTTAAAGAATTTGTCAGCGTAGTGGTGGATTATGAGATTTAAATACAACTTTCGTAAATCAGCTGTTTCAAAATAGAAGAATTCATTTATAAATGTTAAAATATTTTGAGAAAACAGTTTAAAGCCGTCCCTGTTATGGTGCTTCTGCTTATAACACTTGTATTGCCAGTTGTGAAATTGCGGGGCTGGATGAACGAAGTATAACTGAAAGTAGGAATTATGAACAGCAACATTTAAGACATACGTGCTTAGTGGGTTGCCTAGCTCAGATCAGTGAGAGCCATGACATTATATTGATTGTTCTTTGGGTAGGTGTCGTCCCCTTACAGCGAAAGCCGGAATTAAATCAATACTGTACAATGGCTCAGCTGATAAGAGTCCCTCTACTTGTTAAGTTTACAAGCAGTAAAGCAAGCAAAGCAGGAGGTGGTCTCAAAAAACATGGCCGTAACTGCAGAAACGAATCAAAATAAAAACGCTAATCGTATTAAGTAATAGGCAACCTTAATAAAACAGTGAGAGTGAAATGTCGATTAACAAATGGCTGTGATAATGTATTTGTTTATGAAGTGTAAGTCGTGTATATCGGACGGGATTCCCTACGAAGATTCGTGTGTTCATTGACCACCTGGTTGTTGCCCGCTGTCAACTAGCCCTAATTGGTCAAAATAAAATGGGTACGAGAGATGCAATCGAAGTTCGCATTGAAAACGTGCAATAACCGTGAGATGCTAGACTGCGTCAGGGTTTAATTTTCGCCATTGAAAACCCACGAGCTCGACGGATGCCTCCGCTGGTGGAGCAGTACCCCTTGAAGTCCATGGAATCGCCCCGCAATGGAGACATGGTCAGCTCGGTGCACGTCGGCGAGCGCGCACATTGCCCGCGAAATCCCATTACTCCATCACTCTGGACGGCGCTCTATGATTACGATGCCCAAGGCGAAGACGAGCTCTCCCTCAGGAAGGGCCAAATTGTGGAGGTCCTCTCCGAGGACGCTAAGATATCAGGCGACGAGGGTTGGTGGACGGGAAAAATCGGGGATAAAGTCGGCATATTTCCATCTAATTTCGTAGTATACGACGATCCCATCGACCACGTAAACTCTATAATCAGCGATATACATCCAATCGAAATTGACTTTGGTGAATTAGAACTCGAGGAGGTAATCGGGGTTGGTGGGTTCGGTAAAGTCTACAGGGGTATATGGAAAAATCGCGAAGTAGCAGTTAAAGCTGCCAGGCAAGATGCCGACGCTGACACTTCGGTGACGCTTGACAACGTATTGAAAGAAGCCAAACTATTCTGCCTGTTGCAGCACGAAAATATCGTTTCTTTAGAGGGTGTGTGTTTACAAGAACCTAATTTGTGTCTTGTGCTTGAATACTGTCGTGGTGGTTCTTTAAACAGAGTACTGGCAGGTCGTAAAATTCGACCCGATGTTTTAGTTGATTGGGCTATTCAAATAGCACGTGGAATGGACTATTTACATATTGGAGCACCTATATCTCTCATACATCGGGACCTGAAGAGCTCTAATGGTACGTACTATTTATAGGTGTCTTCATCCAGATTAATTAATCATCAGAACCCCTAAAACTAATTAATTTATTGAAAGATTTTACTTTCATTATTTGACATCCATACGTCGGGAGAAAATTGATGTTTAGGCACTCTTCTTGTTACTATAAAGCCCATTGTAAAACTAGGAGAAATTTGCATATAAAATTATGGGGCAATCAACCAATGAAGACCATTTGAAATGATAAAAGTATTCGTACTATGGCCGTACAGTTCAGATTCAATGTTGCACTTACGGTTTAAATTGAGTAATTGGGTAGAACAAGAGGCAATTTTATTTAAAAAATTAACTGTTAGTTACTGCTTCAATTTCTGTTGGGGCACTTTTCAAGATACAACCAAGCACATAGGAATCGTAAAACCCAAGGTTTTATTACTTTACCTTTTGCAGTCCTGAAAAAATTTAGTTCCTTCTAGAAAAGAATAGGGTTTTCAAAACAAAAGTATTATTTCCAAAGTAAACCAATCGGTTCGGATATCATTCTCAACGTCTGAAGGGAAGTGTAAGTCGAAAGGGTATTACGAGAGATTAATGTTCGATCATATAAACTTCCCTTTTATGCTTTACATAAAAGCTTCCGATCGTATTTTAGAGTCGAGTAAAGGGTGGAATGTGAACTAAAAGGTACTTTATAAAAGGTCGACAAAAGTATTGGAAGATGCCAGAAGTTTATTCAGATCTCCATTAATAAAGTTGGAGTTGGAAAGTGATGTCGATTTCTTTGAATTAAGACGTCCTCAGTAACATTTCTATCGATTAATAGGAAGTGGTTTTCGTGATATTTTCGTAAAGGAAATATTCAATTGGCTGGGAATAATTTTTAAAATAAAAACCTTTGGAAAAACTTGGATTTTTCATAGTTATTAGCTGAATATTCTTATATGCTAGATTTTCCTGAATTTTTCGAAAAAGAAAACTGAAAAAAGTTTCAAATGCATGTTTTGAAAACGTCTCTTGATCTAAGGATTTAAACATTTTTGCACTATTGGACTATAAGCACAAGAAAGTAGAATTTTCATGGGGAGATTTATGTTACCTAATTAAATTAAACATTAACTAACTTAAACGAACAACATTATAAACGTTGCATCAATCCGGTTGAGAAATAAGCGTTTTTACATTAAAACCTGATTCAGGTATCGGTTAACATTACGACCCATTAGTTACTTAACTATTTATAAAAATGATGTTAAAATTAGATACGTGAAAATGTTATATCATTTCTCGGTATAATTGTTATCTGAATATTGATAATTTTATATCGCTTCGTGTCTATTTTCTGTAATATCCGTTTTCTAAGAATCCGCTTACTTTTATATGTTTGATAACCTAATCTATTAAAGTGCTAGTCGAAAATGGGATATTTTTATGGCGGTTTTAGAATTTGATCCCGAAAATTGTTTATCTGTGTGAATTCCACGTTTCTGTTTATTCCAATTAGTAGATAAGAAAAATTCCCTGTCGCATATTTTCTAAATCTCTTACATCTTAGCAAACAACTTTTGCAGAGTTTATTATAGAAAAGTGAAAAAAATTCGTATAAAGGACATGGCCATTTGTGATCGAGTTCACTTTTAATGAAGTTCCCTTTCGTTAAAACGTCCACTTCGCTGATAAAATTAACATGGCTTTAATGTGCGGACTAAAAAGCTGTAATCGTTGAAAGTAAGAGCTTTTTTTATCGGTTTATCCACTAATTAGCACAATCCCTGCATCAAATATCTAGAAATTTAGAAGAGCACCAACAAGGAATTTGAAGGCTTTTTCCTACCAAATACGAACCCGCGAGGCAGAAACAAACAGAACAACAAACATACGGTTAATTTTCTCCACAGGGGTAATTTGTTTGTACAAGATTAAATTTTAGTTTACGTCGTTTGGGTCTCCAGAGAAATTAGGTTATCTGCTGATATTTGTAGTCCATTTTAATGGTGTTATTTTTATCCCTCGCAAATCGTAAAGTTAACAGGTTGATTCTATAATTTTTAATGTTTTCATATGATTGACATTGGAGTGCTCATTGGTTGCCACGCTGTTTGCGACACAGCTATTATCCTACTTAAGGTACTGGTTGTGGTGTTGTTAGGTCGATAACCGTGTTTAGATTTTATCAGCAAGGCCATATCGCAATGAAAATTCAACGCTGTGTTCGGGTCATACTAAATTGAAAGACTCTAACCTAACGAAGATTACTTTCACGTACGTAAATAAAACAAGCTTTGATAATCGCCTAGCCAAAAGTTTAAAAAACTCGTTTGTAATGAAATGCATCGTAGCAAATGTTAATGTTACAGCTGCATCCGAGATAAGTTTATATTCGCAACAACGTTGTATTACATTACCGTGTAGATTACAATCTATATTTTTAAGGTTGTGCTGCTATGGTTCTGTTATGCAATTTCCTGTTTTAATTACCCGTTAATAAATACTCCTCACGAATACCGTAATAAAGTTTGTTTTTTTAAATTTCTTTAATAACACTCCTAAATAAGTAAATTCAATCAACTTCTTGTAGATTTAAAATTATCAAAGATATATGCATATGTTTAAGATTGTCATTCAGTAGTTGCTTTAACTGATTTAAATAAGCAAGGTTGTAGCTATGTGGTTTTAAACATAACAAGTGAGGTATGTAGGTAGGCATTTCGAGAATGTATTCGTCCTCGTGCAGATTCGCGAGATTTAACATTGCAAAAAGTGTTGTTACAATAATAGAAGTCGTCTGTAATTGCTGTTTTTGCAATTTTTTACATAGCTCCAGTATTTTCCGGTTATAACGAAATCTAAGTTGTTATAACCAATGTCTAATCGTACTGCTACAATTAGAAACAAATCGAAACAAATAAACTCTTTGGGAGATGCGGGAGATGTATTTATATCACAATTTTTTCATGATCCAAACATGTACTGATCCTTTTTATCCTGATGTAAAACTAAAATTGGGCAAGGCTTAAAACAACATGGAAAAAGAACAGTAGAACGGTTATAACGAAATCTATGTTGTTATAACCAATGTCTAATCGTACTGCTATAATTCGAAACAAGATAGGTAATAGGTACATAATGTTCTGATTTTTTTAATAATCTAAACATGTACTGAACATCATTATCGTGGGATAAGGCTTAAAAGTTAAAATAACTGGCAAACAAGCCACTAAAATTTTCACAAAACACGAAACACTGTGCAATGGGGCCAAACTTTGGCAAAGAGAAAAAATGTAAGGTGAAATGTTCCAAATTCCTTAGCTATGTTTATTACTTAAACCTATGATTTTTTGGAGAAAAACAAATACATCACAATAGGATCCTTGCGTACTTGTGAAAATTGCGAGGCTCAGATAAGGTACGAAAACATTTTTGATTGGCATTACAATCTGAACAAAATTATCTAGACTAGAACAAACGTTCCGGTACTGTCGAAAAGACATCCAAAACAGTTATTATATGAGCAAATCGCAAAATAATAAATAAGGAGTTAGCTCCTGCTCCCATCATTGTTTTAATTTGTTTTAAGTTTGAATGGTTTGGTACTGAATATTCATTTTCTTTATCGTATTGCTTCGTCAAGCTTTCGGTTTCTTTGTAATTGTTATTGATTGAAAAATAAACAAAAAACATTAGAAGATTATGAATAAATTTTGGTTTGAAGACTTAGGATATTTGGAGGAAGAACTTTGTAATTTCAAATTTGGCGGAATAGATTTATTAATTCTATCCAACCCCAGGAGTCTGATTGTTTACAGAAATTTGATTACTTTAACAATTTTATTCCATGTAGAATAATAACAGTATGCTCTAATTGAAAGCGGAAAAATTCCAATAATAAATATATTTTTTGTGTATTTCTTCAATAAGTTCTGCCTCCTGGGCTGCAACTCGACTACCAATGAATCAAAGTGAAAGATGTTACATTCCAAAGAAGTCTGAAATGTCCTCTTTCCGAGGAGTACATCAGTTTTCGATATAGTCTCACAAGCAGTTGCAGTTCCAGGATGTTTTGCCTCACCCACCTTATAGCCTAGACCTGGAGCCATGTGCCTTCTGGCTCTTTCCGAAGCTGAAGAAACACCTGAAGGGCACGCGCTTCGCATCCGACGAAAAGGTTATCAATACAGTGCGTTGTTGGTGTCGTCAAAAGGTATCTTCTTTCTCCGACAGCATGCAGACACTAGTGCATAAATGCCAGTGGGAACTATGTCGAAAAATAATATACTAAAAAAGGGCATTTCAGACTTTCTTTTGATTATAACATCTTTCAGTTTCATCAACCAATAAACGAGCTACAACCCAGGAGGCAAATCTTATTGAACAACCCTCTTATCTGTATAAATTTACATGTTTCCACCCTAATGTCATATAAACAAGCAGGAAACTAAATTTCTTCAGCATCAGGTCGTTGTAAAGGAACCATCCCTTTACCTGTTTTTATTCATTGTAATCCTTGTTCTTAGTTGTATATGTATGGAAGAGCATTAAATTAAGTATTTATTAAGGCAAAAAGTTTGTTTCGTTTACTTTCTAATTAAAATTCGAAATAATTTTTAAACCAGAATGATTAAATCTCCCCAAAGAAGTCACCTGAAATTTCCTATTCAACCTAAAAAGGCATCAAATTAAATATTTATTAAAAATAAAAAAGTTTTAGTTTGGTATAGTTTTTAATTAAAATCCGAAGTAATTTTTAAACCTCAAAGATTAATTCTCACTAAAGAAAGAAGTCACCTGAAATTTCTTATTCAACCTACAAAGGCATCAACTTAAATCGAATTAAATGTTTGGTTTAGTTTTTAATTAAAATTCGAAGTAAGTTTTAAACCGCAAAGGTTAAATCTCCCCAAAGAAGTCACCTGAAATTTCCGATTCAACCTAAAAAAGCATCAAATTAAATATTTATTAAAAGTAAAAATGTTTCAGTTTGGTTTAGTTTTTAATTAAAATCCGAAGTAATTTTTAAACTACAAAGATTAAATCTCCCTAAAGAAGTCACCTGAAATTTCCTATTCAACCTAAAAAGGCATCAAATTAAATATTTATTAAAAGTATACAAGTTTCAGTTTCATTTAGTTTCTAATTAAATCTCTAAAGAAGTCACCTGACGTTTCCTATTCAGCCTAAAAAAAACTTGAACCTCTGTTTGGGGAAACTCCTGTTTAAACTCGTTTTTGTTTTTAATGAAAATATCCAAATTTTCGTCAACTAAAAATTAAATCGTTTTATGCCTGAAAAATCTATTGTAATTCCCTATTTTGTAAGGAATCCTAAGAGCATTCAGCTTAAAACAACTTGAAGAAACTCCTGAAAAACTTTCCATTGCTTTTTAGCACAATATCAGTAATTTTCATCAACTAAACACGAAATCGCTTTATGCCTGAAATATTACTGTAATTCCCTAGCACCAAGCCTACGAGCATTCAGCTTAACCTAAAACATCTTGCAACTCCTGAAAAGCTTTCCAATGCTTTTTAATAAAGGATTAAATACGAGATTAAATACTTAAACCTCAGAAATCGACTGTAATTCCCCCTTTTTTCAAGGAAGCCCATGTTCGAGGAAACCCATGAAATTTCCAAAACTTGGTTTTTAGATTAAACATTAATAACTTGTCTTATCCAAGATACTGAAAAAAACGCCCTTTTTTCAGGTTGCCCCAAAACATTTCGTCTGAAACATTCCAACTTTGTTCCTAGAAACTCATAAAGAGTTTTAAAACTTCCAAAATCGTTTAAACGCGTTGTTAAATAAAAATCAATAATTTAACCAAGCAAGTAAATCGTTTCCTCCTTAGGAATTGCCTGAAAGTTCTTAGTTTTTCTGGTAAGCTACGAAAATTTCAGATTATGTTTAAGGAAACCCCTGATGGAGTTTAAGGTTTCAATAAATCGTTGAAACTCGTGTTTAGATAAATTTATCAATAATTATTCTTAGAACCAAAAAGTTTATTGTTTTACTTTTGAAAAATTCAACTTGATAAAGCTTAGAATTTGTTTAACAAAGCTCCTGATGAGCTTTGAAATTTTCGATGATTTTTATTAACCAAGAAGATAATCGCAGTTTAATCCTAAAGAATCGCCTGAAAGTTCCTCGTTTTTCTGGTAACTAAGAACACCAGCCTGAAAATCACAGATTATGTTTAGAGAAATCCACCAAAAGTTTGGTAACTTCAGAAACTCATTTTTAAGTAAAAATATCCTGAAAAATCTACCGAATTTTTCTGTTCTTTCAGGTAACCTACGAATATATTATATTTCACCTGAATAAGCTTCGATTTTGTTGAGGAGCTTTAAAAATTTCCAAAACTGTTTTTTAAAATAATAAACGGTAATTTTTCTAACTGAAGAGTTTATTGTTTCACTCCTGAAAAATCGGCAGAATTTCGGTATTTTGACCTAATTTTACAATCGCCTTCTTAAATTGAAAACTTGACTTCACTTCCGCCCAATCATTCTTAAATTCATATTTAAATATATATTTCACAGGTGAATCCCAAAATTTCAAAATTATTTTCAGATTCTTTTAAAATTTTCAAATTCGAGCTCTGAAATTGGGATTTTCTACAAATTCCAGTTTCTTAAACACTAACTGATTTAGTTTTAAAATCTCGAGGTCGAAAACCGTATTAAGATTTCAAATTTTTAAATTTAAAGTGAAAATTTTCAGGCTGATTTTATTTACAAAAAAATTATAATATTATAAATAGTTGCTTAAGGCATCAACTGAGAAACTTGACTGAAACACAAAATTTTATGTTAATTCTTTACGTTAAATTCCAAATTCGATTATTTCAAAATTCTTTAGGAATTTTATTTTGCAATGCAAAGTTCAAGAAGACAACATGTTTGGGGTTTAATCTACAATTTCAAGCTTTGAAAGCTTTTTTTTACAGTATGTATTGCCCTAAAATTTGTAATTCTAAGAGCTCCACGTTAGCTGAATCTAACTTAAATTCAAAGTGTTAAAACCACAAAATTTCAAAATTCAGACTTCAATGAAAAACTGAAATGGATCAAATCACAATTTTTAATTTACCTTCGAAATATTGGTTTTAAAGAATAGAGATTTTGCACAAAATTTAAAAAGCTTGTCTGGGATAGAAATTGTGAATATTTCACTTTAAATCTTATTATTAAAACTTCGAATTTGGACTAGAAATGCCCCAACCTTCAAGTCTGTGAAACTGAAACGAGCACCGTTTATTACAAGAAACACTTTTATTTAATAAGATAAATTATAGGTACGAATTTCAAGGTTACATCGGAAATATTGGCCTTAAAAGTGTAATTTTTGACATGACATTCGAAAACTAGTTTAAATGCAAGCTTTGATTTTAATTTTATCATTTACAATTACATTTGCACTACCAAACACATTTCAACTTAAAAGGTTTCTTCTCCAAAGCCCAACTTCTAAAATTACCTTGAAAATCTTAATGTCAAAAATTACCCCCAAATTTCAAAATTTTGGAAGAATTTAAGGCAGAATTTATTTGCAAACCATTATGCTTACCTAAGTCTCATGTTAAACTTTTAAACGAATTATACGTTTTTGGGTCCTTCAATTAAACAATGATAGAACCTAAAAAGCCCCCATTAAGAGCGTTTTTCACGGTCGAAACTTCAACCTTGGAAAATTAAACGGATGAATTCAAAATTCCAGATTAATTTAGTTCACATGTCTAATCACTAAGCCCTTAACAAAGTAGCTATAAATTTAAATCGCATTCTTTAGAACAATAGGTCACTTGATTAAACACTAGAAGGATATATTATTTGTTTATTGGTATATACAGCAAGTTAGTTATTAATGTTAGAAGTAAAGTTCCCATAAACGTAAAGATAAGCCAGTTTATAAATATGTAAAAAGCACGTGCTCGTTTCGTTGTCGTATCCTATTAGATAACGTTGGAAAGCCATTGTTGTTTATGGATTACAGGAAAAGGATTTCATGATAATGAAACAACGATTTTATTGGATAGGTATAAGCGTATAAGGACTGTGATACGTATAAAAAAGTCTTTAATTATTTCTACTCAACTGCCCTTTTAGAAATGTAGAAAATTTAAAGGGCTTCAAAAACTGCTTATAAAATCATAGTTATAAACTAAATGTATTGAAGTTTTCTGGAACCAAGCCTTCTGAGCTAAGTTCCAGAAGCCTAGGAACAGAAATCAATGGAAGCAAAATGTTAACTTACGAAATAACATTACTGACGTTGGAGTTACTCTAGGCGTGGTGAAATCCAAAATTAGACAATGCAAAACCGAACGTGACTTTGATCTTTGCGAAGGTCTCTCCTACGTACTTGTATTACTGATAAATAATTACGAAGAACAATTCGTTTAAAATGTTTGTTTCAGATAGGTTTAGATAAGGAAATTTATAAAATGTAGTACACAAACAAACATCAAACAATGATACGAAATGTTTTGTACGTATATTTGTGAAGCGTAGAAATCCCCAATATTTCGGTGGAATGTGACTTGAGAAAAACTAATAAAAAACAGAACTCCGAAATAATAGCTACAAAAAAACCGATTTAAGTCGCCATGTTTTTTTCTGAAGCGGTGCTTCACTTTCTTTGATACCAAACCGCTTCCTTTTTATCGTACTATTTTATGTGTTAGATTTACTTCGTAGTTCCGAGTTAGCTATAAAAAATATATATGTCAAATCGATTTGTTGCAGAATGTCTTCTCTTGCCTTTTTCGTGAATTTCCTCTGTATGGGAAATTCTAGCTTGCTTGCTTTTTTGAAGTGAGCTCCCGTTTTAATAGCGTGTAAATGAATTTCGTGCCTCCAAGTTATTACGAAGTTTAACTTTCTTCAAAAGTAAAATTTCGGTTAGTCACGCAAACTTGGATCTGCACTGTCTTGCTTTTTTGATGCATTTTTTTATTAAAACACTTTTGAAGCTATTATCGGCCTGAATTTTAACTTTTGTTAATTAATCATCTTAGCTATAAATAAACACAAGAAACATTGAAACTTAAAAGATTAGTTTCAGTATTGTGAGATACGACAATTTTTTTATTATTATCATACTGAAGATGAATCATTATGGCCTACATTTTTTTAAACTGGTACGTTTTTTGACGTAACAGTTGTGGTTACTTATTTTAAAACTAAATTTTAAAAACTCTGTTCTTCTCTTACTATCCTAATTATTGTATAAACTAAAGCTGTATTTTATATCACTGGGCTCAGCATCAAACAATTAGCAACCTTTTGAAGTAAGGCATCCTTAGTTGGTAAATCAGCTTTACTGCAGAAAACAATTAGTAAAAGGGTCAGTGTCCGTTTAAAAACGTCGTGTAAACAATGTTTCGAATGGCCGTTAGAAAGAGGTAATACAGGTTTCTTTGCTTATTACTGTGTAAATCCCATTAAAAACATTTTACTTAATAAGAGGCTGGTTCTTTAATTAGGTAACGTGTTATGCTGCAGAATTTAATTGACTTTTCGTTAGTTAAAACGGCTTCGAATCTATCGGGTTTTTAGTATTTAAAAGGTTATATCGTCAATCAGAAATTAATTAATTACAGTTGAGGGTCCGGTAAATTCCACTAAACGAAGTAGGAAAAGGTGTAAAAAACTTAAATTAGTTAACTTCCTAAATGTTCGTTGTTATAGGAAATTAATTAAAGTTTTGATCGATTGTGTTTACGTACCTGAATGTTTAAGGACCGATCATGTGCTTACGTTTAAATTTTGGGTTATGCAAATTGGAAAACTAACAAACTTAGATAACCATTCTAACTGGCCCAGTTTGCTTTTTAATTTGTAATACGGAGTCATAATATTACGGGTTTTTAAAGTCTAACTGTTTTATTAGAAAAGAAAGTCAAACGTTTTCGAAAATCTAAACTAACGACGCCAGTTGAGTCAAAAGAAGTCATTTAAGACGACTTCAAGTAGACCGACAATCCGTCAGGAATAATTAAAGTCGGCTGTAATTATTTATCGGTCCATATTATAAAACTACCATTTGCTTTGATCCAGGGAAACGTTTGCTTGGTTGTCGCCTTTCAAATATTTAAAAAACTCCCTTCGTCGTCATCGTTCGTTTCTGATACCCTTTTTCTTATTAATTTTTCTGTATTATAAATTTATCGTTCAAAATTCTGATACAGCGTATGTACAGAGTGAGTCAATTTGTTTGCAACAGAACTCCAAGACTTGACAGAAGACCTTTTTTTAAGAATAATGGTTGATATAAATAGAGTCTCGTTTAATTTCTCTGAATTTTTACAATGCGCGGCTGAGTAGCGCAGCCGCAGAAGATTGGAAAAAGAACATCATAGTCCCCATACATAAAAAAGTAAGCTCCGCGAATGGCGACAACTATAGGGCAATATGCCTATCGTCAGTGGCACTTCAAATATACACCAGGATAGTGGAGAAATGACTAAGAACTGAGATAGAAGACAAACTAGAAGATGAGCAAACGGCCTTCCAACCAGGAAGACAAACACAAGATCATATCTATAAAAGCGGAAAACTAATAGAAAGAAAGGGATCTCTATCCAGAAATCCAGATTTCTTAGACCTAAAAGCGACCTTTGACCCAGTCCCACAGAAACATATGTTGAAAGCACTCGAACAACTATAAGTAGAACCCAAATTACAAAGAGTCATTAAGGCTGAATGGACAATTGTCAGAAGAGTTCCAAATGGAAAGAGGTATCAAGCCCACTACTATTTGTGATATACATTGACAATATACTTTAAAAAGAAACAAGAAATAGCCAAACAGGATACTACAATCTAAACCCCGTGGTGACACAAGATCTGCTACATGCCGACGACATACTATTATGGAAAAAGCATCTAGAGCAGGGGTGCTCAAACGGTCGATCGCCATCGACTAGTCGATCGCCTAAATAATTTAATGCGCACTTACGTTACGAAGTGCTTAAAACACTTTCGACTCAAATATCTCGGCTTAGAGGGACTGCACAGCAATAATTCAAAAGCGCATTTCTAGATACATCTAGAACAGTGCAGCGCCATGCATCGTCATCAAAAGCAAATTAGTTGTAGAAAACATTATAATATCTATGTATATGTGATTCATCTGTGCAATTAATAAATACCTGCCATTTATAAACTTTGTATTTTTCCCTACCTAGTCGATCGCTTGTCGCCTAATACTTTTACGGTAGATCGCCGATAGTAGTCTGAGTCTGAGCACCCCTGATCTAAAGAAAGATGGGATGACCATAAACACCGAGAAATGCAAGGTAATGCTCGTTACGAAAGAAAACGAAGAAGAAGTAGACATTCCGAAAGCTAGATAACAACTAGAAAATGTACCCACATATGAATATCTGGGGCTACAGATTAGCAGAGATGGTAGAATAGACCAAGAAGTCAAAAACAGAATAAACAAAGGAAATATAATATACTATCAAATAAACAGTACTCTGATAGGAAAAACAAAAATGCAGCTATACAAAAACACGTACGCCCCAACGTTGTATATGCAGCTGGCACATGGGCATTAATAGACAAACAGAAATCTAAGGTAACATCCGCAGAAATAAAATATCAAAGGCGCGTAGCAGGCAAGACACGGATAGATAAGAGTGCAAAACAGAAGCGTCCGTGAGCAACTAGAGCCAATGGTAGAGGACATAATATGTCTGGAGTTGTTTCCCTTATATTATAAGGGAAACAACTCCAGTGGTATGGGCTTCCAATCAGCATGAACAACGAACGATGCCAGATGTGAAGAAAAAAGAATAGGAGAAGACCTAAAATCAAATGGGAGGACAAACAACGTCCAAGAAACAGCCAGAGAAAGACGACAAACCACGGAACAGTTACGGGAACTAGCTAGGGGCAGAAAGAAATATAAACGGTGGCTCAAGTACCCAACACCGTGAGGTATAGTGGGAAGAAGAGAAAGAAACAAATAAACATGGTCATATAAGGCGTATTTGTGAGATACGATCCTTAGTTATTTATCTAGAACGCACACAAACTTCATCTATTGTAGCAAACAATAAAACAAATGGTTTGTTTTTCTTAATTTTATTCTACGGCTGAAATTATTGATCATTTACCTTAATGTAACCTGTATAATGGGGTTTGCATGTTACATATTCCGAATTTATAAATACGGCCAAGACTGGGATTCAAACCTGTGTGCTTTTGGTTGCGAAGCATACATTTAATCCATTATCATCATCATCCTTCAGTTCGTACAGATTCTTTTGATATCATCAATCCACCGTGTGGGAGGTCCTCCCTGGTTTCTTTTATCAATTCTCAGACGCCATTCAAGAAGTTTCGTTGTCCATCTGCCGTCATCTTGCCTCGCTACATGCTCTGCCCATCTCCATTTCACAGTGGCAATACGTTTTATGATGTCTTCTACGCCCTTTCTTCTGCGAATTTCCTCATTCCTAACCATATCCATTAAGCTTAGTCCCAGTATTGATCTTTTCATTTTTCGTTGTGTACTTTGAAGTTTCATTGCTGATGTTCTGGCGACGGTTAGGGTTTCTACACCATACGTAAGTACTTTTAAGACACACTGGTTGAAAGCTTGAATATGTCACGGAGCTTACCGTATGCTGCCCAGCCTAATGTTAATTCAGCTGTTTGGTTGCCCCTATTTATTTTTAGTTCATGGCCAACATACGTGTATTTCTCAACCAGATCGATTTGAGTTCCATCGAATTCTATTAGCTGACTAGGTACGAGGTTGGTCATCATTTTCGTTTTTGTGTAATTGATTTTCACACCCACTTAACTATATAACATATCTCTGATATTTCTTAAATTGTCTGCTATAAGGACAATATCATCAGCGAAATGGAGATGACTGGGTGCTTCTCCGTCGATTCCCATTTCGTCATTTTGAAAGCGTGATCTAGAACTGTGAAAAGTTTAGAGAAGAAAGACGTTTTAATTTGTATTTTCTTTGTTGTGTTGTGTATTTTTACTGTTGTTACATTTTCATGTATGCTTTGAATGATATTTAAATATCTGTGGCCAATTCGGCTCTCTTCCAGGGTCTCTGAGATAGCAGGTGGTTCAGTTCAACTGTGTCGAAGGCTTTATGAAAATCGACGAAGATGAGCGCCAAAGGTCTGTCATATTCTTCGATTAGGGTCTTCATCTCTTCATACATTGCAGATGGTCGTTTGTTCCATATCCAGTACGGAATCCAGCTTGTTCTTTCGGTTGGTAGAACTTAAATTTTTGCTGCAGTTTATTGTTAATATTCGGGCGTATAACTTGTATAGGTGGTTGAGTGCGTTGATGGATCTGTAATTCTCGAGATTTGTATTACCTCCTTTTTAAAGAGCAGAATCGTGATTAAGTTGTTCTATTTGAACAGAATACTTTGTGATTTGAGACACAAATTGAACAATGCTTGAATTTTGCTCAGTAATATATCGGTCTAGTTTTACTGCTTCTATGGCCAACTCAATCTTCTTCTTCTTCTTGTACATATATATTCTATCCATTTTCTAATTTTGGACAAAAGCCTCCTCTTTACGTTTCCAATTATCCCTAAATTTGTATTAATTTCTCCGGTCATTCATTCATTCATTCATGTATTTTTATTTATTTGTTTATTATTATTATTAGTATTATTATTATTTTGTTATATGTAGCATTCTGTAATTAGGCCTAGAGTCTGTTGAATGTGAAATATTATTATTATTATTATTATTATTATGTATTAAATGTTGTTTCTCTCAGCCATGTTTTTCCAGCCCCCTTCATGATATCGTCCGACCATTTCGCTTTGGGATGGCCTACACCTCTTCTTCCCATCCTAGGTCGCCAGAATTTTTCTACTCCATCTTCCATCTTGACGTCTAGCAATGTGCCCGGCCCGGGCCGGCACAGCTTCATTCTGTTTTGCAAATTCGAGTAGTAAATGTCTTCTATTTTAGTTCGTTGCCTAATATACTCATTTCTCAGTCTATCCCTACGAGTGACACCTAACATGGATCTTTCCATAGCCCGCTGTGTGACTTCCAGTTTATGTATTAATTTCTTAGTGAACTCTATGGTTTTTCATCTCTTTGAGAGCGTGGCGGATTTCCTCTTTTGTAATGTCTGGAATGTCTTCGGACCCTATGTTCTGCACTTTCTTTGAAATACATCAAGGTTTTACAACTGTTTGGTTCGTAGAACTATGTGTATTAGTTCTTTTCGGTCTGATATTATGTTAGCTATTTCGTCTTTGAGTTTGAAAATTTTTCTTTTTCCCTCTACTTTGAGTTACGTTTTCGTCCTTAAATTTCCATTAAACGAATGATAAAAGTTGACAAAAGGGCATCATTTTGGGTTTACTAATATCTTATTTGTCATATGAATTCGAATATTGATTCAATTTTATTCATTTTGGCGAATGATTAATTCCACGAAGTGGGTTGCATAAAACCTTGGTTAAGTTAACGAATGATCAAAGTTGACAAAAGAGCAACATTTTTTTACTACTATATTATTTGCTGTTTGGATTGGTAGTTTCATTCGTTGTTATTAATTTTAACGAAGAATGTAACTGTTAAATCTCAATTGTGCAATCCCGCCCTTAGTGTGGGTTGCACAAAACTTTTGTTAAGTTAATGAATGATCTTGAAGTTAAAAAAAGGGCGTGCCAATATATTATTGATTCGATATTGTTCACTTTGACGAAGCTGCGATGCAAAATTACAGTAAATATATATTTACTTTGCATAATCTGCTTTCTGCGTTGCAGTAGATAACCCTATCACGGATATAACAGGAAGGCTGTTGTCAGTCTAACTGGAGTTGACATACACAGAGCACCTAAAGGCACCTCGTGTGCCACCTTCTTCCTGACACTTCTAACTGAAATTTAACTCCTATTGGTTCTCATCATGTTTGTACAAGTTGCACACCGTCTGTTCAGTGGCGTACCTACGGGGGGGCTAGGGGGGCAGTCTGCCCCCTCCGCCTTCTTCCTTTTAGCGCCTTCGGCGCCGTGCATTTTTTTGATATTTTATTTTTTAATTAACCAAAACAAAAAATATAATTATTCTTATTACATAATTCTATAGACGTGATAAAATCAAAATGGCACAGTGAGCAAGATCTTTATATTCCTTATAAGAACCGAGCCCCCATATTGTATTTATTTTATTTTTTACCGCCCTGATAAATAATGTCTGCATTCATTTTAAATATTCTTAAATAGTGGCAGTGTGGCCGCTTTAATTTTCTATACAAAGAAATAATTATCTAGAAACCTGCCGATGCCGTCGCACTGGTGGGCGTCGGCAGCGGTAACTTTTGTCCTTTGTCATCATATCGTCTTTCCCGGTAATATTTACAAAAAAGTACATTATTTATGATTTACGTCGCGGCGGCAAAGAACCCCTTTTATGTGCAACTTTATTTTTAAAAGAGCCGCCGATCCGTCAAAATGCAGACGTATGTATACAAAATTAAAAAGAATAGAGTAGTGTTCTGTTTTTCATTTCGGCAATTTGCAGTATGATTTTGTAGAGTAAAGATTTGCTTATATTATGTTCCATGCTTAAAACGTATTTTAAATTGTTTTAACTGAACTAGAACTAGTATATTTAAAAAAACAAAAAAAAATCGTTGTTCAAGTGCAAAAAATAGACAAAAAAACGCGCTACTAAAATTAGCCCAAACTAAAATTTTTTTTCTTATAATATCTAAGGCGCCTTCAAGACACATTGCCCCCTCCGCCTCCCAACGATAGGTACGCCACTGCGTCTGTTTAGATAACAAAGGGCATTGGTTTTTGTTTACTAATTTGAAATATGAGTTGGATTCATTTTGATGACTGATTAATTTGACGAAGCTGTTAAATCACTTTTTTAAGTTAACAAATGATCAAAGTTGAAAAAATGGCATACATTTTTGTTTATTAAGATGTCATTTGCCATATGAATTAAAATTTTGGTTTGATTTTATTCATTTCGACGAATGAATGATTAGTTTGAGGAAGCTCCCGCCCTTTGTGTGGACTACTCACAAAGATCAAATTAGCAAATAATCTAAGTTAACAAAGGGCATCAATTTTGGTTTAGTAAAGTCTTACTTATTTGTTATATAAATTTGAATTGTGATTCGATTTTGTTTGGCAACCTACCCTTAGTCTAACGCAGTAACCAAATTCTTAATTCGACTTTAATTTAAAGGATAATCATCATGATATGTTTTTTACACTGATCTTAACCTTAATTAATTTCTTGTGCCAAAGAGTTCATAAAAAAATTTCGAAACTTCCCCAATTCTCTCGATTGATATGATTTTCACGAACCTCCAGGCTCTTCCTAAAGTTTAACTTTTCTTGTAGTTTTAAAAGCTTTCCAGGATTTTAATTTAATTTCTTGTAATTGCCAAGAATTATTCGGTTTTTTAATTTAAACAAAAATACCGCGAGATTCTGACTGATATTTTTACGGATATTTTCTGGTTAACTAAACACCTCTAAAATAAGCCAAGTTATTCTGAAATCTGAAGATGTTTCAAAGTCCGTAATGTTTCTAACCCTTTTCATGCATCATCGCATAATTAATAAAAAACAGATTAGTACAAAACTTAGCCGATTAATTCTCAAGAGCAAAACTATTTACTTCCCTTTCTGTTTTCTTGTGAACTTGACGACAAAGCAATCGTTAGAACTCTATCCCAGTGATAATTAATATTCATTAAGAAATAAAATAATCTTATTTTAAAATTGTAACCGTCGATATATGTAAGTAAAGCTAAGTAAGTAGCAAAACTAGTTTCCTAACGAATGGATTTTTATTTAACAAACCGTTGATGCAGAAAGAGAATAACGTATTATTTTTTAATCGGTTCTTTTGAATATTAATTAACAGCAATGCTTCTGTACTTCATGCGCTGCGCAAAAAATAATAGTTAAAAAAAACTTCTTGCAAATGATGACCCCATTCCAGTTAATGTAATTTATTCTGAAGTGTGAGCAAGGCACTCATTAAACTCGCGTAAAATAGCTGCTCCCACGGTAAAATAAGCCTTCGGAATAAGTAAATACATATTTCAGGAATTTGTTTTTTACTATTTTTTAACTAGGATTAATTTACATCTGCGAATGTTATTATTTCTGTTGAAAATGCGCTCGAATAAGCGTTAGTTATGAGAATACCTCCATTTTTATTGGAACTTATCACTACGCTTGGATAAGCGAAGGCCATGACTTGACACAATTTTGTAGGTATTTTTGCCCATTTTTGTCTTCACAAACTCGTGTATTTCCTGAAACCTGAAGAACCTCACGAAAATTAATTGAAACAATTCTAAACCTATCCAAGGAATTTCCTGCACTTTGCTCCTTGATGTTTAAACCTTGTACTTTTATTTATTATAATTCAGTAAATAAATAAACAAAGATCGAACATTTACATCTAAATAAACTGAAACTAACAAAAACCGTACGAATCTAATAAATTGAAGTGGGTGGTTGTTTGAGGAAATCGTAGTAAATTTATAAATCGGCTTCGTTTTTGGGTTGGGTAATCAGAACTGATTTAAAATTCAAAATGAGAAGGCGTTCGGAATTAGATCATATACTAAAAGCGTAACTTCAGAAGTATCTTGATCGAAATATGAAAAATTCTCAATCAACGTTCTTAAAACTAGCTAGAATAATAAATTTTGGAAAGGTCAGTTAGAAAAATGTTGGTGAGATAATCCATAAACGAAAACCGGTTGTATAACTTACTGTTATAAATTAATATTATATGTTATGAATTAAAATGTAACCAGGTTTATTATTTATATTTTCACAGATTTTTATCGATAACAAATTGTTAATAATAATAAAAATAAAGCAGCGAAAGCAAAACTTTTGTTTATTTTTGAAGTAGAATGACGTTGGTTTTTTATTATTTATGAGTTGATAGGTTATTTCTGAAGTTTTTCGAAAGAAATAAAGGTAAACAAATAGAGCCGTTCTTTTACAAGAAAATCGAGCCTTTTAAAGTTGGTTTAACGCGTTAATTAGCGCGTTTTTATATAACCTCGCGTATTGTTAATAGTATTTGTATATAAAAGCTGTTGGAAATTCCGTTATTTAATTTTTTATGCAACAGCTGATTGTATACATTAACTTTTCATATATGGAATATTTTTGTTACTTTCCAGCTCACGACGACGTGCGTGTCGTATTTCAAACAGCTTACCGATGTTGAAACTCGATATATCGACTTCTACATCGCACAAATGCGTTCTTGAACATACACGGACATGGGAACGCAGTTGTTTACCTCAGTTTACCTACCTATAAGTAATCGATTAAATAATAAAATTCTAATATTGCATAACGACATCGGCAATCGGTGGCGTTTATTTCGAATCCGGTTTATTCAGAGGTCAACGTAAGCCTCCGGCCTTAATTGGCAATTTTGTATTGGGCAATTCGTACCTTGTCTTAAAAAAAATTTTTGGAGAAAGGTAAATACAGAAATCTAATCGGGGAAATCTCCGAGCGGGAGAAAGAATCGATCCGTTTGTTGCGATTGAAAGATAAGAGTTATCCTTCACGCGGATTCTTGGAACTTTTGGTTAAATTCGAAAGACGGTAAAGGATGTTAAATAACAATCACAAAGCAATGTGGAACTTTCAAACATTTGTTTGGGTTTTAGAAAGTCCTCGAAAAATTTCCAAAAATACAATAAAAAGTACCAAACTTTGGTCAATTCAAGCATCGAATCCGTTCCTCAAATCTTTGCATCTAAGTCAAGAATTAATGTATCCTTCGTGGCAGACTTGAGATACAAAAATATTCGAATACTTTCTTCTTGATGAAGTAGGTAGGGAATCATTTATCAATTTGAAGGCCCATGTTTTGTAAACACAACCGCAAAAATTACGAAATATGTAACATGTGTAGGTGAGGTGAGCATATTCTTAAAATGTTCTCGTGTATAAATCGTCTGTCAGTCCCAGTTTGCAAATGTGTGGGTGACATTTAAATTCTTAGCTCGTCCGTGCGAAGACATTGTCCTCGTTGACGGTGAGCAGACAATTCCAGTATACTCGAGTTGGGTCAGTGGTAAAAAGATGATCGCACTTGTCTTCAACTTCTGTTGTGCAGGCGAAAGCGACCGGTTTCGTTAACCCATCTGTATTGTCACTTACGGTTTTTATACGTTCTTATGTTCACTTTTATTGTTTCTTTTGACGTATGTAGGCTCGCTGTTGGAACCCTAATCAAAATGATAAGTGGAGTGGTAGCTCTCCCGGGCATTATAAACGTAACCATTGTGCTTCCTTGAAATTGCTTTTCAAGTTGAGCACTTGAGCGTATATTATGTGGATTGTTTGGAAAACACGTGTTCTCGAGGTCAACGTAGGTTAGATTAGATTAAAGATGGAAATTGCGCTAGGTACCACTTTATAATTATAATTTGGACGATTAATACCTACATGTATGTATGTAGGCATGCAGCCGTTATATAAATGCGAATAATTAATACATAGTTATCTACCCATCTTGTTTAGTTACCAAAGCAAAAGTGTCCAGTAAGTCAAAAATTTGTTAAACCCAACATAAAACAAGTTTCAAAGCAAAGTTGACAATCATTCCCCCAACCTAAACCATGCCCTATTTCCATACGCTTAATGAGGTGCTGCATCTGTTGCTTCTGTTCACACACATGCCTACAAAACATCGTTGCTTCTGCTGGGAATCCATGATTGTTTTAGATGTTTGAGACAATTTATTGTAAATTACTTTCAAACAATGAACGTATCTCTGGGCGATTGTTACAAGAATATTAACGAGGATTCCAGAATTACCTATTTAAGAGATTCAGAAAAGGGTTTGTAATATATTAACTCTGAAGCAACGTTTTCCTAAATTTATTTGGTGTGGTGTAAAGGTGTGTTTGGAACAACGAACAAAGAGATGAATGTGAACGAAGGGGGTTCGTTTACGATTTTGAAGCTTTCACACTTTTGTTTTCTATCCCAATGTATTGGAGCAAATCGTTGAAAAAGGCACAAGTAAGACTACAATGGGCAAAACTAACAGAAAGGGTTTTACAAATATTCTTGAATAGCATTACATTTTAAACACGGATTTAGACCTAGTTTAGAAGGTGCTGTAATTACACTAATCACCAATTCATGAAGTGTTATTTCCTGAACCGAATTATAGGCAGGATACCACCAAAAGAAACCACAAACAAGTCTGCTTAAGTCTTTTAATAAGGAGCTTAATTCAAAAATTTATCCAAAAATATACGTTAAAGAAATGTGCATATGTCATATACAGGGTGATTCAAAAGGTATGGTCCAAACTTAAGGGTGTGATTGGCGATGGTAAAATAAGCAAAAAATGCCAATAAACCCATGTCTTATTTCCAACAGTTATCTAGTTGCAGGGATTTTACTGCTTTTCAAGAACGCTTCAGTGTTAACTTTTGGGCCGGTATTACAGGCGATCATGTTATTGGACCATATGTATTACCACATCGGTTTAATGCTGCCATGTATTTAGACTTCTTAGATAATGCCTTGCCGGAATTATTAGAAGATCTGCATTTTGATATGCGAAGATCCATGTGGTATCAGCATGACGAGGCACCGTTGCACAATTCACATCAGGTAAAGGTTCGGCTAAATAATCGCTTTCTACAGCGCTGGTTTGGAAGAAGCGGTCCAGTAATATGGCCGGCTCGTTCGCCTGACATTACTCCACCAGATTTTTCCTTGTGGGGTGCATTAAAAGAAAAAGTTTATGCAAGGTAAATTCAGAACGGGGACCATTTAGTTAATAGAATAAATGAAGCTGTTGAAAATATTCGAAGACATCCTTAACAGAGGAATGTTCGAGGTTCTCTGCGTCGGCGTTGCCAACTTTGTATACAAGTACAAAGTGAACATTTTGAACGTTTGCTGTGATACTTTTTAATTTTTCTTATAATTGTATACATTCTTTATTAATAATAAATTATCGTAAATGTTGTTATAATTAGAAAACAATTGAGAATCGGACATGAGTTTATTGGCATTTTTTACTTATTTTAACATCACCAATCACACCCTGAAGTTTGGACCATACCTTTTGAATCACCCTGTATGTAAAGTGACGTCACAACCTTAAATTTAAAATAAGCAAAGATTTAGAGCCGATTATTTTTTGTACGCGAAGGTGTGGAATATTTTGAAAGAACATACATAAATTTGCTATTCAAATTGATCCTAGAAAAAGTATATTCGTCCTTGATTAATTTGTTATTGTAACGATTTCCTATTTCTGGAGTAGAGCGTTTTCTCGAATAATGAACTATTCATAGTCCTGCGACCGCTGCAATTTAATCAATATCGTAGACGTTTACTTCTGTGTCATAATATGTCAAATTACCTCTTATACTTGATGATGATCTTTGAATGTGTTATAATCTAGTTCTAGTATATAGAAAGTTTTCGTGGAGGTATCAGTTATATGACCAAATCGATGCTGTATTGCTACTTCATAAAACGAAAGTTTAATATCAGTAATTTTAATCCTAGCATTTGTGCTGCGATAATAAACCTTCATTTTATAGCTTATCAATTTTCCGCTTCAGACTATTTTCATGATTATAAACACCTAATATCTAACTTTCCGGTTATGTTCTGTTATGTTTGTTGTTTGCGAATCAAATGGAAAAACTTTCGATGTTGTTTCTTACTTATGGATTGGATGAAGTGTTACTAAGGACTTTGTGAGATTCTCAAAGTTTAATTGATTTTGTTATATGGGTATTAAAATAAGTAACCTATAAACCCAAGATGTTTACTTCATGCTAGGTTAAATTATACTCAAGTTGTAAGTGGTCAGACCATTGAGACTTTAGAACTGAAGGGCACACATAGTTTCTAAGTAAATATCCTTGGGGAAAATGTTTCGTCGATTTGCAAGTCCTGTGTGTATTCCAGGCGACCACACCAAGGATATTTACAGATATTCGGCTGTATAAATCGCGCTTCCTATGTGGCACGCAACAAACTTGTTCCCTCTGATTCTCGTAACGTAGGGTTGTGATAAATGGGCGAAGTACTTCTACTATTGAATATATTAAGTCAAACTAACACGAGACTCGTATTTTGTCTAAATTTTGAGTTGGCATAATCATTGTGGTAGACAATGTTCGATATGAAGAGGTGTTAGAATGAACCACTTTACTTTTTCCTAAGTCACTTAGCTCTAACCTAAATGTAATGCTATTTTGTTGAAGTTAAACCTTGATTAACCCATGCTTATGGAACCTGACCCCCAAACAACATAGCTTAATTTTTGTATGGGCGTAATGTTCTGTATATTATAATTATAACGATTTGCAACGATTAGTTAATTAACACACGCATTTCTTTTGCAGTCCTTCTAAGCGACGAAATAGAAAATGACGATCTGCAATTCAAAACGCTTAAGATCACGGACTTTGGACTCGCGCGTGAAGTATACAAGACAACGAGGATGTCGCAGGCGGGTACGTACGCCTGGATGGCGCCAGAGGTCATCAAGAACTCCACCTTCTCCAAGGCCAGCGATGTCTGGAGCTATGGAGTACTTCTCTGGGAACTTTTAACAGGAGAGACGCCCTACAAAGGAATCGACACCCTTGCCGTTGCTTACGGTGTTGCGGTCAACAAACTCACGTTGCCTATTCCAAGCACGTGTCCGCAGCCATGGCGAGAACTCATGGAAGGTGAGCTGAGTTCCTCGTTATTTCTTTTTTTCGCGTCTGCGTGTGTAGAAGCCTGAATCTTATTTACTAACTTCAAACTCGGAATTTTTTGATTTAAATTCTCGTAATAAACGTGGCCACGAACCGGGAGTGATATATTCCAAAAGGGTGAATAAATAGCTGATAAACCCCAAATTTTATTGGTTCAAATTAGAACTTATTGTGGGCTGCATACGACGTAGTATTGCTTCCTTGATTTATGACCGAATCGTTACCATATATCTAGGATAATGGATTTTCTCCACCAGAAAGACAGATTCTTATTACTTCCGAAATACAGAGAGGAGGCCTGATGAAAAATGATGGCACAACGTTCTGAATTGCAATTACTTGCCTTGTCATTTGTATAAATTATGAGACATTTTCTTATTTTGGTTTATCAAAAATTTATACCCCAACACTCAAATTTTCTTGAAAAATTAATGATTTTAGTATAATTAGCAGGGTTAAACCGTAGACAACTAAAAAAAAACTTTGCAGACGTGCCTGGAAATATTAATAGGGAAGAAGTTAAAGAATTTTAACATCAATAGATGATGTAGGAAGATCCTCCCACATGAACACATAATTTAACTAAAAAGACATGCAACATAAATCCATTAGATGCCTTAATCGTTGCAAGTGGTTTAACAGAATAGCCGCTGTAATAATGCATTGTTAAACAGAGTAAGTGCAGAGTTTACTCTGAATTTATGTTTCTAACATTTAGAAGTAAAAATAAATGAAAGAAGATCGTTAAAGTAAGCAATGGGAATTTATTTTATATTCCTTAATAAAGTGATTTTGGGAAGTGACAGGTTTATAATGCCTGTTTTATAAGGATTTCTCGCCTGACACTTTCTTAATTACATTTTATACAGCATTTTATGCCAGATTTTGGAGTTAAACTTAAAAGCCAACACTCTAATTTAATATTTCATAGCCCGACATTTGTGGAAAACAATTAAGGGTCAAAAGGATACGAAAGCTTCTTTCCGGATATCAGTCGAATTAATTTGATCAAATAAAGGAAAGCTTGTAAACAATTTAAATTAAAAAATGAACCGTTTTAACTCAATTTCCGAACATTTCTTTTAAATTATCCTAAGTATTTTTGCAAATGAAATCACTGTTAATTAAACTGAGAATCTTGTAACGAAATCTATATGTATATGCAAAGCAATTTTTTACGCTGATAATTTATAAGAGGCTCTAACAGTAAATTAACAACCAAACATAAAAACCCGGAAGAATAAATTTATTTACAAATGTTCATATATAGAAATATTTTCTGTATTAATTAATATTAATAATTTATGCAGAATTACGAAGACGGATGCGCACACACGAAAATAGATGAAATTTTTGTCCATATACGTACCTACACAATGACGTTACTTCAGTTTGTGGCTTTGATTTTGTGTACAAAATACCATAGAAATATTTAAACAAGATCCGCAAGCTGTTTTTTTTTGTGATATTCTTTTTCGAATTCCTTTAATTTTTCTAATTTTGTTTTGACGAAAAGGAGTAAATATCGACAGTTTATTAATGAACAAATTTTATTTGAAATTTATGATCAGATTTAAATTCTAAGTAAGATTGTTCAAAATTTTCTTTTCTCTTTTGGTAATTAACTATGATTACTGTTACAAATATGTAAACCTGTAATAAATAAAACGTTAATTATAACAAAACCGCAAAATTACGTTACATAGTAGTCTGACCGATGTCTTCGGCTTGGTATTTGCATGCAGTACATGTACTTAAAATAATGGAATGGTTTTATGGTTACGGTGCAATAATGCATATGCATATTGGTATTGGGTGGGGTGATGTCAATATCCGCATTAAACAAGATGAGCCTTGCGTAAGTTTAATAAAATGTTGGTAATAAAGGTAAAATGGATATTTTAGATCTGCCATAAATCATATACAGCATTTAAACTGGCATTAAACTGCATTGTAATTGTTAATATTTATAAATATTAAACTACAGTTGAACGTCGGCGAATCACTTTTTATTTTGGCTTAGGAAGTTTTTGCCTATTGATTACTATTAAATTGCATTGTTTTCTTTCAAAAAATGCGTGGATACAAAAGAAATGTAATTTGAAACCACAATTATTCTCGCCCGGAAATGTAATCGGATGTGTGAATATATCTAGTTTTCCTGCCATGCTAATTTGCCAATTCTTAGTTGAAAATTTAAATAAAATGTTTATCATTTTTAATTGTAAACATTCCTTCCCTTTTATCATCATCATATCGCGAATTTATACAGTTATTTCGCTTTTATCTTTCCAATGCTCCCACTGCTTCTTCTACCTTTTTCTTCCACCTAACTTTCGGTTTTTTATGAACCAATGAATGGAATTATACTTAAACTGAAAATTTTTAATTTATCCTTTATAAACGCATATGCCCCAACAGGCGAAAAAGGTGAGGAAAAAAAAGATGAATTTCACAACACATTAGAAGAGCAAATAGACAAATTACCTAAACATGATGTCCACTTAATAATTGGAGTTTATACTGCCAAATTTGGTAAAGAAGACGTCTTCCGAGTTCCTACCTACAATAAGAAAATACAGTTTAAATTCAGAAACTAATGACAATGGAGAAGAGTTAATTACCTAATTTTGCAGCAAGTAAAGGGTTAGTCAGTGTCCACGCCTCCATGCCATAAAAGAATACTGAAAGTACATAGCACTTTATCATTCTCAGTTTGAGTTGCAAGCTTTGTACCTCTTGCTTTCTCTATCCTCGTTCGTATCTCTTCTGTATAGATATTTTTGTCGTTTATTATCGTTCCTAGGTAACTGTATTTTCGTACTCTTTCAATCTGCTGAAGTGTTAAGAAGGATGAACAATGAGAAAGAAGTAGTTAGTAATAGCAAGCACGTGTTTTCCTCACAGAGCAATACATGTAGCGACATGGGTGTCCCCAAATAGCAGAACCTCCAACCAAATAGGCCGCATGCTTATTAATGCAAGATTTTTCACCAGTGTGCTAGACGTTGAAAACCATCATGGAACCGAATGTAGTTCAGACCATTAGCAAAGAAACCTAGCAAGGATA
Organism: Melanotus villosus; assembly: GCA_963082815.1. Taxonomy (NCBI): domain Eukaryota; kingdom Metazoa; phylum Arthropoda; class Insecta; order Coleoptera; family Elateridae; genus Melanotus; species Melanotus villosus. The sequence continues at coordinate 13,101,199 of OY720421.1, forward strand.
AAATCAATAGATGGGCCATTAATAAACAACAGGAAGACTATATACTTAAGCGAAAAATGCAGGGAGACAATGACCCAAAGACTAGAAAGCCAAAAAGATGACCCAAGGGCTCCAGTAACAGCAGAGGTAGAAGAATAAGAAGTAACCAAAGAGGTATTGGGCAAAGAAAAGATTAAAGTTGCAGGAAAGCAATAGGGAAACTGAGAAGCACGACGAGCATTCCTAGAACGACCAGCGAGGAGAAGAGAAGAAGAGTATAAACAAGCATGGAAAGAAGTCACTAAAATATGAGGGGAAAAAACGAAAAATAAATATTAACCTACTGTAAAAGTAAACGATTTAGAGAGTGTTATCAGGTTAAAGGATGAAAGGGGGATGCAAAGCCAGGGCCACCGCTGTGACAGATAAAGAAAGGAAAATATTGTGTAACGAAGAAGGTATAACAGGACAATAGAGTATTTCTCGGAACATCTGAATGGAAGTAGTCCAGTAGAGAATGGAGAAACGGAAGGTAAAACTGCAATACCGATAGAAGGATAACAAGAGGCAGAACCAGTCATTGAAGATCTTTGGAAGAAATTAAAAAATAATAAAGTATCAGGACCGGACACAATAACGGCAGAAATGATAAAACAGGGAGTGAACTGCTACACATTGAATTCTATAAATTGATCAAAAAGATCTGGAACGAAGAACAGCTACCCAAGGATTGAAAAATAAGTAAATATCATATGCCTCATATACAAGAAAGTGATAAACTTAATTGCAAAAATTATCGAGGAATTGGGCATAGCCTACAAAATCCTGACAATAATAATATTTAATACATAAGATAATCTCTTATGTATTCATGTACAGCATTCAAGAAAGGAACATCGACGACCGACCTGATATTTGTTTTAAAACTTAGAATGGAAAAAACCTAGGAATTCAACATAGACACATATCACCTAGGTATTAGTAGATTTTAAACAGGCCTACGACAGTATAAGCAAAGAACAATTAAATAGAATCCTCGAATACCTTAAGATACAAAAAAAACTAGTATTCTTGATATATACAGGTGAAGGTGCAAAACACAATATCGAAACTGCCACAAACGAAATCAGGTTTAAGGCAGGGGAATAGCTCTATAAAAGGTGATTCCAAGCATCGACATAGACCCAAACGGCACAATATATCATAAATCCAAGCAAATGCTTATATGCGCCGATGATATTAATATAATAAGCACATCGATTGTTAATGTAAAAGAAATCTTTCTATAGCTGGATGAAGAAGGAAGAAAAATAGGGCTAGAAATAAACGAAGCTAAAACAAAGACAATGGCCATAACCAAAGGCCAAAACGTAACAATGGAACAATACAATCCGGAAACGATAAATAACTTCAAATATCTGGGAGTTAGCAAAGTCTGGCAGCTCCAAGTACCAAGGAAATCGTAGAGGAGCTTGAAGTATATAGAATGGATTTAACTGCCTTACAAGAAAATTGGCTCAGGGCTCAATCAATAAACGCCAATATTCTTTCTACTACAGTGGAGCAGAGAATCAACGAATGTATGATCCAGGTTTTATTGTGAAACAAACACTTAGAAAATCCATTCTTAGTAAAATACGATTAAAATGCAAACCATACCATAATAAACGCCTATGTTCCTACCGAGGAGGCAAAAGAAGAGATAGGGGAGAGTTTTTATGATGCCCTCGAAAGAGAATGCGAAAGGGCCCTGAATCATGATATGGTAATCCTGCTGGGCGATTTTAACGCTAGGATTAGTGAAGAAAGCCGATGAAATAGGTGAGATGGAACATAGAAGAAATACTGAGTGATTTTACCAAGAATATAGGAAGGCTATCCTACAGAAAACTTCAGCGAGAAAGGGATGTACGAACTAACAGGACCAACTATAATTTAAAAAAAAATAGCAACCAAAATTTGTAGAAGAAAGAAAAGGGATTATCTCACAATATACAAAATTTTACAAAAATGTGAGAATGTGAGAAACCAAACGTCAGAATATAAACCAAGAGATCACGCTTGTAGAGACAGGCGGCAACCTAGTATTGGACATTAAATGCATACTTTGTAGGTGACAGGAATATTTCTGTGGACTCTTAAACAGCAATATGGAAGGGCGTAGAGAAGAACAGAAACACCACACAGCTGAACAACGCCTAGAAGAGCCCTCATTACAAGAGATGGAAAGTATTATTTCTAACTTTAAAAAGTAATAAAGCGCCCAGCACGGACAACATTACCGCAGAGCTCATGCAGAGTGGAGATGAGATTCTATTAAAACGTATTCATGAACCCATAACGTCGGTCTTTTGTGGTGTCGAAAAGAACTGAAAGCGGGAGGTCTTCGAGTGCCTGAAAACGGAAACTATGGAAATTCTTTGTTCCAAAATCTATAATAAGTCCTGTTGTGACGTATAGTTGTGAAAGCTCCTAGACTCTACGAAAAGAGGAAGACCTACGGCGTTTTGAACAGAAAATTCTGAGGAAGATCTACGGATCTATACAAGAACAAGGTGGAATGTGCAGAATTCGCATGAGCTTTGAATTAAACGAGTTAATACAAAATGAAGACATAATCAGGTTCATCAAATCACAACGAATGAGATGACTGGAACATGTACAGTTCTATTCAATAAAATCTAGTACAACTCTTGGGAATGATTTTTGGTATTTTTTGCTATTCTAAAGTGGGTTTCTGGGCTACAATGGCTACTGCTACTGTGTTATTATCTCTGAATTTGACTTTGAACTAACAAAAACATAGTTTCTATAGATACCAAAGCCCGATCACTCTGCCCAAAAACAACTGTACTAGATTTTATTGCATAGAACTGTACACCGAATAGAAGCAATAGAAACACGAAAACTTTTGGAGCCATGGGTAGAGGAAGACATAGAAAGAGGTGGTTGAACGATGTGGAAGAGGACTTGAGAACGCTAGGAATAAGAGATTGTAGAAGAGTGGCTGTTGATAGAGAAACGTGGGACAGAGTGGCAGGAAGCCAAAACCCACAGAGGATTGTAGGGCCAAAAAAGGAAGAAGAAGACTGGGAGTTTTAATGACAAGGGACTGCGAAGAAACGACTGAAGTTAAAGCCAAAAGTAAATCGAGCAACATGTTCACTTAGTAAAATACTTAAGACAACGATAGCATTATCGGTCGGGATTGCCTGAAGTTTTCCGACAACTTCAAGAATTAGATGAAAAACGTATAAAGAATATCAAAAATTTTATTTATAGTTCTGTTGAAATTGAACGCAATGTATTTCCTACTATTCATAAGTGTCTAGAAGGAATTGCAAAAGCTGCAGACATTATTGACGAAAAACAGGATGCACTGCTTGTAATAGAACGATTTCAATCCGGATCCAATCCACCTGAGGATTATCCTTTCGAAGATTTATCTAAAGCCAACGGTAGTGACTCAGCACGCCTTCCCAGTGTTAATCATATCCAACCTCGGTTAAAAGATGGGGTTTACACTGTAAAAGGCACATTTTCAGGAAATAAAATTAAGAAGAGAGCGGGAATTTTAAATATTTTTGGAAGCAGAGGGAATGCTACAATTACGGATGGAAAGGATGACTATAGTGACTTAGCTCCAAATCAGAGGCGGAAAAAGTTACTTCAGAAGGTTGATGAACTGCAGACTAAAGTCATACAAGAAACAGCATCTAGGGATGGTCTCATGAAAATGAAAGGAGTATATGAATCAAATCCTACATTAGGAGACCCAATGACTATTGAAGGTCAATTAAATAAATGTAGTCATAAGTTAGAAAACCTCCAATTAGAATTATTTGGAAGAAGCGTCTAAAAGTGGAGTTCAAAATTCTAACTCTCAAAATAATTCTCCAAGACTACTCAATGGTTCCCGACAACATAGGAATACTGACAAGAAAGTTAAAATGATGATAATTATACAAAACATTAGTCAGGCCAATAGCAACTTATGGTAGCGAGTCGTGGACAGTAACACAGAGGAATGCTAAGAGATTGAGTATCTTTGAAAGGAGGGTACTAAAACTGATTATGGAACCTGGAGAGATATGGAGAAAACAGTGAAATCATAAAATTTACCAAGAGTATAAGAAGGCCGATATGGCGACATGTAGAAACATGGGAAAGTTAAGGTGGGCTGGGCATATGCACAGAATGAATGGGGGATACTGGTGAAGACCACGCAAGCGGTGGAATGACTCCGTAGCAGAAACCCCAAGATCATTGCTTCAAATTAACAACTGGAAAAACGCAGCCCAAGACAGAGACAAATGGAAAAAAGCTTGAAGAAGCCAAGGCCCGATATGGGCGTAAATAACTTTCCTCTTTTTTTCTTCTATCCGGGGTCCATTCCTGTATTCGTGCTGGACATATGTCTGCCTGCATTTGTCTGACGTGTCCGTACCATATAAATTGCTTGGCATTTTAATTTTGGAAAATCATAAATTGAATAAACAGAGTGCAAAACGAAGCCGAAGTTGCGTTAATGCTTCGAGAATAATAATTAGAAATGAAGAAATTCATTGCTTGTTGTTCGTACCATAACAGTTGGTTCGTGTTTTAATTTTGCAAAATAATAAATGGAATAAACGAAAAGGGCAAAAGAAGGACGTAGAACATTCAAAGGAAACGATTATAAAAGCTGAAGTTGCGTTAATGCTTTGAGAAATGAAGAGATTCATTGCCTGTTGTTCGTACTATAGCAATTCTTTAGTATTTTAATTTTGGAAAATAATAAATGGAATAAACGAAAATAAAAGGGCAAACAAAAGACGTAGAAAACACAAAGAAACGGATAATAAAAGCTGAAGTTGCGTTAATGCTTTGAGAATAATAATAATCAGAAATTAAGAGATTCGTTGCCTGTCGTTCGTACCATACCAAAAGGTTCCTATTTTAATTTTGCGAAATAATAAACATAAACGAAAAGGTCAAAAGGGAGACGTAATAAACCCAAAGGACGGGATAATAAAAGCTGAAGTTGCGTTAATGCTTCGACATTATTAATCAGAAATTAAGAAATTCGTTGCATGTTGTTCGAACCATAACAATTGCTTAATATTTTAACTTTGGAAAATAAATTGAATAAACGAAAAGGGCAAAAAGAAGACGTAGAAAGCCCAAAGGAAAGGATAATAAAAGCTGAAGTTGCGTTAATGCTTCGAGAATAATAATCAGAAATGAAGAGCCCGTTGTCCGTAACGAAATAGAAATTGATTGAACAGCTAATGTCTTACGGTATTAATAGTGATGGTAATCGATTTGATGGTACTTATTGAAATGAATTAAAGGTTAAAGGTACCAACGTTATCCTAGAAACCTTGAAACACTATCAAATGTTAAAAGTTGAAGGCCTTACCTATTTCTCTATTTTAAGTTTGTAGTTTATAAGTGATAAGATTTAAAACTTTTGCAAGAATGCTGTTAATTTAGATACCTCAAATTATAAATTTACGTCATAAAATCCTTGAAATTAAATCCTACGAAATATGTACATAACAGAAAAAAATTATTGATTATAAACAGACATTTTCTTTCGCTATTAAATTTAGCATAAACTTCAAGAAAGTGTTGAAAATGCATTAATATTAATTTTTATTCATATCAAACCGGTTTATATTTATCTAAGAAATGTAATTTTCAATGAGTAGTAATTATTGAAAAATTCAATTTTCCCACGTGACATTTATGTAACACAGTAGTAAGTAATTCTATAAATAGACGCAAGTTTAATTTACCTGCCCTTCATATTTACGTTACAAGGATTGCCTACACAAATGACAAAACCTGTCACTAACAATTGTGTTATCTTCCTGTAGGTGACATGCAGATGTATTTGATAACATCTTACTTTGTACTATTGCGGCTGGTTTTTCCTAAAACCTCGTTTTACAGTTATTGTTTTGAAATGTTATGTTTTGTATTCTTACAACTGTATTTTTGGGTTGTTTATTTTTATTAGTAACTCAAATCTTACATCATAAATTAATGATCTAAGTATTTTTTAAATTCTTGTATGTAAAAGGAAAATATGCTTTTGTGCGAATGTGATATCAGTTAACATTTTACTTTCAGCATGTTGGGAATCGGATCCACACAGAAGACCTACATTTGAAGATATCTTAGAAGCACTCGATCACATTGTACATTCCTCGTTCACACAAACACCCCATGAAAGCTTTCATACTATGCAAGATGGTTGGCGGCAGGAAATTGAAGAGGTCCTTTTAGAACTTCGCAGGAAAGAAAAGGTAATGCTTTGTTGATATAGCGAAACTGAAATGTGTTTACTTACAAACAACTTTTTTGATTATGCTGCTTATTATCAGGCTTGTAAATCGTTCGAGGAGGTAAAGGACACACCTTTTATTCGATGTCTTTTTTAGCAAAATTTATTCTGTTTACTCTGTAGGAACTACGGTGCAGAGAAGAGGACCTTAATAAAGCACAATTACAACAACGTTTACACGAGGAGCAGCTAAGACAAAAGGAACAAGAACTACAAGCACGAGAAATAGATTTATTAGAACGAGAATTACATTTTATGATTAAACAACAAACTCCTACTCCTAATAAAAGAAAAGGTGTGTGTAGCGTTATGCAATTGTACGAAGGTGTTATTAGAATACACAAGTGTATTGTTTGATTTAGGCAAATTCAAGAGGTCAAGGCTGAAACTTCTGAAGAAGGAACCAGGATCAAATATAAGTTTTCCTTCAGATTTTAGGCACACCATAACTGTACAACATACGATAGATAATAAAGCTATTAGCGGTGTAATATCACCTCACAGTCCACCTGGTTCACCAGCGATACCACGATTACGTGCCATTGCTCGTAAGTTATTTTAATTGAAATATTAATCTTTTAGGATTTGCATGGTATGTGATTCTGATAGCATGCTACACTTTAAAAGTGTATAGTGAAGTAAAATTTATTTAAGTTAAGCTTTTCACAAGTTATTTTTTGTTTGTCTTGGTACGAAATCAAATTTACTTCTTGCCGCTGTTCTGATCGTTATTAGGTTTAGTTGGTTATTGAAATAAAATCGATGCAGCTTTCAGTATGAGTTATCTAGTAACATTCAAACTTAATACAAGGTACTTTATGTAATCATTCTAATCATTTTGTATTTCTTAATTTCTATAAATCTGTGGCTTGGAGCTAAAAGGCCAATGTCTTAAATTCCATATTTGAGGAAACTGCATTTAAAGTTTTTTCTCTGTTTCGGTACTAGAATTACATCATTCTAGCACGCATTTTGATGCTTTAATGAGCTTCATTATTAAACGATTTTTGGTGATATTTTGTTTTTAGAAATTAGTGATACTGTATCAAATAATACACAAAATACCTAGGTAACCATTCAGTTGCTAGGCAACCAGTCAATTGCTAGGCAACAAAAACGTCAACTGTCAAGCAAAAATCACTATTACCAACCTGACTATTGTACCAAATTTCCCCAACTCGAAATTGTCAAGTATTTTTATAAAAAGAAATAATGTAAATGGAAGCCGAAACAGAGAAAATAGTATAAAAAACTCGTTACAGAAGGCAACGATGCCTTCTGTAACTTGTGTTTTAATATATGTACTATACTAAAAATTCTTTTAACTACAGCTGACTTAAAGTAGAAGTTATATTTTTGAACCTTTGCACGTAAATAGATATATTTGCATATAATCTGACGGTACATATCATAATAAATATTTTGAAAAAAAATTGACTGGCCCTTTTTGCGTGAAATCACAATTCTTTTATGTAACATTGGCCGTTGTAGCAACAATTAATAAACAGAGTAGTATTAGTTTTTAAGCAGTTTATTATATTTTTACAAAATTTATTATAATCCCCGGGGAAAATAAACTTAAATACATAATACTAAAATACAACACGTTTAGCTGTGAAAAAGCTTTATTACGGTAAATCACCTTCCTTTTCAAATTGTTTATCCGGCAAGTAATCCACTATGTTGTCATTTGTGGTTAAATGTTCAATAAACTGATTGTAGTACATACGATTAGATTTGCTAATATGTATATGGCAAAAGTCACAAAAGTGCCTTTAAGTCATTTACTTTATTTGCACTTAATAGAATCGGTTCATTGTTAATTGATTGAAGATTTGGAAGGCTCCACTATCTTGTTGTCTTGTGGTTTCTGGATATATCCAAAATTTTAAATTCGCCCTCAAACGAATGTTTATACAAAATATTTGGATTATTAGTTGAATATTGCAACCGCTGAATTGGTTCGTTCAAGGTGTTCTTTTTACGATGTATATAATGAGTATGCAAACACTATTTGAAGTTTAAGAAATCATTTTGTTTTAATTTTATTACCTTTGCGAGAGGTTTTCTTGGTACCAAACGTATTAAATTTGCCCAATCTCGGGGCAACTCAATCTCAGCAGTAGTACGTTTTTTAGCTTTTCTATCGCCGCATGTATCGTGTCTACCTCCATGTGAGTATGGCCAGCCTCAAGAAATTTGTGGTTAATAGTTAAGTTTTTACCTCTAGCTTGCAATTCAAAAACAGTATTTGATAATATTGTAGAGAAGTAAATATTGCGGTTTTGTCCTCCGCAGGAGTTGGTGTGTATATTATTATTTTTTTCTGAAAGATTATGCAAGTAATTGTAAATACAAGAAGCAATTTCCTGGCGCCCACGGCCAGCCATTATCTCATTCCATAGGTAGCACACAGATGAGGACTGTTTTCCTATAGTTTGGTGAATCGTAAGGTTGAATGCCCATAGTTTGTAAAAACTCATTCCGTTTGTTAGATAGGGAGTTGGTAAGCATTCTTATAAGTCAAACGACAACATTGCCTGGATTATTCTGGCATTCCTATTTATCTCTTTTTTTTGAATCATATGCCGACTCAACCAGATTTAAGTGTTTATTTTTTTCTTCTTCAATTGATTTGCGTTCTATGTCATTTTCACAACAGTTTAACTGCATACCAAACTTGTCACACTTTCCACTTGTGGAAAGCTAAGTTGAATTCCTTAACAAATATTTTTCTGTAAAACGATTCACTTCGCGGTTTAACATTTTTTCCTTCGCAACAGTCGGTGCATTTTAGCAATCGATAGATCAGGCGACAAGTAATCTGCATGTGTGAGCGTGAATAGTGACTCTGGAAACCGGAAATAGGTCTACATGTTCTTTTATTAAGAGTTTATCATTTTCTGGAACTTTAGGATAGTTTTCATGTTTTCCCCGTTTATCCTCCGAACATATTTTGCTTTCAGTAGACTACTCTCACTTTTTAAAGTTAAATAAAATATATTCGAATACATTGTTTGACACACTTCCATTTTTTTGCAGTTGGCTTTTGTCCAAAAATACTTTCTAGTAAGGTTTCCTCTACTTTTCTTGCCATCATTACATCTTAATCGTTGAACATGCTTTTCATATTCTTCTATGGACTGTGCAATAAATTGGTTTTGTCCAGAGCTAGACAACTGATAGAAACTTATAAAAAGAATTTGTCGCTCTTCAAGCAGACTGCTTTTATTTCTTTAGCTAGTTTTTTTTCCCGACGCCGACGTATATTTTTTGTCTTGAGTATTCAACGACTTTCTTATATTTTGTGTCCAATTAGAAGGATTCCGTTTTCGTTTTCTTGTAGCCTCATCCTTGTTTCCTTTTTTCCTCCCTCTGCATGATTTACTTAATTGGTTTTCGGCAGTACCTACCAGTTGAGAATTGTCATGTTCTTTATTTACCAAACTGATATCTTCAAGATTTTCTGCTTGGTTTTCATCAGTGTCCTTAGCATTATCCGTCGGTACATATTCATCGCCGCTATCTTCAAACGGTTCCGAATTGCTTGAATCTAGCATATTATTGATATCTTGTATTACTTCCTCAAGCATCTCTTCCAGCACTTCACTTAAAACTGATACTGGGCTGGACTGTTTGCTGAAATTGTCATCATCACTAACTGATGCTAATTCTGCAAGGTAATGGTACAAACTTATCTACTTTTACCATACAAATTGGGTTAAATAAATAGAAGTGGTCTTGTCGGAGGCTAATTGTAAATTCAATCGTTTTATATCACTTACCGTGACCAGTGTTCCTTGCCCTTTAAAAAACACTTTAAAACTTGAATTACGTTGAAGCAACATGACAGCGTAAATGTTTGGGCACATACTGCTTTGCCGCTTTATTCAGTGCTAAAAAGGTCAAAGTAAATATTGGCCCACATATCATAAGTGTGCTCTAAAATAAACAATGGGACAATGTCTACTTTGGCCCTTTTAGCTTTACCTGATTTGGATGCATTCATAGCGACTTTGGCCTATTATATTTAATAGAGCCGTTATTGGTTGAGCTCGACATCGGCCGTTTTAGCATATCAAAGATAATAAGAAAAGAAATCTAATGCAATGCATAACTCATAACAGCAAAATATTGACATTGACCCTTTTAATAAAGGTTGTATAAGCTGCTCGATAAGTTTTATTTCAATAACATGCAAAATATTTCATTAACGATTAAGAACAATAGCATTTAGAATGTTGTACAATAGCTTTGATCACATTTTTGCAATTTAGTTTGATTTTGGCATGATTTGATTTTAATTAAATTACTTTGAATTGTGTTAAAATGAGAACATAAAATTGATGGAAATTTTAAGTCGGCGGAGTAATTAACGATGATGTATGAAAGAGGAGAGTAAATGAGTAAATGGTAGCTCTTTTTTTCAAAAAACAGTTTTAGGGCACAGATAGGTTGTTCTCTTGCAGTGCCGGCAGACGGAGTAAAGGGGAAGACATGGGGTCCTAGTACATGCCATCAACGCGAAAGGGGTCAGATTCCTTTATTGCGACCAGCCCCGAGGCCGGGTGGTATTTGGTCAAAAAGTGCCCCGAATCTGGATAAGCCTAGGACGGTTTTGAGCAGACCTACGCACGATATAGGTAACACAACTCCCACAACTCCCAATAATAAAAGCATTGGTGATAAAGGTGATAACATTCATACTTCAACTCTGCAACTGTTCAAAAGTAAAGTAACTGCTTTCGCTCTATCAGAATTTAAGCCATTTCGAGGCTCTTGGCGTAATAATAGTTATCCTACCAATAACGCTTCTCTAACGCCAAGTTCTGTTTTGGTGGGGCAAAATCGGCTGAGTCGGTCTATTGGGAACATTAGTGAATCGCATTATGATACTGTGTTTAGCACTGAAACTTTTGTGATTGCCAGAGGTGTTAGTAGTAATAATAATTCGGTTAGTTTTGGTAAAAATTACGCTAATTTGAGCGACGTAAATGACGACGATACGGAAAAATTATTAAAAGATTAAAACTCGCCTTTCTTCCATCTAATTTAGTTTAAAATTTAAGAGTACTTTATTTTTATACAAAATTTTCTATTAAGGCATATCTGAGGAAAATCTACGCAACGTTGTCTGTAAGTTAATGACGAAAGATAATGGTTCCAAGATTTATGTTAAGTTTTAAGCACAGTAGCTTGTATTTTCTTTTAATTTCACGTGTTTTTATTTCAGCTTCTGCAAGTTTTAATTTCTTTGTGTAGTTTGATTTTATTATAATTATGTAGTTAGTTTAGGTTTTAATGCTATGAGTTTTAATTTTAATAATTATTATGCCGCTTGAACACGTTTGCTCTGCCCTTTTTGTATTTGATGTGTGTGTAGATCTACCTGTGTACTATAATGTGTTCAAGTTGTGTAATTCTCTGGTGATGGTTTTACTATATGTATGAATTTTGAAATAAACATTGTAATAATGTTTTTTAACTATGTATTTTATTTTTGATCACTGGCATGACCTGGGTAAATGCACTCCCTCCTTTTTATTTATTATTATGAAGGTGAAAAGCATCTTACAACCGACTCCTACTTACCTATTCTAAACACCTAAAAAAAATGTTGTTCTTTTAACTAAATACTGGGTTTGCTTTTGTGTTAACTCTGAATAATTCTTAACAAACGTTAACCATAATTATTACGAAAGAAAAACAGTGAAATTAAAAGCAAACCTCTTAACACTGTCCAAAAAGTACAGATATTTCAATATAATTTCTCGCTTACCTATTTTTGCATTGAATGTAGCTTCAGTGTTCGTAAAAACTAATTTTTATGAACGAGTGCTAGAGTGTTGTATGTTTGGGTTAACAGATTTCGTACCCCCGGAGGATTGGGGTCCCGAATACCCTATACCTGGCACCATAAGGAACAACATACCTATGCCGACTTTATACAGCGCTGACGGTAAGTTACCCACATTATAAGTTTCCGATTTAATTTTAACTTCCACCAGGACTAAAATCAAGACACAAACTGAGCATAATCGAACTGGTATTATACAACATGGCTGCTTTATTAGCAGGAGTTGCAACGGGCTACGATGTCCGGTTATCTAACGTGTCTCCTGTTCACCCAAGGCTACAACCTAACAGGTAAACAATATTATATATCTAATCATTTATAACTTCAAATATAATTATTATAAATAAATAGGCCAGAATTGGGTTATGAAGTACAACCATGGAGGCCAACCGATAATCAGGATTACGAATACTCCTCGTCGAGTGGATATAGTCATAACACATACCACGGTCCAACCAAACATTATCGACCTGCACTGACCGGTTCTCAACTTCTTAATCTACAATACGAAGAACAGAAACCGCTTAGATTTACAGATTCACCCCAACATCACTCTACTAATATTACACCGAACCCATCGCCGAGAAGAAAATCAAGTTCTACGAGCAACGATGGTTCTGAACAACTCTACACCCCTTACGACCGTGCAGCGACTATTTACATACCTGGTGATTATCAGGGATGCCGAACTGATGGCATTCGATGTTTAGGTTGTGTCGGTGCAGAAAAACCATATTTAAGTGCTTATGGGCATCCCCATCACAATTATGGTGGTTACGGTTCAGATTATAGCGGTACAACTACCATGTACGGTTATGGAACAGATTATGCCTATGATAATCCGAGCAGTTTAAGTAGTCACAGTAGTTCGAGAACACCTCAAAGACTTCCTTTGCACACTCACAGAAGGACACCGTCAAATGTTTCTAATGCTAGTTCGACTACGACAAGTGGTTCAAATGTTAATCCTAGTTTTCGGCTTGAAGATGAATGTAATTATACACCCACCCATTATTTTAGGGCACAACCGGTTGATTATGAATATGGAACTTCTTTCTCTAGGCAAAATTCGCACGATTCCCCTAACTTAGAAAGACCGACAACGTTAGAAACGAGTGGTTTTACTAAATTGAGGTCTAGTTTAAAACGAAACAATTATCAAGGTGGTCAAGGACATTCAGGAGGTAATACACCGACGAATCCTACGCCTCCGGACAGTTTAACGAGTGATGATAGTTCATACGTATCCGCAAAAGATAGTAATAGTTCTGTAAGTCGCGTTAGATTTTCTCCGACTACACTTATTGATCTTCCTGTACCAGGACAGACTCAAGATACTACCGTACCTCTTCAAGCTCGTAGAACCCGACAAAGGCCTTCATTAGCTGACATGGAGCGAGAATTTATGGCGTAAGTCATATTATTAAACATGTGTCATATCTAGCTGCAGTAATGATTTAGTCACTATTAACTTTAAATTGCGGACTGCCTTTCGCTTTCATGCAGTGTATCGAAACTTAATTGTTAAGCAACATATAATTTTGTATATATTTATAAATAGATTCTGCTCAAAATCTCAATAAATCAGTCTAGATAAATAGCACTTTAGAAAGAATATGTGATCACTAAATCACAATCCATAGTGCCTGATTTCATGTGCAGTTTAATATTAAAAGTGATAACTTGGTAGTCATTCCTATGTGCAATTTAAATTATTCGAGTTTCTAATTATTTTACTTAGTCAAATTAACGTTTAGTTTATCGAAATTCATTCAAATCACAGCCTTAATACACACGTTAATGTACAAAGCAGGAGCTTTTAAGTAGAAGCACAACTGAAAACATATTTGCCATACCTTTATTATTTTAAATTAATTTACTTTTACGTAGAGATCACAAAAGTTCAAATCCTACGGAAACAAACGGAGATAAAAAGTTAACACTTTTGAATAGTCCTGGTAAAAACCCAAGGGATATCTTGCATACATACAAAATGGCATTTGGACCCTTTTGTGATTTCTTATAACATCGTTTCATGTTATTTTCATCAATGGGTGGAGGAGAAATCATAATTCAATTCAATGTGTTTGTACGCATTTGAAAATAATACGGAGAGACTGGTAGACAGACATTCCTTTTTACTATGAGAAAAGATCCAAAATTGTAATGCTTGTGCTTATGTACTCGCACAATTTTTATCGTACTGTATCATTTAAATGACCAATTTTTTAATATTAATATATTTTAAAAGTTTAGCATACTTGTTAAATTAGGGTAGCTGTAATACTTACCTCAAAGTATTAAACACGTATTTTTCATTGAATTGTATGAATGTGGCCATTGTATTTAATAAACACAAACTTCAGTATTGAATTTATATACATACTACTCTATACTGTAAATATATTATAAATAGTGTAGGTAATTAAACACGTGGCTTCCATTTCATGGAATATGATGTTTAGATTATTTATTAAAATAATTGTACGATACATTCCAGATTACTTTATCACAAGAAAATATTAATACTCAAATTGTGTGAATAATTGTAACATTTGACTCAAATATAATTTTTCAAAACATTTGTTCGCATTTTTTACCTGATTATCGAGGAGGTCATCCAGATCTCCGAACGGATCACAAGATGGTAAGGTCAAAAATAACTATCGACAAATAAAAAAAATTAAGAGAATTGAAGAGTGAATTTAGGTGAAATGGAGGTCCTAGAAATCTACAATAAGTTGGTGAGAACCATCACCCTTGCAGAAAAAATGGACAAAAATAGCGCACGTAAAAATGAAAACGTTTTCAGAAAACACAATCAACCTGATGAGATAAAGGGAAGCCCTAAAAAACGGAACTGCGCTAGAATACAGCGAAATAAATAAATTCACTAAAAGAGAAATTGCCATTGAATGCCCCTCCCAACACGCTATGTCAAGTACAGTATATGAAATGGGGCAGTGCTGACTCTGCCCGTAACATACATACTCGTAATCGCGTTAACCAATCCTTTATCAACACCTCTTCTCTGTTATATGTCCCACATTGTGTATCTCGGAACCCAATCGAAAGCCTTTTTTAAATCGATAAAACAGTTACATTTTATTGTCAAATTCCAAGGTTTTCTTGGGTTCCTCTACCTTTTCGAAAACCACATTGTTGCTCTACTGCAGACCTTAATTTTGCTTCCAGAATTTGTTTGTACGAGGGTCATTTTTAAAGTAAGAACCGTTCTGGTTTAAAAGTAAACACAACTTACGTTTTTTAAAAATTTTATTTCTACAATAACCAACTATTTGCTATTTTTCGACGTAATCGCCATTCTGCGTTTCCAAACGGGAAAAATTTTATCATTTCTGGGGTAACTTGTTCATATCCATCTGCTTTTCCTAGCTTCATCTTATGTATGGCGTCTTCTAACTCTTGCAATGGTAACTCATGTTTTTCTACTTCCTCGTTATTTTCATCATGATTTGCTATTTCTGTCATCTCTCCGTTTCCACTTTTTAGCAGTTCCTTGCAGTATACTTTCATTATATCATATTCTAAGTGTAAAATATTTCCGTCCTTGTCTAGTCTTCCACCTGTTTTAGCATACCACTTTTCTTATTTTTCATATTCCTTATAATTCTATAAAATAGCTTTTGGGTATTGTTAAAATTAGTTCCGACTTTCTTTTTGTCTTTTCTACTGCAGCCTTCACTCGTTTCCTTTGTTCTTTATATTGTTCATAATCTTCTAATTTCCTTGAGTTTAAATATTTTTTCCATAATTGTTTCTTCCTCTTAACTTCTTCTTTTATTTCAACTGCCAACTGTTTGCTTTTTTTTCGAGTTGTTATCTACCTTAGTTTTGCCACAAACTTTTTCTGCCGACATTAGGACTGTTTCTTAAATTTTTTCAACATTTTATTTAACTCTACTACTCCCTCAGCTCTTTCCATAATAGAAAATTGTTGAAGTATATATTTCCTTTCTAAACTTTTCCTGGATCTTGAATGTGCGTTTCTTTCAGCTTGTAAGATTTAATTCAATAAATATTTTTTGTACTTACTTGTGTTTGAAATTGCTTAACACAGTTCCACTTAAGGTCCATTATTAAGAGAGTGATCGCTGTCTATTTCATATCCTCTTTTTATTCTAACATCCTTTACGCTCTTCGTATTTATATTCTGTACTAGAATGGAATCAATAATAGATTTTCCCCTTGATTTGGCGTTGTATTTGTGTTCATCCTTCCATTGTCATTTTCCTCCTGCTCACCATAGAGTCCTAAAATCTCCTACTACAATAACTTCACCTGTAAAAATCTGTTATTTCCAGTAAATTTTCATAAAATGTATCTCTGCTCTCGCATCTTCATTTACCCCATGTGCTACTACTAGGTTTAGCTCCTGGTTTCCTTCCTGAGTTGTCGTTACACTTAACAGTCTTTCTGATATACGTAAACTCCCATTTTTTAATTTTATTTTCTATTTGGCTGCGTAGTAGACAAGCCACTCCTGCCTTCGCTCTGTCCTCAATTTGTATTCCACTGTGTATCAGGATATTTCCTTTCTCTGCTTTATACATTCCCTGCCCCTTTTTCTTTCTTTCAGTGATTCCCAGTATATCTAAATTTGCTTTCAAAAATTCCTCCTCCAGTTCTATTTCTTTTCCATTTATTGCATGTACGTTCCATGTCCCTATTCGTAAATACTTTCTCGATTGTCTTTTCCTATATTTGCTATTTTCCGTTTTTTATATTTGTGTTGTAGGTACTTCTTCTTCTTCAAGTTTACCTTATCGACATACTACAACACTTATTCAAGAGATGAAAACCGTGCCTGTACAGTGAAAAAGATCAACTATCATTTTATTATTCAAAAGATCTCATAAACAGTTACCGGCCGATAAGCTTGTTGCATACAATATACAAGCTCTTTGCCACAGTATTAAAGGGAAGAATAAACAAGAAAGTAATCAACCAGTTAGTGGAAAAGTTCAAAGAATTCGACAAACCTATCTATGTGAAATGTCCCATCTAATCATAATCTTTTACTTACCAAGACACACATAAAGCCGAAAACGATAACGAGAACAAAAATTCCTCGAAAATCAGATTTTGAAACACTTTTAAAGATCAACAGGTCAGAGAAAAATTTACCGAAATACGGTTGTACTCGATGTAGAATTCGTTCAAACAAAATTAGGCAACCAAACGTACGTTTTTAAAAATCAACAAAGGGCGTTGTACGTACGTAAAAATCTGAAGCATCCCATTGAGTAAATCACTAAATTGGGACGAACAAGGCATCAAAATCGACGGTAGATATCTGAGCCACCTACGTTTTGCGGATGATATTGTACTTATTAGCCAAAATATAATGGAACTGCAAGATGTTAGAAGAACTTCAAAAAGAATCCGTAAAAATTGGACTAACTATAAATCTAAATAAAACAAAAATTATGACAAAGAATAATGTAGATCAGTGGCGTGTTTACCATGGAAGCTAGGGAAGCACATCTTCCCCTACGTAAACTAAATACCTATAGCGTATAATTAAATTAATGTACCTTAAAAATATAATATTACATATTATCCTGTTGACCCGAATATGTATAATTATTTTCAATATTTTTCAATACTAGATAATCGAAGCTCGAACCGTCGAACCTCATTTCAACTGTCCGCTGCCGAACGACGAAAAACACGACGTAACCCGAAACGGCTTTGTAAGCTACCGAGTTATAGCTTACCGCGCAGTATGGTGTTTTAATTCACTGAGTAGGATACAAACGCGTGACCATGAATATTATGTAGTAATAAAATAAATACGGTTTTACTGTGGAATTAAAAAGTATATGAACGTGAAATTAGTTAAATATTAATATATAAACAATACAAATATCGTATCAATGCAAAAAACTTTCGTTTTTACGCATAATTTCGTTTGAAAATCGAACTAAAAATAACGTTGTGTAAGCTGTGAGCCCGGCAGATTACACTCACTATCCCCGCCACAAGTGGATCTACAGAACGTTCCTTTTCCGCGCTGAAACGAATCAAAGTTTTGTTATTAGGAATTATACAGGACAAGAAAGACTTTCTGCTTTGGGATTAATGTCAATTGAAAAGGAATTAGTGCAAGAATATTCTCGTGAAAAAAGTTTTTATGATGACGTTATAGATGAGTTTGCAAAAGAAAATAGACGTATGGCACTTCATTTTAAGTAAGGTAAGATTTTATTATGGTTTGTAAAAAAAATGTTTTTTTTTTGCATCAAAAAATTTTTGTCTGCGGCTTTATTTTACTCTCCGGCTTCTCCTTTTGTGAGGTTCTATACACGCCACTGATGTAGATGTACGTATGGGGGATCAGATTATTGAAAATGTTGAATAATATGTCTATCTGGGACATCAGCATCAAATTAGGTAAAGAAAATCAAACTGCTGCGATAAGTAAACGTGCTCGGTTGGCATGAGCAGCTACAGGTAAATTAACACATATTTTAAGAAATTCCAATTTATTTAAAGAGGAAACCAATCGAACTTATAAAGGCTGCTGCAACACAATTATTCAGCATGCTAGCAAAAATATTCAACAAAACCAAATATAAAATAATAAACCTCGACACTGTAAAAGTATAAGAGGGAAAAGAAAAAGAAAGAAAGAAGAAAATAATAAGTAAAGACCCTATCACCGACTTTGGTATATACATTAAAGGTGAACAATTAGAAAAAGTGGATGCAGTGACATATTTAAATAGCCAAATCAATGACAACTGGTATCACTCCGGATCGCAAAAGCAAGGTTAAATAAGAATCATATAAAGAAATTAAAAATTACGCAAACTAAAATGGAAAGATCAATGTTAGGCATTAAATTAATCGGTCTAGGACGTTTAGGCGCGCACCATACGGCGCGAGCTATTAACCGCCGGCATTTTAGGCGCAGGAACCTTTAGGCGCGGGGACGTTTAGACGCCGGCGTTTTTGGCGCGGGGACGGTTAGACGCCAAGCATTAAAAGCTATACGATCTGTTTTAAATTGTACCTTCTGAACGTTGGAAGCGTATTTGAAACTAAATTGCTTTATAATAAGAGATTCTCTTCTTAATTATAAAGGTATAAAAACTGATTTAAATTTAACTAGTTACAAATATGTTCCATAGAACCAAACATGTCACATCGGGCAAAAAAATTAAGTAAATTATTATTCGAATTACGATATTTATTATTAAAATTAAAAATTAATATAACTTGATTTTAGAGTTTATATTCTAAATAGATTAAACTAGTACTAGCAGAGGTGGGAAAGCTACTTTATAAAAGTAGTTAGCTACGCTACAAGCTATTTTAAAAAAATTGTACCTAAGCTACGCTACAAGCTACTCAATTTTTCATGTAGCTAAGCTAAGCTACAGTTATTTTAAAAGTAGCTGTAGTAGCTACTTCAAAAATAAGCCCCCTATTTATAAAAAATATAAAAAAAAACTCCCAAAACAAAATTCCGTTTTATTTAATTTTGAAAATACCAAAATAGACAATAGGTAGGTATATGAAAAGAATTTGCGTTAACACCGTATATGAAAAAGTGACCAAGAAATTATTATGGACAGGAATTACCTAGACCTAGACGATTACAGTAAAATTTTAATTTTTGTGTGCCTCAAATTCAGCGCCGCCTTTTGCGAATTAATTACCATTATTACATGTATTTAACCACAAACCATTTTGAAAATAGTGAGTGATCAAAATTAACAAATTGTTATCAGTTCGCGGATCGCTAGCGAAAAAACTCGTCGCCTATGGAAACCCACCTAGACTTAAAAATTGCAGTCTGTATTTTTAATTTGAGCTTGTAGCGAAAAAGTAGCGCCACCGATCCCGCTACAGCTACTTTTTAAATGTAGCTTGCTACCACTACAAGCTATTTGTGCTAAAAGTAGCGCGCTACAGCTACAAAGCTACAAAAAAAGTAGCTTAGCTACAGTAGCGCGCTACAAATAGCTCGCTACTTCCCACCTCTGAGTACTAGAATATTTTTCAGTTTTGAAAGATAAAGATAGTTTACTCTTATTAATTTAAATTTTTCGAATTTTTTAAATTTCAAAGGATACACAAACTTCTTATCAATCAAGCTGCTTGAAAATTAAATAAAAAATGTTTTTCGTTTTGCATACGTTTTGAGAAATATTGTAAAACTGCAAAATGGTGAGACTAGATGGTAAATATCGGTATAAAAGTTTCCAGCGCCTAAAGGTTCGGCGTCTAAAGTGTTCGCGTCTAAACGTCCCTGCGGCCAATGACGTCCGCGCCTAATGGTGCAGCGCCCAAAAACTCGCGTCTAAAAATGCGCGCCTAACTGTCCCTTTCCGTAAATTAATAGACAAAGTGAAAGTGGTCGATATCCACAATAAAACAGACTGATAAAATTGTCACAAAAAGTCGGACTTTAAAGTGGACCGGCCACATTGGCAGAATGGAAGATAACAGGTGGACAAAAATAGTGTCCAAATGGAAACCGAGGGATGGGGCCAGAAAGCAAGTGCGCCGAGCTACTAGATGGTCGAACGAGACACTCAAGCGCGACAAGGGGGAGGCCTTCGCCCAACACTGGGATTTATAGGCTTATAATAATAACAATAAAGAGGTTCACAGTTCGTTGTATGTAAACATTAAAAACCGGCATGGAAACATTAGGTATAAAGTCTAATACGGGTGTTCTTAATCTTTTAATTTCATTTGTTCTTGTGAGTAAAACATCAGCAGATTTATTATTTATTAATACAAAAAAATTAAAAAAAAGTTTATATACAAAGAGTTCACTACAAACTAATTTACATGTCTTTTAGCGTTCGCCTCATAATTTTTCCTGATGTCGTTTTGGGAATACTTCCAAGAATAACAATACCTCCAGTTAAATGTTTATGTTTAGCCACTTTTGATGCTACGTAATCTTCAATTTTGGCAGAATTAATTGTTACGCCTTTTCTAGCAACTATAAAAGCTTTTGGTGCTTCACCAAATTCAGGGTGAGGTATACCACAAACCGCTGCGTCTTCTACGTCAGGATGATCTCTTAAAACCTCTTCTAATTCAGCAGGGGCAACTTGAAAGCCCTTTACCTAAAATGAGTACGTGTTAGAAATTGTACGAAATAGTCGATTTTTCTCTAACTTTGCTTTTTCTTTTGTATATTTCATCTCCGGAACAAGAAAAAGCCGTACTTACTTTAATTAATTCCTTGAGACGGTCGGTAATGAAAAAGTGTTCATGTTCGTCGTAATATCCTATGTCTCCGGTTCTGAACCAACCGTTTGAATCTAGTACCTCATCAGTTGCTTTTTTATTGTTAAGGTAACCTTTCATAACCTGCAGGGAAATTTTTGTATGAAATTAAATCTACTACTACTGTATTCTGTAGAATTACCTGAGGACCTCGCACAATTAACTCTCCAGGTTGATTTGGACCAAGATTACTGTTATCGTCTAACGAAACAACCCTACATTCAGTATTAGCAACAAGAATGCCCGAACCTCCATTTATAATTCCGTGTTTAACACGAGATGTTTGGGCCAACACCACAGGTGATGTTTCTGTCAAACCGTACCCTTGTGTAACAATTATGTCTTTTTTAAATTTTTCTTGTAATCTTTCAATATCTGATGCCCCTAATGGAGCTGCACCCGACATAATTCCTTTTGTTCGTGATAAATGCTCTTCTTTAATCAGCGGATGATTGATGAGTAACAAAACTGTAGACATAATGCATGCAGATTTATACTTATAAAGATACAAAAGTTAAATACCTAATGGTGGCACCAAATACCCAACTGTAGGTTGATGTTTTGCTAACATATCGATGAATAGTTGTGGTTCGAACTTTGGCATTGTTATCATTTTATTACCACGTGACATCATTGCCAGTAACAATGGTACCATGCCGTAAATGTGAAACATTGGTAATATTGCTGGGACTACATCTTGATAATCTAGAAATGTATTAGGTAATTATTAATTAAACGTTTCTATTTTGAAATAATATATAGAAACTTACCACCATCACTAAATAAAAAGGAAAACTCATCTACATCCACCTGCTCTAAATTTGACACGATATTTTTGTTGGTAAGTTCAACACCTTTAGGTAAACCTGTAGTTCCGCTAGAATATGGCAAAACAATCACATCGTCGACTGATCGGTTTACCCGAAATGACAAAATGTGACTTCCTTCCATAAGATCTTTAAATTTTATAGTTCCAGAAGGAGTTGCCTGATTTTGCTATAAAAAATTACATCTTAAGTGTTAGCTACTTGTAGAGCTGCTTGTCTTTTACCTCGTGTTCAATTACCACTATAGGAATTTTTTTATCGGCCAAAACTTGTGTAGCTTGGTCGGCTTTTGACCAAAGACTGTTTAATGTAAAAATCATTTTCGCTTGAGAATCCTGCAGTTGTTTAGCGATTTCATCTGATACAAAAATATTATGAAGTATGTAAGAATGATTTATGTAACATTATTTAGTAAAACCTTTTATGACTATCTGATTTTTTTACAATTAAACTTTATCTAAAGCTAGAGTAACTTAACAGAAAGGCCAAAATATAAAAGAAAACTACAAACATGAAGAATAAAGATAGAAGTAAGAAAGGAATGGAGTGCGCTCAAAGATACATTAAAACGGCTGGCAAAGAAATTGCTATCAAGTAAGAAAGGCAAGAAAAACAACAATAAAGAATGTAAGGAAATTTCATAACAGCTGAACAGAACAAAATGCTAAACGAAACAAAGTGAAGATCAATTTAAAGACAAAAGAAAGGAGACAAAGAAAATATATGGAACAAAAATAACGAAAGAATCAAGAAGATATGTTAAAAGAAATAGAAGAAAACTGCAAGAAACAAGATGTAAGAAAAAATTACCAACCGAAAGCCAATTTGTGCAGAGATAAAAACGGAGAAATAATTGTCAGAAGAGAAGAAGGACAGAATATTATCAAAAAATTATGGAGAAGAAAGCAGGACAAGACAGTGAAACTAAGGAAAAAGAAGAAGAACAAAGTGAACAAGAAGTACCTACACCAGAAGAATTCGATAAAGTGTTACAAAAGCTAAGAAACAACAAGACACCAGGAAAAGACAACATACAAAGTGAACTAATAAGAGCTGGAGGACAACTACTATCTGATGAATTGTATAAACCGCCAGAAGCGGTAAAGATGATGGTAGAAATAGCTCCAGAGTATCTGTTAGAGGTCTTTAATGGTACTCTTGAACAAGGTGTCTTCCCGAAACAATGGAAAGGCAAAATTAGTTCTTTTAAAAAAGCCCAATAAGATAGGTAAGGAACCATCATCGTTCAGACCTATTTGTTTGCTTGATACTCTAGGAAGGCTGTTGGAGCATCTTAACAGTAAAAAGAATAAGGGTAGAGTTGGAGAGAAACCACCAAGAATTATCCGAAAGACAGTATGGGTTTCGGAAAGGGAAATCTACACTACATGCGTTAGAGAGGTCTGTAACATTTTTAATGGAAAACTAAAAAAACTTTGTGCACTTAAAACAATGGATGTTAAAAATGTTTTCAACACAGCTGCATGGCATTTAATTATGAAGGAGCTAGAAAAGAGATAAATGCCTCAATACCTCCTTCGTATGATTGGTAGCCATTTCACCGATAGGGTGCGATGCGGAAGCGTTCTTAGCCCGCTCCTCTGGAATATACTATATGACGGGGTATTAAACCTAAGCTTAATGGAAGGGAGGACGAAGGACGGCATACGCCGACGACCTCCTAGTAGTTATTACGGAAAAATCGAAGAATATGCAAATAGAAGTAGCTAACGATCCGCTAACTGAAATTAGCTGCTGTGTGGATAAAATTGAATTGAAGCTAACTCCAGAAAAAAACGGAGGCGATGCTGGCCCTAGGAAGAAAGAGGCATGGCCAGGTTGAGTTATTAGTGCGAGATATAGATCGCCCCAAACACAATATCAAGTATTTGGGGGTCATTTTAGATAAAAATATGAACTTTAGTAGGCGCCTTGTTTAAGCAACAGATAGAGCAAATTCGGCGGCGATGACTTTAGGTCGGTTGACGCCCATGATAGGAGGCAGTAGTAAGGCTAAAAGCCGTACTCTGGCGGCTGTAACACACTGAATAATGTTATATGTGTTACCAATATAGGAGGAGGTCCTGGAAATCCAGAAATACAGACATAAAGCAGAGAGCGTCCTAAGAAAAATTGCCCTGAGAATTAGCAGGGGCTATAGGACAATACGTAGACCTAAGAGGTAGAGTAATAAGCTCCTACACATACACACGCATTGCACTATATACACGGTGCAGTATGTAGGATCAAACGGCGCACCAATCACGTAACCCGCAGAGTCGGGCCGGGTTGTACATTGCACCCATAATACATCATACGTTAATGCATCAGCACATCCCTATGCCCCAAAAAGGTAATAATGGGTCCTATAATAATATTAGGAAAATATCTACCGAGGCAGCAAGGGTAGTCCCGGTAGACCTTTTGGTGGAGGGAAAAAACGAAGCAGCAGGTAAAACGGAGGCGCAAAAGAAAGAGTTGCGGGAGGCGACTATAGCCAATTGACAAAGTAATGAGAAAGACGTATGGCTACATCAATTAATGCCGGACATAACCCCGTGGTGGAAGTGGGACATCATTTGACTTTACATGAATAGACTATTTATAACAATGAAAGACCTAAAGCTTCCAAAAGGAGTAACAGATTTGGTCAAAATGACATTAGAAGAAACTTGGAGTGAAGTCAACCTAGAGGGAGCAAGTTCCCACAAATTTAAGACAACGAAAGGTCTAAGACGAGGAGATTCTCTCTCCACAACCTTAGTTAACATAGTCTTGTAAGAAGTGATGAGAAGTAGCAGAACAAGTAGAAATAATAACACTCTAAAGATCTCATACCAAGTTGTGGCCGATGACCTAATAATTATTTACAGAACAAAAGAAGAACTTAAAAACGTCATTCAAAATATAGAAAAAGAAGCAAGAACATATGGTCTAGAGGCGAATGAAGCAAAAGCAAAATATCTAGTGACAACATCCAAGAGAACCTTAGCAAATCTTAAAAGAATAAATAGTATCTAGAATGGGAAATAATAGAATTTCGGACAAGTGAATAGCTACATTTATCTAGGAGCAGAAATCAATAGTGAAAATAACTCGTATAGTGAAATAGAAAGAAGAGTAACCTGGATATAAACAGTACAGCGTCCTAAAATAAAGTGACAAGAAGTAAAATCATTTCGCGAACAGTTAAAATTAGGGTTTATAAGACAATAATACGACCGACAGATATACGGTTGTGAAGTGTGAACATCAGTGGCGTGGGGTCCATGGAAGCGATGGAAGCACCCTTGCCTTCATAAGCCAAAACAATATAACTTATTAATTTTATTTTTGTTGCAGCAGTATGTTAATAGTATATTATATACCAAGGTGGAGAAGTCTAGTATTATAGCTAGAGGGCTAAGATTAGATCCCGAGGCGCCTAAGCGCCGAGGGATATAAGGCCCGAAGGCTATAAAAGACTTCTCTACCGTGGTCTATACCCTAAAGCTGAATTATGCCAATTTCTTTGACACTGACACTTTGCATTCGCAATTAAATGTTTTGTATGATTCTCAAGAAGTCAATAATCAGAAGAACGCCACTGAATATGCTGCTTTTTCTTAAAGAAACTGGTTTAGAATAGTCTTATAGTGAAGTGTTTAAGTTGTGCCAACTAGTTTTAACAATTCTGGCAACAAGCGCTTCGGTTGAACGTAGCTTTTCTACATTAAAAAGCATTAAGACCTTCATCAGAAACTCAACAGGTGAAGAAGGACTGTCCAATTTAGCAGTGTTATCCATAGAAAATGGAGTGTATTAAAGAATTATCGCAAAATCCAAAGTTTTATGAAGATGTAATTGACAGGTTTGCTCAAGTGCATAGAAGAATAGAGCTTCATTACAAATAAATCACTGTAAGTAGGTAAATTTTTGTTGTTTTTCTTTACTGTTGTGTATATCAAAAGCTGTCACTTTTTGTACTTATTAGTAAACCAGAAGCGCTTCCCCAAGTAAAAAACTCACAGCACGCCATTGGTGGACATTAAATCAACAGTACGCAAACAAACTACAGATTTGGGAAAAGAGAGTATATTGTTGGAGGGATCAAAGAAAGAGATGGTGGAGAAGGACAAACGAGGTGGTGTATGAGGTATATCAAGAGCCATCAATAATAAATATAGTAAAACAGACAAGACTGTGATGGCTGGGCCATTTAGGAAGAATGACAGGTCCCCAAAATAGTTTTCAGAGAAGCCCAGAAGGAAGACGATGTAAAAAGGGATTTAAAGGATTTGAAAGTGAAAAACTGGGAGGGACTGGCAAAGTAAAGAGCCGAGTTGGAGCGGAGAGTATTGAGACGGATTTTCGGAGGGATCAAGGAAGGAGATGTGTGGCGGAGAAAGACAAACAAGGAGGTGTACGAGGTATATCTAGAGCCATCAATATTGCATACAGTGATAAAACAGACAAGACTGCGATAACTTAGTAATTTAGGGAGAATGACAGATCAAAGAATCCCCAAAATAGTTTTCAGAGAAGCCCCAGAAGGAATGGTTGCAAGATGTAAGATAAGGTACTTTAAAGGAATTGAAAGTGGAGAACTTGGGGAGGGGGGGCTGGCAAAGCAAAGAGTCGAGTAGAGAATGTTATTGATAAAGCCAAGGGCCCAAAGAGCCTCCCGTGCTATACCTAGGTATATAAAAAAATTGTTTTGCAAAACAAATCATTAACAAAATATAAATGGAGGTTAAAAAAGAACATTACCTTTAGTATAAATTGGATTAATAGGTGTTAGTTTTAATCCAGCTTGTATTGCACCTAATAATACGATAGGATATTCAGGCACGTTTGGTAAAATAGCAGCTACGGTATCGCCCTGTTTAAATCCACCATATTTATGAAAGAAATTTGCTAGTATTCTGCTCTTTTTATATATTTCAAGATAAGTATAACTACGTCCAGTTTCGGCACATTCCTGAAAATTAAAGTATTCGATGTAAGTATCTAACCAATTAATTAAATTCTGTCCTGTACAAAAGCATATGTGTTAAGTTATACAAGTATATGTTGTTTTAGTTCAATTGGATGTAACTGAAAAAGCTTTAAAACTTGTATACCATGTACTACTAATTTGTACAAGTATCTCGCCTAGGAGGATTGTTCAATAAGTTCTTGCCGCCTGGGTTGTAGCTCGATTATTGGTTGATGAAAGTAAAAGATGTTATACTCAAAAGGACGTTTGAAATGTCCATTTTGCGAGGAGTATCATTTTTCGATATAGTCCCCACCAGCGTTGATGCACTTCCGCCATCGGTGCACTAGTTTCTTCATGCCGCCTGTTGACGACACCAACAACGCACTACATTGGTGGCCTCTAAAGCGCGTGCCCTTCAGGTATTCCTTGGAGTACAAGCATACACCTCCCCTCTTCCCAAGAAATTAAAGACACAGCCATCAGCTGGCAAAGGCATGGTCACCATCTTCTGGGACTGTGATGGTGTTGTGCTGGTTGAATTTCTGGAATGTGGCGCGTTACGTGTAAACCCTGAACAAATTGCGTCCGCAGAAAAATGCAATGGGAGACAACCGACGCTTTGGAGAAGCTGCAGTTTCAGGATGTTTTGCTTCACCCACCTTATATCCGGACCTGGCGCCATGTGACTTCTGGCTCGTTCCGAAGCTGAAGGGCATGCGCTCCGCGTCCGACGAAGAGGTCACCAATACAGTGCGTTGTTGGTGTCGTCAGCAAGCGGCCTCATTCTTCTCCGATGGCATGCATGCAAAAGCTAGTGCACCGATGGGACTATACGTATTGAAAAATGATGCTACAGCCCACGAGGCGAAACTTATTGAACACCGCTCGTACATAGTGTATTGATCATTGTAAACAAGTATTTAGGTATAAATTGTTTACATAAAATAGTGTTTTGATAAACTTATCAGATAAAAAAAAATAGATTTACTATAAACATAGGCCATAACACTACAATTAATAGCTTTGAAATGGCAAACTTGAACGTCAAACTTATAAAAAAATTATTAATATTTATTACTACTGTTATAAGGACGTTACTCTGATTGTAAACAAACCTGTTTTTTTGAAGGACAAATTTTCGCAAAACCAGCGAATTGAAAACGAATCTTTCTCAGTTTAAAGGTCTATTACAAATTGCTTAAGATTCACATTTTTTCAGAGATATGTTCTGAGATATGAAATATATTTTTAAAACTTTGTGTTTATTATTTTACAGATAAGATTCTTAAGGTACTTTGCCCCAATTTATATTTTTACCTAAGAATATTTCACACAATAAATAAGAAATATTAGATGAATATAATATAAATATGGTCTGCTTAGTTATTTATGTCCTATTTCCATAGAAATACATTTACATGCAATTTATAGAAAAATATATAAGTTAGAGAAATACGCACTGACGTCAAAGTCGATTGTGTGCAAATATGAATTAATAGTATTATAATTTGAAGGTAAAGAAACGGCGCATTTTTATTAAGATATTTAGCAGAGTTTCTATGTAAAAACACAGATAAAATACAGCAAAAACATACCACGATGGTCCTTTCTGGAAATTTATCCAAATTTTTCCAAATATATTCATCCACCATTAAATTGGGCATACTAATATTTCGAACTTTTGAACGAAGTACATTCTGTTCTACTTGTGAAGAATTATTTCGTTTCTGAACGTTTGTACTAACGGCACTAACTCTAAAATTTTTATTGAAGCACAACTTTCTCAAAGTTTTCGACAACATTTTATTAACAGTGTTTTTCATATACTGAACTAGGTATCGACTATGATTGTTCTGATAAAACACGTTTAACCTGTTTTATTTGCAAAATTTTATGAGCTGGTGGGGGAGTAAAATTATCTTGATTACTTGCATTTTTATTTAGATTTTGAAAACTTCTGTTGGGGTTAGAGTCCAACTTGTGATTAAAGAAATCTTGGAAAGTTGAGAAAAAGCAACTTTCTGATGAATTTACACACACTTATGTTAAATTCAGTTTGGATATTCAAATAATTTTTGAATTTTAATTAAAGTTCTAATTTATATTTCCGGTTTTTCCATTAATTTAATTGTCAATTATTTGTAACAAAATCCTGAAGTTTTATTGTATTTTTAATTTCTTATTCCAAGGTTATAATTTATATTTATTTGGTGATAAAAATTTAACAAGAATGATAAACCAAAGTTTTACAAAGAAAAAAATTAACAGAAAATGCTAAGTTCATATATTCCGAAAGAATTCTTGAACTTTAAACTGTTTATTTTAATCGTACAAACATCACCTTACCAAGGCAAGGCGTACGTGATAAGATAAATTTCTATTGTGCTGTTGATGAAATTCTAGAAAAGTATTTTCTGTGAAAAATATTTGTTTTGCTTTGTATAATGGATAAATGCAGCCCGGAGAGTACAAAAGTTTATCTGAAATACACTTAGTTATTATTGCTTTATTTTTTTGATTCATATCAAATAATACCTAAGAATATTTGCAAATTCTAGTTGATCGATACGTAAGGGTGAAACGATAAAGCGATGAACAAATAAAAATAAGATTTACGTTTTAGTTTGTCCAAGTTTTGGTGCTAAAGTACAAATTTTTGATAAACAAAACGCCAAGTCACTGTTTTAAAAACTGGCGAATTTACAAAGTATTTAAAATTTCAGTAAACTTTAGTTATTTTCTGGTGCTGTTGTGTATTTATACTCCATTAATTATTTTATATTTCAGGTGTGAATTCTAAGTTGGCCTTTCAGGCAATGAAATATTGTTAAATAATTATTTGTATTAATAAATAACGAAATCTTGTAACAACTTGCAATTGTAAATAAAACTTACTAAAGCTGTTTTGTCGAAATATTTATCAAGTCCTTTCCATACGTACTCTTCTAGCAAATCATTAGAAAAAGCAACATCTGGAACTTTAGAACGCACTGGTGCAATTTGATTAGAATACTTTCGATTTTTAAAAACAGCAATCACGTTAAACTTCCTACTTTTATTGAAACAAACCCGTTTTAAGTTACTGGAGAACATGTTAATTTGAATGTTTAACTCATACTAAATTATTTATTTTGTTTATCTTATGAGTTTGATAGAGTACGAAGTATCATAAGCAATGATAACTGAAGCTTTGTATACTGCTAAAAATGCTGAAATAATTATAAGGACATTTATAACAAACTAAGAGATATAATGTAAAATATCAGACATGTTTATATTTTAAATAATATTGATTGTCGAGACGTCAAAATACAGGTTCAAATTAAACTTATCAGTTATCAACACTGAGCCCCTTGGCCATTAACCTTTAACTGTTTAATATGGCAAGTCATATCCTATTTATTATTAGATATTTATTACTTTGCTCTCCTATAAAATGATTTTTTTAATTCAATTTTGGAAAATCATGCATGGCTTTTACAAAACCTTTCATTTCTCAAGCAAGACCATTTTGACCACGTCAAAAAGTACTAAGCGGGCCAATTAAAACCTTCGTTCATTTTTAGCTTTTGTTTGTGTTTGTAATGCTTCTTTAGATATTTAATAAAAAAACCTTTGTAATTTATAATAATTTCCTCTGCTGCCCTTTAAGTAAGTTCAGATCTGTACCTTTTACTGAATCTTTTAATAAACAAATGTTTCGTAAGTAATAAACACAACAAAAGATTATTTCAAAAATGTTGCGCAAACTATCAAGATCCTGTTATATAAATGGTTAAATACATATAATATGCTTGAATACGTAACATTCACATACCTTTCAGTATGTAACACTAAGGGCGGGTTGCACAAACATGATTTAACAGCTTCGTCAAATAAATAATTTTTTAATTAATTCAAGAGAATGTTAGGGAGGTAAAAATAAAAGGGAATTGTTTGTCGTTTCTGGGTCATTTGTCAGGCATAAGTTCGTTTATTAGTTAGTTATATTAGTCGGTTCTTTAAACTCACTGCCAACCTCTCATCTTACGTAAGGGGCTGGACAGAAAGTGAGGGACACAAACAGTGCAGTGCGTGCGACCCTTTTGCAGCTCCAGTGGCGGCGCAATCGCCATTGCCATAAAACAAACATAACAATTACTGCTCTGAAAAACTCACCACTTTAAGGTGCACTCACCGAAGGCCCCCCGCCCCCTACTTTCTGTGCGCCCCTCACTGGATACAGGTTTGCACCTGCTACTACTTCTTTTGGTTTCCATCAACTCCTTCACGGGCTAGCCGTCGATCACATCTCCACTTCTTCCCACACCCGGAGTCACACAGTATCGGTTGTAGTTAATGCCAAAGAGTCGATGGGGTACACACTCTCAGAAATATCTTAATTGCTTAATACAGTCTCTCCGGAAAGGCTCTTTACCCCTATCGCAAAATCTACCTAGGACCACACAGGTACAACCAGAAGCAGCTAACACGAGAGCTTGCTACCAAACAGTACCTCTTTGTAAATGATCTTTTCTGTAAGCTAATCCTTTGATTAGACATGCACAACATGTAATGCAAGCAACAATCACTAAGTCAGAGGTACCACTTTATTATTATTATTATTATTATTATCAGCCCACACAACCCTACACTTTATTATCACACTTTAATTATTGTCATGTCACTGCAAACGTAATTCTACCGTCGGCTATGCCGCCACCACTGATACTCCACTCGTGGTCAACCCCTCTCGGTTATCGGGGCATACAGTCCTCCCTTTTTATATACTTAAGTCTGCATGTGTATGCTTAAGTCAACCCTTGGGATAATTTATGGCTTTCGTCTGGGGTCTGGGAATTAGTAAACTAGGGAATTGTGAACTTCTAAATCTCAGTTTCATTAAGTGCTAATGCAATATAAATGTAAATAAACGTATATTAAATAACTTCTCTAACAAGAATTTACAACAATAAACAAATTAATGTTTTGAAAGAATTCATAAGAGAGGAGTAGTAGTCCAGTGACTACACTCCGTAATTAAAAATCGCTGTAAAGTAATTAATGATATCAAAAATATTAATTATATTGTGCATCAGTGGGCCATCGTTTCTTCAGTCTTCTGGTCAGTGCAAGAAGGATGTTGTGTTAGCTTTTAGCTTGGATTTAGAACCTCTTCAGCAATGCATTTCATGTACGAGGGCCATTCAAATATAAACCGGACGGTAGTGCGGTGGGGATGTGTGTGTCGAGGGGTGACGCCCACCGAACCCCCCGCAATGACCGTTCCTTTGCTAGTAGTGTTGTGACATAGCGCTACTAGCGAAGGAATAGTCATTGTGGGGCGGGGGGGGTTCGCAACAAGTTCAAGAATATGTAAAGGTGTATTGTTTGTCGTTTTTATGTCCCGATTAGTTTTTTAAGTAGACTTACAAGCTGCTTCTTATATTACACAAATGAAGTAATTATTATTAGCTGCATCTAGATCGTAGGGATGTTTTACGTTGAGATTGAGGCTCAGGTTTTCGTCAACAAACGCTAAAAAGCGTCCCAATCCGTTTTAGACGAGGTTAGTTTAGGCACTTCTGGTCTGCTGATAATATGTGTACTTGGTGAAGCAATTACAGGAGTGCGATCAAAGGACAAATCATAATTAGATGTAATATTAAAGTAATTTGGAGCTATGCATTTAAGTACAAAGAAGTCCATTAAATTGGGTAGTTCATTAAGGTCCGTAGGCCAGTATGTTGGTTCTCCACTAGAGAGAAACGAACAATTTTTATTGTTAATAGCTCTCACAAGGTTTCTTCCCTTGGTGGTAATTAGTCTCGAACCCCAAACCGTGTGTTTCGCTTCGTCAAAGTGAATAAAATCGAATGCATATGGCAACAAGTAAAAAAATATGTTACATTAATTAAAAACTACATGAAATGAATAAGCTTTATTGTAATCGTTTTATTTAACATTTACCATCACAATTCTTTCAACTGGCGCCGAAGAATTTTTCCCGAAGAAGTTTTAGGAATACTGTCGACAATTTTAATTCCCCCTGTTAATTGTTTGTAGTGAGCAACTTTATGCTTAACGTATTCTTCCACTTGTAACGTGTTAAATTTAGAATTGGATTTTGGTACAATAAAAGCCTTTGGCACCTCACCAAAAGCAGAATGGGAAACACCAACGACGGCTGCATCTTCTACATCAGGATGATCCCGTAGCAATTCCTCCAGTTCAGCTGGAGCCACCTGGAAACCTTTGACCTAAAACATATTTTTGGATTATTTTTTAAGATTACAAATCATCAATTGCCCTGCACCATGATCCCCTTGGATTACGCCAGGTCCACCCCATGCCAGTAAGGTATGAAGGGATTTACTTACCTTTATTAATTCTTTAAGGCGATCGGTTATGTAAAAATGCCCATCTTCATCGTAATGGGCAATATCGCCGGTTCTTAGCCATCCTTTCGAATCCAGAACATCAAGGGTTGCTTTTGAATTGTTGTAATATCCTTTCATAATCTGCCTTATTTCAGATGTAATACACTTTGGTTATTTAATTAGCGTATACGAATTATACCTGGGGACCTCGGATTAATAATTCTCCTGACTGGTTTGCACCAAGTCCTATTTTAGTTTCATCACCAACAGTCACGATTTTGCATTGGGTGTTAGGAAGAACCAAACCGGAACCGCCTATTTTAACTCCATTTTCAAACAAATCCGTTTGGACGTGGGTCAAAGGAGACGTTTCAGTCAAACCATAAGCCTGTAACATATTAACTTTCCCCCCGGTTTTCTTGTGTAGCCTTTCAACATCTGCCACACCAAGTGGTGCTGCTGCTGATATTATAGTTCGCATTTGCATTATGTGATCTGGCCGAATTTGGGGGTTGTTTAAGAGGAACAAAACTAAAAAGTTAACATTATTAAACTGAAGTATTTGTTTTAATAATCTCATACTTATAGGGGGCACCAAATAAGCAAAAGTAGGTTTGTGCTCTTCTAAAACATGGTGAAATATTTTGGAACCAAATTTGGGAATTGTTACTAATTTACAACCTGATGATAACATGTTCAGCATGACTACCACCATTCCGTAGATGTGGAACATTGGTAGAACTGTTGGAATTACCTCTTGGTATGAACCTGCTTGCATTGATTATGATTAATTTCGTCAAAAATCTAAAATAACAGGATCACCTTCAGAATCGTTGTGGAGTTTAAAACCACTTGTTGCCATTTGGTGTAAGTTGGAAACGATATTTTTATTGGTCAGTTCAACTCCTTTAGGAATTCCAGTGGTTCCACTGGAGTAGGGAAGAAGGATAACATCATCTTCATTCCTTGGTACGTGCAGATTAACTGCAAGGTGATTTTCGACAATTTCCTTGAATTGTATGGCTTCCGGTGGAGTTGCTACATTTTGCTGTTAAATAAAAGTTAGTAGATGGAAGACCATTTAAAGTTTTGTCTCTAAGTGCTAATTTAAAAAAATCCAAATTTTAAATTTATCTAGATAAATAAGTAAGTAATAAATAGTATAAAAATAACTGTTACATAATTACCTGATGCTCAATTACAACAATTTGGATATCAGATTTCAACAGAGTTACGGCTTGATTTATTTTGGTCCAAAGTTCAGTAAGCGTGAACACCAGTTTAGTTCCAGAGTCCATCAGCTGTTTCATAATCTCGTCTACATGATAATTTAAATTTATTAAATTGCAAAATAGATTGTGTAGTATTTACTTGTCGTGTAATACCTGCCGTGTATACAGGATTAACTGTTGTAACTTTAAATCCTGCTTGGATAGCACCCAACATAACAATAGGATATTCAGGAACGTTGGGAAGGATAATTGCTATTGTGTTATTTTGTCCTTGTTTGTATTGATACTTCTGGAGGAAATTTGCTAGTGATTTACATTTTTTGTGGAGTTCGGAATATGAGTAACTGCGACCTGTTTCGGCACACGCCTGAAAACAAAATTTAATTTTTTTTAAATAAATACGTAATTTACATTAACAACTGTTTAACTCACCAAAGCAGTTTTATTATGCCATTTATCTAATCCTTTCCACACGTATTCTTCTAAAAATATGTTTGGAATGTTAATTACAGGAACAGATGATTTCACCACGTTAGGTTCTGTGTGATATTTCTTATTTAACCGGAAGATATCACAAAAACGCACATTAAAAACGTTTTTTAGATGTATTCTCCGTGTAATTTTATAAATCATTTTTACACTTATGTTGTACAGTTCTTAAATATTTAATAAACCCGCATAACTTGTGCGTGCCTTACTGATGGAACTAAACTGGTTTAGTACGACGTGCAGCAATTATTTTACAGTATAAAGTCATTGCTTCACAATGTCAAGGGCAAATACCTTTAAAATTCAAGTACATTAGAAATGCATTAGTTGATTAGCTGATAAGAAGACTCTACCATACTATTGATTTTATTTTACGAATTCTTAATTGCATTCTAGTTAGTTAATAGTTTTTTGTTCTGTTAGCTTAAAAGGGGTCACAATATTCGATTTTGATTCAGCATAACCAAGACGTCTGGCCAGCGTGGTGAGTTAGGCTGAAACCCCCAAACAATTTATTTTATTATAAAATTATCAAATGTTGATTTGTCAAAACATATTACTCCAGGTAAGTAGAGACAATGGGTGATATGCATAAAGTTGAGTGCGCACTCAGAAGTAGGTACTCCAAATTGTGGTGAATAGCTGCTCGGAACTGGGAACTCCATTTTGATGTGCATAAAGTGTTCGATTAAAAATCCTCGCGAAAAGAGTAGACACTCACATGTTTGAGCTTCTACTCGCATTTTTACGCTACTTCATAAATGTGAGGCTATAATAGGCACTCAACTCTATACATATCACCCATTATCTCAGAGTCTCACGGCAGAAGGGGAGGGGCAGAGCTTCGACTTGTAGAAATGGAAACCCAGCTACAAGTAAATTAAAAAACAACAAGAAATAGAAGATATACATATTATCTAGGTTTAATATAAAAACCATGTCAACAGCAGACAAATTAAACGAACTAGAAGCAGAGACAGATAAAATAAAATGGAACGTAATAGGTGTATCAGAAGCAAGAAGATTAGAAAAAAGAGAAGGAGGAGTTGCATTCCTAATCCATATTTCCTATATCACTCTTTAAACATGCCAATAATTGTTTACTGCCAGTCTCAAGCGTGAAAAATGCGAGAGGAAAGTGATACCTGCAAATTACATAAATGTGTAATGTTTCATTTAGTTTTGCAAGTTGAAATTTCTATTGCAGGCTTTTTATATGCATATTAGCCAGCGGTTCTCAAAAGTGTGTAACAAAATTTAATATAAACAAAAATCGCGATAAGCTTTAAATGTTTGCTGTAATGTACTTCTATTTAGGTCAGCATATACCCACTTAATTTAATGACAATACTTTTGAATCACCCTGTATATCAAATAAAATCGTACAGTACAAAGGTATATCAGAGAGGGTAATCTTTATAGACACTAAAACTAATAAAACAGACAGATGTAGAATAATCCAAATATATGCACCAACAGCAAGACATAACGAAGAAGAGATTGACCAATTCTACGAGGAAATAAACTTAGCAAGCTACTTGATAAAACTTTTTGGAAACTTAATTTTACCAACACCAAATCTTAAAGTTTTTTCAAAAACCAAAATTACTCTGTTAAACTTTCAGGTGTAAGGAAGCGCCAGCAATACAAAAAAATTTAACCCCTACCGCTTTCCCAAAAAAAAATATAAAGTGGTCATTTTCAAGTAGTTTCAAGTAGAGGTTGTCCCATTCTTGGTGGCGAAGGAACGGTCAGACAAGGTGGTCACGTTCACCAATGTGCTTCGATACAGCGTCTTTTTAAGAAGATTATGTTGCTCTAAGTATCTTAAGACGGCCCACTTGGTCTACTGCGCAACCAAGGGTTTCGCCATTCAGAATGGAATATCCTCTAGCTTCGCGATGGGGCTACTTGAAAATGTGCCTTTAAAAGTGGTGCTTTTCATGTAACGCCAGTGTTGGGGCTAGATGAAAATAAAAAAATAAAAATAAATGTTTTTGCTCTTGGTTTGGTTAAAATGGATTGTAGAAAACGCGGCTTTTATAGCAAAAAATGTAAATATTTATTATTTTCACATTAACATTTAACATTACAACAAAAGCTTAACAATTCATTTCAAATCTTATTGAAACACATTTTTAAAGTAAAAAGAAAAACCTTACAACTAGTAATTACCTGCTTAACAAAAAAATAGAAACAAAAATTTATTCAGAAAGTTCTTTGAATTTCATTTGATCTCTTCTTAGGGTTTGTGCGATAGTTAGCTACGTTTTAATTTCATTTCTTTAAACAAGGCCGATGTCTTCAACTAGCTGTTTTTTACTTTGCCACTTTCTGTTAAAAACGTGCATAAATAGCAGTTTTCTTGGTGGGAAGTTATTTTAGCTACAAATTCCACTTTCTGTTATGTCATATTTACGAAAATGTAGTCACCACATTTTAATTCCACCATGGTTGCTTCTTTACACACATTGTTGTTCTCAGATTCGTCGTCAACGGGTTCATCTTCAGAGGGTTCATCTGCAAAGCGTTCATTTTCAAAGGGTTTGTCATTAACATTACCATTTTCTAAGTCAGAATATGTTTCGAGTTCGAGGTCATCATCATTATTATCGTTTGCGGTGCAAAAATCTTTGTATTTTTTTAAATGAGGTGGTAAGTGGTAATATACCTTCGACACTCTCAGAGCTTGACAGTACTATCTTTCTCTTTGGCTTTTGTTTAGATTTTTCTTTTGGTTTCTCTTTTGATTTCTCTTTTGGTTTTTCTTTTGATTTTTCTGTGGATAATGTAGATAAATTTTTAATATCTCCTTGACAAATACTTTTGCCAGGTTCTACCGATAATTTCTTTTTTCGTCCTCCACTAGACGTTCCTGGCTTTCCAAATCTAGCCTCTTGAAACATTTCTTTTACAGTTTGTCCGATTATTTATATTTTCTGCTTCTGCAATTGCTGCGAGATCTTCTGCTTTGGGAAGTTTACAAAGGATTTTTTGGCGGTTAATTGGTACAATGCCAGTTGCTTCGAACCCGGATTTAATATTATTCTCCATATTTGCACCTATATTTTCCAAACACTGCCTTAACATCCTAGGAAAGATGTCCTTCCTTATAACGCCCTTATTTTTTGTTTGCCAATCTCTTAGAACTTGTCGCCATTTATTTTTAATGGGTCTGAAAACACAAACGTCCAAAGGCTGCGTCATGTGGGTACCGTTAGGCGGCAGCAAAACGAAGCAGATATTGTTCTCTTCACAATTTCTAATAACGTCTAGGGATAGGGAGATATGACTAGCTAAATTGTCTCCTATTAAAACTTTGCCGCCAGGAGGTAAGGAATTAAAATAAGGAAGTGCATTTTTTTGAAACCAGGGAGGCGCGCCTCCCAGTTTGGAGATCGCTGCAGTAGATTATGCACAAATAAAACGAGTGGACTCATATATACCGGGTGTGGCCTGACATGTGAGACATAGGTGAAACGCATGGGAAATTGAACATATGTGAATATTATCTTCTTGGCTAACTGTTGCTTACGTTGTAGCTATTCATCGAAAAGGAAAAGTACTTTCTTTTTTCAGTCGATTATAGCACGAAATTTATCTGAAATGAAGGAGAAATGGTATTTTTTGCTGAGTATTAGACTGATATTAATTCTACAAAAATTTGATCAACTAGACTTGTTTTGATGAGCTGCAGCATCACTATGGAAATTTCAGAATTTAGTACGAACAAATGATGCGCAACAGGCTTTAAGCAAGATGTCATAAGGTGCATGTGTAACTTTTTATTTAAAATATTTACTTTATTTTACGTTGAGGAGCTAAATTTTCCTAATTAGTTAAGAATAAATTAGGTATTGCTTAATAGCGTAGTAATCCAAACAAGAACGTACAAAAACTAAACGGTTCAGCTGGAGGGTTATAATTAAGCCATTATCAAAATCGTATGTACCGTGAGATCGAAAAAAAGATGATTCTGAGCAGGCCTTGACTAGTACAACACGACTGGCAAGACTGATTTCAAAATGTGGCAGTAGGTTAGAGGTTAATAAATGTCAAATAAATTAAAACACATAACAGTATTTATTTAGGGAACAAACTGAAAACTAAGATGAATACATGTTAGAGTAGGTGTTCAAAATGTGATCCTTCACTAGTATTACAACGATAAACTTAAATAATTCTGGAAACAAGATTGCAAAACTGACTTACATTTGAAATGTCACTGTCACATTATAATTCATAGGCATTCTAGAACCAGTGTAGCCAATCGTGTTGTACTAGTCAAAGCCTGCTCAGAATCAATTTTTTTTTTTCGATCTCATGGTATTTCTCCTATGTCTCACATGTCAGGCCACACCCGGTATGTATTTAGGACAGAAATTACAAGAAACAATCTAGAAGCAGACCTGAGCAGAAAAATATGCATGGGCTAATTTTGGCAAAGTACAAAAGAATTTACCAAACACAATAAAAGCAAAACCTTCAACCAACATGTCCTACTTGCATTAACTTATAGTCAAAGACCACGTACGATAGAGACCACGTAGACACAAAAGACAAATACGACGTCCACCAACGAAATGGACCGATGATATCAAAAGGCACGCGGAAAACAATTGGATGCAAAGAGCTGCAGATAGACAGAAACAGCAACTTGGGGAGGCTTACATCCAACGATGGCTGGAATAGCTTTGATGATGATGATGATAACTGATAACAATATTTCTAGATGTCTAAAAGGGCTCTGAAAAGCATAGTAATTGAATTAACAACTACAAACACCAATTTTAAAAAATGGACACATCCTAAAAAAGCCAATTTAATACATTCAAAAAAGTTTCAAAGTATAGATCTATTA
Organism: Melanotus villosus; assembly: GCA_963082815.1. Taxonomy (NCBI): domain Eukaryota; kingdom Metazoa; phylum Arthropoda; class Insecta; order Coleoptera; family Elateridae; genus Melanotus; species Melanotus villosus. The sequence continues at coordinate 13,141,370 of OY720421.1, forward strand.
GTTATACAAAATATGATATCACATTTGTTTTAATTGTCGCCTAAGAATCTTCCCGGATGCAGTTTTAGGAATATCATCGACAATAACGACTCCCCCTACTAATTGTTTATAATCAACGACCTTGTGTTTGATATACTCCTGAATTTTAGTGGGAGTAACTTTAGTTTCGCCCTTTGGAATTATAAAAGCCTTAGGAACTTCACCGTAAGCGCTGTGAGGTACTCCTATAACAGCTGCATCTTCTACATCCGGATGATCCCGTAACAATTCCTCCAGTTCTGCTGGTGCCACTTGGAAACCTTTAACCTGAAATTAATTCAGCACAACCTTTAGGCTTCCTTTCGAAGTTGTTACATACTTTTATTAATTCTTTAAGCCGATCTGTAATAGAAAAATGTTCATCTTCATCGTATAGCCCGATATCACCAGTTCGTAACCATCCATTTGAATCTATGATTTCCTGAGTAGCAGCCGGATTTTTGTAGTAGCCTTTCATAACCTACTTTAGTTCAAACCTAATCTTAATTTCTGGATTGGATAAAACACAAAAATTACCTGAGGGCCACGCAGTAACAACTCTCCAGATTGATTTGGACCAAGTCCTGTTGTACTCTCATCCTCGACAGAAACTATCTTGCATTCAGTATTAGGAATAATAAAACCACAGCCTCCTAATTTATTGCCGTTAATAAAAGCGTGTGTTTGAGCGAGGATTAAAGGGGAAGTTTCTGTTAAGCCATATGCTTGAAGAAAGTTTACCTTTCCATTACTTTTCTTGTATAACCGTTCAATATCAGCTGCTCCAAGAGGTGCCGCTCCAGAGACTATCGTTCGTATACTTGTTATATGTTCGGGTAGTATTTTAGGGCTGTTCAACATCAATGAAACTGTAAAATGTAAAAATCAGGAGAGGTTGAGGGTTTAAGAGGGATTTATACCAATTGGTGGTACTAAATAGGCAAAAGTAGGTCGATGTTCTTCTAAAACCTTTAAGTAGATGTTTGATCCAAATTTGGGGACCGTTACTAATTTACATCCTGATGAAAGCATGTTTAACATACCGATTATTAGCCCATATATGTGAAACATTGGTAGTACTGAGGGTAGGACTTCTTGTTCAGATCCTAAATTTTGCAAGAGGCATTTACGTAACATCCTACAAAATTCTAATTAATTTTACCTTCAGCATCCATATGAAGCTTGAATTCGGCAGCTGACATTTGATACAAATTAGAAACAACATTCTTATTGGTTAATTCCACCCCTTTAGGAACTCCTGTTGTCCCACTGGAATAAGGAAGAAAAATGACGTCTTCTAAATTTCGTTTTATTTTAAACTCAAGCTGATGGTCACCTTCTGTGATTTCTCTAAATTTGATGGTTCCAGCAGGAAGCGACTCGTTTTCCTTTTGGAACCGAAATGTTAAAAACGACAGTTAAATAAACAAAAGTTCATTTTACCTGCTGATTAATCACTACCACAGGAATATTAGTCTTCGCATGCTTCACTGCTTGATTTACCTTTGGCCAAAGTTCAAGTAATGTAAATACTAGTTTTGTTTCAGAATTTACCAACTGTTTTGTTATCTCATCTGTAAGATAATATTTATATTATTATTCGTGTAAACAAATTTAAAGCAACATTTTATAAAATACCTGCCGTGTACACTGGATTAACGGTGGTGATTTTACAGCCGGCTTGAATAGCACCAAAGATAACAATAGGGTATTCAGGCACGTTGGGAAGCACAATAGCGATCGTATCATTTTGTCTTAGTTTATTAAACCTATACAGAAAATTTGCTAGCGTTCTACTTTTTTGATACACTTCTAAGTAGGAATAACTACGCCCTGTTTCAGCGCACACCTGAAAGTTAAAGTTTATAAAGTGTATTTTTATATTTTTAATCTTACCAATGCGGTTTTATTGGGCCATTTCTCCAACTTTTTCCATATATATTCTTCTAACAATAATTCAGATATTGAAATACTGGGAACCTTCGATTTGATAACATTGGGTTCTGTAGAGTAAGAAGTTGAACGATGATTATTGAAAATGCTATAAGCTTTAAAGTTCCTTCGAAGAGTCAACCTGTTGACTACGGTAAACATTTTGTCAGAAATTAACCCAAATATTGATAAGCCGTTTTACACTGAGATGGGATTGTTACATCACTGATAAGGCTAAATTAATACACTCTTTCGTACGAAAACATATCAGTTCAACCACAGTTCAAAACACATTGATAAATAACAAAAAAACTTCTCCGCTATCAACGATTAAATACGTATACTAACCATAACCAGGGGCGGATAGGAAGGCTGGGAAGAGGGGAAATTTCCCGAACGGCCGTTCCTGTTTGGGGCCGAATTCGTTTGTAAGAACTACTTATGCGTACTTTACACCTATTTTGATAACATAATCATTGATATACAAAGCAACCTGATAAGATTCTTTCCGTCTATAAATAACAAAATCCAAACACCATGGAATATAATATTAGTTTTATTGTTTTGATTAAATTCACATTACATTGTGAGAGTTTACCATTGCATTCGAACAAGCGTTTTAGATATTTTTTATTAATAGATATTTTTACATTTGTTATAGCTTGGATTAGTAGTAAAAATGTAGATATATGTAAATGCAACTGAATTGAATTACTTTCAATGCCCGGAAGAGACTAACTAATTTTAAAAGCGAAAGAACTCTAAAATTCGGAAACAGAATCCTGAGGCAATGCTTAATAATACAACTTGAAAAAATTCACTTTACTATTCGGTTTGTTTCTTCATCCTCAGACCTCAGACAAAAGTAGATTTATTGAAGGTATGAGAGACGAAGATTATATCAGAAGATAGAAGAACTAAAGAATAGGATACAAACGCAAAATTGGGAAAAACAGAGGAAAATTAATAATAATGGAGAAAAGATAAAATAACCACAGAAAGGCCTCAAACAATTATCAGGGGCTGCAACAAGAGATAACGAAATGGGAAAATGGTTAAAAAGGATTGATGAATTAGACATCAAAACAAAAAGAAAACAAAAGAGAAACAATCTGAGAGGAAAAGAACTCTGAACCTAACCAATGAACTCCAACAATGTAAAGTGGATGTATTGGCACTGCAAGAGATTAAACAGAATGAGCGCTTTAAAAGTAGTTGGAGAGATAGAAAGTTAGGTACTGGTTTTATGGTAAGCAATCGTAAGAAAAGAGCAATATCGACAGAATGTGCCACTTAAGGTTAAGAGACCGGTATCAGATAATTAGTAGTTTAAACGTTCACGCCCCATCAGAAGAGAAAGATATCGAGATAAATGAAAATTTTTATGATCCAATGGAAAGGGCAGTGGAAATAATGCCAAAATATGATATGAAGGTGGGTTTAGGAGATTGTAATGCACAGATAGGAAAAGAAGCTATACACCGCCTAGCTATTGGAAAATATATTTTACATAGGGAGTTCTATGAGAACTGAAGATTATTAGTACAATTTGCACGGCACAAACATATGGGAAGTTGTGGTACCGTTTTCAATCATAAACAAATACACCTGGGGACATGGAAGATACCAGATAAGAAGAATACTAATCAAATTCATCACGTCCTTATAGAAAATGGGAATTAAAGATGTGTTAAACATTCAAGAAGATATAGAGAACTAGACGCAAACTCTGATAATTTTATGGTGGCTGCCAAGTTAAAACAGGTCATTCCAGTTAATAATAAACAAAACAGACAACAAATACCTAAGTACAATGTGATTTTTTTAAAACTCAATTGCAGCAGGCCGTATTCTGTCTTAATAACCTTTCTGTAGTAAGTCAGAATACGACCTGCTGCTTTAATCGTTGATAGCAGAGAAGTTTTTTGTTATTTATCAATGTGTTTTGAACTGTGGTTCAACTGATATGTTTTCGTCCGAAAGAGTGTATTAATTTAGCCTTATCAGTGATGTAACAATCCCATCTCGGTGTAAAACGGCTTATCAATATTTGGGTTAATTTCTGACAAAATGTTTACCGTAGTCAACAGGTTGACTCTTCGAAGGAACTTTAAAGCTTATAGCATTTTCAATAATCATCGTTCAACTTCTTACTCTACAGAGCCCAATGTTATCAAATCGAAGGTTCCCAGTATTTCAATATCTGAATTATTGTTAGAAGAATATATATGGAAAAAGTTGGAGAAATGGCCCAATAAAACCGCCTTGGTAAGATTGAAAATATAGAAATACGTTTTACAAACTTTAGCTTTTAGGTGTGCGCTGAAACAGGGCGTAGTTATTCCTATTTAGAAGTGTATCAAAAAAGTAGAACGCTAGCGAATTTTCTGTATAGATTTAATAAACTAAGACAAAATGATACGATCGCTATTGTGCTTCCCAACGTTCCTGAATATCCTATTGCTGTCCTTGGTGCTATTCAAGCCGGCTGTAAAATCACCACCCTTAATCCAGCATACACGGCAGGTATTTTATAAAATGTTGCTTTAAATTTGTTTACACGAATAATAATATACCTAAATTATTACGTTACAGATGAGATAACAAAACAGTTAGTAAATTCTGAAACAAAACTGGTATTTACATTACTTAAACTTTGGCCAAAAGTAAATCAAGCAGTGAAACATGCGAAGGCTAATATTCCTGTGGTAGTGATTAATCAGCAGGTAAAATGAACTTTTGTTTATTTAACTGTCCTTTTTAACATTTCGGTTCCAAAAGGAAAACGAGTCGCTTCCTGCTGGAACCATCAAATTTAGAGAAATCACAGAAGGTGACCATCAGCTTCAGTTTAAAATAAAACGAAATTTAGAAGACGTCATTTTTCTTCTTTATTCCAGTGGGACAACAGGAGTTCCTAAAGGGGTGGAATTAACCAACAAGAATGTTGTTTCTAATTTGTATCAAATGTCAGCTGCCGAATTCAAGCTTCATATGGATGCTGAAGGTAAAATTAATTACAATTTTGTAGGGTGTTACGTAAATGCCTCTTGCAAAGTTTAGGATCTGAACAAGAAGTCCTACCCTCAGTACTACCAATGTTTCACATATATGGGCTCATATTGGGTATGTTAAACATGCTTTCATCAGGGTGTAAATTAGTAACGGTCCCCATGTTCGGATCAAATATCTACTTGAAGGTTTTAGAAGAACATCGGCCTACTTTTGCCTATTTAGTACCACCAATTGGTATAAATCCCTCTTAAACCCTCAACCTCTCCTGATTTTTACATTTTACAGTTTTATTGATGTTAAACAGCCCTAAAATACTACCCGAACATATAACAAGTATACGAACGATAGTCTCTGGAGCGGCACCTCTTGGAGCAGCTGATATTGAACGGTTTTACAAGAAAAGTAATGGAAAGGTAAACTTTCTTCAAGCATATGGCTTAACAGAAACTTCCCCTTTAACTCACGTTCAAACACACGCTTTTATTAACGGCAATAAATTAGGAGGCTGTGGTTTTATTCTTCCTAATACTGAATGCAAGATAGTTTCTGTCGAGGACGAGAGTAAAACAGGACTTGGTCCGAACCAACCTGGAGAGTTGTTACTGCGTGGCCCTCAGGTAATTTTTGTGTTTTATACAATCCAGAAATTAAGATTAGGTTTTAACTAAAGTAGATTATGAAAGGCTACTATAAAAATCCAGCTGCTACTCAGGAAATCATAGATTCAAATGGATGGTTACAAACTGGTGATATCGGGCTATACGATGAAGATGAACATTTTTCTATTACAGATCGGCTTAAAGAATTAATAAAAGTATGTAACAACTTCGAAAGGAAGCCTAAAGCTTGTGCTGAATTAATTTCAGGTTAAAGGTTTTCAAGTGGCACCAGCAGAACTGGAGGAATTGTTACGGGACCATCCGGATGTGGAAGATGCAGCTGTCATAGGAGTACCTCACAGCGCTTACGGTGAAGTTCCTAAGGCTTTTATAATTCCAAAGGGCGAAACTAAAGTTACTCCCACAAAAATTCAGGAGTATATCAAACACAAGGTTGTTGAATATAAACAATTAGTAGGAGGGGTCGTTATTGTCGATGATATTCCTAAAACTGCATCTGGAAAGATTCTTAGGCGTCAGTTAAAACAAATGTGATTTCATATTTTATATAACTAATAAATACTCTGAAACTTATGCTTTTTTGAATATATTATATTAAATGGCTTTTTTAGGAGGTGCCCATTTTTTTTAAATTGTTGTTGTTTGTAGTGTTTTAATCAGAATCCTTTTAAATAGCTAGGAATATTGTTATTATCATCATCATCATCATCGTCACAGCTATTCCATCTACCGGTGGATGTAAGCCTCCCCAATTTGCCTCCATTCCTGTATATCTGCAGCTCTTTTCTTTGGCGCTAATCTACTGTGATGTCATGTGTCCATCTTGTTGGTGGACGTCCTATTTTTCTTTGTGTTTACGTGGTCTCCATTAAGTTATATGATTGGTCCAGCGATTATTCTGCAGTATGGAAATATACCGAGCTCAATTCCATCTTAACTTGCATATTTGGTAGAAAACGTCAGTTACCTTCTTTTAGACTTATTATGATAATGCTAAGAAGAACGGCCGGAAAATGGAGTGAGGGTAAATGGGAAGCTTACAAGAACATTTGAAATAACTAGCGGGTTAAAGCAAGGTCTTCCATTATCCCCCTTGCTATTTATTTTTTTTTTTTTTTGTTATATTTATTAGCAATCAGAATTAGCACTCTGCTAATTTGATATCATAGGACTTTAACACTAAAAGATTCTTATTGGCGGGATAAGAACTCTTCTTCTCATTTGAAGTCAATTGGCCAACACCTTTTTAATCTTCTGTTGTCTTGCTACTGTAGGAGTGGTTGTATGTGTTTGTAGTATGGCATGATGATGATTACTGCCTTCTCGAATGACATCTTGGATGAATGGAATGCCGAAATCGTTGTGAAGCATTTGGTTGGATACATACCATCGCTCGAAGGATCTTAAATTGAGTTCTTTGGATAATTGCAATATTGGATTTGCTGGCACAACCCCAAAGCTCAATGCCATAATGTCCAAATAGGTCTGATTATTGCCTTGTAAACCAGGATTTTATTTTCGAGTGGCAGTCGAGATTTTCTTCTAATCAACCAGTTTATTTCCTTGAATCGTAGATCAATTTGATTTTTCTTCTTAGTTAATTTAATACTTGAGAAAAGTTATCAGGGATGCAAAAGTTAATTACCACCAGGGTCTTGCCTGCACCGGTGACATGGTGTTGATAACGAGAACCAAAAAAAAGTTACTAACAGTCGCAAGAAATATCGTAATAGCAGGAGAAGTAAAAATAAAATACATGGTATGGGATGATTCGGAGCGATAAATGCAACAGTTGAGAGTACAAAGAAATCAGAACGCCGACTACAGTTTCCAAGAAGAAGAAAATCTAGCCTACCTGGGCGCAGATATAAAAAGAAGATCATATAGTAGTGATGAGGTAAAGGCACCAATAACGGCAAGGAATAAGTATCTATTCTCACTGAATAGCATAATCGGGAGCTATGAAGGTGAAAGTATACGTGCAATCTATATCAAGGACATATGCTTGGGAAGTGTGGACAATGACTAAACTAGACCAAAAATCTTGACTAGGTATATGAGAAAGAAAAGTCCTCAGGGGGATATACAGGGACAAACTAGTGAAAGGATGATGGGAAAAACGGACGATTGAAGAAATAAAGGTACTGTGCGGAGAGGCGACAATAATAGGGATAGTTAGATGGACAAGACACCTAATTAGAATGGAAAGAACCCCAATATTTAAGCGTGTCTGGAAAGCAGAAGTTGAAGGAAGGAGAAGAAGAAGGGTAGACCAGGGTCAGAGTGGAAGAAAGAAGTGCTGCAAGATCTAGAAACTCGAAACACTAAAAATAGAACGATTGGAAGAGAAAAGATTAAATGGAGAAAAGTGGTACAAGAAGCTAAGGGCCTACAAGGCCTGTAGTGCTGGAGATATATATAAAATAGTATAAACATATTTATCAACAAATTGAAGAATATGAAATGACATAGCTACACGGCTAAAGTGCAGAATTTTTTCATGTATACTCAAAACGATACCTAACAAGAATCGCACCTTCAGGTCGATACGGGCACGAGTAAAATATTTAACATTTATAACCATAACCGTTCAATAAAATCATACCAAATCACGTGTTAAACATTGAAATTCATAAAACCAGACCCTATTCTGAGTTATATTTTTTTTAGGCAAAGTCTGTTAAATAAATAGTAAATACAATTAAGGGAAAATACAATTTCAAAACATATTTAGAGAATAACCAAAATTGCCATTTTTTTTTAAATAACTAATTTGAGGTGAATAGTAAACAAGAACTTAGTTACTTAGTATCACTTATTTCCATTGGCATTATTAGTTTGGAAAAAGTTCTTTACTTTCTTTAAGTACAAATTTTGATATGATGCGGCATAAAGAAATATTTAACATCAACATTTACTGGGTGTTATTTAGATATTTATTGCCATTTTCCATATTGGAGATTTAATGAGTATTGCTAATTGTTACGATAGTTTTAACGACCGTGTTGATATATACCTTATAATCGCACTTTGGTTCTTTTACGTTGAGATTAACTAGTTCTAATTGATACGTAATCAGAGAGAAGTGCCTCTCTCCGTTGACTTTTTTCCATGAATTTTAATAGCAGCCAATGGGAGCTCATATGGAACTCAGGTATGGAGTTTGGTTTAGGTAGATCAACATTTAAGACAACAAAGTTGATCGCCATCGAAAATGCGAAGAGAGAAGTGCCCTTATACGCCGCCATCCTTTTCTAATAAATTTCTTCGTTGATTACAGAACATAAATCTAGAATTTCGTTGACTCAACTTAATATTTACTACAAAAACATTGGTCTTAAACATACACACTTTGAATTATTAACTGATTTTTTCGAATGTTTCTGACAGACAACACGAAACGATTAATGGCTACGTTGTATTACGCATAATAATGTGGACGTAGCCAAAACAATAGGTAAGTGGTGGACTTAACAAGAATTCATTTTTAATTCTAAATAAAATACCTAACATTATTATGGTACAAGGCCCGAAAGGCCGATGGTTCGTTTTTCGTAACTCCCAGGCTGATTTACCTTGGCCCTTGGCCATAACGTAATACATAAATACATGGAAAGACGAAGGGTTGCCTGTTCAGCAATACAGTTTTTATTACCAAAAATGTTACTAAAATATAATCAAATACTGAAAAGCTTCTTCTTGCCATTCAATTCTATTTGTTAACATCAGAAAACACCAATTTTCCATTTCTGGATTTGCTTCTTTCCTTAATACCAATAATATCGATTGATGCTGAAACATTACAGGTTAATAAATTAACTGTCTTTTAAAACACGTCGTAAAATTTTTCCAGCAGAACTTTTAGGAATACTGTTGATTGTAACAATTCCACCTGTTAATTGTTTGTATTTGGCAACTTTATTGGCCATGTATTCGTTGATTTTTGAATGGCTAAGTTTGGTTCCCTTCTTGGCAACAATGAAAGCCTTAGGAACCTCACCGAATTCCTCATGGGGAATTCCCACTACTGCAGCATCTTCAACGTCAGGATGATCTCTTAAAAGTTCCTCAAGTTCGGCTGGAGCTACTTGGAAGCCTTTTACCTGAAAAAGTTAACTTAATTTAGGCCTAACTTAGAAATTTTGAAATACTTTTATTAATTCTTTGAGGCGATCTGTAATAAAGAAGTGTTCATCTTCGTCATAATGTGCAATGTCGCCAGTTCTGAACCAACCCTCACCGTCTAAAACGTCTTGGGTGGCCTTTACATTGTTGTGGTATCCCTTCATCACCTAGAACACCAAATTCAGTACGTTTTTAGAGGTCAACTAATAATTACCTGAGGTCCGCGAAGATATAATTCGCCAGATTGATTTGAACCTAAAGGAGCATTGGTTTCACTATCCACAATCTTACTTTCGGTGTTGGCAAGTAGAAAACCACATCCTCCAAATTTAATACCATTGTCCATCATCTCAGTTTGTTGGTGGGTCGTTGGCGAAGTTTCTGTTAATCCATACCCTTGTAAAAGTGCCGTTTTACCTCCACTTTTTTCATGCAACCTTTCAATATCTGCTGCCCCTAAAGGTGCAGCTCCTGACACGATTGTTCTCATTTGGGCGATGTATTCCGGGCGAATTTGAGGGTTGTTTAAAAGCATTAAAACTAAATTAAAAAATGCTAATAGTTGAAAGTGTAAAATAAGCGAAAAAGATACCTATCGGAGGTACCAAGTAGCCAAGTGTTGGTTTGTGTTTTTCCAAGACGTTCTGAAATATATTTGATCCAAATTTGGGAACAGTGACGAGTTTACAACCTGATGCAAGTAAATTAATGGTGACTGTTACCATTCCAAATATGTGAAACATTGGTAAAACGGCTGGTATGACATCCTGAAACGATTCTACACAAATTTTGGCTAAAATATCAATAAACGTGACGCTAATCACCTTCAGTATTATTTTGTAACCTATATTGAGGAACAATCAGCTGATGCAAATTAGATATGATGTTTTTCATAGTAAGTTCTACCCCTTTTGGTAAACCTGTGGTTCCGCTAGAATATGGAAGAATTATTGTGTCGTCGAAACTCCAAAGCCTTTGAAATTGAATTTTATGATCTCCTTCGGTAATTTCCTTAAATTTTATTGCTCCAGATGGTGTTGACTGGTTTTGCTGAGGGATAGTAATGATGAAAGAGGCATCTTGAATAATTAATTAAACATTTACATACCTGTTGGTCTATTGTTACAATGGGAATTTTAAAATGTGAAGAAGCTTTTATAGCAGCTCGACTAACAACCGGCCACATTTCAGTCAAAGTGAACACCATTTTTGTATGAGAATCCAAAAATTGCTTTACTATCTCGTCTAACAAGAACATTCGCCCATTATAAGACCAAAATTTGACCCTTAAAATACATACCTGTTGTGTAAACTGGATTCACAGTAGTAACCTTTAACCCAGCCTCAATAGCTCCTAATAATACAATAGGATATTCCGGGATGTTGGGCAAAACAATCGCTACTGTATCGCCTTTTTCAAGACCATTAAAATTATGAAGAAAATTAGCAAGTGCACAAGATTTCTTATGCAACTCTGAATATAAATAACTTCGTCCTGTTTCAGCACACACCTAATTTGTTAAAAATAATTTTGTTACAAAATTAAATAAAGTACTTTTTTCACTACTAGCGTTAAAAGATACCATTATTTACCTTGTTTTCGAGCCAAGAAGATGAATTTCTCTCCTAGTGGTCAATAATATTTCATTATTGACTATCATGATTTTGTGGAAATAAACATATGCATCTGTCACTTTATTTTTTATTGATGTAAAAGTGATTAATTAAAAGGAATAAAGGTGCTAGTAGTGAAAAAAATAATATATAAACCACGGCAGAGAAGACTTTTCTCAGCTTCACAACTTGCTGCTCGGCTGAGAAAAGTATCTTCTCTACCTCGGTATAGAATATACCAATATACTATTACTTACCAGAGCTGTCTTATTATGCCACTTATCTAAATCTTTCCACACAAACTCATTCAAAGAGATTTTCGGTATGTCGATATTTGAAACCTTCGAACGCACTATATTTGTTTTCGAAAAATTTGAGAAGTATTTTAAATTCCGTGTTTTAATGGTAGTTGTTTGGAGAGTCGCTTTGAAAGCGCAACGATTTACTATAGAAGGCAGCATTTCCAGAAAAATTAACGAAAGATAAACAAAGATCTAAAAGTATTTTTACTGTGTAAAAATAAAACGTAAGTTGAAGTTTAGTCCACTGAATCCATAGTTTTATTTTAAATTTCTGAATAAATTTAATACTGTTAACTTTCCCACATATAATCGTTTATGTAGCACTTTGCAAAATGAATTCTATCTTGAAATAATGCATGTAACGCTCATGTATGACAGAAGATTATAAAATTACAGTTCAAAAGTACACACTCTCGTATGATGACTGCAGATAAACACGTTTTAAATTCAGAATAGATAACACAAATAAACAACATTTAAACGTTTCTTAATGGTATTACAGCCGAATTTAAATTGATAACAACGTATGTTGCATAACATTTAAAAACAACTACATTTATTTTTTATGTAAATTGTCTACGATATCTGATGGGTGGACTGAGTAGCCCATTGGTATCGTTGGTGGGCAAGGCTAGCACCCTACCTGCCGTCAAAAGATAAATGCTCCTAGAGCAACAAGCTTCGGAACCGGACGGACATAATTATGAGAACCCAAGCGAGAAAAAGGATATGTTAAGAACTGCAATATGGAACATCTTTATGTGCACTAACAAAGAACAAGAAATCATAAATGAACTGGAAGATCACAAAATTGATATTTGTGCAATAAGTGAAACTCACCAAGCCGCCTGGCAAGCGTGGTGTCTCAAGCCAACAACCTTCCAAACCTCTTATGAAATGGCGACCCATAAAACGATACGACCCCAGGTGAGTAGAACACGATGTTCAGAATCTCACACTGATGCTCCATCAGTAGGCCTCAAGGATTCTGGGGGAGGCAAAAATTCGCACAAGAAGAGAAATAGAAATAGAACCATGAAGATTGCAACCTATTATATCCGTACAATGAGATCTACGGAAGACCATGAGAGACTAGAACAATTAAAATCCATCAAGTGGGACATCCTTGGACTCAGTGAAACTACACTGAAACGAGAAAAAGCGACAACACTCAAATCTGGCCATATACTATTCCAGAATAATTCCGAGCACAACTCACACCTAGTTGGCGCAAATAAAAATGTAAAATCGCTACTTACTAAGAAGGAAACCGTCTCCAACAGAGTCATAGGATCGTACTCAAAATAAGTAAACAATTTGCGATCCAGATTGTTCAAGTATACGCACCAACTAGCAATGTAAAAGAAGAGGAAATAGAACAATTCTACGAAGATATCAGCAAAGCCTGAAACGATGAAAAACCCAGGCCACCATAATTATAGGTGACTTGAACGTCAAACTAGGCCAGGGAGAAAATAACGATCCACCAAACATCGGAAAACATGGCCTGGGCAAAAGAAACCCAAGAGGGGAAACGCTGCTACACTATACTTACAAGCTAAAAATCTATATTGTATGAACACCTTTTTCAAGAAAAAATTCAAAAGAAGATGGACATGGAGAAGTCCAAATGCTCTAATAAAAAATGAAATTGACTACATCCCCACAAGTGAGAAAAATATATGCACCGACGTATCAATAATCAATAGCGTAGATGCAGGAAGTGGCCATCGCATGATAAGAGCTACATTAAGATTTGACATCAGAGCAGAGAGAAATAAAATGATACAGAAAGCCAACAGATATCCTACATCGCAAATCTGAGATAAAAGTAAAGATGAATACCAAGACATGCACGAGACAAAACTGAAGAGCATGGGACCTCTGGAAAATCAGCAATTGAACGAATTAGCGGAAAAGATAATTTCGAGCAATCAAGTAACAACCCAGAAGAAACGGAAAAATGATAAACTCAATCCAGAAACCGTTAAACTTATTGACAAAGGAAAAATTTGAACAGAAAAACAGAAGAATATGCAACATTGAATAAAAAGATAAAAAGTGAAATTAGAAAAGACCTAAGAACACACAACACAAAAATGATTCAAAACACATTTGAAGAGAACATGAACATGAAAGTGCTAAGATCACAAAGATCAATGGAAAGAACAAAAATAACGAAAATACAAGATGATAAAGGAGTAGTAGTTACAGATAAAACTGAAATAGTGAAAGCGGTGGAAGAATTCTATACAAAACTGTATGAGTCACAAAACCAAGAGCCACAAAGAGAGCAACAACAACAATACATTATTACAAATGTCGGTTTCGAGGAAATACCAGAAATAGACAAAAATGAACTAAAAACCGCCTTCAGACAGATCAAAAACACAAAATGTCCAGGAACAGACCAGATAACTTACGAGATGTTGAGACTCGAGGGAAAGACCCTGCTGGAAACTGTCCGTATCCTTCTTAACAAATGCATTAAACACAGACAAACAGAGATGGGTAAAATGCATTCTAAAATCTATTTAAAATAGAAAATACAAAATGGTTTCTATATATGTATTTAAAATACAAAATACAAAATAGTTTTTTCGATTGTATGTAAAATGCAAAATGGAAAATAGGTATTTCAAATGAAACAACAAAATAGAAAATACAATTTTTATTTAAATAATTTACAATTTGCTTTTAACAACAATTTTTCGAAATTGTCATCGCTTAATTTCCCTCTTTTGAGTCTCATGACCATACCACCATACGAAAATAATCTTTCCACTGGTCCTGATGCCGGTAAAGGAGTATTATATTTAATGAATACATCTTTAACATATTTATAATTATTTATAGCTATTAAGACAACAAGTGTTTTATAGAAGGTTTAAAAATCAAGGTCGTAGTTCAAATCCGAGCGAACGAAGTGAGCCGAGGATTTGATAGACCGAGATTTTTAAACTATAAAACACGAGTTATCTTCAAGATTTTTTCTAACACTAATATCAGACATTTTCTCTCACTAATATATTATTAGAAATTTTAATAAATTATTATTTGAGACGTGTCATAATACACAAAATGCGAAGATTGCTAGGCAACGACGTATTTAAAGGCCTATAAAATACGTTGTCATTGACGGCGTATTTTATAGAGAAAGCGTATTTTAAAGGAAACATAACAAGTGAGCTCTTATGCACCATAGAAACAGTATAAGATATTAGTGTTAGAAAAACATATTTAATTCGGTACTACGGTCTTGCTAATACTGTAATACTTGAAGCTCTACAGTATTTGTCGTCGAAATTTCACCATTACCATCGTCCTCGTCATCAAATAAGAATATTCATGAATATTCTTATTTTCTACAGCAACATCTTTGTTTACAAAAATTGAAATTTCTATTTCTTTTATTAATAACTGTTTAATATAATTTCGCTTTTCCTTTACTGCCCATTTTAGCTTAAAATATGGGTGTGTAACCGATTGCTACCAAACTGAACAAATTTCACCACAAGAAACTCATTGTTCTTTACACAGTCTATCACAAAAGGTACCTGCTATCAAGCCAATAATGACTACAGAACTAAACACCCGACCATATAAAACAGACAGGAACAAAGCTAAACTTACTAAACTTAGCATGTAAAAGTGGTGGTTATTACAAAAATATAGGAAATTCCCATCCACTTGTACCTTTTATGTATTCGAAAGTTCCCACCCTTACCCCTTGATGTTATTACTTAAAAGTAAAACTTATTTATTTAGGAGCTTTGTCTGTTGTTGCAGAGGATTATATATTCAACAGAAAGAAATCTTCTTTAAGCCTTATCTAAAAACTAAATCTTGTCCTATGAATCAGAAAACTGAACTTCCTTCTTAAAACAAGTTTGAGGAAAAGACACCTAAACCAATATCTGCAATATATTTTAAATAGAAAATGTTCTTAAAAAGCCATTTTAAATGAAAAATGGAAAATACATTTTTCAAATGTATTTAAAATGTAAAATACAAAATGCCATTTTCCATTTTAAATAGCTATTTTAAATAGAATTATTCAAAATAGTTACCCATCTCTGCAGACAAATACCTAAAATATGGCAAAAAGCAGCAGTGATTTTGTTATTCAAAAAAGGAGACAGCAAAGATTTGGAAAACTATAAGCCTATAAGCCTGTTGTCACATTTATATGAACTGCTAACCAAAATTTTAACAAACTAGACTCCTACCAGCATGTGGAGCAAGCGGGTTTCCGACCGGGCTACAGTACGATAGGCCATCTTCAGGAAATACGCATATTACTAGAAAAATGCACTGAATACAATGTCCTTCTGTACCTAGCCTTCTTGATTACCACAAGGCATTTGATTCTATTGAAATTTGGGCAATTATGATAGCATTAGATGACGCCAGAATAGACTCTTGATACTCCAGACTTCTCAAATACATATACAAAAACACAACCATGATTATTAAAGTTGACGAAGATATATCAACTAATACAATAAAGATACACAGAGGTATACGTCAAGGCGATACAATTTCACCCAAGCTTACCTTAGCTAAGGAAAATATATTCAAAACTCTACCATGGGAACATATTGGAATAAGCATACATAGACGGATCACATCTAAACGATTTACGTTTTGCAGACGACGTAGTGCTTATAAGCAACAACCTGGAAGAACTCACGACAATGATTAAACAATTAGATGAAGCATATAAACTAGTGGGGTTAAAGACGAATGTTAAAAAGACGAAAATCATGAACACGGGAGGAGTACCAGTCACCATTAATAACGTATCGCTCAACGCTACAGAGGAATACATATGTATACCTCGGACACAAAATTAAACTGGGGAAAGAAAATCAAACAGCTGAAATTACTAGGCGAGTAGGACTGAGCTCTGAGCAGCTTTTGGGAAGCTCAGTTATATCATGAAAAACTCAAATATCCCAATAAATTTAAAGCGAAGAGTGTATGAGCCATGCATACTCCCAGTAACCACATATGGTATGGAAACAATAACGGGAAAAAAACGCAAATTACTTGAGGGTAACTCAGAGGAGGATGTAGAGAATCATGTTAGCATAAACATTCAAGACAGGGTTACAAACGAAGAAATAAGAAGAAAAACAAAAGTAACCAACATTATTGAGAAAATAGCAAAACTAAAATGGCAATGGGTAGGACACGTTGCTAGACAAGACGCGAACAGATGGATACCAAAAATTATAAACTGGAGGCTGGACGACGTTAAACAGATCGCAGAAAAAAGGTAAATCAAGAGTGGAATAATAACAACCTAGTCAATAAATATAACGCTAGAAAAAGTACAGCATAAGAATATTATATGTAGTAAAGCTAAAATTCCTTAAATCTCCAGGTCCAGATGGAATATACAATGAGCTCATCAAGTATGGCGGCGAAATTCTATACCAATTCTATACAAAACAAATATACCAATTATTTTGTAAAGTAATAAAAGAAAGGAAAGTACCCAACGACTGGAAGAATAGTTACACCATCCCAATACACAAGAATGGGGACAAAAATTCTCCAGGTAATTACCGTGGCATCACGCTGTTGAACACAATTCTTAAGCTATTTACTGCTACAATAACAGAAGAGCGAGAGGAAACTATAGACATAACCAAAGAACAACAAGGTTTCGGAAACCAAAATAAAAACAACACACGGTATCATAGATAGAACACACCACATGTATGAAATAATACAGGCGCTTAGGGTAAAGGATATGGTTACAAGTCAGGACATAACAACAAAAATACCTATCTTATCCGAACGATGCAGTTCTGATAGCAAACTCAGAAGATAATAAATTTACAGAGGTTTCAAACTTTAGGTAGAAGGATCCATGGCGTAATGACATTTAACTACCTAGGAGTGGATATTACCAGCAGTAGAAATCTCTATGTAGAAGTACCAAGCACTAAAAGACAAGAATGGAACAGCCACGTAGATAGGATGAAAGAAGCGAGATTGACATATACTTAGGTATGTATTTGCAAAAAGAAAATACCCGACAGGGAAACGACTACCTGGACGACTACCTGGACGACCACCCAAGAGATGGGCACCTTCCCACCTTCAGCCGCAGAATAGAGCAAAATCGAAGACAAAGTTGTTAGTAGAAAAAGAAGAAGAAGATATAAATTGCTATAACTTTTAATTGTGGCATTAATATTTTATTTATTACTCCTAATTTATTGTCTTACAAATAATGTAGTTACCTAAACTTTTGTTTTCCTCCTTTAACTTTATTCAATTACCTAATTAGAATAAATGAATATTTTCTTCAAACGTCAGAAAAACACGACTTTGTGTCCTTGGATACACACAGTTAAACATTCACTTTTACTCCTAGGAGTAAAAGTGACATAAACATTCACTTTTACTCCTAGGAGTAAAAGTGACACTTAATGAGCCAATGGCAACTCGTAATTTTTATTTTTTATAACAAAGCAACGACAGCTGGTATGACGTTCATTTTTGACTTTTTTTAAATTTTCTTGCTGAATTGCTTTTAATTTATGCGTTTGAAGAAAAAATAACATGTGTTATTCGGAGTAAAAGTGATTTTGTGTGCCTCGCATGAATGTCCGACTCGCTAGCGCTCGTCGTTCAAACGTCATGCTCGGCACACAAAATGACACTTTTACTCCTAATAACACAATATACTATTCTTTTCAAAAATTCATGAATCATGTATTCATAAAACTGTTTCTACATGTAATAAGGGTACTGCGATTGAATTATTAATTAATACTTATTCTACATAATGATTCAATAATCACAAATTTGTGATTTTGTGACGTAAGAGGGGTGTCGGTATAATGTTTATACCAAATAGTATGCTTGGTAAAATTTGCCTAAGCGTCAGTCAGTAAACTCCTAATCCTAACCTCAATTCAAATGTAACCACTTACAACACAAGTCTCAGCCTAGATATTTCTTAATTGGTAATAAAATGAGCACCAGAAAAACTCAACCCCGTTGTTCGGAGACGCCAAGAACAGGAGGAAAAGGCAACACAAGAAATAAACCACCTACACCTAAAGTCTCATTGGCTCCAGCATCTTCACCAACAACTTCTTTTAATTTACAAATAGATAGTGGATACATGGGACCTTCAAGAGCTTTACAACCAGATTTGAGTATACAGTGCGACATTGCGTACAGTAATTACATGCGAGCACTTTTAACTCAGAATATCGTACAAGACACGATTTTAAATTACGATGATGCTATAGACGACCAGTTAGCACAGCAAGCTCGTGCATTGCGAAAAGTTAAAGTCGAAGAAAATAAATTGGCCAATGAAATTAAAGACTTACAGTTACAACTTGAAATTAAAAAGTTATATTTAGAATTAAAACAGACTTCTGGTTGTATCGATGAGGTGTTACATGATTATAAAGTGGATGAAAATTTAAGCAATTATATTGCTTTTTGTGAAAGTGCTTGCAATAAATTATATTTAAAAAATATCAAACCATTTGAAAGTCAACAAGATTACGACAAATTTACAGAATTGCTGGAAAAGTGTGCTGATTCGGCTAAAAAGTTAAATCGTGTAATCGGTAACACCAAAGCTACTGAAACTTTAGGGGAACACTTGAAGAAGTTTTTAGAATTACAAAATGAATTTATAAATAAGCAAAAACTGCTTCATGATTTGAAATCTACAGTTAATTTAATGTTGTATAAGACAGCATCAGATAAATTTGCAGAAAAATGAATGTTGGTTCAAAAAATCATATCCTTAAGTTCTGTCTAATTAATTATATGTTAATAATTTGTAGTTTATTATGCAGTATACAATTTTAAGTTTAGTGTATTTTGTAAAAGAAATTGAGTAATAAAAGTCGAATAAATGTTTTAAATGATTAATTTTTTAATGCATATTCGTATACGTTGTGTTGGAGTACACGAGTAAGAATTATGTGTGAGTTGTTGAGTTTGGCAATTAACAAAATGAAAACAATTGCTAAGATTTCATATACATATAAACAATGATTACCTATACATTACTTAGGGCTGGTCTTTCCATCTAATAAGCTATTTGGTAAATATTTATCATGGAAACGATTGTATTAAATAGAAAATAACAGGAGGATAAATTTATTAGGAGATGGAAAGACCGGCCCTCAATCAACAAAATAAATTTAGTAAATTTAAATGAAGCTCATGGTTTCATTCAATAAAAACGTTGATGTGGTTGTGAAATAGCACCAGTGTATTAAAATGTATATATTTGAGGCATATAAGGACCAATCCACCTTGTACGAAACAACAGAAAGGATTATGAAAGGTCGATGAGAAGAGCAGGCCATAATCCACAATGATTGTTGTGCCAACACACACACATGTTTAAGCAACTAAGTTGTCATGCTCTGTGGCCAAATTGCTGAGACAAAACTTTTTTGAAATCAAATGTTTTCCCTTCCTGCGCCTTTATACTGAGCTCTTCTGTGGATCGATGTTCTCTCCCCATGGTTAAGTATACAGGGTGTTCATTTTAAAAGTGAACGCCTACCAGCTTCTGAATAGGCAACACACATTGCATTCCAAAGATCACTTCTCTGTTTGATGAATTTCAAAATTATTATGCAACACAGTAGCCTTTGAACTTTTTTAATTAAGTACATAATATAAAAGTCAAGTACAAATTAGATAATAATAAGAATCTTTAACAACATAACCGTAATCCAGTACTAAAGGAACTGTTCAAATTGTTGACCATTATTTTCAATACATAATCTAAGTCTTCGTTCAAAATTAATTCTAACGGCAATTAACATCTGAGGAGTAATTGACCTACACGAATCAGTAATTCGCTTTGGATATCGTTGGTGGTACAATATCGCCGCAGCATCGTAATTTATGACATTCGCTTAAAAGAAGTAACATGTCTGTTCGTTCTGTATCGTTGAACATTTTGACTTTTTAGCGATTTGCGATTTTGACACTGACTTTAAGACTACTATGTTGTTAGCGTTTTTGAAATTTATTATACTACAGAGTTATCTCTGGAATGCAATGTGTGTTGTCTATTCAGAAGCTGGTAGGCGTTCACTTTTAAAATGAACACCCTGTACAACATATATTTTGCTTTTTTTCGTTAAACTTTAAACCTAAGTACTATTCTTGCCTCAGCTTCAAATTTGTTTGTGATATTTTTTAGTTCTTCATGCGATCTTGCCCGTAAAATCAAATCATCTGCGTATGCCATACACTGATGCGGGTACTTTAGTATTGTTGCTTTCACGCTGATCCCACTTTTTCTGATGACTTGCTCCAACACTATACCTGACAAACAATGTTGAAGACAGTGGATCACCTAGTTTAAGTCCATTATTAGTTAAAAAATATGTTTTTCCAATTATTTTAACTTGATTTATTGTTCTTTCCAGTGTCATTGAGGTCAATTTTATTAGTTTGCTTGTACCCTGTAACTACTCCATTGTTCTTGAGACTTTACTTCTGATTATATGATCGTAAGCCTGTTGGAAGTCGATAAATAGACCATGTACCTACTTATGTCAATCCCCTTTCTTATGCATTTTTCCTGGATTATCCTCAGTGTGAATATATGATCTATTGTTGAGCGATTTCTTCTAAAACCACTCTCAATCCTTTAGTCTTCGATTTATGAGTTGTGCTAAGAGTTTATATAAGTCACATTCAGTAGAGATATTAGTCTATAATTGTCACATTTGGCTTGGCCTCCTATCTTATGGATAGGGATTATTATACTTAGTCTCTTCCCATTCTTTCTTTCATCCAGATTTTTTCCATCAGCTTATATGTAGGTACCTATTGTATGATCAAAAAGTCTTTGGGTTGCGGTTGCTGTGGAATTTAAGTCATCTCTGAAATTAGGAAGGTACCTATATACTTTTATTATTTGTATGTCATTGGCGTTTATTTGATCTCCTTTAAAAGTGAGTAAATTATAGGTAAAAAAAGGCTTCAAAAAGAATATAGGTAAGATGTTTAGAATCCATAAAATACAACATCCACAGCAACCGAGATCCAAGGACTTGTTGATCATACGATATTTTTCTCTATTAATTTTTGCCTCCTTATTTTATTATTCCTGTAGGGATTCCGTCTGTTCCTGGACTCTTATTGTTTCTCTTCTTCTTCTTCTTCTTCGCTCGATTTCCTTATCCCTTAGGGCGTCGGAGGTACCTATTGGTTTATTCTTCATTTATCCATTTCTTCCATCTCTTCCGGTCTCTTGCTATCTGTTTCATTTGGTGTACCTAGTGTTATTCCTTCTTTTCTTGCTATCTCTTACACTTGTTAGAGCCATCCTTTTCTAGGCCTACCTCTTCTTCCCCTTCCATTTCTCCTAGCCTCCATCACTCTCTTGACCAATCTGTCTTCTCCCATTCTTACTATATGTCCATACCAGTTTAGTATTCTTTTGTTAATTTTTGTTTATATGGCTTCTTGCTTTAATTCCCCCCTTATATTTATACTTCTACATCTGTTCATTTTTTGTTTTTCCCACTATTCTTCTCAGAGTTCTCAGTTGTTTCATTTTCGCGGCGTTCAATGTACTTCTATGTTTTTCATTTGTAACCCATGTCTGGCTTGCATATATTAATGTTCGTACTGTTATTGCATTGTGTATGTGTATTTTTATTTTCTGTTATATTTCTCTCTTGCTAAAGACTGTCCTGTTTAAGGCATATTATATTTTAGTTGCCTTTTTAGCTCTATTTGCGATTTCTATGTCCATCTTCCCATCATTTGATATCACTGTCCCGAGGTATTCATATTTTGACACCCTCTCTATTTCTTGTCCTCTACATCTCAGTCCATTTCCGTTATCTTCCTCTTACTCTTTTTGGCTTATCTTCATATATTTACATTTATTGATGTAACTATATTTCTAATTTCATTTTTTCGATCTCTTCCACCCAAATGTCTAATACCTAATTGTTGCATTTTTATCTGATTTTCCGCCATCAAAACTATGTCATCTGCGTATAGTAATCCTTCTGTTTTTATCGGTCTTAAATTCTTATATCCAACGGTCATTTGTAGATGTGTTGTTCTTACTTTGGTGTTTCTAAGTATTTTGTCCATTATTAGTATAAAAAGCAAAGGACTGAGGCTATCACCCTGCTTAATTCCCTTTCCTATTTCAAACTCCGTTCATAGTTTACCACTTAATTGTACTCGTGCCTTTGTTTTCTTCTATATACTTTTGATTATTTGTATTATTTTTCTCGATATATTTAGTTCTTTCATGTTTTCCCATAGAATATCCCTGTCCACCGTATCAAACGCTGCCTTAAGATCAATAAACGCGATGAACATATCTTCTCCATTTTCATTTTTCCTCTCCATCATTTTCCTCAGTATAAATATGTTATCCACTGTTTGTCCTATTTGCCTAAAAGACTCTTGCTCCTCTTCTAGTTTTCCTTCCACTTCTGCTCTTATCTTCTTTTCGATCAGTCTCGTGTACAATTTGTATACCACCGATGACAAACATATGTCTATGTAGTTTTGACAGTTAAATTCATCTCCTTTTCTATGGATTGGCAATTGGCACCAATAGATTTTCTTACTAGTCTTTCAGCATTAAATTTAATTTCCATGCTTGTCTCATTATTTTTAAAAGCCATTCTTTTCCTTTTTCCCCTATCCACTTTATCATTTGTTGTATCTGGAATTGTCTTTTCTTTGGTCTGCAGATTCAACTTACGTCTTTATTTGTTTCTCTGTACTTCCTTATGTTATCGTCTGTCCTATTTTTTTACGACTTCTTGACATTGTTCATCGAGCCATTCTTTTTTCTTCTGCTGGAACCTTTACATTTTACCTTTACCTTTACCTTTTCGTTTATTTCTTGTTTAATAATTTTTTAATACTTTCCCATTCTGAATCAATTCCACCTTTTAGTGTTGCACTTTCCATTCTTTCTTGGATACCCTTGGAAACTGCTGCTCTAGCTTGACTCTAACTACAAAATGATCGCTTCCTATCTCTATTCGTCTTCGCGATCTTTAATCATTTTCATATGCTTATCTTCGATTAACACATAACACATGGCCGCGATTTGATTTGTGGTTTTCCCATCTGGGTATATCCGTAGAGGTACCTTTATATATTTCTTTTTGATTTAAATAAGTCATTTTGACTTTTAGTCTTCTTTGAGCTGCGAAATTTATGAGTAACTTTCCATTTTCGTTTGTTTCATCATATTTGCTGTTGGTTCCTATTACTTCTATATAGTGTTCATCCTTTCCTAGTTTTGCATCAGCGTCCCCTAACACGATCTTTACATCATAACTTGGTATTTCGTCGAAAACAGTTTCCACTTCTTCATAGAACTTCCACTTTTCTTCTTCTTCCGTTGTTTCGGTAGAAGCATGAGTATTAACAATACTTAATTTCCTGTATTTGCCCTTTAACCTTGTACAGCTTATTCTTACGTTGATCATTTTAAATTCTACTAGAGGTTCTGTACTATCTGTTCTTCTTTTAAATTTGTTTCTTATAATTCCGGTATCTTTGCCCCCTTGCTAGCTAGATACTTTAAACGAATTACATCATTGATTCACTGTGACATATAATTTTTCAGACAATTTAAAAAAAAATTAACAATTATTTTCAAATACAAGCCGTGCCTAACATTCAAACTTTTAATGCACTGAGGTTCTACAAAGTGTGCCTTTTTGAGAAAACGATATAATATTAAATTTTTGCAACAACCACAATAATTCTCAATCAGATACGTTAACCTTTATGTAAACAACTTCCCAACTTTAACAATCCACCTACAACAAACACAGAACCGATAAGCGCAATAGAAATGCATACAAGCTTTGTTATTTCTGTGTTATCCTTTTACTTTTGCTTTGAATGCCAGGATTTTAAAATAAAACTGAAACGTAGTAATTTATCTCAGTCTTTTGTTATAATTCACAAAACCGTATTGGTTTTAACTAAATAGCTAGATACGAGGACAGGGAACTTTCAAGATGAAAATATTGTGTGATTTTAAAATAAGTATTTTCGGAAACTGTCGATTACAGATCGTCGGTTTGTCCGTCAGCCTATCACTAGCAAGAATATGGATTTAAAACCGCAAAGCTTGCAAGGATAATCCGGACAGGCAATAATATCACGCATTTTCCCTTGGTAGAACAGAGAGTCGATACATAAAATCGGTCACAGCTGGAACGATATGTAGGTTAGTTTTTCGATTTCTGGGGAAAACAGTGCACGAGACGTTAATATTTTCAGGTCGTTAAAAATCTCACATCTTCAAGATGTGGACGACGATTTTCAGACATGATTTCCTTGTTTGTAAAGTTTGCTAGGAGATCAGATAAGGAAGAAGACACAAAGAGTAATTACGTCATATAATGTAGAGTAGAGCGTCGATATAATCCGAACTAAGTAATTGGGACCGAAGGTGGTTCGGATTATCAAATATTGCTGCTAAATAGTTGAAAATACGAGTATTGGATACAAGAAATAAAACACCTACATACCAGAACTCAAAAGCAATATATTTCTGTAAACACAAAACTAAAATTCAAATTCTTAATCAAAAATACATACACAACTTTAGTTAGCTGCACGAAAATACATAATCGAAGATCTTCTTTTGAACTGCTGTCGCAACCCTTTTCTTTGCTGTGAGATCGCGGATTCGTTTCAGTAATAACAATTGCGCTGAATTAGACTCGAACTGTTTCTCGAACCATTTCATAGCAGTTTCCAGCGAATTAAATGCGTCTGAATGTGAAGGCCCTGGATCATCATCATTGTCATCGTCGCTGTTATCCTCGACATTATCGTCATCGATATTGGCAACGACATCGATAATTTCATCGTCTTCATAAAGTTGATGTCCTTGTAGTTTATGGTCGGTTTCGAGCCATTCATTAACATGTTCGTCACATTCTTCGAATCGGTGTATGGTTTGACAGGTTGCTACGATGTCTACTGATATATTTTCGACCTGAACACTCTCATTTTCTTCGCCACCTTCTTTCCATAGTTTATTCCATCCATTTTTTCAATTATCTGTAGTCAAACTGCCCCACGAATCCACCAACATATAACAACAGTCTTCTAAAAACTGTTTCGAAAAAGCGATCACGCTGTCTTCGTCCCGTTCAGCAATAAGCCTGATCCATGGGCTGCAAAAGGGCCGTTACATTAGGCGGAAAAAACACCACCACAAAATCTTCGTCAATTGTGTTTAAACGGTCTAATCCCTTCCCCTGTTTCTCCCTGTATTTCTTTACTTCGGGTATGAAAATCTTAGAAAACCACTCCAAGAAAATTTCAGAGCCCATCCAAGCACTTTTCTGTCCCCTATATATGACAGGACGACACGCAACATTTTTGAAGCAACTTCTTCTTGCTTTTGCCTATCACCAGCAAAGGAAGTGAATGCGTGCCACTTGCATTTGGAAAGACCATGGCTGTAATTCTGTCTTTGCTTACCTTATAACCAGGAGCTTTTTTTCTCGACAAGATGCGAGGGATTTGCTTGGTAACGCACGCCAATTTACACCTGTTTCGTCTGCGTTGTAAACATCATCGCTTGAATAATTTTGAGCCAATACAAGCTCAGCAAATTTAATTTTAAATGCTTCTGATGCAGCAGTGTCGCCTGACAGAATTTCTCCTTCAATTTAAAGTTCCCTAATGCCGTGCCGCATTCTGCTTTGAAATCGGAGGGCCCATTTAACTTTTCATTCAATTGCAGGGCCTTTTCACATACGAGTGGGCCAGATATAGGTTCGCCCAGAGCCCCAGACTATGTCTCTGAGTAAACCATAAATATACAGAGTCTTCCAGCTTTGTATTTTTTTGTGACGTTTTTACTGTTTTTCTACTTTTTGGTCCGTCATCCAAATCCAGTTTTGTCATATAATTTAGTATAGATTGCCGTTTGTCCTTGATGTCAGTAATTGTTGCCTTCCCCACTCCATAAATCCTGGCCAGGCTTGCTCCAGATTCTCCCTTTTCCAGTCTATTTAAAATCACAATTTAGGTTTCAATTGTTAGTGTAGTATGTTTTCTTTTCGTAGATGTAGATTCAGCCATGATTTTTACAGTAAAAATCACCTGAACACAACAAATTCAAGTTTCAGTAATTTAACACGCGAAACTGTCTAAACAGGAATCAACAAGAAACACGCACTAACGTATGAACAGTGCGACGTTGACTGCCTGCGAATTGACACTCCGACTCCCTCCACTTGATTGCGCGGAATTCAATGTCGCACCGCGGTTACGTTTTTGCACACTTATTCTTCACTCAGTAACCCCCTTAATTTGTTTTTTGTTTTTTGAACGTCCGGATTAGCGGACGTTCGGATTACCGGGGTTCGGATTATCGACGCTCTACTGTATGTATATACAAAACGTTAACAAGCCTTTTTCTTGACAATCTCTTTCCATTTCTCCCGATCCTTAGCCTTAGACCACCATGTCATGCTCATCCAAATCCTCCACAAAAGCCTCTACTCATTTCTTCCTAGGACGGCGCACTATCCTTCTACCTTCACTACCCTCGAACTCCCCCGTCATGAACCTTTTTGGCACTCTATCTTGGGCAAACCTTTGCAGGTTAACCACCTAATCCTTTGAGCGTGTCTGAATTGGGTAATACTGGGCTGATTCTACAGGCGCATCACCTCTTCATTTGTCCTTCTCTCCCATTGGTCACACGTTTTTTATTCTACGGATTCTTGACTGATCACTTTTGCTATACATATACGATATATCCACGTTTCCCACGCATAAGTAGCTGTAGCCAAGCTTTAATTTCCTCACTTTTATCGCCATGTTCTGTTATGAGTGCTCCTAAGAACACGAAACTCGTCACCTTCTCTATCTTCATTTCGTCTCTATTTTATACGTGTACTATTATTGTTTTAGCTACCTAGTTGTCCTTCCTTCCCATCACCATGTACTTAGTTTTTGACACATTAAAATATATTCCACTTTTTCACGAGGCAACGAGGAACGTGAATTATTTCGCTCGTATGCGTCAGCTGTTCCAAATTGTTCGCCGATTGCATCATCGTCTTGAGACTGTTCCATTATGTCTTCGTCTGGAAATATCCGGATTGGATCCTAGAAGGCCGATTGGTATATAAAAGGCGCGTTTTATTGGGAGCGAGTAGTCTACCAACAATTCTACTGTCGCGATCAAGTGCTTGGTTAATGTAAATAATCGAGAATGTTACAAGTGCGTTTATGAATATAAATAAACTGTATAAATAAATTAGTTAGTGTTTCGGATTAATATTAGTGTTGTGTTTCTAGTGTTTAAGTTATTGTTTCGTGTTAATTATTACGTTGTATAAATTTGTTAATAAATAATTCACACCACGGACCAAAGTTTTAAATAAACGTTTAAAAACGTTACACTATATTCTTTGCCATATCGTTCAGCTGTGATGTCAATCTCGCCATCAGTGTTAGGTCATCGGCATATGCAAGGATTTGTTGACATTTGTTGAGTAAGGTCCATTAGTTATAATGCCGCTGTCTCTAATTATATTATCTTTTCCAGCATCAGATTGAACAAAACTGTCGACATTGGATCACCTTGTCTAACACCTTTTCTTACCTCGAACCTCTCGGACCCTTTTCCGCGGCACCTGACTTTGCTGTTGGTGAGTTCTGGTGTCATTTTTATTAGTCGTAGCAGCTTTGGTGGTATTTGTAAACTTTTCTCTGTTGTTTGCATCATACTGCTGAAAATCGACGAACAGCACGTGAATAGCTGAGTTGTGGCCCTTCGGAGGCCGCTTTGGTGCTCTCCTATAATACTTTCAGCTTTCTCCTCTAGTTGATTCTTTATCGCCGTGCCCATTATTTTTAAAACTTGTCCAGCAGAGATATTCCTGTATAGTTGCAACATTCTGCTTTGTCCCCTTTCTTGTAAATAGGTATCAGCACGCCATCTCTCCATTCTTGAGGCATTCTTTCGACTTCCCATATTCTCTTGATAATATCAGCAACTATTTTCTGTATTCTTTCTCCTCCGTAGTTCATAAATTCGGCTGCTATACAATTTTCACCTGGTGTTTTTTTGTTCCGTTGCTTCTGTATTATTTTAATAATTTCTTTTATTGTAGTTACTTCGGTTTCCTCCACAGTCTGTACTCCATTTTTGTTCTTTACTACCTCTTGGGCTTCATTATTTAAAACTTGTTCAAAGTAATCTTTCCGTCTTTGTATCATTAATTAGATTGCCTTCTGTGTCTTTGTAGTAATTTCCTCTGTCACTGTAACCCTTTGGTTTTTTTAACTTCCTGGTAGAAGTTTCTGATTTCCCTATTGATTTTTGTATCTACTTCTTCATCTCTTTTTCTTTCCGCTGCCTTTTCGCTTGTCTACATATATCCTTTGTTTTTTTTTTTTGTGTCCTATACCCTTCGACGTCGTCTTCCTTTCCAGTTTTTAGCATTTTTATCCTTGCTAGCCTTTTTTCTCAATCTCTTCTTTACACCTACTATCAAACCAATCATTCTTTTTCTTGGTTTTTGTTTTGGTAGATACTCTCTTACTGTTATTGTTATAGCAGTTTTTAATTGGTACCACATTTCTTGTACGTTCATTGCCCGGTTAGTGTTAATGTATTTTGTCAAAGTTCCTTTGTAAATTAATTTGCGTTTCCAACTTCGTTAGTGCATCTACTAAGGTTTCCTCTTATTATTATACTTCTTCTTTATTTTTGTATTTCGACTTTCATTTTAATTCGCAACATAAAATGAACCGAATTTGCTTCTGCTCCACTTTGCTAAGTTATCATTAAAAAATTATAGAATTTCGTCAAGATATTGCAAATTTTTTTAAATAAAGGATTTCGCCTTTAAATTTGTTATTTTGCTTTCCTCAAGTTGTTTACGTAAGGCACGTGTGGAATAGAAGAAAATAAGTAACTCTATCGGTTTATCTTATAACGGTGATCGTGGTGTGTTAGCGAAATTGAAGTTATCAACTTTCAACAGAGTTTCTGGAAACGTTCCTAATGGTGTTTTATGTATCTTACTTCTAATATAGATTTATACTCTGTAAAAGCAACTTATCGATACTTGTCATAAGTGATTACTTTATCATGGTGAAAGTGGTTTTCTATATTTAATTTTACTTCTGAGTGACGATTTTGAGCTGTAGTGATATTTCAAAATAAAGTTGGTTTGTTGCTAGCTCATCGGGAAGTCCCAAACAACTTTTCGCTGTAGCAACAGAAATCAAAAATAAATGTTTTTGTCAAATTTACAGCTTTTATTTTTGGGAAATTTCTGCAAGTTTGCGCTCTCTAAAAGTTAATTAATGTAGGTGTTTGTTAACAAACGAGTTAGTATTATTTTTAGAATTGTTTGTCGCAAAGTGTTTATAGTGCGGAAGAATAATAACCGAAAAAATCAAACGAAGTCGATGAAATCAGGTGCAGTTGTCGCACTTTAAAATCCAATGCCGTAGTAGTGTCTGCCGTCGCCGTTGCGCCTTCCAGTCGGCGCTGCCATAGTTTTCGATTTTCCGTTTTCCACACCAGCTTTTCACTACAGTCGACAATACACGGCGAACCGGTGAAGTGGTTTACCCAGTTACCAATGCTTATTACACCGGGATGTGCATACGTTTATCGGCTGATATTATCCAAAAACAAACCCTGACACATAATCAAAAGTGTGGTGTAGTAATCTACAAGCGAAAGTCGCACAAAAAAATATAAATTCAACGAAACCTGGTGCATACGGATTATGTTAATCAGCAATACAAAACGTATTTTTAGTTATATTTAGATGTGTTTCGTTTTAAACTAATACAGAATTTAAATAAGGAAAAGATGAATATAAATAACGATGCCGGAACCGACGTGAATTTTAACCAAAAAACGCGTCTTCGGAGTTTTGCGTGTCTAATTTTAAATAAATAATTAACAACATGCCAAATAAATTGCGGCACATCGATTCAGGTTAAATCGAAATAGAACTAACGATGATTGATAATGTTAAATGCTTTGTATAGACTTGATATAAAAATGGTAACATGGTTAAGATGACAGGCAACTTCCGGGCCTAACTGTTAATTAAATCAAAATGCCTGGTGGACGTAGGGGCCTTGTCGCCCCCCAAAACACGTTTCTAGAGAATATCATACGAAGATCAAATTCACAACGTAAGTAATTCGTTTAAACTTTCCTTACACTACGATTTATGTAAGTCTGTTAAGCACCAGAAGTTAAGTTTGCACATACTTTTGGACGCTCTTCATACGTCCTTGCTATTGTTGTGATAACTTCTTGTCTTTCGCGCGAAATTGATATCGGGCAATTTTTTTTATAGTTAGGCAGGAATATTATTTCATTTAGCAAACCTGTTACCAACAGTATTACCGAAGATACCTTTGGAGTAAAATAAATTGGGGATGCAAGTAAGTCCTGATTGAAGTAACGGCAATCTGAACTACGTCATATAGCAAAAATTTATAAGCGAAAAGAAACAAATTTATTAAGTACACAAATTATTGATCAAGGACGAAGTAACTTTACAACAAGTTAAAACACAGGGATATCCTTGATGCATTATAACAACAAAAATCGATCTTAGTAATTTAGCAAAGCTTTGAGCTTTTGACACCTGATAAATGGTTTTCCTGACCTAGTCCTGTGTATCCAACAACTAATGGTTTATATGCAAATCGAGTATTTGCTTCTTTGTCAAGGTTATCGGTGCAATGGTGTAATGTCTAGACAGTGTGCAACAAAACATAAAGATAGTAGATCGGTAATTTACATTTTCACCACCCACAGCTATTAACCCACTTGTTTCCATTGCACATATTGATCTTTCTGCATATAAGAGGTTTCCTCCTTGAGTTTATAACAAATACAAGGATGATAAGCTTATTTTAGCTTGGACTGCAACTAGAAATAAAAGTTCGTAGGTTGAAGGACATGTTATAAAATTTTCCAAAGAATTAAGGAAATTTTTACGTAATTTTGTGTATTGATAAATTTAAACAAATTAATTCAACAACACAGGTGGCCTTAAATTTAATCATATATATGACTAAATCAACCATTTGATTAAACCAAGATTACACATGCTTTTGTTAAAATCAGACCCACAACTTAACTTTAACTAGACTTCAACTTGGTAGAAAAATATATAATTCAAGAGAAATAACATGTTTTACAAATCCCCAAGGGCATTTGTAATTTGCTGTGTTAAAGCAAAAAATAGAAAATTATGCATAATTTAAAAGTATGGAATTTTATTATAATTTTAATTGTCAAAAGAAATTTGTTAATTTTTCCTGGAAGCATGTTATTCTGCTTAAATATAAATGTATGTAGCAAAACAGGTTGAAATAAACCTGGGCATTTTAAAATGACGTATTTTCGCCCAACCATGGATTTGAACAAGCCATATTGATTGGGTAATCTGTTTACAAGTATACAATTTTGCATAAATAAAGCGTGCTAATTCTGACAATCTACGAACACGAAATCTGCCCATTGATTTAAATTAACACAAACAATATTGCAAAATAGGTAATTCTGTTTGGTTTTCTTCTATTGTTACACAGTCTTTGCACATCAAAAATTTAATTAGGAAGTTTAGGAAGTTACAAAAACCGTTTCAGAATTTTGTAACCTACATTTTAAGCATATATTTTATTCTACAACATAAAAGAACGAAGAAGGTCTAATGGACAGCTTGAAACCGCAATTGGTGCTTCGCCAAACGTCTTCTAAATTATTAAAACAACGAAAAGGTCGAAAATGAAAAATTAAAAACAGCTCATCCCCTCGTTCATGTAAACGATAAAAACGTGTGTTTCTTGACAGGTTCTCAAATGAAATTTTAGAAACACACTGAAAACTAGCAGGCTTACCCCACTGAAAGTACAAAACATGTTGTCTGGTCGCTATTATAACAACAAGCACAGGAGATTTAAGTTTGAAATCAAGTCTAAAATAAGCTAAATTAGGAAATCAAAATTCAGACTGGAAATTTTTAATTTACAGAAATAATTCCTCTGCTTTTGCTGTAATAATCTAATATTCCAAAAGGAAAATTTCTACATTAAAAATAGAATCAAGTTTAAAATTAGATAGGAAATTTGAAATTTCTGGCTCAGTTAACTATTTTTAGGAGCCTGAAATTATATAAAGTTCCACAATTTCTTCCGAAGTAATTACGGATATTTAAAGTAAATTTATTAAATAGCTTAGCCAAGAGTGATTTTATTTTGAAAACTCTATTTTCCTACAACATCGAGCAGGAAATGATCTGATACTTTAAGTTGCTTAGCTAAGGGTTTCAGGAAAACCACGATAAAACGGAAATGCCGTTTAACTGCGCCTCAAGATTTCGGTGATTTTGTTACCAAAGAGCGCTTTTCTCCCAAGTAATAAAACCCATATTGTTTGAGTAATATAAGAAATGTAATTATGACTAACAAGAAATTACTATAACGTGTTTCACGATCAATTTGCATATAGTTTAAAACGAGTTGAACGTTCGTTTTTCGTTGCGTTTTCGCAACGGTTTTAATCAGATAAATTAAGCGCAAAGTCTAGGATCTCTGGGAATTGGTCTCGGATTTCTGTTAAGTTCGAATTTCCTCTAATTAATATTTAGTACCGGCTATATTCACCCGATTTAAATTTACATTTTAGAAACGCACCACTTCTACTGAAACCCTGATTGACCTGATAAATTTATTAAATAACGTAATTATTCTTCGTTAGATTTGATACCCGTTTCTTTCGTTTAATAACAAACGATCCTCTTCCTTTTTACGGACTGTGCTAATTCGTATATTTCCGCAAAACGGATGTAAATTTTAATTGGTAACATGTTAACGGTTTTACAACAGTCGTGAAATAAAAGCAGACAGATGGCTGCTTATTTTAATTTATTAAAAGTGCTTAATTTTTATTAGGTGTTTGAAAAATGAGACCATTAAATTTTTCTGCAAAGCTTAATTTGTTGTCGCGGTTTGTCAAGCATTGCCCATTTTTCTTTGTGAGGAAAGCTAAATGAAATCTGCCAATGTGTAGCTTATTTTGAATAAAAATTTGACTTCTCTTAGATAATTTTATTTGAGTTTTGTAGCTGAAAAAAATGATTTGATCAAGTGAAAAGGCAGAAAATACCTCCAAATTTTGCAAACAAAATAAGAAAAATGAGCGCAGTTATTTCAACAAAACCGCAAAAATATATAACATTCGTGGTCAGAACACCGAATAAAAGGTTATGCCAGTTCAGCACTTGTGTTATTCATGGCAGTGTTGATATACCTACAGTTTAACATATAATAACTATTGAGATTAAGTCCTCCATCACTGGAATTATGAGTTACCTAATAATGTTTTGCACTACATTTATTTGTCACTAAGGACTTAAAGTGGTTAACGGAATTATTCACTATCACTGTTAATAATGTCAAGTAGTCTTCTTTTTAGTCTGTTGCATATTGAGTTTCTATCTAAATTACGAGTATAGTGCACTGCTCCACTGCATCGATTATTGTTTCCTTAAATGTTGTAAAACTTTTAGTTAAGGTATAAATTGTTGAATGGGTAAATATTTTTGATTCGCATTTGTTAGGATTAATCTTTGTTGAACCAGATGTTTAGTTGATTAACACTATCTTGTAGTTTGTGTGCTGCTAAGGCAGTGGTCGCCAAAAAGTGATCGATATTGACCCCCAGGGGTCGATATAACATAGTTAGGGGTCGTTAGAAAAATGTAAGACATCATTGTACGGGTAATATTTAATTCGTTTAACTTGGATTACGGCTGGCGCGGCGGGAGCGAGATTGCAGCACGTGCGCGGTTGCTTATTTACTTATACTTATACGCATTCGATCCCAGTCTCATTTTTGCGCATCGACATACAAGTGAGCGTCAATGTTCTAAAATTTATCAACATACATATTATAATTAAATTGTTATTCATTCATGAACTAAACTTCTCTATGTTGAAGAGTTGAGCATAGCTGGTAGTTTTGTATTATAATTACGTAATAGTAAAATAGAGGGGGCCGATAAAAAGTCAAGAAACCCTTGAAGGGGTCGACGGTCAAAGAAGTTTGGCGGCCCCTGTGCTAAGTTAATATCATGCTCTTATGCAATGATGGCTGTGTCGTCCGCATACATCGCCAGGCTGGTTCCAGGAGTTACAGGAGCCTCAAACATAAATATATTGAATAATCTAGGGCCCAGTACTGAACTGAACCTAGTGGAACTCCTAGAACGTTCTTTCAGTTAAAAATGATTTGATTATGTGTAAAAAATATGGGGAGATGTTCAGGGTAGCCATTTTATATATCAGGCCCTTTGTGCAAACTCGGTCGAATGCCTGAGCCAGTCAATAAAAGCTATCAGAGTGTGTTTCTTTCCATAACCTTCTTCAATTGTTTCAGCGATTCATAGAATCTGATGATTAGTGCAATGAAAGTTTTTAAATACAAACTGGAATTGAGGGAGGATATTGTGGCGAAGCCGGTTTGACCGATAACGTTAGAAGTAAATAGAAATAAGTTACTTTAATATTTAGGTAGAGTCTTTGACCAACGTCTTCACTTGATATTTTGCTTGGCTTTTACGAGAGGTTTTTATTCAAAGTCAAATTCAACTAACACCATGTATTTCATATCTGTGCCTTAGTTTTACAAAGTGGTATAAATTATTCTAAGTCCCAATTCAAAGTAAGGTTATGCAAATTATTCTAAATCCCAATTACATTTAAAACGGCTAAGTCCATAAAAAGAATTCAAATATTGTACACAAACATTTTACAAGTCTTGAATTAAAGTTAAGTTAAAATAAAACAATCTTACATGATTATTACTGGAACATCGTCTTGGAGGGTGTCAGTTCTTCGTAGATACTGCTTCTTTGATGGCTGGATATAATCATATCTTTTAGCGTATTTCCAGCAGTATTTATACAGAAAATTGACTCCTTTCTTCTCAATTTTCAGTATTTTATCTATGCGCGTGCGAGGCATCGAATTTCACAGTAAATTGCACTTCATGTACGTGCTTTTCGTGCATTTCTAAAAGATGCAACTTCGATACGTCGCACACGTCTAGCTCGCCAGGAGAATGACCTTATAAAATGACGTCATCCTGCTTGCTTGTCCGCTTAAATTATAATATTTGATATTTGTACATTCGCCTTTGTTACAATATTATAATGTTGTAAGAATTATTATAAGCGATATAGTATAGCTTGTTCAAGGAGTTGGGAGATGGAGGGTAATAAGCAGATTAAAAATTTTCCTGGCTTGAGAATCATATGATATGACTATGACTATCGCTTACTTCCACGCATTTGGGAGCTAACCTATTCTCAAACAAGCGCTGAATATTGCAGTAATA
Source organism: Melanotus villosus (assembly GCA_963082815.1). Lineage (NCBI taxonomy): Eukaryota > Metazoa > Arthropoda > Insecta > Coleoptera > Elateridae > Melanotus > Melanotus villosus. Next base: position 13,177,429 of record OY720421.1, read on the forward strand.
TAAGCAATGATTTTGCGTGATAGGTTTTTAAGGAGTTCATTTGATAACATGTCAGTTCCTAGTGCCTTCTTTGTTTTTAATTTATTTATGTACTGTTTGACTCCTGTAGGAGAAACAGGTTCAGTTAGTATTATATCATGGGGTATTAATTCTGGTTACTTCTTGTTCAACAAGTTTGTTACGGTTATCTATTGAAGTTGTAAATATATTTTCTAATTGTTCAGCAAAGATTTCGCTTTCGTCTTTATCTTCAGGATAAGTGTTATCATTAATTTGTAGTGTTGGAATTATAGTGGGTTGCACCTCTTTGTGGCCCTCCACATATTAGGGTCTCCAAGTTCCAAGGTTTCAATAAGTATACCTGTTGTAGGAAGTTATTCTAAATTCATTCACTTATTTTTTGACCAGGATTTCGGGTGTTTTGCCAGATTCGACGTGCAGCGTGCTTCTCTCTAATAAGTTTTAGAATAAGGCCCGGTTGTTCATTAATATCCGAAAGTGCTCCCAGATAGCAGGGCCATTTATTAACTTTGGAAGTTTGAGGTTGTTGTAAGGTGAATATCAGAGACAGGTGATCCGAGTCCAATTATACAATAACAGTTTGGGCTTTTGGTAAGACCAAGTTTTGTGCAGAGCTATATCCAGAATGTCCAGCAATTGATTACGCCTGTATGGGTAATATGTATATTCTGCTGGTCCAGTTCGGACATAAAATTGTTTAGGGTTATTTTCTCTTCAACCCCAGTAAGCATGCTTACTATTAAGATCACCTGCCAAAACAGTGGGAAGAGGATCTTCAAAGATATTTTTAAGCTCGTTCAGAATGAGTTTGTTATTTGGCGGCTTATATACAGAGATGATTCTTAACGAAGAGTGATTGTCCAGGGTTAGTTTAATGCCAACAGCTTCCAGTTGATGAATGTTATCCAAGTCAAGAGGGGTTGCCATTAAGTATATTCCGCTTTGTTTATTGTTTATTGCTGATTCTCCCCAGCCTAATTCTGTTCCTCTATATTTCATATGCATTAGATACTCCGGTATTGAAAATTTTTCATTTTTAATTAGGTGGGTTTCCGTGATACAACCTATGTCTATACCGTGTCTCGCTAAAAAGGAGATGAAGGTTGGCCGTTGAGTTTTCAGGTCATTGGCGTTCCAGTTTAGGAGTGTTTTAGCTTATGTAGGTGCATTATTGTTTGCCGCCCCATAAGGGGTAATTATTTCAAGAATGTAACTGATGAGTTGATGACTTTTTTATTGAGATTATTTGGGTTAACTGTACTTTGACTACTTTTATTATTTGACTGAGAAGGATTGGAGGAGTAGCTTTTTTGTCTTCTTTTAAGTAAATAATTGTATTAATTTGAGTTTTGTAGCTGAAAAAATTATTTAATTAAATGAAAGAGCCGAAACTACCTCCAAATTTTGCAAACAACATAAGAAAAATGAGCGCAGTTATTTCAACAAAACAGCAAAAATAAAAGCATTCATGGTTCGTATTCAGAACACCGAATAAAAAGCAAAAATGAAATTTAGCAATAATGGGAACTGACCCGGAATAACAAGGTATATCAAAAGAAATTGTTAGGAAGTTCAAAGGGCGTGAACATTTTCAAGCCAGCAATTACAGTTCAAGAAGTTGAGTAACGCAATATTTGCCAGTTTTTAAAGTTGCGCATTGTTTTGATGTATAAATCTCGCTCAGAATTAAAACCTAAAGTTTCTAACAAATTCCTAACCTTCTTCAAACATGATACTTAAGCATGCACAATTTATCTCACAAGAACGAACCACAACAGAGAACAGAACATTGACGATCTGTTTACAGCAAGGACATAATTAAACTAACTCTTTAATTTAGAACTTCTGAGTAATTCCGAACGAATTAGTAATGTTTTAAAAGAAAAATTGCAGCTTTTAATGCTTCTTGTACCTTTTAAATCTGCGCTATTTTTAAAGCGAGGTTAATTTCTTTAATGATGACAAATGAATGAGATTTATTTTCCTTTAAAATATCAGGGACTTTATTGCTCTGACATTTAGAATATTGGAATCAATACCTAATTAATAACAATGCCCTCTTTTGGGCTTTATCTCTTTTTTATGAAACGAAGCTACGCTTTTTTGTGGTTCGCCACGTTTTACGTGAAAGTGTAATAAAAATTTAAGTTGTAAAATAGCTGAATATTCCAGATCAAGATCTTTGTACAAACCGACTATTCGATGTTAGCGATAAGTTAAGAAATGCCATAGAAAAGAAAAAGGCAGTGCGTGACTTTGATAAATGCAACTTTACAAGCCTACAAAGGTAAAGTTCATACTCTGAAACCCTTTTACACAAATTGTATTACCCTTTAGCCCGTGTTCTCCCATTTTCGTATCTTTGCGTTCCCTCACGGCTGATATGCATGAGTAGGTAATAATAAGATAAACTATACGCTTGCCGCTTAAAGTAAAATTTAGCTGTTTATTGCCAAAATTAACTGCATACTATTTAGTTATCTAACAGTAATTTATTAATGTCGATCCCCATCAAAATGTTGGTTTTATCTGTATTTATGGCAGACAAATACTACCCCTCGGGTTTATACAGAAAGCTGTTGACGCACTATTCATCATCTAACAATGGATGGTTTTTGGTGGGCGTCAGTTTTCCATATAATTGAAATATATGTTTTGCACAGTTATTATTATTATAACTGCAATTCGTAATTATTAAATACAATTTAAATTCATATAAATGTATCTTAATTTAAAGCATTCAAAAGTTTAGATAAAAACAGACATTACTTGTGTAAAATAAGTTGCATACTTTAGAGTTTTGTACTCAAACTTAACCGAAACTCTATTCTGGTGTTTGTAATAATTTAATATTAAATTGCACAATACAATATAACCCCAAACTGCATAGCTTCAATGAAAGATCGATTTTCTTCAATAAACGAACATAAAACATAAAATTCTTAACGGCGATTGTAGTTTCCTCTTTGGTTATGTAGGAGTTGGTTTAACGGCTTCTTGAATTTATAAGTAGGTTATCGAGTATTACATATAATTGTTCGTAAAATCAATGATGTAGCTAACTCGTAACTACCAGGGGAACGCACACCCTATTCATCTATTATTAGTAAAGAGGAATTTAGACGTACAATTATCGGCCCTGCAACAGCTGACATAATTTTGCTTGTCTAGTTAATTATTTTATTCATGAAAGGGTTTATATTTCAGACATAATACTGACGAACTTGAATTTACTTTGTTTTTAATTATTTAATAAACAATCTTGTGAATGTTTAGTTTAAGTTCAAAGAACTGTCTTGGTAATTTTTGTAAAAGAATGAGTAAAAGTAGGAATATTTAATGGTTTGGTTTGGTTAATTATGGTTTAGCCTTCCTTGTGATCTTCTCTTCAGAGGTCTCTATACAATACTACCACATATTCCTCAGACCAAATCAGGACAAATTAACCAAACTTACTTCTATCCAAAAGTGCTTCATCGAACATCAATAATGTTTATAGTTTAAAGAACAAGAGATTGTTTTTAGCGATGAGGATTAAATTCGGGATTTGAATCTCTCCTAGACAAAGCTGTTTTTTGCTTGTGGGTGTCACGGAAATGGACAAAAGTTGATCACCCAAATGCAAAGAAGCTCTTATATTAGTATTATTTTTTAACGGTTTATCCAACACCTTTTTTTGTGTTGGTCGATTATTTGACATGTTTCAGACAGAAAAAGTAATTTTGATATATGCTGCCCACCATGCGCTGCAGCTGTAATCATTTATTTGGTTGCTACACAAAGCAATGCTTGAAAGATAATGCCATTGAAACATATTTTGAAATTTTCTATACCCCATCAAATAATTGTGAAGTGCCTTAATTTTGCTTTTTACATGAAGCCCTCGCCCCTTTTTTAATTTTCATAGTTAAAATGTGTGATATAAAAACGAATGTAAAAAAGGCTTTCTATTTTGTATAAATTGAGTTTGATAATAATTCATGTAGGAATCCACAGGTTTTTGATTTGTTTGAGTTTCTGTCTTTTCATTCTTAAGTAAAAAATAAAATAATAAAATCCTTTTTACCTACTTTAGGCAGTGAAATTTTTATGATTTATTTCTTGCCATATTTCACCAAGTATTTATTAGTAAGTCGACCAAATTTTCTAAAGAGATGTTGATCATAATAATTAATTTCTTTCTTGAATATTGTAGACCCGTGGTACGGCAGAGTGGGAGTGCACATAATACTGACATTTAGAAAAGTTAAGCAGCGGTCTGCTTGGCCTGAACGAGAATGGGTGGACCACTCTGCGACTCGGTGTGCTCGGCCCCCTCGACAGTGTAAAGGTATAAGAGGGTAACAGATAAAGAAGAAGAAGAAGAATATTGTAGAATAATAAATTATGTAATATACAGCCTAAATCCTTTGCAAATGCAACGTAATTGTTTTTACTCTCAGCTCGCACGAAATCCTTCAAATCTGTAACGAAGAATCGCTTTCATATTGTGAGATTTTAGGAAAGCTAAACAGAGTCTTTGCACTTCCCGCGCACCCGACTTACTACTCTCATTCACCCGATGCACGCCAGATCCCCACTGAACATTAGTTATCTACTATATTTCCCACAATATGAAAATATGCACATTCTTAATCATATTATTTACGGATTCTTAGACATCTCACTATATTTTCTCATCGCCAGACTTTTCTTGCGTTTTTATGTTTATAACTTTTTAATAAAAATAAGAAAATTTCAAAAACTGTTAAATACGATACCCGTACCAATTGGAAACCTCTGCCGATTTTTATTTTGTGCGAATTATGGCCTTGTTGCATACATTTTGATATTCCGCTATAACTAATGCCTTTCGGTTTTAGATTGAGAGTATAAAATGATCGCTTTCAAAATCTACACTTCTCCTTATGGCCTTCTCTAACAGCTCTCTATAGTTAAGTAAGGTTGTGACCAGTTTTTGTGCAGGAAAATTGTACCACCAGTTAATATGTTGCGTTTTTTTCACCGATTACGTGTTCATATAGTGTACCTTTAACGTACTTAACTAAGGGAATTCCTAACTCGGCAGCTTATAAAACAATTCCACGCCAAGGTAAATGAATTCGAAGTGTCGTGTCACTGTTGAGGAAGAAGAACTCAACATTTCGGTCACTTTCTTAAGGGGCTTCATCAGAAGAAAAGGGGGGGGGGGTATAAAAGAGCATGGTACTCAACGTGTGAACCACGCCAGAGGCGAAACTCTTTTAGAAAGAGTAAGAAGGGCACGGTAACTCAATTTGTAAACCGAGCCAGATGCGAAACCCTTCTAAAGAAAAACAGAAAAAGGTAGCTAAAATATACCGGTTGTAACCGGTTAGTAGTGGAGGAGGCGATTCAGAAGCGGTATGTCTGACAACGTCACAATTCAAGTTGTTTTAAGGGACTTGATGATTTCAATAACCTCACGGATTTTCCAGTTGAAAAAATGAGGAGAACTGGCAATGATCGATGATTTTTCAAACAAGATCTTATGACAAGTGTCGTGATGGTGTTCAGAAACAGCCGAATGTGAGAGAAGACCTAATTTCAAGCAATGTCGGTGTTCACAGATACGTGTGTGTTCTGAGCAACCAGTTTCTCCAATGTAAATTAAACACAAGAACAAGGAATGATTGTTGACAGTGGTTGAAGGTGATCTATTACTGAAGGTAGTATTTGTGACACTTTTGGATAGGGGTTTGAAGATGGTATTGATGTTATGTTTTTTGAGAATCCTACCTATGCGATCGGTAACTTGAAAAATGTAGGGCAAGAAGGCAGTAGCATGGGATATACTCGTACAAATATTCTGAGACCTTAGAGAGTGGGAGGGGTGTAATTGTTTTCGATGACCCTCTTAACGTCCCTTTTGTTGTACCCATTCTTGACGAGACTGTCTTAAATATGACCAACTCGACGTGAAGACAATCGGGTTGAGAACACGATGAACGAGAGAATTGATTATGGAGAGTTTTTGTGCCGGGTGATGATGTGAATTGGCATAAAGATACCTAATATGTATGTAGGTTTACACTAAACTGAGTGTGCAAGACCACTCGGTTTACGGGTTACCAGGACATTGAGAAAAGGGAGAGAACCGTATAATTCCATTTCTATAGTGAACTTAATATCAGGGTGTTGGCTGTTGAGATGTTCTAGGAAGGAAGTAAAGTTATGTCTTCCATGAGGCCAGCTAATTAAAGCATCATCTACCAGACCTTGGGTTTTAAATCAAAGTATTCCAGGGCGATTGCCTGAAAAGATTCCATCAAGGCGTTTGCAACCACTGGAGAAAGGGGAGAACCCATAGCAGTGCCTGTTACTTGTTTTTAAAATCGCTTGTTAAAAAGGAAAGATGTGGTGGAAAGGCACTTTTCAACGATAATGGCTAAACTTGCAGCTTCGCCGTCTTGAACTATTCGACGACAGCTACTGAGTCAGGGATGGGGACCTTGGTGAACAAAACTGATAAACAAGGTCTACAGTGAGATTGTCGATGTTCATTCTCTTGCTAAAAGAGCCCCCTTTTTCCTCATGGGCGAAGCGTTGAGTTCTTTTTTGTCAACAATGACACGGTTCCAACCCGGAAAACGTTCCTAACAATGCCAAGATAAAATGTAGGTCGTACTAGGTACTCACTTTTGCATCGTATTTAAAAGCCTAGCATTAAAATTGCTCTTACGTCTATTTTTTATCAACCAACCAAACTTTTACCCTTGGGCTACAGATGAGAAAGATGGAAAAAATAAAAACTTATAAATTGGTGCCATAAGCATCGATGGGTGTTGCCTAGTTATTAAATTCCCAAATAGTCACATTTGGTTTGGACAATAGATTTGTTCAATTTGAAGGCATATGTTACCTTTTAAAAGGAAATTATTATTACTTTTTTTAAGATATGAATACCCTAGGTAAGGCAGCGAATATAGAATAGACATTTAGGGTTTTCTTGGCCTTATCAAATGTTAAAAAAAGATGCAGTTTGAACATATTTTGATAATTTGTGTGCCGAAGCAAAAATTGAACCTACTTTGCAATACCAAAAAGAGCCCTAAATTCTTTTTATTTTTCCCAAATAGGTTTCCATTTTTCTAGTTACTAATTCTTAGTTAAAGCATATGATAGTTATATCAAGGTGAGTATCAAAGGACCTTCCTATTTGTGTAAATTGTGTATATTGTTTTTGACACAATACAAAAAGTTTCTTGATTTTTCAAATTCCTGTGGTGTTATCTTATGTTTTCATAAAAGTAAACCAAAACAAAAATATGAATTCAACAGTAAATACAATTCTCTCTACCTACTTTTTGTAGTGAGTGGTTTTTTGTCATGTTTTGCCAATGCTTGTAAGTCAAAGTAAATTTTCCGAATAGTTGTTTCTTAAACATTTGTTGATACAGAAATAATAAATTAGGCAGTATATAACCAAACTTCCTTGATTGTTTTCACTCTCACCTCTTACGAAATCCTTAAAATTTTTGACGAAGGATCGCTTTCATATAAAACATTCTTATGCAGCCTATTAAGAGATTGGTATTCCCATTTTTAGTCATAATTTACCACCTCACTGCATTCTGTCATCGTCAAACTTTTATTGCGTTTTTATGTTTATACCTTTCTTACTCAAAATGAGATAAAATTTCACAAACTATTAAATGCGATATCAGCTGAAAAACTTCGGCCTATTTTTAATTTTGTGCAAATTACTGAAAATCAAAGCTTGATCTGTGCATGTTCAGTCCAAATATTTTACGTGTAGGCTTATCCTGTGCATTAAATCAGTCATAAGATTGAGACTAACATAACTACTACCAGTGCTTATGTTTATTTTGGTTTAAAAATTCCTGAAATGGTCTTTTTCGTTTTAATTTAACTGGAATGAAACGCTTTAAATTAGATGAATTTCAAAGGCACAAACTGACAACTGAGATGGTTCCCTAACATAGAACAAACAATTCTTTTAAAATTCGAAAAATAATTTAACGACCATATTTTCGAAAGGTTTGTTGTGGCTAATTTGACATTTTATACTTCTGAATTGGGGGTTTCGCCGCCAGTTGCTAAAATAAAAATTAAATTGATTAACTATTAACTCACTGAACATAACGTTTCGGAGACAAGTCCATCTCCGTTTTCAAACAAAGTTTTGCAATTACAAATACAACAGACAATAATATTAACAAATCTGATTACGACTAAATCAGGATATAACCTTAATAATAAATATTAAAATCGTATATAAACATTTAGAGTATTCACCCTAATATTAAAAAATAAACATCGCAAATAAGAAAACATCCAAAAGAGCCATAAACAGCGCTTTCATTTCTGTAAAATATAACAACGCATTTACGAGATATTTTCATAGCCATTTAGCAACTGGTGGTATTTTGTCAAGAAATACTTCCCTCGACCTTATTTATAACAATCAATAAAATAACTGCAGCGAAATCAAAGCAGGAATGTTTAGGTTTAGAATTCCAGAAATTTACGAGTTTGACTTATTTCTTAAATTCCGGATTTATTTAAGGTTAATAACGAACACGAAAATTCTAGGAACAATTTAGCATGATAACATAATTGCCGATTCTAACATAGGGTGACTTGTACCACCGACATGTGTAACGTGGTATGTTGATAAACGGAACATAATAATCAGAGATTTGAGTATTATACTGCAAATCCCGGGAGAGAATCCTGGAACTACGACGTAATTACAACAGATCAAACCACATGTATCGCTTGAATTTCATGCGTGCCTACTGTAAATGCTGATTTTGGTATTTCCCTTTAATTAAACCTTACCTTACTGTACATATATTCTAATGTTTACTTTTTGAATTCATCTTTAATTTATTGCTAATTGGTAATTCGTAGATGTCTGCAAAATCTAAGTAATTCACGAGCTTTCACCTGCCTTCATTATTTAAAAAACGTACTTATTCCAAATATTCGATGAATATTTAGTTACAAGTATTTGAAAATTTAATGCGAAATTGAAACTCACCAGACTGGCTGGTTTTGATTAGCTTTATTATAAATGTAAAACGTCTTAAATCCGCCAAATAGGGTTTTTTAGCGAACTTAATAACATCAAACATACAAGGTTCCAGCTTCAGGAAATTACTCTCAACGTAAAAAGTGGCACATAAAAGACCTTAGCTGGGGTTAATGAAGTTGTTACTGAAGTATGCTTTACTTGTGCATAAACTTGTAAAGAAACACGAAATTCCCTAATCTGAAAGTTAAAAACTAAAAATTCTTCGGTCATCAACCTTTTCATGACTTTACCCCGATGGTGAAATCTCAGGCAAGAACAGCAATAAACACGACATCAATACGAAAAATTACTTGATTGTACCTCGACAATGAATCGATAATATTCATTCTTTTGTCAGTTAATACAAATAAAATTCGAGAAATTAATTTGTTGTATAAACAAATGTTTCTTGTATAATTATTTAATTTTTAGGAACGCAAAAAATTACCTGAATTTGGAATAAACGATTTATAAAATACGAAAGCTATTAACTGTTATTTTTGTAGTTTATATGTAGTTCGTGTCTTTCTCGTAATCGATTTCCGGGGTATTTCTTTAAATGTTCAGAATTTATCGTTTCTGTCTGGTTTTTATAATCCTTTGTTATTTTACTAAACCTACTTCGTATTGTTAGTCTAAATTCTCGTTTCAAAGATTTAAAAGCAATTTTTCGGCGAATATTTTGCAGGGTACGAATTTTGGGAAAAGCTTCTGTAATTAATTCCATGATTACTGCCTCATTTTCGCAACGAAAGCGTGATTTATAATGTTAACAAACTTCAAATAACAATCATGCTGCAGACTATCACTTACCTTTTATACATTCATGCTAAGCAACATCCATCTGCAATAAAGAAGAATGTGAAAACAAGGATTCAATATTATTTAAAATAATAAAAGCTTTTGGTGGAGGCGCTGGGCATACCAAGACAAATCTTATGAGTTTCGTTCCTGCTGGTGCTTTAAGCAAAATGCGTTTTCTTTGAAATCTTTTCTGCTCACGGGCTTCAGCATGCTCCAACTATTGTAGTTTGAATTTTAATAGAATAGAAAATGCTAATCAATACCTACCAAATTAACAATTCACGATGAACAAACTGCACCGTTTTAAAATGTCCGGGCAATAAAAACGTCAGCTTCTGTAATAATTTGATGAAAAAGTAACGATTTTTCCAATAACGAGGTCAGAACCAGCACGCAAATAAATATTCAACCTATCGTTACCTAAAAATCTACTTTGAAAAATCAAAGGTATAGTTTTGAAATCGGAAAGCTCCAATTTTTTGAACATACACAGCTGACCCTTTTCGTCCTTCGAAATGTAACCTTGACAGCTACAGCACACGAGAGAAAATTACCAAAAGCAAAACAAGAGAAATGGTGTAAAGGGGTGGTTGTCCCCATTCGGAGCTTAATAAAAATTTAAAATTAATATCATATAGCGCTTCCCCTGCCATAATAACTAATCAAAAATTCCATCAACACCGAAAATTTTGACCTCAAATTAGCCTGGTCATTAATAAGGAGGATGATTTTTGCGTTCAAAATCGGGAACGTCATACAAAGTAGGTACAGTAAATAACTGGAACAAATCTAAAAATAGATGTGCCCTTTGACCTGGGGGTGGCGAAGGGTGGCGGAGGTTCGCGAGTATACGCGAGAGAGAGGTCATTCACTGTTTACCTGTTCCAGAAATAGTCCTTATTCTATAAATAGTATCAGGTAAAGTTGCAACGACTGTAGGTACAGACTACCCTAGAAGGCAGCACTGACGTGCATGTTCATCAATACTTTTACATATTTAATATTTATGATTATGAAAGTGGATCACGGGGTTATTGCACCCTTGACGCATATTCCCATAACGTAGTCTCTCTTCCTCAGATTTCCTTGCCTTCTAGCAACATTGATTCAAACTTGTTGTAATAAATTCCGTAATTTATGGATTCGGTAATTTCACCGACGTGAAAACACATCCCCCATTTTATTTTTCCTTGTATAATTTACATTTGTTCATAATAGAACGTTCGGGGGTTGAACGGAATGAGTTCGTCCTTGCCAAATTTGATAAAATTAGCTGTGGCAGAAGGGAATGCTTGGCATTCTAACTTCATACCGGATTAGCTGTTCCCCGTGGAACTTGGAGCTTTTGTACGTGAATGGCAACGTAATTTTAGGTATTTACTTAAAAAGTTAGAATGTCTGCTTGTTTCCCACAATGGAAAATAAGACTGAAAAATATCGTGACTACGAAAAACGTCTATCCTGACATTAATCTTTCTGTTATACTTAATGTTAACAGATAGGCTAAGGCTTTGGTGCAGTATTGCATCACTGGAACTTAGGTTATTTTCAGAAATTAAACGATTGTTTAAAGAACCGAGAAAAGATTTTTACGTCAGTAACAAAAGCTTATTTTAGTTTCAAATAAGCCATAACTCATCGTTCCGACTGGCAGTTCTTGTTAATGCAGTATGTGATATAAAACAAAGAAGGAAACAAAAACATTACATCGAAATTTATAGTGAAGGTCTGACCTAACAAAAATCACCAAGACAAGATTATTTGAATCTACGTGTTCGGTCCTAGCATTCGATTCACATTTGTGTTTCGAAGGTGAATAACCATTTAAATGATAAATAATAGTTCGTGAGTTTCTAGAACATTATTTTTGTATTTTTGTTTGTATCTACAAATCATGTTGAAGTATCTAACGATTCGAAAAGGGATTTTATGAATTCGTGATTTTTCTGGAAAATTATATGTTATCAGACAAAGTGAACCTTGTGATTTATTTCTTAATAATTTTGTAAAAGTAAGGATTGGGGCTTTTAGTCGAATTCTAATCAGGGTCGTTAAAATTCGAAGTTTTGGTATTACTGATAGGATTAAAATTAGGTTTTCAAAAACTTATTAGAGCTGAAATGTTGCTCTTACGGCATTAGTTTTGATTTCATTAAGTTGTTAGTATATTTGACAGAAACAATCATGATAGAAAAGTTGAGTTCGGTATTCTAGTTAGGGAAACTTTTCTAATTATGAAAGTACGTGAGAATTTTGGCGTTTGAGATGTGTCTACGATTGAAAGCACATCGAAAATCTAAATCGAAAAAAGTCGTCGAGATGAGAGCAACGAAAGTTCAAAACATGATAAATTGATGCACACGCAATATTATGCACGCAGAAAAATTAATTGTGACATGCATAGTTTTGACCATCGCAAAACCATTATGAGATAGATATTTCATTGTATTCAAACGAGCTAATCACTTCTTAATGATAATAATGCATGACCCTAATCTACACTGTTAGAAAAACAGTTAATATTGTAACGAAGTGCCTTTTTGGATTTATTGATTAAGATGGTAGAGACTTATTGCAACTTCATTACGAGTGTTAAAGCTTTGCTTGTACAAGAGGTTTTATTAAAGTACACGGTTAACTAACATCAAATATATTATTATAAGTTTAAATACAAACACAATTTAAACTGTTCAACAAACATGATGAAAGACTCAATACATCATACAAAACATTATTTTAAATCTTAACATTTACTGACATACTTTAAGAAGACACACATCTTTATAACAATTAACCCAGCTGGTAAGGGTCTCTCGTCTGAGTATTTAATCAGGCATCGTAATGAGACTCTAGTAGAGACTGACTTTACTATGAAAAAACTCACATATTTATACTGTCAAGATCTTTTTTTTATTTTTTATGTTTATTTATTATAGCTGGATCTGCAACATACTATGCAATACACTGCTTGGTTATATATAATAAATCTGACTATACTATGTCTTATAAGATAGTAATGAGCAAGTAAAGTGTCAACTTAAGAGTCTATATTAATATCTTAATGCTATACATTTAAATCTTAAACTAAGTCTTGCGGCAGTTTTCTTTTGAGACGTTTATGGATACCTTTTTGTCCCAGTTCTAATTTAGTAGCACTTTCACATAAATTTAAGTTTTGAAAGAATTTCTGCGTATGTTTGGTGATGAATTCAGCAATGGGTGGAACATCTAGTTCTTGGTGAATTTGGGTGTTACGCACAAACCACGGGCACTTTATTGCTATTCGAAGCACTTTATTTTGCATAGTTTGTAGTTTATTGATATTAGTCTTCGACAAATTACTTCATACAGGGCAGGCGTAGGTGATTATTGGTCGGAGGATAGTTTTATAGAGAAGAACAGAGCATTCCGTTCGAAGATGTGATCTGCGGTTCATGAGTGGGTAAATCATTCCCAGTTTGGTGTAACATTCATTTAGTTTATGGTTGGTGTGATATCCCCAGCTTAGACGAGAGTCAATATACGAGTATACGCCTAGATATTTAACTGCGGAGTCCTTAGGGATCCATTGGATCTCATTGTTGTGTATTTTGAGAGCAGGTAAGAGCCCGTAGCGTTTAAGAGTAAATATTTTAGCTTGGGATTTACCTGGATTGATTTTTATCTTCCACTTGCTGAACCATTCTAGCGTAGAGTTGAGGGAGTGTTGTAGGTGTTCAATGGCTGTTTCAGGATTGTAACTCTGACTTAGAAGTTCCGTGTCATCCGCATACATGGCAAGTGTTGTGTTACTATTGACTGGTAAGTCGTATACGTAAAGATTAAATAGTGTTGGACCTAATACACTCCCTTCTGGGACCCCAGTTTTATGGATTTGCTATCAGAGGTTGTTGTATTAATCCTGACACGGTATGTTCTATTGGACAAGAAGGAGTAGATAATCTTTATTAGGTAGGTCGGTAGTTCTAGCACTATCATTTTATAGATTAGCCCTTCATGCCATACCTTGTCGAAGGCTTTTTCCAGATCCAAACTAAAACACAAGATAATCAAAGCTCTAATAATGGTACCTACATAAAAGAAACTTTGTTATATTGTTAAATAAACCATTAAAATAGGAGTGCAGTTGGCAATCTTTGGTTAGTTTTATTTAATCAAGAACAGATTTTGAAAAAGGGGCTCTTGAAGAAAAATCAAATACCTTTCCAATTCAGTCAGGAGTACCACAGGGCAGTTTCCTTGGCCCATTGATGTACATCCTATGGCGATCTACCAACAACACAAAACACAATAACACGAACATCGGCTGATGACACAGCAATTCTTGCAACTCATCAACATCTCATATTAGCCTCGGAACGTATCCAGGAACACTTGAACCAAATGCAACAACGGCTGCAGAATAATGGTGAATGAATCGAAATCAGCGCAGCTTTCGCGAAGAGGTCTGTCCACCAGTGAACATAGAACTCTGGGAATGTGCCAGAAAATCCAATACAGCAATTATACAGAGGTGCCAATCAAAAATACTACGGCAAATAATGGATGCTACCTGGTATTTGTCTAACCACACACCTCATACAGATCTACATATTCCAACCGTCCAAGAAACCATCCATGAAAACATCGCCAAACATCATCAAACACTAGAATTACTTACATCCGAATCCACTAATAGAACAACTGTTAGTACCTGGAAACAACAGAATACTTAAGAGACTATGGCCTATAGATCTAAGAAGATAACGCTATAAGAGGAAACGTCGTTGGACGTTAACCTCATCACGTTATTGTAATCGCTATGATATCTATGACTTGTAAGCACATAGCCCATAGAATTGTACAAATTCTGTTGCTGATTAAGTTTAGATTGAGCAAAAAAATGGGTTTTATTTAAATTATGAATAATTTATCTCATTGCGCCCCTTTACCTTTTTATTGGCGTATAAAATGGCAGTAAAGTCATTCTGGATGGTCCTTTTTCGGGGGAAACTCTCAGTATTTGGCTTATTTTTGCAAGGTGGCAAAAATTAAAAATGAAATTAACTGATTCCTGATACGAAATACTCTGGCTAGTATCAAACAATTATAGTCAACGTAAACAGAACAGCAAGAAACACATACCGTTTAATACTGAACATGAATAACAATGCAGCGGAATGTTATAATTTTAGTTTAGAAATTCATCGCCCATATTTATGTAATTAGATAAATAAATCTCGTAAACATACACGCGCCCACGAGGGAGAAAGAAGAGGAAAAGGATGATCATTTGCATGAAGAATTAGAACGAATTTACGACAAACTGCTGAGTCACGAATACAGTATGATTCTAGAAGACTACAACACCAAAATTGAGAAGGAGGAGATATACGCCCCGACAATAGGAAGAGATTTTTAACTGAGTGGCATAACCGTCTCTTGCTAACCCCTATTTCGTAGGTGTACATTCAGGGTTACAGGGTGTTTTAGTTTCATGAAATGACGCATGACAGGCCATTAAGAACAGGGCCATATTGAAGATCGGATACAACTTTAGACAAAATTTGCCTATCTTGGGTTCTTATGATTTACCACGTCCATCAGCGAATTTGGGTTGTACCAGGAAAGAAAAAGACTAATCAGATTGGCCATATACTGACACAGAAACGCTTTGCGAGGCATATTAAGGATGCGAGAAGTTACAAAGGAGCAGACATGGCGACAAACCATTATCTACTGCGAATATCAGTTAATATAGAAATGTAGAACGGTAGACTGTAAAAAGAAAAGTGGGGAAGGGATATGGAACATAGAAGGTCTACCAACACCAGAAAAGAGAATCGAAAAACAGAAGAAGAACGTAACAAATGAAAAAAATCAAGGAAATAATAATGAAGTCAATACAAGCCATGTTAGAAAGGAAAAGCACAAAGAGAAGAAACGGTAGGTTTAGTCAAGAATGTCTGTTAGAATCACAAAGAAAGCAAGGAAGAGAATACTACAAACAGGCTTAAAAGGAAATTAATTAAAGTATCAGGAACAAAAGAAAAGAACACATAGGGTTTTGCGTAAAGCTAAAAGAGATTACAGAAGATTACAGAAAAGTTACAGAAGATAGAAAAAATATATAAAAGGAAGGAAATACACAATTTCTATCAAGGGAAAAATACAAAGACCATTTTTCTTGTTCTGCAAAGATAAGGAAGGGAATTTGATAGGAGATGAAAGGAAAATAGATGAAACCAATATTTTCATTTTCAAGAAACACTAGATAAGGACGAAAACGGAAATGAGGATAAAGTAGACGAAGGAATAGAATAGAATAGAACAGCTGTTGAGATACCTACTAAGGATGAAATTAAGCCTATTTTAGAAAAGTTGAAGAATAGGAAGAGTGCCGGTGAAAACAGTTATTGAAAGGGAAAGATTTGACCAACATGGTGACACAGCTAATTCAGTGCGCATGTCAAGAAGAAAAGATGCCGCAAGTCTGAGAGAAAGGAATTATTATACCTCTACATAAGAAGGGAGATATAAATGAGTGCAGAAATTACAGAGGCATTGTCCTGTCTTATAAAGCGCTGGCGCTCTGCATCAGAGATAAACTGCAGCAGCATGCTAAAAAATGAGATTGGAGAGAATCAAGAAGGTTTTAAGAGAAACCAAACGGCAACAGATCAAATTTTCACACTTAAAGAAATACAGAGCACTTGCTATGAACGAAACTGAAAATGCCAGATAAGCTAACAAAACTAACGGAAATGACGATGCCAAATTCAACTAGTAAAGTGAGAACAAACGGAATGCTGTCATCGGAATTTTCAGAATCAGTAAAATAAGGAACAGCGGCATAAACACTGACGACCAAGAGTCGATGTAACATTGCTGGCAAGGAATAGAAAGGAATTGGAGAGACTGGTAGAAAGTTTTAAGAAGATAGCAAGAGAAGTAGGACTAAGAATTAACGAAAACAAAACCAAGTTTACGTAAGGAAAATATACCAGTGGCAGCAGGGACAAAAGTGGGATTTAAATTGGAAGGAGCACGAGTAAAGAAAGTAGATGAAGTTCAACAGTTTGTGTATTTGGGGGCCTTAATAACAGCAGAAGAAAACGAAACTAAGGAAATAGAAGCTAGGTTGGTAAAATGAGGCAAACTAAAGGGCGCACTCAACACATTTCTAAAGGCCAAACCCATAATTAAACGGTATATTCAGTCTGAATCGTTCTAACGAATGGAAAACATTGCCTGCGAACTTTAAAACAGCCAGAAAGACTATTAAATTAACAGATATTGTTATGATGCCTACAAATTTAGATCAATTTAAATTTAAACAGGAAGAACAATATTTTCATCTTTAATTAAAACAAAGAAATGATTAATACTAACAACATAAACTGGTATCTTGGCTAAAATCCTAGCACAAGAGCTATCACTTTTGATCTCCCCAAATGTGCCAAGAATACTTCTTAAACTATATCATTGTCAGTAGAAATTTAATATTTTCATAAGACCCTTTTATGTGTGCTGCATAAACAAGAGGGATTGACGGATACTCATTTCCATCATGAAGCAGGACTGCTTTCAAACTTCGGAAGAATCTATAAAAAGTCTCGAGCTGTTCTAGTTCATCTGATAAAAAGTCCACATCGTTGCAGTACACTAAGTCATCTTGCACGGAGAAAATCTGTTTTTACTCCTGTTCACCGGCGTATACAAGGGGGGGGTAATGGGGGTAATTACCCCCCCCCCCCAAGATTCGATGGAATTGACGAAAAATAAATCACATGGAGAGGGTTACTTTTTACTTTATGATTTAGATAAATAATAACGAAATATTATGACGCGGTTATTGTCAGAGCCTAAAATTATTAAAAAGAGGTCGGCCGTCTGCCACGTTGCCATATCAAAACTGCGATAAAAATATATTTCCCCGAATAAAATCCCTGTTACAAATTGGTTTAACACTACCTAGCAGTAACACTACTCCTGAAAGAACATTCTCGGCATTACGGCGCCTACTCACATGGTTAAGAAGTACTATGGGGCAAGACCGACTTGTTGGTTTAGCCTTGCTACACATCCATCAGAATATTACAGTAAAGACGGAGTCTATAATAAACCGTTTTGTATTTTCAAAAAACAGAAAATTAGACTTTCTGTTGTAAAAAACGTCTTTTTTGTATTTTTATTAAGAAAAAATAGAACTTAGATTTTAGGATTGATTTGTTTACTTTTTGTTTGTTTTGTAAACCAATAAATACTAAATACTAGCAAGTAATTTAATTTTAGTAATTACTTAAGCGTTGTTTAATTTTTGTCCTTATACTCCTTAAAGTTGCTATTATCTAGTATCCTAGCCGATGGATTACCCCCCCCCCCAGACGCATGAGCTGGATACGCCGGTGCTCCTGTTGCAGCATACTTTAGTTCTTTTATCAAGGAGGTTCCAGCCTTTCAGTCTTGAAACTAACAATTCAGCTTGCATTTTAAACAAATTGAATTCTGGCTAACTAATCTTGTGAGTTTCTGTTGTCGCTCCTAGGAAATCTGCATCCTTTTCATCGTCACTACTTACTAGATCAGTCTGGAACTCTTCACCAGCAACGTGTTATTCTGAATCCAAACTCCATGTTTATGGTGGCACTGGAATGGCTGGCTCTGAACTGTGATAAACATATCTGATGGTCAAAGGAATGTTGGGATATTTAGCTAAATTGTTAGCCTTGCTTATGATTCCATTGATTTTTATAATACAAAAATAGCAGTCTTTGGAGTCGTCCTTTGGCTCTCTCCATGCCAGCCAGCTAGTTAGCAAAGTTACACAGAAAGCACAACAGATATGAGGGGCCCAAGCTTTATCCTGATCTCACCAATTTTACATCCAAAGTAGAGCTCACACGATTTCCGCACTAAAGGAATAATGTTTCTCCTTTGAAACTTGAATGTCAATTCACCACACACCAGTGGCGGCTGGTCCATAAGCGCTGCGACACTGCAGCACCCCCAGAACAAAGTACGGAAATTAATTACCTATTAAATTTGTACTTGAAAATATCAATAATATAACAATCATTCAATATTTTGCATAATTATTACATAAATTTAATTAATTAAACCGCTTTTAAAAGGAATTATTTAAACCGAAGCTGTAGATTCCATTCAGAGCGCTGAGAAATGTAGCAGTGTCAGAAACGTAGTACATTCGGTGCACATTCCGCCGCGATTTGTTTGTTTTAATAATACATGGTAAAAGTAGTCCGAACGCTGCTTATCTGGGCAGCATCTCAGCATTAATGCATCATGCCGTTGAGCTCTTGGACATCCGATCCAACAAAAACAATAATACGTCTGAATACCACGAAAAAACTAGGTGATGTCATCATTGTGCAAGGACGTCTTGGGCGACGGTATGTGTAATATAAACAGGAATATTAAATAATAAATAGTTCGTATTTCCAACTTGATTGCAAGCAACATCACTGCGAATACGGTCAAGGCTGCTCCAGTGTTAACAGGTGATCGAAAAATTTTGTGAAGTTAAAAATCGCAGAATGGATTTTATATTTAAATAAAAATTCTTTTTATTTCATTTTCCAGTAAGCTTATTTTTTTTATAAATTGAGTAAAATTTCGATTTGTTTTGTTTTATTTAAGGCACCTTAAATAAAATAAAAGGCGCCTTAAAAATATCAAGGATCGTTACTGGTATGTAAGTATATTTCGAAAGCTGCAGCACCCCCATAATTTCAAGCCACGAGCCGCCACTGCCACACACGTAGCAAAAATTGTTTGGATGATTTATACAATTTCAAGGTATTCTTATGCAGAGTTTGTACAATTTACACTTACTAAAAGGAACACTACACTTTTACAGCCCAAAAAATTGAATTAACGCACGAGACACACTCACAAATGGCAGATACTGTTCACCTGACAATTCAAGACTTTTGAGAAGGAAAATTTTAAATGGCGCATTGTGATTAATTGGTATGTTCAATTCCGGTGTGAAACCTGAAGTTACTCGTATCTTAATGAGTGCACATTTCTCTACTTTCTCTTCTAGTAATAGATAAATAAATGATCCATAGGTACCATAGGGGACAGCAATTGTATTTATTATTATATTCTGCTAATAAAAGAGACTCACTTAAACCAAAAAAATATCATTTTAACAAATCAAGAAAACAAACTGTATACTATGTTGTTTTGAACAAAATGTACAACTGTATTAAGAACAAATATGTCGCAAAAAATGAAACCTGTAAGACAAAAATATATAAGAATCAGTCGAAGTTATTCATTTAACTAAATCACTGTCGACCAGTGTTATTAGTTAAACTGATGAACAAAAGAACCCTGTACATAGCAGCAATACTTTTAAAATCATACATCATACTGTAACGAAGTGCTTTTTGTATTATTGATTATGATGGTAGAGACTTATAGCCAACTTCATTGCGAGTCTTTAAGCTTGGCTTTTGCGGGAGGTTATATTAAAATACCGAATTAACTAACATCAGATATATTGGTATAACCTTAGTTACAAACATTATTTAACTGTTCAACAAACGTGATCCTAATATTTAACAAGTCTTAAGTCTGATTGACTTAATACGGTGTACAAAACATTAATATCAAGTTATAATAATAAACACTAATCTTACATGAACATCTTTAAGAAGACACACATCTTGGTAATAATCATTGGAAAATGTATGTCCTGTAAGGGCCTCTCGTTTAGATCTTAATCAGACATCGTAGTGAGACTCTATCAGGAGACTGAATTCTCTATGGCAGGTTTCCTATATTTATACTTCCAAGATGTATTCTTTCTCTCTTACATTTTAAACATCTGCCTATGTTAGTACAAGGGTTCCATTCATTCTTACATTGTATGAATATAAGTCAGTTAGTATAAACTAATGCAACATTGTATTACCTTGTTATGATTTCGCAATACAACCAGCTGTCCGTATGACTCATATTTATGCAAGTGCATCTTTAGTTAGTAAACAGATTTAATGATCCTTACTTTGTAATGATTGCGAAACTTTGTTATATCAGACCACACCTAAATGCCAACTTATTTAATTCATTGCTTATGGCGATGCTTAATATTATTTATTAATTAACCCACTACCTTACAATACAAGCACCTTGTTTTAACTGAATCATGGGATCTGTAAATACCTCTATTCAACCTTTAGCAATAAACTGGTTTTCGAATTTTTCATTTTAGTTAAATAATAAGGGAGAAACTTGATATAAACTAAAATTTCTGGTATGTAAGTCAAAAGAAAACGAGGAACTTAATGAGAAAAATAATTATGAAAATATCAACCGTACAAAACAAACAGCTGAGAGGTTTTACAGTCTGCAGTTATTAATATTTAACAAAAACTTCATTACAGCGCATTTAACGTCTGCTTTTAATGACTATTCCGAAGTTGAACAAGGACTACAAAGTAGTAAAACTGCAGTAAAAAATTAATTTACTATTAATACAAAGAAATATACACATCAACTCATATTTTAATTTTGTAATTTTACTTTATTAATAATTCTGTAAAATAAAGAAACTTATAACTAGCACAAGAAAAAATAAATTAGAAGATGTCAAAACACAACAATGTGTTGGGGAAATATAACTTTGTTTCTAAAACATCCCGAAAATCCTACGGGAACAATTCTTCTTTGTTGTTATAGTAAAACGTTTATGTATTAATACAATTCGTTTCACGAAACCTCCAACTATTCCCTATACAAAAGGAGACGTAAAAAGAGAAGACATTTACTTTAAATTAAACTTGGCAACAGATATTTCTGCTTGAACCACTTTTACTGTAAGAGCTTTGCAAAGAACGTAGCCAACACGGTTATTCGAGTAATTTTTGTTAAGTGGTTGAGCTGGCTGAGCTGGCTGATACGTAATTTTTATTGTAAGTCTGCTACGTTCATAATTGTTTTTAATTTCCTCTGGCATTAATTTTAATTGTGTTTTTTTTTAATAATTACTAAGCAAAAAGAACAATGGAAAAAATGATTCAACGTTTGCCATAAATTTCAGTATTATAAAAACTAATAAATATTTCCACACGTTACAAATTTAGCAAGTTTGCCACACCTAAGGGTGGAGTAAATGGATTTTTAATGCTGCTTGTATTTACTTTAACAGAGCGCTGAGTAACGCTTAAATAGCATAAGGGCCCCTTATTTTCATTTAATGTTCTAAAATATAAATAAAGATAGAAAACTTTCACATTTGAAATTTTAGCAGCAGAATTCCAAATTATTTACCGAATTCGTGAAAAAATCAGTTCCATACATAAAGGGAGAAGACACTTTGAACTTTACAACTAAATCGAGTTCGAAAAAATACAGAATAACAAAGTATTTTCCACTTTGCTTTATATAAATTAGTAATAAAAAGTCTCTGCCTTTTATTATTGATTGATGTTTATATGACTCATTAAAACATGTTTTTAATGTTAATTCTGTGTTTAGGGGTCGGGGATTACGTTAACTGATAATAGTTGAGTTGCATGTTTAATTTATGTTCTGCTGAAAAAGAACGAAACGACAAAACGTAATAATAATAATTATTATTTTTTTAAATTAAACTGGGTTTCCTTACATTTTTAATCAACAATATTTTATTTCCATAACGCAGCAAAAGCTTAACCTTTTAGAATTATTTATTTATACAAAAAAGGCTCTCCTAACTTTAGACATACGAAATTAAAATTTACGGCTTAATAGCTACTACTTTTAATACACGGAAGTCTGCAAAGAAATCTAAAAGCAAGAGAAAATCTCCATAATATCCGGAAACCGACGAGCTATCTGCTATTCTGTTACTAAAACCTTCCATTATTTTTTTCGTCATAAAAGAAATAAATAGATTGTATTAGATTCTACTACGATATTTTCGTTGTTTTCGGGGTCAAAAACCATATTTGTCTCGTTTCTTTTATCGAGCCTTTTAATACATAACGCACTCTTCATGAAATAAAAACTCGGAAACCCCGGAAACGGGCTTTCTTACAAATGAAATTTATGTAAGCTAAACCCACGACGTTGTGCTTTTAACAAACCTAATTCCTTTAACGATCGTAAAAATTAAGTCTTAATATCTTGGCGGTTTTAACGATTCTTTTTTTTTATATTAATATTAAGCCGTGTTATTTATTTGGAAAGCAAATTTATTTAAAAGTATGAATTTAAATTACAAATTCGAATTCCAGGGAATATTTAAATTTGCTTGCTGCGGTTAATTATTTAAAGTGGTACATGCAGCGTACTGAAAATGCTAATTTTGGGAATAAAATTGCATATAATTGCGAAAATATATACAACTAAGCCTAGTAATAAATTGTTTTATCTAAATCCTTTACAACTTGTAAGTCGGAATTTCTTACTCATCTAGTTTCATATTTCCAACCGTTTAAAAATTAATACTCCTTAAACCAAAAATACGTAATTGTTTTCACGTTTTACCCCTCCTTCCTGGAGCTCTTTTAATCTTTTTCCCGGGGTGGATTAGTCCCGCGTTTCACTTTTCATAGTTTCGTGTGCATCTTGGCTTTTATTACTATAGGTATCCTTTCATGCTTTTCTGTCATTAATCTCTTTTCCGATTCCTTACTCCCAGTTCTCTTAAATTTTCTATGAATCTAGTTTTTGGCCTGCCTTTCTTCTTGAAAATGAAAACATTGGTTGCCATTTTGTTATCTTCTTCGTCATCTTTCCTTCATCCATCCTCACTACATATCCCATCCATCTAACGCTCTATGCTATAATATTCCTCACTACGTCCTCTCCTTTCAGGTTCTGTAATAATCCATGGTTGATTCTAGATCTCATTATTCCTTCTTCTGCCTTAATTGGTCCATATATTGTTTTTAATATCTTTCGTTTCAATATTCTTAGTCGCTCCTCTTCTTTTCTTGTTAAACTTAGTTCTCTACTAATGTTTTGTATATCCTGAGTTTTGTTTCGTTACTTATTTTCTGTTCTTTATTCTTCTTCTTCTTCTTCATAGGGCTTCATATTGAAGTTTCTTTAGCGATTAATATCGATTGGGTAGCTAGCCCAATGCGATCCTTGCTCTTTATTCCACATTTATTTACATAGTTTTATTGCCTGTCTGTATTCTACCTTTGATATCCATTTGGCAGTCGTTCTTGTTGTTTATTATTACTCCCAATATTTGAATGTGTCTATCTCCTCAAAGGTATATTTTACTATCTTTACTCTTTCAAACTTCTCATTTCGTGAGTATTTTATGCAATCATCTTTTACGTAGTTCCTTTTCTATGTCTTCAAACACCTTCTGCAATCCCCTTTGACTTCTTGTTACTATAACTATGTCATCGGCGTATATTATTATTTATTTTCCTTTGTTTGTTATTGTTCAACGTATGTTGTTTTCCAGGGCTATATTCAAGACTGTTACCGATAACGCATCTCCTTGTCGCACTCCTGTATTTGTCTTGATTTTATTGATCATGTCTTCTTCAATTTGAACTGTAATCGTTGTTTCTTTCAAAGTCATTTCCGTCATATGTACTGGTTTCTTTTGTGGTATCTTTAAATTTTTCTTGTCCTGTATTAAGCGTTTTATGTTTATTTTATCAAAAGCTTGTTTGAAATCTATGAACGGTATATATATTTTTAAATTAAACTGTACCTATTACCTCCTTCAGTATGTGAATTGCATTGCTTCCTGGACGAAATCCATTTCGAGAGTCCCCCTTTCTAACTCGGAATGTTCCACTAGTGTATGATTTACTAATGTGATAGTAACAACTCAAAATTGAATAAAATTGCTTGTAATAACATAAGAAGGAAAGGGAAAAAAATTGGAGAATAGGAACCTGGAACATCAAAACAATGCTAGTAGTAGGGAAAATGCAAGAAGTAGCGAGAGAGATGAAAAGATATGAAATAGAAATACTGGCATTACAGGAAATAAGGTGGAAAGGAGAAGGGAAGATAGACAAAGAGGACTTCACGCTCTACTACTCGGGAGAAGAGAAACAAGGCAGAAATGGAACGGCATTCATGGTCCACAAAAAACTCAAAGACAGAATAATGGATTTCAAGGCAGTTAATGGAAGAATATCAAAGCTAAGAATAAGCAACAAACAAGCAAACATAACAGTAATAAATTGCTACGCCCCCACGGAAGATGCAGAGGAAGAAGAAAAACAGACATTCTATGAAAAACTAGAAGATACATGTGGAGAAGTACCGGCAAATGAAATTTTGTTGATATTAGGAGATTTCAATGCAAAAGTTGGAAAAGAACAATACAACCGAGAAATAGCAGGACAAGAAACCATACACCAACACACAAACAAAAACGGGACAAGAGTATGTAACCTAGCCACAACAGTCAACACATATATCGTCAGCACGAAATTTAAGCATAGACGTGAACACAAAATAACCTGGATGATACCAGGCAGAACAGACGGAAATCAAATCGATCACGTCATGATCTCAAAAAAATGGACAAAGATAGTTCATGATACAAGGTCCTATCGAGGAGCCAACGCCGATACGGACCACCTACTAGTGATATCGAAAATTAAATTAAAAATAAAGAAAAGCATAGAAAACAAAAGAAAGAAGAGAAACTGGAATATAAAGAAACTAGAAAGGGACGAAACAAAAAAAGAATACTCTAAAGTCATAAACAGGAGTTTAAAAGCCCACAAAAAAGAAGAGGATATTGAAACTGACTGGACAAACATAAAAAACAGCATACTAAAAGCAACAGAAAAAATAGTCGGACAGAAAAGAATCCAAAGAAATAAAGAATGGTTTGATCAAGAATGCCAAAGTATCAGTGAGAGGAAAAAAGAAACAAGGAAAAAATGGTTCGGGACAAGAAGAGAACAAGAACTAAACGAATATAAACAAATAAGGAAAGAAGCCACAAAACTTTATAAGAAAAAGAAAACAAAATGGATTACAGAAGAAATGCAAGCACTAGAAACATGTAACAGGAACAACTCGAAACTCTACGAACATATCAAACAACAAGTTAAAACCTATAAAACAATACCTAAAATAGACAAAAAACAATGGGAAAAATACTTCACAAAAATATATAAAAAAAACGCAGAAGAAAAAGAAGCCCAAGAAGTGAAAACCGACGGTAGAGACCAAGAAGTACAAACACCTACATATGAAGAACTTACAGAAACAGTTAAACAGTTGAGGAAAAAGAAAACGGCAGGACCTGATGAAATAAATAATGAATTAATACAACACGGAGGAGAAGACCTGTTAAGAAGAATACACAATTTAATTGTAACAATATGGAAGGAAGAAAACATGCCTACGGAGTGGAGGAAAGGGCAAATAGTACCGATTCACAAAAAGGGAAACACACAAGAATGCAGTAACTACAGGCCAATAATGCTGTTAAATACGACATACAAGCTACTGACAACAATAATAAGAAGTAGAATAACAAACTACACAGAAGACAAGATAGGACAATACCAACAGGGATTCAGAAAGGGCAGGTCAACCATTGACGCGGTTCACACATTAACACAGATTATAGAAAAGGCCTATGAATTCAATATAGACCTACACATACTATTCGTAGACTTTCAACAGGCATTCGACTCGATAACCAGAAAACTAATAACAGAAATGGAAAACATGAAGATTCCAGCAAAATTAATAAGACTGACAAAAATGACAATGAACGACTCAATAGCAACGATAACAACAAAAGACGGAGACTCAGATGAGATCAAAATAGAAAGGGGAGTGAGGCAAGGAGACGGACTATCGACGGCACTATTTAATATAGCTCTAGACGGAGCCATCAAGAAAACGGGACTCGAAAAGACAATCACACACACCTCAGCACAGATAATAGGCTACGCAGACGATTTAGCACTAATCGCGAGAGACAAACACAGTTTAGAACAGGCGCTATTAACCCTAGCAAGAGAAACGGAAACAAGAGGACTCAGAATTAACCAAGAAAAAACAAAATATCTGCTTAGCTCAAGGACAACGAACAACTCAACAGAAATAGAAATAGGGACATACATATTTCAGAGAGTAAGATATTTTAAATACCTAGGTGTGACGATAGACGAGAAAAACCAAAGAAGCATTGAAATAAATGAAAGGATCAAGACGGGAAACAGAGCATACTGGAAATACAAAAAACTGTTAAAAGATAGAAACCTTAGTAAAGATACCAAAATAAAGATATACAAAGCGGCAATCCGACCAGTACTAACCTACGGAGCAGAAACAATGTGCCTGACAAACCAAGACGAAGAGCGACTAAGAGTAATAGAACGAAAGATAATGAGAAAAATCTTCGGACCAAAAAAGACTACGGAAGGGGAACTTAGAACACTTATGAACCACGAAATAAATAACTTAAACAAGGGTGAAGACTTAGTCCGATTTATTAAGGCCCAGAGGATAACATGGTTCGGACATATCCAACGCAGAAACACGGACACAGTTATAAAGAAGATAACTAATTGGAAACCCGAAACCGCCAGACGCAAAGGAAGACCAAAACTTAGATGGGAAGACCAAGTGATAAAAGACATAAAAGAGATGAAGATAGTGAACTGGAGAAGAAAGACTAAGGACCGGAAAGAATGGAATAAAATAGCAAATACAGCAAAAACAAACAATAATCTATAAATGAAGAATCGAAAGAAAGAAACCTGGAACATGCGGACCAATCCACCGCAAAAAACCGGATTAGAAGAGCTCAAATAAAGAGCGGCTTATACTCCGAATAGGAGTGGAAGGCCTATATATATATATAACATAAGATGGAGAGCTGCCAACCAATCAAATAAAAAAAGACTGAAGTAGAAGAAGAATTATGTTAAAAATTTATATGTTGTGTTCAACAGGGATATCCCTCGGTAATTTTTGTAGTCGGTTGCCTTTTTTCGGTATTGGTACCACTACTCTCTGTTCGTTTCTCCATATTTCTTGGTATACTTTTCTTTGTAGTCTGTCTCCTGCATGTTTGATTAGTTCAGTTTGTATTTTGTCACTCCTTGCTGCTTTTCCTTGTCTGGTGTTGTTTACTATTTGTTGGAATTCTATATATGTTGGTTCTGGTATCTTCGTTTCTTAATCTTCTGTTACTGAGCGATCTGTTTTCTCTTCGTCTTTGTAATAGTGCTGCCTTTCCCTTTCCACTGCTGCACCCATATTTCTTTGATCTTCTTTACGTCACATTCAATATTTCCTTTCTCATTCTTCATCCCTCAATTTCTTCCATTTCCTGCTCTATCCAGTCCCTCTTCTTTTATTTGCAAAGTTTCATAAGTTTCTTCTTCGTTGCCTTATATGTTTGTTCTTCCTCCTTTCTAGTTCTTAAACATTTTTGCCATACTTCTCGCTTCTCTTTTATTATGGTTTCGCGTTCTTGATTAAACCGTTTCTTTCTCTTTAATGTTTTCTTGTGACCTGTCAATACTTTCTGCTGCTCTTCTCATAATTCCTTTTATACTCGTACCTTCCCATGCATCTTTAATGTTATTGGATACTGTTTCCTTTCCAATTTCTGTATTTACTTGATATATATAATTATTCTAGATGCCAGGGTGGCGCAGTGGTAGAGCGTTGCGTTAGTCCTTGACTCGAATCTCCCGATGGGCAAGATTTTCCTGTAGTCTGGAGATCGGTACAGAGTCCTGGTGACCATTCGCCGTTGGGCACCAAATTAAGGACGCTCTCCTCCGAATACAGGCCTAAGAGGTAGAGTAACAAGGTCATACACGTACACACACTTACACTATACACGTGGTGCAGTATGTAACTAGGTATTAACACGAAACACCAATCACGTAACCCCCAGAGTCGGGCTGGATTGTGCATTGCACCCGTAACGCACCAGCCTCAATACCTAAAGGTCAGAGGTTACGAATACAGACAGAGATTTAGCTCTTCGGTCTCCCATCTTCTGTGGATTAACTTCATTCGTTTCTCCTTACTAATCTTCTGTTTTACCTTTGTCACTACCAAGTAGTAGTATCTGTACCGGCCCTTCTACGTGTTCTGACGTCTTGCATTGTATTCGCATTCCTTGGTGTTATTAACACATGATCTATCTGGTTTCCACTTTCCTCTCCTGGAATCATCTTGTGGTTTAAGTTTATACTAAGGACTAAATTCATCAAGGCTGCGAAATCACATAACCTCATTCCATTGTCATTAGTTCTACTATGTATCGCGTATTTTCCAGCAACTTCTTTTCCGATTTGCACGTATGGTACTTCGGTAGAGATTTGCTGTTTCTTTCTAACTCCTCACAAAACGCATGCTTTTCGTTTTCAGACGCCACTTCTGTGGGCGCATAAACATTTATTATTGTTAAGTTTGCTGGCTTATTCTTAATTCTGATGTTTGAAATTCTTCCATTTAGCGGCTCAAACTTCAGTACATTGTCTCTTAGTTGTTTTGTTATTATAAAAGCTGTTCTGTTCCTTCTTCGATTTTTATCTCCTGAGTACCACATCGTAAAATCCTTTTTCTTGATCTTTCCTTTGCCTTCCCACCTAATTTCTTGTAGTGCTGCTACTCCTATTCCGTATCTATTTAGATTATATTAGATTGTGACTGGGGTCGTTTAGACATAATGAATGCCTCTCATCACCTGCGACCTACTTAGATCTTTTATGGAACCCTTCTGATCTAATAGAATCCGACGGTTATGAACGGTAGGACCTTCTTGGGTGCTATTTTGTTCACTTTTTTAGGTATTAAACTCACCTGTTCGAGGTATTGAAATCTTTGGCGGATTATGTCTTCCGCTGTTTCAATCAAATCTTCACAGAACCGACGGTGGTTACTCTAAGCTTTGCCCATTTTATTGAGATGGTATCTCAGCGGGCAGTGCCAAGTTAGAAGGTTTGTTATAAACCTTAACTCCTGTTTGCTGAGTTGGAGCAATTCGCATGCTCTCTTTGGCGAAGAATATATGAATTTCTTCGTCCGCCTTAAGCCTTTAAAGTTGTACCAATAAAATACATCTTTTGGGATTTTTCCCAGTTATTGATTCGGCCATTATGTGGCTTTCTGCTACGCCATAAAATGGTTCAGCATCAATGAAGCAAGACCCTTCTTTAATAAATCGATCAGCTGCCTCATTTCCCTTTATGCCTTTATGACCTAGCACCCTCCATAGCTAGTTACTTCCATTGCTACTTCCAGCATTTTACCACTTACTGATAATGCTCTTATGTTCCTTGTGTTCATTTTAGTTACATTTTTCATTCTATTTCTCTTCTTGTCTACTTTTTTACTTTTTATACATTCCCTTCTTCTTTCTTCTTGTACTTCTTTTTCTGTGCTCATTTCCATTTCCATAGCCTGTGTCTTCATCGGGTGTTTCTTTACCATCTTTATTAGTTTTTTGTTTCATTTGTGTACTTTATTGTCAATGGTTATGTTTTGGTATCCAATTCTTACTCTATTTCCTGTCGTGGCCTCTTCTTTAACTATCCCTTGTATTGGTCTCTGAATATCCCGCTTTGATTTCATCGTATTACTGTTCCTTTTAGGTTCTTTTATTCGCCATCACCTCTATTTTCTGCTCCCAGTCCTTTACGCTTCGCCGGTATCTGTCCTACCTGTAGGATTCTGTTATCTCTACCTTGACTCCTTCGTTATCCTGTATAAATTTTTCTACTTTCCTCGCTTAGTTGTATTCCTTTAATCCCTAGGTTATTTTTCTTTTTTAAGCGTTTCACCGTCTTCTCTCCATATGCATATGCTGTGCGAGTAAAGTGGCCTACAGACATAGGCGACCTACAGCTTTACGTGGGCTCCGAACCACGGAAGTTGCACTTCTACTCCAGAGAAAACTTACTAGGCAGAAATACTAGGTGTCTTTCTGCCTTTTCCATAAGTCAATAAGCCCGTTTAAATACGTATTTAGTTTGTATACGGCGTTGAGACATGTGCAAAGGCAGATTTTTAAATTAAACAAAGCTTGAAAGTTCAATTCTGATGCCTTGTAATTTAAAAAAAAAAACTTAATGAGTAACAATGTAAAGCTTCTTTAGGGTGTGACTAATGGCACCAAATGTAGAGGCAGGTGGATATATGAGCTGCATTCAATGAAAATTGGTTGGTTACAGTTTACTGGATTTTCACTACAGCTTTAATTAATGTAGTATCGTTAAGTTTACGATTGCCCCCGTTTCTGGCTTCAAATACATTTCTGAATAATTTATACACATTGTACAAGAACTGCCGTGTTACAAGTTTTAAATATTAACGACTGCTGAAAAAATTTAGAAATTTAGTTATCCCCTTTGTTTTAAAAAATAAGAATTAAAAAATTATACATTTTTCAATATCGGTAATTACATTCTGAAATTCATTTTAGGTTAATTTTAAAATTGAATTCGAAATATGCAGGGTTAAGCTCATGTGCGCTGTAATTCGATGGGAAACTAATTGAATAAACCGCGAATTAAATCAAACAATGTACAGGTGCTCACTGAATACGTGTCCGTTTAAATTGAAAGGCTATTTGGAAAAACGACAATTTGTGAAATTATTATAAGAACTCTCATAATTTAAATTTAAAATATTCATAAAACCTAAAATGGATGTTGATTACTGAAAACTTAATATTTACTGTTGCATCGTATTTTAATTTAAACTTCTTAAGTTGTATTTTTGATACATTATTTTTAATAAAAATGTCCCTTTGGTGGCAGTGTTGCAAGAAAACTCTGAAGAGTAATGAAAATGTGATTGATTTATTCGTCGGGTTTTTTATAGCAATAACAGAAACCTGCTGAATTGCTGATGGAACGAAAATATTACGAATTTGAGCGTAAAAGATAAAAGATTTGTGTGCCACCTTCGATAAGGCCATCGAACATTCGAAGTGACATACGTAAGAGGACCTTGTTTGACAAATGTTGAACTACGTAATCGGAATACGATGGCTGGTTTTTTACTTGCAGGATTTTCCATAGATTTTTACAACGACTTTATTAAACGGTAAATGGGAAGATTTTTGTAAGCTTTAAATGCTGTTATTTGTTTTATTTATTTATTATAAAAAGGTTTATAAAAATAAATATTTGGATAACAATAAAACTACAAAATATCTACGAAACAGTCTCATCAAAATGGTCTACAACGAAGTACTAATGCTGTCTATTTTCTGTTAATTATTTTCTTAATACTCCCGATGTTCTTATTTTCTGACGTAGAACTAAGCTCTAAATTAACTGAAGTTTCGAGGCGGGATATCCTACACTTAATCACCGTAGGTTTTCTTATTTTGCGTAAAATAACTAAATTCTAGTTATAGAAAACTTTTCGTGGCAACAATGTAAGTACTTATTTTCTGGTGTGAGA
The DNA here is from genome assembly GCA_963082815.1 of Melanotus villosus. Classification (NCBI taxonomy): domain Eukaryota; kingdom Metazoa; phylum Arthropoda; class Insecta; order Coleoptera; family Elateridae; genus Melanotus; species Melanotus villosus. The sequence continues at coordinate 13,209,692 of OY720421.1, forward strand.
GGTATTATCGATCTAATGTTTGTTGTGTAGGCGGCTTTATATGTTTTCTAATCTTTTATAATTCAGTACATAGCTGTTTTTCATTATTTAGTTGTAGCCAAAACACGTTGCTGTCTTATACTTATCAAATATACAACACGAACTGATGAATTTACCAAAAAAGGTGTTTCTTTAAAGGTTTATCAAAACCATTCAATTCAATCACGATTTCATCTACATTTCGAACTTTATTTTGACATATTAAATCAATAACAATTAAACCATTAATAAAGCTTTACATATAAGATCCGCGAAGAGGATGAACAAATGAACACAACCTATTTAAATCTTTCAGTTTTCTGATAATAAAACCAGTCGTTGCTTAAATGGGCTTGCTGATAAAAAGCTGATAAAAATAGAGGAGCTTAAGAAACCTATTTGGGTCAAAATTAGTATTCAGATTCTAAATCCGGATCTGAAGAACAGAATTCCAGCTTATTACTGTACATTTAATCTTAAAATTTTAGAATTATGCGATATTTCTGCTAAGAATACTGATCACTCTTGGCCTTATCTATAAAAGTTGTTCTAGATTCGTACTATTAAAAGGATGTTGTTAATAACCGAGTTGCATTTTGTCCTTCCAATTATTGCAAAAGTTTAAAATTTATTTGTAATAGTTAATGATGATAAGATTCTCATGTGCTAATTAACATTGAAAAGTATTATAAATAATGCTAAAAAAATTAATTATATAAGAAAAAGGCCAAACAGGCCAAATAAATCTTTAGGAATTTTCCTAAACTGTCACATCTATTTTAAAAATGTTGCTCAACGAGATTGACAAAGAAAGCAAGGTTAAAAAATAATTCGGTTCGAAAACAATAACGGTTTCTAAAATATTTTTAAATAAATTACAATCGAATTAGAATTTAAAAAAGGTACTCTAAACGGGTAATAAAATCCAAGAAAAAAGTTGTGGTTTAACAGAAAATTCAGAGATATCTAAACTAAAGTAATACAGTCCTTTATCGGATTATCCTGAAATTATATTGAAATGACACCGAATATTCATATTTGAAGCTTGGTGTGGCTGTAAATTTTTGTATCCAAAGAACAAAGCACATTATTCACATAGTAGGTATGTTGCAATGATCTTTTCAAAACGACTATAAACAATTAACTTGACAAACGTGTTGCTTGTCCTCGAGATTATAATGCTGGTATTTAAACAGTCTGGCTCAAGACACATAATTAATTTGTTAATGCTCATCTTAATCTTTAACTGTTCCTGTACAAAGTAACAAGTTTTCAGTTGACACTATGAGAAGGATTTTTTTGTAATTTTAAGTTTATGGAACGACTTCCTTTAAAGCTCGAAGAATGTATTCCGAATCCGAAAGCTTTTTTCTCTTTTACCCTCTTATACCTTTACGGTGTCGAAGGGCCGGGCACGCCGAGCCGCAGAGTGGTCCACCCATTCTCGTGCAGGCCAAGCAGGCCGCTGCTTAACTTTCAATATGTCAGCTTTACGTGCGCCGTACTGCCGGTTCAGGTTTCAAAATATTAAATTAAGCGAATTTAATTTTTTTAATTACTTTAGATTTTAGCTAATAACTTAAAGTTTCAACTGCAACGACCTTCTCTTGGAATAGCTTAGCTGCAACAGTCTGAAAATCTGTGTAGTAAAAATGAATGAACATTGAAGTGATACAGATAAAAATAAAAGAATGTTTGGAGTATGTTATTTTCAAGAAATGAATTTATTTTGCATATTAATTAACCTTTCAGTTATTGTATGGTTTTATTACAGGTGTTGCTGTTATGAAAATAATTGTTTCATGATTTTCTTTTTACACTTTTAGTTAGTTTTTAAATAAATATAAAAAAATAAAAAGAATATTAGGAGAAAATGGCAAACAGGCCTAAAGAGGAAGTGACGCAGTCATAAAAACTCAAAGACGAATAATAAAAATGAAAAGGATTGGACGAATAAACTCCCTTTCGTGATATATTTTCTAACCCTTAAAAGCGTTCTTGTCAAATACGATAAAGCTAAAGCATTTAAGAAAAACCACCACGTATCTATGAACCTTTTCAAAAACTTATGGAATCTTGACGTTTTGATTTTCATTACAAATTTCTTTAATAATTGTTTATCTTGTTCTTCTATCGGGTTCCTCTTTTGTCGTTAGATTTCGAGGGTAATAGTAAATTTTAATAGTAAATGATATTATAGTGAAACTAATTTCTGCGGTGCTTATCGAACAATAAGGAAATGTTGCAGGTTGCAGGGGTTTTAAGAACGCTTTGCTTGCCCCTGAGAAATAAAATATAATAAATTTTCTAGTTTTTTAATTTTTGTAACGTTCATATACAGTCATATACATAGTATAAACAAAATGAAGTACCCTAAATAACAAGAAAATATGTCGCTCCTCAGGCAGTGTGTCAGTTTTATATCGGCGAACTACTGGGTACTAAGATTTAATTCGTTAGGTTATTTAAGCGTAGATTTCACCATGGTATTGGCCGTTGTCGTAAAGAGTTTCAGTGAAATCATGGACGTATTGGCCATCGATACCGGAACCTCTGAAGTCATGGATGTATTGTCCTTCAATTCCGGAGCCGGCGGCCAAAAGAGGGCTGGCGATAAGTCCATGATGAGCAGCGATTAATCCATGACCCAAAACACCATGATGAGCAGCAACGATAGCTGGAGCAGCTAAGGCGGGTGCTACAATTGGGGTGTCATGGACAGCAATTGAGGCAGCTTTGGCCAATGGAGCGACAATTCCGGCATTAGCGGCCGCAATGGCAACGCAAAGAACAACAAGGGTCTGAAATTACATTATTTGACTGAAAAATTTTTAAACAATTTCAGGAATGTAACTTACCAAGCAATTCATTTTGTTGTGTTTATCTGTAGCCGTTAACAACCGGATAAATGATACCATAACCACGCAATACTCGAGTTTTATACTACAAAAATGACCTCGCACACACCCAATCGAGTTTTTATTTTCCGTAGTCGCGTACAGAAAAACCAATTTTAATGTTACAAATTCTTGATAAGTACAGACCTGCCCACTAAGATGTATTAACATAAAAAGGAACCTTGCCCGGGCGTGGTTAAATCCGCTAATTGCCTTTGATTCTTCACAAAACAGCATCCTGCTTTTAATCATTCATAGATTCCTCAGGCAACAACGAGGAGATGCTTAAATAATGCATTAATTTTTTCTTACTTAGATCGGAATTTTCCAACTGTGTGAGTATCACAAGGAAATTACAACCAACGGAAATCTTGAACTTGAACCTGAACTTTTGAAGGAAAAAAATTGTTTTTAATGCTCGGGACAGGGCGTGGACTGTAATTTATTATTTTCATGTGAAAACTTGATTTAATTATTTTAAATCTGGTTCTGCATGTTGAACTTGAAATTTGTAGCATGTATTTTTTGAAAGGTATTGTCGCATACCTGCAAGTTATTTTCTCGAATTTACTGCCAATGACAATTTTAAATATTTCTATATCAGAATCTTTTGTCACAACAAAAGGGCACGCTTTAGTTGATGTAAACCTAATTTTTCCTAGTATAAATCTGTCTTGTTAACAACAATTAATTATACTTTTAAGGTCGATACATGACTCAAGCAGTCAATGTCCTAAAATACTTTCAAAAAATTATGGTTCACGACAGAACCAGGGTTGCATTTAAGAACTTGATTCTGCTATTCAAGTTAAAATAATTTTAAAGGCCATATTTGACACCTCTACATAACCTACCATTCAACGTCTGACAACAACAACTACCAAATAAATTTCATGCTAATATAATAAATTAAAAGCATGCTGAATGATTACAAAGCCTAAGAAACAATGTGGAAGAAATTTAAAAAAAGTGCCATATTTCAATGAACTTTAAACCTGAAAGCTAAAAACTAATACGGAAAGAGCCCCCAAGTTACAAAAAAACTTTCGTTTAAGTAAGAGGGTGAAATACTCGTACAAGACTGAAAGATGAAAAGGAGCTCGTTGAAAAACGAAAATAAATCAAACGTTACACTCCTCTGAAATTAAAAAATGAAGGTCTTTCTTTTCCCCTGCTTACTGAACAGGGAAATTATCAAGAATTTGCAGAAAATCATACAATTCCTCCTGCTTTCCGAAATCTATTGCCACTTTTTTTAAATGAAATTTTGTCATTTTTTAAGATTACAGTTAGGAAAATTAACAATGTAAATAATGATTTTAACCTTGAGACGATTAACATAAAAAGGAGTCTGATCTTAGTAGAAGGCTGTACAAATTGATTTGTTAATTAAATTTACTGTTTTGTGAACCCCGAACTAAGGAAAAATGTATGAAATATTTAATAATTGCAGCTGAAATTATTTCCTTAATTACAACGAAACTTTAAAATTGACCTTTTTAAATAAAAAACGAGAAAAGTATTAAGAATTAATCGATGTCATTAATATTCATGAGTTGTTTACAACTGGTTTAATTCAAAAGCACTTTGGGGAAATTTTATTTTTTCGTTTAAAATAAAATGCTTGACAAACACTGCAGAACACTGAACAAATCACTCTTCAGTTGCTTATTGTAAAGTAATATAAATTATTTGAACGTTTAAATATGCAGAGAATCAGGTTTTTTCTTAGAGTGGTTTGAAAAAGTATTCTGAATTTAATTTAAGTAATGCAAAGGAGTCATCGTTTAAACTACTCGTACAATGCAACGTATGAAATATTCACGTGTTCCGGCCACTCTTCATAGGAATCATTATAAATTCATCTTTTAACCTTCACTTGCATAAAGTATTAGGTATGGATATGGGAAGCATCGATACATTTACTGATGAACCAGAAACACGAGCCGAGTTTGAGAGGTTTCTCATATTTTACAGAAATGTGTATTAGAATCTTTAAAGAACACTACCTCGTAAGCAGTGTTTGATACTCACTATCCGGGGGCTCCGGGACGAATGGCTGCAAACTATCCCGGGAGTAACAAGGAGCCATCGACCGGCCTTGTATCATAATAATGTTGGATAGTATTAAATACTTACAACTCTAATAAAACTATTTAGTATTTTATTTGAATTAAAAAACTAATATGAAGGTTTAACAAAGCGGTAATACATTTCTCTGTCCATCATTTGCCTATTTTTAGCAACTTCTTCTTACGAATAGCTATATGACTAGTAAATAATAATCGATCTATTTTTCCATGTAGTGATGTTTCCTTGTATTCTTCAATTCATTGCTTCCACCCTTTCATACCTTTTATAAATTCCCTTTTGTCTAAGGAAGAAGAAACTCCTAAACAAATCGAAGAGTAAACTGCATTTTAAATTGTATGTCAACCGTTTCTCTAGAGATCCGTTTTCGAGTTTTAAAGCTCTTCCACTTTTAGAATTAGTAACGTCTTGGGACTTCCGGCGATGATATTAAAAGAATCATATTTGGTTGCCCCTTTTTCGGGCATATAATAACGTTCGGTTTTATTTAAGTTTACAGTTTTACTGCTTATAACAGAATTATTAATACTCAACTCAAATATGGGCTTAGTCAAAACAATAAAATGATTATATTCGATGGTGATTATCTTCTTTTTTATTTCTAAAATTAAAGAATCTTTTCAAGGTACTTCTTATATAAATGATTATGTTTGAGGAATAGGTGCAAAAAACGTAAGTAGTTTTTTAAAAATCCGACCCCAAACAGAACCGGCTGTTTGGGAAATTTCCCATCTTTCCGGCCGTCCCATTCGCCCCTGTCACTATCCTTTTGACGTTAAACAATTTGTTTGTTACCAACCAACTGACTAATAACATTAGAAACAAACAATTTTTTAATATAAATTCTAACTTAAGCTTTTTTATTTTAGTAAAATTGATTTCGCCATAATACACCGAAGGATGTATGTCTTGTGTAAAGAAAGTTTCATAGTAATTAATTAGATAGTGGGTACAAAATATACTAAAATTAGTTGTTATTTGCCTATTAACAGCATAAACAGACAATTACCTAATTCTGATTATATCGCTCTTTTAAAATATGGAGAGATCGCAATGATGTTCTGTTTTTAGCACGCAACCGTTCACACATTGTTTTATTTAAATCTTTAACCTTGGTATACTTTTTTAACGATTTTTTTTAACTTTAGTTGTAAAATTAGAGGGATAAATTGGGAAAGATTTGCGTTCGGAATACTTTCTGAGGATGTTTAAGAATTTTACGTAAAAAATTGTAAATTTCCTACTTTCTTCAAGAAATGCATAGGAGAAAAATCTTAACTTATGGAAAAATAGCCAATATTAAGGAAGCAGAAGAAATATTAACAAGATTTAACACACCTTAGCATTTGGAGTAGCATGCCATAATCTGCACCTTAAACAAATAAGAACAAAACTACATAAAATTAACTGAAAATAAAGTTTTATTCTTTACATGCTAGAACAAAACCTCCTTTTTAAAACCAAATCTCTCACTGCGACCAGAAATTTGTAGAAAATGAAAAATAAAATATTAAGCATGTTGAACTGTAGAAAATCAAATGCTTTTATGGAACGTCAAAATCATCCGTGGAAGCAAAATTTATTCCCGGACTTTTCTCCAAACTGCTAAAGCATAAAGCTTCTGATAAATCACTAAACTGCCTACTAATTTGGGTAGAATAAATGAAAGACATTAGTCTGTGTTCTATGAATAGTCAAACAAAATTAACAGTTACTAATTATCGATTGTCTTAAGATATATGAGGTATTCTTCTTTGATAACATTGACCGCATAGCACTCGTTTTAAGGCCGGATGAGGGTGTTCCTGATAAGAAAAGTTACACGGTTATCAACCTTGGACTGCACGTAAGGTCAGCCAATGCTTTTTCGTGAAAATAAACTACCTAATCCTTTATGACCTCAGGGTCAAGCAATTGGCCTACTCTTCGGTTGCTTTTCTGGATTAAATTTTATAGGAAATCTGGTCAACACTATTCTTTTAACCCCTTGATTTTTACTATTATTATTATTAAATAACTGTTTTACAAATGGTAATAAATGCAAGAGCATTGCGTGATTCTTAATTTACGTTTTTAAAAAATATCAGATTTACCATGTGCTACTTTTAGACTTACAAAAAGCTGAAAGTGTTTTAGTAAAATATTAATAATATGTTACAAATAATTATAAGACGGTTATAAATCTGTTAACTTGTTAATTAATTTTTTATTGCTGAAGATTTAATACGTGATATGTGGAAATGAAATTCTAAATGACTTAATGTTTATCTAGAAATCTGACTGAAACCATTAAGTTTCCGTAGTTAAACTCCAACTATGATTAACTGTTGAATATTAATTTTGCGACAGCAAATTGTTGAAAGCAAATTACAGAAGACGAATTGCCCGCAGTGGATTTTGAGAGAGCTCGACAATGGCAAACCAATGTTCATTTGACTTACAAAGGGATTAACTGATTCTACATGTTTTAGGTCGTAAAGTCAGGGAAATTATTAATAGAATCCTAATCCATTTCAACAGTTTTCGTAGATCATTAAAGATTAATTTACCTTAATGTTTATAATTATCAGATTATCACCATCGCAAGGTTCACTTGTTTGAAAGTTTGACAATCCTTGTAATTTGGTTTCAACAATTATACATGATTTAGTAGTAAGTAATGTAAGTCCAGAAAATTTTAGGAATGGTTGAACAACAATATTTCATTTAATGTTTAAAAATATTTACGTTATTCAAATTTGAGCCCTGACAAAGTAGAGGTAGGACGCAGACCCTTGTAATACCTATTAATCTTGTAATTTACTAAAGTTAACTGATGGGATGCTTTACTTAATGTATAATCAATGTCGAAACCCGTGTAAAGCTTAGAGGCCTACAATTTCTAAACTTCATATTTATGAGTAGTTGTATGTTTACTGTAGTTTGAATACCTAAACTATTATTGATAATTTTTTAATTATTTTTTCAAGCAAACTCCCTTAAAATGGACACATTTAAATTAGTTAATTACTGACTATATTTTTAGATTATGAAAAGTAATTACAGAGGAGCGGATAGCTACGTGTAAAAGGCCTCTGGTTCGATTCCCGAAACCGGCAATATCCCGCCGGAATTTTAGAGGTCGTATACGCTTCTCCATGCTTCGGAGGGAACGTTAAGCCGGCGGTCCTGGTTATCATACCTTACCTTTGATAACTGTTAACCTCGCAACACTGCAGGTTGAACTGTTTCACTTCTTTCGGCGGGTAAGGTTAGCCTCCTGCCAGGCATACGTGTAAAGAAGGCTCACAGAACTCATAGTTATGAGTTACGAGTTAATAACAGACCATTGGCCTAGGCTTCGGCCATAAGAGGACGAAGAAGAAGAAGAAGAAACGTTACTATGCCGCTGTGTAGATCTGTCGAGTAAAACCTTGCGAATTTTTAGTTTGCACTAAGCAAAATGGGTGCGAATTCTTCAGTAAAAAGTGAGTTTCAGAAAAAAAATCTCTTGTTTTCTAATATTTTTGCACATTCTAACGAGTTGCGGACCTTCAAATGAGCGGACACATACATTAATCATAGTAAGCCGGTTAACTTCTACAAATTTAAGCAAACATACCTTAAGCTATCTTTGGACATCTGGTATATAATCAATTCGTCAAGCTAGGCACGCGTGCACACAGCAAAATCTATTATAAACCAAATAGGGCTACCTTACAAACTCAAGGTTAAACGGCGCTAATACCCCCAAAAATTACTGTCTATTTTACTAAGGACACCTTTAACGAGCCCTAAACGTATTTTAAAACAAATCCCTAATTCGCGACTCTTCATAGAAAATCGATTAATGAACCACATTGAAATCGACCGAGTTCCAACCTGTTTGAGCCCAGCAGGATTAAGACGGCTTGGTCGTAAACAAAGGGCCTTAATTGAAATGAAACGAAATGAGAACTAGCAAAGGTGAAGCGAGGGTTTGGCCAATAGCAGGTAAATTTGATTGTTTTAAGACGCTTTACAATAGATGAGGGAATTTTCAGCTCGAAAATTCGAAAAATGCTCGGTTCCACTTGGAGAAATAGTAACTATTCTCGACTCGGCTACGTTACCGAGCTTCGAGCTTTTACCGAACATCGAACTTTTCTCGAGTTTCAAGCCTTTGCTGAGTTTTAAACGTATATCAAGCTTCGAATCTTTTCCAAGCTTTGAGCCGTTATCAAGGATTTTCATTCAATTGAATGCCGAACATTTACCGAACTTCAAGCCTTAACTGAATTTCGAGACTTTACCGAGCTTTAAGCCTGCAACGAACTCCGAAATTTATAAGCAATTTAGATAAAAGCTCAGCTCGATTCGACTCGGTTCAATAAATCGGTTAGACTCGATTTCACCCAAAGCTCGAGCTCAAGCTCAAGGTCTCGTTCGCACCTCTACCTTATAAGCCCTGTGCTTTGCGCCCAGGCTGTAATACATGGAACACATTTTCCACTCAGCCCGATTAGAAAGGGAGGAACCAGTATGATGATGCCGAATTCAGATCGAAACAAACAAAAACTACGTCTTTGTCTGTATCTGTATTGTCGACCTCTTATACCTATCGGTATCGAGGCTGCAGCTTACGTGACTGGTTCACCGTTTGATCCTACATACAGTCACCATGTGTATAGTGTGTGTGTACTTAGGACCTTGTTACTCTGCCTCTTAGGCATTTATTCGACGGAGAACCTCGTTAATTAGTTGCCCAATGACGAATGTCCAGCAGGGCTAGACACCGACCTCCAGACTTCAGGAAAATTCTGCCCATCGAGAGATTCGACCCAAGAACTAGCGTAACACTGGTCTGACGCTTTACTACTGGCAATTCACGAAAAATACGTACGAATTTTTGTGAAAAATATTGCATTCAGAAGATTCTGTAAGATAAAAGCCTTTTCAATTATGTCCTCAAGGAAGCAAAAGGAAATATCTTTAGAGTAGATTGTTTTAGGGCACTCTTAATTGGAGAGTCGAATGGAGCTATTGTTTCAAAAATTAAGATATATCAGTGAATGCACGTTGCAAAAGCCAATTATGTTTCTGCTAACCGTGGTTTAATTCAGTTAAAAATATGCGAGATTTTCAAGTGATAAAAGGTGGTAAGTACACCTTTCGAAGTTATTTCGGATGCATACATGTGGTAGTTAAATTCACTCACATACCACCTTCATCAACTAAGTGTAAGCGATAGCTACACATACATCGTTTATCTCCTAACACGCGCAGATCCAACCAACTGATAACATCTTTATGCATGTAGTAACCGATTTACACATGACAAATGTTTTAGTGATTTTAGTACTGTTAATTAGATTAATTAAGTGTAGGGATGTCGCGTAGAAAAATGTTAGTTGCTAAGGCACTGAAAGACGTAAAAGCAAAAGAGATGGACATATCAGTTTAATTGGATATCCTAACCTCAATCTTAAATCTATGAAGGATTTGTACAAAAAAGAAGGCCAACTGATTGCTTATGGTGCAGATCCAATGATGTTATTGGAAAATATACTAAAAAACTTGATGCAACTATTCTGAAGTCCATATCAGATGGGATAAGAGGTATTTGTTCAACATTTGTGAATATGAGTAGGTAAATTTTATTTATTGCTAATTGAGCTGAAAAACCTTAGTTATGGTTGTTGGTTTAGGAGAGGCATGGGCAACCTTTCCTAGTTCTGGGGCCAAATTATTATCCTGTCTCCGAGTCAAGGGCCGGACTAAATTATTAAATAAAACAAATTGATATTAAATGAATGAAAGCAAGTTGTTACTTCTTATTTCATTTATAATATAATGCTCTGGTATAAAGCTCTACGTTGGCAGGTGCCTTAAATGCTATGCTAAAGGCCTTTATTGGTCTCATCAGTGGCGTGCGGTCCATGGAAGCGGTGGAAGCACCGCTTCCCTTGCCTTCATAAGGCAAAGCAATATAATTTATTAATTTTATTTTTGTTTCAGCAGTATGTTAAAATTATTTATTTAATTTTCGCTTTTAATATCATGCGAATACTCATTGCAAATTAACGCATTTTGTAACGCGCCGTTCAACGTTGGCCGTGTAGCGTTGAACTTTACCGGGAAACATCGGCTCGAACGTCGAAAGTTATCTTGGGCCCGCTTGGGCCGCTCCGAAATATTCGCACAAGGTCCCGTATAACAATCGTTTGTTGCATCTGCGCTGTTGTAATTTCACATACGTGATTCTAGCTGTACGAGAAGCGGTGGTCGCTGGCGCAAGGCACATATTTGTACTTGCGTTTTAGTGGAGTAACTTTACGTTTATATCTCGAAACCGGTTCAAACTTCTCCGATTTGAATGATTTTTTTTGTAAACGTCGTAAATATAAAATATTATAACCTTTATGGGTTAAAATGACTCTGATTGTTCATTCAAAAATTTATTAATTTTATACAGGGTTGTCCAAAAGTAATGGGACAAAGACCAACAGTAGATTTGCGAAACCAAAATATTACGATTTACCTAAAATTACCTTAGTCCAAAAGTTAATATTTAGGGAGATACAGGGTGTCAAAGTCGAAATTTTAATCTTAATTTTTTGCTGTAATTTCAAAAGTTTTCGAAATATTGATATGAAAATTGGGGAAACTACCTTTTTTGGCACGAGGAACAATAATCCGACCTCAATTTTAACATAGCTCTTTATAGAATCTTATTTTCGCTACACATAATACCTTTATAGCAAAAATGAGGTTCTTTTGAGAGCTACATTAGAAATTTTGAATAATATTACGTAACAACTGAGTCAGGTTTCAGAATTTTAATGAATTAAAATTTGTTGAATTATATTATTTCACTAGCTACAACAAATCTCGTTTTCCAAAGAAAGCTTTTTAGCCTAAAACTGAATTATGCCAATTTCTTTGACACTGACGTTTTGCATTATCAAAAGCTGTCACTTTTTGTACTTATCAGTAAAACAGAAGCGCTTCCCCAAGTAAAAAACTCACTGCACGCCACTGGGTCTCATAAAATTCCTATGAGCTATTTCGCGTCTTATTTTTATAATTTGATGAAAATTAGAAATTGTTAATTTAAATGCTAGGATATTTTTGAATTGAATTATTGGATGACATTTTTAATTTTAAATTAGTTAAAAAAATTATAAATTGAATAAATACTGAACTTTATAAAAATTCTAAAATTTGTAAATTCTCAAGGTAAATGTTAAATAGTTATATGTTGCATGAAACTCTTAAAATTCTCAGGGTACGTATGAAATATCTATAATCAGCATTGGTCAAATCGACAGGAAAATAAATAAATAAAAATACTACCAATCCACAAAGAACTTCCCTTTCTGAACTGCCACTGGCTTCGACTTCTAAACTTGATGCCAACTCAAATAAGTAGTTTTAAAATTCAATGTATTATGATTTCTATTGTGAAATTGGTCTTTTGAATTAAATATTTTATTCTCAAAACAATAATACAAGCCTTTTCCTTCCTTCTTATTCCAGAATATTTTCTTTTATTTTTTAATTCTAAATTATCGGCTTTATAAATTCAATGCCTTTGATTTCTATGATTGTATTGTCGGGATTTATTAAAATAGAAGAAAACTGAGAATAATATTTAATTGAATTTGCGAAAATCAAATAAAACATATGATTAATAAATTCATACAAAAATAAGTGCATAAATTTTATAATATGATGAACGACATAACAATTTAGTGTAAAGATTGGCCTTGTACTTGAACTACAAGCATAGTATAGAAACTACAAGACTACCAATATTGGCGTTGATATTACTTAACGATAATCGTACAGAATTTTCGAGATTTTCGTCCGTTATCCTTGTCCGAATTTACATCAGCATCCATTGGACGAGCAAATATGTATAGCGAATGTGAAGTCTTTGTTTCGGAAGTCGGCAAACCTTGTAGCACGTTGCTCTATAGTGCCTTTAGTTCATCTGCATAACAGTAGTTATATGTGATATGTTGCTAGATAAGGAAAATGGTAACAATTTTTAGCTCTTATCTGACTTTCCAACAATATTAGTTTACCACAAAAAGCTTTGGCATATCCATGCTGTTCATGAACCAATTGTCCTTGTTTCTGCAATTTAAGATTCAGTTCGTTTAGGTATCCGGTGACATCTACAAGGAATGCTAAATCGCACAGCCACTGACCATCTTTTATTTGGTTAATTGTGTTTCCTTTTATGTCCATAAAATCTGCAATGTGATGTCTCAAATCATAGAATAATTTTAACATACTACCTTTACTCAAGAACCTCACAGCACAGTAATAAGACACATCTTCATAATCCGAAAATAGGTCTGCCAAATACTCCTTAATAAACTTAACGCTGGCTACTACTACTTCTATAACATTTGTGAATTTAATCGATTATGCACACAGATTTTGTTGGTGCATAATGCAGTGAACATTTGTTAAATGTTCCAGATGGAACTGTTGCTCTTTTATGAACTACTCCAATAAATACATTCCGTACACCAACCATTGCAGGGGCTCCATCAGTGCATAGGCCAGAGAGTGAACTCCATTTAAGCCCAAGCTTTCGAAGACTGTGTTGACTCAGTTGACTGCTTCAAATATATCTTCACTGGTACGGTAGTTGTTCCTTTTAACGGCTGATGATGTGATGTTGAAATCCACGTCAACTCCTGGAATAAATATTGCTAGTTGTGCTGTATCGGAGGCATATGTGCTTTCATCCAAAACAATTGAAAATGTTTCTAATCTAGCAATCCTCTCTTTCAAACTTGTTTTGATATCATCAGCCATCATTTCTATCCGTCTCGACAAACAAATATTCTCGAACTCTTTTTTTTTTCAGGACATATTATACTTGCAACATCGAGCAGACACTCTTTGATAGATTCTCCTTCACCAAATGACTTAAAATGCTTAGCTGGCTTTGACAACGTGATGGTGCTGCATTCTTAGCTTGTTGAACATTTGCTGCTGGGTGTTTGTTTGACATAACCCCTGATATTGTCCCAAATTTAGGCTAAGGTAAAAATAAAAGTCAGAGGGAAAATATTTTGGCGGAATTCCGCACGAATGCCGAACGCTAAGATGCGGTAAAGAAATTGCCCTCGACCGCGTCTGCTAAGTTGCCGTAAAAAAAACTTCACAGATTCATTGTAGTCAGAACGCGATTCAACAATTTCAAAGTTTGATCTGAACTCGTAGTTCGTCAACGCAACAGCAATTGAGCGAGCTGGACGAGTTTTGGCATCGTTGAGAATACACCATGTTTTCTACCACCACGAATCAAACTAACTTCGCTAAGATGAATGAGGGCCGGATCAAAAGACGTAGAGGGCCGAAACTGGCCCGCGGGACAGGGGTTACCCATATGTGGTTTAGAAGCAGGCTTTAATCAGGATGAAGAGCCGTATCCTGGTAGTTCAGATAACGAATATGTTCCCCTGTTCCGACCATATAGTACAGATTGTGGGAGGAATTGTACAGTGTGAAGAAACAGTTACAGTGGAAATTTTACCTTCCCAAGAAGAAAAAATAATAAAATCAAACGTAAATCAAAAATGATGGTGTCACACAAAAAAACACTAAAAAACGACAACGAAATCCTGACTCTTGGAAACAAAGCTCTGCGGCATTGGCAAGACAGAAAGGCAAAAACTTTATTTGTGTAAAAAAAAAGGATTGTGCCTTGTATCAAGTACGTGTAAAAATAGTTGACTGTATTCAACAGAAATTAAAAGAAAATTTATCCCCACTAAAGCAGAATGCAGGGGGGAAACACGACAATAGACAAAATGAGACGTAAAAAAATACAGTATAAATCACATTCAAAGTTTACTACCACAATCCTCACACTATTCGCGCAAGAATAACCTTTCAGAAAATATCTTTTCCCAATTTTGAGTATCTTTGAAATGCATAAATTATAGGATATTGAACAATCGCAGGAAGGAAACATACCTAACCACTATAAGGTTATACTGTACTTTTTCAAAGATCTTTTCAACACAATTTATCCTTTCGTTTGGTCTGCCGAGAAGTGACACTTGTAGTAAGTGCGACACTCGAAAGTGTAACACTGGCCATGAAGACTTCTTACCAAGCAGTATTCTCTGTAGAGCGTTCAGGCAAGTGAAAGTATCGGTTATGTGGCAGTAGACCTGCAGCAAACATTTCCTCCTCCACGTTCGGCTACTTTTAAAGTGTTTTATTTACTCCAAATGGGGGTGTAAAATTTTGGAGTACGTAATATAACAAAAAAAAATAAAAAAGCTGACTCTTTTACTTGAACTGAAGACTAGACACATCGTGAAAGTACTGCTGTTCATTGTTAACTTTTTTTTATCTTATTATATGGTCTGATTCCTGGACGAGACAAAACAGAAATTTTCATCAATATTTGATTTTAAAAGGTACGTACAAAGTTATTGATTGACTGATATTTTGCAGAAAGAAGGAAACCTGTATTTACTTGAACAATATAGAGACATAATAAATAAATCTGGCCAATATAACGATGTTATGAACCTGACTCCACATTTTCGAAACTTTGAGGAGTATCCGGAAAAACCTAAATTTGTCAACAGGAAAAAAATCGTTGGAAAAAACAATGTCCCTCCGAGATAGTATAAAATGGATTCGAACATACCACCGTCATATGACAAATATTTTTAATTAAACATTGCAGTAACTGAGTTTGTTAAGATGTTATTAAACAATAACATATTAAAAATAATTTTTAAATAATGAAACCAGTTATAACCAAACCGTAACTGTCCAAAACGTCAATAAAATAATAACGATAATAGTCAAAATAACTGCTTCAATATTATGTGTAAAATTTCAGATAAACTGATGAAGTAAGTTAGTTAACTTATCGGATCTAATCCTGGCGTTTATTAAGCCAACGAGGACCAAAATTTAAACTTAACTAATATGTTTCTTGTAAATAACAAACGCCAATGCAGATTCGAACCCATAATACTTGATGTTGGAAGATTTTGAATATAATATTATCATACTTAACATAAGCTGCTTAGCACATTAGTTGCCATATTTTTTAACTGAACTGAACTGAAAGACTAATTGAGATAAGGACGAAAATTTAAGTTTACAGTATCAACTGTTCCGTCTTCAAGTTACCCAGGAAACCCGTGCTATTTGTCAGTGAGTAAAGCAATCATCGTGTATACGCCTTGTATGGCCATACGTACTATGAGGATATTATCTTAAAAAAAAAGTGAATGTAAAGGATTACATAAACACGCAGTTCAATAACCAAAGAGTTCAACGACGACCTTATCACGTTATAAGAAACATAAATCTTCATTTAATGAAGTCTACCAAGGTTAAAGAAACGACCATTGAGCTGAAGATGAGAATTACAGCTTTGTTTACATCCATATGCTCGATAGAAAATAACCTCAGAATAATTAAAAATAAATGGACTTGAAAAGCTTTAAAAAGCGAAACACATTAAGGAATTTTGGTTAAATAATGAAATTTTAAGTAAGTTTCCTTGTTCACCTTCAACGTCAGCGTAAAGTGCAACCAGTGCAAATCAAAAAGAAATAAGTAGAAAAGCAAATCAATAAAACTAAGTTAAAAGTTATACTTGG
The DNA here is from genome assembly GCA_963082815.1 of Melanotus villosus. NCBI lineage: Eukaryota > Metazoa > Arthropoda > Insecta > Coleoptera > Elateridae > Melanotus > Melanotus villosus. The sequence goes on from OY720421.1 coordinate 13,226,316, forward strand.
AGACGGCAGTGCATTAAAATTGAATTAGTTAACTTAGATACAACGTTTGAATATTTAAAAGTTTGAATATTACATGCAAACGTGTACACAGTGAGTAAGCAAATAAGTGTTATAAGCTGCCAAGAACCCTAAAAACTAACCTAAAGAAAAATAATCTACAACCCCGGATTCGTTTTATAGCAGCATTCATTTGGTAATAACTTAATCGAGGTAACAAAGTTATTTTTAGTGGACCAACTTGTAAAATAAGACAAGTAAGTTGTTTCAAAACTGTGAGTTCCAATCGATTCCCTAATATTACAACAAAAGTACACAAAGAAATAATTCTAAACTAGTAAACTATAATAACAAACAAGACAATCCCCCATCCTTACATTACAAAAACTGGGACAAAACGAGAACCTTGGTATAGTGGATCAATACAGCAATATATTCACAACTCAGATGTGCCGAGCACACAAATCTTAGCTGAGCAAATATGAATTTATAAATAATTTATTTCATTTTTTAATAGGGTAATATGTTGTAATTTAATACAATTAATTTTCCTCGAAACAGTGTTGCCAACTCAGCTTATTCTTAAGTAAGTCTAGCTTATAGGTTGTTAGGAAAATAACAAAAAAGCTTTTTATGGAATTTTTTGCCTGAAGCAAAACTTAAATATATAACTGAAGAAAACGTGGCTTGCAGTACTGAACTGTTAAAAAATTTATTTTTTAATTTACGTTGAATATCGTAAATTCAAAATATTTGATGGCTAAGACCAATTATCAAGAATTTCTGAATGAATTTGCCTACTGTTGGACGCATAATTTAATAAATAAACAAAAAACATTAACTCATTGCTAAGGCAACTCAACGAAACTAAAACACAATGTACGATTTTACGTTTACTATAACGTTTTGTTGCATTGTTTTCTGTAGTAGTAAAAACATCGCAAATGCCTGGGCTGAAAAACAAATACACAACCGCAATGAAAAGCAACTGGGTAGACAAGTACCCAAAAAGAATAATAAAATAATAAGAGATGGGGGAAATGGAAGAAATAGGAAAAGCAATGGAGAAGTAAGTATAAATTTGGCATCTTGGCTTTACACCAAATTAAATGGGAAGGTGAAGGAATAATAGATAAGAAAAACTATTCTCTTTTATACGCTGAGGATAGCAAACAAGGACAAAGGGGCAGAATTTTAGTGAGCAAAACCCTTAGAGAAAAAATAATGGAATTTAAAAAAGTAAATGAAAGGATTTCGTATATATGAACAACGAATCAAGTGGCAAATATAATAATAAACCCATATGCGCCAGTGGATAAAGCAACAGAAATTGAAAAAGAATTTTATAAAAAATTAGAAGAAACCTGTGAGAAAATACCCACGAATGATACTATGATGATAGGCAAAGAAGAACATTTAAAAAATATAGCAGGAAATGAGACAATGCATGAAGCAACTACTGATAATGGCAAGATATTAGGCAACTTAGCAATAGATGTGGACATGTAAAATCAAGTACCCAACTTAAACACAAAAAAGAACATGAGATTACATCGCTCTGCCTGAGATATCAGAAGAAAATCAAATAGATCACATACTAATAACCTAATAAGGAAGAAAAGAAATAAAAGTACGATCATACAGGGAAACAAGTGTTGACACTGATCACCGATTAGTAATAGCAAAGATGAACCTAAGAGTAACAAAAGAGATAAAAAAAGGAAGGAACATTAAAGAAAGGAAACCAAGGAAAAGAAAATAATGTACGAAGAAGTCAAGACATAATTAGAAAAAATGAAAAAACACGCAAATATTGAAGAAGAATGCAAAACCTTAAATATTGTCATAACTGATACATCAGAAAGGATAATAGAAAGAAAACAGCCAACAAAGAGAAATGAATGGTTTGGCAGTGAATGCGAAGCAGTTATAGAAAGAAAAAAAGATGCGAGATTACGATGGCTACGAACACATAATGAAAGTAATTACAAATACTACATGCAAATAATGAAAGAAGGCACAAAAATAATAACGCCTAAAAAAGTTAAATGGGTAGAAGAAGAGATATATGACATGGAAAAGGACAATAAAAATGGTAAGAAATTGTATGAAGTTATATAAGAAAGCAGAGACAAAGAAGGAATGCAATTATACATATAGACAAGGAGGATTGGGAAGAGTACTTGAAACCTACAGAAGAAATAGGAATAGAACAACATACGGACGAGTCTTACATTGTAGAAGACACAGAAACAGAACTAGACGAATCATCGAAGGAAGGTTGCTACGAAATAATAAAAAATCTACAACAAGGGAAAACTGCAGGACCAAATAATATTTGTAATGAAATGATAAAGAATGGAGGAGACGAGCTGAAAGAAAGAATGTATCAATTAATGAAACAAATATGGAGAAAAGAAAGGATGCCCGAAGAATGGAGAAATGGAATAATAGTGCCAATACCAAAAAAAAGAGACCTAATGCAATGTGGAAACTATAGAAGAATGACCCTTTTGAATACCACATATAAAATCTTAACATCAATAGTACTAAAAAGGTTGAAAATGTACCCAGAAAATGAAACAGGAGAATATCTGAATGGATTTAGGACGGGCAAATCAACAGTAGTAGTAATAAATCAGATGATATGAGCCTGATATTGAACTTCACATAGTATTTGTAGATTTTAAACAAGTTTTTGGCAGCCTAACAGGGAGACATGTCAATGTTAAGAGATACAAGGAAAATAAGAATACCATAGAAATTAATAAGGCTGATTAAAATGACATTGAAGCGAACGAAAACTGCTGTACGTACACAAGGAGGAGTAACGAACGACATAACGATAGTAAGAGGAATACAACTAGGAGATGTTCAATATAGGACTAGAAGGTGTGATAAAAGCTTCTGAAAATGAAGTCACAATAATACAAACATCGATTCAAATAATAGCATATGCGGATGACATTGCAGTGGTAGCCAGAAATAGAAAGAAATTGGAAGACAGCTAAGAAGATAATCAATGAAGCAAACAAAAGAGGACTGGAAATTAACCAAGGGAAAACAAGATATGTGAAAATAACTAGGAACGAAAGAATGAATACTAAAGCAGAAGTAGAAATAGCTAAATACAAATTCTTAAAAGTACGAGGGTTGTACAATAAGTTTTGTCTCCTGGGCTGTAGCTCGTTTATTGGTTGATGAATGTGAAAGATGTTACACTCAAAAGAAAGTCTGAAATGTCCTCTTTCCGAGGGATGCATCATAACACATACATAAGACGAATACACGGACCAAAAAAAAACAAACGATGAGGAGTACAGAAGATTAATGAACCACGAAATAAATGATATATTCAAAGGTGAAGAAGATATTGTAAAAACGATAAAATCGAAGAGATTAAGATGTGCGGTCGCATATATAGAAGAGAAGATAATACTATAATTAAGTAAATCACAAAGTGGAAACCACTTGAAAATAAGCCAAAAGGGAGGCCTAAAATGAGATGGGAAGAGAGGTTATTAAAGATATTAAAACTATGAAAATTGATGAATGGAGAAAAAAGGTAACAAAGAAACAAACAGAAAATAATGGAAGAAAATAGCAGATGAAACGAAAAGGCACAACAGCCTGTAGAGAGATAGAAACGACGAAGTGGAAAGGAGTGACTACCATCCCACTAAAAGCAGTCTTAAGGTGAGAAGAGCTCAACTCTGAGAGGCTAGCATTCCTCCAGGAATCTAACCTGTATATATTATTGTAAATAAAAAACTTAACTATTTTGTATGAAAAAACTTATTTTTACATAATCAGTTATTTTTTCAGAACAGACAAGTTGACAAAAGTGCTTCTAAAACCCGTTTTCTTAAAGTTTTACCTGAAGTAAGAAGTGATCTCATACAATTATATACTCGCGTTTGACTAACAAAAACGTTTTGTTTATATATCCGGGAATCAATATACTCAAGTTGGGATTTGTTATTTGAGGCATAAATGGAGATTTTTGTTTGATTTATTTCTTGTTTTTTTTGCTAGCCTGTCCATTTACTGCGTAACTAAAAATTCTTCCTGTTTCAGTTTCATGTTACAAAAGGCCGGAAATTTTTAATAAACAAGCAAGGCTTTTTTACTTAATTAGAAATATGTTTTAAACATTATTGAAATAATGACATCAACTAATGGACAACAAACATTTTCCATTAACCCAGTAAGAAAGCTTCAGAAAATCCTAAACAATTTCCCTTTGATGATATCAACATCGCTTCGTACGCTATGGGGGTTAAAATATAGTACAGACGTGAGTGTGAAAATGACAAAACCCTTTAATTCAGGGCACTAAAAGCAAATCCATAACGCTCCAGTATGTGGATAAAAATTCATTGAAACACGTTATGATCGTTAGTACCTTTACAACCCTTCACGCTTCGCAGCCTGTGCGACCTTTAATCGTTGTTAAACCGCTTGTTACGTGCTAGAAAATCTTAGTTTATATTAAATTAGATAATCATCAAATATTGACAAATTTGCTGTTTTATTTTTCTCCTGTTCTTTGCTTACGTAATAACTCTGAGTGCAATCGGAATTTTCCTATGGCTTGTAGGAGTTCCCTTCCGACTTGTGAAAACTTGTTGGAAGAGCAAAATGTATAAATAAACTTATTAAAAACATTGTAATTAACTTAGTGGCCGTAAAATTAATCAACATACGTCAGATAAATTTCGAGGCATTTTCTTAATTTTTAATTCCCTACCTAAGCATAAAAGCGCAATAACCTTTTAAAACTTCGCGTTTTCCTTAAATTTTATAACCGCTACCGTTTAATTATATCTCTACTCGTTATTCAAATTTTTGTTCGAGCAGTTAACGAACACATGAAAATATAAAACCACCTAAAACTTCACAATTTTATTGAATGCAGGCAATTTCATCAAAACCAAAACGATCCTAAAAAAACGAAGTTCGTTTGTGTTTTACCTTTTTTATGTGCACATTTAATCTAGCACTTTATTCAAAAAACACGGAATAATCAAACCAAAAAGTTATTCAGATACCTGTAGATATAATAGTTTCTAAAAGCCGGCGTTCGCTTTTGTTAAATTCTGTGTTTCTGACATGTGCTCAGTAGTTACAATTCCCGGAATATATTTGGCGTTCATTCCCCATTCCATTAGGCGAGAAATTCAGCGCTCCGATTTTATCGTAACAGGCAAGGACATTCTAACATGCACCTTGTTCATTCATGTGACTTTATAAAATAAGGAATTGCTCGTTTAAGACAAACAAAGAAACAACACTTTTGGATGAAAATTTACTTCTTGCTTAATTTGAAACTTTTAAATTGTCGTAAATTCCTAACAAAAAGGATCCAAAAATAACAAGCTGTATTAAAAAAATAATCCTCACTTGGCGCTAATTAAGGGGAAATTAATTAACTGATAATCATAAAATAATAAAGAAGATAGTTTAGGAGCGGCATTTAAGTGAGTAAACAACTCGTAATTAAAGTTTACTTTAAAGTTTCTGATTTCCCCAAGCAAAAACCTAGCTCGGTAAATTTTAGTAAAATTTACTTAGTTGCTTGAATCTTAAATGAAAAAATTCACAGACAAAGTGCTTTAAAAAACATTAAATAAGAAAGGCTAAAATTACGTTTTTGTTAAGACACTTAAATGAAATTTGCGATAAATGTTATTAAGTTGGATATATAGTGATTAACGCAATTAAACCAGAATTTTATGCCTTTTTAAGTGGACTAAATATTTCCCATATCTGAAATTGTATTCCGCATTCAATTGCAGGGCAACGAACTAAAAGACAAATTTGTTTTGCTGAATTTTAAGTTAGCCTTTGTTCGGTCGAATGAGTATTCGGCCGGGTATCGGAAACATTTCCTACAAAATTTGCACGGAAGTGCTCAAGACATCGTTTCCTGTTTTCGTAACAGATTCAGAACAGTGTCAAATTAATTACTAAACGTTCAAATCAATTTCGCGATTTGAAATGAAATTTTCGTAAAGTAAATTAACCGAAGAAAATAACTGGAGAAATTAGCAACCTCATGAATTGCTAAGTGGATCAGTTTAATGGCAAAAGGAGGGTTACTGAACTCCAGGAATCAACTTCAAAGAACGTAAACTTAGTGAACAAATCTCAACTAACTTTTTAACGATTAACATTTCCAATATGGGGCTCTTATTAAACATACCTGCTGCAAAAAAAAACTTTTATTAACTGCGATGTTCTCGTTACCCTAAAACTTTGCCACAGAAAATTGGGATTACTTATTCAGGGTTTGTTTACATTGCAAATCTGTGGAAGTGACGCAACTAGAATTTTCATAATTTCAGTTTTTATTATTAAACTGAAAATAAAACCAAAAAACGTAAAGAAGCCTGTGAGTTAACCGAAGTCTGACCTTTTTGACAAAATGTCGTTAAACGAAATCTGTTTGCTTTTTCACGTTGTTATTTGTTGGTAAACACACTTACTCGTTGAATTATTTATAGGATATTCGAATAAGCAAAGCTCAGTTCAAAATTGAACTTTCAGCAGAAGAGCCCATTCCCGAAAGCCCAAGTTTTAATAATATAAACCTTCTGCAGCAGCTCGTTTATATTTCAAAGTTTCAGACGCTTATTTTTCTTCACGTGCGGAGGGAACCACAAATTTTTATCATGGAAAGGTTCGAAGATTCCTAATGGGTGTTTTACTTTTGACCGTGGCTGCAGTGTTCTTAGTTATTTCCGATTTTATTTGTTATTAATCGATAGAAATATTGTGATGGGGTGGGGGTCCGGCGTGCATCGGGCGAGCCAGGGAGTAAGTTGGATGCGCGAGAAGTACGACAACGATCGTAGACATGCAAAACAGTCGGAAAAATTTAATTAAAATAAAGAAATTGTGCAAATGCTCTGTTTAGCTTTCCTAGTATCCCACAATATCGTAATTGTTACAAATACACGTCCATCACAATGAAAGCCTAAGAAAAAAATCTCCGTAAAATTGATAAAGATAATTCGGCGTTCTGTTTTAATAACTCAATTTATTCTAAATTTACGAGAGAACTACACTTAAGTAACTTAAAATTTCAATGGATTTAATTAGAATGGTCTTCTTAATTAATTCTCCTTTAGTTTCTCTAAACCGTCCGGCTCTTATTTACATATTTAGTAACTGTAACTTGCATGAATTATAAATATTACCCTCTTTACCTGAAAGTTTTTAATTCCCAGTACACTTAATGGCTACTTTAACTATTAATTCAGACTATTAACTCCCACGAGAAGCCTCACCGCATGAAACTAAACAATTTTACCTGACTACATTTTAATAATATTTTTGATTAATTATTATCCTTGTTTTTAAAATAGAATTAGGTATATTAATGAACTAATCTAATAACTCGCGTAACGTTTAAGAAAAATGTAAGAAAATTTAACGCAGAAAATATCAAAGAGACCATTTCACAAAGCAAAAATAGAACAGTTCACAAGAACAAGCTTTCACCTGGGAGTAGGAAGATTTGCAAGTTTAGGAAAGGAGGTCGAGACATTACAAATATACAAGAACTCCTAACCATAACAGAAGAATTCTTTAAGGAGTTATACAGAAGCAGAAAAATAGCAGACGAATTGCAACCATGAAAAGAATTGGTGATAAACCAGGGCTCTAACGAAGTACCAGACATAACATCGGCAGAAATTTGAATGAGCCTAAGGGAAATGAAAAACGGTGAAGCTCCCGTCAAAAATAAGGTGTTGATGGAGGCTATAAAAATAGGAGGAAATATATTATTGAAGAAAATGTCTCGGATATGCAACATGTATTTACATAATACCACCATTCCTCAGGCTTGGAACAACGCTTGTCCATAAAAAATGAGACATATCAACATCACGAATTATAGACTGACCTCTGAAATTAATAGCTAAACGTTTAAACAACAAATTGGATTTCTATTAGCCTCGCGAGCAGGCTGGGTTCCGAAAGGGCTTCAGTCCAAACGATCATTTCTTAGTATTGGAGATTGAAAAAGTCAACAAACCTTTGATATTAATATTTATCGACTTTAGAAAGGCATCTAACACCGTCGAACTTCCAGCAATACTAGAAACTTTAAAACAATGCAGAATGCTACAACCACTAGAAACCTCACGGAACCAACTAAAACATTCAAAATCGAAATAGGAATCTGACAAGGGGATACTATTTCCCCAAAAGTATTCACGGCCACCCTAGAATATGCGTTTAAATCTTTAAACTCGCACAATATCGGAATTAACATAGATGGCGAGTGTCTGTCACGGTCGTGGTTCAGTTGATTCGGCTTGCGTGTGACCACTGAGATGACCCGGGTTTGATTCCTAGGGCCACACATACACCGAAAATACCCGACCGCGTCTCTCGGAAGATAATGGCAAATTACCGTGATATTTCTGCCTAGTAAGTCTTCTCTGGAGTAGAAGTGCAAGCACTTCCTTGGTTCGGAAGCCACGTAAAGCTGTAGATCCCCTTGACACGCACACCATAGGCATATGGAGAGAAGACAGCAACGCCCTGTAAAGGGTACGCTATTCAAAGAAGAAGGCGAGTAGGTATCTAAATCATCTAAGATTTGCGGATAATATAGTACTTCTACTTATAGTTGACAACATAGGAGATGCCGTAAAAATGGCCGGGGAGTTGAAGAAGGCTATAAAGAGAACCGGTTTGGAAATAAACGTGAACATGACCAAATTCTTGACCAATTTTGTGCCAAATGGGAGAATCAGCATCTCGGGACAAACCATAGATTAGGTATACAATTACCCTACTTGAGACACGAAATCAGAATGGGTACAGACAACCAAACCTGCGAAATCCAAAGACGAGTAAGCCTGGGATGGGCCGCCTTCGGCAAACTCCGTTATACATACAAAATCAAAGAAACTGAGAGTGTTTGAACAATGTGTGGCACCAGTGATTAGTTACGGTGCTGAAATGCTGACTATCACCAAAAAGACAAAAAAGCTGAAAGTAGCTCAACTTTCAATGGAGAGAGCCATACTAGATGTCACAAGACGGGACAGGATCCCTAATAACAACATACGTCAAAGAACAGGACTGAAAAACATTGTAGAGTGTATGACGGAACAGCAGTAGAGATGGGTTGGGCACGTCGCTTGCTTCAAAGACAACAGCTGGACAAAGCGAATAATCAAGTGGCGTCCCAAACAAGATAACCGAATTGGAAAGCATTAGAGGAGGTCTATGTCCAACAGTGAACTAGCGAGGCTGGATGAGATGAAAATCATGTTTTTATGTTCTTTAATTCTGACTTTTAATGGCCTAGATGTTTCACCTATTATATAATATTTCCCGCACTCACAGGAAATACTATATAGGGTGCTTAAAAAATTGCGAAACAACGCTATAGCAGACTATTCAGGGACACCCCCTGAGTACTAGAAAAATGTTTAAAAAAATCTACCTGCTGATTCCGTAAAGATAGGTTTTAATTTACGGTAGATGTGGCAACTATGTGTGCTTTATTATTATATTTTATTTGCGATATACAGGGTTACTGGTAATTCGATACATTCCTTTGGAGATGTGATGGGACAGGAGCTAAGAAACACATTAAACCTAACATACATTATGCAAAAATAAAAAAATTATTTCTGAGAAAAACGAATAGGTAATTTTCGTAGCTGATTTTTAAAAAATATTTTTAATAAGTTTTTATTTAAAATTTTCACATGATCTAAATGTTTCCGGATATTTTCCATTCGAAACGGATGACCATAGAGTGGGACAAGTAACCCAGTCAAAAAGTTCAGAAAATGTCAAGTAGATTTTTTAAAAATTAACTTTAAAGACATTAAGATCTACTTTTTTAAGAAAAACACAAAAATTGAAATATCTCAAAAACTACTGAGTTTTGCACAATGTATGTTAGGGTTAAATTTGTTTCTTAGCGCCTGTCCCATCACATCTCCAAAGGAATGTATCGAATTACCAGTAACCCTGTATAAACGGGGCTTTAGGAAATCAACATTTTATTTAAATTAATTTTATCAACAAAGATTTTCGGATACTTTAGCATTAAAGTAGATATTCGAAATTACCGCCACCTACGACTACACAAGTTCTAGCTCTCTTGACGATATTCTCAAACGCTTGCTGCAGCATGTCCCTGGTTACCAGCCAGAAAGCCTCTTGAATCCATTGAACAAGTTGTTCCCTCTTGTTGACAGGTGTTTGGTAGACGTAGCTCTTTAAAACACTACATAAGAAGAAGTCCAAAAAAGTCAAGTCGGGACTTCTTGCTGGCCACAAAAAAGTACCATTTCTACCAATCCACTTGTTGGGGTAATTTATGTCCAGCCAATTTCTCACTTCGCGGCGCACCATCCATTTGAAACCAAGAATTATGTACTGCAGCTAACGGAATATCGTCAACAAGATCCACAAAGGTTTCTTCCAAAAAATTTAAAAAAGATTCCTCTCTGGAAGGAAGACTGGGCCCAGCTAGTTGGTATCCAATATTCCAGCCCATACATTTATAGATACTAAAGCGGCGTTGGTCATTTCTCCGGTATGTTACGTGGGGATTTTCCAAACTGTAGGAATGTTCGTTATTCTGATTGAACATACCTACCATCTCGGCTGAAGTTTGCTTCATCCGTCCACGTGACACGACTTGGAAAAGCTGTGATTTCTTCAGTTCGTCCTATTAACCAATTGCAGTAATTTAATCTCGCAGCGAATGAACTTTAGTGTAATGGTATGGGTGGAGTTCCTCGTCGTGAATGACATCCCAAACGAGTCGTCGATTGACTCCAAGCTTTTCTGCGATACTCCTGGTACTCATTTCAGTCACTTCTTCAATCCTTGCAAGACAGCATCTTCCGTGTGAGGAGTTCGCACAGATCTAGGACGTCCACGATCGACAAATCCGGTAGGAACAAAGCTTCCGGTTTCCAGTACCCGCTGGTCCAGTCTTCTAAAAACATTGGGATAATGATGTGTCCTTTGTGGAAATCTTTCGGCGTACAGCCTAGCAGCAGCATGTGCGTTTTCGTTACTTCTACCAAATGCCAAATACATGTATCTGTATTCTCGAGCTGAAAACATTATGTTTATTGCTTGACGTACAACGAAAGTACTAAGATTTTAGTGACAGTTTGAATCGGTCTGTGGTTTGAATTTAGAACTGTCAACTGACATTAAGCAATAAGTCAAAGTAAATTCATAGGTAACTAAATGAAATTACTTACCAAATTAACAGCTTGGTTGCCAGATCATTTTTATGATGATTTTTGTGCAAAACATGAAAAATAAAACTTCATATGAAAGTACTATTTATTGATTTTAAATAAAAATTATTGTTGAACATCATTTTCACTACAAAAGTTGCTGAAATATTCAGAATTGGTTAATAATAAAAATTTCAAATTCCGATCTTATCTTTAAGGAATCATGGGATAGAATTTTTTAACATTTTTTTAGTACTCAGGGGGTGTCCTTGAATAGTCTGGCATAGCGTGGTTTCGCCATTTTTTAAGCACCCTGTATATGCAGTTTTTCGAACTTTGTTCTTCGTTCAACGGCTTAGTTTTTGAAAGAATGGACCTTAACATATTACCTACTTGACTCCACGACGCTACAGTCCGTAGGGAACCTTGGCCTCCCTTAGGAGAGTTCCTAAAGCGTTTCTTTTTACGAGATGCGGTCATCACCCGCGCCTCAACCTTCTGAAACAATTGCCAGAAAGACAGCCATTTTTAATTCTTTTAACTTAGTGCAGTTGCCCAGTTATTTTCTATTATTCTTCCACGCTCTTGATCTCAGTTACAATTTTTCTCTATTCTTTTCTGTTAGTTGTTTTCTGTTTCCATTTTAAAACCCCGACTGCCTTTAAATCCTTTTCTACTTCTTCCATCCATCGTAGTCTCGAAGTATCGTAGACTTGTCTTACACTCTGGCTTGTTCTGTAAAAGTTTCGTTGTTCCTCTTGTGGGCTTCATCCGTTCGGCATGACCCAGCCATCTTTCACGCATAGTTTTGATGTCTGTGGATATGTTTGCCTCCTCATACCGCGCTTTCAGCTCATGGTTTGTTAACATATACCACAACCCATTCTCGTTCACCGTATATCTTACTTAATATTTTACGTTCCTACTTCGATTTTATTACGTCCCTTAATCCATAATAACACCTACTTATTAGCGGCTACAATTCTAGCTTTCATTTCTTCTTCTATATTATTTGCTTCTTTAATTACAGACCCTAAATATTTAAAATTTTTAAGTCTGTCGTATCGTTTTTCGTTCACTGTAATTTCCTCGACTTCCTTACATCTGTTTAAGTCGTTCGTGGTTATCATGTACTTTGTTTTAGATACGTTGATCTTTAAACCTTGATTACCTGCTGTTTCCATGTATTTAACTATGTCTTTCAAATCATCTATTGTCCTACTTACAATGTCGATATCATCCGCATATGATTATTATAGATTGTGCCTCCCGGGTTATGGGGACCCTTCGGACAATTCTTTCCAAGGCAAAGTAAAACAACGTAGTTGACATAGCATTTCCTTGTCTTAGTCCATTACTTATAATAAAATCTTCTGACAATTGTCCCTTTAGTCTTACCTTTGCTCTTGTATCCGTCAAGCATATTTTTATTAATCTTTTTAACTTTCTAGGTATCCCAAACTCGTCTAGCCCATTGAATAGTTCTGCCCTAATTGTTGTATCATAAGCTTGCCGGAAATCTACGAACAGGTGATGAAAATCAATATTGTACTCGCAGAACTTTTCCAAAATCTGTCTATTTGTAAATATTTGGTCCGTTGTCGCTCTGCCTTCTCTAAAACCGCGTTGGTACTATACACCTAATCGCCCACTGTTTTTTCCATCCAACAATTTAATTTCGTTTCTGTTAGCTTACCTAATATTTTAGTAGGGCTATGCTCCTATAGTTGCTACATACCTACCGCCTTAGCACCGTTCTTAAATATTGACCTTCACCTGGTGCTTTCCAAATTTTTTAACACCTTTATGACTTACTCTGGTCCTTCTCTTGTAGGTGGATTTACGACATCATTTTCACCACGATCCTCCCAACGTTCGACTATTGAATGGGTTCAATAATTTTTCAAAGTATTCCTTACTTACTTACTCACTCACGCAACGGCATTACAGCCCATATCAGGCTCTTCAATTTTTTTTTTCCATTTATATCTGTCTTGGGCTACGTTTCTCCAGTTCTAAATTTGTAGCAATGATCTTCCGCTTTCTGCTACGGAGTCATTCCACTGGTTGCGTGGTCTTCCCTTGTTCCGTTTACCTTCTGGGATTTGTTCTTCTATTCGTTTTGATACAGCATCTGCATTCATTATATTCTGTGCACATATCCAGCCCACCTTAACTTCCCTATGTTTACAGTATAAAGTATTCTTTCCATCTTCTAATTATTTTCAGCTTACTGCCCACCAATTTTCCTTCCTCATTCTTACACAGTTCTGTTCTTAGTTGGAAACCGGCTTGTTGTATTTTTACCTCTTTGTAGAATTTTCCTGCTCCTTCCATTTCCTCCAATTTATGCTGTTCAGTCTTCTCTTCTTCTCTTTGCATTTTAAATTAGCTAGTTTTCTTTTAACATTTTAAACGTAATAATTATTCTTTTTATATTTCCCCAGCTAGCTTCTATTTCTTCCCTCTTCGTTTCGTCTTTCTTTTCTCGACTTTTCAACATTTATATTTTCTCTTAAAAAGCTATTACCAGTTTTTAAAATTATTCTAATGTTGAATTGTTTACCATTTCATTTTATTTTATCAGACATACCTCGAATGTACGATATTGTGAGGTTAATATATCTTTCCCTCTGTTGTGCGGTTAGATTTTGTTGTGTGATATGGTTTTGTTGTGTACGTTTATTTTCAGTTTTGATGAAAGTACTGCCTATATTTTGCATCAAATTTCTAGAATAGCCATTGTTTTGAAGAACATTTCTATAAACACCCCAGTTGCAAAGATATATTTATACTTTTGTATGTCAAATAAAATTAGAAATTGTTTATTTTAATTTTTTGAATTGTTTGAAAACGGAGATAGACTTGTTTCCTAAACATTACGTGGGTTAGTAGTTTATTAATATAATAATTCTATTTTAGCAAGTGATTATAATAAAATATTATACTTTCTTCTGAGTTTGTTGTTCTATTTATTATTATTATTATTACATTATATTAGCTATTAGTAAGAAATTACCCCGGAAAGAGGTTAACCCACATAAACAACAAACTAATTTTCATTATTAGCAATAAAATAAAAGCAAGAAATATATTTCTCTTTATTCAAGATACGCGATTAACTTTACTATAATTTAATTAACTAAAAAACTAGTAAAGTCAAACAAAGCCCATTTTTAAAGAATAGTGGCTTGTGGTTGATTAAAATTTAAAAAGAAGTATAACTGATTCCGTAATTTCCCGCCTTTTTTCTGCCTTCAGTTTGTTAAATTTAGTCTAAAAAATATTCAGCAGGGTAAAATATTCCTGTTCCCTTCCACAATATAATACACGAAGTATTCCATTCAGATTTGTAAGGGTATAGGTCACGATTCTCTATAATTTGGATATTATAATCGATTTTAGTTACGGTTTCTGTTGATGAAAACCACTAACCTGATTTTTAGTTGTAGTAAACGAAGGGCGTACAATAAGCCCCTATTATTACATACAAACTTAAGATTATAAATGATTTTTAAAATTCAGAGTTAAATATATTCGCCGTTCGTGAAACTTTGGCAAAAATTTTTTGAAAAACTTTAAAAAACCTAAAAGGCACTCGTTTTTAAAGCAGCAAATATATACCCTTGACCACATTGTATATGAAGTATACTATAAAATGCGTGACACGTGCAAGCACGAAATATTGCCATTAAAATATTCGCTACGTATAAAATACAATCAAAAAGTTCTACGAAAATTTTCAGGAGTTTGGAGGCTACGTAAGGTTAATGCGAGTTATTTGTACGAAATGTAAGGGTTTCAAAAATGTCGATTATTTTTTATAAATTACCAAAGTTTGTGTTTGTAGTTGAATTGAATTATATTTAATAACGTGCATTTGGTTTAATGGATGGCATAAAGTATTGATTTATGTGGGTTATAACCCGTGACATTGCTAAATTAAATGCAGCACCCCTAACATTATTATTATGCAGCTGTACCAGACATAAAGTATTACTGCAGACTTAAATGTTATTGCATGAGACATGCATTTTTCTTGTAGTTGATATTGAAACCTTTTTCGATTTTCTTTAAATATCCTAATCCTTAACCCCCCCCCCCCCCCCCAAACATGAGGAGAAGGAAATAATAAAACAAAACAAAAAGAAACATGTTAATTTGTATTGAATTTTACTTTACCTATAGATTTCAGTGATAATAATGTAAAAACGTAATAACTGCAAGAATCATTAAAGTTTTACAACCACCCGTGCACATAAACAACCGCTATGAAATTCATAGGGCGGTAATTTGTTTTCTAAAATCGTTTAAGTACTTTTATGGGCACTAAATCACCAAGTTTGTATATAAAATTTTGTAATTTAGTCTCTTAACTAAACCGTCTAAATTAACAAGCATCGCCGTATAAAGAACTACTTTAAATTTCCCTGTTTTCGTTAGGGTTGAACCCATCATGTCAATCATTGGAAAAACAACCCCGAGTGGTTCATTTCTGTTATTGACCGGCTTTTCTCTGAAACGAGACTAGGTAAGCAAAGGTAATTTACATTGATATTGCGGCTGATTCAACATCAAAGGAGAAATCAAACCAATACAATTGGCCCCTATTTTAATATTTTAATTAAATCTTAAACATCTAATTATTGAGGTACGAAAGCCACAAAGCAACCTCGGAAATACAAAACCTAACCTCCATTTTTTTACACGTGATTGCAGTTAAGCTTGATTAAAAAAATAAAATAACCGTGAAATTAAGAAAATCTGCCCTCGATTTAAAAAATTGAGGCATTCAATAACAATGAAAAATTCTGCCCGGTACTTTTAAATCCTCCAAAATAACGCAGGAAATTGTTTTTGTGTAAGCCTGTCACTGACAGGGAAATAATCCTGAAATCCTAACGTTTCACTCTACAACTCGCATCTTTGTTTACTTGTTTTGCCGAAATGTCAAACACTATATGTGTACGTAATGTATATTAAACAATACATCGTTTTCAGAATATGTTGGTTGCTACTCTGAAGTTCAGCTTTGCCCAGTTACCAAATGTAAAATATTGATGTAAAGGGATTACCTTTTGATTTCAAAATAGAAACTACAGAACATACTTATATGTACATATAAATCAAGAATTTATTTCAAAATTAATTCAAAAATTTACTTTTGTTATTAAATTAATGTCAATCAGTTTTAATATTACTTGAAACAGAAGAAAAAGAAAAAATGCTAAAAGGTTGCGGAAGTCTTTTAGAAATACATTTTTAAAAATATTCATAAAGTTGTCTGTAGTTAATGTAAGCTTATTCTCTAGAACGTTTCTACAAAAAGCACTTTCATGTTTGTGGGCAACAGAATGAATATTAAAACCTTAACTGAAAACTTTCCATCCTACTTTTTTACTAAACTAAAGATGCGATTCGTAAACGTTCTTTCTAATTTTAATGCTCAGTTTGAGATAAAATTAAATGTAGTGCATGTATCTGTTAGTTATCTAACAAATACTTTTTTACTGCGAATAAATTGGGCTTATAAACAACAAGCTGGAATATTCTTGTCCAATAATTCCCATTTTACAAGTCCTGCAAAAATTTTAAACCTAATTTTAAGTTTAAACAATAGTTTATAACGCCCAAGGTGGCGTAGTGGTAGAGCGTCAGGCTAGCGTTACGCTAGTCCTTGGGTCGAATCCCCCGTTCGTCGTTGGACACCTAATTAACGACGTTCTCTTCTGACTACAGACCTAGAAGGTAGAGTAACAAGGTCTTACACATACATACACATTACACTCTACACATTCTACAGTATGTAGGTAAATCGGCGTATCAACTTCGTAACCCGCAGAGGACATACAAACTCAAAATTCAAATGTTCAAAATCGATGTCCAGTCCTAAGAAAAATTCTGAAACTTTGTCTTTGGAATCTTAAAGAATATGCGAATTTTTGCACAGTAATAGTCCTTAACAGAGGTTGAAACTCTCTAAATCCGTAATAATTCTAGTTAGCTTGGTAGTGCCATTTCACTCAACAAATAAACTTTAAACCAGCAGCCTGATTGTTTAATTACTGTAACAGAAAAATCAACAACAGATTTTTGTAGTTAAAATGGCCTCAACGAAAATGTCAGCTGCTGTAACCTATTTTTTAGGCTACGGTTATAGTAGAAGCGTATTCGGACGAATAATAATTCTGGCGAATCCGTCAGAACAAGCAAACAATAAAAATGTTATCAGAGTGGCAGATGCACTATTCGTCAAATAAAGCACGAATTCTGTCACGTGCCAATGGTGCACTACGACATTAAATGGGGGATGTCAAATCCGGGGTGCACGCGGCTAAGCTAGCGGTGAAGATGGGTGGTTCGAAACACTGAAAAAGCACTTAATAACACCTAATAACCCTTCAAAAGGGGATTATCGTAACGGTAGATAGGGCGCCACTATGATAATAAAGTCGCCCTAAGATTTAAAAGAAGGAAACCCATCATAGAAGATTTCCAAGGGCTCGGAGAAAGGGCTCGTCGTAGCTGCTTTCTGCTGCAAGATATGACTTACCTTGCTACACCGAAATTAACTTTACTGCAAAACTCTAAATCTTGTAGGCAGGCTTTAACAAAACTCTGAAACACAAAATGGTAACGGGGGGCATTGAACACAAATAATAAGACCAAACTGAATTGAATACTGAAATATTTAATGAATCAAAAAGGCAAACATGAATACAAAACATTACACAAAAGACGATCAAAAATCCGTTACGTTAAAAACAAATCATAAATACGACACTTACTTTACGGGAAGGAAAATTGAGAGCATTACATTTACGTTACTTACTGCAAAAAATATTCACAAGCTTAGTCCCTTAATTCCAAACAAAGTTAGGAAAAGAACACAAACATTACATTAACAAAATCAATAAGCACCAATAATTTTACACATGCAACAAGATACACAATAATATCCTAACTTGACATAAAACTGAACTATAATCTGAACACTAAGAGTCATTACTTGAACACAGATGAAATCGTTACGTTACAAACACCAAAATATTAAATACAAAGGGGCGGTACTTATTAACTTCAAACTCAAGAAACATTGATGAAGGCCTGCCGGCAAGAGTTAACTTCGGAAAAGAACTTGAAGCACGTCACAGAACGGCTGACGCAGCCCAATGTACAGGGGGGGTTCCCTCACATGGTATCACGGGACGTTGCAATGGCTGAAGCAAGATGACATCATGTGATGATGAAATACGCCAGAAGAAAATAGGTCACCTTAGGATTTTGAACACAGGAACCTGTTACAAACATGAAACCTACTGAAATGACTTTAAGAATTCGTAGAACTGCAAGGGAAGAACGTGCCAAATCAGTCTTAACCTTTCATGTCATCCAGACTAAGCGAAATTAAACTGAAGCAGAAATAAAATAATTAACACGAAATCAAACTTAGACGACAGGACCGTACTGAAAAATCTTAACAATGATTTATAATGACTTAAAAATTTCAAAATAACACGGGATTGCAAAATCACGTGACAATTCGTCAAAACAAGTTGAGTTTGATTTTACATACGAATCCGTACGAGCAAAGTGGTTAAAAATGGATATAGAAAAATTAAGGTATTTGAAAATAGATGCTTATGGCATATGAAAGACAAAAGCTATCATAACTGAGAAGTGTCCCGTAGAAAGTGGGAAAAGGTTTAACCACTCGGCCACTCCGGCGATATATAATATTTATGTAAAAGTATTATACAGAAATTGTACCTTACAACAGCAGGACTGATAACATAATTTTTAAAGGTTTCCCTCACTTCATTCGCTGGTTTTCCGATGAAAAAATCGGGCGAAGGAGGTTAAAAAAAACGCAATGGCCTTATTTTACTAGTATGATTTTTTAAGAGATCAATTCTTGCTAACCTCACTACCTTGACTTGGTATTTTTCTACACACGATCCTCGCAACTGAAGATGTTACTTTTCTGCATTTTCTTTTGTTTTTGCTGTGCATTTACTATGTAAACCTTAATACTTTAGAGTTAGTGTAACAAAGATTGTACTTCAGTTTTTGATATTACTTAGTAAAATACTCATACTATAAATGAATGTTCTTGCCTTAATGTAATGAACGAAAATTTGATTGCTTATAGATATTTGTTTCAATTCCATTAAGTATTAAGTAATGTTTCTGGTACCATTCTGAAATATTCTGAAAAGTTATTTGGTTGATTCAGTAATTCCTGAAATAATATGTGATATTTTCCCACTCGTTTCTCTTGAAACAAGCACCTTATTCGTGCATTCACTTCTTTCACTGAAGAGTTACATTTTTAGCAAAGCACTTTCCAAAATGTAATTATCAATATCCATCTTACAAACTACTGATGGTCGTCAGAATACGCATTCACTATAATCGCACATTTCAGAAGAAAAGTTCTGACGAATTCGTCAGAATTATTAATCATCCGAATATGCATCTACTATAACCGTAGCCTTTAGTTGTTGGAAATTTGTCATTTCAACTAAAATTTTTATGTATCATACTTCCTAACAAATGAATGCTCTGCAACAAAACAACAAATTGATTAAAGCAACTGTATTTAAAACCTATAACAACAAGATGTAAATATTTTTCAAGTTTAAAATTTGTAACGGTTTTAAATCGTTTATTTAAAACTTCGGTTCGTGGTGTGAATTATTTATTAACAAATTTAAACAATGTAACAGTTAACACGAAACAACAACTTAAACGCTAGAACACAACACTAATATTAACCTGTAACAATAATTAATTTATTTATACAGTTTGTTTATTTATATTCACGTACATTTATATTAACCGGGCACACTATGCGTCACGTATACCACTTGTAAGTTCTTGGTAAAAACTCGCTGTAGACTGACTGTGTTCCTTGGATCGCGCCTTATATATCCCAGCTTCGTCCTTCGAGAACTTCATTCCAGAAAGTTCCCGTAATCGCGCGAGAATGAGTAACGTCGATCACTCTGGAAGCTTCTCGGTGGGTGACGCATATAATCCAACACGTGTGCTGACGCATCTCGTTAGAATATAATGGAATTTACCATTTGAATCATCAAATCTGTTTTTGAAGATGTAGAAGGTGTTGGAATTATAGACAGACACAGTCTGGCGCTCTTTGATGTAGTATTTATTAATGCAGTTGAAATTGTATCATCCAAGTCATATATTGCTATTTGGAGCAGAAGACACACTGAGAAATTAATAATAAATTGACAATTGTTATATTTGAGGTTATGCTCGTGCTTTGTACGATCTTTGATGATATAGTAAACATTATTTTGCTGAAACTCAGAAATAAAATAAGTTTGAAGAAAAAATTGAAATTACTTTCAGTGAGAAAAATTTTATGTTGAATATCAAACATTTTTAAAAATAAATGTCACAATTCTGACACTTAAAATTTTTAATTTCAAACTGCAAGCCTGTGTTGCCAACTTTATGGTAAATATCACAGCCTGCTCTAATTATAAATTCCGTTGATCACCCGGTATATTTAATTTTAATTATTAACTATTATTTTACAGGGAAAACCAATTATAAACAATATTTTGTTAATCCACCTCCCAGGTTTGCCTTAATAACTTGCTTGATTCTGTCAGATGTGCTATTTATACATTTTCTCGTCACGGGATTCTGTTCTTCAAATTTGTTAAGTTAGTGTTTCTAAAACTATAAATTTTATTTACTTCAAAGTCAAGCCCAACGGTTCTCAATGGAATTCAGATCTGTTGAATTGCCACACCAAGGAATCATCCGCGATGTTAATATGTTCAAAAAGATTATGTTTTTATAAATTTTTCTGCGTTGCACAGAGCCCCATCTTCCATGAAGGTATATTGTGAATCGTTACTGTTCAGATAGGGTAGAATAACAGCCCATTGTGTCCCTATGAAATTATATTTTGAAAGTTTCCAATTCGATGACCGCCTAAAGTAACCGCGACTAAAAAAATTGTTGACAGAAGCATTTGTTGTCCAAAACTATATTTAACAAAGTGCTTGTTGCAACCAAAAAAATACTTGTCGCTGCAGATACGATAACTGTTCTTACAGCGTGTGCTGTTGGGTTTCTTGTTAACCCGATTTAACCCGAAAATCTAACTAATTCCCTTAATTAAAGTTTTGAAAAGCAAAACGTACCAACCACATAACAACACACAACTTGTATACTCATCTCACTTCCTTAACCGTAATCAACATTAATTAAATTTGAATTCGCCATTGCGGGCGCGTGAAGGGTCCTTAAGGATCTAAATCAGTTGCTTCAGACCAAACACTTTAGACGGCCGATAGCTCAGACCGCCTGATTTAGTTCCTTTGGCGTTTGTAATGGTTGACTTTGTAAAGGATATTTATCGACCGTTAAAATGCCTTTCGAAAGGATGACTGTTAATTATTGTTTATTTTTCCTTACAGCGGACAGCAGTTTTCTACTGGCAAATGCACAGATAGTGGACTTCCCTATCGTGTACTGCAACGAGGCCTTCTGCAAGATTTCTGGCTACAACAGGGCCGAAGTCATGCAAAAATCCTGTAGGTGTTGCTTCATGTTTGGCGAATTGACGGATAAAGATACCATAACTAGAATCGATCAGTGTTTAGAACTTCAGCTGTACGATCAGTTCGAAATACTACTTTATAAGAAAAATAGTGAGTATAAATTTTTTAACATAATTAACTAAACCGATTTAATTTATTTGTAATTCCACTTTTTTAATGATCTTCTTATGCCTCGACGTATAAATTTGTGTGTTTGAGATTGCTGCGTATGTATTTTAAAGATTTTTGTGTATACATGTAAGCACATTACTTAAAGCATTTGCCTTTTTCTTGTATGATTCTGTTCTGCTGAAGGGCTTTCCATTATAAACCGAAATACTGCGAAATTATGATTCAAACGCAATCACCTCTTATTTATCCTTAGAGAATGTCGGAATTAATTGTATTTATGGTTTACCTCGTTAGGGGTGTTACTAAATCATTTTAATGCAGGAATACTGTAATAAGGAAATATGAATGAGTATGGTTTATTACAAAATTTAGTATGTGAACTAAGAAAACTTTACAACTCGAGTGTATGTTTCCTTTGCAAGCTAGAATTTCGCTAGAAATTCGCCAAGTCAAAATAATCCATTTTAATCAAATTAATCAAAACAATTATTTTTCCACATATGAAAAAGGGTTTATAATCGAAAGTAGTACTTTTCTTATATTTAAACTAATTTATTGTGCTTATATTCAATACATTAAATTTGGTAAGAGCTGCTACAAATAGGAAACAGAGAGAATGGCACAATCTAAAAACTTTTTGCGGTAGCTACGCGCTTTTGCAATTTTAGCTCTCCATTTCAATCATTAAAGCATTTTTGTGCAAATTCCTGTTGAACACGGTTCGCTATTTCTTAAAACACTTAGCACCTACGGCTAAAATCGGTTTGTTTCTTAAATATTTACCGATATCTATTACTAACCTATTGATTGTCTGTTACACGGTAGAGCTTTTAAAAAACAGGGCACGGTGCATTACAGAGTAATGTGATATTCCGATTTTAACAGCACCATAAAATCCGTAATATATCACGATGTATCAATAAATTTATTTTATTTTTGACGTGAGCCGTCGGAACCGATTAATTAAAAAATTTTACCTAGTCATAACTGCAATAGCGAATTGTGCTTATGAATTCGATGGATACAAGTAGTAGCTTTCTGTCCCTTCATATTACTAAATAAAATCATTAGGCATTCATTAACGTGTGATTTATGAATTTACTTGTACATCTGTATCCTTTGTAATGTATGTACGTCTGTCTGTATGTTTGCATCGCCCCGTCCGCCCGCACCGCGCATGTTCTATGTAGAAAACAAAGGTATGTAGCGCTTGCACCCTTTTTTTTAATAGAGAGGGTAGTCTGGTAGAGGATGTTTTTAGTGGTTGTATGATGCTTGAATCGATGTTCTTAGAAATCTGTTATGATTGTCGTTGTTATCGATGTTTAAACTGTTGATGCTCGTGATTCTTCTTATAGCGAATACATCGAGTAAACATTCAAAAAAATATTGTTAATTTTGCTTACATAAGATAAGAATACTTTGAGTAAAAAAATCCTCAGGAAGAAAATTGCAATCGGATATCAAAGTGGATGTTCCGGAGTACGGAAATTCGTCCTTGGGAAAATTGTGTCTCGCCTAACTCATTTACTACAATTCGACTCCAGCAATTTACCAAAAGGAAAATTGATCCGCAAACAATTCGCTTCCGAGAAAAGTCCCTTGGTTTAACAATTAACGTGTTTTTGACAACTTCGTTGGGAATATAATTAGCAATTCCTTTTCAACGTGACCCTATCAGAATAATACATGTTCCATTGAAAATTTAAATTAACAGAAAGGAATTGCCACGTATTAATATTAAGAGTTTATTAGCATTCCATCTTTTACTCAATAAAATAATTAAACTTACTGATTCTGTACCAGATTATTAATTATTCAAAATGTATACAAACAAAAGAACATAGGTTTTTGGGTCAATCTCTTGTTTGCTTAGTTGGGGAAATCCAAAGGAACGTTGAATAAATTGTGTGAAATTTTGCATTCGCCTACAATTCCTAACACGTTTTCATTTTATGGTGTTAATTAAATTTTCTTTGAGTTCGTTTGCCTATAAAAATCGTATAAAACCATATCAATCAATAACAGAATAGAGAATCGTCCCTTAATTTACAGATTAGATAATCTGCCAGAAACTGAAGCAAATTTAACGAGAATAATCTTCGCTATAAAATGAATCACGTAATAATGCGACTCTAGAATATGTGTTGTAACTAATATGCTTAACATGACTATTTTTATTGTTTAGTTCCTTGCACCTAACATTGAATAAATAAGCTGTTTGTATAAAGCAGATTAAAATTGTTAAAACGGTTCGTGCTTGTTCACGATAAATTTAACTAAAACATTTTAAACTGTTTTATGAACAGTATAATTATTTAAGTAAATGTTGTTTAAAAATATTACCATTCCGAATTATTTTCCCCGTAAAGTCGAAAGCGTAGTGAACTGTAAGAAGTAATATTTTCTTTCGATTATCTTATGAATTGGGATCGATATTAATTTAATCTTTAGATTTGTTTTTCCTCTCTGCGTTTTACCAAAGCGTAATTGAAAAAACGAGTTCTATTTTGCTCGTGTTTCATGGTTGTTCGTATACTTTCTATTAAATAATACCTGTTAAAATAATTAACTGTACAATAAAACTCATGTAATAAAAATGCACTGACACAATTCTGTTTTATTTATTTGTTTCCAGGCACTCCCCAAGGTACGTAGTTGATTTTCACTGTTTGCTCTTCTACTTAACTTTTTATCCTGATTATTATATAGTAGTAAAATTTTCTAACCTCTAACCTATCTTAAAGTAAATTATAATAATAGTACCTACTACTTAGTTGCTCTTTCTTAGTGTACGTATATTTGAAAAGAATTTTCCTACTATACGCTTTCTACTGTTAACACCAATCACAGTTGCATAAAATAAGCCAGCACGTAGAATTTAACTAGCAATAACACGTACAATCGCAAACGCAATAAAATAATACAATTACGGTTTTCATGACCCCGCAAATTTGTTTTTCGCGTTCGTTCACCGGGGGAAAAAATTAGATTTTGCTAGAGCTAGCGTATGCTATTCTCTGATCCCTCGGGATGCATACAAAATGTGAATTCGTCACACAGACATCATACAAGGTTCGCTGATGTAACCATTAACGGTTTGCCCGGTATCCCATTGAAATTTATTAAACATTGTTGGGGAGTTTAGAACACGTTTTGTGGAATATTATTTTCAACAAGGCGTTTTTCGCAAGATTTATAGCTTGTCATATCACGTGAAAAATCGAAGGGTTAGTTTAATTATTACTTACTTGGAAATTTTCATGTTGTGGTGTGAGAATTTATATGGTCACTTCAGTCATAAAACTTCACATGACCAGTATTAAATTGCTTAATTTTTCAGTTTTACCATCTGAGATTTCATTAGCTTAATAAATGAAAACTTACATTAAGATATAAAATATGCCAATTAAGTTTATTAGAACTCACATGCAAAGGTACAAGACTGCAATAAAAGAAACAAATAAAAGACCAGGATTTCCTGAAGTTTTAAACAAACACAAGAAACAAGCATTCTACAAAACATGCAACGTTTCTAACTACATTTCCTAACAAAATAAAAAGGAACCTCAGACTGCTTAAATTTTCAATACATGAAATAAAAGGAAAATATTTTATTCGAGGTCGTTTTAATACGGGAGTACCTAAGGAATTAATAAATATTATCAAAAAATCAACAAACAGCAAATTCTTTTAAGAATTTCAGAATTCCCTGCATGCATAATGCAGGTTCGTCGCTTATCGGTGTTGAAGTCTCCATGTATTTCTTAGGGGTAATTAGGGGTGTTTTTCGATTTACATCTACGACCTTTTACAGACGATTTATTTATTTGGACTAAAACCATACAATTATGTATAGAAATGATAAAAAAATTAACCCCGAATAGGATTCATCGCCAGTTTTAACCACATTTTAAAATACCATAAAACATGCTAATTGGGCTTTATCATAACTCGTGTTAAAACATCACGTTTTACGCGCATTTTTCAAGAATTGATAGGCAGATTTATAGTGACAATTCGAATATTACTGTGATGCAATTTAATTGAATTAATTAATCATATTGTTGATTGTTACTGTTGTTGTAAGTACCTAAATCTCGCCCGTTAAATAAATGAAAAATAAGGATTTGGCAGTGGCGGCTCGTGGGTCAAAAAATAGGTGAAGTGCTATTGTGGTAAATTAAAAAAAAAACTTTTTTTTTACTTACCTAATTTTTGTACACCAAGTCAATCCTTCTGTGTTTTAGGGTAGCAAATTTGTTGGTAATATCTTCGTCAAAAGGTTGGTTATTAATTAACCCTAGTAAAAGTTTTTTTTTAATTGAAATATTCGCCAAAGAGGAGAGGCAAAACAGCTTATAAGCTTCAGTAAAAATATTCTCATTGAGATTTTTGAGTAATTCTTGTAGTGGTATATATTTCTATAATTTTCATTGGCACACAGAAGATGTAATTCGTTTGTTAGACGCTGATTTCTAGGAAATAATTTTCCATAAAATTGGCTTAAACTTTCAAAAGCTTTAGAGGGAAAACATGAATGATATTGTTCAAATTTTGTTTGTATCAGCCAGAGACACAAATTGTATCTTATCACAATGTTGAAACCGTACTTCCATTTCCATTACCACATGATCTAGTATTTCATAAAATAGAATTTTAAACTTTGTTTTAATTTCAGCACTTGTAAGATTGGCATATTCGCGCTTAGAAATGGCGATTTGCACCATTCCGTTTGCCTTTTAGAAAACTAATTTAAAAAATTGATCATTCCTTTTGTTTTTGAATATTTCATGTTTAAAAACACACACTTATTGCAAAAACAAACACACAAACAACAAACACCAAAACAAGACAGCAGTTTCAATTATTTGAAATCAATGATAATCGACACGCGACACGATGTGGATGTAGTGAAGTGATTCGTCGATACAAAACGAAACACTTCACTCTAGCGATTCGACATGTGTCAACGAACCGCTCACAGGTGGTGATGACGAATGCGTTACCATGGCAACGAGTTAAAGCCAGTCAATTCCAACTCTTCCCTTCAGGCGCGTTAGCCGCATTCGTTTCATTCGAATGTGGTGTAGACAGGGACAAAATAAGCTAGTGGCCAATGGCGTATATTATGGTAAATAATATGCATTTATAATTAAAAAAATCCTCTCAATACGAAGTATTGAAGTGTCGATAAATAAAAAATAATTTGAATATAAAATGATCTGGATGCACAAATTTTAGGTGGCACTTCACCTACTTCACCTGGCGAGCCGCCACTGAGATCTGAATGTCTTGAACAGTCAAAGTACGGAAAGTACAATACAATATAATATTTGTAAGCAAATCCATCAACATATTAAAGTACAAAAACGAAGGACCCATATATTGACTTTTTCCCTATTATAATAAAAATAAAATATTTTATTCATTATCCACATAATAATTATAATGCTATGTTAGGTATTCTTGTTCTTAATTAAATGATTAAAAGGTAAAATCAGTTACAATAACTGCGAATTAGTTGCGAGTCCTCGGCAATCCTAAACCAGGTTCGTCGTTTTACCGGCCGTTGAAATCTCCATGTATTTTTTATGGAGATTTAATAATGTTTTTCAATTTACATCTGCACCTCTTTTAACCCGATTTTTGTATTCAAGTGGACTAAAATCAGACATCTATGATTTAAAATGTTTAAAATTTCATTTGAGATAGAATATATCCTCATTTAAAAACATGAAATGCTTTGTTATAGCTCATATTACAAGGGCACGGTTTACACGAATCTTTTAAGAAATGACAAGCAGATTGATGTTAACAATTCTAATATTACTCTGACGTAATTTAATGGAAGTAGCAACGCACATTACTGATTATTATGATTACGTAAACCTAGATTTCGCTCAATAAACAAATTTAATGCCTAACAAAGTTTAGGGTTTTCTCAATTTATGGAGTGTATTAAATAGACATGAAGCACAGTCCAGAGGACTTTACGCGTACAACAATAAAAATAAAATCTTTTATTATTAATCATCAACGTAATACTAAACTTTGGAGGATACTCTTGCCTTTAGTTAATGATTGTCAACTATTATTAGTTGTAACAACAGTAAATAGTAATTTATCAAAGAATATGTAAGTCCTCTACAACCCCAGAGCGGGTTCGTCGGTTACCGGCCGTTGAAGTCTCCACGTATTTCTTATGGAAATAGCCATATTTTGCGATTTATATTTGCGGTTTTTGAAAACAATAAAAAATAATCCTGGATAAAATTTATCTGTACTGTTAAATTCCTTAAAATATTGTTTTACCCATTACGCAGGAAACATCACTGTAATTATGGGTTTGTTTTAATTAACGCACTGAATTTGACGGGTATGTTTTAGAACAAAATACCAAAGAACTTCGAAAAAATGTGAAGTAATGAAAGTTGTGCTTTCCCAGGAAGTAGTTAACAAAGCGGGTGAATTTCTTTAGCAGCCAAACAGTGACCTTACAAATCGATTAAACGACGAAAAAGTCGATAATTTCAGTTTTGGTTCGAACTCTTCTAAAAATTTTCCGGAATTAAATTAACGAATCAAAGTGAAAGCCTTTTAAGAACATCGCTTTTTGTTTACTAATGTCGTATGAATTCAAATTTTGATTCGATTTGGCTCACTTTAACAAATGATTAATTTGAGGACGCTGTTAAATCATGTCTGTGCCGCCCACCCCAAAAATTTCATAAGTGATTTTCAGAAGTACATGAAGGATTTCAAATTTAAAATCAGGAGATAATTACGATGAAGAATGAACGCAACATAAAAAATATTTCCAATCGATTCGGTTTAACTTTTGAAGCAGATAGACATTAAAGGGTTTTAAATGTGATATTCCTTACAAAACCCAAGGGAACAACTATCAAATAAAAACTTCCCACTTGACAAAAACCCACGTGTATGTAACTCAAGGAAAATAAAACCTAAACGAGTGTTGGGGAAATAACGCTGAATGCGACAGGGTAACAAACACTCAAACGTTCTGAACATAAAACGAGTTGACTGGTTCTGAAACACGAATCTATTATTTCTGTGTGTTTTAAGTGAAAACGGTAAGGTATGGTAACTAAAAATTGACACCAATTTTAAGTCAACTTATAATACAAAATAAGGATTCAATTATTATTAAGCCACCTAATTATCAATTACAAATAAAGGCCCTAATTGTGCAGCTTTGGAATTATTTACGTGATTATGACGGCATACCCAACTAAAATAGTCTTCATCAAATTCTGACAACTTGCGTTTCTTAGCTATAATTGGCGGGAAGTCTTCGCACTCCAATTATTTACGTATACTTACTTTTGCTTTCAAATGTGCTCAGAAACGTTCGATAGGCAGTACCCATAGAACATTCGATGGATTGTTTTCTTTTTGTATGAAATTTGTTTGCAATTCTTTATGGGCATTTCTTGTGATTTACACATAATGACATGATGATCCACCTGGCCTAAAAAATAACGACCATGTGGGTAATGATGGTCAATATTTGATACATCCTTCTAAATAATTGAAGCACGATTGGCTTCAATAAAATAGGGGTCAATTTTTTCATCAAATGCTTTTCGAAATTTAATTCGGCCTTCAGGAGTTGCTATCTCCATACAGAAAATAATATTCATCATCGTAAATAATGCCTTTAATGCCGTTGAGTTTAAAGTCTCCGTTTGTTGCCTTTCAACCTGCTCAAGAGTTCATTTTGGAGAGCACCAGTCCTTTTATTTTGTTTTAAAACCTTTAAGATGCGAGGAAGGGCAACACCAACTTTTGTCGCAAGATTGCAAGATGACTGGAGTTTGCCCTTAGCTGACTTGACTATCCTAATTATTCTGCTGCTAAGCTTAAGTAGAGTTTTGTTTGTTCTCGGTTTCCTGGGGTTTTGATCATAAAATAACTTTTCAAAATATTTCAAGTTCATTTTCGACCTGATATGAAATACATTTAGACACACGACTAAACACCTGCAATATTAGTTTTCTAACTCATGTAAGGTACTCATTTCATACACTCAGCCCCACGAAATTTAAACATCATCCAAGTTTATGTACCTTCTGCTGATAAAGACGACGAATGTGTCGAATCATTCTATGAAGAACTGAATAAACTGATGAAATATACTAAAAATAATGATATACCAATGGTCATTGGGGATTTTAATACTAAAGTTGGCAAAGGAATTGAAGAAGACATTGTTGGTAATTTTGGGTTAGGTGGACGAAATTCTGCAGAGAGAAGAAATTCATCTTGAGTAACACCTTATTTCAACTACCGGCACGAAGGTTGTATACTTGGACCTGCAGGTACAAAGGACAATATAGTCCGGAATCAAATTGACTTTATATCACGGTTAATAAGAGATACCTTGGTACGGACATTTCCTCTGATCACAATTCTGTTGTATGTAAACTCAGTATAAAACTGAAGAAAACCAAGCATACCGAAAGAATAGATATAAATAAAAAGACTGAGTCAATCAATTATAAATGAGAATGTACGCCAATCGGGCAGTTAGGCGCGCAGCATATAAAAATCCCTTAAACAAATTAAAGATGGTACAACACGTCATAACGGAGACAGACCAGCTTCTGACCCTTATGGAACAACGGAGACTTGTAAAAAATAAAGACCAAACCAAGTATCGTGAGTTTACATGTTAAGCTAAGGAGAAATATAAAAGATGCTAAAAAGAAGTGAATGTTCGAAAGATGTAAGGAAATGGAACAGTTAAAGAGAAACATGGCCATTTCAACATGCATAAAAGAATAAAAGAGATAACTGGGACTGAAAAATAATTCTTTAGACAACAATTTAATTGATATAAATGGTCATCTTATTACAGAAACGACCAAGAAATTGGAGATGTGGAAAGCTTATGTAAAGCAGCTATTCAAAGAGTATCGTCCTAATATAGAAACGATATATAAATATATGCGACACCGATACCGACCCATACGTCTCTAAAGAGGAAGTTGGAAATTCTATTTACTCATTCTTCTTCTAGAACTAGCGTACCCTTTGCAGGGCGTTGCCGGGTCTTCTCTCCATCTACCTGTGGTGTGCGTGTCTCATAGGAGACCTACCACGGAAGTACTTGCACTTCTACTCCAGAGAAGACTTACTAAGCAGCAATACCTCGGTAATTTTCCATTGCCTTCCAAGGGAAGCAGTCAGGTGTTTTCAGTATATGCGTGGCCCTGGGAATCAAACCCGGACCATCTCAGTGGTCAGACGCACGCTGAACCAACTGAGCCACGACCGCGACTCATTACTCAGTAAAAACCAACAAATCACCAGACCTTAATAATATACATGGAGAAATGTTGAAAATTATGTGCGAGAATGATCCAGATTTTCTCACCGCAATAATCTACGATACTCGAAGCATATCTCAGGATTGGTTAGAATCAACGTTTGTGCCCATTCCTAAGAGATCTGGCAAAACTTCTGACAATTACAGACTCATCGGTTTTATAAATCATATAGCTAAAGCATTCTGAAAATCATACACCGACGCGACGTATCTATTGTAAATGTGAATGAGTAGCAAGAGAAACACAATATGGTTTTGGTACAAAAGAAGCTATATTTGCACTACAAGTATTGATCCAGCGTTGCAGAGATGTAAACCGAGAAGCATGATAAACTTCTAAATGTACTCAAAGAAATCAGAATAGGCAGCAAAGATGTCAGAATAATATCAAATTTATATCGGAACCAAGCGGCAAAGGTCAAGATCCAGGACAGGTTCACGGAGGAAATAGAAATTCAGACAGGTGTACGTCAGGCAGGGGTGTGCACTTTCTCCTACACCATTTAACATCTACTCGGACAGGATTTTTCAAGAAGCAATGGATAATTGTGTCGGCGGTATAAAGATAAATGGTGAAATAATAATTAATAATGTTAGATTTGCCCCGATTACACTGTAGTGAATGCAAGTTCAGTGGAAGAACTGTTCCTGGTGAATAATGTTAACCGCGTCAGTACATTGAATACTGCTAACCCTAAATACATTATTGTCAGCAAAAGCATTCCACCACCAGGCATACCTACTTTAGATAACACCGGGTACTGCAGTACATGCAGACTTGCAGCAGTCAGTAGAAATTCACAGTCGAATAGAAAAAGCTCGATCAGCATTTGTAAAGATGAGAAGCCTATTTATTAGCAGAAGGCTGAGCCTAAAGATACGGAAGTTACATTGCTATCTTTTCTCGGTTCTATGCAATGGAGGCCTGATGTGCTATTAAGAAAACTAGAAGCGTTTGAATTGTGGGTGTATCGCCACATTCTTCGTATATCATGGACAGAAATACCAATGGGGTAGTGTATTTAACCAGCTACGCCACGTGGGGGTTTGCTACAAGAGGTTTTATATTAAAATTCTGATTCAACTACTTACTTACCTACTTACTTACCCCAAAGCCTTTTCTACCTGGGGTGTAGAGGCATAGATCCATCTCCATCCTTTTCTATCCCTTGTTTCTTTCTTCGCTGGAGTCTAGCTGAGCCTCTTTTCTTTGAAAATTTTTCCATGTTTCTCGGGGTCTTCCACGTTTTCTTTTGTGGCCGGATTTCATTTCCCATATCTCCTTTAGCAATCGGTCTTCGTTCATCCTTACCATTTGGCCGAACCATCTCATTTTTTGCATCTTGATTTTGATTTGATTCAACTAACATAACTTTGATTAGGTTTCACAAAATATTATTTAGAATTAAAGATAAAGATAAACACTTAAACAACGTTAGGTATAAGTTGCAAAACATCAAAGTAAATAAAATTAAACAGAGGGTTCAGTCGGAGTCTTACTATGAATTGAATTAAATTAAATACCGAAAAATAGTCTTACATCAAAATCGTAGGAAACATCACTAATACGAAGGGGCTGCTTTCTTAAAGACATAGTTCTTTGACGATCACACCAGTCCTAAAAAGCTCTTACTAAGCAATTCCTTATATAAGAAGTCAGCTCCCACGTACGCGTGTCTTGGAGCAAAGGCATGCACTTTGCTGTGTCCAACTGCGCAATCCGTTTCACGGACTCCACAGTTGGCCGCAGTGTCATCTTTCTGGTTCACGGCGGTCAGTCATTAGCGTCTCGCACACTTGGATGCCTTCATTTCCGTCTCCTGTAATGACCCTAGATAATACGTCTTATCAATTACGTGGCAACTTTCCAAGATGCATGCTAGAACATCGCTTTATTACAGAATCTATCATCAAACAACGTAAGCTTCAGTACTTTAGTCACGTCATGAGAAACAATAAATACCATATACTTTAACTAATACTGCAGCTGCATAAGGTGGAAGTTAGAAGAGGACCAGGAGGCAGGAGAAGACATTCGTGGCTGTACAACCTACGGAAATGATTCGGACAACTTCTACCGAACTCTTTAGGAAAGCTGTCGACAAAGTAAAAATTGCCATATTACGCCTGAAACGATAAGGAACGATAAGAAGAAGATTGCATATAAGTAATTCGTATCAGTAACATTTATTATTTAACAGCAAGCTGGGCAATTACACAGAGTGGCATTTGTTAAATACCACGCAACTTGGATTCTACGAAAAAAAAAATTAAAAATTGGTGCCATACTATACTTTATTACAATATACATAATAAGGGTTTGCTTGTAATTGCAAAATCTGGAAAGATGACATTAGAGCCCAATTAAAGCTTCGTTGAGGTTAATTACGAAACATGTTTAAGAAAAATGTTTAGGTTTTTTGTTGATAAATCGACTAAATATTGTAAATTTTGTAATTCAATATTTTTAATTTTAGAGAGGGATTTAGCTTTAAAAACAAGATTTAAATGACGTTTTACCATACAATATTACTTGAATGAATTGTCCGAATTGAATATTGTAACCATCTGGCATAAAACAAAGCATACATTTTCGCCCAGATATTTTAAAAGTAAAATTTCCTTTATATTTCAAACAAAATTGGACTCACACCAATCGTCTTTAAGAGAAAACTTTACCTTTACAACAGAAAAACTTTTAATCTTGCCTGACTGCATAACATTTTTATAACATTTACTTAAAGGCCTATCATTTATCTTTGTGCGAAAAGCAACGACTGTTTGGTTTTATTCTCAGGTAAAAAAATGAGAAGATTAAAAGTAACTTAGATAATGTATCATTCCAAATAAAATTTCTTTGAACACGAATATTCATTATTAAAGGAACGTAAACTTTGATTCGTAGCCTAACTATATGATAAATACATTTTGCTATTTATGTAAACTTACTTCCTAGCTGTTATTTCTGAATTCTTCAGAAATACGCCGTGAAACATTATCAATCATGAAAATTTCCAAAAGTAACAATTTAACAAAATTCATACAAACCTAAATCGTGTGGTTCGATTTTTTTTTTCATGTTTAATGCTATCAATCAAAATATTAGGTTATGATGTCAAAAATAACCCCGTATAATTACACACATCAAAGCTTTAGAAAATTAAACTAAGCGTTAAACTACTCCATTAACCTCTTAATAAAGCATGCAAGGGTTACACATACACTACTCACTCCCACATACATAAACTTCGTGTAAGTATGTAAACATAACAAGAACAAATCCACTTTACTTACACTCTTACACTATGCACTTAGAACGGTTAAAGTTAGATTGTGCTGTAAAAAGTGCGTGTGAAGCTTGCATAATACTTGTTATCAGATTTTTATTTGAAAACTTTTGCTTTTTAATGTATAATTAATGTAGAATAGAGCAATTAAATTTAAATAAGTTATGACTCAAATTCGGCTGAAAATCGTTTTCTGAAGATCGTATTTGCATTACTTGTGAGTGTTTTTTTTGTTTTATTATTTAACCAGCTTTTGGATCTGCTGAGTTTTCTTTTATGAAACATTTTGCAAACAAATTCGCCCATGTTTTTACTTTTAAGTTTGCAACTTTTGGGCTAAATCCTCACAAAACTCATATGCCTGTAGGGTTTTTTGCTTTTGAAATTCCCCAGCAAAAGGCACTTTTATAAAATCTCCACACCATTTTACGAATTTTAATTATGCATAAACCATCCAAAATTTAAGTAATGTGTATTCTGTAAATTCTATATTTCCATCAAAAAAGAAAATCTTAGGGAAAAGCCAGCGCCCGGCCAGCAACACAAAGATATAATAAAGCAACTTCTAGATTACAGTATGTAAATTGTAAAAGCGTTTAAAGATTTGCTTGTGCTTTTTTTAAAAATTATCTTCCCTCGGCTTTCGCTTCGTAGTTCTATTATCAGTAGGAGGGTTTAAAGTCCTCAATGCCTAGATTTTACTAATTTCAAATATGCAGGTTAATAGCGTTATTTGTAATTTTGTTCCAATTTAGATCCAAATATCAAAGGCTACTGCGTGAATCAATAATTCACTTTGATGCTTTTGATGTTAAACACGCATTCGATTTTGTGAGTCTCGATTAGTAATGTAATGGCCGGCTTATCGTTTGGAAAGTTGTTCAAATATTGGAACGAATGTACTACTCACTCGTTATGTATTTTAAAGAATTATAATAGTCACAAGAATTTCACGTAACAATTAACATCAAAATTAATAGCAAAACATTTACCTTGGTCAGAAAAATCTTAAAGAAACGAAAAAGCATGGCCCGAAACTTTAAATAATTCGAAAGGCAAGACGTAAAAATGCAGATGCAAAAGAATAAATATTTTATTGTCAGCTAAACCGGAGAAGAAAACAATGTGAGAAAGGGGAGTTTGGCTGATAAAACTCGAACTGATACAAAATGGGTATCATCAAAAGGAATTGAAAATAAAAAATGCAACGCTTCGATTGAAAGACGGGGAACCGTATTACGCTTCAGATGCAATTTTTTTTAAACACGAGGACGAAAAGAAAAGTGAATTCAATTGATTTTACACGCTAAACCTACACAGAAAATTTTTCCAACAAAAACAGTTTTGAATTTCCGAATTAAATTTGTCACATAAATGTCGAAAAATGACCTCTATATTATAAATTTATGACGTCATAATGCGCATTGCGTGTCGTGCAGGTATAAAATATAAAGTTAAACAGGGAAAGTTGGTGTGTTTTTCTCCTTATCATAAGCTTATTCTTTTTAGATTTATCTTACTTTCTTCTAAGATTCTTAGATATGTATTTTTCGTTGCATGCTAAGCTTTAAACTTTTTTCATTTAAATTAATTATTTTATTAGGTTCCGAGTTTGGAAATTTTAAATAAGCGAGAGCAAACTTTGAATAAATCTAAACAGTATCATGTAATTTTTATTAAATGTTTGACGCTGTTTTATAAACCAGCAGGAAAATTATCCGGTAAGGAAGTCGAATCCGGGTTATTAATGAATTTAAATTAATGACTAAAAATAAACCCATTTGATTTAAGTACTAACTCGGAGACTAAAGCCTTTTAGAATTTAATCAATTAATCTGAAAGCTTCCAATTCTGTCTATGTATAATATTGCAGTACGTAGAGAATATCGTAGTTTGTAGTATCAAACAAGCTTATGTAGATGTTAAATACACGACAGTAGTAAACATATTTCCGCTTGGGCGTTAGTGCTAATTGCATTAAGCTTGGAGCATGCGAACGTAGAATTATATAGAGTGATAGACCTAGATGATAGTAGGTATGTTTAGATCACTATTAAATTTATAGTAAAATCAGCCAGACTAGCATTTGGACTTTTTAAACAAGCAATTAAATTTAAAAATGTAAATACGTTTCTAAAAAAAACGAGACTAAAAATGCCTTGCTTGGGATTGTAAAAGCAGATTTAACTAAACAAGTTTAAAAATGCTGAGCTTACATTAAAATGACTAAACCGAGGAGAAAAGATAAGAGTTGGCATTTGTCAGAGATGCTATTAAAATGATGTACTTCAAGTCCTTAAAACTTTTTAACTTCCTTAAAAATGCTTTAGCATTAGAGATACGTACGAAAGCGAAAGCAAAAAAGTATAACAAAGTTTACGAAATACCCATTAAGTTAGGGAAACATTTATCGATTATAAAATACGTTTTAAAATATTTATAAAAATCTGGGAGTAGAACGAAATCCAACTTTTTATTAGCTGTCGTCCTGTTTTCAAAATTATTCAATAAGGAACGAGCGATCAAAGAAAATACTTCCAAGGAAATCGCCAAACTGAATTTCACATTTTCTGGCGTATCGAAAATCTTTTTAAAGAGATTTTACAGCTTTCAAGGCGTATTTTTACACCTAAAGCAACAAAACGTGACGGTTATGTAATACGTTATCGACTTCTAAAATTAAACATGTGGTTTTCAATCTTGCTATAAAGCCATAAATAAGCTGAAAAAAATAAGGAAAACAAATTTAAGAACATCTGAACAGCGTTAATTCTGAACTTACAATGCATAGAAAAGGTTTAAGATTTTAAAAGAACGTTTCCGGGTTGGCACCGTGTCAATGTTGAGATAAAGGAAAACAATTTTTCACCCACTTTCTTAAGGGTTTCTTCAGGAAGAAAATGGAGGCAATAAAAGAGCATGATAACTCCACGTGTGAACCACACTCTTTTAGCAAGAGGAAGAAGGTTTTCGCCTCTGGCTTCTTCCTCTTGCTAAAAGAGTTTCGCTTCTGGCTTGGTTACCGTGTTCATCCTCTTGAAGGGCACCGTAACTCAACTTCTTAACCAAGCCAGAGGCTAAACCCTTCTCAGAAGATTGTTGCCTCTGGCTTCTTCCTGTTGCTAAAAGAGTTTCGCCTTTGACTTAATTCATAAGTTGAGTTATCATGCACTCGCGGTCTTCTTGAACGGCACCGTAACTCAACTTGTGAATCAAGCCAGACGCTAAACCCTCTGGCTTCTTCCTCTAGCTAAAAGAGTTTCTCTGCCTCTGGCTTGGTTCACAAGTTGAGTTACCTCGCCTACCTTCATCTTGAAGGACACTGTAACTCAACTTGTGAACCAAGCCAGAGGCGAAAGTTTTCCTCTGACTTCTTCCTCTTGCTAAAAGAATTTCGCCTCTGGCTTGGTTCACACATTGAGTTACTGTGCTGTTTCAATGTCCCCTTTTCCTCCTGATACAGTCCCATTCTCAACAATGACATGGTTCCAACCCGAAAAACGTTCTGTAAACACTGACATTGACCGTCGAACTCTTCGAATTCAAGATTCAAGGTTACACATAGAAAAACATTTGTTATGTAGCTTTCATTTTAACTGAAATGTAATGTAATAAAATATTACAATCTATGTTTTCGTCATACAATTACTGAACTTTAACATTATTCCGTAGGCATATTCGTATATATTTTTAAAGCTGTTAGAAATTCGAACCAGTAATTTGCATAGCACTTTCCATGGTAAACTTTATGTCGCTGCGCCCTTATAATATGCCTACCTCATACAAATCCCCAATGAAATTTTGTTGTTATACGTCAGTTTTAATTTAGTAAAATTAACTAAAGTAAAGGAAAATAAAAACCGTTCCTAATGGCAGTCTGCTGATTTTACTTTACCGTAGTGGCACACCTGATGCGTTAAAATTTTTATTGAAAAAGTCTCTGTTTTTGCAATTAAGAGACGACAAATTCTTTATAGAAACACCACTATGGCTGCTCCTTCAGATTTCCCCGATAAGAAACGAGCGAGATTTAGTCGTCCTATTTCTCCTCACATTTCGGGACATAACCGCCCTGAAACAGCCTATCGAAACCGACGATGCGAAGGGAGGTTAGTAAAGCTAACGAGTAAGAAAAAATTCGAAAATTATGAAAGCCCCCATCATTGTTTTTTCAGGATTATCAAAATTTGCGAAGCTGGCACGTTCGGTAACGAGAAGTCGATCAGTTCTCGTTTCCCAATTTTCATCCCATGTTCCCAATATAAAAGACACAACGAAGCAGTCGCATCTGGCACAAGTCAGTAGAAAACAACGCATTCGATTTGGAATTATCCTAACTAATATTACGTCTTTTTGCATGCTGCCTTGGAATTCTCTGTTTGTAAAAACGTTTTGTTTTAAATTTGTACCGTTTGTTTACAAAAAAGATGATGAGTTTAAGCGCAGACATCATGCCGCAATACCGCCAGGAAGCCCCGAAAACACCTCCGCATATTCTGCTGCACTATTGCGCCTTCAAAGCCATTTGGGATTGGATAATTTTATGTCTTACTTTCTACACCGCCATCATGGTTCCTTACAACGTCGCCTTCAAAAACAAGACTTCCGAGGACGTTTCCCTTCTGGTCGTCGATTCCATTGTAGATGTGATATTTTTCATAGACATCGTCTTAAATTTTCATACCACCTTCGTTGGCCCAGGAGGTGAAGTCGTTTCGGACCCTAAGGTAATAAGAAAGAACTACTTAAGAAGCTGGTTCGTCATCGATTTGCTTAGCTGCCTACCGTACGACGTCTTTAATGCCTTTGATCACGACGAAGACGTAAGTACCTTCAACTATTAACGTTATATTAGTCTGGGAGTTTAACCCGGGTCGCATATTTCCTTCAAACTTCCAACATGAAAGGAACAATGCAACCCGGAATGAGAAATACGTCGATATCAAATGCTTTGATTTACATCTGAGTCGGTATTCTTGAACCTTGCCTTAGAAATTCCTACACTTTATTGGATCAAATGACAAATGTGGCCGCAGGCTTCATTTATCCAATAATTATTATGACCATATGCAAATATTCGGTAATGAAGCCTGTTGCATTAACAGCAACAAATTCAACCACCATAACACAGGTAAATTAGATTAGGAATGGATGTGCAATCAATATGCAGTCGGAAG
Organism: Melanotus villosus; assembly: GCA_963082815.1. NCBI lineage: Eukaryota > Metazoa > Arthropoda > Insecta > Coleoptera > Elateridae > Melanotus > Melanotus villosus. The sequence continues at coordinate 13,266,084 of OY720421.1, forward strand.
CGAGTTGTTAAATTTATTATACTGTTCTGTTGCCCAGTCAAGCAACAAAGCATTATTCTACTTTTAATATACAGTCTCACTTTAGTTTTTAATGAAATTTCGAATTTAGCTTATTTGAACGATTCTGAACAACTTTTATTAACCAGATTTTTTGATAAAAAAATCCCTAATACGACTTCTTCAATTTTGCTGTTTATTTGCTTTAAATCGTAGTAGGCTAGCATTTTACCGTGAAGGGAAAGTAACATACCCTAAAAGTACAATTTAGTGGGAGGTATAATCAGAAAAAAGAAATTTTTGAAATCGATAATATATAAAAAAAATACTGGGGTGGTGCCGTCTAAAGTGAGACACACTGTAGATGAGAATAAAATCATTTGTATGTTAAAAAAGAATTATTTATCTTTCAAAGTTCTTCAAAAATTCTGAAAATGTGTATATTTAAGAATGCAAATCACAAAATATATATTATTAACTTGATGTGACACAGTAGATGAAATAAAAAATTAAATATGGATGCAAAGTACCAAGAAGGGTTGCTAATACTGTACTTTGTAGTCAAAGAGAAGACGAAATGTACAACGATTATGTGTAATAAGACCATAAAACGTGACACACCGTGATAATAGTGTTATTATAATCATTTTGAATATTTTAAACCCATTCTAAAGAACGTAATTAAACAAATGTAGAAGGAATGCAGAAAAATGTATAGAAAATGAAACTTAATTAGATAATCAAATTGGTGGAGCAAATTAAAAACTGCAGGATTAACTTAAAAACACAAACCTGATTGATATTAAAAACAACCTGAACACTTGCTGTAAACATACGAAATTCCGTAGGAAAAATATTTGTTTTTCTAGCAGGTGCTAAATCTTTATAGTCAGTCGGTATCATAACGAAAAACTGTCAGTATCTATGTACTCCCCAAAATTAAATTAGGGGCGCCTGAATCCTTCATACTTATACCGTTAAAATGAAACGAAAACTTTGACAAAGCAAATATATGAAAAATTCAAAATATAAATTGGTTAATGCTAATCTAAATCCACGTACGTCACTCCGGAAATTAATTTTTGCTCGACATCCTTATAAATGAACATCGAAGTGAGAGTTTCATTTTATAATTTTTATGTATAAATTATAATCTTGACTTTGGTAAAACCTAGAAATTGTTTAAATTCGTTTTACGCAAACTCTTAATATACTGGGTGTCTGGGTGATTCATAATTGGAATAGGCAACCCAACTTAAAAATTCATAAATAACGTCGATTTATGTTGAGCCTCAATCAAATTTATAAAATGAGTGGCTTACTTCAGAATGACAATTGCAGTTGAAGCTTTTAAGGTGAATCGCCCAGTATTTTTGATATTTTGCAGAATAATTTTGTCAACTTGAACTACAACACAAAAAGCTCAAAATTGAATGTGTAAATTCAGCAATGTTACATGATTTCAACCAAATTTGGTTAAATCCCATTAAGAATATTCGGTCTAGATTATTAGGGAAAGAACCTTGAGTGACCTTCAGATAGTAATCGAAACAGACTTTATTGGAATTTTTTATGGAGTACATCATAATAATTAAAGGGCATTGTTTATCATATTTTCATGTACGTAATACCTACTTGTGTTTGCTATTACAAAAATTCTTAATTGCTAAATAATAGATTAAGTTAGAATTGCATATTATAATGCGTTATTTATTTTTCATAACCAATGTCCAAATAATGCTGCTTACAAGCTGAGAGGAAGAGCTTTAATTACTTATTAATTTAATTAGCTGCTTAATTAGAAACTGAAAGCTTTCAAGACAATTTAAGTATGAAATTATGTAGGTAGCTATATCGAATTATCTAATTTTTTTTAGTAGAAAATTTTTAATAAAAGTATAAAATTATGAGGAAAAGGGTGAAAGATAACAAAATAAGAGATATGCGTATCAGTCGCTTGAGTTTAACGTCACGGTTGTCATCTATATCAATCGAACAACGCTCTTCGAAAAACTTTGCAAGAAAGGAAAAGTTTTGTTAAGCATATAACTTTATATCGTAAAAACTATAAGACGAATTTATTCTTTTCAGGGAATCGGAAGCTTATTTAGTGCTTTAAAAGTAGTCCGTTTATTGCGATTGGGAAGAGTGGTGAGAAAACTCGACAGATATTTGGAGTATGGGGCGGCGATGTTGATATTACTTTTGTGTTTCTACATGTTGGTAGCTCACTGGTTAGCTTGTATTTGGTACTCGATCGGCCGTTCCGATGCCGATAATGGAGTTCAATACAGCTGGCTCTGGAAATTGGCCAATGTTACACAAAGCCCTTATTCGTACGAGTGGTCAAATAATTCTGATAGCGCGGTGCTCACAAATGGACCCTCGAGAAAGGCAATGTATGTTACTGCGCTCTATTTTACCATGACGTGTATGACCTCCGTGGGATTTGGAAATGTTGCCGCCGAAACCGACAACGAAAGGATTTTTACCATCTGCATGATGATTATTGCAGGTAATAATAATACGTTCGCGCTTGTAACACCACTGCATAAACTCAAAACCCCAATTCACTTTATTATGTTATGTGAAACGAATAAATTAGTTATGTCTCTTTATTACCAAGTTAATTAATCGCTTTGTACAACCGAACCGCGGCACCATAATGAATCGAAATTCGAAGAATTAAAGTGGGCTAAAACAACAGCGTTTGCATGATAAATATTGAACGAAATGACAAAAGTTGAAGTTACCCACCCCTATTTTATAGAAACATCCATTCAGGGCTACTGAACTTTTCTAAAGCTTTTTCGAACATACAAATAATACGGTTAACCTTAATTGACACGGAACGAAAACGGTCTAATAATTCTTACTTACTTCAAAAACTCGTTTACATAATTAGACGAAAACTTATCAGTTGGATTAAACTGGACAATTTAGTCTGTTTCCAATTTTCCTGGTCTTTGGCTGTTTCCCCCCCTTCGGTTTATTTCCTAACTCCGCCTAAATACCTTAATCCCCCTGCTGAATATTCCATCAACGGGAAACAGACTAACATATTTGCGTAGCGAAATATAAGGTTTAAATTACTTTTTGTCTGCTTTATATAAACGTTTTCGTTATTCCAGCATTTGACGAGAAAATGATACATTAATCAAATTAAAAAGTCAGCATGGTTTTCATTTCTCCCCGTGATGCACGCACGTTCCTTCTCTGTTAGTTTTCATCATCAAAAACTAACAATCATGAAAAATTTAGTAGGTAATAAACTTTTAGAGAAATACAAAAAGAACACAAAAGAAATTACGATCAATTTCTGGAAGATGTTTTTAAATACATCTACAAGTATTTTGAGTTAGCCCTTTTATAATTTGCATAGGTTTTCTAAAACTAAATTCTGGAAAAAATTAAATATCATATTAACAAATAATTTTCAGTTAGTTAATTTTGAATTAAATTTTAACGATATGTTTGTTTCTTCGCTTTTTATTAAAAACTTTCCAATAAAACCTAGAAGGGGAGGACGTTGAGTTAAATTTACTCCCAGTGTAGGCTGTATTATAGCCTACGACATTAAAGTCTCTAAAACGATTATCTTAAAATAGTAGCTTTTATGTCGGAACCTTTGTGTTCACTATCCAACCTAAAATTTACTGATCATTGTGGCCTACATCGTCCATGGTGTCACATTTTACAAAGACGGTTTAATTCTAAAAATGGGTCTTTTGGTTTTATGCTTAGCAGTGGATGTTTAGCGTTAATGACTCTGTTGCTAATTATCAGGTTTATTGTCTAATAAAGAAAGTGCTTCTCTACAGCTCTGCTTTACGCTACGATCTTCGGTCATGTAACAACGATAATACAGCAAATGACGAGTGCCACAGCAAAATACCACGACATGCTAAATAACGTCAGAGAATTTATGAAACTCCACGAAGTTCCAAAAGCGTTGTCCGAGCGTGTAATGGATTACGTGGTTTCAACATGGGCAATGACGAAAGGTCTGGATCAAGACAAGGTAAACAATCAGCTTCAGTAAGAACAAAAATTTTATAGTCATGCACCGTTTTTCCTCAAATTTGCCGTTTCAAATTGGTTTCCTTTCTAATAATATTTTTATATCTTTGTTTGTTAGACGTACCTACCCTTTTTCCCTTTCAAAACAACGTTTTGTCTGTCAACAGTAAATCTAAATGTGAATTTTTCCACCAGGTATTGAACTTCTGTCCGAAAGATATGAAAGCGGATATATGCGTTCACTTGAACCGAAAAGTATTCAACGAGCATCCAGCGTTCAGACTTGCATCAGATGGGTGCCTTAGGGCGTTAGCAATGCATTTTACAATGTCGCATTCTGCTCCAGGGGATCTGCTCTACCACACCGGGGAATCTATCGATTCCTTATGTTTTATAGTTACGGGTTCGTTAGAAGTTATACAAGACGACGAAGTCGTCGCAATATTAGGTAAAAATAAGTTGGAAAAACGAGGTACATTTCTAACTCGATCTTAATCTGTTCGATACAGGTAAAGGTGATGTATTTGGGGATTCGTTTTGGAAAGATAATGCCGTCGGCCAATCGGCGGCGAACGTTCGTGCTTTAACTTATTGTGATCTTCATATGATAAAAAGAGACAAACTGTTAGAAGTGTTAGATTTTTATCACGCGTTCGCGAATAGCTTTGCTAGAAACTTAATTCTAACTTATAACTTAAGACATCGTTTAATTTTTCGTAAAGTGGCGGATGTTAAAAAAGAAAAGGAATTAGCGGAGAGGCGGAAAAACGAGCCGCAACTAGACCAGAATCAACATCACCTCGTCCGAAAAATCTTCTCGAAATTCAGAGGGGATAGAACGCAACACACTCCTCCGGCGGCTCTTCCTTCGTCCGACGTCGAAAAGGGCGAAGACGGCGACAAACCAATAGTGCGGGTGACATCCGCGGCGGCAAAATTATCCTCGGTTGCTGAAAAGGATGACACCAGCAGTAGCGGAGGAATTACGACAAAGGTAGCGCGTCCTTGCACCGCTCGTACAAGTAAATGGGGTCGTCTTCTGGGCTCCTCGAGTCTAGATTCGGCTTCCGAAGGCTCCGCACAAGTTCCGACGTTTACTCGTAGTCTAAGTGCGAGGGACACCTCCAAAGATAGGCCTAGTTCGTCTTCCTCGGGGAGTTCCGGAGGCCAACCTCCGACAGGCGGTTCCGGAAACAAAGTTTTTCCCAAACTTCAGAAAATGTCGACGACCTCCAGTCCCGGCATCATGAGACAAGACACGATAGAAGAGATCGTAGAAATCGAAACTCCGCGTCTCCGAAATTTAAGCTTAAGAAAGATGGAAAGTTACGATAGCGGACTGAGAGATCCTGCTGCTGCTCACTTTTATCAACAACCCGTCCCAGATATAATCGCGCCTCCAGAGTACAAAGAATTAATGACGAACATAATGGACTTCAAGGTCGATGTGAAGCTCGAAATTCAGAGGTTAAACCAAAAAATGGGAAGGATGGAGGACCTGCTTTCGGAACTCTTGAAAAAGATAACCGCCGAAAGCGGTTCAAGTTCGCAGTCGCCCCAGGGTGACGCGGAGTTACCGAAGAAAAAGTCTTCCAGTGGGGCTCCAGAACGGCCTACGGAATTGATACCAAGTACGTCGGAAGGAACAGGGTTAGGACCTATTATATTAAGGAAACGAAGGTCGAAAGCTAGTAGAATAAAGGGAGCGGCCCCTCAAGTACCGACACCTCCGGGCGGTGGAAAGATGGCTTCGCCGGAAAGCTTGACCGCAAGTCCAACGGAAACGACGAGAATGCTGGACGAGCCCGCACAGACGCCGTCCTCTAGAAAGACCAAAGATTTTGTCTAGCGATAGTTAATTTAAAATAATAAATAAATAAACGAACATTGTAAAGCAACTAGTTTGACGCCTGCCACTAAATTAGATAGCTGAATAAATTATTCTAACGTTATTTTAACACTTTCTGAATTCTGTAAATAATCAGCTTTAGAATGACGTTAGGTCAAAAGTTTCGTACGATCATTAAATTAATGATATATACGAATTTTGACCGATGATGCCTTGTACCTGCGCTAAGCGGTTGGATAGTCTTTAAAAATCACGCTTATAAGTGCTATCTTCATATTAAATAACACCAATCAGTCTTTGTGCAACTGGAATTTTAAACAAAAAAAAAATAAAAGAAAAACGCGAACGATACTCCCCATTCACTCCTTCTCCGGTCAATTTATTTATATTCCGAAAGTAACAACTACGAATTTCCACGGCAAATGTTACTACGAAGCTTTGAAAGAAACGCGGCATCAATCCTCTTCTCAACCTTATTTTTCTGTGATATTAACAAAGCAACTTTACGGAGCAAAATATATAAATGTAAAGTGTATATTACAAAAGGGTTGTACAAATTTTTAGGTTGTTAAATGTTTGCCAGTCAAATCCGCAACTCTTAGCAATATTGGCGTAATTCTAAACATATAGCATTAAGACACGTGTTGAGATTGAAAGAATTTACATATTTCACTGGCATGACAACACTTATCACGTTAACAGGTGGCTTCTGTTTTAAATACAAAGTCGAAGTAATATTCGTACATTGTTACATTTTACTTTGTACCTTTTTTAAACGAAAGATTTGCTCATTTTAAAATTACAAAATTAATTAAGGCTTTACGTAGGTACTGCGTTTCCAAGCAATTTTATAATATTTCTGAACGCACCATAGTTAACAAGTTGAATATTATCATCATCGAGATTATTAAGGCTGTATTTATCAGTTTTATTAATATGCTGTAATCCATTCGCATTTCATTTTAGGTTTTAGTTGTTGACCATTTTTCTTTTAAATTGCTGCTATTTTTTACATATATTGTTAGCAATTTTTAGAGCTTACCAAGCCATCGTCACTATTCGTCGTATTTAAAAAGAAATTATAAAAATACAAAAAGCTAAAAACTGAAATGTAAAAAATGGCAGCAAAGAATCAAAATGTGAATGGATTATAAAATTGAATTGAATGCTGGTTTTGAATGATTCGCTTGCAAGTAATTTCGGTACGAGAACGTTACGAATTTGGTCATTTAGCGATAGATATATTTAGCGATTAGTATTACTTGCCCAAATTTAGTAAAAACTTCTTTAACCTTCCATAAATTAAGTTTTGAATTTAACAGTTAGATATAATATTAGTCTCTATTAATAAAGTAGAAATTGCTTTTACTGAAATTCTATTTTTAAAAGCGTACCTCCAAAATCTAAGCTCATTCACAAAACAAGCATAAATGCCTTCATCATTACTTCGACTTAGGATTAGAACAGTTCGAATGTTTTTAATCTGTCAGGAAGAAATGGAAAACAAAGTCCAACTAAAATTATTGTTAGATAATAAAATCGACAGCATATAACAAATGTATAAAATAGATTTGTCATTAATTAGTTAGAAGGTACTGCGTACTGCTGAATCTTATGTACCTATTATGATTAATTATACGCTTACAATTTAATAAATTCGGCCATTATTATTTCATCCCTCACTAAACTCCATGAACCTAATAACACCTTCCTTCAAACTTTGACATTAATTCAGATTATCCCAAACTGGGAATGATGTTGCAGTTAAGCAAGAGCATTGATTGATGTAAAATTTACATTTTTTTTAATTCTGAACCAAAAGAAATTAAATTGCACATATGCCTTGAAAGTTCCAAGTGCAACAATGTTAAAAAAACATGAAACAAACCTAACACAAGCATTTTTAATTAATTTTAAGGTTGGGTAAATCGCTGGAAATTTCTAAATATATTCGTCATTCAGAACGTACTATAGAGCAAGCGGAGGAACGCTAAGTTCGAGCCCTGCGCAAATTTACACTTACAGCAAAGCGATATCTGCAAATCTAGAATTGTCTGTTCTGTTACTCTGCTATTATTTACGCTTCCACTTTAACCGAAATTGATATTTCATAGGCTGAGGACGTGATTAAGTAGGGGACCGGCGACCGAAAAGGGTTTAGGCTGACCAAACAAAATTTAATAATGAAACAAATATGATATATTTTACCACTCTAAAATGGGTCTTAGATTATCATAAAATAAAGTTTTTGGTTTAAAAATAGCATTCGGCTATGAATAAAAGACAATAATTTGACTAAACTTAAATACCGTGAGTTCAAAAAGTTTTTACGTAAGGGTTGCCCATGAGACACAAAAGTAATGTCTACTGCAAGATTTAGAACCTTTGTTTTTACAATTTTATTGAAATTTGCACAACAGTACTATGCCAGCAACACAATGATGACAGTTAATAAATTCTAAATCTTGCAATTGACATTATTTTTGTGTCTCATGCGCAATCCTTATGTAAAGACTTTTTGAACTCACGGTATAAAAAATATAAGATCAAAAAATATAATTGTCCTCTCCGTTTTTAGTATTAGTAGCTAGCTGACTTAAATCTTCCTCTTCAGCATTTGAGCATGCTTCATGCCCTCATCCGTGACAGTCACTGTACTGAATCCAACCCTCTTTAGCTCTTGAGTGCAAATAGAAGTACGAGAGTTACAAAACATGCAAGCCTCGTCAGATGACGACATAACTGGTTCTTGAAGCTTTATTTTCTTTGCTTTTCGACTTTAAGGTTTCATCACAAGCATAGGTTTCTTAGGTATCTTAAACAAATTTCTATTTGGTTTATTCTTTTTTCCGTTCCGTTACTGTTCTTCAGCTTCTAATTCTCATTTGTATGAGGATAAGCTAGGTACTGCAGTTTTACCTTTTCTCTTTTGATCTTTTTTCTCTTTATCCATTCTCCTTCTTAGGGAGGAGACATTAATATTTTTGACAAAATAACAAAAGCTGAGACACATGTCTTACTTGTTTCAACCTCCGACGTTTCCTATTGCAAAGGTATGTCATTAACCGATCTTTCCGTGGTCTCCGAAGATGCGTACAGAGATGTTGAAAGGATATATTTCGGTTTTTTGAAACCCCTTGATTGCCTCTCGTAAAAGCAGCGTTAAACAGATTTCCTATCTGATAAATTGTCACGTAGCGTCCAGGGTGAGCCATTTTCTGACCTCTTGTTAATAGAAGGTACTCAGTGGTGCCATGAAGGACACATCGAGCGGCTTCAGCCGATGTGTTGTATTGAAAGCACAACAAGGTACCTTTCCCATGCAAGAGTAATAAGCTCTAAGGTTTTCGCATGGGAATTGTGGCCATCGAGAATTTATTAATATCACCGACTTTTCAGGTATGGATTATGGAATGAGAAAATTCAACGAATCTTTTAAACCAAACAATGAAGGTATCCTTGTTAATCCAGCCACTCTCATGGTATACGGCTAATGAGCCGGGTGGGATGTCATCAGTGGCGTGGCGTCCATGCATGCAATAGAAGACTTTAATTTTGTTACAAAAATTAGCTGTAAATAATAGTAATAGCTTGTTTTATTGGTTATACATAAATAAAACTAATGTAACTCAAGAAAACACGCAACTTACGCTGAATTTAAACTGATAAATTAGAATTATAAAATGCATGGATGCAACTCGAATGCCTGCTTCCAATATAGCTCAGATCGTGTATTTCCGTGTTACATCGGAGGGATTTCGTACGCAAAAATGTACTGGGCTTGGATGCAGTTCGAACGTCTGCTTATTTCAGATTATAACGTTATTAAGCTGGTTGAATTGGGTTAAATTAAACAGCAAATGCGAGATTGAAATATTGAATTTGTCATTTATATTTGATTATCTTACTTATTTATTCTTTTATTTATTTAAAGGTTTAACAATATAGCTTTGTCATACAGAATTTGATTTAACCACAGGGGCGGCTTGTCTATAGGGGCCTTAGGGGCCGGGCTCCACCTGTATTGATATTATGTACTTATAAGTAGTAGTTTTAAAAATATGTTTCTTGTAATTATTATTTTTTTATCTATTTCCAACACGTTTTATTGTTTAATTAAAAAAATTACTATAGTATTTTGTGACAATATTGTATCATGCGACTTAGTACGGACTCTAGGGCCAGCCGTGGCCGTGTAGAGCACGGGGCATGGATGAGGCACGTGCACTAGAGATTACCAGGCGCAACGCTTATCTTGGGGCCCGTTTAGTCTGGCCCAGTTACATTGCGTTTTTACGTAAAAATAGCGTGCGATTCTTTGTTTTATTATTTTTTCCTCATGGTTGATGTGTTTTATTGTTTTTAGTGTGTTCAATTATTGTTGTCGTTTTTTGTTATAATTTGTTTTAAAGGTTAAATTTTTATTACGTCCGTAAACAATACATTTTAACTATGAACAAAATCGATAGTTTATGGGAAAAAAGTGGTTTTTGACCTCTGACGCCTGGCCCCACCTGTTTCTATTGTCACCAGCCGCCACTGGATTTAACCTTTATTGTTTAAATATATTACTTTAATTTAATAATTTATGATTTTGTTTTTTGTAATAATTTAATTTAGAGGATGAATATTATTTTATGTTCTGTTTTTTCCAATCAAATGCAAAATGCCCATTTAGTTTATTGTGTTGTTCTAGTCAACATTTATTTATTGTTCATCTTCTGTAATTTTAAAACTTTTTTTTGTAATTAGTATTTCGCTTAGAGTACTTGTGTGTTTTGGTTTTCCCTAAATAGGCCAAACAACCCACAGGATGCAGCCTTTGGATGTGGCTTTTTTCAAGCCTTTAGGAACCTATTACATTCAAGCTCAAGAAAAATTGCTTCGTCAGCACGTAGGACAAACAATCACGGTGCATCATGTAGCTTCCCTCTTCTCCGAAGCATATGGCAAGGCAGCCACAATAGAAACTGCAGCAAATGCGTCAGGAATTTGGCCAGTAGATAGAAACATCTTCAAGGACCACGACTTTGCAGCTGCTGATGCGCTAATAGAAGCTTCAGTTGAAAATAACGCTCCAGTGGAAGTTGAAAGAAATGATCAACTCAAATTGAAAGAAACGCTAAACGAGATCTTTCCACTGCCTACGCCTTCAAGTTCAGGTACGAGAAAACGACGTTCCACAAGACAACAGGATGCTGCTATCCTAACGAGTTCACCCTACAAACAAGACTTAGAAGCAAAAAAGGATGCTTGCAAAAACCAAGAAGACTTTCAGGGGAAGAAAGAGGGTCGTAAAAAGCCAAAAATAATTAAAGTTAAAAAACGCTTAGTTGAAGAAGAAGATAATGATGACGACGAAGACGATTACGAAGAAGAAAGCGAGTTATCCGGTGGTGCAGACTTCGTCGAAAATGAAAGTTTAGAAAATTTTGATACAACTGCATTAAAATTAAATGATTTTGTGTTGGTATGTTTGCAGGACCAAAAAGAAAAGGAGCTATATTTTGTTGGAAAAATAATAAATGAGAAGGAAGGTGAGAGTAATGAATTCGAAGTATCATTTATGAGGAAAGCTGTGAAGAAAACGAATTCTTTTGTTTTTCCAAACATGCCAGATGAAGTCTGCGTGTCGGGTGAGCAAATCAAAATGAAATTGCTGACACCAGAAATGCACGGTCAGACCAAACGGCAGATGTCGTATATCACATTTGACGTTGACTTCGATTGTTATAACATAACCATTCGTTGAATAAAAATAAATAATTTGTGAAATTCCATTGTTTTTTCTAACCTGTATTCTTTTCCTTTTTAACAAAATGCAATGTATTATAATAGCATTACTATACAATATACAGGCTGTTTGATAAAAAACGGAGCAAGCCGTAGCACTCTTATTTATTAACTGATTGTAATAAAAAAAATGTTTGGTCTAAGAACTCATAAAAATCTACATTTTGCCGTAAAAAAATTTTTTTTTCGGCCTCATTGGTTAAGCGTGGTGACGTCATGATGAATTTTTTAAATTACACCCTATATATTTTTTTAGATATTCTCATAGAGAATTTTTTTCTCTTTTCAACCGTATAAATATTTCATATGGTTGCATAATAAAACTTTCGAGTTAAAGACAAAAAACCAATACAAGCCAGTAGGCCATTAAATTAGCAAAAAGATGCCAGCTATGCGTAACTCGCGATGGTGCCCAATTTGAACAATACCTGTAGTTTCCATTTCTTGTGTTTTTTTTTGTTTTAATAGTTTTCATCTGTTTAATGTATTTTAACATGGCACACTCGATTTGTTCAAAGTTGCTAGAATAAACGTTCGTAATGTTTCAGTCTTGTACCTATTGGTTTTTTGTCTTTAACTCGAAAATTTTATTATGCAACGGTTGAAAAGAGAAAAAAATTCTCTATGAGAATATCTAAAAAAATATATAGAGTGTAATTTAAAAAAATTCATCATGACGTCACCACGCTTAACCAATGAGGCCGAAAAAAAAATTTTTTACGGCAAAATGTAGATTTTTATGAGTTATAAGACCAAACATTTTTTTTATTAAAATCAGTTCATAAATAAGAGTGCTACGGCTTGCTCCGTTTTTTATCAAACAGCCTGTATATTTGCCGTTACAGGCCATTATGGCCCAGGGCTTTTTGTACAATTTGTTTCCATTCTTTCCTATTTTGTAATTTTGTTGCCCAGTCTGTTACACCTAATGTCTGTAAGTCTCTTTTAGCACTGTCCAACCATCTTTGCCTTGGTCTTCCTCGTCTTTTATCCTCTATTAACCTTCCGTGCAGCACTTTTTTTGTTATTTTTCTCCGTCTAATCTTTCCACGTGGCCGAACCATCTTAACCTTTGCGCCTTCACCTCATTTGTTATGTTTGGTTGACCATACAAATGTAGCACTTCCTCGTTGTTTCTTCTTTCCCACCCTTCTTCCGTTCTTTTCCCTCCAAAAATCCTACGTAATATTTTCCGTTCCCAAATCTCTATTTGATTTTGATCTGCTTTATTTAAAACCCAAGTCTCACTAGCGTACGTGACAGTTGGGCGTATTACTGTTTTGTAAATTCTAAGCTTAGTGTTTCTCGATACATTTCTTGCACTTAACACCTCACTTAATGCACCCGCGCATCTATCCCCTTTTGTTACACGATGCTTTATTTCTACGCTGTTATCACCTCTGTCTGTAATTAGCACTCCCAAGAACACAAAACTTTTAACTTTTGCACACCTTAACACACGGTTGTTTTCTAGTTTAATAGATATTCTTTCAACTTCTCCGGTTTCTTCCCTTCCTCCCTTCCCCATTTCCATATATTTTGTCTTTTCCTGGTTTATCTGTAATCCCATTATCATCGCCTCTTTTTCTAGCACTCTTACAGTTTTTTTCAGCTCTTTTTTGGATCTTGCTACTATAGTAACATCGTCCGCATATGCGAGTAGCTGGTGACTTTTAGAAAATACTGTCCCGATTCTGTTCAGCTTACTTCTTCTTATAATTATCTCCAGTACGATATTGAAGAGGGTACATGATAAAGGGTCCCCTTGTCGCAGCCCTTTTTTTACTTCAAAACTTGCCGATATGTTCCCATGCACTCTAACTTTGTTCTCCGTATCATGCAGTGTCATTTGTACTAATCTTATTAACTTTGGAGGTATTCCTACTTCGCTCATTGCGCTGTATAGCTGTTTCCTGTTAACAGAGTCGTACGCTTGACGAAAATCTATGAAAAGAACGTATAGGTCCACCTTATGCTCGTAGCACAGCGTTTGAATTTGTTTCAAAGAAAATATCTGGTCCATAACTGATCTATTTGCTCTAAAACCACACTGGTACTCACCTATCAATTTCTCTGTATGTCTATTCAGCCTGTTTTTAATCACGTGTGCTAGAATTTTGTAGGTAGTGTCCAGTAGAGCAATTCCCCTATAATTATTACACTCGGTTTTGTCGCCTTTTTTGTATATAGGTGATATTAAGGCATTTGACCAACTCGCCGGCATGATTTCTGTGATCCATATTTCTCGGAGTAGTTCGTATATTCTTTTCCCCAGTACTTCTCCGCCGTGCTTTATTACTTCTGCTGCTACCCCATTCTCTCCCGGACTTTTGTTTCCTTTCAGCTGGCTAATTATCTTTTGTACTTCTTCCTCCGTAGGTGGAATAGCATTACTATTATTAACAAAATGTTATATTCTAGTTTCTTCAATTTTCTTGTCTATTGTCCCTTATTTTTCATTTTTGAAGGGTTGCACAACTAGGTACCAATTAGGATACTAGTGGTACACAATATTAGGCAACCAGTGTCCTAATATGTACCATTTGCAGTTACTCTGAAAAGGCACTGCTGCTTCATTGAAGTAATCGTGACAGCATTTTAACAAAGGACATGTGATACAACAAATATATAGCTACTGGAATCTGATGTCTTTGTTCAAAAATTATAATCTATACGTTTGGTAAAAAATAAGAAGTGAAATGTGGTACGAATTAGGCAACCTTCCCCTATGTACGTGTGGTACCACGACCCTGAAGTGATTTAGATGTGTGGAAAGCTAGTGGCATCAATAGCAATGGTCAAGAGGGTGAAAGAAGTAATTAAAGCTAAAGGGGGTCGCATTCACTACTACACTATTAAACAAATAAATATTTTAGTTGTGTCTTTGTTACTGTATTTTCTATTCTCCCAACTAATTCGCACTGTTACTGTACAACAACGTTTTATTGTCAAGGGAGAAAACGAAAATGTTGAAAATTTTGTGGAAACTGCAGAGCTTGCGACATCTGTATGTTAATCAAGGTAAGTAACAGGTAACGAAGTTGAAAGCATCAAGAATTCCATGGAAATCCTGCAGAATTCTTAGAACGAAATTCTACCTAATTCGTTTCACGTTAATACAAGCTACCAGTTAGAAGGTGGCGCTAGTGTCCGCATTTGGAAGGGCTATTAAATGAGCTAAAATTATATTCAACAGTAATTATCATCCAGACCGTGTTATCGTGATCTAAATTATTATTAGCATTAACAACATGTCACCTAAAATACGCCTTAAAGGAAAAACATGTTTGGCGTTAAATAAATTTTCATATAGAAATAAAAAGTTGTCTTTCTGGCAAAACAATTATTTTTAAATAATTACTAAAACACGCAATCTTTTTTTATGAATTGTATTACATTAAAAGCTCGAATTTACAACGCTCGTTTAAATATTAAATTTCAGTTAAAACTGTAACTTTTAATGATAAATTTACATGAAATTGATCTTGTTTTACAATTTGTTTTATTTTTAAAACGCTCTAAAACCGAATTTGGATTTCATTATAATAATTAAATGAATCAGTGAATTAATAATGTATTCCGACTGAATTTTAATAATATAAATTAACACAAATTAGTTTTCCAAGGTTGTACACAATTATCAGAAGCAACAGACTTTTCTGTACAAGTGTAGCATTAACATAATACCAATGTTAACAATTACGATGATAAGGCCAAGGTTAGATCCTATTTATACTTATACCGATTTCGTGCTTTATTACAAGCAAATAAAAGTCATTTTCGGAGAGGCAGCGGCACAATAACTAAGTGCATGTGGGAAACACCCACTTCGCTACTGTTACTAAAAATGAACAAGTAATTCAAGATAAAACAAAGATAAGCTTTTGTAATTATAACCACCAACATGGATTCTTAATTTTAAATTCCGATGCCCTTGAACGTGCTTCGTTAATCGCCTCGTTTTGCTGTATCCAGTTTGTTACTTCATTGGAAAATCTTTCTATATTTAACGACGTAATTTTTCGCCTTTTTTTACGTTAGCCTAAAATAATTTTGTCTTTAACTTTACAGTGGCAATTCACACAGTTTGATTATGAAACATTTTAACGATTCTTTAACCTTTTCAACTTGAAACTTTTTGCTCCAGTTTCGTTTTACGTTTGTTTCAAGTTATCAAGGTAAATTTCCTTAATTTGCTACCTTTACTGCGTTAGCATAAAGGTTATCGAGGCGCGAGCACTTTCGGCACGTAGCATTTTCTTAATTACGCTTTTTTATTATTTTGTGAAGCAATCCGTTCATTTTCTCGACCCTTCACCGACATTATTTATGCAAGGCACATATCGCATGAAAGTAAAATACAAGTTTTATGGATATTTTGGATAATAGGAAGTACCACTGGCGTCACGTATGTCTCAGTCTAATTCGAGTCAATGTAAACAACCTACTTTCCCTGTAGTCACTTAAGCGGAAAAACAGCAATTGTTATTGTTATAAAGCCACATTTATTTAAAACTACGATGTAAGAAATTAAATCGTTTTTACACAGAAAAAATATTATTCCAGCAAAAATAAAATCTGTTAGAATTTGCTTCCTCGTCGTTATTATTATGTCATTATATGAACAGTTAGATTGCAAACTAGTCAGAAATTAATAAATGGTTGAGCTCAAAGGTAATAAACCCACAACGTTCTGACCTTTTCTGCTCCTGCCTCACACATCCTAAAGGATGATACCAAGGTTTACAGAAATGCCTGAATAATACAGTAGCAAAGTAATAACTGTAAATTGGTAATTACGTTCAAATTTCTACGTTGTCTCGCGAATTTAACCTAGTTTAAATAAGAGTCGGTTTACGACTACACAAACGATATAATTTGTTACAGTTGTAATATTAATTAGTCGATAGCATACGGATTTTAAAACTCCTAGGGAAATTAATCGAGCTGTTGTTAATATACAAGGCAAATATTAAATACGAAACTCGTAAGAACTAATTTTCTGTTAAAGTTCTACAGCTAATTATCTGAATTCTCTTCCGCCTTGTCGTATCGGTTGTTTGGTTTCACTCGTGTGGATTGTCAACTATGCATCGAATCGCACATTAATTGCTCAAGTCTGTGTGATACCGAAAATTCTAAACAGACCATGCGTAGTTCCATATATTGGAATACCAAAATCGATTTGGGGGTTTATCCCAGTTCATTTTTATCTATTTTTTTTAGCTCGAATATGAAATCTATGATTAAAAATTCCAAACTTCATTATTTTGTTTATTTCATGTCTGAATAACGTTTTGCAAGCAAATTATTTTAACAGCAATTAACTTTAAAAGATAGGCATAACTAACAGATGATCTAAAGGAATTAGTTTTCAAAATTTATTTAATATAAAGCCCATCCAAAATAAACCGTCCGGCGGTAATTTGTGTCTGTGGATTTACTGACAAATGTTTAAAACAGAATAATTCATTCTGTTAATGAGTATAATATAGAAAAAGAATTAACTGTAAATGAAGTAAAGAAATGTTATTTTTTTGTCATAATTCGTCTTCTTCTTGGTGCCATATCATTTTCAGGACGTTGGCGAGGGGGATCAAAGCCACATTTTTAAACGACTTGGAACGTGTTAATTCTACAAAATTAAATTTAGTTTGAAAAAAATTCTATTGAAAATCATTTTATTTTTAGACTTTGATCATTTTGGGGTGTTAAATTAGGGTCTAAATAAAAACTAAACTTTTCGCAACATGATAGCAAAAGAATACAAATCAATCATTAAACTGTCGGTGTGAATATCCACACTGTAATTTTAAAACCTGAAAAAACTAACTCAAACAAAAGTTTGAAATATATTATAGAAAATCTGTCGGGTGTTCTTCATTATTCCCAGATATTTAGAAAACTTCCAAGGATAATAACATCATTAGGGAAATATTTGTTTTATCTTTTTGTGAAATTAAGTTGTAATAAAAGAAAAATCGAAAACTCGGCGTACTTTGTTGAGTATCACTCTTTCTATTTTTAAACAGATGTGTCTTGCCCATCACCTTGGCAAAGAGATTTATGGTCGCACTTTATTACACGTGCTTGGCTTTAGTATCAGAGGACAATGAAATCTACTTGTGAAGATTTAATTATTTTATATATTTAAGTTGGGAATTTCATTTGCTCCAATTAAATATTTCAGTAGGTGGTTCTCTTCTTTATAAGTGTACTGCCTACTAATTTTGTTATAAAGGAAGTATATATAATGCATGTGTGTTCTTAGTTGTATTTTTCCAGGCATACTAACTGATTGTCAAAGAGTCAAAGTAAAAGCAATGAAATATAGAAAAATATACCTAACTTAGTAGAATTTAAGCTAAACGTAAAGCTTTCACAGTTCACTTTACAAAGAGTAAATGCTGTGAGCAAAGATTTTAAAAGGACCAGAATAATTTAATAATTAAATAAAAATCAATAATAATTAACAGCAATAATGATATTAATATAGTTATTCAAACGTAAACAAGAGCGAGCCCCTGGAGTAAATACAATTTAATCTGCGTATCGGTACTAAATACCAGCACTATCAGTGCAGGAAACCTTTGGTAATGCAAGTTGATAACGGCTTGTTGTAAATTATTGTTAGAGGGATCATCATGTCAAAACCTCCGGATCCTGTTCCAGGACGAGTTGTTGCCAGGATCGATAATTCGTGTTTTGGGTATTATACGCCACAACTCGTGCGTTTTATTCAAACAGTGGCAAATTTTAGGTCGTGATTTATTAACCGAAATAGTGTTTTTACCGAAATTGTTTTAATTTATATTTAACGCGTCAGTTTTTCCAGCGCGTGTCATTAACCGATTTAAATAGGGACACAACGTGTAAAATTAACCCGAACAACAACAAAATTAAATGCTTACTTACCCTACTTCATCCAGGGTTTTGATGCCTCGATTTGAGGGGTTTAATTTCAAACTAAACTACATTCGCACGAGTATATGGATCCTGTTTCAGCGAGCACTATCTGAAATGGAAAACACTCATAAATCTACACATCCAAACCAAGTTTAAACGGAAACCGAATTAAATAAGTGCTAGAAAAACTCGAACAAATCCTCCTTAAAGAGAATTGAATTGCAAAATAGCTTTTGTATATTATTCGTTCGGCTATTTTGGGTATTAAGTTAAATTAAAAAAATTTTAACGGCGTATTTAGCTCATAAACACGTTAGGTTTTAAAAGTCACTGCGAAAATTCTGAATATAAACTCAACGCGGAAACACAAATAAAACACATTAAGTCGCTGAAAAAACAAACACTTATCCTACCATAAAAGATACGAAAGCAAATAAATAAATGAGTAAAACAACTAAATTTCAGCTGCTACACCATAACTTGTTATCATTTTATTAAACCTTTTCATAATAAATATTAATTTTATGTTAGGTAGCCTAACTTAAAATTATTTTTATTTACAAATATGAAACTGAAATAATTACTAACCCAAAAAGGCAGAAATTTCACTTTAAACTATCGCCCTTTTACATAAATGTAAATAATTAAAATACATATATTCTTTAATAATAAAGCTATGACACATTATGTGAGTCATAAAACTGCTTCCTGCTTCGCGCTGTATTCATTTAAGACAAACTCCTTTCCTTAATCAAAATTACTTGAAACCACTTGTAAGCAAAGATTAATGTTTCACAGCCACTTTTTTGTAATTTTAATTTAAATATTTCAACTTAAACAAATGAAAAACCTGAGCAAATAAATAAAATACCAAAAATGTAAAAGTGAGTTTTATTATTTCATTTCATGGCTAATTTAAACCCATTAGCCTTCGGAGTTTGTTTTGTGAAACAACCACGAAATAAAGAATGGTATCAGAAGTTTAATTTAAATTAAAAATTTCCCAGAAACTTTGCCGTTTAATAACACAAACAATACAAAATTTAATGTGTTTGTGATTTGGAGATGTCTAAATTTGGTTAATAAATAATTCAGCGAGAAGGAATAATCCTGGCTCGATTAGGCAGACGCCCGAGTTCCACGTAGGATAATTATCACATGCACCAGGTTGAAACTATGGCAGTCTCCAATGTGTGTACCAACAAGCGGCAAACTAGCTGTATCATGAACTATGTATGTAAAGACATTAATGGTAATTAGGTGATGAATAATGACTTACACACTATAAGCCATACAATATTCTCTGCTACGAACCCAACGGATATTAATTTTAGAAATATTCGACTACAAATTTTGACACTTTGAAATTTCAGCGAGTTATAATAAATTCATTAACACAATATAGGCCCTGAAAATTATATGTAATTAACTGGCGTGAAACATAATTGTGCATTAATTGCCGTAAAAATTAAAATTCGAAAACTTTATTTTCTGCGGGATTAAATTAGATTAATTTATAATTTGGGAGAGTAAATGGGGTTTGCATCAAATTCTAACCAAATAATTTTAACACCAACGAACTAATAAATAAATAGTTTTATCTGTTTAATAAACAAAATACAATTAATTAAACTTATTCTTAATATTTGACGAATTACTTTCTTTCGATTATTGCTAAATACCTAGTAATATTTTGGATAAATACAAGACAAAATTAAAGAGAATCACAGAACTCATCATACAATAATAAAAAGAAAAATAAATGAAAAGGAAATTTACATGAGGCCTTTTATTTTTCTTTAGGCGGCGATTCTGTCTGCGAACTCAACTTCATTAGAGAGATTTGTTTCGCCTTGTGGTTTGATGTGGTCAAAACCACACACGCCAATTTTGAATTCCGAACGGATGAAATTTGTTAATGGATATAGACGGATGCAGAATACACTTGTCATTTTCCTTTATTGAATGAAAGGAACCTTAACTTTTGAAAAATGTTTGATTTGGTCCTTATTAATTATTAATCACTTGGTTGAAGGAAGTGAACCGTTTAAAAACATTCCTGGGCATTATTTAAAATAAATTTTCTCTTTATTTATTTTACAAAAAATAATTTTCAAAAATTTCACTCGCAAAATTAGGCATTTTAAGGGCAATTAATTTAATCACATTAAATTCCTCTGCAGTCAATGCCAGTTGTAGTTAATTACGTAAGTTGTTTTGTGTTCGAGTGGTAGCTTTTTGTTAGTTAATAACCCAAAAGCATACGCCACTGGTGGAATACAAAACCTGATAGAACTACTCAATAAAGCTAGCTTTATAAAATCAATCACGAATACAGCAGACTTCCATTTCAACAGATAAAACAAACGCATTATCAATTATACCATGCAGGTATTAGCATAATTAACAATAACAGAATTTTCCTCTTCGATTAATAACGTATTTAATGACTCGACGAGAGTTCAATCGTATTTAAAAAAAAAAGTAATACATAGTAGAAGGTACTTATAAACCTAATTAACATTTAAAATACTTCAAATCCACAAAACCGCTGTCCAAATCGACTTTACTTATCCGCAACTGTCCAATCCGTTATTCGAGCTGTTTAAAATAACTGGGCCGCAGAACATAACCTGTTAGTAGGCAAATGCTGTGAATGCGACGGCCCTTTCGAGGTTTGCTCGTTATCCTCGTGCACACAAAGATGTCGTGAACAACAACGAACTGGACCACACCAGTAGATATTGCTACACAAACAGAGGTTCAGTATGTTGGCAGTGTTGGCACCAAGTTAGCGGAGATGGAATTACTAATGGGTATTCACATGCATGTTTAATACGATACTAGAGGGTTCGCCAAATTTAAAGGCCCTAATTAATAGAGATTGCCTGATGGGGATAAAATATTTAATAAAATTATGTATTTGATAACTACTGGGTTTCCAAAGCTACCTGACGCTTATCCTCCTTGGTGTTCTCTCACCCGTTGTCCCTATTTCCCCAGGATTGCTCCTGGTTTCCAGTTTCCATAAAGAAATGGGAACGTCCCTTTCTATACCTACCCCCTCTATTACATCGTACTTACCCGTAATTAAATTGACTTTTTCACCTATTTTTTTAATCAACCCTGCAAATCTCAAAAATCAACATCGGCCTCATCTCATCAACTCTCATCGATTGACATCGAACTAGCAACTAAATAAACAGCAAGATTACAAAAGGTTATTATCAACAGGACACGTGAATTTTTGTCCCCTAGCTTCGAACAAATCGATCCCCTTGTTAGGCCCTTTATTGGAGCTTCTTTCAAACAATCTTATTTTACAATCTGTCCAAAATTAACTCATTCATTATTTATTTCCCATAAAATAATTTTCAGAAGTTGACCGCCAACCACTCCAACCAAAAACTAGTTCTAACCCGTATTTCAATTTTCCATGGCTGTGATTGTCCCAGAGTCCACTCTCCTAAAACGTTTCACCCCTTATACCGAATCAAGGAGTTCACAGCCGACGAGAAACGCGTCCCTAAACTTAAGTTAGAACCCTTCTTTAATGATCATACTCTAAACGTTCTACCGCTGTTAATAAACATCTGCAAAGCGGAATTCTGAAGGAAGAATTTTGGGATTTTCACTTCTGTTTTTTTATTGTGTTTCGGTTTGTTTTTAAATATTAATTTTAATATATTAATTGTTGTATAAAAAGATGTAAATCCCTGCCAGATTTCTCGAACAAATCCCTTCTCAAAAGGAGGTTCCGTTTCAATAAACTAAATTAAGTAGGTTGGGGTTAAGTTGGAGGTATACGAGAGCACCGAGAAAATCTATAAAGTAGCATTTAGAGAGGAAGTTTTAACAAAAATATTTAATAACTGTATTATGTAGTCGCAAAGCTCTTTGTTCATAAAACGCCCTGGTTGGGCAGAAAACCCAACAGAGAGAACATAATAATCGAGTAAGTTTTATGAAAGCGATGCGCAGCGATATAAAAAGTGACATCGCAGCTCTGCTAATGCATGTTTTAACAGTTCGCGATGAAATATGACCTACCAGTTGCCCGTGATTAATTGATTGTATAATTTAAAGCGCAAATTACAAGATTATAGGATAGTTGCTCATGGCGCCGGCAGAGTGTACGGCAGTCGATAAAACATCAACATCAAATTACCTCCGGATTCCGGAACAACCTGATGTTTAGCTCCGGTCAGGTTTTTATTTATCGGCGTGTAATGTGCGAAAAGATATTAAACCTAAATACTATTTATTTTTTTTTATGATTTATCAATTCGCATTTATGGATTTCTTAATATTTTCCGAATCGAAATCACCACAGTTCCGCTACTCCACAAATCCTATTTATAACGATTCGTTTAAACGCCTGAAAAGAGCTTTTTAAAAAAGAAATTAACGAAAAGGTAAAAGGAAAATAAAGGTAATTCAGGAAAGCAAAAGTAACTTTTTCGAACTTGGAACTTTCAATAAAACATCCCAAAGTTCTCTTATACGTTAAAGATATTTGCGTTAGGTTGTGTGCGCAGTTCCGGAAAGTCCGCGGGACATTTCCGGAAACACTTCAGATATATTGTCTCCAGGAAAGACTCTGGAAAATCGGTGGAAAAATTATTACTCCCTTTTTTGCTTTTTTATGATGTTTAGACACCTTTTACCGAAATTGTTTGGAAGCTGTTTTTCTGGTGGGATTGGGTCGTTTGTTTATTAAATACGTTTTCTTGTTGAAACTTTCACTATAACAACGGAGTCTTTTCTCGGCTTACATAAGGGCTGTTTACGAGTCTTTTATATCTAATTTAGGTGGATGGTTGTAAAGCGAGTAGATTTATAAAGAAAAGACTTTCGAGCTGTCACTAAGCACAGCTCCAGATTATACTAAATAATTTAATTTTAAATATGTTAATTTAATTTTGCTCCCTTTATGTTTAACGACCTAAATAAATAAAAGGAGCTTCGTTTCTAATAATTGTGATTTAAACACGACACATCTCAAATATGCAAATTTCTATCAGTTTAGTGAGTTTTTGCAACAACAAATAGCCCCAACTAACGCTTCCGAAATTCTGAAATGCTTAGGTAACTCTTAGAGAAACGAAACCAACTTGGTGATTGTGATTTAAATGTGAGGGTGTGAACTGTGAAATTAAGAGACATTTGCTAGATAGAAAGGTTGCATTACGCAAGCGTTTATGAAACCGTCTAAAGTTTCGTATTTAATCCTATTTATAAACCACCATAAATTATATTTAAGTATATAAAAACATGGTTAATCCATCGAATAATTAAAAATACTTTTAATATCTAAAAATTTAAGCTCGGAAAATCAGCGCACTAGTGAGGATTGAAGCTTTATATAAATGTAGAAAGAATTTGAACTATACAGGGAAACCAAATTGTTAGTCTTTGTGGCGGATGTGACAGAACAGCGGGAAACATTTCCAGAGAAAGGAATATGTATAGGTAATAGAATTTCTGCTGTTACCCTGTGACGAAAGCTCGATAACTTTACAACATCTACCTCATTTTACTTTTTACGGGTATTTGATTCTGTAAAAAAAAGCGTGGAAAATTTTCACTCTTCAAGCAGTTTTGTTGGGCTTATTTAAGACGTTATTTCGAGATTAGTAAACCGGAATTGCTTCGTCCCTTTTATGCGATCCAATCCACTAAAATGAAATTATCGACTATTTACGACAAAGGTAAAACAAAGTCCTTAACCCTTAATTGGCTTTCGTGTGCATCACTTTTTAAGAGCCGCATCGGTATTTAAACAAAGCAGCTCGCACAGTATGTAATCGATGATATTTTGGCACGCCATCGAATTAAATAACATGTTCATATAACTAAGGAAATATACTGACGATAAATGAGTACGCTTAATCGATTTCCAGTTCCCTTTACGTTTCTTCTTTACGAGCTTTTGTTATAAAATCCGGCAAACACGACGAAGTAATCGAATTAACGAAACAACTTTAAAAATTAGACCGAAAAAGTGCGAAAACAGTGTAGAAAACAAAGCCGAACTAGGAACAAATAACTGAACCGAGTACAATGAGGATAACATAGGATCCTTATTTACCCCTTATTCGGGTTCCCTCTGAGCGCTTTTTTGAGGCGAAATAGATCACAAGCGTACTACTTAAAAAGGAGATGCTCGTGAAAACGATAATGCGTATATTTTGACATGCCGTTGAATTAAATAACATGTTCGCATGAGGGAGAATGATCGTAATAACCAGATGTATTACACGTTTTTTCCCATACTTCAATGTCAATTTGCGTACGTGCACGGGTTACCCGAAAAAGGATTTTCAACGTGAAGCAAGGCCTGGTCATAAAACTGAACGTTTTCCTTTCCAAATTTTTTTAATAACTGCATGAAAATGTAATAACAGCCGCACTTAACGAATAAATATAATACAGCTATTTCAGAGAAAATAACAATCCGATAAAGTGGGCACATAATTTCATAGACTCACAAAGCACAGATATTTTAATCTTATAAATGTATATGCATTAGTGTTCAATAACAGTCATTTGGACCCGCGGTAGCGTCTACTTCAAGTTGTTCCCGTGCCAACTGTACCTGTCTTCGTCGAAATGCTACGTTCCATATAGCTCCGTCCCCCTTTATGGTATACAGAGCTTATCGATTACCGTCCATCCTGTTCTTACCAATCACCATGTACATCTACACTTGTCTTTCTTATCTCGACTTGGTTTCCCTCGCAGCCAAACATTTTTTCTTTCAAAACAAAACTGTTATCTGACAAACATTTGACAATTTCGGATTTATTTTAGATTATTTTTGGTCGCTTTTATCTGATGTATTTCTGACTTGTTGAGTGTAACGTGTATCTGTTATTGATATGTTTTAGAGTGGGCAAAACGACGTTATATATACACACTCATTATTAACAGATTTCGGGTTGGGTTGATTTAATAATAACTTTTCCACTCCGTAATGATTAAACTCGAAACGTTTCGGGTCGTATTTAGTACTTGTTATCAGAATATTGATCAAATCACCATGGAACAAATTGACTTACAAAACTGGAGTTATGGTTCACGTATCAATTTCGTCCTTTTACATACACTATCCAACTCGTGGAAAACAAACGAGGAACTCTAAAGTAATTGATACGAATTTTTTTTGCATACTTTACTGTGCCTTTTTCAGGGCCGGCGCTAGGGGTGAGGCGGTGAGGCGACCGCCTCAGGCGGCATTTATCTTGGGGCGGCATTTTTTGAGTACGCGATATAATATACTGCAAGCGATCAAAACGTGACCATCCACGGAAGTCTTTGAAAACAAATGTTGTGTCTAGTCACATAACTTTGTATATAAACCCTAGCCGTTATGTTGCAATGTTGCAGAACATGAATTAATCTATTAATAGAGGATTCTTTTTCGTATTAGTTTTTCATATTAGTTCCTTTATGGTAGAATAGAAACTGATTTTCTATAAACAAATATACCTATGTAGTTGCAGCAGGGGCGGCTCGTCTTTAAGAGCTGCAGAACCACCAAAAATAAGATTATAAGTAATTAAAACAATAAATTACCTATTAATAAACTAGAATAATTCACAGCCTATCCTCGCACTCTTTTAATGTTAATCCTATGTAAATTGTTGAACCAGTCAGCAAAATGAATATTTTAATATAAAGTCGTTATGCAACGTTCACTAAACAGCTGTCTTATTTTGTTGTGTTCGTGCTGCGTTCGAAAATCTGCTTGTTTGGAAGACATCGCCGCGTTACGATGGGGCGCGAAGTAAAAATTAAGGGTAACATTAACGTAGAAAGGAGCTGCATGCGATGCAGCTCAAATTGTTAATATGCTACATTTTAAACGGGGTGTTGTAGTATTTTGACTGACTAATTCGTGAATTTTTTTTGTACGATTATGCTTACAAACAGTCCTATAATGGATGCTATATTTAAATTAAAGGAAAATAAGTTCCGTAAAAGCTTATAAAATACGCTTTCATAACTCATAAGGGTATAGATTTAAGGATTTAAGGAATAACATTTTTAAGGATTGACTGTCATTGTAATAGAAAAAATGTTTTATTTTATTTTCCCCATGTGTTATTATTATTATTACTTCTTTTTAATGCAGAACACCCAAAAATATTGTATACGAGCCGCCCCTGAGTTGCAGTAACTGTAACACAAGATTTTGCCATGCGGTGGTATCAAAAATGTATGTGTGTGTGTATTATCTGCAACCTCTTATACCTTTCGGCGTCGAGGCTAGTGCGTTAACGTATGAGGTTCTACGGGTGCAATGCACAACTCGGCCCGTCTCTACGGGTGACCTGGTTGATGCGCCGTTTAATACTTACATACTGCACCATGTGTATAGTGTTAGTGTCTGTTTTGTGTAGGACTTTGTTACTCTACGTCGTAGGTCTTTATTCGGAGGAGAGCGTCGTTGATTTGGTGCCCAACGACGAATGGTCACCAGAGCTCGATACCGACCTCCAGACTGCAGGTCTGGAGATTCAAACCAAAGACTAGCGTAACACTAGCCCGACGCTCTACCACTGCGCCACACTAGCTTGTTAGTGTTAAAAATAATTTAGTTATTTATTTTTCAATTATTTATTAGATATCTGTCTAAATTCTGTCCACGAAAGATTTACTCAAACACATAGACATCTATTTGAGTTTTTATATGACAATCAGTCCTTAAGATTTACATATAGCACTGCCGGATGATCTAGAACTTTTAAATCTACATAGCGAACTGTTAATTATGAGAAATATATTAGATAAAGGTGTGACACCACTGAATGTTTTAAATTATATCTATAGCCCTAAACTATTAGAACATTTTTCAAATATTTTTGTGTCATTGAGAATTCTGCTAACTCTCCCTGTATAGGTTGCTAGTGGAGAAAGATGTTTCTCTAAATTAAAATTAACTAAAAATTATTTAGTTCCACAATGGCACAGAAGAGGTTAACAGAATTAGCAATATTGTCCATTTAATCTAATCTAGCGTCAAACTTGAATATGTATGATATAATTGATAATTTTGCTAAAGACAAATCTCGCAAAGTTCTTTTGAAATAAATCATGTACATTCAACGTTTATTTTTAAAATAGCATGTTCTTTAATTTTATTGTATTGTTTCGTTTTACCTACAATACAATAAATTATGTTTTCTTTTGAGATGTATTTGTCTCAACCAAAAGGGCGGCAAAAATTTTGCTCGCCTCAGGCGACCATATTTGACGCGCCGGCCCTGGCCTTTTTGTTGTAAGAATGACACATCGTTAAAACAATGGTATAATAAAAATCGAGTCTGGCGAATAAACGAGAACCAAGAAAAATTTGAAATTTTAATAAACCCCGGACACAGTTTTATACGACATAGATTAAATAATGTGTTTTATTTAACCTCAGGACGAAGGAAACAAAGGCAATGCGGTGTTTTTGTTAAACAGCTGATTAACTAATCAAAACGGTCCTTTGTTTCAAGCACCTACGGTAAGCCTTGTCTTTTAACAATTAATCAAAGTTACATTTCACAAATTTATAAACTAAAATAATATTCGTCGGGCTGTATATGTACATATCTTTCATCTACTCTACAAGAACAATACCTTTAAACAATAAGTATCTCAGCTGTTGTTAACTACAAACTCGAGCAATTCGTTTCAGTTACCGAACGTACTTTCGAGTTCCATTTGTAAGCATTATTTTTCATACTCTGTTCTGAAAAGGTCAGAGAAATGTCAGAGTATCACTTAGAAAAAGGCCTACCTCCCTCAAATGTTTACAATTCTGATAATAACCCTAGATTTTCTTAAGAAGTGATCTTAAAAATTTCAATTATAAAAAAAGTTTCTAAATTCCTAATTCGTCTATTCAACAGAACTTAGTCCGGCCTATTTTAATAAACGAAGTCCAGTAAATGCCCTTTTCCTTACTCATTCTAGGAGTGAGCCTAACTCTAAGTTAACTACAAGTTTAGTAATTTAGAAACTACAGCTTAATTAGTGAAGCCTTTTATGCTAAAGTTACATTGCAGGATAACTGTTGGAATGGGGGAGCGTAGATCCAACGCAGTTCCAAAGGATTTACAACTATGTATTAATACTACTTTAAAGAGAAGACGACTTATGTACGATTATTTATTAGAAAAGACGATTAATTTGTTAATAAACAACGAATAAAAGTTCTGATACCTAAAAGAACAATTCAAGTTTCGGAAATAGAGGTGTTACAAATGTAACAGCAACTTAATATTTGGAAGTTAAAAACTTCCGTGACTGGTTGTTTTCAAATGCACTTACTGTTACTTATTTCCGGTGTATTCGCGACGTTCGTTCCGCGGATTGCTCGACCGTAGGTGGGTGAACTCCCACTTTTAATAAATATCAGATTGCCCAACTTAAAATATCATTTTCATTCTTGTGTAATTTAAAGATAACAAACCTTTTGTGCTTTTAATTTACGATCATATTCAGGTATAAATATTGACAAATGAAATTATTCGTATTTTGAAAATAAGTATATTTTTATAATAAGTACGAATCTCAGTTATAATTTACGAAGATAGGATCAGTTAGAACAATTTGAATAATGTTGCAGTTAGAATAAAGAACTGCGACTAATTATGTGTTGACAGAGATAAACGCGGCGAGTAGACTCATTCGTAAGAAATATTAACGTTCCGAGAGCTTAGTTATGGTTTCCCCAGCTCACTGCTTGTCTCTTTCGATGAAATTGAACAAAGAAATGATTAAATAACGTTTGCAGTATACTTGTTTTACGTAATCGTCCGTATAAAATACCTTCATTTTAAATTATCAGCGAATGCATTTGAATATTATTCCAATATCTTTTAATAATCATTGCAATGACTAAACGCCTGGTTAAATATAATGAATTTTCATGGGCTTTTTTTTAATACCTACTGTGGCCTTACATGTTTTTTAACAACCGTTAAAACAGTCACCGTAATTTTCTAAGCGACCTTAGTATAGAAAACATCATCACTAATTGCATGACGATTTAAAGAATTAATTGCTGGAAATGTTTCAAAACTAATTAAATATTTTAACAACGTTTGCTGCTACTTCAAAAAATTTCACAAAACATCTTTTCTAATGTGGAATTTTAAGGAGTTATTACAAAAACCAGAGATGGCACTAAAAATGTTATTTGGAAAAATTACAACAAATTTAAATTTCTACAACCTTGGTACTATATAACCTTGGCTGTCATTTAGATAAATAATGGCCTGAATGATTTAATCTCGACAGAAAAATTCATAACTTTGGTACTTTATATGGAAACGTCTGGCAGTGTCGCCGTGCACTGGGCAGACTTTGGGGACCTTCACCGAAGGTTGCTTTATGGCTGTACACTGCCATAGTTAGACCCATGTTGACCTATGGTGCGTTGGTCTGGTAGACCAGGGTCAGGCATTCAGGCAAACCAAAACATCAAGTAACCTCACACCGGTGCAATAAGAACCGCCACTGCAGCTTTGGAGACTATCGTGGGCCTTCCTCCACTGGAAATCTATGTGGAGGAGATGACGTTGGGAGCATCCCTAAGTTTGCAGGCCAGAGGGTTGTGGAATGATAAGGACACTGGGGGACGACATCATCTTGATCTTAAGGAGACTGTCAAAAGGACACCACCGCTGGTTGACTCCCTCTATCCCAGATATTTATTCAAGATATACACATGCATATGAACGCCGATGTTGCTTCCGAATATCAATCTACACCGATGGATCTAAAACCGTGGAAAGAACGGGTGCAGGAATCTTCTCACATGGCCTGAACCTCCATATAAGTATAGCACTAGGCCGACTTGCTACCGTCTTTCAAGCGGAGATTATTGCCATTATCATCATCATTATACAGCCTTCTCTTGTCCTCTGTTGCACATAGGCGTCCTCGAGACGCTTCCAGTTTTCCCTATCCCAAGCATTTGCCATTCAGTTCGTCATTCAGTCCACAGTGTGGGCGATCTTCCCTGGTTTCTTTTATCATTTCTCGGACGCCATTCAACAAGTTTCTTTGTCCATCTGCCGTCATCTTGCCTCGCCACATGGCACTGCGCCTTATAATCTCTTCCACGTGAATTTCTTGATTTCTAACCCTATCCCTCAAGCTTAGTCCCAGCATTAATCTTGTCATTTTTCGTTGTGTTCCCTGAAGTTTCATGGTTGTGTTTGTTATTACCTTTACCAGTTCGTTGATGTCATTGGTACTCGGTTTATTTTGCAGGGTACTGGTGATATAGTTTTCAAATTTAGCTCCTTCTTGTGGATGCGCCCATGGATTTGTTTCCTTTTTGTTTGTCATTTTGTATATTTTGTTATGTGTGAATATTTCGATGGTAGCACTTAGCACTTATCATTAGGTGATCACTTGACATTCCAAAGCTGTTCAACACTGTTACGTCTTTGAAGATGTCGAATTGGATTGGATTATCACTGGAGGGTAGCTTGTTAAGCCACACGCACTTAGGCCTCACTAGGCAGCCCTCTTTTGTCAGACTATCTGCCACTGGAGTACTGCTAATACTGGCCATGTCAGGCCAGAACTCCCCGAACATGTATCCTCTAATTGAGGCCAGAGCAGGGCAGTGGTATAGAACATGCTCTGCGGTCTCCTCCTCTAGATTACAAGCCCTACAGCTGGGGTTGTTAGTCAGTCCCATTCTGTGCAAGTGTTTGTTAAGTTGACAGTGACCTGAAAGTATTCCAGCAACAATGCGTAATTTCTTTCGGGGTAGCTGTAGACAGTATTTTGCTGTCTGCAGGTTTTTAGATTCTCCCACCTAAAGGCGTGTTTATGGTGGGTTATCTGGCGTATCATTGTGTTGAGTATAGCGGAAGAGAGACCAACACTAGGTTCGGGAGCCCAAAAGGCTTGCTCCGAACCCTGTTCTGCCAGCTCATAAGCCTCCTCATTTCCACGATTGCCATCATGTTCCTTCACCCATACTAATAAAACGACATTGTTTTGGGATATTAGTTCAAGGGTGTAGTAACACTGATACACCAGCTTTGAACTAATTGTGTAACTTTTGAAAGCCAAAAGTGCAGCTTTGCTGTCGCTAAAGATTGCAATATGCTGGCCCTGACTGTCGCTTTCACAAAATATATTAGCACCTTCCAATATCCCTACCATCTCAGTCTGAAAAACCGTGGTGGATTTTCTTAGTGGTATGCTTACATGTAGATTTTGGTCAACGGAGAAAACTCCGCAACCAGTCCCCATCTGTAAAGATAGATACTGTAGGTTGATTGTGCTCTACGGAGTCCACATTCACCCGAAAGTGTCTGTCTAAAACAAACTTTGTGGGGAGGTAAGATGTTATAAAGTAATCTACTTCATTTCTTGTTCTTCCATCTAGGCTCTGCCATGTCTACCTTCAATGCAGTTTTTTGTGGACGAAACTAATCATTTGAAACAAGTTCTTTTCTAGTAAATAGGTTAGCATTGTCTCTCCTCTGCTATTTCTGCCTGCGCTGCCAAAGTTTTCCAAAGCATTTTTGGATGGCTCAGATTCTATACCGATTTTACCGCAGAAATCTCCGCATGTGTAGGTAGGGTCTGTTTTCAAACTTCGTCGTAAAATATTCCTATATCTTCGTCGGTATGATCCGAAGTTGGCGCGGCGCGTATACCTGCATGATTTTTATGCCGTATCACGTGTTTAACCGTAGATTATCATGTTTTCGGATAATTTCTTGTTGATAAGGAAGCCAACTCCTCCTACCGAATCTTTTTCTCCCTTATGAAAGAATATATTATTACTACATTTCTCTGCCTGTCTTCGGACTTCACTCATTTCAATTATGTCCCATTGGATATATTCGAGTTCGTTCTACATTTCTCTCTTCTGCTTGTAAAGTTCTAACATTGTAGGATGCAGCTCTCAGGGTTAAACGTCTTCTAGGTGTAATTGGTGTATTTCCTTCAACTTTGCCAAATGTTTGCCGCCCCCGCCCCCCGAATCCTCGGGGCAAACTGATACATCAGTGAGATTCTGGATTCTGAATCCTACTCATCTGGGGTAGTTTAGTTTTTGAATCTGGCATTTTTCATGTTTGTTTGTTTGAAGGTATTGGCTATTGAAACGCCACGCGAATTTAGGTGAGGAGTAGGGTATAAAAAGATTAGATTTACAATTTTGGGTTAGGATCTTAGGTTGGGACTTGGTTACCTCCCGGGATTTGGTAGCGGGAGAAAATAAACCAAGGCTCGAGTGGGTAAGGTCGCGTCCCTGAAGAGTATCTATTCGCTACCCGTGTTTTGCATTATTATGCAAGGTGCACATTAAATTCTCCAACGAAAATTTCAGAATAAAGTCATCAGGATAGCTAATGACAGTAAGCACTCCAATGCCACAACACACTGGAGCTAGCTGCCAGAACCAGTGTTCTACATCTTATATGGGTTAAAGGACACGCAGGAGTATATAGAAATGAGCAGGCTGATGGATTTTCCAGACGTGGTTCAACCCTTCTGGAGCCCTGAACTAGCATCCATGACTCTGCTCTATACAATAATTAAACAAGAAATCCACAATCGCCACTATGACAAATGGGTTAACTGGGATAAATATCATCAAACGTGGATGACTATATCAGCCCCCTCATCGACATTGTCCAAACTTTTGTATGTAGTTACTAAGAAGGACACTACGACTTTTTATGGATATACTTTCAGGAAGAATATTTCGAAGAAATACTAAATGGTGAAATGTGCACAGAAATATATTACCAAGCAGGCGAACAAGGAGAGGAGGAAACAACGAAAGAACCTACAGAGCAAGAAGTGAACGACATAATAAACAGTCTAAAAAATAATAAAAGTCCTGGGGATAATTAAATAGTTGCGGAATATGTAAAATATGGAGTACAGACATTAAGAAAGGAAATATTTCAGCTGATAAAAGTAATTTGGAATACAGAAAACATTCCAAAAAATTGGAACAAAAAAGGGGATATCACCGAGTTTAAGAACTGCAGAGGCATAGCTCTGCTGGACGTCGTCTACAAAATTTTGGCCACTCTTATAAAGAGAAGATTAGAAGAGAAAACAGAAGAACTACTAAGTGACTACTGGTGTGTTTTCCCGAAAGGCAAATCGACAATTGCCAAATTTTTCTTTGAAACAAGTACCAACTCTGACATATGAGCACGGAATACAAGCCCTCATGTTGTTCATAGAGTTCAAGACCGCTTACGACACGATAGATAGGAACAAGCTAATAAATACTCTAAGTCCTAAGTAAAGTCGGGATTCCAAAGAAAATAGTAAGACTAGAGATGACATTACGAGACACAGTCTATGCGGTAAAAGTCGAGAATAACATATCAGAAAACTCTCAATTTAAAAAATGATACTAGAAATAAAGCTATGGCTTGAGAAAACAAGTAACACAGTATGTCTTTACTTATTACTTACGCATGAACAAACAAAACAATAAAGTAAATTGAAGTTATAAGCTAAAAGCTTTATTTACATTTTACACATAAAATTCAATTCTTTATAAAAGACGATTAAAACAGATTTACAACTAAAAGGAATCATTTTGGTAATAAATTTGTAGTAAATAAAATAATTACTTACAAAGAAGGAAGAACGAAGTATAACTCTAAAACGTCAAATAAAGTAATCGAAGGTCCGTTGGTGGTGTGGCTAGCGAACCGACAAACGGTAATTGACGTTCAACCGAATCAGCGCCAACTCCAAATGTGGGAGTTTTTGAACACCCGTTAATAATCAGGGAAAGTGACATAAACAAAGCAAGAGCAATTTTATACAGAAAACACCAATCTCTAGCCTACGCGGACGATGTCGTATTGATAGCAAGGGACAAGAAAGAACTAGTGTGCACCGCAAGGAGGCCAATATAAGTTGCCAAAAGATATGGGTCAGTACTGTCAATCAAGAGAAAAGCAAATTCATGCAGATATGTACTTGGGTGTACTGATAAATGATAGGTGCGAAGAAGAGAGTGAAATAGACTGGCGAATAGCAAAAAGCAATAGATGGGCAAGAAACGTATCAGGTAACAAGCAGTTGCGATTCTATAAATCCGTACTCCATCTGACCCTTTTATACGGCTGCGAGACATGAAAAATCAACAAAAATCTTGAAAATTTACGTGGAATATTTGGTGGGAAAAATACAGCTATGGGGTGGGAAAGACGTACGAAATCTATGAACTCTGCAACAATCTCAAAGTAAGCGATGCAGCAAAAGCGCAAAGGATATAGTGGCTGGGTCACCTGCAAAGGATGGACGATGGACGAAAGCAGAGCAGTGAAGAATATAGCTTGAAAAACACCAATAAATAAGAGGAAGAGAAGAAGACCCAGAAAAAAATGGAGAGAGGTCGTTATGGAAGATTTAAAAGGGAAGAAAACAGAAAACTGGAGAATAAAGGCTAAAGATAGAAGATCATGGAAGGACATTTCAAAACAATGGGCCAAGGTTCTGTGAAGGCTCAGTCGGAAGAGCATATTCCATGCGACTGCCCTGAACTCGCCTCGATTAAAGGTGCCATTGTTGGGCGATTTTTGGCCTGATATAGCAGGAATCCGTAGCACGCCCTTGGCTAGCATCCTCAGTTTTACTGAAAGGACTTGAATAAGACCAGCTGTGTGCATGATTTCTTGGGAGTAGTACAATGGGCCCACTTCGAGGCCTAAGTGCACATGAACATAGTTCATCCCCTACACCAAATGCAGAATCCAATATGGAAATGTCTAGAAAATTCTGAATATTTATCCAAAAGTCCTTATTTGAAAAACTGTTAAAATACTTGAAACTTGTATTAAAAATTAAATTATATAACAATCAAATGGGCCCTTTTTTCTGGGGACGTAATGTGGAATATTCAACAACAACAATAATTAATGCCATGTTATATAAAGCGGTGTAATAATCTAATAATTTGAACATAACAGCTTCTACCACGCAACATTGCAATAAGTTAAACATTTGTTGACAATTTCTTTAGAGTGTTAAACAAAAACTTAATGGTACAGAGTTACCAAAAAAAGTAACAGAACGGGAAATAAAAGCGTACGTTACACGTATTACAAATGCGGAATTCCAAAGTTTAACAGTTAAATCTGTAATTTAATAGACGTAATTTACAACCATCCGTATTTAATTTGTTTAATCAATTCAAGTAATCAAGAACGTATAAAAAGGTTTTGTGAACTAAAAATGCACTACAAACAAAACGTGTCGGTTACAATGTAATACAATTCATCAACCACCTCAATTTTCTCTCATTATTACCAAGTTCGTTCCTAGGGATTCCGAGGTTCTACCACTACAGCAACGTCAATTAGAATTAATTGATTAAATATAATGTGACCTTTGGGTATAGAAACATACAAATACTCCTAGTATAAACCAGTTTACTACAAACTTATCACTAATCAGTCTTTGTTATTTATAAACAAACCCCTTGTATCGTTATTTTCGCAACGACCTGTACTGCATAACAGATAACACTCGAAATAACGAGTGGGATAAATTAAATTGTTCCGTTTTTCAGGACAAACGAATTGCCTTCAGTGTTATCCTCTCCGATCCAATTTTGCATATTTTCGCAGTTGTAGAATCTATGAGGCATCAATAACTGCCGGTATCTACTTGCATTTTTCAGTAGCCTAGCAAATTTTCAGGGTAAAATAAAGCCGATGCGACTGTAATATATCTAGCTGTTCGTATCGTACCGAATAGACTAAAAATTGTTAGGGATGTAAAAACGCAATAAAAACCCTTCTACATATTTTTCGATTTGCGATATTTGCCGAATATTTTTACGCCTTTATGTAGCGGTCTTATGGGGTTACTAACCCATGAACAGAAATCGCGAAGGTCGTTCGTTGCCTTTGTCAAGCTGTGTGCCAACCATTCATGTTCTAAAATTAAGATCATTACTGCAAATTGTTTCGAATCCTCTTCACTTTTATTTAAGCATATATTTAATGAAACACCTACTAACAATTTCTTTATTTCCTGATCGATCGTTGCTTTCACTCCCTGAAAATTTTTAAATTCTGATTCGCCTCAGAATGTCGGACTGAAAACAGTCATTTATTTTTTTTTTTGCAATTAGACTACATACAAAAAAATGCATTGTTATCAAGGAATTTATATCGAACACTTTCGCACCTTGT
Source organism: Melanotus villosus (assembly GCA_963082815.1). Lineage (NCBI taxonomy): Eukaryota > Metazoa > Arthropoda > Insecta > Coleoptera > Elateridae > Melanotus > Melanotus villosus. Next base: position 13,302,855 of record OY720421.1, read on the forward strand.
CTCAATTGAATCTCGTTTCATCTCGTTTAATATCATTAACAACCGGGTAAATCTCCTAAGATATCATTTCAATTAAGGTTAAAGCAAGTATAATCAATTAACTTCAAATCGTCTACCTAAAAGCACGTTTAGTACACAGCCAAGCAAAAGCATCTTTCTATAGCAACCAACCAACGTCTGGTTGAGTTCAAAGATTTTGATTGCTAACAGCTTGTGCTCCGTTTCAGTCATATGTCTAGATCAAAATCATAACATCATAATTAAGCGAGTTACATAATGACGAAATGCGGTTTGTAAAGACATCATGTACTCCGTTTATTACTAACAATTATAATTAAATAATTCCACGTTTTAATGTTCCCAATGATTTCCATAAATAATGAATGTAAAAACGAAAGAATACCCGTTATGAAAGGGTTAACCGTTTCTTATAATTTATTGATAGTAATCAAACTGTTAGATTGGCTATTATGGATTTCGACTAACAAAATACTGTTTTATATTAATTTAGAAATTGTGTCATTTTCTGGTTTAGTGACAAATTTGACTATGTAGTTATCGGATGAAACTGTCAGTATTTCGAGGGATTATTCTTTTAAACAATAAAGAAATCATACAGGTCTACCACACACGAGCACATCTTCGGTTGATTAAACATGTCAAAAATCATATCAGTGTGAGTATGGTGGTGTTCGGAAAGCCACAAAAATGATTGCCATTCAAGTTGTCCAAGCGGAAGCCCTAACTTGAATAATCAGAGTGAGAGTTAAGAATCCGTGTTAATTGGATCACATTGTAAGGTTTAATTTATGCATCGATTATATGTTAATTTTCCACGTGCATGTTTATTGCTTATCTCGTGATATTACAACGTATTATTGTTAAATGAAATGCCATATATGAAAACAGAGAAGGTTTTGTAATATTTTTAGATACCCTTTTAGATTATATTGTCTAGAATTGAGGTGAATTTTTTTATATAAAAGATACCTGGTTTAGATGTTGGTGATTTTGGTTTTTTAAATAATTGGAGCATGCCGTCCAACTAACACAAAGATGTAACTGTAAATTTAAACACTACAAAAAAATTTAACGATTAACGTAACTGGAGAAACTTAAAATAACGACAAACATTCCATTACATAGTAACAAAACGGAAACCCAAAGAGGCTTTTATATTTGATAAAAATAAGGTTAGTAGAAAAAAATAAAAATCTAATCTGGCAGTTTTCCCTTTAAACGCACGTGTTAGATACAAGTATTGATCCTTTAGAAAGATTCGAACATCATCCCCCATAAAAATCTTTGAGCTCGGCCCCGAAAATGTCACCCCAAAGATAACCATTTACAATTAAGTTTTAAAGCACAACGAAAATGCACTTTTACGTTTACAGTTTATAATAAAGGCATTCCTTTACGTGTGTTTATATTTACTACATCATAAAACCGCCTCCTCATTATGAATGCAGAGCAATAACATTAGGGATAAGAATAGAACTCAAATGCTTTCGGTTTTACATTTGATTCTTTAGTTGGGTGGTGATAAAAACATCTGATTATAGTTTGATTAAAAAGTACTTCTGTGGAAGGACAACTGGACAACAACGTGCGAGCGCGGCACGGAATTCTATTTCTTATAAGATAAGAAATTTTGTTTTATTTATGGTTTAAATTCAAATACTTTTCGGTCTTTAAAGACTAAATTTTCATTTCAAAAATGTAAATTTGGTATGCCGGGTGCCAATGAAATTTGGTATACATATGTAATATACGAGGTCTGATCAAAAAATATACAGAATGGCTTTATTTATAAAGAAATACAAGATTTATGAAATTCACATTTAATCGCCTTCTTTCCAAAGCCACGCACTTAATCCAACATTGATGCCAGTGCTCGAAACATTTTTTAAATTTGTCTTCTGAAATAGTCAGTAGTCTTCTATGTCTTGAAATCGTTTCCCTTTTAACTGAAATTTGATTTTGGGGAATATAAATTAGTCGCTGGGAGCAAGGTCTAGCGAATATGGTGGCTGGCGAACTTGTGGAATGCCATGTTCAGCAAGGAACTGCTGCACAAGTTGAGATGCGTGGGCATTATCGTGATGCAATTGCCACTCGCCAATCTCGTGCAGTTCCGACCTTTTGCGACGAACTGCGTCCCTCAATCGTGGCAAAACTTCTTCAAGTGGCGTTCCCTTTGCAGGGCATTGCCGTCTTATCTCCATATGCCTGTGGTGTTCGCTTCAGATATAGAGGACCTACAGCTTAACGTGGATTCCGAGCCACAAAATTGCTTGCAGTTCTGCTCCAGAGAAAACTTACTAGGCAGTATACCTCGGTGATTTGCCATTGCCTTCTGAGGGAAGCGGTCCGGTGTTGTTTATGTGACTCCGGGGAATCGAACCCGGGCCAGTCTCAGTGGTTAGACGCACGTTGAACCAACTGACCCACGACCGCGGCATTGATAGTTAATACTCCTTGTTAATTGTCTGGCCAGGTGGAGCGTATTCATGATGCACAATTCCCTTGTGGTCGAAAAAGACAGTCAGCATTGTCTTAACATTGTTGTTGAGTCTAGGAGAATTTGGAGTCCTCCACTGTGAAGATCGGGCTCATACCCATAAACCCATATTTCATCGCCAGTTATGATTGCTTTTAGAAAGTTTTCGTCATTTCTGACGCTTTCAAGCAAGTCACTAGCAGCTAAATCACGGGCATGTTTTTGTTCAGCTGTGAAATTGGGCGATTTTCGGGCACAGCTGCGCGCACAGCTTCGATATTTTGTGCACTTTTGCTGCTTGTTGGTCTTCGAAAACGCGAATCACTCTCAGCACTTTCACGACCGTTTTCAAAGCGTTTATACCACTCCTAAACTTGCGCATAACTTATACAATCCTCGCCGTAACTTCTTGTAACTTCAAATACGTATCTCTACAAGTTTCGCCAAGTTTTTGACTAAATTTGATGAAAATTCGTTGATCCTTTTTTTCGACATGATAGTAAACAAAAAACATTACTGTGAAACAACCGATTGAGCAAAGCAGATGTGATTTACAGCACAGCAAAACCACAGCCCTTTGTGTCCAGTCATTACAAAGTTATAAAACAATTCTGAATATTTTTAGATCAGATCTCGTACTCTTAAAAATGCATATTATTTGAAGTAGAATAGAAGGTTCTGTCGCTTTCGGTTTCGCTTGAAACTTTGTTATTTTAAGTGGAACATCCTATATGTTTAATTTTACGTATCTGAGTATCAAGTTTGCAATATTTTGAGAACCAAGTAAATTTTAGAAGAAAATTTCTTTTATTAATCTAGAATATTTCGAACTTATCAGCTTATCACATCATTTCCCACTGTACATTTAATAAATAATTTTAGACTTTTTTAATTAACAGTCTAACAACACTTTTAAGTGTCCTCAAGCAGGCGTAAGTGTAACACCGAGACAGAAAAGGGGTATACTTAGATAATAAATAATACTAATAATAGATAAGAATAAAAAATAAAGAAAAACCGACCCTCGGAGGGGTCGAACAGGGGGAAGGTTTTTATCATAGTGTTAATTGTATGACAAGTTAAGTTTAGCGAAATATAAACTCCAAGATGTGAACGGATAGTAACGATTACACTTCAGAAGACACAAAAAGGGAAAGAGAGATGAAAGCAGAAAAGGAAGCATTTAAAAGAAGTAAGAAATTAAAGACATCAAGCAAAAGAGCAAAAGTCATGGACGATAAAACAGACAGTTTAACCGTTATTTTATGATGCAAGAGCTAATGAGTGATTTAAAGGGGATAAAGAAACATCAAAAATAATACCAAGGGGATATGAAGAAATTAAAGCAAGAAAATGAACAGCTAAAAGAAGAGAATCACTGAATACATAATGATTATGGCGGGCAGAATAGATAAATTAGAAAAAGACAAGATAAAAACAGAGCTAAGAATAGATACAGATAATAGAAAAGGTCATAGAAAACTTCATGGAGAAAGAAATATAGACGAAGGTGCAAGTTAAAGATGCAATAAAAATAGGACCAAATATGTGTAAGATGGAAAACTAGTTTTAGGTATTTTATAGCTTTCTACTCTATGACTTAGTTGAAATATTTCTAAAAATCTTATAAAAAATATTTCGACATTCTTCTAAAATAGTTTTTCTACATTTTTGATATCCACTTGCTGAATGAAATGTTTGACTGGTCCAACAAATTATATTTTTTAAATTCAGATTTTTTAAGATTCCTCCAATGTTTCAGGGAATTATTTTATTCGACTGAATGCTTTCGAGAAGATTGTTTGGATCGTTACCTACATTTAAATTTAAATATTTTATTTAATTCGAAATTACAATTTCTATATTAAGAAGCCAAATCGAAGCAGCTTTTCAATATTTTTCCTACGGGATGTCTTATTTAGAAAAGAGCCATCTTGAACAGACATTTCCATGTGCCAAAACCAGATTAGATTCCTGTTTACTGTTAAAACACTGCGGTTTTAAAAACCTTTTCTTTATCCTGACAGTACAACAACACCACGTTGTGGTTGACCGTTTATTGTTATTTTATGACGTCCGACAATCTTTGAATTAAACATGTTCGTTTCATTATTTACCTTAAGTACCAGACTTGAACGTTTTATTATAATTTTAGCAATTTAAACGCAGAGTAAAAGCAGCGAAACAATATGGATCTCACACTTTTTAATTTAACTTATAAACATCGTCAAAATCAAGATTACTTTTTATACCGTTTCATCCTGTTTTGTGCGACAGTAAGAAAGAACTATAAAAGATGTCTGAATCTGATAAAAGAAATGAAGTACGACGCTGTATGTCTAAATAAACACCGAGTTTGTCAAATGGGTCACTTCGTTATTCTAAGTTCCAAGTAAAAGCTTGAGCTTGTTGATCGAAAAGGTTCCGTTTTGTATTTGAAAAGTGGAAGAAATCCAGGTTAGAGAAATCGGCAGCTCGTATGACCTAAAGTGGCTGACATTAGCTTATTAATAACGGTAGTGTGGCAGTTCAACCCTCGTAGAGCAATATCTCACTCAAGTCGTCAGAGCGAAGGCCCTAAGCAGCCACAAGTCGCCATAGAGCACATTTATGCGGTGTCTACCAGATTATAAAGGCTACGCGCCACGACATCATTAGCCAACAATGTCGTCATGTTTGCCAGATTATTGTCGAGACTTCCTCCATTTCCTTTATTACCGTTCGCTTCTTAAGTCGAAGAGTTCTTAGCGGAGAACCCTCCAAAAATTAGTCATTAAGTAATAGTTCACTGACAAAAAATAACGACTCGGGGCTTGCTGAACTCTCGAACGAGGGAAGATTTGCCGTTTTTCTCCATTTTTCAGGATGGGAAGCGATAGAATTTGATCGAAACCAATCACACCTGTTTCCGAAATGACCGCATGCACACAAACTCAAATATTTTTTCCTGATGCAATAAAACTTTGCCACAACTTTAAACACAGGGGGATATAAAGTTAACATAATATAAAAAGTGAGGGGATGTTTGTTTCCTCCCACAGAACTGACATTTCGGGACATCACCCACGTTAGGGTACAGCTTTCATTATACACAAAAATCCTTATGGGTGGCACTATTTATAAGCAAAAGCTCATTGCAGATTGGACATCTAATAACAGAAGCATAATGTAACTTGAACTTTATTCGTAAATAAAACTAAATTTTTGAGTTTGTTTCCGTCCATGTTAAATCCCACCGAGCGAATTAATTAACAGCAGTGTGGTCAGAATTATCAACTAATTTCAACGTTCACGTTTTAACATTTGATCAGATTTCAGCAACCAATATTGATTTACAATACCATCGATTAAATGTTACAGGAAATTTGTAAAAACTCAACAAAACCGTTTTATGGACACAAAACATTCCAGGCCGAAGCTTTAGCAAAAGTAAGACCATAAAAATTAATAAGAACTTTAAAAGCCGCTAATTAAATTTGCGAAAGAACAAATTTAATTCACACAAATCGCGAACATTCTAATTATTTAAAATTACACTGTAATACGAAAATAAGTTTTAAATCGTTCGTTCAAACAACGCGGCTAAATATTTAATTTTCGCCAAACCCTATAATTTTCATCAGCTTTAGTCGCTTTGTAATTCTTTTATTTCGTAATTCATAGAAACAACCCGCTGCCTGTACACCATCAAATATCAAACGATTCACGAAATCCTAAATCCACGCACCTACCGTACCGTTTTTTAAAATACAAACGTGGAAACCCCCGGGTTTCAGGCTTTCGAAAACGCAACCCAATGCGATTTTACAAGGGCGAGGATAGAGTGTGGTGTGCGAAATAATCTAAATTTTGTGTCGTAGAGGGGTGATATACGGTAGTTTATCGCACCACACATTCAGGTCATTTGCTGACCGATATAACACCATAAATGTTTTTTATTGATTACGGTAAATGTGAAAACTGCTGAAAGTTTTCATTCTGTTTTGTGCTGGGTTGAAAGTCATAATTATTAACCCCTCAATGTTTGTATAAATATTATCGGTTCAGATTGACATGATTTTAAAACATAATAGATTGTTTGAGATTTTCCTTTTATATAAAAATGGAGAAAACTAACGTAACTTAATTAGAGGTTGAGCAACTGCAAAATTAGGTATTCACGCTTATGCGAACACCCCTACCGCGTTGGTTATGTGGTTTAAAGGGTCTTTATAAAGAAATTTTGCCTCTTTTATGGATTTCTCGGTAAATTGGTGATAAATTAAATATGAGTCATGCCATCTACCCGCCAAATAAAAACAGATCATTAAACGAGAGAATTTGATAAAATAATTAAAACATAAGTTGTCTCGTTAAATTATCATCGTTTTCGACGTCTGCACATTGAATTTATATGCTTTCTGCATTTATAATTACAGAATTTCGGCGTGTATACCGAGTGGAGTGAAAATTGTCATATTACAAATTCCTAAATCCTGAAAGCTTAATCGTGTAGTCAAAGAGGGACAATTTCCTAATGCAACCCCATAAACACCATGGGGATGCCATGTAAACTGTCAAACTGCATCGCCGATATTATTGATTAATCGTGTCGATTCTTTTAATAGGGGTATAGAGATATTGCTGAAAAGTGTTAATAACGTAAAATACCCGACTGATGGATGGCTTGCCAATCCCTGCAAGAAAATTAGGTAAAGCTACAGAAAAAGTTTAAGCTCTCGGGGATTAAGCTTTTTTCTACACTCTCCCTCGACGATGGGTGGGCAACAACGTTTTCAGTTTATTCAACAGGCAGGAGAAAATGGTAAATTAACAGGTAGATTAGGATCAGAAGTCTACATTTTGTAGGTCTATAGAGAACGGAGTGTTCAGTCATCAAAATCGATTAGCTCTGGAATAGAGCGAGAAAGAGAAGGAAAGGGAGAACCTGGCGCACTGTAAATCTGCCAGTGCACACAGCTGTGTGACATAGCCGCTTTTATTAAAATAAATATGTGTACACAGCGTTTTACTTTACAAATTTTGGCGAATTACAAACTCTATTGAACAGAACATTAAACCCACGAGTATTTCGTTTCCAACTAATTTAACAAATCGAGTTAATTAAATTAAATGCCCTCTACACACCGACAATGATTTTATATAAATAAACGAAGAGGAAATAAAAAAAATTATATCGACATATCTTCGAATGTGCTAGTCTAACAACTAATAAAGTTAAATAAAGTAGCAGGCGGTGGTGTGAATTAATTAAAAGCACAATACTGAATAAGTCGATAAAAGTACTTTGATAAGAAGTTAAAAGACCTTCAGGGAATTTTATTTCAATTTTTCTCAGTGATTTCGCGAATTCTGGTACTTTTTAAAACTTTCCATAAAGTCCTCCTGGATTTTTCGGGAAAAATAGGTACGGGTAATTCCTAGAATGTCCAAAAACCTACAAGTGAACAGTAACAATTTTGATTAATATCAAGCTTTTGATACACGACTCTATTTTCCTAAACACCAAAACGAGTGTGGAAAATTTAGATGGGAGAAAACACATAAACGGCTTTTTTTATGACCACAACGTACGCGTTGTTAAATCTAAATTATTTACTAAAGCGTGTTACTGAAAAAAGAATCATTAAGAAGGAAGTTTTTACGGAATTTTATTTTAGTTTACTAATTAAAACAATTATGCAGATTTTTCAGAATTCTCACTTAAATATTTGTTTTCGTTAAATAAAGACAGATTTTGTGTAATATTTTGTTTCTTAAAATCTAAATTTGAATTAGAAAACTGAAACTCTAGATTAGTGGATTAGTCTAGATTTTAAGTTTAGTTTCGTCCTTCTACTTCCACTTCTACTTCCCCCTCCACTTTAATTCTAAGAGAAAACGTATTAATTTTTTTTCTGATTTTGGATTGCCATTTATATTTCGCTAGAGAACTAAAACATGATATGGGAATACAAAGATAAATCCTTCAATGACTACTTACAAGGACTAACAGCATTCGAAAGCACTGAATACTCCTTATGGGAAGGCTACTAAGCGTCTCAAACAGCCACTGGTCCGGAAAGAGGATTGATCCTGGGGTAAAAGCGATAAGGAAAGAACCGAAGCCTTTGCTAAACATCTTAAGAATGTCTTCATCAGGTAATAAACATCGAGCAAGAAGCTTGGAAGCTCCGCTACAGCTTTCTCAACCAATCAAATGAAACTAAAGCCTTGATAGACAGCCTGAAACCCCCCCCCAAAAATAACCCGGAAAGGAACTACCCAAAAAAGGGCTGCTGATGATTACCTTTATTCTTTACTTCCTGAGAACGGGTAACGTCCCAACGCAGTGGAAAATTACCAAAGTCATACTTATCCAAAGGCCCGGAAAACCACCCTAAGTATAAAGCTGACTCGTATCAACTCATGAGTCTCGTACCCATTATCTCGAAACTGTTCGAAAAACTTTTTATTAAAAAGACATGCTGATTCTTACCAAGAACGACCTGATACCCGATTATCAGTTCGGATTCAGGAAACAAGAATTCACCATCATACAGCAGATACATAGAGTAGTTGACAATCTAAATCACAACACCTTTGAAGCAAAACGAATTCTGCGCGAAGTTTGGCGCAAAGGACTGTTATATAAACTAAAACACGTCTTCCTGATCATTTCTACAGGAAACGTATTTCCTAGAATCCGGAGTGCCACAAGGGAGCGTCCTTGGGTCAATACTTTACCTCCTAGATATGGCAGATTTGCCTACCAGCGAGGAGGTGGCAACAGCCACATTTCCAGACTACATAGCCCTCTTGGCTACAGATAAAGAACCAGTGCTAGAGTCGCGGAAACTTCAAAGAAGTGTTGACTCCATTTATAACTGGTGCAAAAGATGGCGCATAAAAATAAACGAGAATAAGACTGTGCAAGTAGAGGGATGTTCCCAACGATCACATTAAATGAAACTACAATACAACAAACAGATTGTGTCAGGTACCTAGGGAATCTAGGGATGCATCTAGACAAGGGCCCAACATGGAGAACCCAAATATGGAAAAAACGGAAAAAGCTAAACCTCAAATTTACTAAACACTACTGGCTGCTAAGAAGGAACTCTCCTTTTTCACTCGACAACAAACTGCTTCTCTATAAAGTAATACCTTTTTTTTCGTGGAGGCGAGGAAATCTTCATAGATACTCTTGAGTCCGTACTCCAGAACTTGTTAGAATTCCTCCTCTCTTGAGGAGAACCAACCAACTAAAACGCCTATTCTTATTGTCTCTCGTTTCTTTCTTGTAATTCTTTCGTTTTCAGTATAAGGCTGATATATTTATAAATTGCATTCCAGTCTTTTTCTTTCTCTGTCATTATTTCTATGGTGTTTTCAGTGTAATTTCTATACCTAATTCTTTTTTCAATTCGTCTCTCTCACTTTTCACACGTGTAGAATGTGTGCTCTGGTCTATCCACATCCTCACAGTAATTACATTTGTTTTCATTAATTATATGGAATCTCTCGAGGTAAGTCTTGTAGCATCCATATCCGCCTAGGAATTATGTCACATGGTAATCTATTTTCCCATGTTTTCTGTTTATCCATTTATTTGTGTTATTGTCCATTCGGCCTTTCCGGTGTGTCTGGTCCACCTTTCCTGCTATTATTCTATAATTAATTCCTTTATTCCTTGTTTCTCTATTTTGTGTTTCGTATGCGTCAGTCTTCTTTGTTGTATCTGGAGGTCGCTAGGTACTACAGATGCTATAACCTGTATAGCCTCTGTATAGTACGGTAACCACATTCGTAGTGCCAGCCTTCGTTGTTGGCTCACTAACATGTTCTTATATTTTTTGTACTTAATTACTTTTTCCCATATTTGCGCACCATACCCATAGAGTGGGCCACGTTGCATAGGATCCTTCTCTTAGTTGCTTTCGGTCCTCTTACGTTAGGCATTAATTTGTTAGTGTTGCAATCGATCGTTCCGCTTTGTGTGTTGTTATCTTTATGTGCTCTTTCATCTGGTGGTTGTGATCAAACCACACTCCTAGATATTTTATTGCTTTCTTAGTTGTTATTTCCGTATTGCCCATAATAAGCCTGATGTCGTTGCAGTAGAGGTTCCAAAGCAGCAGGCCAATTACGGGGCCTGGTGGCACTCCGCTGGTTATTTCCATTTTTTCTTGGTTCCCAATTAATATTCTTCTGTTCATTAGGTAGTTCGACAGTACTTTTCTTATGTTGACATCAATTTGCATATCCTCAATTGTGTTTATTATGCCTTTCCAAGGCACCATGTTGGATACATTTTTTATGTCAATTGTAATGAGTATACAGTACTTCCTGTTCTTTGCGGCCATTCTTCTAGCATCTTCTGCTATTTGTTTTACTTTCTCCACCGCCTCTATAGTGGATTTACCTCTTCTAAATCCGTAGGTACTGGTTCGGGGATAGTTTCTCTGCCAGTTCTTTTCTTAGCCTTTTTGCTATTAACTGTTCATATACTTTCGCTAACACGTTTAATAGGCAGATTTGTCTATATTTTGTTGCCGTGTCTCCTGGTTTCTTTGGTTTTTCTAACAGGATCATACGTGCCTCCTTCCATATATTCGGATATTTCCCTTTTTTTTCAGTTCATTATTCATTACTTGTAGTATGTTTTCAGGAGCGGTTCTAATTATTTTTTTTATTATTGTTGGTTGTATTTGATCTGGTCCTGGGGCTTTGTTAATTTTGATCTTCCTGTTTGCCTCTTACAGGTCCTCTACGGTAAATTGTATTATACCTTCTTCATTTATTTCAATATTTTCCCATCTGTTGGTTTCGTGGCGAGGAAAAAGTTATTTTGCTATTTGTTTCTGTTTTTTATCGGTTAGTGTGATCCGTGGTTTATGTGTAGCTTTTTTGTCACTATCTGGTAACCCATGCCCCATACATCCTGATCGACTTCCTCCAGGCTTCCTCCTTCTTTTGCCTTTAATATTGCTTTTTTTAATTTTCTTCTTTCTTCAACAAATTCTCCTTTTGGGGCTTGTTTTTCTTCTGCGCTTATTTTACCGTCTTTATTTCCTCTAGTCCGTTTTTCTTTTTGCATATAGACACTATCTTCTTATATCGCGAGTATACCCCACCCTTTAACTTGTTCTTTCCTTTTTTAGGGAACGTTATGTCCATGACTTTTTTAATTGCTTTCGTTATCTCATTTGCACTATTCTCACTCATTTTGTTTAATTCTAATAGCACGTTTTGTTCAACGTTTGGTATTCTTTTGTTACTTATTTTCCACCCTTTGTTTCCCATGCTCCTTTCCGTTCTTTGTGGTGCTTGTATTTTGAAATATATATTTTGGTGTAGGTTTAGGTTCATCTCATCTGATACCCTCCATTCCTTGATGTTATCTATAATGTTTTCTGTACAAATTGTAAAGTCGATATGTGATTCTGTATTCTGTATTATCTCTTATAAAGGTTGGTTTTATACCATCGTTTACAACTATTAACTGTTTGCTTGCTATCCATTCTAGCAGAATACTTCCCCTCTCGTCATCTTGTTCCGCTCCCCATATTCTGGCTTTTGCGTTGAAGTCGCCGGCCAGGATCACTTCCTTATTGTGCCTTTGTAGATTTCTCCCTAATTCGTGGAGGTACTGCTCAAATTCCTGTATCGTTTTATTTGGAGACCAGTAGCATGCATATTACGCGATATCTTCCATATCCACACATACGTACCCCTTTCCACTTTGATCCCAAATTACTATTTATTGAATATTTTAACCGACGTACCACTGCCTGCTAGATATCATGTTTTTATTTGGTTCTGATACTATGCACACATCTACCTCCTTTTCTATTGCAGTTTGGTGTAGTAAACTCATCGCTGCTCTTCCCCTTCCTATGTTAGTTTGCAATACCTTCATATTGAGATCTTGCAGGTGTTTTGTTTTCATCATTTTTCTCCTAATTTCATCTGTTACCCTTCTGTATTAAGGGCATAGTCTCTCATCAGCCTTGTGTCCGTCTTTTTGGCAAATATAGCATCTTGTGTATTCTGACAGTATTTTTACGGTGTGTCCTGTTTCTGCGCATAAAGTAATACTTAAGCCAGTATGGATGTATGGCATCCAGTTATGGGGAACTGCAACTGCTTCAGACATAGCTATCCTTGAAAGATTTAAAGCTAAGATATTCCGAACTGGGTATTCAAAGTGACTTTAACATATCTATATTAGTAAAGTATGTTCATTAAAAAAAAAACTCGCAGCAATCCCTGGAAATGATTTTCATATGTAACATACAGTCTCTAGCACCCTAAGCACTCTAGAGTTTTTTTTTTAATGAACATACTTTATAATATGGTAGATGTCCAGGTGGCACAGTGGTGGAGCGTCAGGCTAGCGTTACGGTTATCTTGGGTTCGAATTTTCCTGAAGTCAGGAGGTCGGTATTGGGCCCTGGTGACCATTCGTTGTTGGTTGTTGGACACCAAATTAACGACGCTCCCCTCCGAATACAGGCCTAAGAGGTAGAGTAACAAGGTCCTACACGTACACACACCCGTAAGAGACCGCATACGCTAACGCACCAGCCTTGACATCGAAAGGTAAAAGAGGTTACAGATACAGATAAAATATGGCACAACACTGTAATATTCCTAGTGCCCAGTTTAAGAAGTAGCTAAAACGCAATAGTAACTAGTTAAAGCTGAAGAGACGTCAATGGACGCCTTCTTCTCTTGTCACTAACCATACTAATTTACTTATTGCTGTCTGAGCAGATTGCAAATACAGATATGTCGACAAAATTAAAAAAACAACTTAAAGTCAAAGCCACATTTTTAAGCGACTTGGTGTCGTGAACTTTGTTATATCCCCCTTCCGTACTAGGGAAATGTGTTCTCTTTCTCTGCAGTGATTTTACAGTAATACTAACCGTATATTTACACGTATATTTTAAGGATTACCCGCATAATAAAAATAGAAATAATTTTAAATTTTCAAACAAAGCAGATATGGAAAGTCGAAAGTAATAAAAATGTGTTAAAATAGATTTTTTTTTATAGCCAATGGTCAAATACAAGGGTAACTGTGGGGTTATTTTGGGCAGGAAAAGTTACGCTTTCAATCGAGGTGGTTTTAGTCCGTGACCTAAATTCTAAATTTGAAAATATGTAGCAATAAGTAAGTGCCACGCTTATCTAGTCCTACATAAAACCCATTACGTGATTAGAAATTTACAATTAACTGTGAAAAACAGCGCTCGATTAATTCTGCTTTAATAACATCGACCTCCGTTGGTGAACGTAAAACAAATAAAAGTCGCCTTTTTAAAGTATTTTGAAAACACCAAACTTGTTTTTGCTTCGGTTATTCCTCCTTTTACCTCACTTAAATAAGCCACTAAGGCTTTTTGCGAAAGCGGAAAGGAGACGCGTTAATTATGACTATAAAATCGTGAAAAATATGTTACAACAAACTGAAACGCCGAGGAATAAACTACAACGTTAGTGTAATAAGTCAATATTGATATTTCGATTTAACCTACTACAAACTAGTAAAACTAAAATTTAATCCCCATTGTAAAATATGCATAACCGTGTAAAACGATACCGAATAAAGTAGCATTTAGTTCGACGTATGCCACTATCACAATTAGGCAAATGAAGTAGGAGTCTCTCATTAATAATTTATTCTTACAAAAGCTGACAGTTGATAAAATTCAACACGCAACCTCAATTTAAGCAGTAAAGTACCTCGAATTTAGCTACCTTTAACATCCATCGTTATGTTTTCTTATATATTTAAATTTATAATATAAACCGACAGGGGTTTCCAAATCTGGTTATAAATTCTTGTAAAACTGGAAAATTCTACAGAAAATTTTATTTGGATGAACTGTTTTTGTGTCCGGTTAAGGGTTAGGATAAAAATCGTACAAAATTCTATAATTACAAACAAACGTAAACAAACTGAAAGATTTAAAGGTTTTTCGTAAATTCATCAACTTTTGTGAAGAAAATTTAAAAAATGAAGGCAATAAAAAACGCTTCTATAAATTTATAAGGTTTACACAACTTATAGGACCACATCCGAGATATAAAAGTTCGTTCCTGACTCCATAGGTTATTCCATTTTCCACCCTCTTTGCTTCCTCTACAATTCTGCAACGCTTTATAGCGGGGATAAGAGTTTCGATAGATATGTCAGTGATAAACTGCATTCATATCCTTTTAGGTATCGTCACAACGGAGTTCATTTTTGGTCAAGCTTTTTAAATAAATTACATTTACTTTGTTGTTACAATAAAATTGATTTTGTATATCTTTCATATTTTGTCCTGCAGCAAGCGAGACATTTTTATAAAAAAGTTCGGCATGAAAATGGCAATTACAGTTAAATAAGCAGAAAAAACTAGGACGTAGTGAAAATAATTTAAGCGTAGCCTTCGGATTATTTAAAATTTATTTAACATTTATTGCTTATCGTAAACTAGCAAGTTTTTAAAATGTTGTATGGAGCATTGGCCTTGAACAATGTTGAATAATCAGTTGTGGTTACGGTATTAGTTTATTTAAATCACACTAATAAAAAGTTAATAACTGAAATTAATGAAGATATCAATTCATCGGCGAAAATTTTTAGTTTGAATTTTTTACATCTACTTCCTTATTTTTGTATTTATAAAATTTGCACAAACCAATACAAAGTATCCTTAAACTGATTTTAAAAAATAACTACATAGAACGTTTATCCATTATCTGTACGAGAATATGATAAATTCATAGGTCAGTCAGTCTGCATTTGCTTGTTAAATTTTTCAAATGGGCCTTTTATCCTCTTTATGGACTGACAAAAGATATGGGTCAACAAAAAAGGGTTAAATTCGGGAAAAACATGATTTTCTGTACCCTTTAAATTATAAATACGGCCCCGAAAAATGGTTTTTAAGTCGGGCATATTTTATAAGATTTTGATTAATAAACGTTTTTTGAAATTTTCAGTAATTAACTGTATTTAAACTACCACGAAAACAAAACTCTAACTTTAATTTTTTATTTAGAAGAATTAGTAAATGATTTAGGTTTAACAATGTGGTTACTTTTACATACATACATACATACATACATATGTAAACGTTCCTCTTGTAGTACAGACTCCTGCCAGTGTTGATGTATTGATTTCTACTACGTTTCCTCTATTATGTTTTTCCATAAAAAAATAAGAGAAATAAAGAAAGATGGATCACAGAGGAAAATATGGAAAACCAATGAATGCTTACGAATTAATAATATAGAAAATCAAGAATGGACACAGCACTTTCAAAAGCTATACCAAAGCAATGAAGAAGAAGGACAGAACAACTTAGTAGATGAAACTACCGTCATAATAGAGGAGGAAGTTAAACACGCGATAAACAAAGTAAAAAATAAAAAATCTTCCGGCCCTGATGGTGTATATGTCGTAGTCTCATGGTGAAATACGTCATTTCGTGAAACGCCTAGGCATTACATGAACTGCCGGCGTATCATGAAAATTCTTGTTATTACACATTCTGCCTAGGCTCTTCGTGAAGCGCCGGTCTCGCCTCGGCGCATCGTCTTTCGATTAGCTGTACACGATGTGTCGCGATTTATATGTTAACGGTTCATGAAGTGACTACCGATACACGGCAGATTGTGTTCTGTCACTTGTTGCTTATTTTTTGTTTTGTTTATTACCTATGGAAGAAAAATGTGAAAAAGAATTGTTCAGGGATCACTTGAAGGAGTATTACAAAGTGAAGCCGAATAAACGACCGTATAACGTCAGTCAATTAAACGAGAAATTAGAATTAATTTTGAGGTTAGGTAAAGATTTAATTTGATGCGTTTCGGGTTTAAGATTGCCAACGAGATTACAACAGCCAAGACAAGTAATAGTAAATCTACAGTATGTCCCCGGATTGAGTTTACAATAGGTATGATTGACCAAAAATTTTCGAATTGGAATTTCATATTTTGGGATTCCGCCCTGCTTGGCCTAAAACTTATTTTTAGTTTATTTCGATTTTTTAAAATCAAGTAGGCCTTTACAGTTGAGCAATAACTCTTTTCGTTTCAGGTAAAGTACCTTTTCCGTTCACAGTACGCCAAAGTGTTACTAAGAAAAGTTGTTCAGAATGAAAAGTTATGGCGGTGTACAAATTTTCAGAACGATCGACCTACTTTGATAAAATTCATTATTTCTCAATTTCGTTTCAGGTAAAGTACTGTTTCCATTCACAGTACGCCAATATTTTACTAAGAAAAGTTGTTCAGAATAAAAAGCTATGGAGTTGTGCAAATTTTCAGAATGATCGGCCTACTTTGATAAAACTGACCAATACTGGATTTTATCAAAGTAGGCCGATCATTCTGAAAATTTGCATAACTCCATAACTTTTTATTCTGAACAACTTTTCTTAGTAAAATATTGGCGTACTGTGAATGGAAACAGTACTTTACCCGAAACGAAATTGACAAATAATGAATTTTATCAAAGAAGGCCGATCGTTCTGAAAATTTGTACACCGCCATAACTTTTCATTCTGAACAACTTTTCTTAGTAACACATTGGCGTACTGTGAACGTAAAAGGTACTTTACCTGAAACGAAAGGAGTTATTGCTCAACTGTAAAGGCCTACTTGATTTTAAAAAATAGAAAGTAAACTAAAAATAAGTTTCAGACCAAGCAGGGCGGA
This sequence comes from Melanotus villosus, assembly GCA_963082815.1. NCBI lineage: Eukaryota > Metazoa > Arthropoda > Insecta > Coleoptera > Elateridae > Melanotus > Melanotus villosus. The sequence goes on from OY720421.1 coordinate 13,320,055, forward strand.
ATCCCAAAATATGAAATTCCAATTCGAAAATTTTTGGTCAATCATACCTATTGTAAACTCAATCCGGGGACATACTGTAGAAGAGATTATTACTTATTAAATACGTTCGACGTTATATCAGTTATTTATGTTATTCCTGAAGAACACATATATAACAGATTAAAGGATATTCACATTAATTGTGGACATGGATCTAGAGATAAGATGATCAACATCATTCATCAAAGTTGTTTTATTCCAAGACCATGCATTGAATTGTTTTTGAAATCATGTAAGACCTGTCATACGAATTTTCAGTTATAAAATAAATGTATTTTAATTGTATAATGAAGATTTATCGTCCATTCTCATCCCTATCGATTTTCTTTTGCTTCAATTTCACGTTAAATAGCAACAAAATCAGAGAACACAATCTGCCGTGCATCGGTAGTTATTTCATGAACCGTCAATCTTTAAATTGCGACAGATCGTGTACAGCTTACTGGAAACGCGATGCGTCGAAGCGAGACCGGCGCTTCACGAAGAGCCTAGGCAGAATGTGTAATAACAAGAATTTTCATGATACGCCGGCAGTTCATGTAATGCCTAGGCTTTTCACGAAATGACGTATTTCACTATGAGACTACGACATATACAATGAGTTAATTAAGCAAGGACTCTTATTACACCTATAATGTAAATAGTTCCAAAAGATAATAAAGGAAAGAAAAGTACCTAACCAATGGAACGAGAGTTACGGTATACCAATATACAAAAAAGGGAACAGGAAAGATCCAGATAATTACCGTGGTATAACGCTATTCAACTCCATGCTATAGCTAGCTATTCACATCAATGTTGCATAACAAATTAATAATATCCATATCGATAGCAGAAGAACAGCAAGCCTTTCGTAAGAATATAAGTACGATTGATACAATTTTTATACTAAGGCAACTTATCGAAAAGCCGATTGAATATGACAATCCGCATTTCTGTGCTTCGTCGATTTTAAAAAGGCTTTTGATCGAATAAAAAAGCAAGACAACTAATTACAAAAGACATACGTAGCAGCCATCATCTATATGACTTAAACGCAGGGTGTATAGAGAGACTCGTTGAGCTCTTTCTTGTTTAATGTAGGAGGTGTGTTCAATTGAAACCCATCTTTAGTCCATAAAAAATTTATTCAGAAATATTATTACAAATAATCATCACCACAATTAAGGCATTGTTGCACCAACCGATGTATACCTGCTCGTAGAATTCTTGTGGCTGCTGACTGAAGAATGAATTCTTTCACAGCGTTTTGTACTTCTGCGTCCGACTGAAAACGTTTACCTTTTAACGCCTTTTTCAGTGGCCCAAAAATATGGAAATCACAAGGCGATAAATCTGGGCTGTAGGGTGGATGCTCTAAAATCCTCCATTTCTTATGTTGAATATTTTCTTTTACCACATTGGTGGCATGAGGCCGAGCATTGTCGTGAAGCAGAATGACGCCTCGTGGAAGCTTCCCTGGAAGTTTTCGTCTTATTGCTTGATGAAGCTTGTTCAAACTTTCATTGTGCAGTTTTGTATTGATAACCTGACTAGGGATGGGTTTCAATTGAAGACACCTCGTAATTATGGATAAAATGATAGAAGGTCTTAAAGATTTACCAAGCTATAGAATGTGAATCAAAAACAAATGTCATGAGCTATGCGACGATGTAGCACTGATAGCAGGTGAAGAGGACGGGCTGCAAAGCTTACTACATCGACTAAACATGACATTAAAGCGGTTCAATATGGAAATATCAACAGCCAAAACAAAAATGATGGTAATGTCAAAGAACCCATTGGAAACAGTAATGGAACAGGTTATGCAATTTAATTATTTGGGTATAGAAATAACTAGTAGTAGTGACTTAACATCCGAAGCACGGCAGCAAGCCACGAAAGCAGCACAAGTAATATGAGCTTAGAAAATAAAACAAGAATATACAGGGTGTCCCATAACTTATGGGCCATAGAGCAACTGGAGATAATAGACATAAAAATAGGTATTTTGAGCCAAATTTGCCTAAGTAAAATGTTACAGGTTAAAGAGATACAGGGTGTTGAAAGTAAAACTTTTAATTAATGGTAACTTTCACTTTCAACATCCTGTATCTCTTTAACCTGTAACATTTTACTTAGGCAAATTTGGCTCAAAATAACTATTTTTATGTCTATTATCTCCAGTTGCTCTATGGCCCATAAGTTATGCGACAGCCTGTATAAATTAAACAATGGTTCTGCCAATATTAACATAGAGAAGCGAAAGTAGAGAAGAGACGTCAGTAGCAAAGCGCAAAGTAAGAACAATGGAAATGAGAGTCTTCAGAAATATTATGGGAATAACACTGAAAGACAGACAAACGAACATTGAAATAAGATGAAGATGCGAAGTACCAGTTGTGATACAATGGATGAAAAAAAGGAAAAGGGAGTGGAATGAACATGTGGAACGAATGAGTGATGACAGACTAGCAAAAATATGTAAGAACAGTCAACCAACAGATGGCAGCAGAGTTGGTTCTCGTCATCAAACGAGTAACCAGGCCGGATAAACAGAACGTGCTCCTAGTCGATGGAAGAAGATCTTTTTCCATAGTTTTTTGTCCATTACCATTTCTTCTACCATATTCCAATCTAATTCCATCTGCTTCATTTGCCATCCTCCATCATTCAATTTTCGTCTCGGTTTGCCCTTTCCTCGTTGCTTTGTTCTCCCCATTTTTCATACTTGATGTTGACATTCCTCACTTTATTCAGTAATTTTAAACCTGCCATTCTTCTAAGTATCTTGACTTCGTTAGCTTGCAGCCTACTTCTCTGTTGTTTGTTCAAGATTCATATCTCTGAGCCAATGTTGGTATATATAGCGAATTATACATTATAATTTTTGTTTTTGTTGATATTTCTTTTTTACCGATTATCTGTTTATTTGGCGCAAAATATAATTTATTAAGCTTTATGCCCTTTCATCCACCTCCGCTTCTATTTTTCCATCTTCCGGTATGACTGTACCTAAGTATTTAAACTGCCGTACTTGTTGCATTTCTTCTTGCTCTTAATCTGAATTTTCGGTTGGTTTCTCGCTATTGTCATTGTTTTTGCTTTATCCATATTGATTCCCGTCCGTGCTTCTGAAGTTCTTCTTTCCAAATCAGTAGGTTATATTGTAGATCTTTTTCTTTATTGACCATCATCGACATATGCTAAATGGTTTATTATTATTCTTTCCATATTATAATACCCACATGTGGCTTGTTCGACCATCACTATTGTAAAAAAATAGGCACTCAATGTTTCGCCTTGCCTCACACCTGAAGAAGTACTAAAGTTTTGCAAGGTATTGTTATTTGTTCTTACATAATTTATTAATAGTGTTATTGTACATATTTCTTATACACCTTATTAAATGTCTATTAACATTTCGCTTGCTCAGAATATTCCAGATGTCATTCGTTATTACTGAATCGAATGCCTTTGATATATCTATAAAACAGAGATATATTTAAATGAATTTGAAGACTTCCACGGTCAGGGGCAGTGTTAAAAGAACGTCTTCTGGCTGGGACCGTGTCATTGTTGACCCTTCAGAAGGGCTTCGCCTTTGACTTGGTTTACATGCTAAGTTACTGTGTTCTTTTAGTACCCCCTTTTTGCTCCTGATGAAGCCCCTTAAAAAAGTGGGCGAAACGTTGAGATCTTCTGTCTCAAAATGACACATCCCATCAACCCGGAACACATTCTTTTTTACAGAGATATATTGTTTCGTCAGCGTCCATTGATCTTTAGATTACTTGTTTAATGATATGTAAAACATCTGTTGTCCCTCTTTCCCTTCTATTTCATTTTTCAGGCGTTCCGATAAAACGTTCTCATATATTTTTATTATTACACTTAATAGCGAAATACCACGGTATTTTTTGCAATCTTTCCTGTCTCCCCTTTTAAACAATCTATTGTTATTGCTATTTCCTATTCCTGTGGTATTTAGCATGTCCTCGATATTATATTCAATAATTCTGAAAGAAACTTTTATCCTGTATTTCCCATTGACTTCAACATTTTAGCGGTAATCCTGTCATACCCTATTTTTTGCTTTATTATAGTTCCTCCATTGATATACTTTCGTCGCTATCATCTTCTCTATTTCTCACAAATCATGCTACCACTACTCTGCTGTTTTCTTCCTCGTTATTACTGTCTAACAGCTCCTTAAAATGATCCCTTCACTTTTCCATGATTTCTTCTACATTCGTTAATGGCTGCCCATTTTTGTATTTACTAAAATCGATTTCTTACAAATCTGTAGAAAAGTTTCTGATTACCGTTAAAGATCTCTTCCATTATCAGGCCGAAATTCTCTCAGGCTTTTCTCTTGGCCTTGAGCACATTATCTTTAGCATTTGTCTTGCAAACTTTGTACACCTTGTACAACTTTCTGGTGTTTGCTCCTTTAAGTATTTTTTCCAGGCTTCCTTTTTTAGTTTTATGGCTTGCTTCACCTCCTCTGTCCACCAGGCTTTTTGTTTACAATTTCCGTTTTATACTGTTACTCCACATGTTTCCACTACACTTCCTACCATATTGATTTTATATATTTCCCACAAGGCTTGTACATCCAATTCATTCAGTCTTTCTATATATACGTTTAGTTTTTCTTCTAAATAGTCTTTATATTTTTCTTGTAAGTATATTCTTATCTCTTAGAGTATATATTTTGATTTTACGTACCGATTTGCTTTCTACTATCATTAACCTCTTGTGTTACTATTAATTTCGACTCTAACAGATAATGGTCGCTGCCTATCTCAGCACCACGTTTCACTCTAGTATCTCTTATTCTTTCCATTATTATTTTCGAAACCAGTGCATTATGTATAATGAATTTTTCATTTCTACTTTTTAGTACTCACGCATATTTATGAATGTTTAAATTTAGTACTTGTGATTATCAATTCGTTTTCCATACAGGATTCTACCAATTTTCTACCATTTCTGCTGATTTCTTCTTCTCCAAGCTCACCAACGAAGGGAGTGCATCTTTTTACATCTTTACCGACCCTTGCAGTTAAATCTCCTACCTATTTCGTTCTTTACTTTGTCAACCTCTTTCTGTAGTTTATTGAAAAATCCCTCTTCTTCTATTATCTTGTCTCCGTTCGGCCCATAAGCTACTATGCAGTAGCTCAGTCTCAATCTTATCTTTAATATTCTTGCGTTTACAAATTCCCAACCTATCCCTTTTTCATTCCACTTTTTATGGATTTGGTAACTTTTAATGATAATTTAAATCGATACAAGATGAATAAGTTTTTGTTAATTGACAATTTAGAGATTGTTTAAAAAAATAAGACCAAAGATTGCTATTGGCAAGAACAATATATCATTGACAAAACTGCAGAGTGTTTACAATTATAAATAATAAATTACTTAAAATTATGATAAAATAGTAAATTATTCCAAATATGTATAGCAGAAACAAATCCTTCACACCTAAAACAACTAACAAAAGCATTGGTGAATTCTAATCAGGACTTCGTGTAAACCTGTAAACAGATTAAATAGTCAATTAACCTGCTCGTGAATAGGAGGACCTGATAACGTATCTTGTTTCAAATAACACATAAACATACATGTGGCTCTTTTGTTGTATTTAGTTAGCAAGATTTATTATATTAAAGTATATTAACAGATAATGTTATTCATAGAAAGGTAGAGTTAAGTATCTACGTATTTATTAGTTATCAATTAAATTCTCTACAAGTTTATGTTAATCGAATAAAGGCAAATATAAATTCTGAAAATTTAACAAATTTTTAAAAATTAAAAATTTCTGTTTGACAATCTAGATCTAGATTGTGAAAATTTATAGAAAATGTTCACCATAGAATTTAATAACTGAAGTAGCAAAATGGTAAAATTTGGAACTTCGTCCTTTGACAAAATACAAAAATAGGGGTGATCGCCCCCCATAAATGAAACCACTTAACTAAAACAATTAAGACAGATACCTAAAATACCTAAATTTGGGGATACACGTGCATTCCCACCTGAAGTTTACAGGTAGCTCAAGCATAAAAACATAGAAAGCTATAAAATTAACTTAGCTCGAATAACAATAAAAGACCAATAGAATATCGGAAAGTTAAGTAATTTAGCAAACGGTTCAGTGTTCAAATGGTCAATTGCTACCAGATTTAACGCGAACGAAATTTTAAGCAACTGAATCGCATTAGTAGAAGTTGGCGCAAGTGTAACGGCGCGTAACTCGGATGTGACGTAACAACCGGAAACAGCTGCTTGATCATTGCTTATCATCCAGGCGGTTTTATTATAAATAACATGTGAACAATCACTGATTTAGACACTTGAACTCTACTATTAATTTAGAACCTAAAACTCCTTATCAAAGTAATTTGCCAAAACGAGCCCCCGGAATCTAGCGCCGGACTATTAATAGATCCTCAGCAACGACAGATTTTGGTTTGATTTTGATCAGCTTGTACTTCACAGCAAAGAAATTTTAAAGGCATGCAAATTTTCAAATTTGTATGTGTAACTTGCTATGTGTTTATTTAACCAAAACACGTATAACTACGTACATAAAACCTGTAGAAGTGAATTTTTCGTATCAAGAAGCTCGCGTAACATTACCAGCAAGTTATATTATCTCATTATTATTTTATAAACACGATTTGTTTGTTTTGTACTTGTACCATAATATCATATATGGCATAGATGCTTGGATGGTTGCTGATAATAATTTAATTGATAAGCGTTGATCAACATTTCCTGTTTTTGCCAACTTTAAATTATAAAAGGAAATGTTGGCCGATTTAACAGGGGAAATTTTGGAACTGATTTGGCTTTCCACTGACACTGAAAACTCCTGAGCTTCACTTCAGCTAAGAAAATTCCATTATATGAAAGCGACAACGTGAGAAGATTTTCTGTTAGTTTAATATTTGAATTTTAAAAATAAATTTAGTGCTTAATCGATAGCAACAAATTCTTTGAAAACTCAAAGTTTGAAAATAATCCCTAACTGGGAAAAACCAAGACTGAACTTAATCGCTGAAAATCCAACTAGTAACAGTAGTAATGATTCATTTTTCAATCAAAAACAAACAACTTAAATTCACATTTTGAAATGAAAAATCCACTCCTAACTTAAGAATTTTAGAAATGCAAAAAACTCCGGAGATTTCTAATAAACAAAATCGTATATAAAGAAGCACAAGAAACACTTTATAATCCTAAAACTCGCAAGACTCGTTAAATTACGTTATATCACATCGACTTTCGTTCGAAGCTGACCTAGTTTAAAATTTTTCAACCTGAGTTTGTCTATAAAAAGTTGCTGACGCGAAAAGTTTTATGAAGCAAACATATGTGATGTTACTTACCGTAATACGTACATATATACATTGCAACTTAATACCTCATTAAGCTCTTAAGCTTCAAGTTATTAAAACGTATAAGCAATCTTGTCACTCTGGTAAATGCTCTTAATTCATAACAGCTACATCTTTAACACTGCGTCAGATTTGCATTAAATGAGAAAGTTTGGGAAATTTTAACTGCTTTTTCTGTAATGTTAGAATGTTAATTTAAAATTGTTTTAGCTACAACAATAATAATTTTTTTATAAGTTCAAAATTTTCATTTTCAAGGCAGAAAAAAAGGATGACTATTTTATAAATTTTAGAAAGTTTGATCAATTTTTAACACCTGATTTGTACGTAAAAATCCGTCTGTCTATTTTAACAAAGTAATTTTACGCCGGTAAATTTGAATTCTAAAAATATGCAAACGCGAACAACGTTTCCGGAAATGCTTTATCATAATTTCGCATTAATATTCCTAAATATCCAACACACTTAAAATGTGGAAACTCGGTAATTTAGTCAACCTAAAATATTTATTTAAAAATCGTAATAATTTCGGCTCATATTTCAGCAGCAATTTAACGGCACCATTCAGATTTTATCATTCGCTCCCTCTAATATTAGGTTTTCATCACGATACGCACAATTCGTTACTTTCAGTAGGTATACATACGAAGTGAGGGGTTATTTGCTTTCGAATTTAAAGATTAAAAAGAAGCCCAGCGAATTGGAAATTAGATCTGTTATCGAGTTAAATGAAGACAATTAATAGGTTGTACGTTTTGTTTATGAAAAAATAATTAAATTTCTTAAATACGTAACATAACATAAAATTGGGGCAATTAGAAAGGAGCAGGTTTTAAAACAATGTCATTTGAAAGTACACTGATGACTTGTTTTGATGTAGAACTTGTATAAGGTATTTTGCGTTGTTATATAACAACGTTATCATTTGTAGTAATAAAGTTAAAGTCAATATGTTATTAAACTTTCCTAATAGTTCACTTTAACCGTGCAAGACGAGTACCTACTCCATAAAAATATCTTCTAACTGTACATATAAGTAAGTAACGTGCAGAAAAATTGACAATGACCCCACATAAAGGTCAATTCTGACCGCACCTTCGCCGCCAGGATATTTTATTCCACCTTGTTAGTTTCAAACCGTTTAAAAAGTTATGCTAATGCGGACATAATTCTAATGTTATAAATGTGAATCATCATAAAATGACGGACTATCTGACATTCTAACAAAGAATAACTTTCAGAGTTTAACTATACGACAAACTGTAACAACTTCGGCCTGTATTAAAACGAACTTACCTACATATTTGGACCGGTTTACATTCTAAAAAACATTGTTTATTAAATAAGAGGCGTATACTACACGTAACCAGTAGATCTCTTTAATTTTTTTGGGTTTTCTCTATTTTTTGATTTGAATGAAATTATTAGAATTGGAAGAGGTCAGATTTTTGAAAACATTTATGGTACAATTTTATAAAAAAATATTTTTTAAACCCATCAAATAAGAAATTCCGGCAATGTTCCTTGCGGACCCTCTTTCTCTCGCTTTCTTGATAGTTACTATCATCAGTTCTTTCATAACTCAAAATTTAACACACTCAAAGAAAGAATTAAATAATTTAGTCATTACAACAATTATTGCAACGAAAGCGTATGCGCAGTACCTAAAAAGGCCCTAGAAAAGTTTACCCATTTTATTTAAACTTCGTTGCCTCCATTTTGAAATTGAGAGATTTTAAGATTAGCTAGAAAAGTGAAGAATAGTCAAGAAATAATAATAGCTGGAGACTGGAGACCTAAATGGAAGAACGGGATTAGGACAAACGAGAAATTGTATAAGACAGCTGAATTCAGTAATATGGGACAGACACATTACAAAAAACAATAAAATAAAAGAAACAAATCCCCAACTAAAGCGGTAGAAATGGAGTGTCAGAGCAGGTGCTGCAGAGTAACACGAATGGATAGAATAGAATGGGTATAGAAAAAGACGCAGTAAACATTATAGAGGAAAAAAAGTTAAAGAAGATAAAGGAAATAACAGATAGGAGAAACCTTGGAAGAAGGAAAAGAGGGAGGCCCAGGGGATCATGAAGGGATGACGTAGAGGAGGCGATGAAGAGTAGAGGACTAGAAGATGGTACCTGGGGAGACAGGCGGGAATGGAATCTTAGACTGAGAGAAGGAAGTCAGCGTCAGCTATACAAACTCCTTAATATAATAAATTATATACAGGGTGTATCAGAAATAAGTACATTAAATTTTTTCAGTGGTGGAACTCGTCAAGGACTACAACATTTCTTATTATTGTTTTTTTAATCTGACATTTATTTTACATTTTTACGCCCCCCTTAAAATAACAAGTTGTTTATGTATTTTCAAAATAATAAAATACTGCTAAGCTTAATTTTTAAGTAAGTTGATTTACTATGGTAACCAAAATAAGTTTTGTATCAGACATGATTTCCATTGGCGGGTAATGAAATTTGTGATAAATCTTTAACTAATTTTATCACAAAATCTAAAAAGTATACAAAAAAATATTAAGAAATGTTGTAGTTCTTGACGAGTTCTATTACTGAAGAAATTTAATGTAGCTACTTATTTCTGATACACCCTGTATATGTAGCATTTATCGTCCAACGCTGTGAAGGTAGAAGGAGGAACGAGAAAGAAAATGAAACATTTATCAACAAATTTTCTTAAAGTTTTGTTTAAGAATGTTACAGTTCACTATTTTCCGCACTTTCAATTTTATAAGGTGTGAATTTTCACTCATCAGTTTATGTGACGTAACCAAGTTACTAAACACTTCAACTTTAATAATTAATAATCACAATTCCACATTTATTAGTATTAAATGTTGAACAATAATTACTAGAATTCTTAGGCTTTCTTCTCTATTAATAAATTCCGAATATTTTTCAGTTCGAAATTTCGGATTTTTTCATAAAAAATTGTGGATTTCGTGCGTTTTCATTGTGTTTTGTCTAAATCAGGATTTTCTCGAAATTTCTTGAAGCCAAAATTCTTTTAATCTTCTGTTATTGTAGTTTCGTGATATTTTTTAGTTTAAACTTTCTTGTTGTTTCTTATTTAATTATTTTCCAAATCAACCGAAGTTTTCTGGATTTTAGTTTTCTCGACATTTACCTTGGGTATGTGAATTTCCTTAAAACTTCAATATTTTCAAACTTTTCTTTATTTTGGATTTTTTACGCTTTCTTCTCTTTTAGTAAGTTCCTAATATTTTTTCAGTTAACTTCAAGTTTTACAGTAAAAATAAGGGATTTTGTAGGTTTTCATTATTTTCTATCTAAAAGCCACAAACCTTTCGAATTTTAATTGCTTGAACTTGACTGAATTTTTCCATTTTTGGACCTTGAATTAATTTTTGAATGTTGGAATTTTCTGAAAACTTTTAAAAACTTGTCTTAAACTGCAACTTCCGTTCCGGATTTCCTAAACTTTCTTCTCATCTTGTAAATTCGCGATATTTTTCAGTCTAAAATTTCGGATTGTTTGGAATGATATTCAGGTTTTTTTAGGCTGCAATTATTTTCCAAAACAACATTTTCTGAAATTTTGGAAATCCCTTGAAACCATTTTGTTTTTAATTTGGATTTACTAAGGGTAATTTTTCTTAACTTTGAATGAATTTTCGCGCATCTGAAATACTGAAAATTTCTGACTTCCGTTTTTCTTAACGACCGACGGAATTATTGCAGGTATTGCAGTGCTGAGCTTTAAATTCCAGAACAGCAATTCTGTGCTGAGTTGACCTTATGTGCGCACAGACTTTGTTCAAAATGGCTTAAATTTAATTTTTTGTTAATACTTAGTTCACACTTAGATTTATACCATGTTCATCTGGTTTATTATTTGAGAAAATCTTTCGTTATGGATTAACCTTTAGTTGCTTAAATAACCACCTCTTATTAGGTTTTTTCAAGTTCACCTTAGGGTTTTCAGTTTTTCTGAAACTTAATACCTTGAAACCTTTAAGCGTCTTCCTTTAAGTTAAGTAAAATATTGATTAATTTATTTTAAGGTAAGGTATAAACACATAAGTGATTTGACTTTAAAAAATTCAGCAAAGGCACTGGTACTTAATTGTACTAAGAAAAAGTTTCGAAGCGTTTCTTTGAAATTCAGTATTATTAAATATTTAAACAGTATATTACCTAATACCCAATAATCAGGTATACAGTACGAGGTACGAAGATTCTCCCAGATATTATCAGCAATTGCTACACTAGTTTATGTTTAATCTGCCGTATACACAACTGTTCTGTTGTGTAAGGTACTACAACAACCGATGTTCTACCCCTAAACTAAAACTTAGGCCCTAATTTCATCATTACCTAAATGCGCTGAATTTTTAGAAGCAATTGTGAACCGTAAGTAATTACCTTTAAATTAAGTTTTACAAAGGTCTTAGGTAACTTCTATCAAGTCTTAAAAAATTTAGAATTTTGATCAGATGACATTATTACTAAGTTGATTGAATCGTCTTTGCTTTTGTAAATTAATATCGTTTTAAATTTTATAGCTCTTCCGCTTTGCTAGAGATTTTCAGAGTAAAAAGGAAGAGAACAATAGCTTACAAATGTGCGCCCAATAAAACCCATAGTAAATATGAACGTGTATATTCGGCACTATAAAAGTTGACCCTAAATCTTTTAAATTCGTATCTTGATTCTCGAACTAGACGTCGACTTGTTGGCGAAATACCAAACGCTTCTGTACTTATTTGGCATTTACTGAATAGAGAGAGCTTTTCTGTCTAACAAGTTGCGTAAACAAACACATACTTTCAGGAATTTATTATTACTAGTAGAATCGAGGGAGACTTCTGCTTCTTCAGTGGATAACATAAACTAAGCGGTAAGTGTTCAACCCAAACGTCTGTGGATGTTTCTTTATCAGACGGTGCAGCTGTTTTCAATGTGCGTGTTCCACACATCTCATTTCATCTTTGGTCCCACTTGCCAGGATTGCAATACAACATCCCGACCTCTGAGACCAAAGCAACAGTATCGAATTGGGTGGACCAGCTCGGTCTACGACATTATTCCTCTGAGTAGCTCAGTATAAACAAAGATCTCCGGAATATATCAGATATGTAGTTAAAACTTTCAAAATTACTCTCCTGGAACGATTTTTAGAAGAAACGAACGAAAGGATAACTGTTTTGGGCACCGACGAGAAGAATTTAAATGAATTATTCACTGATTCCGTAAAAGGTTTTGCAACACCCACATTTACTGAAATTTCTATGCCTTTTACTCTTATGTAGCACATTGCGTTAGTAAACAATCTTAGCTAATAATCAAAATCACTTTAACACTTCCATTTAGTGAATTAGTGTCCAAACAAATTTTTATTCGAATATAGGAACTGTATCGCAAATTAAAGAAGTTATTCAGATGTGCCAAATTAAATGTCAGCCAGTAACCTTTGGTTAAGTGTTTTTCGGAGTTCTAGTATAACTAGCTGTTTTATTTCCTTTTAATCAAGGCCGAAAAATAAAATCATTAACCAAAGTTTGACATCCACGTTGTACTGAGCTGTAAATGCTAAATCTAAATAAAGTTTTTCTTTAAACTTCTAGACTGATTTACAGGAATTCAAACATCATAAAGTTCAAGTTTTATGCGACAAATTTTTAATTTAAAGCTACTGTGAGGAGAAATCTTTCAGGTATTTAATTATTATTTTCCATGAGCCTGAGTTTTTTTATACACATTCACTTGCCAAAAAGAGACCTTTATAGGTATATGTATATTGCAAAACGTATTGCATAAACTTTAACTAATGGCCTGATGTTTGAAATTCATTGATAATCAATAAAATTTCAATTAACCAACTTTTCTAATTTTTAAAAATAAACATATCACCAACAAACCTCGATCTTAAATTAAACAAACCAGTTTTAACATAGCGACTAATCTTGATTTTATAAGTTATCAGACCCAGTCTAGTTTTTTTTAGAAAATTATTATCATTACGAGTCCTTGGACAAAAATTTGGTGCCAGACCTATAAACTGCGAGTGATTAAAGATTGCTGTATAACTCAAAAGTACGGAAACTCTCTTTTGTGATGACTCTCAAATGTCAAGCTCGTCAGAAACGGAACTAATGCAAAAAAATAGTTTTTTCTTCACTTCCTGACCTCTTCATAAACATTTAATTCGAGTGCAAATACGAAACTTTTTTATAAGTAAAAGTGAACGCCCATTCAAATGTAACTAAAATGAGTGTGTGAGAAGGGAACCCCTCCGGTTCCTGCCAGCTGCGTATATTTAGTTTGTACCACGCGTGTACAGGTCCCTTGACTACCTGTAAATAAGGTCGGCCACCGAGCATTTCTGATAGATTCTCTAAATTTCACTGTGCCAACAAGGGTACTGCAACGAGACAGGACCCAGAACGCTATGCAGATGTGTCAGAAATATGTTTTTTGAAGAGCTGGCCACGCGCCAAGACATCAAACAAGCATAATGTTTATACGAGACTAGACGAATTGAGGTTGAATGTGATCATATAATGTTTGTTCGAAGTTATTATTGTTATTTTCCTAACCCTAAAATCCCTAAATTGTAATAACGTGGGACATAAGTGTTTCTCAGAACGTAACACAAATCTTAACCTGTTGCTGATCATTTTATTATTAGCTCGATGGTCAGCCGGTCTAAAATTACTCACAAAATAACATAGCTGGCTCTAAGAATAAAATTATCCATCAAAACAGGCAGATCATTTGGTAAAAGTATTATTTTGTCGAACAAAATTTTTGTATGTGAGTTATGAGTTATGATAATCGGTTCACCAACCCTTCTAAAAATTTTCCTTGCATGAATTTATCTAATCAGCACATTCATCAACGAATTCGCTAAAAAATCATTAAAAATGCTAGATTTAAAATACGAAATTCATTGATGAAATATAGAGTTGGTGAAAGCACCGGGTTGTTTTTAAATATTCTATTGTTAACTAAAATTTTGCAAAACAGGCAAACATATTAGACTTTATATTGATCTGAACAGATTTTTACTTTGTATTAAAACTAATTTGTACCGGGTGTCTTAAAAAGAATTACCTTTGGACTTTGTTTGCTGGTTTTATGTGTTGACGTATTTCCTTTTAAGACACTTTGTAGATTCAACAAAAGCAAAAATATAACTACCACACTCATGATTTTTTATTCTATGGCAGTTAACGTGTTAGCTTGGTGTTAATCTCGAATATATAACAATAGGAAATAATGGAAGAAGTGTAGAAACCCCATGCGATTATTTAATTTATAGGTAAGTTGCTATGGAATATTTAATTGTATGTTTGTTAGAAATTAAGTGGATGTACCGGGAAGATCGGGGCAACATAACGATGTGAAGAAGATATTTCAATTATAAGCACAAAACATTTATTAAAATAATTTTTTGTTTAACATAACATACAGCACTGCATAAAATTTTATTTAACTTAATTAAAATCCTTAAGAACTTAAAACATTTTTCTGAATTAACAAAAATTTGAAACATTGCAGATTAGTCATCTTGTCCCATAGGGTGGGTATGATGACGAACCTGGGGTAAGATAACTAACAATAAACGTCGCAGTTAAAGTTACCATCTCCCGTATAAACGCTGCAGTTTTCATACCACCATAATAAACATAAAGAACACTGTACCCAATTCTCTACTGGGGCTGGGGGATCTTCGTACACTTCGTCACAGCCTGGACAGGCGTAGGTCAACTGCTGGGAGTCAAAGCTTTTACATGACCGATAACTGCAACTTGGTTTATTCTTTATTATGTCTATTTCTTCGCTTTTTTGTTCGCTATTATCTTCTTTTCCTCTCCTTTTCTTCTGCCAGTTCCTTTTTTACTTCAAGATCCCGTTTTAGGGAGTACTTGTAAACGCTGACAACCTTTTTCTGCTGTTAGTTTTACTTTATTTCTCACATGTTGGAATTGATCTAATTATGTTAGAACTGTTTAAACTAGTCTCATCATCTAGCAGTTTCTGTGGTGTTGATGCACTATCGATGGTAATCTGGGTTGTACCTGTCGGTGTAGACATTAGCTTTAATCTTTTGCTTAAAACAGAAAGTATGTTAGATTCTTCATCATCAGATAACCAATCGGTAGTTGGCAAGATGCTTTCCTTTTCTGGAGAAACTTGAATATTTTGCAAGTTTGTTGTTGTAGAAGCCACTCTGGAGTCCCTAGTTGTAGATGCTGAAGTTGTTTGTGACTCTTCTCTTTCAGTTGTAAGTGATGGAGCAGTCGCTTTGTTCGAATACTAGAGGGTTGACTGGTTGAATTCCACACCTCTTAAAACCTTTTCTGGTGATTTCAACAGTTGCAGCCTTAAAGTATGCTTTTCCAAATAGAGGTCCCATATTTCTATCTGTAATCTGACATCCGAGATTGTTCACTAAAAATGCGTCGCACATTTGACTGTAATATGTCTTCGTGGGCCTAAAAAAGCTGACATCCAGAGGCTGCAAGTGGTGGCTGGTATGTGGAGGAGGTCCCACTAGAATTATGCCATTCTTCTGCCAAAACTTAATTCCTTGGAGAGAAATGTGCGAACTATGGTTATCAACTAGTAAAATAATTATTTTGATTTTCGAAGGATTTATTTCTGCTGTTTAAGTAATTGAATGCATCGTTCGTGAAGCCTACAGTCTGCTAAGGCTTCTTCCACGGTCCATATTTCTGTAGAGTCGAATGCTTCGTAGTCATTATAAGTTATTAATTTATTATTACGGACTTCCTGTATTCATGACACCTTTTAATCAGAGTTTTTAGTGTCTGCAAGTGGTCGTTGGTATTATATCCTGATAGAAAGCCAGCTTGTTCTCGGGGCTGGTAAGCATTTAGCTTTCGTTCGAGCCTGTTGACTACCACGTGCGTAAACAGTTTGTAAAGATGTGACAGGAAGCTAATAGGCCTATAGTTATTCAGGTTCCTGATATCGCCTTCTTATGAAGCAGTGTGATGACGTGTTGTTCCAGTTGATGGAAACTGCAATGCATTTGGTAAATAGTTTCGCTACATTGTTCCAGAATGTTTCGGTATTTAGTTTTTACATTTCGGGTACGATGCCATCTTCGCCACGGCCACGCATGTTCTTCATCTGGAGAAGCGCGTATTTGATTTCATCCACTTCGGGTGTATCCACTGACCTCATGTTGCTGATTGGAGTCCGAGCTTAGAAGCATTCTTTTCTGCTGGATGTACGTGAAGATTGAGTTGGGTTTAGGACTTTGTTTTCGTAGAGATTTTTATAACACCAATGTGTGATCTCCAGTATTTCCTTTTGGTTGCTGGTTACTTCACTTTTTTCATCTGATAAGGTTTCAGTCATATTTTCTAAATTTTACCTTCATTCCTCATTATGCGTCTTCGAGACATAAGCTGCAGTGTCTCTTTTGAAAACTTTTGTGGGTTTTGTTGAGTGTTTGAAACAGAAATAGCTTCAAGAGCGTTGTTGATCCTTCATTGCGTGTACAGATATTCTCTCGAAGCTATCAGTATACACTGCAGACTGTATGTGTATATTATAGGATTCTGCATTACTTCTAATTGTATCCACTCTCATGTTGTTAGGTAGATGTTTCATTCTAATTAGTTTGCATATTTCCTTTTTAATGTTAGAAGACAATGTCGCCCAGACAGGACGATGGTCGCTACCAGTTGTGAAACTGTCCATTTATCCGTTATGACATAATCGTATTCGTTCCTTGTTAATGCCTCCAATATTACTGATATGAACTGCTAAATATTTCAAACTGCCTATGACTAGCGTGAAGGGTAGTGGGCTCAACACACAGCTTTGTCGAATTTCTTTTCTTAGTGTTAAACTAGTTTTCCCCATTTTAACATTCGTATTTTGTCGAACCAAGAACGAAGTTACAATATTTTGTTGGTAAACTTCAAAGAAAAAATGTGTAACCTTGAAATTTCTAATTTCGCAAATGCAATTAAACTTCGCACATTTAAAAACTGCATCAATACGTACTGCATCTTCAAAAACAGATGTTTTTTGACGATTCAATTGGTAAATTCCATTATATTTTAAGTTTGAAAAACATTTAAGTACCTATATGTTGTTATTATAGGTTTTAAATACCGTAACAAATTTGTTGTTTTATTGTAGAACATTCATCTGTTAGGATAACAAAATTTTATTGGTACCTACTCAAAACAAATAATTTTAGTTGAAATGACATATTTCCAACAATTAAAAAATATATTACATTTTCGTTGAGGCCATTTTAACTAAAACAATTTGCTGCTGATACTGTTTTGGTTACAATAACTAAACTTTTCTTAGAGTATAGAGATGCTTCATCAAGTTTTAATTTATTTACTAAGACTGGATTACGTTTGTTGATTTAGTATGTAAAGGACTTGTTAAAATTAACCAGAACAATCGACTGGTTCATAAACGAAAATTGTAGCACAAAGTTTGCCCAAACAAGGAAATCCCAAGAACGCTTTTGGGTTATACAATAAGTGCTAAAGCCCATTATGTTCTATAGAATTTCGATAAGCACGAATTATATTCTTGAGGTTTAGATGTTACGGAGAAGTCTTTCTAATTGCAAACAGTAAAGAAAAGGTTGATCAGTCGTTATAAAACATTCTGAGGCGTATTTTTTTGTTTGTTATTATTTTATCCGCCAGAAATCAACATATTAAGTAAACAATAAAAGTTCTAAAATCACACTGAGATATTTATAGTACGAGTACTACGATAAAAAGTAAATTTAACACGCATTAATTTTCAAATAAAGTTAGGTGAAAACGTTTAAATGTATGGAGTAGACCACACACTTGTAAACTTTTATGATCATTTCGAACTGTATAACTAATTAGAAAGACATAAAAATGAAACAAGGCAAGGTAGTAATATCACGGGTTCAGAACAAAAACACTTAAAAGTATCCATAAACCTATCGAAGGAACTTTGAGTATGTAATTTAAAATTTCTGAATATTTAAAAGGTTAAGTTAAAGAGGAAATAATTAAGAATTTCGCGCTACGTTCTTCCTTTGACATAACCGTGTTTATTGACTGATCGAAAAAGATGAGAGGCCTTTCATGCGACCGGTTTCAATTAAACTGGAGACATTAGTAGCTTTCAGGGAGCCAAAAGGCTTCTAAGAAAGCTCGAGTTTATAGTTTGCCATAGAAGTGGCTTTAGGTACGTAATACATTAAAGACTTCAAACATTAAGGTTGTCAAGAGTCGCAAATTTCGAGCGCTCGAAAATAATTACGGCATCTTATAATTTGGGGGGGTTTGAATGATCTCGTTTAATGATTATGCCAACAATCCGTAGCTGGCATTAAATCGGAATTAATTTAGAAGAACGGATTCTGTTAATTTCGAAAATAACCTAAATTTTAAGCTTAAAACGCATACTCCTCCAAAACATCCAAGAATAACCAGCGCATCCTGCAAACAATAAAGATTTGCCAGAGATAAATAATTTTTTGTCCAAAAGTTATTCCGCAAAGTAAATAGTAATTACGGCGAGGCAACATTCAAGCTCAAAATGTACCAAAAGGAGGAGGAACGGGTCTGCCCTCATCAAAAACACAAACACTGAATAAACGTTCGCCTTAATTACAATCCAAAAGAAAGGAATTTATGAAGATTGTTATCTTTAAAAAGAAGCATCAGATCTTTTTATTTTCTAAGTAAAATGTTATATTACGTCTGATGTGTAAGTAGCAGCGCGACGTCAAGCAGTTCGATATCCCAGCCCCGTTTCTCTGCGATTTGTCCGGGAGGGTTCAAGTCGACCCCAACCCCGCATGCTCTTTCGCATCAAATTTATTATCTCTTGTGATGAAAAGAAAACTGGTTTTTGTAAATATCGCATAAAACGCACAATAAAATGTGTTTTTAGAGACCGTAACAGACTGCAGAAGCATTCTGCAACTTCACCAATGCGGTTGCTCCTAAATCTGTAGATTAAGTTAATTTAAAACAACGCGAGGGAGTATTGCGGTGCAATTAAAAGCATCTAAACTTCAATTTCAGTTTTGAAATACTTTCCAGGCGATCAAAACCAATGAAATGGGAATATTTCAACATAAATCTCTAGATCAAGACAGTCAAGACTACTTCGGGAACAACAAAGCGTTTATAAAATCTTCAGCATATTCTTTCAGCTCGCGATTATGCCTATGGTAAAATAAGTGATAAGTAAGACTTTCATGGGAAAATCAGGTTTTTAAATGTGTAGTAATATAAATAATTCCCATCTCATCCCATCTCTTCAAGTGTCACCCTGCTGACTTTTGAGTGACTTCTGGATGACTTCGGGTCCATTATGTGCACATCGGGTGTGATAGAATTTATAAAAAAATATCAACAAAGGAAGCGAATAAAATCAAACAAATCTATTGAGAACGACTGACTTGGTTTTTCAAAAGCTTCTTTCCATTTTCCTTTAAAACGAGCCGCTTAAGTTTTATGCTAATCTGATATTTTTAGGGGTTGTAAGGCCACAAGCACGAAATTTTGTAAAAACTTTACGGATGGTTTTATGATGAGGAAAATAAGAAACACCGAAGTACACTACAACTACACAATCCCCTCGTAAAGTTATACTCGTGTGCGCAATGACGATTTTAGGGATGCCGAGGGCAAGAACCCAAATACCTCGTCTAATACTGTCGTTCGCCCTCCACACCCCAGCTGCCACAATATTCTTTCAAACACATAAATTTCGCCGGATTATAATATTGAAAGTTACATTTTTAAAATGATCGAAGAACAAGAACTACCTCGTTTCCGGAAAACTTAGGGTCGGAGTTCTTTTTTTTTTTAAATAAACAAACAGAATTTAGCTCGAGGCATTTGATTAAAAACCCAGACTGTTTACCGCATAAAGACTACAATGAAGACGACGAGAATTCCCAAACAAAATCTTTCTGTTTTTATGAATGGGTTTTTCTGTTCGGAGGAGTTTCTTACCGAATCAATAAGTAATTCGATTTTCATCGTTTATCTAAATTACGAACTGACAGTTACAAATAAATGATGGATACATAATATTGCGAAACTGAAGGGCAAGAAAATCACTTCGAGGATTCTCGGCCGCTTTTTTCCTCCCTCATAACACCACGTTAAATGTTTCAATAAAAAAAATATAACAAAACTGAAACGTTTTAACTTGCATTTCGTGGTCTTTGTTTTAGCTACAACAAACTGTCACTATTAACTTCTCCTGCACATAAACTTTACCGTAGTCAGAAAGTTCTGCCAAACTTCAACTTTACATTCGGCTTTATTTAACTCTGTTGTGTCGGGCTTGAATTTACTTAGAAAAAGCGTCACTTTAAGTAAATATTATTCTTCACCTTTTTGATACGCTTAAATCTGTAAACTTAGCTGCCTTAAACTTATGACTCGTGATAAATTTCTAAATTTACTTCCTAATCCTACCAAAAAAATGTGTATGTAAACAAGTTAAATGAAACATTTTCCTTCGCTTTTGTTCTGGTTAGCACAAAAAATCCCCTTCAAAGCACATTTTGGTAGTTTAAAATTTTCATTTTTCATTCGACAGTAAATTTATGCTCTCAGCTTAATTAAAATTAACCATATCAACCAGATGTCAACGACCCGTATTTTAGTAACTCGTAATGGGTTTTATCTTATCGTTGGTCATTTTGTTTCGTAGATAATAAGCAACTAATGATTAGTTAAGATGATTTTAAGAATCAAACATATAAGCGAGTGTTTTACAAGCTACTCGTTAAATGTTAAATTTAACCTTGAGACTGAACGTTTGCCATATTAATCAAAAATGCATTCATAATTGACCACTTAAGAATACATTTTTAGAAAGCAGGAAGCGTTTAATAAGCAACGTAGGTTTTTAAAATATTTAACGATACGTTGACTATAATAAAAACTGAATTTTAGATAAAATTTTTACCTTTTAGTGAACGCACAAAGAACCTACGAAATTGTTACATTTTCTTTTCTCTTAGAGATGAAAACGTCGAATTATCAAGTCCCACAAGTTTTTTTAAACTCGAAAATCAATTTGAAACTGTGTGAAGTTTATTTTCTAATAAAAACAGCATTTATAAATTTCTTAAGTAAGTACTTATTACCCATTAACAAAATCCAAAAAGCAAACTATTAATTTTAATGTAGCGCCTTTAGCAGTAATATTTTTAAACCAAACGTGTCTGCACGCAAGACGACATAACTGCCTACGTGATGCTTAATTTTGGTCGTTTTTAACAACAGGTATTCTTATTTATCAATTTTTCTTTATTAAATCTGTTGTTTGCTAGTTTTAAAGTAAAAAATTTTATCTGGATAATGAAGCACGAAATTGAGTTAGCTCTTAGCTCTTTTATTTTAGGAAAATTTCAATTTTTAATTAATCTTTTCGCCTCTTTTTTCGAAACGTCTTAATAGGTTTAGTTTGGTTATTGCAACCAGCAAAAGCAAATTTTTTTAGTAAAAATGGCCTCAACAAAATATCAGCTGCTGTAGCATATTTTTTAGTTGTTAGAACTTCATGTTTTGTGTACCAAACAACAAATTTGTGTTTACGTAAACATATGTAAATATACAGGGTGGTCCTGAAATAAATCAACAGTAAGGATTATATTATAAATAAATAAGTAACAGCAAGCCTAAGTAATTGGAGCCCTATCTCAGACAGGATAATAACGGCACGGCTGAAGTCCCCTACTAGGAACATCAATATTGTCCAGTACCTACTGTGCTCCTACAAAGCCAATAGATGACGAACAAAAGGATAGTTTTTATCAAGAATTGTCGAAAGTACTTCGCAAAATAAATGAAGGTGATATAGTAATCGTAATGGGGAATCTCAATGTAAAAGGCGATAACAACGAAGGTGTCGAAGAAGTGATGGATAAACATGGTCTAGGAACTTAGGGACGACAACGGTGAAAGGCTGGCCGAAATCTGCTTAGAAAACAATTTGAACGTAAAATGTGTCACAACCAAACAACACAAAACCAAATAGATCGCAATAACAAATGGAAGGGATGTCTGTTAGACGTATGGAATAGAAGGTCCACAGACGTAGGGAGCGATCAACACCTCCTAATAGGAGAAGTTAGGATAAGAATATGTGCCATGGAAAGAACAGAACAATATGGGACACGGAAACAATATAATTTACAAAAACTGCATGAGGAAGAAACACAAAGAAGGTGGAATACTCAGTTGCAATCACGAATAACTAAAGAACAAGAAGAGGACAACATAGAGAAAAAATGGATACAAATACAAGAAATAATACATGATACGGCAAGGGAAGTTCTAGGATACAAAGAAGCACAGAAGATGTGATGGATTAGTGAAAATACGTGGAACCTGATAAAGAAAGAAGTAAAAGCTAAATTGAATAAAACGGGAAACCTAACAAGCACAGAAGATGTCAGAAACGAGTATAGGGAGCTAAACAAACAAGCAAAAAAAAGTGCGAGAAAGAATGAAAGAATCCGGGCTGAAATGGCTAAAGAGGCTGAAAAGGCAGCAATAACAAACAATGCAGGGGAATTATACAGAAACACCACTACTCGACAAGGAAGGGAAACTGTTAACAACAGGAGGCCAATTAAAACATTGGAAAGAAATTACAGAGAAATGCTTTCACAATGAAAATGATACACAAATTGAGGAAGACGATATAAATTATAACAACCTGGAAATCAATACGAATAGACCGACAAAATCTGAAATTGAAAAAATTATAGAACATATGAGGAATAACAAATCAGCATAATGATATCCCAGCAGAGCTAAACATACTCAAAAAAGGAAATGCGAAAAAATTTGAAAATTTGAGAAGCATTATGCACTATTAAGTGCGCACTATTAACAAAATATTGGCATACATAATAGAAGAGACAGTAGAGAAGAAATTGTTTTGGGGTCACTGGAATAGGTACTGTTTACATTAAAAATCTAAATTTATCAATCCCCTTCTTGTCCGTACTGATAAGAGAGCCCAGATGTGATGTGTACCTACGTTAGTCAGTTCTTTGTTCGCTTTAAAAGTGCACTGTTCGCACGCTTTAACCTTGTAACAACCGAATTAATTGATCTTATTAATTTACGGGCAAGCTCTTCAAAATGCTGCAGCAGCTCTGAAAGACAATTTGTGTTGTATGTTTGTGTTTGTGTAGAAGTTAATGGAGGAACATTTGAACATCTTCTGTAAGTGCTTTTTCTCTTTATTAACAACAACTTTTTCTAATATCACTTTTTAAACATGCCAGTGATTGTTTACTGCCAGTCTCAAGCCCGAAAAAGTATGAAATGAAAGTGAAACCTGTAAATTATAATTGTGTAATGTTTAATTTATTTTTGCACGGTCAAATTTCTATCCCAGGCTTTTTAAATGCATATTAGGCAGCGGTTTTCAAAAGTGTGTAACAAAATTTAAAATAAACAAAAATCACGATAAGCTTTAAATTTTTGCTATAATGTACTTCTACTAAGGTCAGCATATACCCACTTGATTTAATGGCAATACTTTTGAATCACCATGTATACTTGATAGAACAATCGAACATAAAAACTGAATAAAATGGAATTATATATTAAATAAGAAACTCGCAGACCTTGACTACCCGGGCGATATACAGTGTGTCTCACGGCACCACCCCAGTATTTTTTTTGTATATTATTGATTTAAAAAATTTCTTTTTTCTGATTATGCCCCTCACTAAATTGTACTTTTAGGGTATGTTACTTTCCCTTCACGGTAAAACGTTAGCCTACTACGATTTAAAATAAACAGCAAAACTGAAGAAGTCGTATTAGGGATTTTTTTATCAAAACATCTCGTTAATAAAAGTTGTTCAGAATCGTTCAAATAAGCAAAATCCGAAATTTCATTAAAAACGAAAAATTTTGAAAATCTCTATATTTTAGAAAACGAATAGAAAAATGTATATGTGCTAATGGTGATTTAGTTGAAAATACTGTTATTTAAGTAATTAAGCATCGTTTTTGTTATTGTACTGAATTAAAAGAATAAAATAAAAAATCATGGCAAACTTGTGAGATTATTATTTGAATTTTATGGATTTTCAAAAATTTTTGTTTTTAATGAAATTTCGGATTTAGCTTATTTGAACGATTCTGAACAACTTTTATTAACAAGATTTTTTCTTCAATTTTGCTGTTTATTTTAAATCGTAGTAGGCTAGCATTTTACCGTGAAGGGAAAGTAACATATCCTAAAAGTACAATTTAGTGAGGGGTATAATCAGAAAAAATAAATTTTTTAAATCGATAATATATAAAAAACATACTGGGGTGGTGCCGTCTAAAGTGAAACACACTGTATGTTTGATGTCGCAAACTGTAAATGATAGGAAAAACATTCTTAACAAATTAGAGAAAGAATCGACAAAAATTGGTCTTAGAATGAATGCAGCTAAAACAAAAGAAATGAGAATAGGGCTCGGAGAAGAACAAGAAAAACTGTGCATAGGCTAGCAACAGAAACCTAGAGCAAGTACATGAATTACGTTATTTATTGATGGATATAACACGAAGAATATGGGAGGCCCAACAAACCTTTGGGACATTGAAAAATATTTAGACATCATCGCAGATTAATCGAAACACGAATCTTCAATAACAATGTCAAGTCGGTCTTATTCTATGGTAGCGAAACTCGATCCATGACCGGAAAAAATCAGAAAAGAATTCAGGTGTTTATAAACAAATGCCTTAAGAGAATATTAAAAGTTTCCTGGCCTAATACCATTACCAACAATGAGCTATGGGAAATAACTAACCAAGAACCAGTACGAAATATAATATTGAACCGGAAGTGGAATTGGATCGGGCATACGCTAAGGAAAACTAATGATAACATTACAAAACAGGTAATTAAATAGATAGTAATAGGACAAAGAAAGGGAAGAAGGCCACAAATAATATGGCGGAGGAGAACAGAAGGAGAACGCAGGCGGTCTGGTAAAAGCCAGAGTGAGCTAATTATAAGGAGATGCTTCCTGGATGCCCTATGGTCCGCAAGGGAGTGAAAAGACATTATACAGGGTGTTTCATTAATAATTGTACATACGCTAACTGGAAAATCGCTGGCCCAAAATATGAAGATTTAACCTGTAACACTTAGATAAAATGTGTCTCCTTACTGAGATACAGGGTGTTTTATTTCAAATTTTTAAAGTAATTTTTTATTTAATATGAAAGCAGATACAATGTAAGGTAACAATTTAAAATAAATACAACTACATAATAATACAAAAATTTAACATAATTTATAACTTATAACAAATGTTCAATGTGACCTCCATTTACTTCAAAACATTTTTCAATTCTTTTGTTAAAATTCTTTAAAAAATATGTTCGGCTGATTTTTAATAAAATTGACAGAATTGACTATTTGTTGCCAAAACTCTTGGCGGGTATTTATTTCTTGAGAATACATATGCCAAAGGTTTCATGTGTCCCCAGAAGTAGAAGTCTAAGGGATTAATTCGGACTTCGAGGTGGCCACAGAAATTCGCTTCCACGACCAATCCAATGATGTGGAAATTGATCATTTAGGTAGGCGCACTACTAACGGAAAATGCGGCGGGGCGCCATCCTGCATGAACCACATATCTCGTCTTCGATTAAGTGGCAATCGCTCTAACTCGTCCAAAAGTGTAGTTTGAAGGAACTGCAAATACGAGTTACCATTCAAATTTGCGGGTAATTCATAAGGGCTCAACAAGCTATCTCCGAAAATAGCGCACCATAAATTTAATTTAAACTCATGTTAATTATTATCTCGAAAAATAATTACTTTATCGTTATGGAGTAAGAGTACATTATTTTTGTAAAAAATGACCAAAAATTCAAGAATCATACTAAAATCACGATTACACCAGTGGCGTAGAATTTAGAGGGGGGAAATTATTCCTCTAACCCAGCCGTACGCCTCTGGTAATAGCGAAAAACTATCTTTTACCTTAGGGGTTTAATGTTTCCTAAAGTACCTAAACTTTCTGCCGAATATGATAAAGAAATATTAAACAATATCAAAATAATGGCCAAAAATTACTTTAAAAATTTGAAATAAAACACCCTGTACCTATCTCAGTAAGGAGGCACATTTTATCTAAGTGTTAAAGATTCAATCTTTATATTTTGGGCCAGGGATTCTCCAGTTAGCGTATGTACAATTATTAGTGAAACACCCTGTATATGTATAAGAATTAGATTGGGTTCGTCGTAAACATTTAATTATTAATACTTGATTTACAAAAATCGAAGGCCACGAGACAAAAACACCTATTTATATTTACAAGTGTTGAAACAGGAGATGGAAGTGTTTGTTTTAATTAACTATGAACAACCCCTATCGTTCCTTTCTCCCAAACTATGTATCCCTATGCAAGTTTCTATCTCTTCCTCCTTTCTCCCTATCTTTGCATTAAAGTCTCTAATGACAAGGTTAAAATGAGTCTTTTCTTCTTCTAGCGTTTTACTTATGTCGTCCTAGAATTCATCCATCTCTTCGTCTGTGTGGTTTGCAATTGGTGCGCAGACTTGGATGATCTTTATCTTATATACTTGATTAATATTTATGATTACATTTCCCACTGCTTGACAGCCATTTAACACTGACTATCTTACGCTCTATTTTCTTGTTTATAATGAAACCAATACCCTTTATTGGACACGCCACTGTTGACGACTTTTTAGTTTAATGCGTTCTTCTTCTTTCTTCCATAGTTCTGAGATTCCTATGATTTTATTTTTATTAGTTGTTCCTCTAGTTCTGTTAGTCTGTCTACTTTGACCAATGATTTAGTACTATATGTTGCCATCTTCATTTTAAAGTTTTGTAGGTCTGCTTTTGGTGGACTGGTAGGACAGAATCCATGAGGCCGACTGACCTATTATTAGTATGAGATACGCTTTTAGCTCTAAACATGTTAAATTATACATCAAAAATAGATATATAAGGTTGCATCGAAAGTCTCCGCCACTTTTGAATACATATATAAACAAAACGTTTACTTTCTCTTTAACACCTGAGTAATTATTAATTTGGTCCTCTAATTTACCCAGTTGTCCTCCTATTTTAGAATAATGAAATTTAACGAAATCATTCTTCCACAAAACACCACGGCTCAGTATTGATTTTTAATCATTATAGTTTTTCGGTGTTATCTTCGACAGTTTCAATATCAATGTAAATTCAGGTGTCGCAATATAGTTTTGGATTTGTTTGAGCAAGTTTATGTTGTTAATCTTACAAAAAGAAACGAATAATTATCAACAATAAATTATTTTTTAGGGTTTACCTCTTATTTATATCGTTTTCTATTTCATTTTCTATCATATTGCGCATAATTTGTTCCTCACTGTTTCACTTGCTGAGAAAAAAATGTATTCTTTTTATTTAAGAATTTTTTAATTTCTGAAGTAGTTATATTTAACAAATTAAGTGTTTGTGTTCTATGCAATAAATGTTTTCAAATCTTCAACCTTGTTATTTTTAATAGTGCACTTTTCTGTTCTTTTTTGAAGTATGCGAATAAGTTGTAGCTTGGATATTGCTTCGACAAAATACGAATGTTATAAATGGGGAAAACTATTTTAATATGAAGAAAAGAAAACTGTTATACTTTACTTGTAAGAAAACTTTTAAAATGCTGTTGGCAATGCTACTAACCGATTTTCTCAACTAATTTCTAACTAATTAAAGTATCAATAATATCATACAAATAATTAATTCAATTTTGTAATTGGTGAATCAATTCTACATTAAATATTTAATTTTAGACTTTGTAGCAAATTACATTAATACAACATACATAGTGCATGAAGAGTTCGTCTTTAAAAAAGCTAACAAACACATTGTTTTAGCAAGTAGCGATTAGATTATAGTTGGGGAAGTCCCTCTGTGACCTCTGTTAAACAAGAGAGATGAACCGTATCAGAAATATTTTTTATATGAATTACATCTGCTGAATCCGCTCCATTGGGATTATTGCGTAATACTTAAAAATATAAAAATCAAAAAGCGATGAACATATCTCTATTGTTTTAATAGCTTATTACATTACTGATGTATCTAACATACATCCACTTAAGCCGGGTTCTCATTAGTCGATTTTATTGATCAATGAGAATGAATCTATCCCATTGAAGATACAATTGAATACGAAAATTGTTCACACGATTCAAAGGCATTGAACATTCTGTCAGAAACGATCAATTTTAAAAATTGCTGCAAAGAAGAAAATTGTGCGTGCTGGAGTCCGCATTGTGTGTAAATATTTAGTAAACCAAATCAAAAAGCGAAAAACGAGAAAACCATTTGAAATGTGTTATGTTGTTAAAATGACGCAGAACTCTACGCAATTTTATCCAGAGTGTAGGTGCCAACAATAAGCTGACGATGCAACTTTATTTGTTTCAATATAATTGAACTTTTGTTCTCACATTTCAAACACCGTTCAATTTCATTGAATCAATCCCGTTGATCAACCAAAGTAGACCTGCCTTTCACTTCCATTGAAACGAAAAATCATTGATCAATATCGTGGAAATGATGTTCTCATTATTCAATTTCTTTACAATGCCATAGATTCAGTCTCATTGATCAATGATATCGACTAATGAGAACCCGGCTTCAATTTCAAACAAATGTGCAATTAAATTCGTATTTCATAGCAACTTGCCTTCAGATGAATTAATTTAATAAACAAAAAATTAAGTAGCCAGGGCTAAAATATTTGTTGCCAGAAGCAGTAGCATTTATTGCCCAAAACCATATTCCACAAGTTGCTTGTTGTTATCAAGAAAATTTGTCACTGAAACTAAAAATCGCTCAATACATAAAACTTTGTTGTAAATACGAAAACTGTTTTTAGAGTATGTTATATGAGAAAAGTGGTTGGCGGCGGGATACTGACGAGTCAGCCCTGTCACGCAGTAAGGTTTAATAGGAATTACGAAGGTGCAATCGAGTGCTAATATAAGTGAAGCAAACCTCCTGGTGGGATGAAGAAATACGAAGAGAGGTAAAGCAAAAGAAGAAGCTGTGGAAAATGTATTTGAATAAAACAGACGAGAAAAACTATGAAAAATACAAAAAACAACGAAAAATAGTAAAAGATAAAGTTATAGAAGCTAAAAAGAGAAGCTGGGAACAGTTTGGTATGAAAATGGAGAGAGATGGAAGAGGAAATGCTAAGATGCTATACAAAACAATAAAAAGCCTTAGAAGTGAGAAAAAAGAATACACAATTGGAATAAAAGACAAGAACGGAAAAAT
Organism: Melanotus villosus; assembly: GCA_963082815.1. NCBI lineage: Eukaryota > Metazoa > Arthropoda > Insecta > Coleoptera > Elateridae > Melanotus > Melanotus villosus. Next base: position 13,349,834 of record OY720421.1, read on the forward strand.
GGTAACAAGAAATGAAGAAGTAATAGAAAGATGGTACCAGTACTTCACGGATTTGTTAGATGGACATGAGAATAACGAGCAAATGCCAAATAATCGGAACAATGAAAACATATCAACAGAAGAACGGGGAGATGACATAACTTTAGAAGAGGTAAATATTGCAATAAAACATCTAAGTAATGGGAAAGCAGCGGGAATTGACAAAATAACAGCCGAAATGTTAAAGTATATGGGTGGAAAGGGGCAGAGCTTACTACATCAACTGATACTAAAAGTATGAAAACAAAAACAATCCCCAGTGACTGGAAGACAGCAGTAATAGTCCCAATATTTAAAAAAGGAGAGCGATACAAATGTGAAAATTATAGAGGCATTTCGCTTCTCAGTGCGCCAAGTAAAGTGTACGAAAAAATACTGGAAAAACGGCTAAGAAAAGAAGTGGAAAGTTTAATGGCAGATACACAGTGTGGCTTCAGACCCGGACGTGGAACACAAGACCTCATTTTTAACATCAGACAGATATGCGAGAAAAAGATCAATTACAACAAATGCTTGTATGCACGTTTTATAGACATAGAAAAGGCATTTGATAATGTACCCCGGAATGAAATATGGAAAACCTTAGAAGAACGAAGAGTCAATAAATACCTCATAGAAGCAATAAAGAGTATATATGCAGATACTAACAACATCGTGAGAGAAAAAAATGACTGTTCAAGAAAGTTTGTGACAACAAAAGGCGTGAGACAGGGTGGGATATTAAGTGCACTACTGTTCATTTTGGTGATGGACAGCATATCACAAAAATGAGGGCAAAAAACTGAGCGTGTTAAGGTAGGAGTAAGAAAACTGAAGCCAATAGTAGTAAAAGAGTTTATCTACACCGATGACCTGGTACTACTCGCAGAAAATGAAGAAACAATACAAGGAAATCTGGATATATGGAATAATGAACTACAAAGAAGAGGAATGAAAATAAACGCTAAAAAGACCGAAGTGATAGTAATGTCCAAAGAAGACAAATCGGCTAATGTGAGACTCGGTAACGAACAAATCAAGCAAGTTAGTGCATTTAAATATCTGGGATCAATAATAAATATCAATGGGGACTATATAAAGCACTACAACAAGTATTTTTAAATAAAAAAGAAGTTTCAAAGGCAACAAAAGTAAAAATATACAAATCCGTATTTATGCCTGCTTTAACTTACGGAAGTGAGTCATTGGTGGTAAACAAGCAGCAGCAGTCAAAATTACAAGCATGCGAAATGCGTATATTAAGAAGAATAGAAGGAGTTTCTAGAATAGACAAGATAAGAAATGTAGAAATAAGGAAGAGACGGAAAGTGCAACCTTTACATAATCATATTGAAAGAAACCAATTAAGATGGTGGGGACACATGAGGAGAATGCAGGACAATCGACTTACAAACAATATATGGGAAATGGGAGTGGACGAAAAAAGAAGTAAAGGACGACCAAGACACACGTGGAATGAAGAAGTGAAAAAGATACTGGAAAAGAGAGGAACCACGTGGAGGGAGGCAGGAAAGCTAGCGGAGGACAGAAAATTCTGCGACCAACAAACATCTGACCAACAACTCTAGAAATAACAACCTCGACACCGAAAGGTAGAAGAGGACAGGATTATGTATGTATGTATGTATGTATGAGAAAAATTATAAGTTCCAAACTAACGACGATTTAATTCAACAACAAACTTCAAAATTTTAAAAAATTGGCTAAAAATACATGAAGGTTAAAACAATGAGAACAACAATTTCTAGAAAATTATGTGATATCTGATCCTTCTATCATTTCAGCTTTTATCTGCTGGCATATGGTAGGCCTGATTTTATTCAGGGTTATCCTCAATATTCGATATATGTATGCTTAAACCTGGAATTACTTTAAAATAGGTACCTATAAGAAAAAGTTTTCCAAGAGATTAATTTTAGGTCTTCTGTTGAAAAATATGTGAGGTTTTAATTAGGATAATTTCTGTAGGTTTTCCCGGCCTGTTCATTTCGTTGTTGTTAATGTTTTCATTATATATACAGTGTGTAAAATAAGCCCAGAGAATGAAATCAAGAACCCTTTTAACAAATCTCCGTTACGAGGCAGGGAAATTGAGTACATGAAATGAAATTTTATGTGCAGAGTTTCTTAACTTCTATGTAGGTAAAAGTTATAATAATATGTCAAGAATGGATTATACGGTGAAGTTCCAGGCCGTCGGTTAGTAAGTAGAGTCGCGTGCTTACCGGTTGAGCTGGAACGGAGAATGTCACAACCCCGTTTTCTGCAGACATGGGAAATGTATGTATTGGGGTTCGCGAGAAGAGAACAAATAAGGAGAGGAAAGACTTCTGAAAAGGCTGCAAAATGAGGAAACGCGAAATATAAAGTAACGCCAAATAAAATATTTGCCATGTATCACGCGTACCAACATTTTTATAAATTCTAAAACGACTTTATGTGGCGAATAGTTAACGATCTGTTACATTTCCTTTTTCCCTCAAAAAAATAACTTTGAAGGGAACGACAGAATCTGAACGCGGCTATAAATTTTTATGAACTAGATGCATACTTATTTTTCCACAGCTAATACGATTTTATTTCGCGTTCTCTTTCTACCTCTCCGCTCGCAATCTTTGAACAAAATATACTAAAATAAACACGGGCTAAATTTCGAAACGATTTTTGCAAAAGGAAAATATGTTAATCGTTTCCACTTTGCGGCAGAGTTTATTGGATATAAATCCAAAGACCCACAGGTCTACAGAAATGGAAAACGTATGTATTAGGGCGACGAAAACAGAAAAACTAAGGAAGGAAAAGACCCTCCAAAAGAAGGACGAGTCGATAGGAAACCGAAAAAATAAAGTCACTCTAAATGGAAGAATACAAGGAAAGTAAAACGAACATTCATTTTAAATGTTACTTTCTTACGATCATTAAGTCCGCACATTTATATGGAAATTATCTCCTTTTTCTACACCTATTTAATTATATTGCAATTATTAGCATTTTTTTTGTGAAAAATAGTACCTATAATTCACTGCAGTGAATTATGGATTCATAATTCACTGCAGTGAATTATGATTTCGGCCAATCACAAATACATAAATATTTCGCTAATCCAATCATATTTTAAATCGCCCGCGATCAACTCCTTCTGCGGCTGACAATCGACTCGCGTGACACGCCCAAGTGTGTTGTCATATTGCTTGTTTACAAAGTTATCAAATTTGACTAATTTGAGTCTAATATATTTGTTTAATAGGTGTAGAAAAAGTATCGTATTACATTCGCGATTATGGCCATTATTCGCTCAGATGATTTGTGCCACTCGCCTGACGGCTCGTGGGCTCAAACGTCATCTTCGTGAATAATGGCTGTCATAATCGCTCATATAATAATATACTATTATTAGCATGAATGAGATTATTGTTCGGAAAGCAAAACAGAATCAAAGCCTTGTTAATAGATTTCAAATACTTATCGTGCGATTCAGAGGCGGGTGATAAATTTTAGATTAGGTATTTCCTTACAAAACACAAATAGAGTAAATATTTAAATGTTATTTCTAATTATCTGTAGAGAAAACCAACTTAAGGCAAAAATCTTAAATCGCCTTTGAAATTGTTGGCATTTCCGTTAGCACTTCGACAATACCTACTCACGTGTATCAGGAATGTGTCTTATAAAGCGCAGCAAGCAATAAGAGAAAATTTCCTTACTGTCGATATCACGTATAGCTACGAATAATTCGGGAATTATCTCGAAAACCGTGTTGCCTTATACAATTTCATCGCCTGTGGCTTTTAAGTCTATCGTATTACGAAAGTCTGTTTTATGCTTCAGATTAATTTCCATCAGAAACATACACAACATAAATGAAAGTAAAAGACGGGGAGGTTGTTATTTTAAGACGGTTTAAACCCAGAATTATAAACTACAACGACCATATTTATAAACTACTTGTAACAGTTAGTATAAATTTACCGAATTACACGCAGCATTGTTTATTATAGAAGCTATTATCTCTGTCTCTACCATTATTTTTAGCTTGTAGGAGTGTTGGGTACACATCGCGACTGTTGTTGATTACCACTCTAAACTTAAGTGAGCGAAAAATAATTCTGCTTTCTCTTCGTCTAAATTCGTTTATAACTAAATAGACAAACTTATTCCCCAATATAAAACGTAATCAAAATCTTCATCAACACCATACACGGTTTAGTGAAATCTACAAAAATATTATGCACGTGTTGTGTTACACGCTACACAATTTCAATGAATTTTTTCATCGCATCGTAAAATTCAAACACTACAAACGTAAAAATGTCTAAATACTTAATGGCGTCCTAAAATAATAAGTCAATAGTCGTATTAATTATTTCATCAATAATTAAACAGCGGAAATGTATTCACAGGCTAAAACCTCTGACTTGTAGTGAACCGATATTTTCATGATTTTCTGTTAGTTAACTTTTATTACTGCAAAACAATCGCTTTTATTTATTATGCGACCAATAAATGTTAAATATTCAAATACTTTCTTTCTTCCTTCTTTATCCATTTGCCATTTAGGGCATCGGATTAAGTTCTTTGCTTTCTGTTTCATTTGCCCAATTTTTCCAAAATATTTACATACAGCTTTGGAAATATTTTAAATACTTCACAAATATGCGAATTAATTTTTTTTTTATTATTGAAGGTATTCCCATTAAAATTAACCCATTGAAATTTCCCTCAGTAATTTTTTTAATATGTTTATAATTTTAATATCTATTTTTATTATTATTAAATCAAGGGATTTATATCGTTTTTCTCTTGCTTACTTCGACTTTTTTGTCATAATCTGTATTACAGCGGTAATTTTAATCACAGTGTCTAGTTAAACTAAAACAAATTTAGTATAAAACTGTGATAATTAAAGTAAACGCTGCACAATGCCGAATTAATAAAATACATAAGGAATGCCCAAAAGCGAGTAATAATAATATTTATACCAGCAAAGATGTGTATTTCACGCTTGGTTTAAAGAAACAATGGAGGTAATTGTATTCAATAAGCAGATGTCGAATTTTTTTCTTTACCGAGTCGATTTAAATATTTAAATGAGCAAATAAGCCGAGTGTAAAGCTTATGAATACGAAGTTCTGTTTGCGTTTAGGTTTTTTAATAAATTCCTTTCCGAATTTCGAAAGCGTTTATTAAATAAAGTCTTTATCAATAACGTTTAGTTAATGGCGCGTGTAATAATCCGGGGGCATCTATTCTATGATGAAGGATAACGGATGGAACGTGTTTCGCCGATTAAAAGATAACACAGTCCAATTAATGCTTTCGATAATCTACTCCTATTTAGTTTTTTGATGGAGAGTTAGGGGGTAAAACTGTATAAACTTTCGTAATAGTTGTGACGAGGACCCTCCTACAACAGTTATGTAATAATGTCACTAATTATGTATGGCGTAGAGAAAGAAACGTTAATTTTCCAGATATTATTTATTCAAACGTAGACCGATATGTGCACTTCGTTCATTCGTTCGTTTTCGTTTACTAAACAACCAGTACCGGTTTGTAGTCAGCTGTTGAATTTTAATACCACAATTTACAACCGAACGATATATTCTGACTACGCCCGCCATGGGAAAATTTAACAAATAAAACTGTTAGCTGTGTCGTTCGTTTATACTAGAAATTTTTTATATAATCTGCGAATGTACATGAAAGACGACAAGTCCCAATTTTCGTGCGTCATTCACATGTGCATGGGAAATCGATTCAATCTAATCTTTAGCTTTAAAGATTAACTTCCAAATAAAACGAATAAAATTGGAAAGAAATTCACCACCGAAATTTTATATTTCGATTATTGAGCCATCTTACAATTAGAACAAACACTCCGAACTAACAAAAAAAAATGCGAAAGGATGTTTCACTAACGTAACTAAAATATTTGTTGTTGTTGTTGTTGTTGTTGTTGTATGTTCCAAATTGACCCAAATTAACCTGAGTTTTACAAATGAAAAACTTGAAGGACTTAATAAGTGTGCACCCACTGCACTCAAATTTTTCATTTCTTGTAAGACCAGTAAACTAAACACAGCACGTGGCAAGCTGTTGCTATTTATAAAGCTTCTTTGTTTAGTTATTTTTGTTTAAAATAAATTTTACACTTATGCTGTTTAAACTTTACTCCTTACGTTTAGTTTTTTATTTCTTACCATTCCACATGTATTCACGAAGAATATATTCTAAATATGTCTTTAAATGTTAACAGCTTGATTATATTTAAAAACTCGCTTTTTACATGGAGCTCTTTCAAGCTGCTTTCCTTTTTAGGCAATAGATAAACAAAATGTCGACACTTCCTGTATTAATAAAATAAAACTTAAAAATAACAATGGAAAGAAATCGTCTTCTTCTTTATGTCGTCTTCAGCCTCCATCTTTTGCGGTCGTCCCAGTCGAAGATCTCTTTCTTCCATGATATTTTTATGTGTCTTCCATCTATATGCTGGACGACCTCTTTTTCTTTTCCCTTTTCGCGACCAATGGAATATCATTGTTGGCCATCTGTTCTCTTACATTCTCTCTAAGTGGCCATACCAAAGATATATCTTCTGTCCTCCATCTATCTCATTGAGTAATTTGTAAATCGTCTGCAAAAGACTAATTCTACCTGTTCGTAGTTTGTTTCTCACTTTATAGAAAATTATAACAGATGGAAGAGGTTAGTGAAAAAAGGAGTTAAGGGAGAGCAAAATGAAAATGGAATAACCTACGCCAACACATTGATAGTACCCTAGGATAGGGTAGATCTACAGAAGCTTGGAGAGCTATAAGAAATATACGAAGTAATCCAATTGTTCCTGAACAAATTGATAGATCACTATAAAGGACTGCTACAAGAGGAACGAGAACAATACAAGCAAAAGGAAATAATACAGTAAACACCAGATGACCACATAGAAATTCAAGTACAAAAGACCTAAAGGAATGTAAGAATAATAAAAGCACCAGGACCAGGCAGAATCAAAATTGAATTGTTGATGTTGAGGAGAAAAGATACTGTTCCTGACAGAAATCTTTCAGAAAATAGAGAAAGGTGAACAAATCCCCCTGGAATGGAATACAGCATATATCTTCCACATTTAAAAAAGAGGATAAGAAAACATGTGGCAATTATAGAGGTCTGAGGTCTGAGTGTTATCCCTGCATCGGCAAGAATATTTGATAAAGTAACTGATTCTAAAAATATGGGAACGAAAAATGCTCAGAAAAATGTACGGGAGAAAATGTGTGGAGGGACAGTGTGGGTAAGACGGGCAAATCAAGAACTATACGAGTTATTTGGTGAGACGAACATAGTGTTTACACAAACAGGCCCAGAAATGTAGAAGAGTTAAAAATTCGTATTCGGGAAGAAATACTGAATAACTGAGTTAGAGAGAGATCAAGAGCAGCGTGCCATTCTGCATAACATAAGGAAAAGAAAAGATTCACTAATTGGCCATATCCTGCGACACCAAGACGAAGGACTCCTAAAAACAATAATTGAGGAAGAATAGAAGGAAAGAAATATTTCTCAAATAATGAGAGACCTGCAATGTTCCAGCTACACAGCACTTAAAAGATTGGCAACTGACGGGTCTAGATGGAAAACTATCGTGTCGAATCAAACCAATCATAAAGATTGATATCACAAGAGAGAGGGGGGGGGGGGCTCAGTAGAGGAGGATATTAACAACAGAGTTAGACAAGAGAACAAAAATATAAGAAAAGAAACCGAAAAGAACATATTACATAGCATCATAGAAAGTATCGTCTTGCATGGTGGAGAAACCTGGACAGTAACAGAAAGAAATAATAATAATAATCAAAATGGAATGTAAATTGAGGAGAGTAACCCCAAAAATTAATTTAGTTTCCCTTCTTTTTCTTCCTCTCTAACTTAAAGCCTTATGCCTTACGGCGTCGTCTGGGGCAAGGTCCCCACCCATTTTCTCCACTCTTTTCTATCTCCCGTCATGTTCTTTAGTTCTTACACTGATTTCCCTCTTTTCTTGGCTAATTCTGCTTGTTCCATGTTCTTTCTTGATCTTCCTACTCGTCTCTTTTCGATTCTGTTACTTTCTTGGTTAATGAATTTGGCGGAATTCTCTGCACATGTCCGTACCATTTAAGTTGTTTTTCCACAGTTATTGATTTTTGTTTTAAGTTCTTCCTGATGTCCTCGTTTCTACACTTACCTCTTCCTCTTTTCCCCACTATTTTTCAGAGATATTTCATTGTTACATGTTCTTGGTCTCACTTCCGTATAACATGGTTGGCACTGTTACCGTCTCGTATATTCTGATGTTGGTACTTGTATTAATTTCTTTCTTTACCAGAATTGTTTTGTGTAGCTTTCCTTATTCTACTGCATATTTCTATATCTATTTTCCCATCTTCACTAATTTTTGTTCCAAGGTAATCAATCGGTGTGACTTGATCTAGTGTATCTTTGCTGATCTTCTGCTCTATTAATTTCCATTATTTTTGTTTTCCCGGTGTTTATTTCCTTACACATTTCTTGCATTGTTTTATTCCATTGATTTAGAGTTTTATGGGTGTTTTCTCGACTGTCTCCCATAGTTATTATGTCGTTATTTTTGGCATGTTTCTTTTTTTACAGAGTAGTATTTTATCCATGTATGTAATAAACAACAGAGGGCTCAGGCTACCTCCTTGTTTAATTCCTCTTTCCATCTCGAATTCTCTGGAACTTTTACCCTTTATCTACTAATCATTTGACCATTTTGCACAGATCTTTTACTATTTAGGGTATGGCATTTGTAGCCAGGAGATCACATAGTGACGGTTTGGCTGCCAGTTGAGAGGATCATAGCCACATTTTTAAACGACTTGGTGTCGTGAACTTTATTATATCCCCTTTATGCTACGGAAATGTGTTCTTTGCAGTAGTTTCCCGTTGCATTCTGCAGAGTTTGTGAGCTTGTATCTTGTATTAAGTGCGTAGTGTTTGTGTCTTGTTACTATCTACAGTTAACCACTCTGCAGACAAAGTCGTTAATTGTAATCAGACCGAATCACTTGCCTAAGCTTTTTTGTTACTTCCAGTTCTTCCAAATATTTCCACATTTTTTCTCTTTGTACCGTATTAAATGCGGCTTTCAAATCGACAAACACTAGGTACAGTGCTTTCTCTTGCTCGTTTGCTCTTTCCTGACTCTACTTATATATGGTCCTGTGTTTGTTTCCCTTGCCTGTTCTTCTTGCAGTCTTTATTTACCTCTTTGCTTAATTAATTTTTTAAAGTTGATGCTCATAAAATAGCTCTATAATTTTCACATCTGCTTTTACGTCGTTTTCTGCATAGTGGTATTATTAAATTTTTCTCCAAATCCTTTGGTATTCTATTTTCCTTCCACGCGTTTTGAAATAACAGTGATATCCATTTCCTTTCCACCCCATTTAATTAATTTTGGTGCTACCTAATCGCTCCCTGCTGCTTTGCCTGTTTTTAATAATTTAATAATTTGGGCTATTTCTTAGTTCTATCTCCAAGTTTTCTTCTTTATCTTCGTTCACCGCTTGGCTTTGGTTATTTTTAAATTATTCTTCGAAGTATTTGCGCCATACTACTAATATTTTCTCCGTTTCTGCTTTAACTTCCCTGTTATGATCTTTAGTTTGTTTAGTTATTTTTGTTTAAAATAAATTGTATAATTTTGGTCCTCACGTTTAGTTTTCTGTTTCTGTTCACGAAAAATACGCTCTAAATATGTCTTTAAATGTAAAAACTCATGCCATTTATAATCAAAAGCTCGTGCTTTTCACATGCAATTATTCTAGAGCGCTTTCAAGCGTTCCTTTTAAGGCAATGAATAAAATAAATTTCGACATTTCGTGTATTAATAAAATGGGACTTAAAATAACAAAAGAAATAAATCATAATAATAATAATAATCAAAATGGAACAAATATTTAAATGTAAAATGAGGAGAGTAACCCCAAAAGTTAATTTAGTTTCCCTTGGTAGTGAAATATAACCCCATTATGAAGATTCAGCGTACACCCCAAAATGTTAATAGGGAAGGGGTGATTCGTAGTTGTCTATTATCACATCCCATATGGGATAAATCAATACTTTATTTACTCCTAACCGTATTAGCTTTCATATACAGAACCGTATAGGAGTGAGTCTACGTGTCACTTCAATTTCTAAAACAATTAGGCTTTTACTGACCGTATAATAACAATATTTGTTTATTAAATTAGCTATTTTATGCGTCGCTATTTCTCGCTGTTGCTCTCGATCTTGTACCAGAGTTTATTACTACATGTCAGTATTAATCTCAATAAGCTATTATAATTATCGGGCATATGTCTACAACAGAAATCTAATTGAGAAGATAAATTATTTCTTAACATTTCAATAAACGCTTCTACAGAAAAAGAAATCGTACGACTGATATAAATAATGAACCCGATAGAAATATCTCTTTCTACTGATTTTATTACCAGCGAATAAAATTGTTAATATCTTCATTTAAACTACTAAGCTTTTCAGTTAAGTGGAAAAGCACAAATCACTTTTGTTATCATTTCTGATCAGTCTGTTAATCGATTAGGAGAACAATCAAAACGTATATCGTCCTTTTGTTAATCGCCAAACGTTGTTTATATACTTTTTAAATAAATAAAATTTTCCTAAACTAATAGCTTTCGGCACGAAAATTGCCAAACTACAAAGGTACTAACTAAATACGAAATTCTAGAAAACAAACACATTTTGAAACTATCAGCAATAAAACTAGAATCTTATCTTTCGACCTATCAAAAATGAATAATCGAAAACTTTTCTGTTAGTTTAAAAATAAAAGCAAACGCTTGCTCGCGCGCGTTTGTGAATATTTTATTACATAGTGGTCCCTAACGTGAAATAATTTATCAAGTGCGCTTTATTATATTGTCTTTAGATTCAAATACCTGCGGTTTGATAGTTTTTTAAGTAGAATATTGTTGTCCCCGTCGGTGATAAATCGAACCTAATTTATAATCCTTTTTACGGGGTGGGGTATTTATTCCTTGTGTAATTTTTATGATTCATGTCTCCACTGATGGATTTATTCAGTAACATACAATGTTAAGCTGAAAATAAGAAGAAAAGATTTTTTTTTAACTTCTGCCTATCTTTTTACTTCAACCATTCACCCAGTCACTTAGACGTAAGTATTATGTTGCAGGAATAACCGAACAGTATTTGAATGTTTCTTAATTTAGGTAACAATCGGTTCACCAGCAGGGTGCATGCACACAATACATTTATTTCAGTGGGCAACAGCTGTGCTCGGATCTAAGGTATATGTTTACCGAAATCTTTTTTACATAACTTAAGTTTAACTAAGATTAGGTCTGTAAATAACTCGTCGTAATTTTCGATTAATCTCAAATTGTTAAAGTGAAACATTTTCTGAATTGCTGACATTTTAAAAGGCAGGTGGAATGTGTTTCGGACAAGTATACCTTGTAGATTCTGGTCTTGCCAATAAATTTAATAAGGTACGTAACATATGTTATTTATACATCTGTAGATTCATTTACTACACGTCATTCCACAACTGGAAATCATCACGTAATAAATATGTTGTACACAAATAAGGCTATTTATTGCAGTTTATAGATTTATTACCGATAGTTAAATAAAGTGCAACTGCATAATTCATCCTACGTTTTTAAATTAGAGCCAATATATTTAAACAAAACATGAAACGAACAATATTTGTTTAAACGCCTTATCTTATCTTCTTAGTAACCTTTTCGTTATAAATAATTTCTGCTGTACATATTTTTATTATCAATCGACAAATATATTTTCGTTCGAGTGAGTGTGCAAACTTAAGAATTTGTTGAGAAAATTGTCATAATTGGGGCATTAATTGAGTGAAAATAAAGCAAGCAGAAACACATTTTTGGGATTAAAACTAAATTAACGTTTTTCGTTCCTGGAAAAAATAATTTCATAAATACGTATTTCCAACATTATTTAAAACAACTAAACAGCAGAAGAATACACTTTTAAAATTATATCCATTTACCATTTAGATAAAGAACAACAATTGTATGCGTGATGCATATCCACATAACATGCATAAAATGATAAGAAATAAGAGAGTTCGCTGACGAATATGAAAATAGAACTGATAAGATACAAACTAATATACATATTTACATGTTTACTTATCGTGAAATATTTTGCAGTTAAATCCAGTTGTTTACTTTTACAAAAGTTCCCGTATTTTTTTGATAACAAAGTCGGGGTGTAGTATAGGTAAAATATTAAATATTTCGATTGGTTTTCTACCTTGCTCCCAAATCATTTGCGACATGCGACAAACACATCCCGAGCTAAAAATCGAGCCAGGTAAACCGACCTGGTAGACAGAGACGATTTTAAAAAAGGAGAAAGCAAACAACTGCCCACACAGAACTACCATACCATGGTGTATACCTGTTATAAACACCAAAGAAATAACGTCCGACCAAGGTGATCAGTTGATGAAATATCTCGTTTTTCGTGTAGTATTTTAAAAAGTACACAAAAGAAGACTTTAATGCGTCTGCTTCTAAACAATTCTGTGAAAACTGACTTATTGTAATCCATTATGTAAATACAGTCATTGTATGCTTTGGCATAGTAAAGGAACTTTTAAACTTTGGTTGAATATTTTACATTTTATCGCTGGTTAATTTATTGATTTAGGATAATTTCAAATACTGATAAGGACTAATTTGAGCATTTACTTTCCTGGCAAATTTTTAATACAAATTCAGATAGGTACAAAAAACAGTTTTTATAAAACGAACAAATCGTAATATTCGAACGAGTAGAAGAGATTGGGCTTGTTTAACAAAAACAGAACTAACTGAGCCGCGAAAGCATTAAATTATCTTAATTAAAACTTAAGTTGGGATTTGAAAATAACAAGTAGTGAAATGAGCGGAACTCGACTGAGGGTGCTTTGTGTAAAGAGGACAATAACCGTGGGGTGCATGAACTAGACCAGCCCCAGCTTTTCACCTGTGGTTGGCGATACATGGAGCAACAGCTGTCGTCTGTATATTTTTTTGCTTTTACCATGTTAGTTCTAATGTACACATCTCGCAATCGCGGGTTGTTAAAATCATTATTTTTAACCCTTTTCTTTAATAAAATTCATTGATTTCGTTATGAAAATTTACTGAAATATAAACATGAAAAAAGCTTATTTGCAGCTTTAACTGTCTCATCAGCCAACCTTCGTATTATTACTACCATCGTTATTTGTTGTTGTCAGATTTGGATATTTAGACTAAAAATTATTACACAGTCTCAATTGTTTTCCAAACACATTTTGTGTTGCCATTGTATGCTTAATTCAATCGCACTGTTACAATGAAACTTATAAATACAACAAATGAAACTTATTCAAGGGCTTTTCATAAGGTATCAGGAAAACATTCAAGACTCACAACCTAATCTCATCCAAAGCAATTTGTAATTGCCAAAGATGTTTTAAGTTTAAGGTATGTTGTTAGGTATGAGACCAACGCTGTTACTGTGAAACATAAATACAACAAATGAAACTTATTTAAGGGCTTTTTATAAGGTATTAAGGAAACATTCAGGAGTCACGAGGTCACGACCTAATCAAAGCAATTTTAAATGCCAAAGGGCCTACCAAAAAAAATTAAGGGCATGTCTGAGCTCATACCACAAGTGTAACAGCTGTCGAGCTGTCAATTCGTATGTGAACTAATCCAAGGCAACAACTTCGTGACAAGATTTGGGAATTTTTTTTTAAATCATCCCGAAAATTGCATAAGAAAATGACCTGATAATCAGACGCAAGAAAACCTTCAAAAATTACTTTCCCTCTAATTTTCAAACATCGTAACTTTTACAGCATGTATTCCAATGACAATTACTACTCATTTACAGTTAGTTATAATTATATTATCGCTACCAATAGATAGTAATTGAATACGTTTGCACCTGTTCTTTGTCAGCTGCTACTGCTCAGTTAAACATAACTGAATATTCTACTTCGAAGATTTTTGTTGAAATTTAACGTCACCGCTTTTAATTCTGGGTTTGATTTACCATAGTCCTGTTACATTTTACCTATTCACCTATTCCTTTGCTACAGTAAATAACTAAAAATAAACAAAAACCGAAAGAAAAGACGTAAATTAAGTAACAAAAATTACATCTAATTTAGTTTACCAAGATTTATTTTTAGTTCTACAGTTGTATATACCTAGCTAACCAGAATTGTTGTACTTAATGTAAAACTTCATTAATTTTCCATTAATAACTGCTGCAAGGTTTTCTAGTAAATGCGTGTGGTTTATTTAAGTAGCTGGTCTTTTATGAAATTAACTTTGGTACGAACCAATGACGTTCGAAATTGCAACTGAAATTTGCCTATAAATAAATCAATTCGAGCTCGTTCAACTTTGGAACTAAGAACAGTGAAGCAGGTTGGTGTAGATGTGTAACTCAATTCCGCGGATATATTTTATGCCCTTTTGAACAAAAAAAAACTTTAAAGTTTTTGTATATGCCGTAATAAACATGCATATTGGTGTGCTAAAATATTATTTATGACCTGGCAAGAAGCTCAGTGGATTTCATACAAATTACCCACCAATTTTAAATCCTCTTTCCAATGATTTATATTCCGATTACTTTCACTTCGTTTCATTGCCTTTTTTCGGTTCTATTCAAGTCCATTGTAATTGAATGGAAATTTGTAATCTTTTTATAATTGAATCATAAGTGGTTCGATTTCGTACTAATTATTTATCACTTTCTGGCTTAATGAATAAAATGTTGACGGTAATTGTTATATATGTTAAATAAAATAAAAAAAAGGGGGAAAAGGCGCGGAGTCCTTTGTTATTCGGGTTTATTAATGGTTCTATTAAAAAACGGCCATAACGAGGGCAGATTAGCAGCGAGATGAGCTGCACAAATTAATAAACGTGTTGAGCCCTAATTAAGAGCTAAATCGTCCAATAATCAATTGAAGCATTTGCGTGAAGCACGGCCAAGTTATCCTGGACGATCTGTATTCACTCACATAACGGTGAAGTCCCCCTAGTTTACTACGAGGACTCCTTCCTTGTTCAGCATACGAAGTTCGACCGAAGTAATATCTGCCTTACTTTTCACCATCTCCCTTTTACTTTAACATAAAATAAAGCCATCCTTCTCATGCCATATCGGTTTCTAAACACGAAGCCCGTTCTGTATCGTCATTGACCATAAAGACGGTTATTGCGAAACGGTCTTATCTCAGTAGGCCGATAATTTGTAATGTCAGGATCTGTTGTTAGGTGCCTCGTTTTTAGTTTATCGTCAAATTCTTAACTCGTAATCTAAATATAAATTTAAAGAACTGGTTTTACTCAAATCAGCTGTTCGGTTACTTTCAATACGGACAAATATTTATTAACTAAGTACTGCTACTCGCAGGAATTAACGTCGTCGATTCGAGCAAGCTGAAATGCCTATGTAGTTTCAGTTTCAGTTTATATCTATTTTATTACGCCAAGCAAACATAGCCACTTTCCTGTAGATAAACTCGTTTTAATTTAGAACTTAGAAACGTTTCGACTCCACTAAATCCCTGTATATACCCGACGAAAACTTTAAACAAATTGGAAAACAAATTTTATAAACAGCTAAACTTTAACAGGCCACAAAAATACAACGTTCTGATACTGTTTATCGAACGTTAAGCGTAGCTATTTATAGCAATTAAATTTTCAGGATAATCACATTAGCTTATTAAACTTTAGCCTGTCAGTATTAACAGTTTGGTTTGTTTGTTTAACCACATATACAGAGAAGAACCCTGCTTGTAACAGATGAATCTTCCACAAGAAGAGATTACTGGCGTCTAATTGAACGTCTAGGAAAATTTTGTATTCTTCAGATTCTGTTTTAAATTAAACATTAAACATAAAAATATGCCATGCAACAACTGTGATTAATTTAACTAATCACCGATGCAAAGCATTACAGCATCCATTAATTGATTCACTGTAATTGTGTGTATGTACAGATATTCAATTTTTTATAATAAAAAAACAAATACGTGCTGTAGTTAGAATTTAATAAATATACCTATTGTTTTAATAAATTCAGAAGGTCAGTTAAATCGTATGCATTGAGTAAATATGAAGTGCTTGGCCAAGGATAATTTTATAATCCTGTAGGTAGAAAGGTAGGTCCAGGAAACACAACAGTTCAATGGATTTTCATTTATAAAGGGTTGAATAATCAAAGCTTTAAGGGGTGATTGGAAATCAATTGTTATCACTTTAATTAATGGTTATTAGAAGTGAATGCCCTTTAGTAGGAATTAATAATGTATTCTTCTGATATTATTTCAATGAGAGATTATTTACTTGTTGAACTGGTTCCTTACTGTTTTTCAAAGGATTTTTAAAAACCGAAAAATTTGAAGTAATACAGTTTTTACAGTTAAACAAAATAAAGTAAACTCAGCAGTTACGTAAAGTTTTGAATTAGTTCCACCCACTGCTGAGAAATACTGAAGCAACAGCGACTTTGTAATTTATGTCTAGTGACAATTTTGAATGAGAACGAACAGTTTCCAAAATAACAATTTACGAACCGTACTCACATTTTAAGGATAAAAGGTAGTTGTGTACTTTTGTGACATTCTTTGGTTTGTTATGACAATGAAATTTGGTTTAAAATTTAAAACTTATTGCCTAAGAAAAATAAAACTGCATTTTTATTGCATTTCTCGCCATATTTAGTGTTTGAAAAATTAAATACGGTAAAATTACAGCACAGTTACAAACATGGAAAAATATCATTTTTGCAGTGGTAGATAAAAACTGCTAATGTTAATATAATTTAAATAACGCTTCATAAAAGCACAAAGCAACGAATTTTATATTTTATGATACAAAAAGAAAAGGTTAACATTAAAAATGCGCTTGGGAACAGAAAAATCCTTGTAAACAAAGTTATTATTGTTTTCTTCTCACATTATATGAGCAAACACACTTTCACCATAAAAAAGCAAAAAATAAATAATTCTGTCCCGATGTTGTAATGTTTTAAAATGTATTTATCTCTACATTTAATCTGTTTATTATTATTATTAGAGTATTTCGTTTTAGAATTCCGTGCTAAACTGCAAATCTTTTTTTTTAAATAACCTAGAATTTCGAATTTTAATTCAGCTTGGTGAACTAAACTTTGGATAATCAAGACGCGAATTTAACAGGTTTGTGATAATAGGCAATAATAACGTAACATTTGTGTAGTAATTTTATACAAAACCACAGGAAAAATACGTTTAATTAGGAACACCTATGAAAATTAGCAGTGGAATTTCACCTTTGGTTTGTATTTTACAAATTAATTATGAATCATTAACATTACATGGATGGATGGATGGATATTGATTTGTGTGCTAATTATTAATTAACGATATTTTTTTAATTATTGAAGGAGAATGTTGCTGAATTCCTTTGGTAAGTGAGATTTTTAAAAAGTTCAGACCCATAAGGAAGTTAGGCACTTGTTTAGAATGGCTAACGAAAAGAGTACAGAAGAAGGTAAACTATGAAGGAGGGGTTGCACCCTCTGTCTTCGGTTGAAATGCAAATTTAAGGCGGTGATGTATTGAAAAATTTTTAAGAGCAAGAGGGTGATGACCAATGGTTTCTGAAGAACTTATTATTTGGCAACGATTCCAGACACCCTTTGGAGTGACTTTATTAACAATGCGAAAAATGTTACTCGTTTCAGGAGCTCCCAAACAAGATTGTAACTCAAATTCAGGTCTGCCCCGAAATTCATAGCTTCTTTTATATTTTAGAATTGCACAAGTAACAACAGTGAAAGACCTTATATATATTCTTATTTTAAGAAAAAATGTGAAGCAACAGTATGTAAAATGCAGTCAAAAATTTGACGTTCTTTATCTTCCATAATTTTGTTACTCCTTTATGCTTGTCCTAATGATGGTGTAGTCATGTACAAATGATAAAGAAAATATACAGTTAGTGACGTAATTAAATTATTTCGGGTACCTTTAATTGAATAAAATCATCACTTTCAAGTTTACCTTATAATACACCCACACTTAGTCGAAATAACTCCCACGAGTGTGACGATTTTCCAACTTCAGTTTCCGTTTTCCATTTCAGTCTAAAATAAAAATTCATTCGAATCGTAGCTTTTAATAAAACATTAATTATTCAATGAGGTTTAATCTTTTTTGTTTTTATAAGAACACAGTTTAAAATTTTAGTAAAACCTGAGGTACGATTGGTTTCAGTGTAGGTATAATACAACCAGAAATTAGCTTGTTGTTACTTGTTACCTGAATATTGGAATGTCAAACGACATTCAGCTATTGTTATCTTAGTTGTGCTACAAGGAACCTTTTAAGAGTCGTCTTTTGAAAGAGACTAACAGCACACTTATAGTTTACTTTTTTATTATCAGCACTCTCAACAACGGTAAATTATATTAATTATTTTCAAGTGAAAGCCTTTTAAATGTGAATTCGTAATGATTCTAAATATCGTATGATACAAATACTATTACAGTCAATAAAGAAAAAAGTTCGTAACTTATAAATAATACATAAATTCAAACAATGGATAATAAAAATTTGAATAACCAAAACTTGTAGCGTAACACATGATTTTTATTGTTATTGAGCAATTAAATATGGGCTATTTTTGTAAACATAGTTAACTATTTGACCTCATTCTATACTTTACATAATTTTAATACTACACATTGAAAATCGATGATCTTTAAATCATCTTCATTAAAGGCAAGCTATTATTTATAATAATTTATAAAATAGAAACTCTTTATAACGCATGATAACCTTCGCTACTGCGACTGAATATACTCGTATCCAGTCCCTTATGCATTCAAATATTGTATTAAATAATAAATCCGTTTTATTTGAATTTTTATGTGTATTAAATCCACTTCGTGATCTTACAAATGTGTTCCTTCGATATTTTCTCCATATGCTACGTACTGCTATTGGCCGCTTTCCATCAATCGACGAAGAATCTAAGTCAGTCGACCACTCAAGCCTGATCGATTGTTTCAAAAAAGGAATATCTTTCCAATCTAACATGCCTGGTATCGAAATTTTCTGTAACTTTAAAACTGTTAAATCGTTTTAACAACATTTTAATTAACGATTTGAGGTAAAGTCTTTTAATTAACTTAAATGGTTATGAAATATTCATTGCTAATTCTTAGGTTTTGTTCCTGACTGCTACAGAATTAATGTTAATTTTGCCAAACTTTAATTTGGTTATAACAAACAGGAAATATTTATTAAATGATGCCAAGCTTAATTAATGATTGTGCAATATTAAGATTGCCAAGAAAATTATCTGAAATTTAAAGAAAAACACAAGGTTAAAAAGTAACTTCCAATGTTTGGAAAATTAAAAGCTGAAGTTTTTTTTTCAGAAATATGTCAATACAAAAATGAATTCAAAAAATTCTATTAAAATTCTAGAAGTCGATACTTTATAAAAACCGAATTCTATGTACGTGGTTTGAAATTTATTGATTTGTTAAATAATTTAGCATCACTGTAACAGTAAATAATAATTTATGGTAAACTTTTATGGTGCTGAAACGACGCACTCGCTTTGTTTATTAATTCCAGGTGTGACAACTTTATCACCTAACAAAATAACATCAGTATAACCAAAGAATACCTAATAATTTATACGCTTTGGTAGAGTTTTCCCCAAAATCCATTATAAAACGAAGTGAAAACCTTTGATTTCAATTTCTTTTTAATATCGCAAAAATCACTTTCCTCATCTTAGTAGCCAAACAGATACGGTGTGGCTAAAAAAGTGCCAGCAAAGGTAAGTTAACAAATTGATGACATATCACGTTTTATAAAAACGATCTTTATATAAATCCAAGAATACGAGGCTGCGTGTTCGAGGTCAATTCATCATTTTGGATATCACTACTACGAAAATATTTTACGCTTGTAAATGAAAATCACTATGAAAACAATACGTAGGGTTGATAATAATTAAATCGCAAGTCTATAATTAAATTATTACGATGGTCGTCTTTCATAATTTACTAGATTAAAACTCAATAATCAACTTGTATTTATTAGGCATGATATCTAAAACTGTAGAAAGTGTCTTAAAAATACCGTGAGTTCAAAAAGTTTTTACATAAGGGTTGGCCATGAGACACAAAAGTAATAATGTCTACTGCAAGATTTAGAACCTTTGTTTTTACAATTTTATTGAAATTTGCACAACAGTATTATGCCAGCAACATAATGATGACAGTTAATAAATTCTAAATCTTGCAATTGACATTATTTTTGTGTCTCATGGCCTTATGTAAAGACTTTTTGAACTCATGGTATATATTCAAAAAAAGGCGAGAAGCGAACACGAAATTAAAAAATTTTAAGAATAGAAGAATGTGCTTTTATACATGTAACTAACTGTCATGTCAGTGTTGCGTTTGATCTCCGAGCTAGTCAAAGAACCGTCCAAGTGAAGAACTAACTATGTAACTAATATTATCAAAAGGTTAATATTTGAACTTACGATAAATATTTACAAACAAAGATAAAGTAAGGAATAATAAAGAAATAATATAATGAAAGCATAATTAATTTCACGTTGGTTTTTATAATTATTGATTATTAAGTATTGTTGAAGTAGGTAATCAATGTTTTGTTTAAGAAACCAAAATACGTTTTAGGAGTTCGCCATTTTCCTTATTTAACTTATATGTTTGATGTCTAAAGTATAACAATAAATATTTATTTAATCATGTTCCAGAGCTGCTTTGTAATTATTGACATTTATGGATCCGATGAGGTTTTATTCTTTCGTTTCCGGAACTTCACATTACTTTTTCGAATTCAAAATTCGTGTTATTCACATTTAAAAAAGGGGAGTTTCGCCAGTCACCAAGCTAAACAACAAAATTATGAATGCATTTATGAGTTGGGTTTTTTTTAAATTACAGTCAATTTTCGATAAACACTACCGATGTCAGAGGAACTTAACGGTAATAAAAGTAATAGTACAAAGCAGTGGCGTAGCTAGGAATCAATGGGTCCTTGTTTATTTGCGTTGGATTTTTGAAAAAAGGAAATTTTATTTCTATAAGTTTAAATAACTCAAATCAAATTATAAAAGTCTTTATTAACGTACCTACAACATTTATTGTTTATTTAAAAACAAAGGTAAAAGTACCGGCAACATGAAGGGTTAAGGCCTCCTTAGTCGCTTTCTATACCCGGTTGTCTCGCACTGTATGCATACCAGATGATGTGGTAAGTACCACGCTTTCGACAAATGCCGCTGTAATGATTACTTTTTCGACGAAGAAAAATTCGTTTAATACTTTGAAATACTTAAACTTTGGAAATAATTTTATTTTTAAAAACATTGTTAAAACCTACATATTGGAATAAATTTTTTTTAAATTTGTAACTTCTTATACAGCTGGAATTTCTTGACCCGACTGACGATTTTAATATATTGAAAATGCAGCATATCCTTCAAATGAATGATAAAATATTCATCATATACGTATATTTTTATTTTACCAAAATAACTGCTGCATAACCTGCATAACACACTAAGAATCTTTGTAGTTAATGATTTTCTATACAAAACATTTACCTCTTTATTAAAAAAAGGCAGACTATAGAACTTTTGATATATTATTAATTAGTATTACCTTTTCAACTATTTTCTCTTTCTTTAATGCTGTTGAGTGTATGCTACCCCTCTACCCAACCAAGAGGGTGACAGCACAAGTTTTGACTTACCACATTCAGTATTAAACTCACTTTAAGCAAAGCAAATTGTTTTTTAAAATATATTTTAACAAACCTAGCGACCAGTGTGGTCCATCAACAAACAATTTGTGCTAAGCGACCATTATGGTCCATTAACAATAATTAAACATCATATAAATAATTAAACATTTACTAATACCAAAAATAATTTGGTATTATCATCAAACATTGGTCCATCGAGCCGGATATCAATCATCTAACAACTAACATTCAATTGGTCTTTCGATGAGTGGGTTGTAACAACAAAACATGTTAACACCATCAACGAAATACATTGGTCCTTCGAGCAATTAACATGGTCCTTCGAACCGGATGTAACAACAAAACATAGTAACAACATCAAACATAATATTGGTCCTTCCAGCCGGATGTAACAACAAAACATATTAACAACATCAACAAAATATATTGGTCCTTCGAGCAATTAACAAATGCTTTGAAATGTATAAACTTTGGGAAGAAATTTAGTTTCAAATACATTTTCAAAAGCCATATATGCACGAATTTTATTATAATTTGTACTATTGTAGTTTCTTATACAACTGGGCCCTCTGAAACCGACTTATTTTAATAAATTTAAAAATCCATCTCTAAGTGGATATAGGTACGAACTTCAAATAAATGATGAAATGCTCGGCATATTCATATATTTTTATTGTACGAAAATAACCGCACCATAACATATTGGTTGTCTCGCGCGCTATGCGTACGAGGTGAAATGGTAAGCAACACGCCTTCAACAACTTTCCCTACTTCACCACTGTGTTTCAGTTCCCAATTATTTTCAGTGACTGAGTAAGCCACCCGCCAAGCATCCGACTCGGGTTAAATCCTGAGACGGTCCGCGTTGTAGTCGAATGCCTTAAAAATACCAGGTTTTAAGTTGTAGAGTGTGGTCGAAAAATACAGTAGAATACTACGCACCAGCCTCGATACCGAAAGTTAAAAGAACTTATAAATACAGACAGATAGACAGACAGTAATTTTGTTTGTAGCAACGCAAGACTACGAAATCTCTCTTGACTAGTAGTTCCCCCTTAGGTTGATTTTTAAAAATAATTTTGAGCTTACTGAATGACCTCTCCGCATTTTCCACAATCATTGACAAAGTAAGAAATAAACAAATTTTTTAATTAATATCTCAGAACAACAAAGTATCGACATATCTTTCTCAAGATTTTCATTAATCTTCTTCTTCTACTTGTGTCTTATCCTTCTTTTAAGGAAATTGACGAGGGGGTCAAAGCCACATTTTTAAACGACTTGGCATCGTGAACTTTGTTATAAACCCCTCTTATACTAAGGAAATGTGTTCTCTGCAGTGGTTTCCCGTTGCCTTCCTCAGAGTTTGTGACTGTCTATCTAGTGTATGTGCCATGTTACTATCTCTGCACTATCTGCAGTCGACCACTCCGCAGACAGAATCGTTTATTGTAATCAAACGATTAAATGGCTTCTCTCGCTGAAGTACCAATCTCGAACAGTGGGGAATTCTTTGTAAAAATCCGTACCACTGCGTGAGATTCGAACCCAAGACTCCTAGGTAGGAGCCCAGCGCTTTACTACTGCGCCAACGAGCTTCTTTTTTTCATTTATCATTTTTGCGATTTGAATGAATTTACGGTTTGTGAAGTTGACTGAAAGATTTTCTGGGTACTTTCGGTAAAGATTGTCGCAATTTTTTAAAAGTTCACTGTCATATCTTTAAGGAGGCTTTTTGGTTCCAAAAAATCGAAATTTCCTATATGTATATCATACCTACTGGGCTGACATGATCCAAGAGTGGTTATACAATGATAAGTACATGTCAGATGATAACATTTCGTACACAAAATAACAAATTCTCAGTTACGCATCTTAAAATTGTATAATTATTATTTTTTGAGATAAAAGCATGTGCTTTGGTTTGGTTCTGGGATATTTTAATACAGAAAAGTGAGTACCGAGTACGTAGGAAAGAAATATACTGTATAAACGCCATATTCAGGCGATTTTTGCTATGTTACTTGGCTGTTTTGTTTACTGGGCAGTTGGGACATTTATCTAGGGCCCATCAAATTCAAATTGCTGTAAAGGCTCATCTTTCTTTCTTTCCTTTCTTTATTAGCCTCCTTCACTTTTTGGTGAGGGGTTTTACTCTCCCATAGTGACCGGGTCTCCTGAAAGAGAGGTACGGCGTTAACGGAGCAATCGGGTCACCCATTCCAACACCGAACGGAGGAAGACAACGATGCTTAACTCTCCTGATTGTGCTGGACCGGGTTACCTAGCTACCGTAACTCAGGACCTCATAATCTTATTATTAATATTTTGCGCTGACTTATGAGCTTATGACATTTGCTTTTGATAATAATAATAATTTTATTAGGCAAACCATAGAGTTACCTTTTTAAATTAAACAAAGATAAATATGTAATAATAAAATAAAATAATTTTATCTTAGGTAGAACCATTAAAGTCAGCATTCCAAAAGAAAAAATCTAGATTGACAAGCATCCCTTCCTTTACTTAATTTAGTGAAAAAAGGCACGTTAAATAATATGCAGTGAAATTAAATAAGGCACAAATTTTTCGATAAATAAAATGTATGTAATTGACGTTTGAACTTTTACCTGAGTAAGCTTTGATGTGAGCTACATTAGATGAAAATAGTGATTATAAAAAGGGACAGTTTTATGCTGCAGCAGTGTACCTACATATCTAAATTTTATTTTTTTAAATAAATAAAAAAAGGAATTTTGATAGAAATAATTTTGTGAAATACTCCTAAGTAGCCTTTATAGATTTATATGATACATGATACATGATCGAGCTATATTAATCTTAGATTGAGTTCTGCAAACGTTAAATTCTTATGCTATCAGTGCTGTTTAAAATAAAGATGAACTAAACAACCACAATCACAATAGTAAATTAAGATAAAACAATAAACGCACAAAGAATAGCTTTAGGTTTCTGATTTAAAAGAAATCTATTACATATATAACTCCTAAGATTTTCCACATCTTACACGTCTAAAATGGAGCCTAAAATGTTATTATCTCTTGTTTAGCTCTACCAAATAACATGACATAGAACTTGGTAGCATACTTTTTAGAACCATCGACAAGATTTTATTTATATCTTCAATTGGATCCGGCGCGGCGTGTTATTTGGATTAAAGCTACATAACAGTAGTATGTCATCGGTTGAAAATGGTAACTGCAATGTTTTAAGCATACAGGGAATTTTTCTTTTTAGTATACATATCCCCTATGTATACTTTTATAATAAACGCAAATAGGCAACCCACTGTACACTATAAACGTCACGTCACGTGGTGCGTAAAGGTTATGTTTCATGTTTGTAAATTAAAAAATAAATCAAAATGAGTGGAATATCAACATAATTTTAATTCAACGATTATTCTAAAACATAAAATATCAACAATACAAAACAGAAAGGAAAATAAAAACAGCAACAGTTAAAGACTAATTTTTTGACATTAACTTAATTTGATGATTTTTGCCACAGCATGCTAATTTTTTAACGTTTATAGTGTATAGTGGGTTGCCTATTTGCGTTTATTATAAAAGTATACATAGGGTATATGTATACTAAAAAGAAAATTTCCCTGTATATCAGATTATTAGTGAAAATAACACAAAACTGGCCCTACAATTGATCCCTGGGGAACTTAATCTAAAATGACGATTTAAGAAAGCATTTTCAGAAAACCACTATAAAACGAAGATAAAATGTAGACTCCTGACATTTTTTGATGATAATGCTGTTTTAAAACAGACTGAAATTTGAGAATTGAAACATTCTTTTAAGGAAAGACACAATTTTCTTAATAATCAAGAAATTTTAAGATTCATCAAAAGAAACTAAGAAGGAATACATTTTTTGATTTTGTTTCCACATTTACTAATTTATTTAAGTTTGCATGTCGCCCAAGTTACACGATCATTCTCCAAAATAAAATTAATAAAAAATCAATTGATCTTAACAAAGCCAGAATATATTTTTAATACTTCAAGTATAAAGTCCCTTGTAAAAGACATTTTAAAAAGATTTCGGGCTCAAAATTTTACTCATTTGAAATCTTGAAAAATTACAATTAAAGTAAATAAATTATTATTGTATATTACTTTTGCTGTTAAACTAATATTCAATTAGTTTTGAATTTATTTTTGTATTACATATATCTTTTGGTAATACTGAAACGAGGGCCAACTAAAATAAATTTTGTCCAGTGCCCGTTCAGTAACACACAAGATAAAATAATAAAGGGATTCCCCGTACTCAACGTAGCTATTATTTACATTTTACATAGTGAAATGTGGGCGATGTTGCTATCGCAGTCAATGAATGATATTAAGTGTTGATCAGACAAAACGGTTAACAACGGTGTGTATTCATCTTTATTTTGCGTTTATGAATTATTTACGTTCGATGATCTCGTGTGGCATAAGTTTAACCCTTATAACATCATTCAAGCCGTGGCGAAATCACCGCAGGTAGCGATTAAAAATTTGAGCGTAAAGTAAAAAGTAAATGAGGAATTTCATTTTAGAAATGTGCTCGCTATTTACAAAGGCAAACAGTAAAGAGTAGGCAGTAGGCAGGTGGGTAGGTATAAATTTTCCGCAAAACGTACTAATCTCCACAAAAATCTGTCTCAAATGTGGAGTTTCTCATTTAATACTGTTGAAACGGACGAAAGGATCGGTTCCGAGCAGAACCAGTGGCGTACCTAGCTTTGGAAGGTGGAGGGGGCAATATGTCTCGAAGGCGCCTTAGGACCCTTAGATATATTATAGAAAAAAAAATGACAGGCGAAAATTTTAGTTTGAGCTAATTTTAGGAGCGCGTTTTTTTGTCTATTTTTTGCACTTGAACAACGATTTTTTTTTGTTTTTTTAAATATATTAGTTCTAGTTCAGTTAAAACAATTTGAAAACGTTTTAAGCACGGAACATAATATAAGCAAATCTTTACTCTACAAAATCAAACTGCAAATTGTCGAAATGAAAAACAGAACACTGCTCTATTCTTTTTGATTTTTTATACATTACGTTTGCATATTGCCGGATCGAATCGGCGGCTCTTTTAAAAATAAAGTTGCACATAAAAGGGGTTCTTTGCCGCCGCGACGTAAATCGTAAATAATGTACTTTTTTATAAATATTACCAGGAAAGACGATATGATGACAAAGGGCAAAAGTTACCGCTGCGGCGCTGCCGACGCCCACCAGTGCGATGGCATCGGCAGGTTTCTAGATAATTATTTCTTTGTATAGAAATTTAAAGCGGCCACACCGCCACTATTTAAGAATATTTAAAATGAATGCAGACATTATTTATCAGGGCGGTAAAAAATAAAATAAATACATGTGGGGGTTCGGTTCTTATAAGGAATATACATACCTAAAGATCTTTCTCCCTGTGCCATTTTGATTTTATCACGTCTATAGAATTATGCAATAATAATAATTATATTTTTTATTTCGGTTGAATTAAAAAATAAAATATCAAAAAAATGCAAGGCGCCGAAGCCGCCAAAAGGAAGAGGGCGGGGGGGGCAGACTGCCCCCCCTAGCCCCCCCGTAGGTACGCCACTGAGCAGAACGTATCCAAAGAAATGTCCACGTGCGGAGTGGAGGTAAACTCAAAACTGACATCCGCCTCACGTCGTCAACCGGAAACCAATATTGATACCAACAAACTTTTGAGGGACTTGTACGCGTATTTGCACGCGGCCTGTTATCTAAACTACACTCCATGAAGCTTCAAAGCTCAGAGTAGAGTAGAGAGCGGCGCAAAAGCAGTTATACGCAAGTTCTCGCTGGTAGTGGCAGCAGGCAAAATTCTATCTTCCTATGCATGTGTGGAGTGCGCTCTATGCTATGTGTGTTAGTCTCTAACACTTTCTAGTGTTAAGTGATTCGGACCGACTTTTGTACTGATTTTGGTGGTCGCGATAGCTTAACACCCGCTTTTAGGATTTTATTTTTCCGTTTTTTAGTTTTAAGACCCGAATGTGAAACTGTGTGCGGTGCGTTTTTGAGTTTTAAATAAAATAAACTCGTAAAATAAAATAATTAATCGCTCATTTAACGGAGGAAATAATAAAAGAAAGTTAGTGTGGTTGGTTATTTAGTGGGATAGGAATAAAATTAATAAACGAGTGTTAAGAATATTTAAAAGGCGAACATCTGTTGAAGGGTGTAACGATAAGTGTTTGTTATCAAACAATTAAACTTTGTTGATTCTATCTGCGATTAGATAAAGGATTGGATGATAGATCGCAAACGGAACCGAGGATATAGTTCGAAGGAGCAAGGTAAAATAATATATTAATTATTATCTCGTCAAACGGCAACCCTTCTCTATTTTCTGCTTGTTTTCGATGGGCGATTAGCCCCAGCTTTTTTGTGACGCGTCGCGAATAGCTTTATTGGCTTTTGAGCTTTCTTGTTCCTCTCCTGTAAACGGTACGTGTACCATAAATCGTTCCTATTATCAAAACTTGCAAGCTTGCGACACAGTGTACGGTTGTAATCCCAGCAACCTTAACAATTATTATTAATACCACCTACTTAATGATTAAATTTTATGACCAATTTTTTTTATTTGTTCTTCTACTCCGCATCAAAGAAACAAGTGGTTTCTACAACCTTCCGTTTTTGTAAAATTGATAGCGAAATGAGCAAGGTTTATCAATTTATTTAATTTGGTTTGCGCGACAATATACTATTTTTTTTTAATTCGAGCGTTTACGGGAATCATCCTATATTAAAACAATTTGGTGTCACAAAATAATGAAGCAGCGAAGTTATTTAAAACTTTTTGCATTTTAGCTGTTCCTTGCCACAAAGCGCAAATGTTTAAAATTATTATTAAATAAAAAAAGAGTCGACTATACCGTTCTTGCGTAAGCAAATACGTATCCTTTGTGTGAAACTCGATTCTATTTGTCGATTAGAGATAACAAGGTCGTTTACATTCTACTTGAAAACTGATTTCTGAATTGCTTTTGTGTTTTTCTTTTAACGGAATTCAAAATTTATTACGGCGTTTCGCACCTCGTTTCAGGGCGTTAAATATGTCGGTAACTGAAAGCTGCAGGTGTCGCAAATTTTGTTGCTGTTGCCTTCGAGTTTTAAGATTTTATGCAAAGCGTTTCGCTGCCTCGTGTGTAACTAGTCGTGTTGGAAAAAGATAGTGAAATAACAGCTACCTAACCTGAATAAATGACGAGTTATAAAGCGGAAGTGGCCGGATCTTTGTTTTGATTGCCTTATCGAATAACTCCGTGGGCGACAGCCAGTTTTAGTGGATTAAGATCGCTGATGTTCAAACTGCTTAAGCGTTTCTTATACGCACCCTCGTTACAAATATTAACTGGTCGTCCCCTACGTCGACGAATCCTCTTTGCCTTCTTTCTAAATTCGCTCCAATATTTGCAGATTACGAGGTTTGCTGAATAAGTGTGGGTGTTTTTAACTAATTTACCTTTTAACGCCAAGGTTCGATGTTCTTTGTTTATCGTGTAGATCATTTATTGTTAGATTGTTACTTAGACGCAAAGGACGAAATCGATACCAAACGGTGAAAAAGACGGGAACAGTCCCTTGTTTTAATGCCCTTCGTAAATCGTTCCAAAAAACACAATGACTCCATATTTTAACGAGCACGCGTGAGATGATTACATAAGAGATGGAATTAACCTCAGAAAAAAATTGAAGACACTTTATTTGGGTACAATATAGGCAAACAGCTGTTGTTTATTGCTACTTTTGGTATCAATTCGGCGATAAGTAGAAAATGACAAATCGATTTGGGTAAAATTTGTGTTGCTCGAATAAAGGAATCCTTGTTCCTGTATATGTATTTCTGCTGGAATTACTTCGATCAAAAAATATCAAGTATCAACAGTATTAATTTGATTTATTAAAATTGTTGATACTGATTAAATACCAACTTGTTTAAACAACAGAAAAAAAGATGAGCATTTAATTTTATTAATAATACGAGCGTTCATTCTAAAGATATGCAGTTTTTAATATTGTGGTTACAGCAATTCTACCATTTTTTAAATTGCAAATATCAGGCAATGCCTGATAGAATGCGTTCACGTCCGTAATAACAACAAATCATCAGAGAAATTCATGAGATCGGTGGATTTCTAATAACAACTCAACTGTAACAATCTTGACTGTTGTATCCAGATTCGTATTATTTTGCGTTTCTGAAAATAATTTTTAAATCAAGATTTCTCTGACGAATATTGCTGTTATAAGCTGGTGAAAGTGTTCGATTTTATTTTGGGAAATACCTAACCTAAATACTGCAGTAACCATGAATGATTTAAGAACGAATTTTATTTGCTAATTATAACATAATGAATATCTTTCGTTTACTCGGCAGATTAATTTCATTTCTTGCTTAAAACAATTATGCTGTACGTAAAGTAAAGGACTTAAATTAGTTCTTGTTTGAACTTTGCGAGAATGAACTAGGTCATTCAGTTTTCTTTGAATATCGTAAACGTCAAAATAACCTTGGACGTGTTGTTGCCAAAATTAACAACTTATGACCGTACTAAGTTTGAATAATGCTTTAAAATAAATTCTTTTGTCGCCGTTTCGTTGAACGAATTAATTAAGGTATTTTTATATTTCAAGAAATTTCCTAACAAAATAGGTAGAAATTAATAAAATAAATATTAGTTGGGCCATTGAACAAAAGAATTCAAAAAGGAAAATCCTTACCTTTGATCTTTCAGAATTGGATATGCCATTGTTTAACTAAAAGGAAACAACAAGAAATGTCATAAAATATTTGGCTAATATGATTGTATTTATTTGATAAGCTATTTAATCTTTTTATAAGGAAACTTGAACCCACGTGCAATATCAGAAACATGCTACTTCAAATAGACAAAGAAAACCTCATTGTTTCCCGAAATTTTATTTTTTATTTAATTTAAAGAGATTAATTACGAACTACAAAGACTGCTAATAATTTATTTAAATCTGGATTATGAGATAATGTTGGAAATTTTAAGAGCAGCAGTTTTCAGTTCAGAAAATGACTTGCGGTTGCTGTATTCATTATTCAGACGAACTGACAAGCCATTGATTTCATAGTGTTGAAGTAAATTAGAAGATTTAGAACTACTTGAATTTTTAAAATTTGCAATTATTTGGCACTTGTTTGTCGATTCAGATTGGTCCGAATTTATTCAGTTTTCTTTCTGCTTGTTAAAAATGTTTGTTTTGGTGGAAAAAATGCTCAGAAGAATGATGCAAAACTAGCACTATTTTATCTTATTGAGGGTAATTTATTTGAAGCATTTAATTTATTTAAAACCTCATTTATTGTTCAATGAGTGAAAAACAAGTTAATTATCACATGGCACGTACCATCCAAGTTACACGTTGTAAATATAATGTTTTTGCTTGGCTCTGTTTACCAAAACAATAATTTTCATGTTGTTATTGGGCACCTCGCGCTGACGACGTTACTTTTACAAGGAAAACGCTTGCAGAAAGAATCTAAAACAGTTCGCCTTATAATAATTGTTATTCAAGGACTAAACCTAGTGTGTAAACGGATGTAAAGGTCCTTAAGATATCATTTTTCATTCTTACGTAAGGTTTGCCCATATTAAGGAATCGATACGTAATTGCTATTGTTAGATTGTTTCCTGGTCTTTTTCTGAATTGTTATCTCTTTAAATAAGTGGAAATCATCGCGTAACAAATTTAAAAGGCTTATATTTTGTTGTGGCGGACTCGCGCCAACAACAATGGTGTGTGTTATTTTTAATAATGCGTTGTGTATTTGCGAACAGAAAACATTTCTATTATGCTCTTTAATTTGTATCTGGGGATCGCGATAAAACCACGCATGCTTAGGAAATCGCAGATTAAATATCATCGCACGAATAATAAAACCAACGCGTTCTTTCAACTTATTATCTAAATTACACAAAGTTAATTAATATTTTGATGTCATCACAACGTTATCACACCCATGTACGTATAAAATTAGAATTTTAATCATAATGAAAGTTTACTCCCGATAATAAAGGAAGGACGAACTGAACGTCTTGTGCTGCAGAAAAATATTTCTATGGTTGCATTCTTTGTTGAGTGCAACCAAAAAAATATAAATTTCTTAGTGTATACAGTAAGGTCACCAGAAGCTGTTATTTGTGCGAGCTTATCTGGCAGCCCGACAGCCACGGTAGTAGCCGGATAATTTTTGGGTTGAAGTCAAAGACCTACAGAAGAGGTCGGACACCATAAAGACTTACATTTTATTTAAGTTTTTCATGTTCTCGAAAGAACTTATGAAGTTTTGAGGTAACCTCTAACTTCACTTGCACCGGTTCAAACTGTTAAAAAAAAGGTAATCACAACATAACGGTGCGTTTGTTTGATCCTAATTGGTCATGGTTAAAACTAGACCTTGTTGAATTCTTTATAACATTATAACTAAAAATCCTTTCGGAAATTCCAGTTTATAACGTGTTAATTACTTTAAGGTTTTCTGTTTAAAATCTGAACTAATATTTTGGGTTCAAATTAATGTATGTATTTTGTTTCCTTCGTGTTGTTTTTATAATATCAATTCAACAGTTATTGTATCACGCACATGTTCAGTAATGTATAACCTTTTTAAATAACATAAACAAATTGGAATTTAATACGGTATTATGAATTACAACACGTATTATGTTGTTTTTTTAACCATATTAACTTTCCGGTTTGTATTTTATCACGTAAATTAAAAGCGTATTTAAACAAAATTTGTGGGGTATCATTTGATGAAACGTACAGGAGAAGTAAAGCGAGAGAAAGAAAATCGTAGAAAATTCTAAAATTGGCACTCATCGATATTCTCACGTTAAATAGAAATTTTACTATAATTCTCACGTATGTATAAAGTTGAAACTGGCTGGCTATCCCACTATTCCACGGATGGTTGACGCCGACGATTACCTAATCGGGTAATTACGGAGTAGAAGAGGCCATAGAAACGGGATGTTACCTAGAAAAAATAGAATACATAATTAGTTCAAAACTGTTATAATTATTCTGATTATTTCATAATTTGTTTTTCCATTATCGTTATTAATATATAGGTAGTAAGGCTAGGCTTTCCTATGTTTTATAAGTATTGTATATAAGGCAGTTTGGTGTGGTTTCTACAAAATATGTATAACGTTATTCAAAAGCGAACGAAATTAAGGTATAAAAAATGAAAGCAAAGCCATGAACAGGGTTTTATTCCCTTGCGAGTCATTTATGTCATGTTTAACACTTTTCTTCGTGAAAAAATTAATAAATTTTTAAAATATTATATACGTAAACCACTTGACATCTACACTAATGTGAATTTAAAACTAAGCCCAGTTTTGATATAAATAAATCCCTAACACTTAAAGATACATATTTAATAAAACAGAACTAAGAGGAAGAAAGCAAGCAAAATTTTAATTTTCCCATTTGCTCGATTTTCAAGTGCTTTAACGTGCGTTTTTAAATAATCTAATACATAAATAAACAAGACGAAAGAACGAGTTGAGAAATACGTGGACGTGGATTGATTAATCGCATGAACAAGACTTACAGTTTAATTAATCGCTTAAGATGTTTATAGTTATCAAATTTTGTTGTGCTGAAATGAGTAACACAAATAATAATGTAATAAAGTAATGAGAGTTTAAGCAGCCAGCCAGCTTAATTATTATAAAGTATGATAAGCTTTTTTTTCCTCTTAAATCTGTTGTATTTTTTTAGTAATAAAGTGGAATCTGTATAGTTTAAAAGCCGTGGAAAATGAGTTAAATAAGGAAATCCTGAAAAAGTCTGGTAATTTTATATTCAAATTCGGTTAATTCTTAAATAGCCCGAAGGTATCCCTTTTCGGCGAAGTATTTTTATAATTAAATTTAGTACCGTATTAATTATATTTTTGTTCTTTTCATTTGAAAAACGATTTCTCCATCGCGCTCTTAATTAATGTAATTGACTTAACTAAGTAATTGTGCTTAGCTGCTTAGAAATACACACTTTAATATCGATAGAAATGACTGCGCAGAGCAAGTACTTAATGTAAGTTAATTATTCGTATAACAGTGTTAGTCAACCGCTTAGTGCGAAGTATTTTGGCTTAGTTAAGCTCAATCAAGCTTACGCGTTGTTTAGTCATCATTGTTTAGGACTTGAACGTTTCGTTGTAACGAGCCTCGTTTTTAAAACTAAGTTTATTCTTTCATTTTTATGTGCTGCTAAGATAATTATTTCATTTTAAAGGAGCAAAGGCAAACAACTACTAAAGTAACCGGCGGATAAAACCGACAAAATCTCCAATTTTGTTGAGAACTTTCTGCATATTTAAAGAGGAGAAAATCCACTAATTTGTTCTGCATGAAACTTGAACTTCTGCCTGGCATTATTGCTTTGGAAGCTCTCCAAGCAAAGGAAATTAAAACAATAGCTTACATAGATTAGATGGCCTGTTCTATCTGTTCCGTTCAAATTTTTCATTATAAATACTTTCGGGAATAAACACTTTTAGGATTCTTCCGGTTAAATTATTACACACTAAAACCTGTTGGCTATTTTATTTAAAAGAAAACTTTAAATAATATGCGCAATGCTGAAGGAAATTCGCGTTTTATGGTGTTTTAATTATTCTATTGTGTTCCCTTAATAAATTCCTTTTTAAGTATTTTAGTAATTAATCCACTTCCGCAATGTTGTAAGTTCATCTCGATTTTCGTATAAATTGCACGGTTCCTTTGCGCTGGAAGAATTTTTTTTAGTTGTCGGAGTATTGAATATTAACAAATTCGATTTAATTTAAAAACCTCTAAGTCTCGATTTAATTATCCTCGATGTAGTTTAGATCCTATTAAAGATGTGCACAAATTAGTAAATTAAATCCGTTTTTTTTAATGGTACAAAAGTGCAGCTGCAACTTTTAATTCAGTAGCTAGTTAAAACTGTACTTTTCAAATTAAAACAGAACACAATTACAACTTTGTAGATTTTCTGTTATTGCATTTTTTATTAGTTCCGTTTGTTCGTTGCACTTACACTTCTGTTGGGTATTATGATTGCTTGCGTTTTGGGTTCGACTTTTCTTTTATCTTACGTGACCGAACTTTTTAATAGTTTTCTAACAGAAGTTTGTTATATAAAGAAAATACCTTCGTTTTATTCAGATTGCACTTTAGATGTTGATACAATCTTCTACGATTCGGGTATTTGTAATACTAAATGCAGCAAGTACAACCTTTGAACTTTATAAAATTTACAAATTAGTAAATGTTATTATGATATTTACCAGCTTAGTGATTTATTATGTTCGGTGATGCGTAGACTCCTGATGACACAGCATTGAAATTAATTTGCAAATAGATGCCTGTGATTTAGAAAGCTGTGACGTATTTGAAATAATTTATTAGATGTAGGTGGTAGATCAAGATATTTTTATTTAATTGAACGATTTTGGGTTTAATCCCACAATGCTTAATAACCACATATATACGTATTGCTGTGGTTCTTGGGGGTTTCCAAATACGTATCTGTAATTAAATATGTCGATTT
Source organism: Melanotus villosus (assembly GCA_963082815.1). NCBI lineage: Eukaryota > Metazoa > Arthropoda > Insecta > Coleoptera > Elateridae > Melanotus > Melanotus villosus. The sequence continues at coordinate 13,385,399 of OY720421.1, forward strand.
TCCAACAGTTTCCTTTTGGTGTTAAACAAAAGATTTTATTCTTGATAAAAATATTGACGTGGCGATAAGAAAGCCACATTTCAAACAATAATATGTTTATTTAAAACGATATTAAACGAACGCTGTAATAGATAGGATGTTAAACTAACGCAGACTTTTATTACACGAAGTTGGCGTTCGAACATCGAGCCGAGCTTTGCACGAGGGCTTTCAATATTGTTAGAGAAACGAGGACATTTTATGGCTGCCCCCAATACGATGCGTGTTTGGTAATTTTCAAAGTATCTTAGGGGTTGTTTTATGACGTTTACGGTCCGATTTTTTTCTGTTTATTAAATATTTTACGTCGAAAACATTCGAGTGTCACTTTCTGCCTGTAATTATGAATTATGTAAATATTTGATTTTTCGCCTCTTCTCACGCCCACCCGACTCGGAATTTTATTTATGAATTAAAATGTAGGTTTTTAATTTCGTACAGAAAACATGCAACCTTATTAATGACAGAAGTACGACGACCTCGACGGAATTTTACTAACTCTCTGATAAGTGGAAATGGAAATTTCGAGGTTTGTTTAGGTCATCGCGGCACTTGTGCTTCTATTCTTAGGAACAAATTGAGCCGTTAATTTTTACCCGCGAGTTCTAAAACCGTACGAGTGTGGGCTGTGTTTGTTTGTAAGGGGCGACTAATTTAAGTTGCTTTTTAAAATATTCAGATTTTAATCGAAATCGTGTGACGCGTAATGCTATTAGTTAGTTAAAAGGTTAAAACAAGAGTGAGGCTCGAGTTATTAATTTGTCCGAAATTTTTACGTGCGTAACAGAAATTTCAAAGGTGGGCTTTGTTCTAAAACATGGTTCATCTTTACATGATAATAAAAAGAATTCGAGAGGAGGATGATTGACATTCAGGGGCTGTTTAATGTTCGAAACCAACAGGTTTGTTGAAAAATTGAACATCCTAATGCCTTCGGTAATTAAATTCGTATATTTTTATTAATTTAACGGTATCCAATCGAATAAATTGATATAATTACTAATGAAATTAAATCAATTCTACCCGCGATTTCTCTCAAATTCCACCGAATAAACTGAATTAGCTGCTTAATTACATCTACTAAATTAATTTCGAATAATTATAATTCAGGAACACTTTCTACTTTTTACTTTAAAACGCATGAAATTAGGCGAGTTATTACTGGAATTCTGATGTATAACTAATTGCCAATTATTTGTTGCAAAGGAGGAAATAACGACTCTGTTACGTTCATGTTTTTCTACCTTTATACGTTAATTGCTTTGGGAACAAGAATGTTTTCAGTTATAAATAGACGATCTGCAGAACTTCTTAAGCTATTTTTGTCATTGTTCTGTGCGTGTAAATATACAAACAATTCGCAACATAAAATATTAGAACAGTAGAACACTGCACTTTTATCCGGTTTGTTAACGGAAATCATCGATCAAACAAAAATCTAACGGTGTTGATTTAAAAATAACCTGAACCATTTTCGAGGTCATTTGCCGGATTCGTTTAATTAATTAAAGTTCCACAGTTCGTAAGTTTAATGGCATATATTTTGACATTTTATATTTCGCTAAACACTCGCTATTGTATGTAAAGCATCGTGTGCCCTGAACTGGTTAGTTATGAATTTATAATTTATGAAATACCCATATGTTGCTGGATACTATGGAAATCGATTTATCATATTTTATTACCATTCAAATTCAAGGGTTTAGATGTGCAAAATTTGGCTTACCATTTTACCCAATCAATTTGCAAAGCAGAAACGTAGGTTGTTATTCTCAGACTGAGCAAATTCAAAGTACAGATTTTAAGCACCAGGAAAATTAGGATTGAAATGAAGTTCGTAAATGTCTTCAAAAGATATTCTTTTATTTGGAAGTTCCAAAACTTGATTCCATATGTAAACATGTGTGAGTAAAGAGGGAGCTCGTATGAATCGGGTATTGGATATTAGACTTTGTCGAGGGGCGTCTAAAGTATATGTTCTCAGTTCAGACAAAATTTAGGGGTTGATCTGCCTGTTTCAACAATTTATATTGATCCTGGTTGACCGACCGTCTCGTCGTGATTTTTAACAGCAGATAAACCTCTTATTTTCTGTTATCAAATACAAACAAGTCGGTAGCAATTACTGAAGTCGTTTAAACGCGTGTTTAATTAAACACACATTAGTTAGTTAGTTAATGAGTAAACTGGTGTATATACCGTGCCTAATTAATGTGAACTTAGATTTTTTCTATCGGCTAAAATTGCGACGAGAGAGGAGGCGCTGATCTAATAAGACTATCGGCACCAGAAGCAATTTATTTCCGCAATAGTCGGTCGTGCCAGTTTTTTTACACACTTAGGCAATTACTAGGACTTGTCGGGACCAATGAAAGGAGCATAAAATTTAAGAATTATTACCGCGATAAAGGTTTTTGATTACCTTGATTGACTGATAGTGAAGGCAAACTTCATATAATGAAAACAGCATACCTTTCCGTTTAATAATAAAAACAACTAAATAAAATAGATTAACTCGTGGCCTCCTATTTGTTCCTTTTGTCTTTCAGATTCTATTATAGTTGATATATTAAAAATTGCCAAAACTAAGACTGAATCAATAGAAATCAGGCCAGGTCGTCTCTTTTGTTTAGAAATAAGGAAATAACACGAAGTTCTATTTATTTACTATATGCTTGTAGGTTGTCAATATTTAAAAATGGAAAGAGAAAGTAACAGCGGGTTCATGTTGGAAGCGGTTATAAAAATTTAATGTCCATTGTTAACGAAATTTGATTCGACTTACTTGCTTGGATACATCGATTTTATTCAAAATAAGGATAACCTTGCCTTGTTAAATTATCCTTTTAATGTAATATTAAAATTCTGCATTAATAAACGTAATCTCTTAACTGTGTTTACTTTCTATAATTGGGGAAAGTTTGCTAATTATCACCCACCTGAACATCAAAACATTGACGATTTTTTTTTTACCTAATGCAGGTTGTAAGATGGGAAAATACGATGACATTAATTGTAAAAATGTTTGCTTTGCTTATATGTGAAAGTAACAATCTTTCAGATTTTAGAACGAAATTTCAATCGCGCTCGAATCTAGTTTGTTATTTAATTGTATAAAATCGCGTACGGTAATCGTGGAAAAATTAAAATGTAGTTGTTTCCTCGCACAAAGAAACCAGTTTAATTTTTACAGAATGGCAGTGCTTTGGAATTGAACTAAACAGGTTTATTAATATTGCAAAATCTAATTTGTAATATATTCTGCAAGGCGTAACCACCATGCTGATTTTAACTTTTAAACGGTACGTGCTGCTCGGAATTTATGTAATGTACTATTAACGAAAAAAATATGTATTCAAATAATAAAAATATCAACGTAATACGCGATTAAATACCCGATATCATTCGGTTTATTAACAGAGTGGGTAACATTTTACAGCAGGTTCGCGGTTACCAATAATCTAAGTTGTCGCAAGGTTATGTTTTATTAATGTCATGTTTACTTAGCGTAGGCCTGTGAATACGAAGTCAATAGCTGCAATAAAATTATAATGGCCATGGATCCAAGTAGAGTAAATTAACAACTACTGTTATATGGACCGCATGTTATCGTTTTGTTAATCCCTTATTTTCCTATCTTTGCCGTATTTTTTAAACCCATACAATGCTTAGAAAAAAATTAATATGCAATAAGCCGATGCGAGTTTTTCCATTCATATTATGCTCATTTAAACATGAAACCGAGGGTGCATTAAAATTTTAAATTGGACAGTTTAACTCGGTTTATGTAGTTGATACTCGTGGTATTCAGGGCTCATGATTTAATTAAGCATTTTCGTGTAATTAAATCCCTAAATTTAGAAAATTTACAAAGTAATTGTTAAATTCTTAAACTGTTAATTTTGGTTTAATTTGCTCATTGTTGTGTCATTTTAGAAAAGACTGGATGTTTTAAGGACATTTGGACAGGGGCGGCTCGTCTTTAAGCAAAGCTACAACCACCAAAATTATAATTAAAACGATAATTTAATGTTAAACCTATGGAAATTGTTGAGCCACGTTCACGAAACAATTATTTTGTGATGCTCGTGCTGCGCTCGAAAATTTGCTTGTTCGGTAGACATCGCTTCGTTACGATGGGGCCCGAAGTTAAAATTGGTTACGAGCCTCCCCTGCAGTTGGTGGCACAAAACGGAGATGTCGAATTTTCATAGTACAAGCTTGCTAGTTGAGCAAATTTTAAGTTTAAACTTTGAACTGCTAAGTCGTAACAACGTAATATTTCGCTAAAATATTAAAACAGCAATGTAAATTTTAAAGTAGAACACAATAAGGATTTGAAGCAAATAACTTAATTAAAGGTCGCCACGTGCACGTATACGTTTAAAATATTAGATAATATCCTTGCAAAACTTGGATTACAGCTCTCGGAATTAAAAATTTAAATTTGATTCGTGTAGAGAGAGCGAGTGAATTAGCGTTTCTGACAAAGAAACGAGCTCCTCGACGACCTTGCAAGGTGAATTTGGAAGTTGGCAAGTGAAGGGTTTTGCGATTGGTTTTGTATCTTTATGAAAGTAATCTGTGGCAACAACTTATGAAACGGTTTCTTTCGCAGTTGATACGTTTAAATCAGATCGATTGATATTTAAAAAAGGTGTATAGTTGACAAGCTAATTTATATTAATGAAGAAGGATATTGAAAAGATAAAAACCGAGAGTAAATTTAATTTACGTCTGTCGTTATTTAGGGAACTCCAAACCCACGAGGAATAAACATTGTTAAGTTCCCGAGTACATTACTTCTTGAACAGTAAAAGCAAGCAAACATCGTATCCGATAGCGGAAACTTAATTTAAGCGATCCACGGAAGTGACACAGATATGAAAGGAAGGTAACACATAAATAACAGTCGCCAAGTATCACTTGAACTGCGCTGACATTCCATTACTCCGGACTCTGTCTCTCTATTCTATTGTGACGTCATGTCGCGCTAATATTTTTACCAAGGTCGGTTTTGGCTGTTCATGTTCATTATTATAAATTACCCATGTAATACGTTTTTCTAATATCTAACTTCGGAAATATTTAAACGATTTGTACAAAATTCAAAACTAGGAATGCATTTAGAAAAAAGTAACCCATTATTCGGTATGTCGAAAGCAATATTTAATATAACTGGTTCTTCAAAGACGAAACTTACTAATATCTCAGAAATTATAGGTTAGTTTAACACAATACTACGTTTTTGATAGCCGGAGGGCTTTCCCGATTCAAGGTTGTTTTGTCTCAACTAAAAGAGAACCTATTTCTTCACTACCTGGCTATGGTTTCGTTTTCGTATCCTTGTCTCAATTCTTTCAACATTTTTACCTACAACGGCCATCCGGAATTATTTATTTTCAGAGTTTTACTTGGCCATTACGTTAAATATTTAACAAATAACTGTAACAGTCACCTTGTTCTAACGGTAAAGTTTTATTGTCTACATCGATACTTAAACTACTTGTTATCAGATCTGTTTAACTTTTAATTCTAGTAGGAGGTATTTAGGAACGAACTTTTCAAATTGAATGCCGACAAATACATAACTGTTATGCAGCAGGAAAGAGGGTTTTAGCGGTTTTAGTTAATAAAGTTTGGTGGAAACTCTTCAAGTGATTTGGGTGGTATTTATTTAATTATGTTCGTAGTAAAACATAAAAACAAAATAGAAAATTAGTCTTATTTGTAATATTTTACTTTTGCAAAGTTAAAACCCATTCCACAACATAAAACCCAAAGCTCTTGGGCCAGAACCGTTTAAGCATTAAAAATTGTGCCTGAAATTAACAGAGGTGACGTTTTATGTCATGAAGCGAAACAAGCTAATTCTTGACATAAAATTTCATTAGTAATTAAATCGAGATTGTACTTTCTATCGTTAACAAGCCATTGTTATTAGTACACTACGGTTTTTTATTATTTTCGAATTGTTAGTGAATGCCATGAAAAAACTGTGTTTAATAATAAAATCTGGTTTGATTTTGCATTTAAATAAATAAAAATTAAAACTTGCATTGATTTGACCACTGATTTTTAATAACGAGTCGATACATTGTTACTTTCACCTTAAACATTTCGTAGCTAAATGAAACCATGGACAGTTATGTAGCGCAAAGTTTTTAAAAAGTTGTTCAAATTATAAATAATGACAGACAATAGGTTCAAAAATCTAGAACGAATCGTTTCTTGCGACGTTTATTAATCGATCGAATTAAATTTAGAATTTTTGGTAACGTTGCTTCGCTTCAGTTTTAGATTTTGCGTTACGTTTTCAATTAAAAACGTAGTAAAACCTAATTGACGCAACAAAATTTTCAACAATACGAGATTCTTGTGTTTACGTTCAATAAAACTTCCAGTGTACGTGAACGGTTTTGCGAAAAGTGGGTCACCATCATTTACCTTCACCAAACTATCCATAGAATGTGACCAGATGTCTTAATTGTTCTATCAGTTTATGTAGTAAAGCGATTGTAGTTTAGTTTTGTGAATTATCGCATTAGATAAATAATGCCGACCTAACGTATTGTCTTATTTCGAGCTAAAAATGAGAAAAGCGGGGCACTGTCTTATGCAAGACTAAATGGCAATCGATGCATTGTAGTGCAGAAAAGCTGAAAAACTCGGGCTTCGTTGTTATAAACTGTTTTTAACATGGTAAATGTTACAAATGCGAGGTAAGTAATGCATAAAAAGGCAATAAAATAAGCACAAGGAACAGTGAAAGTACTGAATTCCAACTAAATTATACTTTCTATCAGAAGATGATATTGATATTTTTTGTAGGACGTTCCTTATATTCAAAGATCTTCGATTAAACTATTCGGATATTCGTACTTTTATATTTTTAATGTAATAATTAATTAATTGTTTATTTCCAAAAGGTTTAATCCCTGACGTTGATGAAGATGATTTCTGTAGGAAAATCTGATTTATTTTAATTTTCAACTCCTGAATTTTAAGATTATTTTCTAGCATTCTATACTTCTCCAAAAACACCTAACCAATCATACCTTTTAGTGAGCGTTATTTCCAATTCTTTTCAAAAAATTGCAACAAATCTGTATTTATAAGTATTCTAATAATAGCAGCAACATTTTCCAAAAGTGAAACTATTATTAAAATTGAATTAAAAGCGTTAATTTATTAATTTTTCGGAGCCTACAGCATATTCCCAGTTGGATCTGACATTTTTAAAATTAACCTTTATAAAACCTGTATTACTGGCAATGAAATTGGTCAGATATTTTTAAAAATTTACATCGCATGCGTTTTGCGTGGTATTTATGCTAATAAAATTTACGAAACGTACTGAATATAATGTCATTCTTAATTAGTTAATCTGCAAAAATTCTTACATTTTGTTTGATCAAATTTTAGTAATTCCCAGCTAGTTCTGTATAAAAGTTGTACGCCATCATTTACGTTAAAAATAATTAATAGATACAATAATAATTAAGAGTTTAAGTATTTAACAACTCTAACAAAAGTGAAAAAAAAAATCGAAATCGTAGCTGAGTCGATATTGCCAATAAATAAATTTAATAAAACACAAGTTACGAGTGACCATTATTCAGTTATGAGCGTTTATTTGATAAATGCGGCAGTTTATTACACGTACGGCTCACAACAGTTATCGGCAGGTCGATATTGAACTATTTATCTCCTTTTCAGTGCATCGAGCGCTTTATTTCCACTTTGTGAGTTGGGGATTTTCTCTCAAATTTAAAAATGTATTACGAACAAAAATAAACTGTCCTTTCTTAAATTTCATTTGCCGGTTAATGTAGTACAGTAACTTGAATTATTACGGTCTGATGAAATATAAAAATCTGTTAAGTAAAACTTTCCAAACGAAATAAAATCTCAAACGGTCTGAATTCTGTTAATTTTAATGCAAGATTTGATATGTTAAGGTACAATGTTCAGTGAGCGATTTTAAAAAGGCTGGCATTTTTTCAGTTTAAAGTAACGAACTAAGTTTAAAAATAGCAGTAAAATACACGTCACTGGTTTCCCTAATTATAATAAATTAAATATCAATTATAACATTTGACCTTTGTATTGAATAAGTTGATAACTTAGTCTGATTCGCTGATTTTTGAATTTAAAGCCTTTTATAACTTCTTGTAGTAAATACGTTTTATTTCAGGGTAAATTTAAGAAGTCAAGAGTCGGTGTTGAACCTGAAAAGTATTTAAAATAACGTTAATATGGCAGTTCATTTATTAATCTATTGTAGAAATAACTTGAATACCTTCCTTCTGTTTAGACTTCAAATAATAATTGTGACTCAGAATTTACAAAGCTGCATATCATGCTTTTGCTTCTTACGATTTTCCTGCAACTTCACGTTCCTTGTATGACTAATTGTTGGATAAAGGAATGTTTTAAATCGATATGTAGTTCGTACATTTTTAGCAAATTTTTATAATAAATAAATTTTGCGAAGCAAGGTTGTGTTAACGAAAAATTCGTACATATTTATTTGTCATCACAAAAAACTATTCGCAAGGTAATCATTTAATAGTATTGAAATAATTTTATTAAAAAAAAATGCAAGCTATTAAAGAAAGAAAATGACGAGTGTTATCAAAAACACATTGGAAACAGCTACACTGTGAATTGCACGAAGAACTACTTATGACATTATTAAACGAATTGAAAAAGGGAAGGGCTTAGAAAGGACAACAGGAAGTGGAAGAATAGCTCGTAAAATGATAGAAGCTAAAACAAAGAAATTTGAGGACGACAAAGCTGTAGGTTAAATTGGCCAATCCTATAGAAAACTGGAAAAAAGATACAAAATACCCCATACAAATGAGTATATTAAGAAAGTTATTTAAAAAAACTCATTATCACAGTAAGGAAGAGGAAAGTATTCCCAAAAACAGTTGGACAACCAAAAATCTTGGTACGAACTGAGAAATGGTCCTTTGAAACCTTTAAACCATGCCAATTCCTGGTTCTGGGGCCAAATTATCATTCAGCCTCTGAGTCAAGGCCCGGACCAAATTATTAAATTAGATAAATTAATATTAAATGAATTAAAACAGTTGCTACTTCTTATTTTTTTTTATAATATAATGCTCTGGTATAAAGCTCTACGTTGACAGGTGACTTAAATGCTATGCTAAAGCCCTGATTTGGCATTGTTGAGAACACCATGTTTTTTCCCACCACGAATCCGACTTGACTGAGACCGATCAGGGCCGGATCAAAAGAAGTAGAGGGCCGGATCCGGCCCGCGGGTCGGTAATCATGGCCGACGATTCATATTTCACATCGGATGGAACTAACTGCGCATGAAACAACACTTATTACTATAAAGAAGGAGTAAAGATTGATCCTATAGGCCAATCAGTTTGCTCTGCCACCTCTACAAATGGCTCTCCAGAATAATTACAAATAGAATAACGCAGAGACTAGACTTTATCAACTATGTGAGCAGGCTAGGGTATGGGACAATGGATCACCTTCAGACCAGTCGAACATTGATTGAAAAAGCGTTTGTCGATTACCAAAAGGTTTTTGACACAGCTGAGAAATGGCCAATCTTAACAGCAGTGGACATTGCTCGTTTAGATTTCAGATATTCATCGATCATCAAAGACATATAATAATCAATCTATTCATTTGAAGATCGATGAGAATTTAACAACAGATAAGTTTAAACTAGAAAGAGGGGTTCGTCAGGGCGACACCATGTCTCCAAAACTCTTTATATTGGCCCTACAAGATGTATTTAAACAACTAGATTGGGGGGGTTTTGGAATTAATATTGATTGATGTCGTCTACATAAATCATCTTCGCTTTGCCGACGACGTTGTCCTTATTAGTAATAATTTCGAAGAACTAAAAGTCTATGTTTGAACAACTAATCACCGCATCATGTCATATTGGTCTACAAATATATATATTCAGCTTTTAACAGGCCATTAAGGCCCATGGCTTGTCGAGGACAGACCGGCCATTGGCACCGTTGCTTAACCCTGCAGAGTGATGCGCCATATAGTACATTCGCTACCACATTGGGACTGGAGTTTATGCATAGGGTACCGGATACTCGCTAAAATAAATAAATATTAGGCGTTACAGTATTAATATTAACAATGCCGTATGTTCAGAACCGCTGGAACAAGCTCTGTAATCTCTCAACTCTTGAGTCATACGGTGTGGCTTCAAGCGGACTTGTCCTTGAATCCCAATGTGGTAGCGAATATACTATACCAATACTCACTACCGTACCGCATCCCTTTTGGCCTAAAAATGAATGACCAAAAAACAAAAATTATGAGCACTGATCTGGAAGCTGTAACAATCGAAAATCAAGATATCCCTATTAACTTATATCTGCATTCTTTCAATTACAACGTACGAATTGGAGATAATGGCCTTTACACAAAAAACATCTCGGAGATAAGATAAGAAACAGCGTAATAAGACAGAAAACGAAGGTGACCAATGTGATGGAAAGAGTCGTCCGTCCGAAATGGCAATAGGCAGGGTACATTTCCAGACAGAATACAGGCCGGTGAACAGTCAGAATCTTAAGGTGGAGACCCAGATAAACTAAGAGAAGCGTCGAAAGACCCCAAAGAAGATGGGTCGACGACATTAAACTAGCCGGTAGAGATTGGAACCAAAAAGTATAAAATAGATCGAAATAGATAGACATGGAAAAGCATTGGAGAGGCCTATGCCCAGGAGTGGACTGGCAAGGGCCGAGGAAAAAAGAAGAGATTGATCCTGAAGTAAAATTCAAAAGGCATGCAAAGTGATAGGTGTGGTTAGCAATAAGTGAACGGGACAAATCTTCTGCTTTTATTGCACCATCGGGGTTTTGGTGTCAATCAAAATATATATTCAAAAGATTGTATTTGGAAACAATTAGTCCCATTCATCAAAAAATACCATACCATAACGGTGGGCAGTATATTTTCTGGTCAGACATGGCAACAGCACGTTATGCCCCAAAGCACCATCGATCTTTATGCACAATTTCAAATTCGATATATTAATGTGGTACATTTGCAACCCATTAAGAGGTTCTGGTATCAACTAAAGCAAAATGTATATGGAAATGCTTATGTATGTATATGTATAAGAGCTTTCACAGGCCGTGTTGGCCCATCGCTACTGTTATTTTCCACGAGTTCTTCCTGTCAATGGCTGCTTTCCTTAGTCTTTCACTCCCATTTCCTTCAGGTTCTGTAGTACTTTGTCTTTCCATTTACTGCTGGGTCTCCCTCTGGCTTTTGACCCCATTGGGCTGCTCTTCATCACTATCTTCGTCATTCTGCTGTTATCAATTCGCTGAATATGGCCTATCCATCCGACTCTTTGTTTATTTATGTACTTATTGCACTATCGTTGGTTCGTTGTATAGTTTTTGTAATTCGTTGTAATTCTTCTCCATCCACTTTTCGTCCTCCGTAAATTCTTCTTAAGATCTTTTTTCCCATACTGAATATCATTTCCCTCTTTAACAGATTGTAGACTTTTGAGAAGTCGATGAAAATTACACGAATTTTTTTGCTATACTCCCAGCACCATTCTTGACTTTTTTTTTAGTACGAACAGTTGGTCTGTAACTGACAGATTTGTTCTGAATCCTGCTCGGTTCTCGCCTATTTCCTTCTCCACATATTTTTGCATTTGGTTTTTGAAGCTTGTCTTTTCTCATTCTTTGTGGATTGGTGTTATTACAGTTTCTGTCAGTGATAAGCTCTTCTCCTCCGTTTCTGATTAGCTAATTCTTTACTCCATTCCTTCCCGGGGCTTTTCTATTCTTCAGGGTCTTTATTGTTTCTTTTATTTCTTCTCTTGTTGGAGGATCTATTCGTTTGTCTGCATCTCCTGTATCTTCTTGGAGTTCCCGTTCTCCCCCTCCCCTTTTCCTTCTTCGCCTTGTAAAAGGTCTTGGGGAGTATCCTTTCCATCCATCAATGGAAATGCTTGGGAGACAAAAAACATCAATGAGTTACGATTACGAGGCAGAATTAGCCGATTTAAATCTGGCCACTTGTGTTGGTTAGAATAAAAGTGTGACAAACTGCTGATTACGGGCCTGATTTTGTTACATATTTCATATTAAATTCAATATCGCTTTATTAATTTTTGGTTACTGTTTCATAAGTTTAATAAATTTTGCCTGACTGAAAGTTGTGCGGATTTTTAGGTGACACACCCTTAGTTCCATGATACTTTTAAATAAAACGAAATTGTATTTTTAATTTTCCAGGAAGTCTTTGTACATAATAAATATTAAAAAATGCTAAAATTACGAACGAATAATTAAGAAACGAAAAAATAGCACAAGTTCCAAAAAGACCTAAACTAACCCGCTTGTTATATTACAAGCTTATAAACAAACCGTGATTTACCTTGTGAACCATGTAAATTCTCAGATTAATGTTAGAAAAGCAATCTTTGAAGAAACGCAGACTAATATTTACATTAAATAAATTGCACAAACACATCTTCGTTAAGACATTGTAAATGGGTATAAAGAGGAATTAATGAATGTTGTTGAATGGCACAAAATTCCACCACTGACTGTTTATTTAATTATTACGAGCAACTTTGGATTTGTGTACGGTAATTTCGGATGTATTAATTAGCATTATTTTTAAGAATCGAGTTTGATTTGAAAACAGGAAGAAATATATACGAGTATCTATGTCCGCGGTGCGTTTAGAATCCTTGAATATCCAGTTTTATATTTTGCATTTATAAATTTATATGTTTACATGAAAGGAAACAGGTATGACTTGAACACACATACCCCGGAGTTTTATTTTTGATTGTAAATTTTAAACCAATGCGTTTATAGTAATGTAAGAATTTATTAGCAGAAAAAACTGAAGGTAAGCCACTGTAATTTTTGGTTTTTAAGGTGTATTTCTGGTTTGCGAAAATTAATAAAACAGCATCCTAACCTACTTTTTATTAATTAAACCTACTTATCTAATGTCTCGTGCGCGATGGCGCAATTACGTAATGCTTTTGTTGTAATTTAATAGTTAGTTACAACACAACGAATGCGAATTCTGTAGTTCTGCTGAAATTTATGGGTTAAAGAGGACGATTTTCAGAGAAAAAAAAACGCGAACTGTTCCCACAATAATTTTAGATTATAACGGCAACATTCGCGTAAAAGTTAAAAAAAAATCACATACTCCGCTCGTGCCAATTAAATCCACCTGAAGAATGAAAATTTACGTGCCAGCCTGTTTTAACGAAGTGAAGTAATTCGCGTATTAAAGGCGAGTAGTATTTTTTTTTATACAAAGGGCATTCAACTTTTTCATCTACAAAGCTCTGTAGGCGTTCCTTCCCGTTAATGGAGATTCAAATTTCATATACTTAAGCAGCTAACTTCATCACTGTCGAGTTCGCCTGCAGAACTGTTTCTTTAAGAAATTAATTATAATAGTGCAGAGGAATTCCTTTCGCGAATGACGTTATGAAGAAGGTGAGCGAATAACGAAGGAAATTTGTGTGTATATATCCGATAAAGATAGGAATTAATAATTGCACGCTGTTGGTTTTGCCAAATTAGTAAGTTCAAGGTTGTTTATTATTAATAAATGTGACTGCACATGATTCGCGAGTGTCGTCTCGTTGGATTTGTATTCGGAGAGAAGTAAACATTTTGTCGTAAACACGTTGACGATTTTTGTTAACATCCTCGTCGGGAAAGCCTCGAAAAAAACGTTCAGTTCAGGTTATAATGCAGAGATTTTCCTCATAAGCTCGACAATCAATCGAAGTGTGAAATGTAGAAAGCTCAAGCTTCCTGCTTTTTACGAGAATAACCTAGACGAGTAAATTGTTATGTATTATGATCTCGTCGTAGCCAAGCCAGCGAGCACTAGTTGGCTTCTTGAAGAACACGTTCGCACAGCAAGCACTAACTGTTCAGAGCATTTACCATAAATATTATTACACTGCACTTCTTGTCGAGCTCGTACGATGTAAATTATGCGGACCTGTTTAATACCTGCTTGCATTCTCATCTAATGAGAATGGATTTTCATGTCAAAGGAGATGTTCAAGATAAGGATTAATAATCCTTTGTTACCTTCTGTGTTTTATTAGCGGTATTAGAGAACGATGTTCATGTGCGTTACTTTACAAATTAACACTTTGCTTCGTTTATCCTCAAGTTATTTTACGTCCCTGTTGTCAAAAATTTAACGGGCCGTTTGTTATTATCGTCGTCATCACCGTCATTCTACGTACTACATTGAAATTGGTACGGCGAATATACAGTTTTGTAGTCGCATAAAATCTCGTCGTGGATAATGTTAGTTTGCGAAGTAACATTAATAAATGTGAGCTTTAGTCCCACTCCTGAAATTATTATAACACAACATATCACAACCAAGTTTGAACTTGCTTTGTTAGTAAAATCAGGAACGGGATTGGAGTATTCGAGAACGGGAGAACACCTAATTGCTTCTGTTCTACTAATAACTACCCAAACGAGCCGAATATAAATGGTTTGTTAAATTTATAGTCGGCACAAAGAACAGCCTTCAAATACTTACATTTCCACTAAAATCTAGAAAACTTCATTAAATCCTTGGAAAACTCCAAGCCAACGTTGTTAAATTCTGTCGCATTGTTAATTCTACGTAAAACCGTTCTATGTACTTTATAAGGCCGATTTAATTAATCGTGAATCGATTACTATTATTTTATAACGAATATGGTGGAAGGTAACACAAAATTAAAATATAAGGAAACCCGGGGCGGGGCGCCCGGACAGGCAACTAGATCGACGATGTGCTTACAACAAAAGAAAGAGTAGACACAGTAAAAGATGTATGAATAGAGGAGTGAACGCAGACTCTCGCCACTTTTTAATAGTCGCTACAATAAAGCAGAGAATAAGAGTGGAAAGTGAAAGATAGAAGATACGTAAAGAAAAAGAAATGGAATTTACAAAAACTAAATGTTGAAAGTCAAAAGAACATATATAGAAGAGGTGGACAAAGAAAACCCAGGAGTAAGAATATAGAGGAAAATTTAAACTGGCTGCAAAAAAGACAATGAAAACCAAACTAAGGAAGGATTGGTCCAATGAAGAATATGAAGAAAACATAAAAAAAAATGAGGCAAGATTGAAAAGGATACAAACAGAAAAAGCAAATGATCTGGAAATCAGTAGATATATTAAGAAAAATGACAAGCAAACAAGATATGTAAGAAACGGAAGAATCAATGGATATGACAGACATTAGCAGAAATCGAAATCATCTGTAGAAATAATGTACCAAGATATAACACAGGCGAAAAGAATAAATTAATAGAATTCCTAAGTACTAAAACAAACAACCAAGGCAGCACAAATATCAGGATGGCTACGAGATATAATTTGGAACAATAAAAACATGGATCCGGAAAGCAAACTCAGAATTTACAACAAAAACTAATCTTGCGTACAATGGAGATGAAAGTCCTTAGGGCGATAGCAGGCAAGACACTGAGAGATCGGATGAGAAACACAGATATAAGAAAAGTATGCAAAACGCAGGATGTAGTGAGGTGGTGGCGACATATGAGGAGGGAATGGAACGATCACATCGATAGGATGAACAGAAATAAGCTAGTACGCATAGCAAGAGATGGAACACCAAGAGGAGGAGAACCGCCAAAAAGATGACAGTTGGCGGTCAAAACCCCAGGAGTAACAAGCCGTTAATCACAGGCATTAAGATCTAACATATGAAGAAGAAGAAGAATTAGGATAAGGGGAATGACGAATTAACCAGGTAACACAGAGCATGATAGAATGAAGAAGAGAAGAGAAACAGAAAATAGTCAGCTTAACCAAAGATTAATAAGAAGAGAGATGGAGGAAGAAGTAAATGAACCAACGTATGAAGAATGTGAACAAGGACTAAACAAAATTAGAAGAGGGAAAGCAGTAGAAAGCGACAGGAGAAACGGTGAAATGATAAAGTATAGGGGCGAAGAGGATATATGAAATGATAAGGGAAGTATGGAAGAATGAAAAACACCAGGGGGATGGAGTCAGGGGATAACAGTGATAATTTTTAAGAAAGGAAATCCAGAATTATGTAGTAATTCTAGGAGAATAACATTGTTGAATGTAGATTATAAATTATAAGATACAGACAACGCTTATTCAAGGTCGAACAAGCAGAGAAGATAATAGGCGATTATCAGTGTGGGTTTAGGGTCGGTAGGGCAATGGGTGTAATATATTTATGTGATAAAGCAACAGTAGAAAAGAGTTAATAGAACAATATACAAATACACATACTATTTGTAGACTTCAAACAGGCATTCGACAGAATAAGAAGAGAGGAATTGACGCAGGATCTAAGAAAAGCTAATACAAATGATAGAGATCTTTCACTTCCCTTAACTGTTTCTAAAATCCCAACAACAATTTTTTGCGTTCAGAGGGTTATTAGTTAATTAATATATCTACCAACCAACACTACTGTATGGGTCAGAAAATTGGGTTCTAACGAAGGCCAATGAACAGAGACTCCAAATTGCCGAAATGAAATTCCTGAGACGGATAAAGGAGATTAAAAGAACCGATAAAATAAGGAATGATGATATAAGGAAATAATTAAGAGTTAATTCATTAAATGTCACAATAGGAAATAAAAAAATTGAGATCGTTTGGCCACCTACTGCCAATGGGTGCAAATAAGCAAGTCAAGAAGCTCTGGCAAACTAAACCTCTAGGTAAAAATAAGAAAGGAAGACCAAGATGTACCTGGAACGATAGTGTACTCGCAATACTGAACGAAAGAGGAATATCCATGGAAGGAAGCAACACAGATGGCAACGGACCCAATAAGATGGAGGAATTGGGTAAACAAGTAATTCAACCACCTCAGTACAAGAGGATCTGTCCATCTATGCATTATACTTTAGCAACTGGTGGCGAAAATTCCAGTTAAGATATGTGAAATGTCAAACTATACAAAATAATTTGTACGTATTAATGCACGAGGTTATTACTTATGCCTAACACATTTAAAAAAATTAGCAACAATAGTGGCAAGAAGTAGAAGAAAATTAGATGAAGTGTTCAGCCAAATAGAAGAAGAAGCAAGAAAACGAAGTTTACTGATAAATGAGAGCAAGACGAAGTTGTATGAGGTGTCAAAGAACAAGGAACATAAAAATAGGTGAATACACGTTTGAAGAAGTACAATCCTTTAATTATCTAGGAATAAACGTGAACAGCAAAAAGTAATAGGAGCATTGAGATTAATGAAAAAATACTAAAGCATGGGAGCATTGATATTAATGAAAGAATACTAAAGCATACTATAGCAACAAGAAGATATTAGAAGGCAACAGAATAGGTAAAAGAACTAAGATGCGAATATAACAAAGTTTGATAAGGTTGGTTAGTAATGCATGCTACAGAAACATTATGAATAATTAATAGGGAAGAAGAACAACTGCGAGTGTGGCAGAGAAGAATACTGAGAAACATATTGGGGCCAAACAGACAAAATGAACCACGAAATACTAGAAGAAACAGGAAAGGAAGATATACTTACCTAAAGTAATAAAGGTGCAGAGAATATGATGGTTGGGGCACATTATGAGAGCGTAGAAAGACAAAGCAATAAGTGTAATAACGGAATGGAGACCCACAGAATCCAGAAGTAGAGGAAGACCAAAAATGAAATGGTGAACTGAGGTAGGTAATGGAGGGTCTAAGGAAAATTGAGATAAAGGACTAGCGAAAGGAAGTTAGAAATAGAAAGGAGTGGAGAGAACTAGTTAACAGAGGAACAACACACGAACAGTTATAGAGAAAACAAGGTGGTATGTGGGGGTCTTATCCCTCCCCCCCCATGCGGGTAAATAGAGCTCAAAATGGGGCGAAGTATTTAATATTAACAGATTTCTCCTTTTATCAGATTTGTACTTTCGGGGATTAAGTTTTAAATAAGGACACCAGAAAAAGAAACATATTAATACACCCGAAACCGAAGGGAGGAACAAGAAGAAAAATTTGACCGGTGAAAGGCTTTCAAATGTTTGTTTAACTCTATGATTATCTAACAAAATAATGAAACTTATTCGTATTCACAATGAAATGTAATTCGTTTATAACAGTTTGATTAATAACGTTAATGGAAGTAGATGAAGTTACATTCTGGTTTAAAATTAATGCCCTTTTTAAAGTTGTTCGGATTTGCGTTACGAAATGCCAAAAAAAGGTCAAAGAGTAAAAACAGAATACGAATTGCTTACGAGAATTTTACTGTAAAATATCATAGTTTGCCTTTTTAACTTACATAACCCGATTTAAGCCCTCGTTTTTTTGTAAAAATAACCATTCAGATAACGATTAAATATTTCCGTCAATGGTATTATTTAAGAACTCATTTTGATAAGAACATTTTTGTATACTTGGAAAATGAGGTTTAAAATAATTTTTTCAAAATTCCTATTCATGCAGGAAAATACTTAGTAAATTCGTGTAATAATTAACATGAAGAACTACTCTTCGTGCATGAAGTTTTCCGATAGTTTTAATCGGACGTAAAACAGACAGACGGGCACTAAATTCACATGCACTCGGGGAATCCAGGCATTGTACGTAAAGAGAACGAAACAGAAAACGCTTTAGAGGAAAAACCGGAGAGTGACGGGAAAGAAAAAAGCGAAATTGATGACGTTCGGTCTGTTATAATAAATACCACCGACGATATTGGCGATGATAACAAAAATTAGCTTTTATTATTTTCGAAGAGTTTTTAAGCCGGTACCGCGCTTTCGGAGTTCCGAAACAAAAATTATGTTTTATCGAATAAACGTTCGCCGAGAATTCTGTGGAAATTTTAATTCGTATTTTCTGGAATTCGAAGACTTGTTACGATTATGTTTACTGGGAATTTTGAATGTTGCTCCAGCTCCAGGTCGTAGGTTTTTCCGGGAAAATGAAATTATTAAACTCTCCATATTATAAACTGAAAGGAAATTGACAGATTTTGACTTCTTCAAATGCACAATTTGTCGAACAGAAGCAACCTGTTTGTGATTACTGGCAGAGTCTATAAATACAACGAGAATACGAACGTCACAAACATTCATCGAAAATAAAACCGTGCGAATGCCTTCGCGCAATGACTTCATGCTCCACGTGAACGTTTTCCGCTAGAATCAATCGAAATCAGATGTTAAATTTATTAATCTCGCTATGCAACACACAATTTAAGCTTCCACTACTGCAGTAATACTGACTGGTAAAATTAATAATACAAGATCGATTTTGAATTCCAGACTCGTTTAGACGTGGTTAGGCTCGGAATTGTCCTTTGAAATATTCACATTGCACATGATGAATACCTTACATGACTCAGAAACCTTATCGTAGGGGTATCCACGACAAGATAGTCAGTCAGTTCGGCTAACGACTGACCGACCAACCGACCGTCCGTTGAGATGTGTTTATATTTAATTTAGCACGTAAATATAGTAGGGAAAAGGTTGAGAAGTTTAAAATTTTGCGCTTGCCATTGTTGAAAGAAAACGCGTGTGCGGGGTTTATCTTTAATAAAATGCACCTACGCGAAACTGGGCATTAAATCGCGAGATACCTGGTGGCAGCTCGCAGGTTTAACAGTTAAGTGGGTTAAAAATGTAGAAATTGTTGCTAAATTCTTATTAATTACACCTTCAGGATACATGGTAAAAGTTCCGTGACATTCAAGGACGCCGGCATGTTTAAAATTAGAATCCTATCTTAAAATTATCTAAACCGATGTAGTAAGAACAGTGATTTTTCTACAGGATGTTACTTTACAACTGAATCACTACCGTTTTGTTTCGTGTCATAGAATTAACAGTTATTTATTTGTTAGTTATTTTCTGCGGTTAGTCATGCTACGTTTCGTTTCGTTTAAATTTTGCGCGTTCTTCCATACGATATTCTTAGTTTTCGAAAAATCGTCGAATTATCGTGCTTGTTACTTACAGATGTGAATGAAATAATTTAAGCGCAAGACAAATTTATTAAGCGAAGTATGTGACCTTTGCATTACTCCATGTTCTCACAGCTTACCTTTACAAAAATGCGGTTAACTTTTATTATTTCGAGTTTCCTTGAAAATTTATTTATTGAATATGCTTGGAATAAAAACCCAAATTTTCGTTCTATAAATAACCCAAATAGCGCATTAAAACCACTGTTTCTATTTTAAATCCGGTAGACAAACTTCCAAATGTTATGTTTCATAAGACCCAAAAAAGAAACAAAATAAGCGTGTTTACAAGCGTTTTAAATTTCGCATATTTTTCAGGAAGATCATGTCAAGTTTGCAAATCCAGTAAAGTCGAACCTACATTGTCAAGTTTGCAAATCCAGTAAAGTCGAACCTACATATGATAGTAAACTTGACAACTGCAGATAATATGATGTTTCAGACTACTTCCTATAACGTTGATATGCTCGTATAACCTTCAAAGTTCATGAATTCAAAATTACTTATGTTTATGATGCAAAACGTACTCGTTTTTTTCTTTAACCGTTTGTGAACTGGCTCGTGATATATTTTATTCGTTCGTTTGTTTAAAGCATTTTTACATGAAAAATTTAAATCGCCGGAGTGGCCGAGTGATTAAGGCACTCGAATACGCCTACCCAGTCACTAAAAATAATTGGGAACCCCAACACTGGTGCGGTTGTTGAAGGCGACTTAGGAGGTCTTAACCCTGCATGTTGCCGGCGTTAGTGCCAATAAAAAAATTACATGTTACCCTCAAAAATTACAAAGGAAGTGCGACAAACGAAACTGATACTTCAGTAAAATGACAAATCGAATTCTGAAGTAGTACCGGAAACTATGTACTTAAACTATCATAAAGATCGTCGAGTGCCACGAGTTATCACGTTCTGTGAATTTTTACCTTCTTTATCTGTTTTATCTGATTTCATGTAGGTATCGCTTTAGATTTCGTCTAATATTTGTCGTTACATAAATATTAGATATTCATGAGAGTCACGAGTTGTTTTCCTAATAATCTTTTGTAAATTAAACAATATTTAAAAATATACGTTTTGGAAGTTTGATTGTTCGAAAGACAACTTCTTTGCCTTGCCCTTTTGTTTGTGGTTTATATTTATAATGGAATAATTGGCTACAAATAAACATGTTTGTAATAAAATTTTAGTAAACCTTTGTTTACATCCAAAATTGTTTAAATTAGGTAGTTTTTACGTTTTAATATGTCATAAATAGTTGAGTTCATTTACCGTCCGGACAAGTTTACTTATTTGTCTAAAATATAATTTGTTTAATGATTACACTTCAGAAAGATTATTAACCTGCCCAAATAAACGTTTTGAATTGTAAGTCCATAGATTACTAGCATAATGCTAAATTCTGCCGTAAATTTCCATAATTATCAGGTTTTCCTCCAATCTTGTCGTTGTTTTTAATTTCGCAATATATAAATTAATCTGTTTGTGTACTTTTGGTAACTAAGATAAATTTATTACCTTCGAGTGTTATTATTTTATTTTGTTGTTGACCTTGCTCAATATATTTGTTTAATGCAGCAATTTAATTGCTGTTAACGTTGTTGATTTTATATTTGTTATAATTGTTTATTTAACCTAGCATGTCGACTACATTATGAATTTCGAATGATTATCCAACGTAAGGTCACCGGATGAAACCGGATTTTACTTCAAGTTATTGTTAAGTTAACGTAAATATTTTCTGTTTTTCGAAAATTTTCGTGTATTTGCTTGCCTTTTTTTGTTGATGGTGATGATGAAGGTTGAATTTAAATATTTTTGATTGATGCTCGGAAAATTTTGGGCTGCATAAAAACGAAAAGAAATCGAGGATCAGCAGGAACGAATCCTTGCTAATTCATTCATGCATGCAGTAGGATATAATCGAACGAGTGCTGGTACGACGAAGTATGTACCTACAAAGTGTGATAGACTTGTAAAGGCAATGTCGTGTCATCTTAACGACATATCGTGTGGGTGTTAAGGATCTTGGTCTCAGGTATCGATATGTTTATATAATCTGACTGAATGTTGTCAGAGGAACGTTAGCTAATCGCGAACTTTCACTGTCAGCGCATGCGTTAGCATTAGCGGCCCACTTTTGGGCCTTAAAGGAGGTCGAACCCAACGCGAGCATGAATTTGGTATACATAGCGGTTCGAACGGTGCCTTGTTCACTTTTTATTGCCTACATTCCTTATTATTTGGGTTAACTAGTGAAGATACTTTAAATGTCCCTGCCCTAACAACAATTTTACATTTTAACGGATTTTTTCGCACTTGCTTTTTAAATTAAGTGGGAGACAGATTACCCAGTTTTTTTGGGTACCTCTGTGAATGTTCACGATTTTTATTAAAGGTTTTGAGCTATGAAATATCTTAAAATGTGTTAAATTAATTCGACTTTCGTTTGTAGTTCCGTAAATGTCCCTGCCCTAACAACGATTTCTACATTTTTTCGTACTTGCCTTTTAAATTAAGTAGGAGCCAGATTACCCAGTTTTGGACACCTTGAATGTTTAAGATGTGTATTTTCTGTTATTAAAAAAACTTTCGTTTGTAGCTTGCAAATTCCCTATCAGAATCAAAAATTCTATGATTTCGGAAATTGCTTCTGCACTAATGTTTTCAATATTAAACTGGATGGGCTGGAAAGGATTCGTTCTATCCGTATAAAATAGTTGTAAATTCATTTTCTCTTTCTCGTTAAACCGACAATTTGTTTACCTAATTAATTAAAAAGTGGCCCATTGAAAGCCAAATTAATTAAAACTCCTAACTTATTTAACCGTTTTATTAACAAAATTCTTCGATAATTTTAGCTCATTTATGCTTTTCGAGTTCGTTTAGATTAATATATTTTACCATGCCTAAATAATAAGCCTTTGTAAATGATAATGATGGTTCAGAAGCATTTTATGTATTTTTTTATACTCTCACACGAGGACCGGTCGCCGTGGGAGAGTAGACCAAAACCCTTCACTAAAAAGTGAGATTTAAAAAATAATGTGCAAGAATAGGGAAAGGTCCTATATAGGGATGTACAGGCTAATAATAATAATAATTTGTTGATTATAATTAAATTTCCAAGTGGAAAGATCTCTTATTTGATAATAATCTAATAATAATAAAATCAAAAAAGGGCAGTCTAATTCAAAATACTGGTTAATGCAAAATTTTGAACATATTACCAGGAAGATTGCAAAACAATCTAGCAAAGGTAAAAAGATTAAAACTAGAATTTTTATCGCCCGATTAGCATATTTTACATCAGTTTATCCTTGGCGTTTTCGTTTGAATAGAACAGAAAGCACTGTTCGCTTTTCAAAGCAATTAAAAAGAAGAAAATGTAATTTACGTTGTTATAAATTCCGAATAACGGACGGCATTTGCTTCTCAAGTTAATGATGTCTTTTTGATTTACTTCTAAAAATATTCGTTTCAGTTAGGTGTATACTCGATGTTCTTGTGTAGCTACTAATCTTACCGGATTATGTCGTCTTGTGCCACATCATGTTGGTAACTCGCAAGTGGCGGCATTTAGTTCCGTTTGCCTGCTAAAACAACCGTCTTAAATTTTAAGGCTTTTACCGTTAGACGTTACTGTAAGGCGAAATGTTTGGAATAATTTTATTTTTTCGCATCAAAACTGCTTTCGTGTGTTACACTAATTGGAAGCATTTTTACGAGGTCGTTCTTATTGAGTTACATTTTTATTTAAAGTTGGTGTGGTAGATTAACTCATTTAATCATTCGAATGTATCTCTTCTGAGTTACAGGATTGTTGTTATGGGACCGTTTTTTTTTACGAATTTTCCCTGAAAGGGAACTGAACAATATTTACTCAAGAGTCTCAGTAGTTGCCGTGACCTTTGCACCCTGCTTTACTGTCTACTTCATGTGTGACGAGCTAAAGGTAGTACGTATAACACATACAAAACAACAGGTTTATCTTGCCTTATATGCTGAGGTAACCACGCAATGTCGCTTTTATGAATTTAAAAGCGTATCTCGTGTATATTGTGTTACGTAGACAGATTTGTAACAATCGAACCACCATGTTATAAACTTTAACGAGCCAGCAGCCAACGATCGTGAAATATTGGAAATACTAGGAACGATAACATTTACAGAGAATTAGCAGTGAAGTTCCCAATGAAAATTAAAATGAGAACGAATCCAACATACATAAATAATAATCGGGGCATAATGGTGTAGACGTATTTTGTTTTATAAATTAATAAACCGTTACCTGTGACAAGTAATAATATTATGACATAGACCATAGAGTGCGCATTTAACAATTAGTGTAAATGTTCCGCTCATTTGCTGCGAATAAAGCGAGAGATACCCACAATGTAGTGTTTAGCTGATGGTATCTCGGTCCCGAGCTCGACTATCTGCGGTTGAGCAAGACTCGATCTTTATAATTAACTGTTCCCTTAATACGATAAATAAGAAATTACACAAGTGAGGAAATCTGTTTCGTCTTACAATTTTAATCGTTCTGTTCCAATTGAAAACGTCTCTTCATTATCTTAATTGTACTTTACTAATCGATCAGATTTGTTCGACTCCAAAAATATACTCGAACGTCTTTCACGAGCTTCGCTAAATAAGCTAAATAAATCACGAATCTCAATTATTGTTTTTATGTTGTCGGCAAGTTCGTCTAACACAGTAAAATTAAAACCCCAGGTTTTGTTCCGGCTGAAACCAAACGCGATACGATGAGGACTAAAATAAGTTACTGAAATGAAAACATTAAGAAAAATCATCAACAAGGCCAGGGGGGGGGGGGACAGAGTAAGAAACGAAGCAGTAAGAAGAATATGCGAATATGCGATAACTGGGCTGACCACAGAAGAAAGGAATGGAGCAACCATATTTCAAGAATGGATTAGGGCGAAATTGTAAGAATGGCACGGGATAAAGGGTAGAAGAAGTATTGGCAGACCCCAAAAAAGTTGGAGAGATAGCGTATAAACTGGTTACAAAACAGGCCTATTAATAATAATAATACGAAGAAGAAGAAGGTTTTGTAATGCAAATTCCGTACGAAAGTCGGTCTTTTTGAACTTAAAATGTTTCTTCAAAAAAGGGCCAAATTACTCAACTAAAAATACCAGAAAAACGTAGTTTAAATAAACAACATACTAAGTATTAAGTTTATGCAATTTATTTAGGTGTGTGGAACTGCTTGAGAAATACTAACAATTAAAAATACTTTAAAGGAAAAAATTTGGCACTGACATTTAGAAATATTTAAATATTAAACGCCCACCTTTCTTTTAAGTAAGTAATTTGTAGATGCCGTCGTTATTTCGTTGTTAAATTATTGCAAACTTATTTTTGTAGATTTAAGATAGGAAATTCGAATTCGTTTTACAATTTGTAGTTGTAGTTAATTAAAATTAAACTTTAAATATGGTTGTGTTGGAGTATAATTTAAATAACGTAACTCAAAAGTTCGAAACTCAATGAAAATTTTAAATTAGCATCATCCAACGTATCATTGGATAGGCAAGTCTATTATTCGAACTTTGAACTTAAATAATTCGAAAACGCTTTTCAAACATTCACTTATTTATCATAATTTGATATGGTAGTTATAGTACAACTACAAATAAGTTAGTAAAAGTTTTATAGATGTCACGAAATGTTATTTAATTAAAATACACGTTGCATTTCTGTATTCGTTACTAAAGTTTATAATTTAGTTTAAAGGTACGTCTTTATAGTTATGTAATCATAATTAAGCAGATTTTAGTTTGCAAATTTAATTAACAATTTCGACCACGTTTTTCAAAAATACTGATGTTGGAAATCGTTACAAGCCAGGAAAAGGTGATTTGATTTCCAAGTCCTATTTATGAAGAGTTGAGTATTCGAGTTTCAAAGTAAAGAGTAGTATGAGTGTTCAATGAAGAAGTACTAACCACAAGTAAATCAAATCATGAATAATTTATGTCACGCAGTGTCTAAAATTTCCAAAACTTAGTTTTCTTGTAATTGCTTTTCGGTAGAATAACTTTTATATCTGTGTAAACAACCAAAACGTGCCATGATGCAGACGTGGATGATATTGTAAAAATAACTTAATTAGTTTTCCTAGTCTGAGTTAAGTTCTGTCAGAGCGGTCTACCTTGCAGGATTTTAAAACATCGCGTTTCGGTGAAAGTCCATGACGTCATAAGGTTACGAGAATAATAAATAATGGATACCTTGTGCACAATATGATAAGGTGCAAAGTGTATTGGTTGGTTGGTACATATCGAAAGCCGCATTAATGTTACCCTGACCTTCCATAATATACCCCAAGGTTATAAACCCGCGTTTAATTTTAATTATAACCACATTTTCGAGCACAAGTGCCACCACGTTTTTGACTATTTAGAAGGTTATTTTAACATTTATAGTTTTTAAATCGGCCTTCTTCGGAACCTATTTTGCATACCGAATAAATATTTTCGATAAGAGGCATACAAATTTTGTTATTCTACGAATGTATTAGGTACAAAATATTAGTGTTTATTCAATCTTAAAATAAAACGTAGTACCCACCAGATGTTAATATTTTCAAACCGTAAAAACTCAAGGTTTTACATAGTTATTGAAATTGTAAGTTTCTAGTTTTCTTTTTATTTTGTACAAACGAGGTCAGTATTCGATTTGTTAAAAACAAATCTAAACACGACTGTTCGATTATTATTTGTCGGTCTGGAGTTTATCTTGGGTCATTTAAAATAACAATTTGCGATTTAAAACAGTCAGCGTAGTGTATCTTTTGCGAGTGTTAATTTTACAAAAATTTATTCGTATCCATTATGACTTAATTGTTGTGCGAACATATAATTTAAATAAGTTTTTTTGTGTGCGAGTAAACTACGCGATACGGGTTTCATTCTTATCTAAAATTCTATTCGAGTATAACATTTATCTTGGTTTTATTTCTGTACTGCCTTGCTTCTTTGTTTAATAGCGCTTCACCGTCGAGGTGGTTTCAACTCGACAAAATCGCGGCTTCCAACATGATGTCGTATGCTTTAAAAGACTACAAACGAAACCAAGGACTGGAAAGGTTTTTAAAAATGTAACTGTGCTTCGTACAAAACATTTCATATTAAAATTTATCAATTTCCCTACGTACGAGTAAATAAAGAACGAATAAAATTTATCAAAAACTGTGGTTCGAGTATGGTTAGCAGCTAACTGAATTGTTCGTCTTTGTTTGAACAAGGTGAAGGTGTAACTTAACAGATCAATAAAACTTGCTAATTGTAAAACACTTCAGCGAGCCGTAGAAACTTAACGAAAAAACATAGTGCGAACTGTAAATTTACAGTCTGGGACTTAACTTCGAGCACGACGAGTACAAGTTTTCCTCGCAAATAAAATATGTAGATGGTAAGGAGACGCAGATTTCAATTTCAGTGGTTGATTTCGAAGTTAGTAGGTAGTTTGAAAGGTTCTGTTTCCTCAGGATGCTTCCGAATTTAGTTGACAATCGAAAACATATCGTGACCTTTTACGAACACGCAAGACTGCGGTAACGTTATTATTTATCGTTGAATAGTAATTACGTAATTTAATTGTATCTCCAATCCGTTTTATATTAGTATTCTCTTGAATCTTCCCCCGGCTTTTGTGACAAGTTTGCTTTTCTGAAGAGTGAAGAGAAGTGTCACTCGTAAAAATCGAAACTGCCCTTAAATATTTCAGGACCAAGAGGGTACAGTTAAATCCTTGTTAGTTAAGATACCCGAAACACCTTTTGTTTGGTCTTCTCATAAGTATCTACCAGCAAATTGACCTTCCAATTAACGTGCTCGAATAGGTTTAATTTGTTCGATTTTTTGTTGTACGTGTCTTTGTGAAATTTCTCTTTCCAAGGTTATAGCGAAGTTTTAATAATTGATTTATCCATTTGCGTAAACTAACTCACGACGATAATTTTATATAAACTAAATAGTTAAAACAAGTGTGAAACTTTTTTATTTTATTGGATAGAAACGTTTTAACCACAGAATGAAATACTTTTCGGTTTTTGTCGAAAGTGATTGCCTTTTATAAATTACTGGAATTTCCTATCATGGTGATTGAAATTTCCCAGAATATTCCGGATATCTTTTTATTTAAATCAAGCGTAAAGTAAAAAAATAATCCCCTTCGATCGTTCAACAAATTAAATACTATGATAGTCATTGTACATTTATGTATTTCTTGTGAATCTAATATGATTTTTCGTTTTTCAGGTAATTATCATCCAATGTCTCCAAGAAGCCGAATGAGAAGAAAAGAAATTCGTGTATCTAATTCCAATAGGGGTAAAAATAAGGAAATATAATTAAAGGGTGGATAATGACATCATAACAGAATACCTTAGGATATGAGTTACTGTTTAATTACAGGTAATTGTACAGTTCTGAATCTTTTTCAAAAATAGTTCAAAGTTTTAAATGAGCTGATTTGTAGGGTTGCCAACTGACATTTTTTTTTAATAGACAATGACAGGTTTTGTCCTCATTTAAGGTAATTTATAAAAATGATTCAATAATTTACTTAAAAATCTATTGCAATTAATTTTCGAGAATGAAGAAGTATAAACCACCAACTCTATTAGAGTTTAGAATAGAATTAATCAAATTTGCCGCTATGACGGTAGGCACTACACGGTGGATTAAGTTTTAGGGGATTCCCACATGTATTTCAGTGCTTTTTGGGTGTGCGTTGTTGTTTGAAAATGCCGTTTGTTTAGTTTTACCAGTCTTGATGTAATAATTAATAATTGTTGATAGTTGGAAGCTACAAATGCTAATTTATTGGGTCATAAAAATGAAGAAAATGTGACTACAAATTCAAATCGAGACTACTTGCTCCTTGGCTTCGACAGTCCATAAAGGACCAAGGCCTTCCTTCCGGGGATTGGTACTGGTACTGGTATAGCTCCATAGTATAGGGTTCTTTTCGCCAGCTGTTGTATCGTGGTTTGTTACATATGCCCTTGCAACCCGTTTTTCGCGTTGCTGACAATCCCTGTCCACGCCTTTCTATCGTTTGCTATCTTCTTCCATTTCTTTACTCCTAGCTTCTGCAGGTTTCTTCCAACGTCATTAGCCCATCTGCTTCTTGGTCTTTCCTGCGCCCTTCTTTCCTCCCAATTTCATCGCCGTGGTCTTTTTGATGTCCTCCATGCACTGTAGGTGTCCTGCCCAACTTATACGTCTGCTTCGGATCTCACTAGAAACACTTGGGCTTTTAAACAAGACATAGATCTCGTGGTTCATTCTTACTCTCCACCCTTCATTCTCTTGCACCGGGCAAGATGTTCCGCACCCATATCTCCAACCCTTTTTCTTCTTTTCTTGTGAGGCTTCTACCATTCCTTGATATTTTTCTGTACAGATGGTTGCCTCCAATTGCAAGAATATAAAATTATTTCCTATATCCGTACAATTTTTTACTAAAGAACAAGGTGTTGTTAACAACCTAATTGATTGCTTTGAAAACTGATGAAAACGCTGATGGTATGTTCAATGCATTAAAACAGAAATTCCAAAATCTAGAATTAGATTGGCAAATGGCGAATTCGTTTAGTGCCAACAAACACTGACCAAAAACGTTTTTCAAGCCAACTGCCATGTATTGTGTTTGGATATTGAAAACTTTTTTTATGTATATACTCGAGATTTATTTACAATCTATTCTAGAGGAGCAATAAGTAAATTCAATTAGTGAGTTACACATGAAGGAAGAATTAGCCATTGGGCTACACTCCGAATTAACTACTTTTAAGTAATTGGTTGGATTGAAAACTTAACTTTACTAAAACTATGGAACTACATCTGTGGGCCATCTTCTGTTTAGTCTTCTTCTTACTTCTAGTGGAACGTTAAGCTTCTTCGTTAGGATGTCCAGGGAGACTATTTAAGTATCTTCTGGTTAGCTTACGGATTTCATCGTCGACGAAGGGAATGCCTAAGTCATCATGTGTGGTTTTATTGCTGACATACCCAGGGGGCATTGAACATTATTCTTAATATTTTTGATTGCAACCTTTGGATGATCTTGGTGTTAGAAGGTGTAGCAGAGCCCCAGAGCTGTACCCCGTAAGTGCAAATGGGCTTGATTCTAGATTTATATAAGAGGATCTTATTGTCTAGCGTGAGTTTGGATTTTCGTCCTATTAGCCAATTCATTTGTTGTATCTTCAGGTTGATTTGAGATTTTTTTTTGTTCGTAATGTCGTATTTTATTTCTTCTTTCACAGGAAGACGAATGTCGTTTATTGTTACTTCCGGATACGTGCAGATTTCTGTTGATTGACGGTGATTTTCCACTTTGTGAGCCAGCTTTCAAGGACATTGAGGTGGTCCTGAAGGTTATATTAGAGGTCACTTGGGGGTTTTCATTACTAGCAATTAGTGTGGTATCGTCCGCAAATGTTGCAATTTTGGTATTGGCTGTTGTTGGGATGTCAACAGTAGGGGCAGAGGAATGGCCCCAGCACACCGCCTTGGGGAACTCCGGATTTGCTAGGGTACTTAATAGGCGGATGTTTCCAGTTTGTATTTAGTTTGAAAGTAGCAATACCATACACGATCGAAGGCTTGCTTTATGTCAAGGAAGGCGGCAATGCACAATTTCTTCTCTTCAAAACTTTTTAGTATTTCGTTTGTTATTCTATGGCTTTGTTGGGTTGTTGAGTGATTTGCTCGAAAGCCAAACTGGTGAGACGGTACTTACTGCATCCAGGTCAATTGACTTTGTAAGCCTTTTCAGCAAAAGTTTCTTGAATATTTTAGACATCTTACCCCAACTACCATCCCCTTTTCGCAATGGAGGCAATGGGCGATTGGTCTTTTGAAACTTTTGGTGGCTTTCCATATATGGATTGGTCCTCTCTTGATAACGTGGTTATGTAAGTTTCAAAGGTAGTGTTTCTTGCAATTCCAATTTTAGTTACCTCGTCAGCCTATTGTATGTACTTGGTTCTGGTTCTTCTTTTTTTGCAACAATTTCTCTAATGTGTAATGGTATATTGATTGTTGTATTTATATCTCTGTCGGTTTTTGGAGTAGATATCCATCCAGCTTCTTGTATTACAGAAGTTATGTAGATCGAAAACTTAATTTTAAAAATATATGGTGATTTTTCCATTTCTGCTAAACGAAGGGAAACTTAGAACATTTTATGAATTTGTGGATTCTGACTACATGGTTATCTTTGCAACCATGTATTGAAAGAATTTTGATGTCATGGACTGCTTTATCTTCGTACTTTCGGAGCGAAGGTGATGATAACTGCTCGCAACACATTAAAACACTGTTGTTACTATCAGATGATGCTACTCAAGTAAAGGGTTTTTCAATAAGAGCGATATGTTTTTAAATTAAAAAGAAACAACAACGAAATAGACCAAAGTGTCATCGATGCAATTAAGTTCTGAAATTAACATCATTTAAATGACCGCCTATGGTTCTCCTGCAAAACCGAATTCGATTAACCCAATTTTCAAGAACTCTATTCAAGAAATTAGGCCTTATGTCACGAATGGCGCGTTGAATATTCAATTTTAATGCATCAATTGTCTGGTTTATTCTCATAAACAATAGACTTTAAATAACCCCACGAGAAGAAATCTAAAGATGTTAAATCACACCATCTTCAAGGCCATTCGACAAACTTTTGACGCAATAAACCAATTGTTTCACGGGCCGTGTGGCACGTAGCGCCGTCTTGTTGGAACCACATGTTAGTTAAATCAATATCATTCAGTTCAGGCCATAAAAAGTTAGTTTAATCGATCTGTACCGCTCACCATTGACAGTAATCGAATCTCCATTCTCAAACGCTGCTGAAGAGTATATCTTTCCATGATGAAATTGCAGGCTTTACTAAACACACTTGACAACGACAGACAATTTTGACATTTCAAATATGGCCGCTATGTCAATTTCAAAACATATCACCCCTATCGAAAAACCCTTTACATCCATCCATACAAATCTATTTGCTTTTTGCTAATCATGGAAATTTTTAAAACAACTGGAAGTAAATAATATTAGAGCATTTGATGCATTTGCTATTATGTCAGAATTAAAAAATTGTATAGTATTTTTTGAAAATATTAAACATAACACGCGTTTCTTAAATTGCTTAAAAAACAAGACAATTTTTTTTGGTTATAATTCCATAGTTTACACAGTATGCTTAGATCTTGGTTATTAAATATGTATACTTATCTCATTTTGTATTTTTTTAATTCGCACATCCTTTTTAGGTTTCGTTATCATTCAAATATTGGAAATTATTTATTTATATTATTGTAAATGAGTATAATAAATCACGTTTCTGAAAATTTCGGGCTGTCCTTACCCCCCATTTTGAAAAGTGCAACCCTACTGATTGATATTGCTTATAATTATTTCGTTAAAGCTAAACTATAAAAGCGTATTCATCTTTAATTCGATAAAAATGTGTCACCTCCCGGAGTACTAAATGAAATCTAATCCCTTTTTTAACGTAACGTTTGCCAGTTAAAGAGAAAAATTGGCCTTCCTTAATGCGTGTGTGAAGTAAATTTATATACGGAGCGTATATTTTGCAATTTCTGTTGATAAAATATCCGAAAAGAAGTTCTTCTGAGTTTTTTTACGTATCTTATAAATAGAAATAAACACGTGTCTCCCATGGCGCAGTGCGTTGTGTCGGGATCCACAGTTGAAGCACTGATGGAGGCTCTAGCTCTATATAATCTGTTTTGTGTTCTTAGACGTCTAAGGCGTTGTATCGACCCTAGGTAATTAAGAAGTTGCCAACTAGGTTTGAACAATATTGAGTGTGCGAATTACACTTGCTCTTCATCTTTGGGCGTTGTAGGCGTTTCAAACCCACACACGCGAAGGTTGCAGCAATTTCATTATTCAAAAACTTATTAAGACTTGCTAAATTTCGTAAAACTCAACATTAGATTACACTATAACGATGTGGTGTACTTGTTCTGCATGCAAAGCATTCGTTTTCTTTGGAAAAAAAGGCAGGAGAAAGTCGTCGCTATTTATTATGACCGCGATACACTTTTTCTAGGGTTTCATTTCAGTAATGATTCCAATCAACACGTAGTCGCTGTACTGGCGCCGAAACCATATAAAAAGAAGCTCCCGGATTAAATTTTATCATTGTTTCCCTTCATATTTTGTACTTAATATCTGTGAAAAATGCGCCAGCCAAGAACTTCAAGACAAATACCAACCTTATTTTTCATCCCTCACTTGATTCAATGAAAAGGGTGGCTAAGCTTGATGCTTCAATGACAACCCAAGCGAACACAACTTTGCGGTCTGGCCAGTTACCGAATGATTTTTGAATTGCTGTTTATAATCGCACGAAAAAATAAACAGTGCCTTGTAGGCCACGGTCGTTTTTGACTTTGAAAGAATTTTAAACATTATTAGATGAAAACCTTTTGCTGTAGTTGCTCGTTAAATGCAGTTTACATACAAATCGAATACCAAACCCTCAACATTCGTCTTTTTAATTTGCAATTATCTTGTCGGTTAAAGATTCAACTGTCGATAGTGGATTTTATCTGAAAGGTTAATAAAATTTCGTTGTAGCTGCCAAGTGTAAGTTGATGTTTGTAACTTTCTTTTTAATTCGTTGGCGACTTTGTAGATTTAATAAGATGAAATACGAGAGCTCGTAGTAGGCCTGCACGTTCCAATTATTTTTTATGTGTATGATCGATGTTAGGCCATTTAAGACCTACGTATTCGAGTTTTTATTACTTTTAGACGAGTTCGTGTTCCCACTTAAAAGTTAATTTAAAACTATTTCTTAATACGTTACTTGTTACTTGTTTAACGTCATAGTTATCTTTAACAATAGCTTAAATTAAAAACGTATCTTCCAGGTTGAGCAGTTTCTGTTACTAATTTTGTAGTTAGCAAACTCATTTTTCGCGATTGCAAAATATCGCGCAGGTGCATTTACATACACGTGTAGGTTGCCACAGTTAGTTTTTAATAAGGAAATGACCTCCAAAAATCGGCGTTACGTAACGTACAAAATATCCTCGCAAAATCCTAGGATAAAATCGACAAGGATTGATGTAAACAGAGCAAAATAATACCGTAGTAGAACACGACCAAAAGATTCGTGCATCTTGATTTAGGGCTTCTTGAAATTCACTCCCAAGTTCCTGAAACTAGCGAATCGACTATCACTTATTCATTTTCGAATTAACTATGTCTATCTTTATCGCACTCTTAGGAAGCAATAATGTGATCAGAAACGAGTGGATGACGTTACATCTAGGTTAGTAGGCCAGTGGTTAAGCAATTTTATTTATTGGTAAAGCACATGTTATTCACTTAGCGAAAATAACCAACTAAAATGGCAACTTTAAAAAATGTTGTGTTAATTTGTAAAAATGGAAGTTAACTATAACATGCAAATACTAAAACGTTTCCTGTTGCGCTTTTAAATAATGTAGTAAAGAGTCGAGTTTATTTAAAAAGCGGGTTATTTTAAATTCTAGTAGTTGGCATTGTATTTTGCATATCCACTACCTCCAGGTTAATTGCTTACCACAAACGGTAATTATGTGGCTATAATATTAATTTACTCGCCGTTTATAACTCCGGAGAAGATAGCGAGATAATTACAATGCATTTTGCAGAATGTCGATGATACTTTTAGATAGCTACCAAAATTATAGTCTGCGTCACACATCATTTGCCAGACCTATTGACTAATTCTCGCTAATCGCCTTAATTAAATACACAAATTGTTGTAGAACGTTATTCGTAGGATACGTGATACCGTTTGAAGGCACATGCGTGTCGTCACGTTCCATCATATTCGAAGGTAAAATTCTTTCGGTTTTCGATTGTTAATTAGTGGTTCAGTGGCGTACCCATCTTGAATTTAAACATTTACTCGTGTTCATTGTTTTTATCCCCAATATTTGCCTTTGGTTCGGATTTAATACAAACAGGGCCGGCCTTTTCTCTTTTTGGGGCCTTAAAAATTTTTTTTCAAAGGTAAAATTAACGATTTTTTTGGGCATTTCATTAATCATTAGAAAATTACAATTTTTAGCAATTCCCTTCTTGGTACTTAATACAGCAAATGCGTTTAAGCTTTCCTCACACGTAGTTGACCGAAGATAATTCTTTATTAATTTTAATTTGCTAAAAGAACGCTCTGAACTTGCAACAGTAACTGGCAACGTAAAGAAAATTTTCAACATAGTTAGCACATTTGGAAAAAGTTCATTAGGTATACTCGTAATTGTTATTTAATATACATTGCAATATGTTTTGCCCCGTAAGTTACATCTTTTTCGTTCAAAATCAGTTCTCTTAATAAAACAGTTTCTTGAATTAAGTTTTTGTTTATATCCTTAAAAATTCCTTGAGTGATTTTCACATCGGTGATTAATTTGAAACTAGAAATAATAATATTAGGTATATTTTTGAATCTCTCTTCTTCCACTTGTTCTCTTTAGTACCTACTTTCTTGATGTTTTTCTTCTTATTTTAGTCTGTTTTTTCTGCTTCTTCTGTTCATTCTCCTCCTTCGGACCTTCCTTTTTCCTACTCTTTATGCTCTGCCCCTTATTCCCCTTCTTTCTTTTAGTTCTTTCTTCATGTTTTATATTCTGATTTTAATCTGGCTTTTCTACTTCTTCTACCACTTCTACTCTTCTTGAGTTTCATTTTTCCTGCTCTTTAAGCTTTGCCTTCCTTCGCTTCTTTTTTTAGTTCTTTCTTCTTATGATTTCCTTGTGTATTTTGTTCTGCTTCTTGTGCTCATTTTACTCCTAGAAAGGAAAGGAAAGGAACAAAGACGTAAACGAGGACAAAGGAAAAGGAGGGGGAGAAAAAGCAGGAGAGGCATAAGAACCAAAAAGAACAAAGGATATAAGGAGAAGAAGAAGCGAAACTAGGAATAGAAAAAATATCAGGGAAAAGGAGAATTCGATCCTTTTTCCTGATATTTTTCTATTCCTTGTTTCGCTTCTTCTTCTTTTTTTCTTTCTTTACTTTTTTCTTTTTTCCTGGTTCTTATGCCCCTCCTGCTCTTTCTCCCCTCCTCTTCCTTTGTCCTCGTTTACTTCTTTGTCTCTTTCCTTCTTCTTCGTTTCCTTATTATTTTTATGTCAAGTTTGTTTTCCACTTTGTTTTTTACTGTTTACAAGTTTTCTGAGAGAATAAACCAATGACCAGATTTTTTATTGGAAAAAATTCAGACTTATTTGATAGGCTGTTTATGCTTTGCCTTCTTCCGCTTCTTTTTTTTTTTAGTTCTTGATGTTTTTTTTTCCTTATTTTAATCTGCTTCTTCTGCTCCTTCTATTCCTTCTGATTCTTCTTTTTCCTGTCCTTTTTCTTTATTTGTGTTTTTCTTCTTACTTTAATGTGTTTTTTTCTGCTTCTTCTGTCCCTTCTACTTCTCCTGTCCCTTCTACTTCTTCTGATTCTTATTTTTCCTAGCTTTCTTTCTCTTTTTCTTTTTTTAGTTCTTGGTGTTTTTTTTTCTTATTTTAATCTGTTTCTTCTGCTCCGTCCATTCCTTCTGATTCTTCTTTTTCCTATCCTTCTTCTTTATTTGTGTTTTTCTTTTTATTTTAATGTGTTTTTTCTGCTTCTTCTGCTCCTACTTCTTCTGATTTTTATTTTTCCTGGCTTTCTTTCTCTTCATTATTTATTCTTATTTGTTTTGTTTTTACCCTTCTTTTTGTTTCTTATGTCTCTTCAGCTCTTTCTCATTCTCTTCTTCCTTCGCCCTTGTTTGCTTCTTTGCCCCTCTTCTTCTTTTCCTCATTATTTTTGCGACAAGTACTGTTTTTAATTGTTCTGGGAGAGAATACAACTGACCAGATTTTTGTCATCCTTTTATAGTTTTTTTAGAGTTCTGTCCAAGTCCAATGGTTTGGCGGGACATTTTTGATTCAAAATCAAACCATAAACCTAGAATTCAAGCCTCAAAATTTACAATTTGATTGTTGCTTTGGTAGATATTTGAATCTCATTCGGAAAACTCGGAAGATTAAATTACGACTTAATTAATAGGCGGTGCTAACAAACCTTTCAGTGTCCATTATGCAGATATACAGGCTTTAAAATTTGTTTCTTTAAGGCCTATATTTGATTATGTCCTAATAGGAATTTTTGATATTTTAGACAAATAAATTCTACAAAGCACAGAAGATGTTTGCTTGTTTGTTTGTATGTTTTTTGGGTTGTAGTTTGTTCTTAGGATATTTTCAGAAGGTTTGTTGGGCTGAGATTTTTCTACGTTTTGGTGGCAAAAGTTCTTCGTTTGTTTCCGTAACACTTTATTGGGTGAGATGTTAGTTTTTGATTTTGTTTTTCTATGGCCCTTGGAAAATTGCACAATAACGGTATCAGCCAGTCTCTTTGGGGGGCCTCTTATTATAAGCGTGGCGCCCGGGTGCATTGCACTCCTGCTATGGCCGGCCCTGAATACAAAAAATACTCCGTTAGCTGCGCACCTTCATAAAATAGCTAAGGGATGAAACCAGAGCACTCTTCAAGATTGAAGGTTTACAAGAATAAGAATAGAAAAACCGCTTGAATTAAGCAACAGTTTAGTAGGAAATACTTATCATTTAAATCATTGTTTATTGAAGCAGAACAACTTTTACCGATTAAAATATCGAAAATTATTTATTTACATGCTTTCTAAGAATTTATCTACAGATAGATATTCGTATCATAATTGGAAAATGACTTTGCAAAGTATTGCATTTTTTAGCCAAGGTATTCATTCGGTATTGAACTGATCAATTTTGATGATAAAATGTTCTGTAAATATTTATTTTACTTATAGAAACATTTCAGAACATGAAGCAATTGTTTAAGATAGCCTTTTTTAATTTTATAGAAAGTTTATGCCCTAAATATCACAGAAACTGTTTGTAATTGTTTCAATTCGATTTTAAAAGGAATTTCGCCGTATAATGAGGGTCCATAATATTTACAGTATTAGTATACAAATTATCACCTCCGTATTTTATTTACTAGTTAATTAGACGATGATATAAACACGTTTATAACTGCGGAGATTAGCATTTATTCGATTTCTTTG
Organism: Melanotus villosus; assembly: GCA_963082815.1. Classification (NCBI taxonomy): domain Eukaryota; kingdom Metazoa; phylum Arthropoda; class Insecta; order Coleoptera; family Elateridae; genus Melanotus; species Melanotus villosus. Next base: position 13,423,642 of record OY720421.1, read on the forward strand.
TATTATTCATAAAATGAATAATCAAATTCGACCTTGTTGGAACAGTCGGTGATAGCAAGGTTTTTTAGGTAATTAAAAATAAATTTTCAAAATAAAATTGTGTTACGTATGCTGTTCTAATTTATTTTAAAAATCGATTGAAGATATTCCCAGTCTTGTCGGCGTGAATTTTTTAAAAATCAAATAAAGGTACAAACTCAACCATTTTACTTGTGTTTAAGGCTTCGTGTTGTAGTGTATTTAACTGCAGGAAATTAATTGCAAGCAAATGAGCCTTCAAATTAAAAATAAACCCGAATCTCGTGTTCATTACCCCATCGCGTCGAATCGACGTTACAAGCAAGCTGCTGCTGTAATGTTCCCTTTCTTAAATTCTCAACATAACTTTTGCTATTTTAAGAACCCTGTGTAAGTAAGTGTAAAACGTTTCAGAGTCAAAGAGTGTTGATGTTACACATATGGTTATGCAACTTGCAAAGGCGACTTGATTCATTCGTCAAGGTAATGCATCGGCTATGCGGGTGGCGTGAAAGTTTGTTTATTTGTTATAATCGCCTTTTATAGATTACGATTTACGATGTTCGATTCCAGTGGGCTTTTATTGTAAGGACGATGATTTTTTTGGGATGTTACTCGGCGTCGTACCGAATTAATATTTAAATTTCCGTACAAACGTGGAATGGGAGATTCTTTCTAAATGCATATCCAAAGCCCTTATTTCGCGCAACACGCGGTTCTACATTATTCATGCAATAGGTTTTGTGCAGAAGCAGTTGTAGTGATAAACTGTAGTAATACGTGTTTCGATTTCCCGTATATACGCTGAAAATTAATAACCATTTAAGCCGGATTTCGAATGGGACGTAATTATTTTATTGTACGGACGTTGAAATTCAGACAGAATTTAAATAAATATGTTCAAACACCTGAATACAATAAAAGACGGCATTTCTCGACTCCCCGGGGTGTAAAATTTGCATTTTCCCCCAGCGTCAATCCAACTTAGTTTAATGTATGTAGAAGAGGCTGGTGTGATGTCGGTAGCGGTTTAGTTGTTAAAATATTCATCCACATTTACAGATAAATTTTACGTTTCATCTAAGAATTCCGCTAAAACTCGAAATGTACAACTATGATTATTTTAAACAAACCTGCATTAGGAATAGTTGTTTTCAGACGAGAGAAATGAGTTTTACGAGCTGAAATAGAACAAAGACTCTTTAATAAGTATATATATCTATATATATACGCTCCGCATTTTCATTTGCGATTTACGTTCCTCCAAAGTTTCAGTTACTATAAACAAGTAATTCTTAAGGACAGGGAATAGATAAAAAGGTGTAGCTTCTTCTCGGCGACTCTGAAAGTGATTTAATCCAAGTAGAAGCGTTCGATATTGTAGGGGAATCGACTCGTTCCTCTAGGATAACTCGATGTGTGGGTTTTTCTCTTTCGATTTCGGAAACTAAAAACGCGTAGTTCGCAGACGACGCCATTACCTTTCCTTCGGAAAACATCTTGTACTTGAAGCTTTTACTTTGTTGCTAATAAGAATAAGAGTGTTAGCAACTACTTCGATATTTTTGGCGAAGGTGAGTTCATTGTGTTATCGATTCGAAGAACAAAGCGGGCGAGCTTACATTTTTGCACAAAGCTTGTGTTCTAAGCGTGGTAAAGCTCTCTACAAAGCTCGCAGCTAATCGTAACCGACTCTCAAACATAGCAAGACCAAGTTTTCCATTTAACCTCAACGATATATTTTACGAGCTTTTAGTTAAACAACTTAGGACACTTGATTTATAGACTTGAGTCGCACACCGCCTTTAAAATTGCGATGAATTTGCCCCGTTATGTTGTATATTGAATTTCATGCTTTGTCGCCTGCTACCTATGTTTTAATTGTCGGTTAGTCCTTTCAGTTTTCCAAAGTCCTGGTTTGACGTACTCCGATTATCCCAGATTTAACGCAACCGTGTTCCATTTGACTGTCCTCTCCTTATCTCTTGCTTAACTAATACAAGTTGTTATTTTAAACCTTGACTGGTTGCTAATCTGCTTTTAGTCAAGGTTGCGTGAAGATATTATTCGTGTTACGAGACATATTACATATTTTTTTTAAAGTAAATCGATATCAAAACGAAACTGTTTCAAAAACCTCTTGGTAATCTTGGTAATAAAACCAAATCTAGACATTAAATAATTAGCAAGTACGAGCATTTTACTAAAAGTTCGTGGCTGCCGTAAAACTTATTGTTTTGTCATGACTGAAATACTTACGTCATAAACGCTGCGAAGGATGTACGAGAACGTAAGCAGTTCAAGGAACATAATCGTTTAGAAGACAATGGGCAGCGTGAACGATTAGAATTCAAAATATTTTTAGAACCGAAACGAGAACCCACATTTTAACCGATGTTAAAAATAATCAGTTTGTATTATCAATTTTATCGGCGTAAATAATTTGTCTGATAAAAAGACCGAAGTAGTTTACAACAGGGTTCGAAATAGTTAATCTATTGATAAATATCAATTTACAAAATACATATGTGGCCCATAATAAACTGCCTACAAGATGATGAACCCACTCCGCCGACGCTTTGCGTCGTTACATAGTCTGACATAAATCACTGTTTGATTTTTACCTTCGACGCATTTCTTTTAACCTTGGGAGTTTGCAGATTTGAATATCCTTTCACTAAAGAAACTCACGTTTATGACATAATTTTTCCGTTTGCTCATCGTTTTATTTTTTTGTAACTTACATTTGACGTACAAAACCACACATATATGTTTTGCACGAAAAAGAAGTTAATTAATAACGTAATGAAAAGCCACCTAAAAGAATAACATACCAAAGATGGCGCCTTAATCTACTGTAAAGAGGTACCGTTAATTTTTTTGGTAATATTAGCGACCTTGACTAGGTTTCTGTCGTTTGCAACAAGTTTTTCGAGCACCGTTATGAGTATACTAGCAAGAGTTTTGTTTAGTCAGTTGTAATAACCTCATCGGTGTTGGTACTCTTCTAAACCTTTTTTAACAAGCTAAGCTTCTTATTCAACATTTAACGATCCAAATTTATTAAATAAAATGTAAATTAATGGTGTAGGATTCGTGATTTGGTACGTATTAACATTAAAATCTGAAAAAAGGGTATGTCAACACACACATTTATATCACATCAGAAGTTTGTTTTGATCAGTTTTTGAAAAAAAAAATGGGACAGATTTCACTAGCAGGAGTATTAACCTTTAATTAGGTTTTATAAAAATTTAAATGCTGCTCCTACTCGTTAAAGACTAATGCTGATTGCTTATTATTAACTTCAAACATTCATCAAGAAAAATTGTGTAAGATATTGTAACTTTGTCTGTCATTAATTTTTGTAGATATCAAATTACATAGTTTGTATGATTATAGATATAGAATTTTGTGAAGATTCAAGGGTTTCGGTTGTAAGTTGAAGTTTAATCGTGATATTGCCAAGAAGGAAACTGCAGCCCCGCTTAATCTAATCTATTGAAAGAACGTCCGGTAATAATCGTTTTATCCCCTACGTAAAACACATTATCGTGTATTTCAAGAGCCTAACCTTAAAGGGCTGGAGGTCCTAATGGATAATTAGATAGTAAATTGTATCAGATTAAATCTGATCCACTTACGAACCAAAAAATTGGAGAATTTGTATCAATTTGTTTTCCGGTTAAAGGCGATTTTCTTTAAAAAAAAAGGGGGAACAAAAAGGCGAATCTAAAGAAGTTGGATTACGAGTTACATTCTCTTATTTTGTAATCGAGCTCTTCAAGGGTGAAAGTCAAGTGAGAGAAAGTGCGAAAGAACGGCAACGCGGCCTCGACCAGACACCAGTTTTTAATTAATCACAACCAGGACTGATATAATCTAATAGTTGATTTTCTACTGTTAATGGACTCGATGTACTTAAAAGTAATTAGCTCTACCTGGGTATTAAAAATTGCTGATAGTTATTTACTTAATTACCTCCGTTAATGCACATGTTATGTATTTTGCCCGGGATTATCTTACACTGGTTGATTGTGGGGTTTCATCGTACTATAATTTACTTCCATTTCTTTAAGCTCTGGGCTCTGGTAGGCCATAATCGTGCAACAATTCTGTTTTAAGTTATTGTAATCCGTTATTTATGAAAATATTGGTCTTATTAGGATACAAACATACTGTGAAATGATCGCAGTATTCAAACATGGAAAATATTTACATAAAAGGTAGCAATAATCCCACTTGGGCCTTAGTTTGCTCGAAATTATTTTTAGTTTCCATAATCAATATTACAGTATCCTTGTGATTTTCATTCTTCTTCCCCTTTTTAATTTTGATATTCTTCGTCAACTTGCAAAAAGAAAATTAGCCGGAATGTATTTATAACTGAAATCTGTTTTGTTCGCAAATAAAGTGAATAAATTTACCAAAAATTTGAGGGCGAATGGTAAATGTTCCTGTTTTAATGTGACGTTTATAGTTGTATTGTTTGGTAATTTCAAGCATATCCTCCACATTTCACAGATAGTTAATTAATTATACATACTAGTTGAAATAAATGCTAACAAATTCGATAACTCTCTAAACAAATGTAGATTAAATTTTATGCATTTTAAACCACGTCACAGTCCCGTGAAATGTTTCTAACTAAATTTAACTTTATATAATAAACTTCGACCGAAGAATTTTACTCGTTTAGGAATTAAAATATAAAAGCAGGCCGAATTACTCGCTCGTTTATTATAAACTGGTGTCATTAAGTGGCATTTCCGCATTTTTCGATTAGATGCTCCCAAGGAAATCTAATAAAGTCAATATTAATAGAAAAGTCGTAATTAACAAATTTCTTACGTAAAGGTTTTTAAAACTGGAACAAACTTTGTTGGATTTTCAGGGAGTCTTTTTTTTACTTGTCGGCAATATGTATGTATATTAAAGTTTTCTTGAAAAGCATAAAGTCCAATAATTGTTTAAACACATCTCCGCTGACAAAAGCCATCAACTGACGTGATAAAATCAGCGTATAAAAAGCGAGCCACTTCCACAAAACATTTAGGGGCGGAAAGCTCATAGGCTGGGGCGCTCTAACTCCATTAGGGGTGAGTTCAGGCATAACCCTCTTGATTTATATATTTTTATATTTGTTAATTCAATGCGTGACCGACATAACAAATCCCTAATGTGCCGCATTTTTGCATCTTCATGAATTTAATTGTATCCTTTTACGTCAGAAATAAACGCTAAATTAGACATTACCGTTATAGTATCGAACATTTTCTAAGTCAATAAACGGTCGACGGCTTCAACTTGCATAATTTAATGGTAAATACGCCTTCGTTACCTAACCGTAATCGGGTTTTGTTACGGAATTTTTGCGTTTTCTCATAATGTTTTTATAGGGATGCAGTTTGGGTTAAAACATTTTTGAATATGAATTCAGTAAGGGCATATCTTATCTTCTGTTTATTTCGTTAAAACGGGATGAAACGCGGCGATCACGTAAATAAGGAGCAAAATATGCCTTGCGGAAGCTTGTGATGATGGCACAGCAATAAGAACAAAGAATTTTAATTACATAAGGCGCTTCTCGTTATTCTCTGCACCGGTTTGATGCTGCATCAACTCGGAGGGCTAAATTTGAAGATTAATTTCACTTTCAAGTGTAACATTAGGTACTATAAATATCGCATTGAATATCTTCTTTTATTTTTTATTTCTTTCTTTATTAATTTGTCATTTAAAAATCGTGATAGATGGAGATACATCTTGAAGCTAATAATAATCTATTACGTACCAATAATAAAGAGGAATATGAAATTAAAACAAGAACAAATATAACAAATTTTTCAAAGTCAACCCTAAAAGCATGCACAGAAATTAAAAACTTTTCAAAAAACATTGTTTACAAAAGCCTAAAACCTCGTGTCGGTGTTTTTGCAGGCCAAGGACACGTACTTCCATTTTTATAACCCGTATGATACGAATGTGACCTCGTAAAATTATTGCTTACTTTAAATTTCACATTTTTCCTTGGTTTTGTGTACCTGTGATTTATTAAAGGTATAAGCTTTTTTCTTAATTTGTCCGATTTTAAAATGTTTCGGTAAAGAAACGTCGATTTATAACAAGAATAAAACAGAACGAAATCAATTCATTACATTTAGAGATCAAAGCAACAAGAGTTGAAGTACGTATGTTGGTAAGTGACTACAGAAGCTTGGAGCTTTTGCCAATAATCCCATCACAATCTGAAGTAAAGCGGCCAATCACGGTCGACTTTCTGCCTTTAAGAACGAGTATGGATTCACTCGAACAACCAAATTATTGTGATGCCAACACAATGAACTGATGCGAAATTGGAAGTAAACACCTATAATGGAATTGCTTTTAATCGATACGATTTGTCATTTTTAGTAGGGCTTTTCATCACTCCTGTTAAAAAAGGAGAGAGGAAACGATTAATGTAATACTTGCCATGGCAGTCAAAAAATGCCTTCGGCGCAGAACTTTATTTTAAAACCATCTGAAGAGGTGTACGCTGTAATTTTATATAAATCCACCGCTAAAGAAATTAATTTCAGCAAAAAATTCAGAATCAAGTTAAAAGTATATTTACAAAAATTATCACAGATTCGGAAATTATACGACCCATAGACAAAGCGGTGTCACGCAATTCTGGCTCGTGCGATTTCGGCTCATGACGTCATTCCTGTTGTTACAACCCAGAGATGGCAGGTAAAGAATTAGGTGTACTTTGGGCCCAAGTCATCTACTCTGTTGGTATTTAATAAAGATAATCCGCTTTTGTAAAAAGGAATAATTTCTAATACGTACTTGAATTCCCGTAAAAACAATTTCCAGTTTTATTAATCACTGTTCCAAAAGGCAAGAATAAAAATTCTTAAGAGGCGCAGTACAAAATATACCTGTAGTATATGTATATGGTTGTGTATATTATACTTAACCTACTCGTATGTTCAAATATTCTTCATTGTTTGAACAACTCTGTTATTAACAACCAGTCCTAAGGTTAAATAAAGTGTCAAATAAAATTGCAGAGCAGTTAACAGAATAACCCTTTTTCTAACTGTAGTATAAATATATCAAGGTAACATAAAAAATTGTACAATGTTTTTTGGACCAGTATTGATTTGCTAAATAATTACTTCGTCGCTTTAATGTTGGTTTTACCAGTTACTTGTTGATATAACATATAAAAAGTGAACATGTAAATATTGCATCTTCAACAATAAAGAAATAGATTCAAAGTATTGCCGTATTCGTTGCGCTAATTATTATTACTATAAAAGTAACACAAAAAATTTTAAATTTTATATATGGAAGTACCATTAATCCAATCGTATATGTTCAAAATGTAATTTTTCCTGATGACATTTTGTAAACAGAAAGGCAATCTTATCTTTGTTAGATGTCGGTATGAATAGATGCTAATGACTTGGGCCGAAGTACACCTAATTATCTTTACCTGCCCTGGCTGGGCTGAAAGTACACAAGTGACGTCATGAACCGAAATCGCACGAACCAAAACTGTTCGTAACCGAAGAAGCCATTACACCCGACGATTGTTTTCATGAAGTTCTTTTGTCCAACTTTTGTTGCCTTTATGCCCAAAGGCTATTTGGATGGACATAGTCGTATTTTACAAAAGTTTTAAATAAACAAAATGTAATCCTTGACCCTCGCTTCTTCGGTGTGTAAGTAAACAATTAGCTTCCAGAAAGAGAAAGTGCGCAATTCCGGAATGCAACCACTTACCCCACCACGCCTCATTAATTAGCGATTAACTGTATTGCAAGGATTATTTTGAAAATTTTTGGTTCAGTTTTTAAAACTTCTCAGTTGGGACAGTTGACTTAAATTAGAGCTCTTGGAAAGTTTTTAAGAAATTTTGAAGGGTGTGGTTTTAAAAATTGAATTTTGAGTTTCAAATCCTTATTAGTTACACAGTGTTTAGCCAGTTTGAGTTTATAGTACACAACAGTAAACATGGGTATTAACGATCTTTTCGATTTTGAATCGAAAGCCGATGTACTCCCTAACTTTTTACCTTTTGACTTGCCAGATGGAATGGCGTTGTTAGAGGTAAGAAATTATATGAAAATGGCTTCCCAATACAAGAAATTTTAAAACCTACCTAACGAACTAATTGAAAACAATAAATAAACACGTGGTCGATGAGTCATTTCCGCCATTTTGTAATGACGTTACGTATTTACACCGACATGTATTGACACGAATTTACATGTATTGAATGTTAGGAATCTGATAACAAAATATATGTTTATTTGGACTTAAGCAGAAGCGTAGAATCCGCCAAGTATTTTTTTAATGCTCCCAACAAAATGGTTACAAAGCGTCTCCTACGGAATTTGTTGTAGTAAATAAATTCAATATGGCCGTCGTAAATAAACAGCAAAATTATTTTGTTAGAAGCTTTAAAATTAGTTTTTTTTTATGAACCCAGGTTGGCCATTTTACCAGACACAAATATAAAAAAAACATTTATAGGCATTGCCAAATGTCATGAGGCGCGAGATGCGCAAATGAACAAGAGAGAAAGCTATAAAAAAGATCAGGGATAGGAGAAAGTGAATCCTTGAAAAATACTGATTTTTTAAACAATCGGCAGGAACTCAAAAACAAAAACACAACAAACTTCAAACAAAACACGTGCAAACGGCTACAAACACAACAAAACATTGAGGTTAGGTTGAAACAGCTGATGACAGACACGTTTTTAGAAACCTATACTACGACACGTAGTGTAATGGCGCTTTTACACCGTGATAGATTGACACCAATTTACATACATTGAATGTTACGAATCTTAGGAATCTGATACTAAAATATAAGTTTATTTCGTATTTAAACAAAAGCTTTAGAATCTGCCGAGTAATTTTTTTAACGCCCCCAATAAAACTGAAAGCAAAATATGTAGTTACAACAGCATCTCCTGCGGAATTTGTTGCAATTAATAAATCCAATATGGCTGTCGTAAATAAACAACAAAATTATTTCAAGTTAGAAGCTTCAAAATTTAACAATTTTATAAAAAAAAAAACATTTACTACGACATTAGTGTAACGGCTTTACAAGCTTTTACAACGTGATATATTGACACCAATTTACAGGTATTGAGCGTTGGAAATCTTAGGAATCTGGTAACAAAATATTTAGACAGAAACTTTAGAATTCGCCAAGGAATTTTTTAATGCTCCCAATAAAACTGAAAACAAAATGGTTATATTTTTGGCCAATCAAGTAGTGCACGTCATCAATCAATTTTATGACATCACAACTTAGTACATCTACATGAATTTCCAAACGATTTACAAAATTTTCGGTTTTCATTTTCGTCTTCTATCGCGATTTCAGGGACGCTGTAAATTAAAATAAAGAGATAGGAGTAGATAATAGCAAACACGATCAAGAATAATACCATCTTTACAAAAAATAAATATGAGCTAAATTAGAAAATAGAAACCCGATTTCTTTATTATTTACAAAAATGTATAGACCTTGTGATTAAACACGGCTGCCTAATCTTAGAAAACTACAAAAATAATTTATATTTAGTAATTACATAACACATATTTTTTGATCGCGCATTATTGGTAACGCCGAGCGTTGATCATGTGTTTGATGACGTGATTACCTGATAGCTCAAAAGAACTATACAATCGTAATTTGTTGTAATTAATAAATCCAATATGGCCCTCGTAAATAAACAACAAACATTTCAAGTTAGAAGCTTCAAATCGTTTGATTTTTTTAATGAACTTAGGTTGGCCTGTTGGCCATCTTGCAAAGCTTTACAGTTAACAAAAACAATATAAAAATCCATCTTTTGCTACGATACGGAAATGGACACGCTACAAGAAATTACATGAACAGGTGGTGGAGTGTTTTATGCCACAATAACATCTAATTGGGTACACTGTTTTCTTTGCAATTTAGCAATTACTTATTACGGTTTTATTTTTACCTGTAATATTCGGTTAGTTTGAGAAACAACTCATAACAGGAAGAAAATAAGGTTAGTTAATTTTCAATATAAGTTGAAGCATGTAAATAGAATTGTTTAAAATCGAGAATTAGCCAAGTTTATTTTTAAAAATCGGTTGCTCAAATCTTTCATTACAAAAGAATTCTTATTTAAAAATTTTAATTAAGTCGTAGGAGTTACGGATTTTATGTAGGTACGTAGGTGACGTTTGTCCTAAATAACCATAGTCCGTACAAATTATGCTGTAAAAATATGTTTAAAGGCCCATTTATATATTGTATGTACGAATAATTAAAGTATTTTGAGGTTGGATTTTAACCATTGGATTATGTATGTACATAGACAGCATTGTTTTTCTTTTCTTATCAGTTGCTGTTATTGTTTTTGTTTAAATTATGTGGTATATTTTTTTATATTTTGGTAAACGTCTGTTGTTAGTGATACACCAAAATACTGGAAATGTGGAAACCCATAAATTAATTACGTCAATATTCATTCATGATCATTCTTGTTAAGCAAATCACAAGGACTCTTATCAGATTTTACTTTATCATAAGTGAATTGCCATTTTAGAGAACTACAGCTTTAAATCGGTCATGCGAGTATTCAGTGTTACTAACTAATTTGCGTCATCGGAGTAAAGAGATAACGTTCTGTATTGTGATAGCAAGTCCAAACCTGAGGTACCTGACCACAGTCAGTGACTTTAATTCGTAATCTATACTCGTACAATGGCAAGTCTCGCGTGAATTTTGTTCATAGTTTGCTGGTTAACTGTAAAAGTTTACGTTGAAACTGAAATATTCGTAATAGTTATTTATGGTCATGAAAATTTTGGATAAATTGCCTGGGGTATGTATAACTTCCATACTTGATTTGATGTAATTTATATTAATAAATATACATTAAATTTCAACTCATTTAAAATGAGACGATTTTTGATAACCCCAAGTTTCTGATTAAATAAACCGTACTTAGTCACGATATGGGTAATTCCTTTTTATGAGGAATCTTTAACTGCTTTCGGTATTTGTAATAAATGCAGTGCTAAATTTGAACCCGAGTGATACAGGTAAGCTCGTTCGTTTGTATGCCTTTAAATTAATTAACGGTTACCTTGAAGCCATCATTTAGCGAACAATCTCTGAGGAAACCCACACGAAGTTACACTCCTGCCGTTGTTTGATGTTTCGAAATTTGTGCATTAATATCTGACGTTGATATTCATTGGAAAATTATCGAAATAGAAAAACTTTAGATTACAAAAGTAATCAATTTACCTACGTATTGTTCTTTGTGAATCCCAGAAATGCTACAGTATGACGTAAAGGCTATTCCAAGCATATTACGTTTAAAAATAAGTATAAAAGAAATACTCCGAAAACAATAATTTCTATTTGACTAAACATTAACTTCTTTATTTAAACGTCTTTATTTGATATTTAATTTTCCTAACATCTCACGGCTCGCGCTTTTTTAATCCGAAAGTTTTTAATATTCCCCCGTCTAATATTTTTCTCTTTTATTCGTGCCTTTTACCTTCACACAAAGAAAATCAGGGCCGCCTCATCTTTTGAAGCGCTACTTTACAATGTTAAAAGCAAATTTGAACAAGTAATCACATCAAAGCTGTGTCTGTATTAAAATTTGTGGCGATTTTTTTATTGAAATATTTGTTTTGATTAAACGATCAACGATAGAAATAACTTATGCTCATTATTAATAGTAAAGTTTTATGCGGATGTAACTTAGTTATATTAATAGAATTCCGGATTTGATTAGACGGCAACGAAATTTCCGAGCAAAACAATTCGACATCTGACATTAGAGAAACCAAAACACTTTACAACAGTGACGCGTACGAAGTTTAGACAATGTGTGTCATTCCATTATCCTCTGTATACGCATCTATGAAATTACTGGACCGTAACGAGCTGTTTAAAGTTTACGCTCCCAAAAGTGAGCTTAAATATGTATGTAAATTAATTGAAATTGATACTGAATAAAATCGGTCGAACGAGTTAATAGTGCATAATGAAAATCGGTAGGATTTACTTTGTTTGCTTTAACATTTTAACAAAGTTTTTGTGGCAGTTGTTGTATATAAATAAGTAAATAAGATGCTTTTATAATAAATGAAAATAATGAGTAATTTGGTCACACACTCACGCAGCTGCTTAGTTGCTTATCCATTACACGATATAGTAACAACAACATAACACAGAAAACCATTTATCAACTTTCAGAAGTAAACGGAGTTTCTGAAATGCTTTCGACTAGCTATGGTTGAGCTATCGATTTAGGATATAATAAATAAATCACGGTTCACTTTTCAACGAAATACCTTACTCCGTTACACAGTGCATTTCTCCCCAGGCGTGTCTCTAACATGTATTTCTGTGACAGCTAAATTACCCTTTCAGTTTGAAATCATATGTCGAGGTTAAACAATTGTTGAAAGCAGAAAAAGTATAATATTCCACCGAAAAGTAAAAGGATGTTATCTGTTAGGCATCCGAAAGGGTCAAAACGGTATAAATTGTACATCACGAGGAGGTGACAGTTTCCCGTCTCAAAAATATGTTAATACCGTGTCCTATCAGAATTTAAAATCGGTTGTATATAATGCTATACAAGTTCATGGTCACCCTACCGCTTAAATTATTTATCGTTCTTGTTTTTGTTAAACGTTATAGTAAATTGTTTTCTTTTCTTTACAGAGTGACTTACATCGGCTAGATAATTGCACCATGAAATCGCCACCCACTGTGACGGACGATTGCGATGACATTTTTGGCCCTCCCAGAACGTACGCCACCGGTTACAATCCACCAAAGAATCGCCTTTCCATGATATCACCCAAATATCGTCAAAAGGAAGAACGAAGGAAGGTCCTAAAAATTAGCATTAACAAGTTGAAGAAGATTGAAGACCCCGAGGCCAGTTTGTGCAGGTCGGTACTAATCAACAACACGATGAAACGCCTACAAAAGGAAGCGAGGGACGAGAAGATCCAGAAACAACAGTTAAATTATCCGCGGTGTTACGATAATGACAATTTTTTAAACATTAAAAGTGAGTTTATGAAAAACGAATTGAAACATTCGTCGAATTTCGAGGAGCATCAGCACCAAGAGAATTTTTGCAGTTCGGAATCGAAACTAATAGACAGTTTAAATGCGGAGTTCGTTATCGAAAACGATTTCGATAGTAAGATAGAGGAAGAGATAAACGCTTTAAATTCGGACAGTGCTAAAAATATGGAAGTGCTTAACGGTATAGTAGAAGAGAATTTGAACAATCTCGGCGTTAATACCGGTAATAACGTTATGAACGTGGTGGAACCGGCGAACGAAAATGACCGTTTTTCGTCGCGTAAACGATCGTTCGACGACATGGAAGACTGCGACGTCCAAGATGTACTCTCTCAATTTTACATGCCGCCTACGCCTAGAATGTTAACGTGCATCGATGACGACGAAGACGTGAACGTGGTAGACGACGAACCGTTACCTAAACGCGTCAAAACGGACGAAATAAACAATATTGTGATAGATACCGCAAGACAAAGCGATTCCTCATCGAACCTCGTTGAACCTCCCCTTCTCGAATCACTTTCGACTTCCATTCCACAATTCGAGCCTTCTACGAATGCCGAAAATTCCTACGGCCAAAATCCGGATTCTTCTAGAAACAGCGAAGATATGGAAGTGAATAGTGGTGGTGGTGTATCGGACAAAAAGCAAGATGATTTTCGTGTGAACAGCTTCATCAATAATAATATAACCGAGGCGGATTCGCGTTTGCGGTATCTAGGATCCGGACAGAATATGGAAACTGACACGAATTCTTACAGTTGCGGACACGCTTCTATGTTTAACGAACTACAGAGTAATGTGTTTCACAGTTTAATCGCCTCTTTGGAAACGTAGCGATTTGTAAACGATCCGTAGACGAGCAAATTTTATTTTTGTGATAACTTTTGTATCAAATCGAGTTTATATATTTATTGTTACGATGTCCTACACTCAGTATGTTCGATATGCCATCTTCCTTTTTACGAGGATTAACTTCGAATGTTGTGATCGTTTTCGGGTTTTTATTTTTTTTTTCTTAATGTAAAATTCAGTTACACCGAACTAGTTAATTTAAGCGAAACAAACGTTTATGCAGCAGTATCGATTCGTTCGTCAGAAGAATTAACCCAATACGTTTTTCATTAGCTTGTCAATTTCCAGTACATTAAATGATAAAAATTGCCTTTTTACTTAAATATATAATATAAGATACGATTCGTTTCGTAATTATTACGATGAGCTCTCTACTTTACTAAATTATTACACTCATCTTGAAAATAGTCAAAAACAAGGCAGAAAGTCCCCGTTGAATTTTGTTTAACACTTAAAATCCTCTGTCTTTTAAGTTCAGTCGCTGATATCACGTAGGTAGTAGAGAGCACTAACAGTCTGTGATATAAATTAAATAATTGTAAATGTTATTAGATCATTATTTTAAAAAAATACCTGGTTTAATTATGGGTATTAAGCATAAAAAGCTATATAGATTGCAATAACAATAAAACTTGTAAATTATATACCTTAACTTAATGCTTTTAGAAAAATGTGTCTCGAAAGGAATATTCGAAAATTTACGCATTTTCTGAGAATATTCGTTTCGAAATTTTTAAAACTGTAGTAGGTAAAGTAGCTGCATTGTGAAAGATGGAACCTCGTGTCTTTGTCGCTTTAATAGTGGAAAGTTGTCCAATAAATAAGTATATGGTCCTATTTTAGAAATGCTCTGTATATTTTTTGAAGGTAATTCCCCCAAATCGATACAAAGCATATCAGATTTTGGAATGGAAATTCACAAACCAGCTGGAAATCTTTATGTAGGTATTACGTCAGTATTTTTGAAAAATTTTTATAGCAGTTTTTGAATTTTTGATACCTACAGTAAATTAACGAATTTTCAAACGGAAATGCTTTGTAACGCACACTTACGACAAATATTTTATATAACGTTAATCGGCAGAATTATGTTTTTGTTTTTACGTTATTATGTAATGTTTTCCTTTTTTTTTTTATTGAAAGATTGTTAAGTAGGTATTGGAATGACATTTTTCGTTTGTAATATGTATTTTGTTATGAAATATTGAAGTTTGTGAGTTAACGTTTTTTTTTGTTTTGTTATTTTGGGTTAATTTTTTGTTCTTAACTATATACGGCATAGTTCCCCAAGTGCTTATACGTGTACGTAGTAGGAATAATGTATGTATATACGCACCTATATTATTATTTGAATTATGTTAGTCTAATCATGTCGTTATCACGAATATTATTTGTAAAAATTATTTCTATGTAATTTTTAAGTTGATTCAATCACAGTTCTTCGAATGATCGTACCATAAGCTAAAGTCTGCAGTTAATACGATATCAGATTTATAAATAAATTGGGCATTATTAACGTTCATTTACCGATGTTTGCACTCGTTTTTTCTTTTTGAAATGTCAGAATCGAAACCGTAATAGCTGCATATTTTAGTTCTTTTTATATTTCTAACATGTGTTTATAACAGCAGTTGCTTACTTCGCTAAATTTTGGATCCTACCATTAGTAACCAAGACGAAGTAAGTCATACCAAATCAAAGAGGTTACCGATATACAAATCTTGTATAGTTACTAATTATGAACTACTGTAAAAATGAAATTATACGTTAAGCATTATCGAATTTTCAGGTAATGCAATAAAGTACCTGAAAATAATTCTTGTTGTTTTATTTATTACCGTCGACCATGTAAGTGGCCTTTATCCTATCAACAAACTATGACTGATTATTAATCAATATGTACAGACTAAAATTACATTTGGGATAAATGCAAATGCTCAAAATTTTGTGGTATTTTTGGCAAATTTATTAGTGGTCATTTAAGGCGATACGACGCACTCAAAGATTGCAAAGTAAAAACAATTTTTTACCATACACATTTTACTTAAAATAATTTCTTAATATTGTAAATTGCTTTTTACGTATGCTTCCTATTTATTTTTCTTTAAAAAACTGAAAAATTATATAAATAAATTAGGTTATTTTTTTCAACAGTAAAAGCCCGAGACCTTTTATTTTTATCGATAAAATTTCATTTTGTACGAAAACGAAGTTGCCATGGAAAATGGACGAGACTAGGCCTACATTAATTAAAAACCCGCGCCCGAAGGACAAGGTTTTTTTTATGTAGGCCTAGTCGAGTCCATTTTCTTATGGCAACTTCGTTTGAGTGATACAAGAATGAAATTTTATCCATAAAAATAAAAGATAGAGTGTTTTTTAATTGGAAAAAATCCTGAAACAACAAACAAATTTTTATTAAAGACATTTTTTCTGACGTTTATTTTAGCAATTAATGTCAAATAATATGTTTGAAGTTTAGGTTTCTGTGGCAACAGAGCAGACAGAGACGCGTCGTTTTTTTCGATGTGCGAGAAGGACGTAATGATATTTTTTATCATGATAAAAATGAATGATTGGCTGTTGAAATGCTGATCCAAGCGTTGTTATTGGACAAAAGTGATGTCATGACAGTTGTAGGATTTTTTCCAAAATATTTTTGCATGTATGGAATCTGCACCGTATGGTCCGTATGCCCAAGGATCTATCATAAATGAATCTAAAAAGTATTTTCATTAACCTAGTTATTAATTATAAATATGTTTATAGCAACTCGACACTATCATTACTTGAATTGTAATTCTGTTAGGTCCTAAAGCAATTTAATACCAACTGAAAAACGTAAAGATCATATCTATAATCAAGAAACTTTCAATAAACTAAGACATAATTTTTGGGGTTGATTTAAAACGACGAAGACGCTTAGCTAGATAAAGATGGATTGATTACTAGAGTTGTACTTAGGCTGGGGGCTGGGTATTAAAAATTTATACATAAATTCTTACCTGCATTAGTAATAGCAGATAATACAGAATCCTACATTTTGTAAGATCAACATAAATCAGCAGCGTGAGGTAATAAGTTTGAAAAACTGCCCAAAATAAATGTTGAATTTAATTATTGTAATTATTATTTTGCTGTTAAAACACGATATTTTCAAATAGTTTAATAAAGTATAAGTTGGATAAAATTAATAAATGAGATTATTCCACTCATCCAATCAAATCACAGTATTTTGGTGAATTGAACCAATCACAATCGAATTAAATCGAAAATACCACTACTAGTGAAATTTTCTAGAAAATTTTGCGACTAGCAGCGTTGCTTAGAGACAACGTCTGTCAAAATTTTTTGAGTGACAAGTATTTCAGTAATTTCATTATAATTCGAGGAATTATCATTCCGAATACCATTCGTGACTAGAATTTTACAGGAAATTTTTGCCGTCACAAACACTCTTGCTTGTTGCTTTCGTCGCAACAAGCAGTCGTGTTGGTGACGGCAAAAAAATTTCCGGTAAAATTCTAGTCACTTGTGGTATTACTTCTGAAAGTAGAGTACCTACTAAATGTTACTTCTGGACCAAGGTATTTTGACACATTGAAAAATCCTATGAAAAACTCCTATAAATGCCTAAAAACAAAATGTATTTGGTTTAGATTTTGTATTTGAATCAACAATAAGTGGTATTAAATATATAGTTGAAGATAAAAAACCACTCTTTAAAACCACCGAAGCATATTTGAAATGTTTACAGGGATTAAGATAAGCCAATATTTCATTTTGAGACCAAGGCAATTGCACACTTGGCACACTTTAAAAATCGGGTAAAATCATTGAAAATATGCCTAAAATGTTATTAAACTAATTGAAAAGAGGTCAAAATCCCTCATTTTTTACACACCCCAAAAATGTCCTACAAAGCCAAAGATCAAAAAAGGGGCCAGAATCGTTTAAACTACCCCAATTTTTAGACACCTCAAAAGTACCTTAAGATCTGCAGACCACCCAAAATTGGGCACATGAAAAAATCGTTGAAAAATCATCGAAAAAGGGGTTAAAATCTTACAAAAAAAACTCATTTTTTAGACACCTCAAAGTGGCTTTTCATTTCTGGACCAGGCCAATTGAGAACACACAAAAAATCGCTGAAAAATCACGAAAGACATCCCAAAACCATAGACCACCAAAAATTGGGAAAACGTGAGAAATGATTGAAAAATCAAAGAAATCCTATTAAAATCTCTCATATTTCAACTCCCCAAAATGGCTTTTCATTTCTATACCAAGACAATTGGGCATGTGAAAAAAATCACGAAAGGGGGGATAGAGTTCTTTAAATAACTCAATTTTTGACACCCCAAAAATGTCCTACAAAACCACCTAGCATTGGGCACATGAAGACATGAAAACCAAGTAAAAATGACCGAAAAGAGACCCTAGACCCAACAAAAAAGAACTAGAAAGAAATCCGCTGCTTTCAGATTTCCAATATTTGGACAATGTCAAACGTTATTTCTGGACCAATGTAGTTTGGGTAATTGAAAAATGATTAAAAGAACACCGGAAAAGGGGCTAAATCCTATTAAAATCACTCATTCCTTAGATACCCCAAAATGCCTTTTCATTGCTGGACCAACATGGTTTCGGCACATGAAAAACAGTTGATAAATTACAGAAAATAAAACCAAGAAATCTTAAAAATACCTTCATTTTAAGACACCCAACGTTCAAATAAAAAAGTGTTAAGATTCTATAAAAATCCTTTATTTGTCAACTTGTCATAATAGCTTAAAATTTCTAAACCAACAAGCATAAGGCACATTTGTTAATAAAAAAAAGTTCTCCTCTTTTGTTCAAACTCCTTCACGGCAGCTTAAACCGTTTATAGGTATGTGCCAAGCGAAGAGAATCATCAGCACGACCATCACTCCTATATTAACAGGAGAGGTCTTTAATGTGTAATAACATCGGCATGACTAAAGCTTCTCAAATTAATGAGAAGGAGTCATCTTCAATGTTAAGCACATTATTCATTATTGTTCGATATTATTGTAAGTCGTGAATAGATGGAAGAGTCCCAAAAGCGAGAAATGTTTTGAGAATATTTGGCAGCGCTCGGTTGCTCGTCAATCTTCGTGGGTCATAAACATAAAGCTCTATGGCCACTGGAGATCTCACCAGTTTAGATTTAAGAACAACTGCATTCTCAATAAAAAAAATAGATGTAATGGGAATCGTTTATTAGACTAGCTCTTAACCAACTGAACTGCCTAGGCCTTGTCAATTATAATTTCTAATCGGTTATAATAATATATAAAATTGTGCAATTCTAAAACTTTAAACTAGTAAAAAGACTGTTACATCTGACTGGGAACCGAATCCGGGCCCTCGTATATCAGAAACGAATGTTCTACAAACTAAGGGTGACCAAATTGAATTTTAAGATTTGTTTTCTGAATAAAACACAAAATACTGAAAAAATCCGAATTTTATTGCCATCAGTTTAAAATACAGACTTAGGAGTTACGTATGAAATATAATGCCGGCCAAATGATGTCCATGACTTCTTTTTTCTTTTAGCGAAGTTTTCCATAATGCTTAATTTTCTTATTCGTAATACAATAATGATATAATCGTATAAATCTCAAAGTGAAATAAATAACAAATCTAAAAGAAAAAAACATTATGAATTTACGTATTTGAACCAATATACCAACTAATTAAACGACGTATTTCTGGGACGTGGATAATAGTATATTATACACGACGCTATAATGAATGCTATTATTACGCTCGCTCGTGTTGCAATTATCCGAGGATTAGCCATTATAGCGAGTATATACTTTGTCCACGAACACAAATACGAAGAATTTTTAACTAAAATTTAAATAACAACGCTACTAAAACCATGTGGTAGGACTATGTTAAACGAAATGCTAGGATTAGAAACATAACCTATTTCCTTCGTTATACCACAGTCTAGTAACATAACCAGTCGTCTCACTTCGTGTCGGTACCTTTGATGTTCATGTCTCCGAAATGTGCAGTGCGCATTCGGCTGATCATGAATATTTTGGCGCGATTTTTGAATGAACGAGTAACAAGCACCACTCAAACACATACAAGCACGTGGTTTATGGCTAACAACTGCAACCTGCACCGCAAACACGTTTTATTCCAGCTGCGCATTAGGCTAAACTTTATACAGGCGCACTGGAATTCGGACCCACAAAATCCGGCGAGTAAGACGACTGGTTATATTACTAGACTGTGGTTATACACCATAGACAATGATGTTACCATGACACCGTGAATAATGGTTATTCACTGCTGGCAGTGTATAATGGATAGCATTATGTTTGACCAAACACATAAATAATTGACAGATTATTGACTAGTCGTGGACAAACGTTATTATAAACGCTAAAACCAAATTAGTTTTTGTAATACCTAAAATAGGGTCTTTATATGGAATTGAACAATGAAATGCAATACGCCCTATCACGGACAGGCCCGTAGCCAGGGGGGGGGGGCAGAGTGGGCATTGCCTACTCTGGACGAAAAAGTTGCCCACTCTAGAGAAAATCCTAGTGTTTTTTTAACGACACACAATACAACAATTAATTTAAAAATTGTGTTATACCGGTGTCAATGAAACCTGGGGCACCCATATTTTTTAATTTCTGCAAAAATCATCAAAATGTCTCGAACTTGATACTACCATACGTAAAATTGAATGGAGATTCCAATAATGTATAAATATACAGGGTGTTCCATTTAAAATAACACAGAGAGAAACGTATATTCTATGTAAAAAGAATGCCATTTAATGAGTATATTACACATACCAAATTTCATTTTGATATCTTAAAAAATAAGGTTTCGTTGACACCCTGTATAGGGTGGTCCACAAGTAATAGGATACAGACCAACAGTAGATTCGTGAAGCCAGAATATTACGATTTACCTAAAATTATTAAGTTTTCGCAATATTTCTATGAAAATTGGCGAAACTACTTTTTTTGGGACGAGAAACAATAATCCGTTCTCAATTTTAATGTAGCTTTTAAAATAACTTATTTTTGCTACACCTAATACCTCAAAAATACTTCAATTTTTTGTACCTAAAGTTAGGGCAGATCTAAAAAACAATTTCCTCATCTTTTCGGTATAAAAAAGATATACCATGTATTTCAATGTCTCTAAAGTTCACCGTTTTCAAGATATTTGCGATTGAAGTAATTTTACTTTAAAAAATTCCTCCTCAAAAATTTGAGTTGCCCACTTTAAAATTTTGAGTTGTCCACTCTAAAATTTAGACCCGGCTACAGGCCTGATTACGGATCGTCTAGTTTACCAGTTAAAAAACAACGAATTGTATTCTGAGCGTTTCTTGTGCTCTAAACGAAAGTTCATGTGGTTGTTAAATCACAAAAAAAATAAATACCACCTAGAGCAGAGAGACTAAACCAAAGATAATGAATAAAAAATAAAAGAGATGCATCAATTGTATTGGTAAAAAATGAAATAAACATTTCTCAGACATACAATGTGATTTTTTAAAAACTCAATTGCAGCAGGCCGTATTCTGACTTAATACAGACAGTTCTAAGGTTGTTAAGACAGAATACAGCCTGCTGCAATTGTGTTTTTAAAAAATCACATTGTATATACGCCTACATCAGTTGATACGGATGATCATACAGAAGAATTCTATACGCAACTAAACATAATAATGAGGCAAACTAAGAGAAATGATGTAAATGTAATCATAGGGGATATCAATGCCAAAGTTGGAAAAGAGAGAGACTCAGATATAGTCGGTGACTATGGATTAGGGGAAAGAAACGAAAGAGGAGACCGCTTTGTTTAGTTCTGTAAAAAGAAACATTTTGTAATAACAAACACATGGTTTAAATTACCCCCTAGAAGATTATACACTTGGAGATTTCCTATGGACACACCAGAAATAGACTTTATAACTGAATTCGAAGACTTCTACGGTCAGTGTCAGTATTAACAAAACGTTTTCCGGATTGGGACCGTGTCATTGTTGAGACAGAATAACTCAACGTTTCGCCCACTTTTTCAGGAGGAAAGGGAGCACTAAAAGAGCACGGTAACTCAACGTGCCAACCACACCAGAGGCGAAACTTTCAGCAAGAGGCAGAAGGGTAACGGTAACTCAACTTGTCAACCAAGCCAGAGACGAAAGACGAGACCCTTTTGACTTTATAACTATAACTATAAACAAACGTTATCGAAATGCAATTAAGTCAATCAAAACTTATCCTGGGGCTGATATTTCATCGAATTACGTACCAATAGTCTTTAAAATAAAAGTAGAACTGAAAAAACAACATAAAGCAAAAACAGAAACGAAAATCGATATAGAGAAACTTAAAGATGGCCAAACAAAACAACAATAAACACATAAACAGGTATACCGGATGTAACAAGATCATGGTACACCCCCCTTTTTTGCTTAGTTTTCAAGATAAATGTTTGAAATTTGGAACATCCTATATACCTACTTAATAAATGTCACTTTTTGACATATTAAATGATTTTTTTCCACTTCCGGTTTCCAGGAAGTAACACTAACTTTTGATTTTCAAATGGAACACCCTACATATTAATGCATTTTTGAATTCTGCATCATTTTCTGAATGCAATGATACTACATAAGTGACATTTCAGTCTTCAATATTTATTTTAATTTAATTTTTAGTTTTCTATTTATGCCATGACTGTTCCGATTTATTCTAATTGAGCCGCGTAATACTAGAAAAATCGAAATTCAGTCGAAAATAGTAAATTATGTGATTTATGAGCAAATAAAGTTCATCCAAATGGTTTTTGGAACAAAACACAATTTTTTCAAATGTAACCATATTGGTACCGTAGTACCATTTATTGCTAGTATTATGAGGAATTTATTTATGCGCCTTATTGGATGACTAAGGAAATTCCGGAACAGATAAGGCACCCGACGAAAAAGAATATTGAGCGCATTACAAATACGGCAATATTTTGAATCTATTTCGTTATTGTTGAAGATACAACATTTACATGTTACATGCATGCTTTGTATGTTAACAAGTAACTGTTAAAACCAACATTAAAGAGGCGAAGTAATTTTTTAAGAAATCAATACTACTCTAAAAACTTAAAAAAATTATACTTATGTGTTAACCTGATATATTTGTAATTCCATTAAAAAGGGATTGCTATGTAACTGTTCTGCATTTTTCTTTTCACTTTATAAAGCTTAGGACTGGCGAAGATAGGTTAAAACCCCTAAAACGGCATTCTACACTTTTTGTTACAATAAACGTTTATTGATTGATTGATTTGTTAATAAAAATACAGAGTTGTTCAAACAGTGAAGAATATCTACCCGTATTTAAACATAAGCTAAGTATATTATATATCTTCTTAAGAATTTTTATACATGCCTACTGTAACAGTCAGCTATTGACAATTAAAGCTCGAAAACAATTGGAGAGATTGGAATTTTTCCTAACTTTTACAGGAATGCAATTAGCTTTTATAAAATATTTTCTTTCACAAAAGAGGTTTATTTTTATCAGGTGCCAATATGAGTAGATGCTAATGACTAGGGCCGAAAGTACACAACCTGCCGTCTCAGCGCTGAAACAACACGAATGACGTCATGAGCCGAAATCATACACACCGAGTTTATTATCAACAATTTATTTGTTTTACACACAAACACATTATTTGGGCATTTCTTGGATATTCTAGAAAAAATGAAATACTCAAGTTTACATCACAATTTAGTGTGCAATAAAAATAAAATTATATGGAAAAACCCGTTTGCATCGCATGTCAATTCCAAAAATACCGAATTGTGCTTTACAAACGTAAACCGATTTTTTAAAGATGCTTATAATAAATATGCTCAAAGTCCATACTAGGATGTTTACAGCAAAATATAGAATTAAGGTCAATTTCGTCGGTTAAATTAAAAGGTAAATAAACTATTGGTAGAAAGAGAAACATATGAATTAAGTATCATTTTATTTGTGTTGTTTGTAAAGGTACCCACAAGGTATTTTGTATAATTTTATATAATATTTATCAAAGGTTTAATATTATAAGTCTTCAAAACCTTATTAATATGAATCACGTTGGCGTAAACTATACATACACATGTTTTCAACTGTTTGAATTTAACATTATTGCATGTTAGTTGTGTAGTACAAAAATGTTTTATACTTATTACACGTGAAACTAAGAGTTTTGCGTCATTCCGTTTTGCATTTATTGATAGCCGTAATTTCATTTAATTTAGTTAATGAATCGTATATATTTCGTCATTAAATTAATTTATATGCGTGCGTAAGGCAAACGGTTTTCAAAATCATAGATTAAATTTAATACGTATGAATCCGTCCATTATTCTTTTAATGATTTTTACATATTTTTAATTTTTTAATTCCGTGATTATTTGGAAAAATTACCAACACACTTTTTGTGTGTACAAATTCGAGATTGCTTTGAAATTTAGGCAAGACAGATACAATTTTTCTTGATCTAGTTATCATAATGGTTTTCTACACGAAGCAGTGTCGAAAACGTTCTGAGATAGTGTAAATAAAATCTTCAGCCACTTCACATTCAGAATTCGTAGGGCAAATTGAAAGGATTCACGTTTTAACGGTAAACTTTAAAAATATGTAGACAAACTTAAGTTTAATGTGATTTATATCGGTCATCCTAAATTGTGTAAAATGTCAATATTCCTTGATTTTCTGATAAACTGTTATATCTTAAAAATAGATAAGGATTTCGTTTGGCCATTTGCTCTAAAGGAATTTGTATCTATTTATTAATCGTACATGCTTTTGTTATGGTGTTTGCTAATTGATGCTTAGAAGTGGGGGAAAGTCAGTTCGAATGGAAGAAAATTTCCTTTATATTTTCAGTTTAGTATTAGTCATTGAAGTCAGTGATAACCGAACGCATTTGTCTGTATTTTTGTGGTGTTTGCTTAACAATGGATTTAAAGGTAAGAATATTTGTTTTGTTTGCATGCAATTTTTAGATTTTTGTAGGGCGATTTTTAAACTAACCTGTTATTGCTTAAAACACCTTAGGTTTTGATAGTTTTAAACCAGCACGTGGTACTAAAAACAATCTTGAATTACTCATATCACAATGCACTTGGAAATAAATTAATTAACCTATTTAAAAATTAAATTCAACATGTATTAGTTTTAGTTGACGCTTGATAATAAACGAAAATGTCGTGCAAAATAAAACACATTCATTTAAATTTAGTTCTAATAATTTCTTCTGATAGTAAAATCAATTTGTGTATAAATATTTGTCCTGCTGATACCATTAACAAGCCAAGCCATTTTTGTTATTTGTAATAAAAGATTGATTGTGACGATAATACAGCGCCAGAACTGATTATTAATTGTGTTTATATTTAAAATTAAAATAGTTAAATTATTAAATATACCCAGTAATTTTTTATTAGTTATTACGTATGATAATAACAGCTTATCTTTATAAAGATTAAACCTGAATCATCGAATGCACACGCGTATTTTATATCTTGTGACACATTGCAGCTTTTAACAATTTCTATTAATTATATAAATTAAACGTAAGTGATATTTTCTTTTTAAAAGTTGCAAGTTTCGTTTCACTCAAAACTGCAACTTTCGAAAGTTATAAGACAAATTCTAAGAATAGTTAATCGGTTTTTAACTGGTAATACTGCTTTTTGACCAAATTTACCTGAATGGATTGTACAGATTATGGCATTAACATGGAACGTAACAATAAGAAGCTTATTGTATTATTCGTATTGGACGTTTTCATATTTGTTTGGCTATTTATCTATAACAAGAAGAAACATTAAACTTGTTGGTTCCTGAAACGATTTTTAAGGAATGCTATTTGTAGAGCTATTCAAGGCCAGGCTGTTTAATTTTCGATTCTAAATCGTCGTGTTTATTAATTATTCAACAAAAAAATCAGAAATTTAAACTAAATATTTTGCATCTGATTTTCATTTTCCCCAGTAAACAGATTATTTCAGAAAAACCTTGGAAGGATTTGTATTTACTTTATTAATTTCACATTCTAAACTGCATTTTATTACATTAGAAAAACCGTTTGCACAATTCTTGGAAAAATGCCTTAAAGAATTTCCAATTTTAACGACTGCAGAAAATCTGTTACTCATGCGTTCTTAAATTAAGTTTTAATTAGTCTTATTTAACCAACCAATCGATATTAACTGCTCGTTTGAAATTTATATTAATAAAAAGGTTTCTTTACAGGATGATTTTCTAATTTTCAACTTTAACATAAAGAAAAGGCGCCCGTCCATTATAACACCCATGTACCGTCAAAAGCAGCAACAAAAAGAACTACGGAGGATTAATTTGAAGATGTACGAGGCCGATCTTCCAGGTCAGAAGTACGGCTCCAACAGCGAAAATGTTGCCGTTCCTGTTCTTGTTCAAAGTAATCAACAGGAGGTCCTTAACAAAATAAAGGAAGAATCTACAGCTTCTGAATGGAAACCGAGAAAGAAACGTTACTCTATCTTGGCTCCTTTACGTCGCAGGAAAGGGCAAGGGCAACGAGAAGAGATTATGGAAATTAGTATTAAAAAACAAAGGAAAATTTACGAGAATAAAAAGGACGATGCAACTTTATGTAAATTGACATTGATTAGGAACATGTTAAGACAGTTAGAGTGTGAGAGTGCGTGCTGAGTGTAATATAATGTAGAAACAGAGTGATATTTATTTGTTAGTGACTAATGACAATTTACGGTTTAAGACAAAGCAATCGAATGTGATCGAAGCAGACAAATTAGTGTCTTTAATTATTAACAGTGATTTAATATCATAGTTTTAAGTCGTGTTAAGTGCCGATAAATCAAAAGACTGCGAATCTACCTGGATGTACTTTCTGACTATCATTGCATTGTATAATATTTTTAATTTTTGTAATGAATTCTATTTAATTTTGTTTATGTAATATATAAGAATATGAAATCGTTGCATTATTATTGTTTATATACCTACCACCTTTCTGTAGTAATTAGTGGAAAGTATTAACTACACTGTCGATATTTTACATTAAAAATTGCAGTTATAATATTATCTAAGAAAATTAAACGTTAAATATTGCAATTATTATAATATAATACATTAAACAAATTTAAATCAAATACAAGTTGTAGTCTCTAAAAATCTTGAACCAAAGTCTGAAGTTTTCAGAGGTTTTACATCAAAATATAATTGCCTGCATGTTTAGGAATTTTAAGAATTGTTAGAAGTTGTGAATTAGTTTTAGAAATTAAAATCACAATTCTAAAAGAGATTTAAGAACGCAGGTGGAAATTTGGGATTCTTAGAACTTGTTGTTTGCGCTTTAAATTTTCCCAGTTTGAAAAATTATAAAATTGTTATTAAATATTTAAGCTCAAATTTTCAAAATATTACTTAAAATTATGGTTGTTTGTTTGAACAATAACAGAAGTTTATTCATTAAAGGTTGGAAAACACAGTAAAAAAATTGATCAGTTTGAAAGCGCACATCTATAATTATTTTTCTGTTAAATTTCAATTCGCAATTTACAATTTTACAAAAACACCAGGTTTGCGACATATTAATTTGAAATTAATCCATAAGTTAAAGGTTTAAGAGACTAATTTCAAAAATTGAAAGAGATATGAACAAATTTTATTATTTAAGTCGTGGGTGGAAAGACACTATTGTTTTTTTCGTTTAGGAATAGCTAATCCACAGTTAACAAAACCAAGAACAAACAAGTAGTAGCATAACCATTACATTAGTTATTTAAATTGGCATTATTAACAGAACGTCTTCCGGGTTGGGACCGAAGAACTCAACGTTTCGCCCCCTTTTTTAAGGCGCTTCATCAGGAGTAAAAGGGAGCACTAAAAGAACACGGTAACTCAACGTGTCAACCACGACGCCAGAGTTGAAACCCTTCCCTTTTATTCCTGTTGAAGCCCCTTAAAAAAGTGGACGAAACGTTAAGTTCTTCTGTCTCAACAATCACACGGCCCGAACCCGGAAGACGTTCTGTTAATACTAACACTGACCAAGGAAGTCTTCGAATTCAAATTGGGATTAATTTCCTTTCTGTTATTATATCTGGTCTTCGATCTTCTTTTTGTATGTGAATTTTAAGATACTTTGCTATTTATTTTTGTGAATTACTTGCAATAGTTATCGATTATTTATGATGTAAAGTTTAGTGCTTTCTTTACACTAAATCTAACCGTAGATATAAAACGAAAACAAAAAAAATGAAAATAAGAAATTTCCCCATTTATCCTAATATCAGTGTATCAAGATAATAGGATAAATGGGGAAATTTCTTATTTATTATATTTTAGTCAAATAAAAACCAGGGCCACCGTTTGTTAATGGATTATTTGTCTCACCTATGACCAATGACAGTATTGTGTCACTTTAGTGTTGTTTAAGTACTACTGTACCAACAGTCATATATTCAAAGTTTAAATAATATCGTAGTGAATTTATCAACTGAAAAATTAAAAAAGAATTGAAAGAAAAAGAAAAAAGTATACTTTAATTTTAGTTATTGAGCCTTCAAAATCTGTCTTTTATTGGCTTTAAGGTCTTTTATTCCCTTAACATGAAATCCTTACGATTCACTAAGTATTGACGACAACATACAAGGAGCATTGGCTCTAAAAACCCTAACGTCACAAAACAAACGCCTTGAGCAAAGCTGAATTAAAAATAATAAAGGCTCTTCAATGCTTTTGGTAGATACTTTGGTTTTGTTTGAACCCAATTTTCTCGTGTTTAATTTAAAAAGAAATGCATTGATGTTTGATGTCTATTATAAAACCGTAGACAAACAAAAATCTTTTCGAAATAGTCTTTAAAAAAAAACATTTGAGGTCTCCAATTTAAAGTTTCGCGAGCCTTACCCTTTTTGAAATAATGCCGAATAAATAATCCTGAAACCATGCGTATTAAAAGTCTTAAAAGGCTATCATTAATTTATGAAGCCTTGATAAGTCTTAAAATAGCCTTCAATCTTTTTTGACGGCTTTTACGAGGTAAATGCCTGATTTGGCTAAGATAATCTCACAAAGAGGTACAGAATAACAGAACCAACAATTCGGTAGGGTCTGAAGCCTTGAAATCTTCAAAAATATGCTTTACGTAAAATTGTTGGCTTCGTTAAGTACCGTACATACGTAATTATGTAAAAATGCGTCACCGGCTTATCGGATAAGGATACAACCAATCACAGCCCCTATTTCGACCTCGTGGTTGTCCAGCACGTGGGTTTGTTTTGGGGATTTGCACGCTTTCCGTGAACAGACTTTATAAGCTTTTTTGTTATTTTTCAAACTAATATAAAATCAAACAAGCTAAATAGCTAGCTTAAAATAAGCTGAGTTGGCAACACTGTCTGGAGCTCTGAAAAGAAAACAACAAGCCTTTTATAAGATAAATAATTAGAGATTGTAGGATTTTCAAAAATGTAAATACAAACGATCAACTTGCAAAAGATAAAAATTTAGAAATAGCATTAATTATGAAAAATTAAATGCAGTCTTTAAGAATGTTAGAAACTTTAGTTTTTTTAGAAAACGTAAGATTTTAAGTTTCATTTTAAAGTGAACTCATATTGCTATGGAAGTGTATGGTTTGATAAGCCAAGTGTTTTTAAACACATTTGCACCTCGAATATTTCTGACTTGATTAAATTTCGACATGCTGGTTCTTGCTTAGATTAAGCCTGATAATCTTACATCTAAATACCATGTAAAAATATATAATTTTATAGAACTATATATGATAATATCCAACAAATTTAATGTAAATAATTGCCACAGATTTTTATTTGTATTAAAAAAACTTTTTCGTAGCCTACGAAAATTGTTTATTTATTACTAATCATACCTAAACGACCTGTAAATATATTTATTTGGAGATAAGTAAAGGCCTTAAAACAGTTCTTAATGATTAAATATTTTTTTACGAATCGGTAAAAAGGCGTTCTAAAATGTCATTTATAAAATATTCCTTCGAGGATAAGTGTAGAGATAATGCAGGATAGCTCAATAAAAAAAGTTGTTTAAAGTATAAGATTTTTCAAAAGTAGGTTCATTTTGAAGTAGATACAACATTTGTAAGAATTAACATATATACAAAATAAAAACACATTTAATTTATACACATAAAGATATGGGGTTTACTGGATTCAGTTTAAATGTTGAATATGTCCGCCATTTTGTTCTTCAACAAGCAACAATCTTTCTTCTATGTTGTGAACGGCATTTTTTATTAGCAGCAGATTTTTGGCTGTGGGGTTATTTAAAAGAACGAGTTTTTTTAACTAATCCCACGACTATCGACGAACTAAAATATGCCATTTCGCAAGAAATTGAAAATATTCCAGGAGATATAATAGAAAATGCTGTTCACAACATAGAAGAAAGGTTGTTGCTTGTTGAAGTACAAAATGGCGGACATATTCAACATTTAAGCTGAATCCAGTAAACCCCATATCTTTATGAGTATAAATGTGTTTTTATTTTGTATATTATATGTTAATTCTTACAAATGTTATATTCACTTTAAATAATCTTATATTATTATTAACCTTACCAATACATGCAGTAAATTATACACAAATAATTAAAACGATATAATTTTCATTTTTTCAAAGAGGTATAACTGAGAAACTAAACGAATAACGCTTTCCTAACAAAACCACGGAACTACACATATTAATTAAAATTGTTAAAATTCAGAAGATTATCGCAGTCGTCCGATGCCGAATCTGTGATATTTAGCGATAAATAAAATTCTAATTATTAAACTAAAACAAATGGGCTAATATTTCAAATGGAAAAGCTTTATTAATAATTTAAGAATTGTTAAAATTTTAAAAAGGTGGAAGGAAAGTTGGGTATCATTCTCACAACACCTTAAAATAGAAAGAAAAGCACTAACTAAACGGGCCTCTGGACTAATAGAAGATGAAAAAGAAGAAGAACAATTTTATAAATGTCTCACAATTTAAAAAAATAGAAAAGCTTAAATCCTGTTGCATGATCTACGTTAACTTTAATTTTTCTTTATATCTGATATTATGTTATTTTATACAGAAGCAACTAATTCCAAGCAGAATTAAAGTAAAAACCTAAAAACGAATAATTTCTTTGTCAGAATTTCACTTTCTCTTTTGTAAAACATGCGTTTTCTAGGAATTTAAGGAATGCGCTACCCGCGTTAATGGGTTGATAAGTCTCCCCATTAACGGATCGTCCAATAGGAAAGCGTGATTAATAGTAAATATTTGCAATACAACTAATAACAGGTTAAATCATTTTTGACAATATTTTCAGTTTGATTTTAATCTTCGAAGTCGTAACACGTGTTTGCAAGTTCAAAGTTTAAAATAGTTATTCATTTCGAACGTCACCACTGCTCTTAGTTATTGTATTAAAGGTAAGTGCACTTGTATTACATTTTTTAAGTCCTACATTTGATAGAATATTGTGGAAAAATTATTTGATTACATAAATTTTGTACAAGCGTTTAATTACACGGTTTAATGTTGTTACAGGATTTAACTGAAGATATGGCTCCATACAATAAA
Source organism: Melanotus villosus (assembly GCA_963082815.1). Taxonomy (NCBI): domain Eukaryota; kingdom Metazoa; phylum Arthropoda; class Insecta; order Coleoptera; family Elateridae; genus Melanotus; species Melanotus villosus. The sequence goes on from OY720421.1 coordinate 13,455,317, forward strand.
AAGCACGAAGAAAAGATACATTTCTTGGAAATCAGCATTAGAAAAAGAAATGACATGAAGAATTCCAGTGAAGATTTGTACAAATTAACATTGGTTAAGAACACCATAAACATTATACGTAAACAGCATACAGAAGAAATGGCGGAATTAGAAGCAAGGAAAAAAGCTTGTTACAATAGATTACGTACTAACAATTAATTTATATTATTTTGGATTACCAAAGAATAAAACGGTAGAAGTAGTTTTATAGTTTGTAAGTTAAATACAGTTCCTTTTTTTGTAAATAGCTTTATTATTTATTTTAAGTTTGTACATCATTGCTATTTTATAGTTAATTCTCAGTAACTAAAGCGAAATTTTTGTGATAGAGCTAAGATTATTGTAACTTAATTCCTAATACTGGTTGTGATATTTGTACTGTATTTCAAGAATGAAACAATAAAAATAAAAAGTAATAAACTTCTAAACACGCCAGCATTTTGCTGCCAGTCCTAAGCCTGGATTAAGTGTGAAGGGAAGTCTTTTTTTTACCATATTTCTCTCAAAATTTATACAGTTAAAGGTTGGTACATCAAGAACTACTTCAATAGATTTATTGTCTCCTAAGACTAACTGTAATATTTTACTGCGCTGCTGCTTTGTTTACCTCTTAAGTTAACAACATTTTTAGAATGAAAGCTTTGGGCTAAAGGGTTAATTAAGTATTTTACTAAATGAAACAGCAGGCCGTCCAAGTAACACAGGTTTTATAAAATGTTAAACTCCCACATCATGAGTGTTCGTTCAGTTTTCAAATTTTATTTATACGAAGGTTTAATAATGAAGTGTGACATAATAACCTTTAGCACACGACGCCCTTGAAAGGTCAAAGTATACAAAAAGGTCTGTCCAACTTGAACAATTTGCAAAATACTCTAATCAAGTATTTCTTGTATCCTGCAACGCTTGGCGATTAAATTTTAATTACCGATAAAACAAAACATCGCCCTCAACCGAGTAAACCGAAGTGCTCCGACCATTTTCAGTTCATGCATGAATTTTCCGGATAATAAATGATAGCAGTCAGAGTCCGTCTTTATCCGAAATGTCTCGTCTCAGTCGCACCCACGGGCACAATCTGGAAGGGTCGTGGTTGTTATAGAAACACCCGTAATGAGGTTTCGGAAGCTCCTCACACTCCGCCTTTGAAATACACCATCTGCACTCTGCGGACACGCTTACGGAGTAACTTCCAACTTTTGAAAAGTCACAAATATGTTAATATCTCTTTGACTTTTATCTCTCGGTTTACTACAGCGCTACCCTTATCGTCGATACAATTACGGGTCTTTAACTTTGTAATCGCCGGAGTCGATTACCAAACAATTCGTTAATGAGAATAACAGAGCTGAGAAATTAGAAAGGTCCCTTCGCAGCAAATTGAAAAGATTTTCCAACGTTAATTCGCTAGGATTGCGATGCTATGACGCGGCGATGATATATAAGGGTAGCTTTCCTTTATAGATACGAACCTACATGTAATTGTACATCTTTATGAAGGTCCTTTCTATTCTCCTCTACTTCCATTTGTATTTTTGACGTTAAAGGTACTATTCACCTCCATCAGCTTTTCAGGGTGTTTTCTTCATTACTGATTAATTTAATTATTCCACTAATTCCCCTGTTTGTTCTATGCGGTCTTCACAAGAACCAGCAGAAAATTAGTATTTTATAAAATAATCAAAATGTAATAAGTATAATCGTTTTAGAAACGATGGAATTCCCTTTCGTTCCGGAGTAGTTAGTGAATCTTGGAGGTAAGTTTTTAACTAAAATATTCTAAAAAGCGAAAATTGTTCAAGATGGGAGTTTAAATGGGAATTAAAAATTAGCAGCTATATGTAGGCATTCTGTGAATCTTAAAGCGTTGTAAAAGCACGACTTTATATCGGTAACCTGTAGCCCAAGGGTGCATGCGGAATGAACCGTCAGTCCCTTTCCACAGACGGAAGCTATTGTATTCCTCGGCTTCTTGTCATCTCCAAGGCATATCCTCTAAAATTACGGGTGTTGCGAATCTCAAGTATTAGCAGCAGTTTTATGCTACCGTAAAGTGTTTATATAAACGTAATGCACTTGTTCGTGAAAATTAATGCAAATTTTAATCGCACAAATACTGATAATTCTATTTCGAAGATACTGTTGTTGCAACCCCTTACTTGTTTTGAATAGACAAGTTGACAACGCACATGATATTTTCCACTGATAACGACGTATTATGGAATGTCACGTGTGTTGCCTACTCAGAAACAATAAAAAGTTTCTTTGCCAAAAGCTACATATAAAATGTTTTGATCACCGTTAATAATGTAGGGCATTTAATCTGAAGTTAGCGATTCTCACAATGCACGTAATAATCCTGATTATATTCCTAAAAGCTAAAAACGTGACCATACCCTTGTTATTGTCCCGTAATAATAAAACCTAACTAGCTGTTCACAAAATAGGGTTTAAAACAGTGTAGAGTAGTTAATAATGTTGTTGGAAGTTCTTAAATTACGAAAGTATCGATTACACGAGTGCACATTACACAGGTTTGCTTCAAAGTTTATGACGGTTAAGTTGAAGATTTAGCATACCTACAAATATTTACAAAGGTTGGTTGGTCGGTGGTATATTGTGTTTAATTTAATTTACTGCCAAGTGTATTAGTTCAAGCTAAACCCACGTACGAACAGCAATGCCACTAATCGCAGAGCAAAAGCAAATTGTTAGCAGAGTTTAGCACGTTTTAACAATCCACAATAAGTTTAACAACATTTTATACCGCCATTTTTTTTGACAGTTTTAAATTTTTTTTCAGGAGTAACTTTAACAAATTTGGCAGCGCTTTTTTGCAAGGAAAAACACGATACCAATTATAGTGGATTCATAAAAATCGGGTTATGTTTATGGCTAGTCATTTTGATAAAAAGATTCAAAAGTTCATTGAAAAAAAAAATTGGTACAGTTTATTTAACATTGCGCTTCTCCCAACTGGTATTCTACTTCGGTTCTTAGGCACGTGTCTGGTATTCTAGAATTACGCAAATGGAACAGGATCGAAACTAACGAAGATAACATAGAACCATTCAAAATGGAAAACCTGGAAGACGCAGCAAGAAGGGTAAGGGATAACAAGGCTCCAGGACAGCACCAAATCCCAACAGTTATCGTTAAGCAAGTCATGAACAATGAATATAGAAAAGGATAATATCGTGTAAAGTATGGAAAGCGGTAAGTCTGGTATTGATAAAAAATCCCAAGAAGACAGGGGAAACAGGAGATAAATATAGTCCCTTAAGTCTGCTAAACGTAATGGCAATGGCAAAAGTATATGAACAAATGATTGCAAAACGATTAAAAAACGAAATCGTGGAAAAGCTCTCTTCCAATCAATATGGCTTGAGAACAGTAAAGTCTACTATTCAAGCTATGGATAAGATTAAGAAAATAGTAGATATTAGGTGCTTTCTTCTTGCAAAGCGCCTCAATTTGATACCATCTCATCTGAAGTGAGAAACGTGATATGAGCGAGGTGCGAAAAGAAGCTCAGTTAACTCAGTTGCCAAAAAGATCCCTAATATTTGACATTTCGAATTATTAGCATTCCAAACCTAACTTAACATTCTAACAATTGTTTACGTTTTCTTGATGTGTATGTAAATAAACAAGAGATACAATTATTATGGAGGCTGCAATATTAGAAGAAAATCTATTAGTAATATAAAAATACATTTTAACATAAAAAACTTAATAATACATAAACCATATACTTATTTTCCCCACTCTAAATGAGTTTTCCACTTCATTTTGAACAACGTTTCGAGCTTGTGCTTGATCGGTAAGGGGGGAGGTAACGTACTCAAATTGAGATTGTTAAAAAGAACTTCATTAGGTGAAATCGACTCAACTGGAGTTGAGATTTATGGTAAAAAGAAAGCGCCTAATAACAAAAGAAAAGCAAGCATATATGCGTGGCTATTAGGGTTATTTTCGCTTGATAGCGTCACTGGCCAACGGCACTGGGCCTTCAGCAGATACCTGCTGGCCAACGAAGAGACCAGAGGACAAAGAAAGTGACCCGGAATCTTTTCTGTTTTAAAGAGGGTGTACTGGATATGGCTTGTTCGATTCAACCCCAAGAGGAAGGGAATTTATGTATAGTTTGTCCGTTTGGGTCCGCAATTTCTACTTAACTTCTTAGTTATTATAACAGGCAGTAGGAGTGTTGTGATAGGTTGGAAGTTGCGGGTCCTGCCATAAACACCCTACCAGGGACTGCTTTGGACTGTTCACCCAAAATATTTTAACGTTTTATAAACGAGTTCTTTTGTAGCTTTTGTAGTTGCAGAATTTTTCGAGTCCGGCCTAGTACAAATGAATTATGATAGTTGTATTTGCACCTCATAATCCACCACTAAGTTGTGGAATGGTTCTAGCTATAGTGCGGACCTGAACGAACAGATACAATGGAATAAGATTTAGAGCGGTCGTATATACCACAACAAACTTGGGAAGAATGGGCAAGAAACAAAATTATGATAAAGAGGGAAATCAACCGCATACTCGTTCGTATACGACTCAATAGAAGAATCAGATAACGAGGGAATAGAAGTAGAGGAAGAATACAGAGTGTGTCAAAAGTAACTAATACTGCCTGCAACTTTTTAATTTGAAGAGTTGCAAGAAAAAGTTGCCTACGAAAGTTTTTGGGCTAATTTCGGCGCATACAATGGCGTTTTTATTTTGTTAGTATCTTTTTTTGTTTGGTTGCTATGGTAACCAACTTTGTTTATTTAAATGGCAATCATATGTTTTCTTAACATATTTAAAAAGTACAAGTTTTTTTCTATTCACCTATGCCATTATATCGTACGTTGAATACTACTAAATGCTACATTACGAAAAAATGTGAACTGATTTGCAGTAATATTAATCAGTTACTTAAATGATATCAAGTATTTAGATATCAACTTTGATCAGATACATTTTGAAAAATTGGCAACTAAAGAAAGAAATGCCATGAGAACAAAGTATTATTCATTTTCTCGAGGTGTTTGGCGAAGTTTGTTTTTTTTTGTTTTTTTTTTGTTTTTTCCTAAAGTTCGATGTAATAGCACGGGCGAATAGAAAAAACCTATACTTTCTAAATATGTTAAGAAAACATATGGTTACCATTTAAATAAACAATAAACAAAATAAACAAAGTTCGGGAAATATTGCAGTTGCTGAATTAAAGAACAAAATAGAAGAAAAGGGGCTCGAAATAGTCGAAGAAAAAACTTTTAAAGAATTGCGGAGGAAGAAAGACAAAATAAATTAAAACAACAGTGGGCAACACAGAAATAAGAACCAAAGCAGCTATAAAATACTTGGGAGTATGGTTTGACCATAACCTTCAAATGAAAGAACATGTAAAGGCTGTAACACTAAAGGCGGAAAAATCGATTTCAGCACTAATACAGCTTTTGTCGAATATAAACGGCCCCCCAGCATTGAAGAGGAGAATTTTGAGCACGGTGGCCCATTCCACAATACTATACGGAGCACAAATCTGGGGAGAAGGTATCAGGCAGGAAAAATACAAGCAAATTACCTTAAAAATAGCTTCTCCACGGAAGCTATACAACCTAGAGCTTCAATAATACCGATACAACTACAGATACAACAAAGAGAACTCTCATTCGGCAAAGATAAAAGTACGAAACAAGAAGCACGTAATATGATAATAGAGAAGTGGAATGAGAAATGGAGCATGGAAACGAGCAAGGTCAATTGGACCAAGAGATTAATCAACAACCTACCAGGATGGATAAACACAAAACACGGGCAGACAAACTATTATACGACTGGTTGCTACCAATCTTATTTGGAAAGATTTAAAATAATCAATGGAGACCAATGTAAATATTGTCAAGAAGCAGGCAGACACTCCGGAGCACACATTCTATAAGTGCAGCAGATGGCTAACAAAAGAAGTAAGGACTGAAATACAGTTAGGAGAAGAAATTACAACAGAAAATATAATAGCGCGTATGCTACAGAGTCTACAAAAATGGAAAGTGATACAGGGTTATGTTAGAACTATTCTAGAAAGAAAAGAGGCGGCTGAAAGAACTGAAGAACTACAAAATGAAGAACAAAGAAACAAGAAGAAAAATAAAAAATGAAGAAAATGGGAAAGCAGACTGGGAAAGAAACTATTTGAAAGAGGAGGGGTTTTAGTCGGAGGCGCCTGCGTCAACTTCCCAGGTGTATCCGACACGCCCTGGGAGATCTATCCAGGGTGTTTTTCGAAGATTTTCCCTCCTCAAACGCACTCTAGAATATAGTTTTCTTGGGACGCTGAGCAGGGAAACTCTTCTGTAGTCGTCACATGTTTTTGTATATCGATATAATCACTGCTATTTCCCATTCTTATGGGATTCGCTTTGTTCTCCATGCCTTGTTACATATTTTTAACATGTAATTTGATCATTTCCGAGAAATTCCGTCGTATCCTACTGCTCTCCGGATTTTTGTCTTCTTTGTGGCTGCTTGCAGTTCTGCCATATTTTACCTGTCTTCATCAGTACCTACTGACCTCTCGTCTTCATCGTCCTTTTCCTCTAGTCCTTCTTCCTCTCGTATTTGTCGTTGGTCGTTGTTTGCATTGAGTAGATTAGAAAAGTGTTCTATCAGAAGCGTCCCTCCTTCAAAATTTATACATTTAATTGCGGATTCTTTTGTTTTTCTTAGGTTCTTTAGTATTTTGTAAAATAATGTTTAGTTATTTCTGCTGTTTGTTTCCATAATGTTCCCGAATGTTTCCCATGTTCGGTTTTTTGCAGCCTTTCCTGCTTCTCTGACTATAGTTCTTTGTACCTTGTCATTTTCATAGTCTTCTTTTAATTGGCTGTTCTTTTAGTTCCTGGGTTCACCATGCTGTCCTCTTCTTATTTACTCTTGTTCTTTTGTGCCGAATACCTTAGTGGTTGCTTCTATGATTATTCTTTTGAATGTGCTCCAGGTTTTCTTCATTTGTTGAATGCTCATTATTAAATTTCTGTCTAACTAAAGGGTTTTCCAATTAGCGCGTCAGAACTTTCAACTGAGACACATAAGCTACAAGTGATAATCCTTTAATCTTTATTTTATTTTGAAGAACCTGTCATTATGTTTTAAAAATAATATCCTTTAAATGTCCTCCTCGACTTCGTCTGATTGAATGCATTCTGGAGGCCCAATTTGCGACTACTCTTTCACACATATCGCGTGGTATATTTGTAATGGTGCGTTGAATGTTCCGTTTAAGGTCGGGAATTGTTTGTGGCTTATTTTTGTAAACCAGAGATAAATAAAACAATTGTCTGACGAGATGTGTGACATGTCGCTCCGTCTTGTTAAAAAAAAAACATTGTTTATGTCGACATTTCTCAGTTCAGGCCAATATGCTAACTGAATACTGGGCCGCCAGAATGCATCCAATCAGACGAAGTCGAGGAGGACATTTAAACAATATTATTTTTAAAACATAAGAACATCGATTGTTCTTCAAAATAAAATAAAGATTAAAGGATTATCACTTGTAGTTATTATTGTGTATCATTTGAAAGTTCTGACGCGCTAATTGAAACACCCTTTAGTTCTGTGAATTAGATTCTGCTATCTTCCTCTTTGAGTTTATAGATTTTCACCACCTTTTTCTTGAGGGACTATCCCCGGGCGTATGGTTCTTCCACCGCCCAGGAGCGCTGGACAAGCACTGTATACCAGCTAAAACACCTCCTCAGTATCCGTACATCCTGGCGGAACTACCTGTTCAATGTTACTTCGCCAGGTGCACTCCCATATTTATCTTTCTTGTTGTTCGTGCTTCTTTGTACTTATTACATTTACTATCGCCGTTTTAATGAGATTCCATGTCTATTCACTTGATAGGATGATGTTTTCAGGTGTTATGGTTTCACCTACTACGTTATTAGTGGGGCTGTGATTTCAGCCAATCTTTGACAGTCAAAAACTGTATTTTGCAAAACACCCGTGTCCTGAGAGGAACTGTGTTAGCCAGTACCCTACTCCTCCGTGTTTCTTGGTATACCAGGTTATTAATCTGGGTATTAATGCCTTGATCCACTGGGCATTGGTTGTTTCATATTTCCACAGCTCCTCCCAGGCTTGGAGAGTTCTCTCTCTAGCTTATTTCTTTCTCTCCCTTTTGTTTTCTTCTCCTTCGGATGATCGCTTAAACCTGTTCAACTCTTTTCTGTAGAAAATTCTTCGTTGCTCCCTTGTGGCTCTTGTTAGTATCAGTAAGTGGTGGTCGCCTATTTCCGCACTTCTTTTAACTCTGTGGTCCTGTTTGTGTTTATATTTGTCTTTTTCACTATAAAATAGTCTATTATCGACCTTTCCTTTCTGCCTTCTTCGCATCTTGTATATGTATGTATGTCTTTGTGCTGGAATTATGATGCGGATTTAGACCGAACAGAGGAACCTAAGACGCGATATTTACCATCAGACAGATCTCTGAGAAAGTCACTTAGTACCAAAAGGAAGCGCACATTCGCTTCCTAGACCTGAAGCAAGCATTCGCTAGAGTGCCAAGAAATAAAATATTTACGGTCCTAAAGAAACGAAATGTCAGCGCTGGTCAAAGAGCAGAAATCAAAAGTTTTTACCGGAACTCTCAAAATATAGTCAGAACTGCCATGAAGAATCACAAGCAGACATCTTATCCCCATACCTATTTATCATGATTATGGATGACATCGCTAAAACATGCAGGCAGAAAACTAAAGGTCTAAGAGTTGACCACTGGATGATGAAACCGGTAATATTCTCAGAAATGTCGTATACTGACGATGCAGTACTACTAGCAAACAAAGAGTCGGACATCCAGTAAAACCTAAATATTTGGAAACAAGAAATGGAGAATAGAGGAATGATAGTAAACAAGCCCATGAGGGGTTGCTAGTCCCCCATCGGGCGCCCCCCCCCTGATGGCGGATCGGGGAATGCTAACCAGATATGGTGGGTACCGGAGAAATAAAGTATCCGGGGCGGACCAAAACCTAGCAGGCATTGGGAAGCAGCAATTGCCAGGACTAGATTAAGGTGGAGAAGAAGGATTTTGGTACAGTTTAACATTAGACAGTCATACTGATTTAATCGGCTATGATACTTCGATGCAGGAAGCAACGGGAACCTACTGCATTAATCTCCATAGTAAATTCATCGTGGCTAACGAAATCGAAAGATAGCAATGATGATCGATAATCTTCGCCTAGAATAAGAAGAATAAACAAGGAAAAAATGGAAACCATGACCATTGCTAGAGAAGCAAAAACTCACGTAATATACATCGACGACTACAAATTAAAACAGGTCCCAAACTTAAAATATTTAGGCTCGGTAATCACACAGAATTGACGAAGAAATACAACAGATAGGCAGCCACTGGAAGACTATAAACTATATCGAGCCATAAATAAGCCTTTCATCTCCCAGAAAGAGATAAGTTAAGAGACCAATCACAATTACAAGCAATGGCGATGAGATATTTGAGAAGAGTTGAAAACAAATTGAAGAAATACGAAGTCCAAACTGCGATGGTTCGGCCACATTACTAGGATGGACTAAATAAGGCTCCAGATGCTAGCATGGAAAATCAAAGGAGAAGGGAACTTTAATTTCAAAATCAATAGACACCACATAAGATGTAGATGTAGAAGAACAGATGTATCACCTAATATAAAAGAAGGAGAAAAAGAAAAAGAAGAAAGTTCTCAAATCCTAATTTTTCAAAATGAAATTCTCAAAGATAAAGTTAAAGCTCTATAATTTTTTAAATCTACCTCGAAGTGTGAATTCATATTCTGAAAATTCTAAATCAAATTTTGAAGATTTATGTTTCCAAATTTTCAGATCAACATCTCCAAAACTGAAAAACTGAATTCAAAATTTTGGACTTTTCAAGTCAAGCCCGAATTTTGAATTTTCAAATGAAAAGGTAGAAAAATTATGAATTTTCAAAATCGAGCCCCAAGTTGAAAATAAAGTATTAAATTGTTAAATCAAAATCTCACAAATTTAGCACAAATCTCGAGCTTTCAAGTCAATGAATAAGTTTGAATTAAAAAAGTCTCATTTTAAGTGGAATTGAATTTGAGTTCAAATTTTGTATTCAAAATCTGGAATTCTGGTTTCAAAGTTATTTCAGATTTTGGATGTCAAAAATTGAGCTTCAAATTCGAGATTTTGAACTCCAAGTTAGTGATTTGGATTTGGAGATTTAAAAATTCAAATCTGAAATTTTAGATTGTAAATTTGGCTCTGTTAACTTCAAGTTTCAGATACATATTTAAAAGTAAATTTTAATGTAAATTTCAAGGCTTTGACCATGCTGTGACTTTCAAATTTAGAATTTGGATTTGAATATTCAAATTCCAATTTGGAAATATTAAATTTCAGATTTGAGATTTAGAATTTCAAATACACGATTTTTAATTTTAAATCCCGCTTTCACAGGGGCGGTCCCAGCTAAAAATTTTGGGGGGGGGTCAAAAATGAAAAAGTGAAGAGGCGAAATTGTTTTTCCAAAAGAAGATTTTCTAGATTTTCCTACAAATAACAAAACCACCACCAATAATACAAAACCTCACGCACAATGTAAGCAAAACCAGTGCCCAAACAAAGTGAAGCTAGCTAACAAAATTCTGTAAGTACTTACCATTCCGTTGCTGTTGTTGGAGATAGAGTTGGATGTCGATGTTGATAAGTTGATATAAAGTTATAAACAAATTATGTTTAAAACAATAAAACAGGGCAAAAACTGAAGACCAGGCGCAATATTGTTTATTGAAAGCCGAATGACGTGACGGGATAACCTCCTATTTTTGCGGGTTAGGTACACACGGCTTAGGTGTCAAGTGTCAAACTGTCAAATGCCATGTAAGCAGTGACCATGAAAAGTAGTAGATGGCAGCACAAAAAGTTGTTTTATAGATTTGTTACACAGTAAAAACTCACAGTAAAACTAATTAACTTTATTTTCGATAATTGACAGACTTGTTGTTAGCAACCGTAACCCAGATAGCAATAATAATGAATTATATAGAAGCTGGGATCCCTACAGTTTTGTATGCCTATTGTAATGTAGAAAGAAACTTTTTATAAAATTTAAAAAATAAAGATATTTTTTAATAAAATATTTTTTTTGGAAGATGGTTTGGGGGGGGGGTCATGACCCCCGTGACCCCCCACTGAGACCCCCCTGCGCTTTCAATATACCTCTGAATCCCTTACAGATGTGTTTATTTAACAAAGTCTGTAAATTTAGAATCAGAAATAATTTGAAAGCTTAAATTTAGATATCTTTAATTCAGATTCGGAGTAGAAATATTTAGTCAAATTTTGTATTAAAAATTTCCAAGTTTCGATTCAAATTTACTTCAGATTTTCAATGCCAATATCGAGCTTTTGAATTTTATTTTGAAGATTTCGAATTTCAAATTTAGATTAGAAATTTATAAAATTGAAATTCGACGCGAAATTCCAGGTTTATAATTTCAAATCTGAGATTCTGAATTCCAAACTGTTCATGTTGAACCCCAAATTTCAGTTATTTGAATTCCAAATTCCACGGTTTAAATGCAAAATTCAAAATTTTTCAATTCTGAATTTAGAAGTCCAATTTTGCAAGATCAAATTTATGGTTTAGGACTCCATATCTGAGGTTTTTAATACACTCCTTAACCCTTAACCCCTTAAAGATGTATTTTCAAAATCAAATTTAAAAATTTGGAGAGAGGAACAATTTTTATATTTAAACTTATATCTTTTAAATGTAAATTTGAAGTAGAAATATTTAAAATTTAAAAAAGCCTTAAATAATGAATTTGAGTTCAAATTTTTTATTCAAAATCTAGAATTGCGAATCAAAAATTATTACAGATTTTCATTATTAATATTAAATTCGAGGCTTTCAAGAATTTCAAACTAGAAATTTTGAAATTTAAATTCGAGGGTTACAATTTCCAATTTGAGATTTTGGATTCCAAATTGGGTATGGTGGACGTCCAATTCAGATATCTGAATTCCAAATTCCAGATTTTCATTGTAAAATTTAAAGCTTTGATTTTCCAACTCTTTTATACTTATTTCAAATCTGAGGTTTTTAATTTCAGCCTCGTTTTGAACATGCTTCTCGTATCCCTCAAATATGTGTTTTCTAAATCAAATTTCGACATTTTTAATCTAGATTCGAAGCAGAACTGCATAAAATTGAAGACGAATTTTAAATACTGCGTTTGTTTGCATTCAAATGTTGCTTCGAAGTTCCTTATTTGGATTGAAAATTATTTCAGATTTTAAATATGAAAGTTGAGGCTTTGAATTTCAAATTTAATGTGTAAAATTTAAAATATGAGCTTTTAAATTCCAAGTTAGGACTTATTTAAACAATTTGAAAAACAAAGTTTTTAGTACGCTTGCGCCACCTCTTAGATAGTAACTATACTAAGGTGTTGTCTCGACCAAGGCCCGCCAATATTAATTCAGCGGGCCTTGGTCTTGACATGCAACAATATTACAGAATTCTGTAAAATGCCTTGCAAATTATTTAATTTTTAAATGGGTTTAAAAATAGAAAACTCTTAAGATAGTCGAGTTATCAACTTAAATCAACCAATCCCATTTAGCCACACAAAACCACAACAGAATCAGCCGGTTAAAATGCCAACCAGCTGTTTAAACACATGGCCTGACGTGGTTTTCGAACTTCTGTATACGTGTGTGTCGAAGTGATACATACATGTACTAAAAATAGGTTTTTGAGAAAAATAGTTGTTGATAAGACACCGGTAAGTTAGAACCACTTATATGTGAGAACGCAAATGAGTGAAAAAGATTAATTTTCATTTTCTGACTTGTAAGAAAATCTTAACCTATCTTTTTTCGCATTCGTGTGTAGTTATCGTATTTTTTGTTTTAGCATCACCATGAACTTGGTATCTGTAATTTTATTGGCTAGCGCAAGTTTTCTAGCCGTATCATACGTTAATGGAGTTGCTGTAATGTCAGTAGATTTAGGATCAGAATGGATGAAAATAGGCATCGTATCACCTGGTGTGCCCATGGAAATAGTTTTAAATAAAGAATCGAAACGGAAGACTCCAGCAGTAGTAAGTTTTCGAGACAACGTAAGAACATTCGGTGAAGATGCTCAAACGATAGGAATACGATTTCCAAAAAATAGTTACTCTTATTTAATAGACTTGTTAGCGAAAGATATTAATCATCCCATAGTTAAACTATATCAAAAGCGATTTCCTTATTATGATATTGTAGAGGACACGGAACGAGGTACAATTTTATTTAAACACGATGAAGAAACTTTATATAGCCCTGAAGAATTAATTGCGCAGTTACTAAGCCGCGCTAAAGAATTTGCAGAACAAAATGCGCTACAACCAATTAAAGAGTGTGTTCTCACGGTTCCTGGTTACTTCAACCAAGCTGAACGTAAAGCTTTACTTCAAGCGGCTCATTTAGCGAATCTTAAAGTTTTACAACTAATTAATGATTACACTGCAGTTGCACTTAATTACGGTATATTTAGAAGTAAAGATTTTAACGATACCACTCAGTATTTAATGTTTTACGATATGGGTGCATCTTCAACTTCCGCAACTATAGTTAGCTATCAAACAATAAAAACCAAAGAACGTGGTTACGTCGAAACTCATCCACAGTTAACCGTGTTAGGAGTGGGATATGACCGTTCACTTGGGGGTCTTGATATCCAATTAAGGCTAAGAGATTATTTAGCAGGCAAATTTAACGAAATGAAAAAGACTCCGAATGATGTTTTCAAAAACCCTCGAGCTATGGCTAAACTATTTAAAGAAGCCGGAAGACTTAAAAATGTATTATCAGCGAATGCTGATCACTTTGCACAAATTGAAGGTCTTCTCGATGATAAAGATTTTAAAGTACAGGTAACAAGGGAACAGCTTGAAAATCTTTGTGGTGATTTGTTTGATCGTGTTGCGGCTCCAGTCGAACAAGCTTTAAAAATTTCCGGATTATCTGTAGACGTTCTTAATCAAGTAGTATTATTTGGAGCTGGTACTCGAGTGCCAAAGATACAAGAAAAACTTCAGAAGATCGTGAATCAAGAATTGGGTAAAAATATTAATACAGACGAAGCAGCCACGATGGGCGCCGTCTACAAAGCTGCCGATTTAAGCACCGGTTTTCAGGTTAAGAAATTTATTACAAAAGACGGTGTTATCTTTCCAATTCAAGTAGTTTTCGAACGTGAAAACGAAGGCGCTGTAAAGCAAGTTAAAAGAACCCTATTTGGACTTATGAATCCTTATCCTCAGAAAAAAATTATTACATTTAACAAACACACCGATGACTTCAGTTTTAATGTGAATTACGCCGAACTCGATCATTTGCCCCATAATGAAATATTGAACTTGGGCGGTCTTAACTTAACAGAAATCAATTTAGAAGGTGTTGCGGATGTTATCAATAGAAATAAGGGTGATAACATCGAAGGTAAGGGAATTAAAGCTCATTTTGCGCTCGACGAATCCGGAATATTAAAACTAGTCAACGTTGAACTGGTCGTCGAAAAACTTGTACCGCCTGAAGCCGAGAAGGATGAAGAAGAAAGTCCATTTTCAAAGTTAGGTAGCACGATTAGTAAATTATTCACGGGCGAAAGCGAAATACCTGAAAAACCGGTTGAGGAAAATCAAGAAGAAAAACCCGAAGAAGCAGAAGCTCCGGAAGAAAAGGAATCTGTAGAAGGAAAGGAAACAAAGAAAAATGAAACGGCTCAAGCAAAGAATACAACAGAGAAAGCTCCTCCTAAAGAAGTAAAACCTAAGATTGTAACATTAAAGGAACCGATTAAGGCCTTCGAGAAAGTTCTTTCAATCGATAAATTGAACAAGAAGCAGATGGAAGAATCTGCCCAGAAACTAGAAAAGCTAAGTGTCGTAGACCGCGAATTAAATCGTCGAGCTAGTGCGTTAAACAACTTGGAAAGCTATGTGATTGATGCTCAGAATAAACTTGACGAAGACGAATATACGAAATCCGGAACGGAGGATGAAATAGAAAAAATACGAACGGCCTGCAGTACAGTCTCCGATTGGTTATACGAAGATGGCTCAGACGCCGATGCGGACACTTACGAAGCAAAACTAAACGAACTTAAATCTTTAACCAGAGATTTATATTCGAGAGTATTCGAACATAAAGAACGTCCGGAAGCTCTTAGTGCTTTAAAATCGATGTTAAACGGATCCCTACACTTTCTAGAATCGGCAAAGAATTTAACAAAAACAATAAACCCAGAAAAGGACATTTTCACAGACGTCGAAATTGAAACCCTCCAAAAGGTAATCAACGAAACTCAAGACTGGATATCGAATATGGTAGGCGAACAGAAGAAACTTAAAAAATCTGAACCTGTAAAATTAACCGTAAAGTTAATATCCGAAAAAATGGCTTTGTTAGATAGAGAAGTTAAATATTTAGTGAATAAGCTTAAGATTTGGAAACCGAAAAAGACTGAAAAACCGAAAGAGGATAAAAACAAGACCGCTGGAGAAAACGAAACAGATGCCAATGCTGCTGAAAAAGAAACGGTCGTTGAAGAGGAAGAAACCGTAGAAAAACCCGAAAGTACAACGGAAGAAGAACAGAAAGAAGAAGTGAAACCCACTAAACCGGTTGATGAAACCAGTGACACTCATACAGAATTATAATTTGTTTAGTGAAATTCAGCAGACTTTTTTTATCGTTTTTTACTTTCCTTCTATATTAGGTGTATAAATTTATTAAATTAATTTTTTCAAATTCATTTTGTTCAGTACCAATTGTGTAGCTAGCTAGTCATTGTGAAGCAAACTCTTTTAGTCCGTTTAATATATATTTAAATCTAACTTAAAACAAAAGTCTTTATGAAGTTCTTGTTTATATGTTCGTTCCTTTGAGTTTGTTATAAATCACTTGGTAGCAATATTTTCGAACATCTTTCTTCGTTGATAAATACGCAGTAGCAATGAATAAAATTCAAATTACGGCCACACGGTTTTTACAACTAGTTAATTCCAAATTTACCAAAGTATCGTTTGTTTTATCTGAGGCATATAAATTATATAAAGTTACAATCTAATTGAATAATTGAAAAAGTAATAATAATAGTCTAATTAAGCCTTCATCCCTTCCACCCATCCTATTCTCAGTCCCCCTTTTCTTCTTTTAGCCAGAACAGGTATTCAGTTTGTCCATCAAATTTTTAATCTCATTTCAACTTGAGCAGTAAGTTGACGATTGACTTTGTAAAAATTATATGTCCCACCATTTAGCCGTATTCAAATGGTATACTTACCTTTTTGATTTTGAAATTATTAAAAAACGCAGTAGTACAGCAGTTAATTTAGTTGTTTTCTTATTGCTGATCTCTTAAAATGTGTCTTGTTTTAGATGTAAGTTGTTACGGTCCAATTCATTACAACCAGATTTCATTGCAAAGTAAACCGTTTAATAATCAAAATTTATAAATAAAAATTAGTGATTTGTGGTAGATTCAAATTTTTCAGATAGTACAGGCCAGCTTATGCAAATAAAAGTTGCGCAGAAAGCCTGTGCTCTAGAATACTTCTTTTCATTATAAAATCGACCAGCAAGTTAGAAATTTCCGATAGAATGTATTTATAAAAGCAAGTTGTATACAGTTTAAAATCATGTTGTTAGTTTTAAGAATTAAAAATCGTACTTCTATATTTCTGTACTGTTTGAGCTGCCTTTCAAACTTGAGTATAGTGTTTACGCATATTTGTGTGAAATGCAGATGAAATACACTTGATGTGAATTGCAGAGTTTCAAAATATTTCGGATGCCGTCTTAGTGGGTTCACTCATTCACGTTTTGTGTAAGCAATTAAATTTAATTACTTTAGTGGCTTTCAGTTTGTATGAGGCTGAGTTTAAATGTAAATGTTTGCAGTGGCCTTGTGGTCAACTATGGTTCGAGCATTTTGTTGATTTATCATGATTATTTTGTATGAAATTATTGAGAGTTGTTAGTTAGTTTAATTAAATTAATATTAATGGGTTTTCGGTTAGTAATTTAAATTAGTGGAAATGGAAATCTTGTACAAAATCATTCCACAAGTATTTGTAGTTATTTATTGTGCGATTCTTTAAAATATATTTATCGATTCACATATGTGTTTTCTTTAAGAAACATTCTGCTAGGCAGTACTTAACTACAATCTGTCTTTTAATTTTATTTTACAATTCAACATTATATTTCCCATTTTAGTAGTTATGGCCTTTACTATGCCATATCTAATTAATTATCTATCGTAACATTAGCTGTAAGTTGTTATATCACAAAAAGTATACAACAATTTCATCATAATGATGTTATATCTTTGTTTAAAGAAATAGTTTATTTAGTAGACAAAATATTAACTTCTTTACTAGCAAAAATCCTTGAGATCTTAAACAAAACAAACCGAAAGCTGAACGATTATTAATGATTAAAGATTGCACACGATAAAATCCAGGCAGATTCATTTGACTGTAATACTGTCAAAAATTAAAACACTTTGTACGATTTTGTAAACAATGGTGTGACCTGCCCTGTTCAAGTAAACATTAAAATTGTTACAAATTCCCAAATCACCTGCTTTCAACATGTTGAAAAAATATTGTGAGTTGCTAACTATCAAAAGAAGATCAGTAAGTGGAATTAATCGTGGGCTTATGTTCCCAAAACTGAGAT
The DNA here is from genome assembly GCA_963082815.1 of Melanotus villosus. Taxonomy (NCBI): domain Eukaryota; kingdom Metazoa; phylum Arthropoda; class Insecta; order Coleoptera; family Elateridae; genus Melanotus; species Melanotus villosus. Next base: position 13,473,131 of record OY720421.1, read on the forward strand.
CTCATCAACTTCAGCAGGAAAGTAGTCGATGGGAAAGGCGGTTTCCGCAGGCAGTAACCCATATAGGGTTGAGAAACCATCTAAGTAAGTATGTTCCCAAAACGGATCAAAAAACAAGCAATAACTATAGATAAAAGATGGGCATCATCATCACCCAGCCTCTCCAGCCCATTGTTGAACATAGGCCTCCCCAAGACGTTTCCAATTCTCTGTATTCTGGGCAGCTGCAATCCAGTTGGTCAAAATTCTTTTAAGGTCATCCATCCATTTAGTTGGTGACCTTCCCCGACTACACTTGTCGGTTCTCGGTCGCCACTCAATGATCTTTTTTGTCCACCTACCATCCCTCAATCTTGCTGGGTGACCTGCCCAATTCCACTTTTGCCTTGTAATGCGTACTATATCCTCAACGCCCGTTCTTCTGATTTCTTCATTTCTGACTCTGTCTCTCAGGGTTAATCCAATCATAAATCTTTCCATTCTATGTTGCGTGACTTGTAGTTACTTTGGTTACAGAAAGTTTCAAATTGTAGAAAAATGATACCACCGCGGGGAATCGAACCACCGACATAAGGTTAAACGCACCATTGAGCTACGGAGGCTTGTCCCCGAGAAAGCGTCAAACTTCTACACATGAAACTGGAAATTGAAATCTATTCTAAAAGTCGCATATAAACTTACTTTGTTGTTGTTTTGGTGAGTTAGAACCGGAAGAACACATTGATTGAAGGCTATTCTTTTTAGACTAGTTGGAATGTCGGTCTTAAAGATATCTTTTAATTTTCCATATGCTGCCCAACTCACACATTTGGTTATATCTGCAGATTTTTATTTCATGCCCGAGATAAATATATTTTTCGACTGTTTCGATTTCTATATTCTCAAGTTTCATCTGTTCGCTGAATACTAGGTTGGTCATCATTTTGGTTTTGTCATAATTAATTTTCAATCCAACTTTTTGTGTTACTTGTAACTTCCAGCTGGCCTCTTTATAATCATTCTCTATTTCTTATCCATCTACATAAATTCCCATTTTCCATGGGGTATTAATCTTTATTACTTTCGTTTTTGTCACATTAATTTTTATTCCAATCCTTTCAGTTTCTTTTGCTATTTTTTCTGCATAATTATGCTGTCTCTTTTCTGTGCGAATTCCAGGTCCTTAAGTTGGTCAAAAACAGTCCACCTGGTTTATTTCACATTGTTCTCATCACAATCCAATCAACTAGTTAGTATGACAAACAGAGTTGGGGGCAGAACACATTCTTGTCGAACGTCACTTTGTATTTCTATTTTCCTGGATAGTTTTCCATTATGTGATATTTCAGCAGAGTATTCTTCGTAGAACATTTTCATTATGTCGATGTATTTCATTGGTACACCATAGTTTTTCAATATCCTGTTTACACAATCAAAGAAAATTGAGCCATTTGTTAGCCTGTTCTATAACAATCCTCAGCGTTGCAATATGATCTGTGCAGGTTTGCCTAGTTCAAAAATCCAGCTTGGTTCTGCCTAAGTCTTTCTTCAATTTTTGGCTTCATTTACTTTAGTATTAATCTTGTCATTATCTTACTTATCACATTCAGTCAGTAATGTAATTTGGTTTTATCTCCGTTTTTAGTATTTTGACTATAATGGCCTGTTAGTAACTTGTAATAACGAGTTCTGCGTGTCCTCTTAGCACATAAGCTGGACAGGAGGCTAACTTTACCCATCGAATAAGGAGAAGAAGATGGCTCCACAGTGGTGCGAGGTTGACGACTGTCAAAGGTGTTAGTATGACAATCGGGAAGGCCGGCTTAACGTGCCGTCTGAAACATGAAGTAGCATACGACATATATCGCCGGTCTCAGTTTTACATGTGGCTACCCATTCTTATCGCCTTAAATTGTGTAACTATAATGTATATGTAAGAAAAAAGTTATAAATAAAACATATACTAATAATTTAAATTTTATGAGAATTTTCATCTGTCGGATTTCATCATATACAATCTTGTGTTCCTATATCTCATCCGTGAAATGTATTTAGAGTCCTTCGGATCATGTTAGCTTGTTACCTCTGCTAACATTTGAATCCCTCAATTACTAAATAGTCATCTTGCAGCCTAAGCAATAAATAATTACTTTCAACAATTTCGGCAATTTTTTAAAATATTATTTTCTTACCATCAAAATTTTTTCTAGTCTAGAAGTTAACATATGAAATATCTTACTTAGTTTCTATCCGATACCACACGAACATTTTTTTAATTTAATAAAGAAAAGTTAAATTTGCCCTCGATTTTACAAAATTAAAATCGAGTGGCCTACATCACAATAAAATTAGTATGTATAAGCTAAGGCGCACCCGAATACGCTAAAGAACTATTTGCATCACCATATTTTTGTTAAATATTTAATGCTACAATACATCACTAGACAAAATACAAAGTTGGCAGTTAGTTTATTAATTTTATAAATTAAACATGGGCTGTACTAACAGCACTAATATTTATACCAGTCATGTATAACTAATACTTATACCTTTTCACGCCTGTTCTTTACTTTGCAGTCTATAATAATTTCGTCACCTGAACTTATATTGTAACTGTATAATTGTTTATGAGGGTACCGCATTTCCTCGGGGCCCTTAAAATAATATTTCATTAAATTAAAGCGCAATCGAAGCAGTAGTTATGTTTACCTGACGATCCCTTAGTTCCTGATCAACATAGAACAGACGCATCTTGGAGGCAGAAAATCCGGCAAACGCTTCTAATTTTGTTTTGAGGTCGCTGACTGTTCGGTAGACATCTAAAGATCGAACCTCACTGTTATTACCACAAGTAAATGTAACTTTTACCCTTTTTTCTGGTCTTAAATCAACATTTACCAGCGGATCCAATTTTCCGTGTATTGATACTAATTCGAAGTATCTGAAATAAAAATTAATATTAGTAAATAAAATTCCTGTGAGCAATCCAAAGATATTATTTACCTTTCCGGTCGATCACTCTCCGGTTTATCCATGTAATATCTGATAAAAGCACGTTCGGCGTCTTCTCGTTCATCAACTTCAATTTTACCCCCACCGTTAAGCATTTCAACGTTAGGTAATCTCGCAATAAGAAGTTGTCTCCTTTCATGTTCCGTATATTCATGACTCTCCCATAAACAGCAACCCTGTAAGTTAGAAAAATAATTTAACAGCTTGGCATATTACGTTGCAATTTTAATATTTACCTGAACGCGCAGACAATGTAACCCGGGGAATCTGGACAGTCGTTCTATGTCATCCCAAGTGGCAATAGAGGTGGAATTTAAATTAAGGAATTTTAATTTTCGGAAACTGTCATGCGGAGATTCCATTTTATTACCAGATTCACATTCACTCTCGGTTCTCATGTAATCGGGGGTCTTCTGTAAATCATTTTCCTCATTTTCTATGTCTAACGATTTTATCGGGCAGTCTGCTACTACAAGTGATTCTAAATTAGGAAAAGCGTAACCGATCTTGCAAACTTCACTCCATTTAGAAACAGGATTTCCAGTAAAATGCACTTTTTTTATTCCAGCGTGCTTATGCTTCTTTCTATAATCAATCTTAGGACAGGAACACTTGATTTGTTCTTCATTATTCTGATTTTCTTCTGTTGTTTCGTTTTCTTCTTGGACTTCTTGAATTTCACACTGACAGTTTGTTGGACACAAATTGACATGATCATATTCGTTAAGACTCAGATGTAATTCTTCAAGGCTTGGTAAATGATCGAGGATTTGTTGTATATTCGGCCAAGGCACTTGAGTAGAATTCATCACAAGATTACGTAAATTTTGCCATTGCAAATCTTCAGTCAGTTCGACTTCCTTTAACGGGGAAGATAACTGATTGAAACTCAAATTCACAAATTTAAGGCGGGGCATGTGCTTCAGAATTCCAATTACCTGTGAAAATATTTACGCTCATTTAGTAAATTAAGGGAAGTTAGAATATTTAGATACCTCTGGCCAATGTTCAAGTTTATTTTTCGCAAGATCCAACTCCTCTACACCGGCACATTTGTCAACCAAAGCCTGTTTATCTCCAGCAGAGGCGATGTCACAGTCGTTTAAAACCAATAACGAAGGGACAATCATTCGTGGAGGTTTACGTGGTACAAATATGGCCACAGAAATGCCTTCATCTTCTTCAGAACCCTCAGATTCCGTACTGCTCTCTCCATACTTCTGTTCTAAGGCTTCCAGTAATGAAGGCATCTTGGATTCGTACCTGGATTTAAAACGATTAAAATTTGCCGACATTAAAATTACGAAATTTATATTTACATTTTTTAAAGAAGAATGTAAAATTAAAATAAAATATACATATATAAATATCTAAAAACTTGGTAATAGTGACAGATGACAAGTTGCTATACTTTGTGTAAAGATGAAAGATAATTTACGTGCTACCTTGGTAATTAACTGAGGATATTATAATAATATTCAACAGCACTAGGCCCAATAAATAAACAATAATGCAGCAACAAATAAACAGAGTATCACTGACATTTGTTCGTTAGCCGTACGACAATAGTTACCTACTGCGATGAATAACTAAAAATATGAACACTGAACACTCAAAAACAAGGAAATGTTACATCACACACATGTAATTGAATATTATGTTGATATAAGTACGATCTGCTGTACTTAATTCAACTGTCAGGGGGATTAAAATGATGCCAAAACTTGTAGTAAAGTTCACATCAGTTACATAAAAACGAAGAAAATTATTAAAGAACTTAATCACAGAAAAAAGAAAGATATTTCACGGAGATCCTAAAAGCTCAAGTTCCCCAGGTTCAAGGAAAATAGGAGGCAACGAGAAAATCAAGAAAAGATGGAGATACAACCGGAAGAAGTAGAAGAAGCGATACAAAAACCCAAGATCGGAAAAGCAGCAGATGCAGATGGCAGACGGCATAAAGCCAGAAATGTTAAAATATACGGGGGAAAAGGGTACCTCATTAGCACACAAGGTAATAAATTTAGCGTGGAGAACAAAGACGGCACCCAAATACTGGAAACTGGCAGTCATGGAGCCAATCTATAAGAAGGGAGATAACTCTACATGTGAAAATTACCGAGGAGTCTCACTGTTGAATGTGGTGGGAAAAATCTATGAACGCTTACATGGGTGATAACCAATCCGGTTTTAAACCTGAATGAGGTACACAAGACTGGACTTTTAGCGCGAGACAAATATAAAAAAAAATACTAGAACATAACGGAAAGTCTATGTATGCGCAATTGATTTAGCAAAAGCAAATATGGAAAACGCTTAGCAAACGGCTTGTGTACAGACGAATTCACAACTGACAGAGGGGTCAGACAAGGTGGTATACAATATACTCAGCCCAGTGTTATTTATTGCTATAAAGGCCCGTTCACACGGGTTTAGTAAACAGCCAAGTTACTGGAGCGGAGCAAGTAACTGGTTCCGTTTTATGATAGGACAGTTGCTGTTCCAGTCACACGTTTTAGTATTTTGCGTTAGTTTGTGAGTGAAATCATTGTAAAATGGATTGCTTGAACTTAAAAAAAGTAATCAAAAATATTTCAAAACTTCTCATGGATAAACGTATGGATATACATACTTTATGAAGAACTCTACAAGAAACAGAAAGTGTGGACTAGGAGATGGCTTTAAAGAAGACCTATACATGGAGTTCTCTGGTTCTTAACTAGCTCTATGTAGAAGATCCTTTAGAGTACAATTTTTGTTAATGCTGTTTGGCGGGCTTGCTTATTACGATATTTTGTGGTGCCAGTGACGTTCCTCAGACATTCATGTTCTCTATATAATTCAGCGAATTTCAGTGTAGTGGTTTCACTGAAAGAGCGGGTGTACAACAATCAACAATAGGCCCCAGACAATCTAGCTGCTCAAGGACAATATCCGCGCAGAAATTCGATCTCCACAGCCAGAAATATTCAGATCTGCAATGAAAAATACTCTGAAAAGAGCCCATTTTTGCGAGGCCAAAAATGGCCATCATTTGCGTGGTATTGTCTTCCATAAATAGATTAAAAATTTCTCCAATCTTGTGTTTTTATTTAGATTTTCTTTAATGTATTTATTCTTTTCAAAATAAATAAGTTATTCAATTTTTCAATGGTAACGTGACTTATGGCCCACCCAGTATAATTAATAATACAAAATCACTGCTCTAATTGTTGACTTAACTGTAAACTGGAACAGGAAATGCAATAGACGTCTACACGAGATTAGTCATTCGGTTTAATAGCATTTCTTGGAAAAAATACGTGGTGGGGACACGTTGGCTCGACTTCATTTACTGGATCTAGTACTCTACTCGCCACTGGCTTCCTTGTCCAGACGAGTCTAGTTACTAAAAGCTAGTGACTTGCTCCAGCAACTTGACTGTTTGCTAAACCCGCGTGAACGAGCCTTAATGGACGAAATCTAATCTCCAAACAGGTGGATGATAAGGTAAAACGGGCAACAGTGGGGTTAAGAAACCTAAAAGCAGTGAAAGCGCAAGAGTTAATGTACGCAGACGACCTAATACTTTTCGCAAATAGCAAAACGGAGCTTCAAAAAGCATCATAGCATGGAAGAACGCTACAGCAGAATTCAAAATGGAAATAAACACCAATAAAATCGAGGTAATGGTGATTAGATCAGAACAAATGCTTAAAGAAATACATCAAGCATCCAAAGAAATCGGATTAAAAATGAATAAAGAGAATACCAAAATTATGAGTCAAACCAATACACAAATCCATTGAAAATCACCACATCCGGGTCACATTATTAAAATAAATAAAGAAAATCAAACTGCGAAGATACCACGAATGATAGGACTCACTTGGGCCGCTTTTGGAAAGTTGGGGTATATATTAAGAAACCCAAATATTCCCATGAATTTAAAACATAAAGTCTACGACACGTGCGTTCTACCAGTAGCCACATATGGACTAAACTAAATTCAATTTCGAGCTGCAGTGGATCAAAACAAACGTATGCATAGATCACGCCCCTTGACCAATAAAAACGTAAGACTGCAGCCCTTGGCCAATAAAACCGTAAGACTGCAGGTATCACGTGGAAATTATTGTTTACTCGCACTGCAGCTCGAAATTGAATTTAGTTTAGAGACGATGGCTATAACAAACCGCACATCGGCAATGGAAAGGGCGATGCTCGGGGTTTCATTGATGGACAGAATTAGAAACGAAGATATCAAGAGAAAAACGAAAGTGGTGGACATAATTCAACGTGTAGCGGAATTGAATTGGTGCTGGGTTGGTCATGTTGCACGACAAAATCAAGATAGATAGAAAAAGAAGTGTGGGAAGGCCACAGCGGAGATGGATCGACGCCGACGACGTGAAACAAATAGCAGGCAGTAAATGGCTACAGAGAGTGCAAGACGGAGGAAATTAGGAGAGGCCTACATCCAGGAGTGGATGGAGAAAGGCTAAAGAAGAAAAATGGTGATAGCGAAAGAACAGGAGGCGATAGAGGTACATATTGATAATGAAAGATTAAAACAAGCAAATAAGTCAAAATACTTGGGAGCAATAATTGAAGAACAAGCAAGCTTAGAAGGTGAGGCGAACAACAGAATAAGTGCAGCAAACAGACTTCTCAATGCTCTAATCGTGCCTTCACATCCAAGAAAGAAGTGTCCAACAAAACTAAAGTTGAGTACAGACTCTAACCTACGGCTGTTAATCCTGGGTACTCACCAAAAAGCAAAAGAGCAAGATACAAGCCCGCGAAATTAAAATAGGCAAGACGAGATACGAAACGATGAAATAAGAAGAGGGTTAGAAGTGGAACAAGTACAATCAAAAATCGAAGACAACTTAGGTAGATGGTTTGGACACAATGGTAAGAATGCTTACCAACAGAAAAGTTAAAGAATTGTGGGAAATGAGCTCGGATAAAAAACGAACAAGAGGAAGACGTACAACAAGGAAGTAGCAAGAATTGTGGAGAAAAAGCAGCTGGAGACAAGGAATTCTACAAGTAAGACTAACCCAACCCAAAAGGTTAAGAACCACTGCGATCTGCGATAGAAGAAGAAATCTCAGTGAAACCCTCAGACAGGAGGCCCCCGGAATCATTTGAAAACAAAATCTTAACAATGTGAAGTTTCGTTCTTGTTCCTTACAAATTTACAAGGTGTTAAAGTCTTTAGGAAGATGTAATTTTTGCGAAGCTATGTTAGTTTTTGATTAAAAATAAAGTCCAAAAGTACACTGAAATTACCTTTACCTAAAGCCTTTGGCATTTTATAACCTTGTTAGGCACAAGAATCGAAGTTCATAACTCACATTAATAAACCTTTTTGTCTTAAAACGACCTCCAGAACGGACTAAGCGAATTAGCCTGCATAATTAAAACAGTAAATAAATCTAAAAGGCCTTATCTTGTAGAAATTAACTATTGATTTACACTAAAAAAAAAGAAGAAAAAATTAAACTCCACATTTATGCCCGACATTTTCAAAAGTACCGTTTCTAAATTAATGCTCTTAAAAAATTTAGGAAACCATGTAGGAGGTTGAGGCAATTAACTATTCTATGTAACGGTTCAAAGCTCGATAAAATAAGAATGTTTGTTTAATTGTTATAAATGTAGGTCTACAATTTAAAGTAAATACTAGCTAATTTTCGAATTTTCACATACAAAGTTTTGCCTGATCAAAATAAACGTTGCAATTACAATTTAATTCAAAATGGATTACGTTACATATACAGGAAAATTCCATGATTTGTTAAAACCACCACCTCGAACAATAGCAATTAAATATATTGCACGATGACAAAGTGGCTGTGGCACAATGGAAGTAACTTTGTGCACACCCTGAAAACCTTTGTGAAAGGTCAACAACTGGCTGGATATAGAAGTTATACGTATATACGTGTTTACAGATAAAGTAAGAATTTTCAAGCAGTAATCTTTATTATGGCTTACAATCTTAGAAACTTTATCGTTCATTTGCATCACAAGCAAAAGTTCCTAAGCATTTAGGAATTCGTAACCTAAGAATTGGAAAATGAGACATTCATGGTTTCTGAATTATTTAGTTTGGTAAGTCTAAAATAGAAGTAGTGATATTTCCGACGTTTCTATTTTAACAAGGAAAATTCCCAAAGGTGGTTTTCCAGTACGTTCACATGGACGGTATAAATTAATAATAAAAGTATGACTAAGATTAGTGAAGAGACTTAGCTAATCTTTGATAAATATTTGTAAGTAAAAAGCTATTTTTGGAAGTAGTTATTTTTTATTTTCATGATAAAAAAACACGATTAGAAAATCTCGAAGGACAATAAGAATAACGAGAGTTCGGCGCAAAGCATTATCCTTCAAATGGAACAGGCAACTAATACATACATTTGAATAAATTTCCGGAAATAATTTTGGCAAATTTAATCAAAAGGAAGCACTTTGGTTATACATCGTTACGAAAATGTTACCAAATTCTAATAAGTCTAGAATAATTAGGCGTTATCCAACACGCAAATATGCATCGAACAATTTCTAACATTCCCCATGTCATAAGAAGTTAATAATTAAAACAACACTTAAATTAAAGAAGTCAGTAATTACCTTGGACTGACTGAAAGTTTAATTTAATAATTAATACCGTAAGAACAACATCTGCAAGTGAAAGTTCACTTTGGTTCATTCGATTAAATATCAAAAGCAGAGGAAAATTAAGTATTTGCATGTAATAACAATCGATTGAACTACGAAGTTCAATCAAATTGCTTCAAAGTAACAGTTATAACAGAATCGTGCGTTACTAATACGCACCAAAGTAAGGAAATATAAACCGGATTCTCCTGTATTTAGTATCAGTAGTAACTGCATTTACTTCATATAACTCAGACAGGAAATAATTAAAATCATACGTTGAACGCGCAAAAAGAAACTTTATGGACGCAAATACACATTCGAGGACAATAGGAATAAACGTAAACGTATTATCACAATAAAAACAAAGGATTCTGAAAAATTTAAATTTCAAACGTGATGATAGGATTAACTGTTAAAGGTTTCCCGATGGCCAATGAATTATTAGTCTCATCACATACTTGACTAATTGATGCATTTTTTAAAGTTGGGTTAATTTAGTTTAATCACGTCACGTTTCGAATCGAAGTTTGGCAAAGAAAACCTTGAATACAGGACTGGCGAGATGATAATTTTGTATTTTTGTGATTTCCTAAAATGTTTCGGTTTCAAGAAAAGTCTGAAAAAAAACAATTTAGGAAGTGGCTGCAGGATTTCATTGCTTCAATCATTCAAGCCAATTCTGGCCGTAAGTACTTGAATTTATAACTCCATGTTCGATTTTCCCTGGTTATGTGTTACGTTTGAACCAGCATGGAAAATGCAATTGATTTCATTATTTCACAAACGGAAATGCAATGGCTTCGTTTCCGTACCAAGCTGTGAATGGTCTGAAGGTTTGAGGTTGGCAAGAATTATTTCTTTAGAATTCAGGATTATTCTAACGATTAATCAGTTAAGCTTGCTTGAACGTACAACATATATCACACGTTTTGCTTTCTCTTCAAATTCAACAGGTTATTTTTTGGGAAGCTGAGACCTTTTCTGCTTCTGCACGTCTTGGATCAAATATCCGTTACGTTATCACGTCTGGTTTTTCTTTGTGTTCCTACATTTCTCCTGCCCCTCGGTTTGTACAAACCATAATTTTTAAAAATCACCCAGAAGCCTACTTTAATTTTAAGTATGATATAAAATTATTTAACAAAAAGGATGAGTGCTTCATTCATAAGAACACCAAACAAATTTTTCTGAAACTCCAAAATACAAACATGAATTTAAATAGAGACAAGAACATATTTTCTTAAAAATTCAGGGACACTGACACGTGGAATTACTTCATGACTGTAAAGTATTTCAGGATTACACAATCTGAAACTTTGCCAAACATCGGGAACATCAACAACCTTGCTTGTGCAAAGGTTTTAAGATGATTTACGCTCATGTTTTGAATAATATTTAGAAGTCTTTGTCGCAGACTGCACTTTTGAATTATGGTAATAATCGAAATGTCCAAAAATGCCAAACTCGCCAGAATAAACTTTTAGGAAATCAAATATAAATCTATCACTAAATTAATTAAGTTTAAAAAACTAATTGACAAAATTGAAAGTCTACGTACAAGTAGGTACCTAACTTAAAAATCGAGTGTGGCAAGAACGATAAAAATAGATTGTTTAGATTATCCGCTCAAAGTGCGAATAAATTGTAAAAAACGACCCTGAATCTATAAGGAATAGTAGTGACGTGGGTATCATTAAATTAAAGATATTTCGAACGGGAATTGTTTCCCATTGTTACACTGGTTTTATTAATGTTAACTGTTAGTACGCTAAGAATTGAAGTTCAAATTTGGTATTTACATCAATAATGAAGAATCAGCAGCCTAAGTTTATAGCAACCCGGATAATACGGTCCTGTATTGAACTTTGCAAAGTTAGTGAGTTGATACTTAAGAGTATACAAAGAAAAAGAACCCATTTGATTAGTTTCCCCAAAACTTCAAACCGCAAAAACCCAACGATAAATTCAAAATAAAAATAGTATAAGTATAATTCCCGGTTTTTCATTCAAAAAATTTAGAACTAGTCTCGACGTTCATTGCGTCACACAAAAAGCAGCATGCAATGGGTGCTAAAATTAAATTTCAACAAGCGAATTTAGGTCGCACATGCCTGGCTCAACATTTCAAAAGTGCTGCACAACTAAAGATACAAGTAATGGTCCGACAAAGTCTTTAGGGAGATAACAATGTTTCAGTATATTATCAATATGGGTCAAGGGCGACCCCCTGAAGCAGGAAATCGATAGCTTTCAGCAGGAACTCCACGTTAAGTAAAGTTGTACAGGATCATGAGGGTAGCTGGTTTTCCTTTTAGAATTTATATCATCATATTCTTTCACGGATTAGGTTCCGGTTTGCCAACGTTTTTTAGGTCTCCCTAAATAATCTAAAGTAAATGTTTGTAGAGAATCAATCGCAAGCAATAATCGCAGAAGGAAAAGAGTAATTTTGCCCGCATCGAATGAAAAATTTTTACATTAATTTCTGTAGAACTGAATTCCAATAAAATTAAATTTCACGCTACTTCTAACCCATACAATTAACATCTGCTGGTAGCGAATGGTAGTTTACAGCAGTTAGAAGAGGGGTGGGTTATACTCGTACATATTTTGATAAACACATATGGGTAGCTAGATGTTCTAATTGCATTAATAATAAGATTTATTATTTATTGTTGGAAAAACACACAATTTGTTTACAGACGGTACATACATATTCTTATATTATAAACAGGTTTAACACATAGACAAACAAAAACAATTTTGTTAAAAGCATAAAGCACTTCGGTTATGTCAGTCTGTCGCAATTGCAAACACACAAAAGTTTTAAATTAACTTTAATTTACAAAAAAAGAGCCGAGTTCTGCACAAAAGCGAGTTTAATTTCGTTCGTTCGAAATCAATTCCTGTCGTCTACCGACAATCTATTGCTGTATATGGAAGTTAATTGACTGACAGTTGATCTACGGAATAAAAAAACATGAATTAAATTTCAGTCCATTGAAAACGAATCTATGCTGGTTGACCACGAACACAGTAGAATGAGGTTAAATGGTTCTTTTATGAAATTCTAACTTTTGTCAACTTTTTTTTGATACAAAAACTTACTTAAACACTGAAGAAACAACGTTCCTTCTTAGAAAGCCATCCAGTTAAATTGGCTGTAAACATAGTTAAGAAAACGCATATTTAAATTATTTTTTAAAATGGCAACAAACGTGTGGGATTTTTAGCCAGATGGATGTAACCAGAAGGCAAGCTAGGAAGTATCTTCTTCCTACGCTGTGTTATTGTTTTTTTTTTCTTCTACGCTGGTCTAAAATTTTCCTAACGGTTGTGTTTTGAGCAAATCTTGCGCTTCTCATTTCTAGCTCCATGTGGAGTTGCAGAAATATAAAATATTAATAACTCTAACTATGCGAACGATGTATTTTTTTTTATTGTGAAAAGAAGTAATATAAGAACTTTATGAGTTAGATTCGTTTTGTAAGATGATGAAAAGGATCTAATTTTATAAATACATTTTTACGTTTTTATTTTCTGAATTTTTGCAGCAATCGAAGTTTAAAAACTACTGAATATTATTTATTTAAATTTAATTCATTTATAAATAATACTTTATCGCGGGCCATATTAGACTGTTGTTAAAATAGGTGTAATTTGTTGGCACCGGCATTAGTGTCAGGCAACAAAGCATCTGCTACAAACACACAATTATTTTGTATTACGTCAGCTTTTTTTTGAAGTACAGGGTCGAGGACAGTTTAAGTTGGACGAAATAAGGAAAAAAACAAATCAATATGTATACAGCACGGTTTATCTGTAGATAAAAAGATTATCCAGACTTTTAGAAGTTTATTTCTCCGAAATCATACATTTTTAACAAAGGAAATATTAATAAAGTTGAAGTACAAGTACACCTTAGTGTGATCTTAAATGATTGAGGACAAGTTGAATTTGGCGCCATACCAATTTACTGTTATAGGTTGGCAATATGCAATCCGTTTGACGTGGTCTATCAGTGGTGCTTGAATAGGGATGGCTAATATTATATTGTATCTATGTATGTATTGTCTGTAATCTGTAACCTCTTTACCTTTCGGTGTCGAGGCTGATATTAATAATTAAAAAAAAAAAAACTAATTTTTGTCATTATTTATTTTGATATTGTAGCACCAAGGACGAAGTGGCGAAGGTGATAGAATTAGAAAGATTAATCGTACAATGATGAAAGGACGGGGAAAATCAGTCGAGTTTCAAGAATCAGAAGAGCAAAGAAAAGTTAAAAGGAAGTTAAGAGGCAAACAAAGTAAAGAAGAAACGAACAAAAAGGAGAAGAGGGGCACAAAAAACAAAAATTAACACGAAAATAAGTCGAAGGAAAAAAGTAAAAATCATATAAAAAACGAATAAGGGGTCAAAGATGGTGGAAAACAAAGCTTAAAATGAAAATAAGACGGCGCAGCCGAAGAAAATCGGGGAAAATTAAGAACAATTTGAAGAAGAAAAAGAATAGCAAGGAGTTAAAATTATAAATAAGTTGAGAAATAAAAGGTATCAAGAAGCAGATAAATAGAGACTTAAAAAGATATACAAATTAGAGAATAAAAGCACAAAAAGATCGATAAATAAGACGGTTAGAAAAAGAGTTTCGAGAAGGAGCCGAGTAAAAATAAGTAAAAAATCCAAACAAATTGAAAAATAAAAGAGCAAACAAGCAGAAAGAAGGGGTGAAAACTAGGAAGAACTGAAACGCAATTTGAAGAAAGAATAAGGAGTTAAATGGCAAAGAAAGTGAATAATAAAAGAACAAAGAAGAAGAAACGAAAGATTAGTAAAGAAAAATGAACAGAAAAATATGTCTTCTTCTTCTTCCTCTTATGGCCGAAGCCTAGTTCTGTAAAATATGTCGAAGGAGGAAAATAAGTAAAAGGTAAAAGGGCAACAAATGAAAAAATAAAAGAAGGAGGAAAGAGTAAAGGCGAACAAATAAGATGGAGAAGAGAAAGAAGAAAACCAAGTAAAGCAAACACAGTTTGAAGAAAGAGAAATGGAAAAAGTCAAAAGGCAAACAAATTAAAGAAGACGGATAAAGATGATTAGAGAATAAAGATGGGGAGAAAAAGATGAAAATTGGCAGAGTTTCAAGCGGAAAAGAGCAAAAGAAAATTAAAAAGCCAAACAAATTAAAACATAAAAGAACCAAGAATAGTAAAAAGGGCCGAAGGTAGCAGAACAGAAAAACTAAACAAAGAACATAAGTCAAAGCTCAAAGCGGAATAGTAAAAAGAAGGTAAAAGGGGCAACCAATTGAAGAATAAAAAATTAAGTAGAATGGTGCAAAGATGGTGGAAAACAAAGCTTAAAATGAAAATACGACAAGGAAGCAGATCAAAATCAGGAAAAATTACAATAGTTTGAAGAAGTAAAATGAAACATAAAGAAAATAATACAGTGTGTCCCAGGATTGATGTTACAATAGGTGCGATGGACTAAAAATTTTTGAATTTTAGTTTAAGATTGTGGGATTAAGTCCTGCTTGGTTTGAAGAGAATTTTAAGAATATTTTCAGTTTTTGAAAAACAAGTCGGCCTTGACATTGAAGCGAAAACTATTTTCTTTTCAGGTAAAGTACCCTTTTTGTTCATGATACGGCAAAATTTTACTAAGGAAAGTTGTTCAGAATGAGAAATTATGGTCCTATACAAAATTTCAGGAAGATTAGTCGACGATTGTCTTTTCATGGCCCCCTGGCAGTTAGTTGAATAAATAATTTATTGTAGATCAATGTTATTATTACGTTTCGTAAGTTAAATTTCTTGTAAATACTATTTGTTTCGTTCAATGTTCTACAAATAAAATATCTAATAAATACACTTTATTTTGTTTAATCTAAAAAATGACGGGTTTATCAAAGTACATACGTAGATCTTCCTGAAATTTTGTATAGGATCATCATTTCTCATTCTGAACAACTTTTCTTATTCAACTTTTGCCGTATCATGAAAAAAAGGGCCCTTTACCTGAAAAAAAAATAGTTTTCGCTTCAATGTCAAGGCTGAATTGTTTTTCAAAAACTGAAAATATTCTTAACATTCTCTTCAAACCAAGCAGGACTTACTCTCACAATCTTAGAATAAAATTCAAAAATTTTTAGTCTATCACACCTATTGTAACATCAATCCTGGGACACACTGTATATGAAAACTTTCAACAAAGTTAGCGAGTTGCTCATGTTTCATCCAGTTTAGCCAAATTCAAAACATGAAATACACTAAAAAATGTGGCACCAAATTCAAATTGTCCTCAATCATTTAAAGTCACACTGTATGTTTCGTTTTGAAAGTGTCCAATCGAAAATTTGTGGTTGTGCTGATAAATAGTTTGGCTACATTTTGAAATCGAGATTTGACCTCTTCATTAATGGCAGTTCAAAAAAATCACTTTTTTAGTTTTTTAACCCAAGCTTTTTTTGTAATTAAATTATACATGTTGTAAGTTAGTTATGGCAATACTCGCTAATCTACTAAGCATTTTCTGTTTAACAAACCTTTCTAATTTTTTTCATTCTGAAAACGACTTAAAAACTTCTAAGTAAAGTTCACAAACGTATGTAATATCTCTGTGCATTCCATTTCGTAAGTTAACAATTTAATAACTGTAAAGCATTAAAGAACGACCTACAGATTTCAAAACAAAGGTCTTTAGACTACAGGCCATTAACAGTGTCTGGCTAGATCGACAAACTCGCCGCCAAAATTGTTTTATTCTTGCTTTATTTAACCCCCGCGCTATTGTAAATGGGCTTAAGATTCGAATGTTGATCGAACAATTGTAACTATTTATAGCGTATTGAATTGTATTCGTCAATAACTTATCGAGGTTTGAACATTTTATACAGAATCATTGTGAATAATAAAATTAGGTTTCTTAGTCATTTTTGAAAATCGAAAACCAAAATTTAGTAGATGTAAAATTTGATTATGCAGGAAATCCTTAATTACAAAGATCTTCATTAATGAGTCTGTCTAATGTTTACTACTTATTTTTCGATATCTCAACAGACTTTTTCAGAAACCAATCAATCTCTGTTTTACAGAAAGATGTGCAACCGTTTTACTGTTGTCATTCTGAAGAGTATAATCATAATGCAAAAAGTATAAAGAAAAACGCCCTATCAGACAATTCAAAAAAGGCCGATTCAGACAAGTTTTTTGAAACTATCTATCTCAATAAATCGGATACTTTTTGTGCGACCTTTGATGACCGTAAATATAAACAATGTGTCAGATCGATTAAGCTGTTGCGTTTTGGAATTTCCAGCAGCAGAGTTGAAACAAAAAAGGAAACTGTGGGAGAAAGTCCAAGGTACTTTAAATGCCAATGCGTATTTCAATTTTTTAAATTTTTTTAATGGTTACTAAACGGTAACACACAGGAGTATAATATATCCTTCGAAATAAATAAAACAGGCATTACTTGTAAGTCTTTTTGCATGGAAACCCAAATGAGATAAAAGCAATTTATAAAGGACACCAGGTATTTCAAAATAATTTAGAAATTGTTCTTCCTGAAATCATTTGACCGTAAAATCAAGTCTTTATGTAATTACGAGCGGACTTTACACTACAATAATTATTTCCATTTGGTAGCTAACGAAAATGAAAGTCGACACGCTTTTTATTTCTATTTGGAATATAAAAATATTACACAATGGTCCTGGTGCGAGCAATTTCATACAACAAAAGTTAGATCAATCAGTGATAATCTAATAATGACGTTGGCTACTAATTGGATAAAAAATATCACAGTAACAATTCCTACGTTCAGAAAGTCAATAGAGCAAAAGGCGGTTACAAAATTGAAAACAATCAAAATTCAAGGATTTTCGAAAAAAGGACATTCCAACCTACTGTTTACATAACACAACGAGGAGAAACGGACAGAATCGAAATTACACGATCAACTTCATAACAAAGGAATTAATTTCTGTAATACTCACTAAATTAAATAATCCTCCTGCACGTATGCATGAAATAAAATCCAAATTTGCGTAGAACAGCACGCAACTAACGTTGAAAAGAAATCGGGATTAGGATTCAAAAATACACCTTATTTATAATGTGGCTGAATCAAAATGAGCGACACACACATACAGTTCTCTACACAGACTGTTCGAGCACCGTGCACCGTGTTTGTTATTGCGATCAGCTGGGTAGGTGCTTTCGACAGCTGATCTGGTACAAACTTGATATCCCTTCTCCTCGTGGAATCACCCAACCTGTTCCTGCTGTTTGCCGCCGATGCCACGACGTAGTTAAAACTGCGATTGAAATAAACTATACAGCTTGGGATGACGAAATTAGAGATAAGATAGGAGACAAAATGATTAAGAATCGCCTTCGACAACTTTTTAGGGGAACAGCAGGGTTCAATCGAGTGCAACCTTTTGTCCTCCTGCGAGGGTGGCAGCCTGCAGGATCAATACTCGCAGGAGTTCTGGGAATATCCGCGAAGAATATGCAACATCACGTGCAGGAATCTGTATTATAAGAAATTGTTGGGATTACGTTCGCGACACCGACCTTACAAAAACTTGTTGTTTTCTTCGGTTTTTTCCTTATGCTCTTTATGCTTTTTATCATTTCCGTGACGAAAGCACTTGAGAGTCAATGAATAATGAATGTCATACAAGGATGAATAATAATATTAAGTGTTGGCAAAATAATAAAATCACTTACGATAAGGCCATTCTCATACAGTCACAGATATCCTTCAGGACATCAAGAAGAACAATCGGTATCGTTTGCTTTCTATCAAAATTTAATTAAACAGTGACGACTATTTTTTGTTAATTAGATAATTAGTCATTACGTGTTCTACCTATTAAGGTAGGAAGGACCATGACAGAGGACACCTTGGAAAAACTTGCAAGAACGTCGTAAATCTTAGTTTAAGTAAATCAAACTAAATTGAGGATTTCTTAAATTTCGTTTTACAAAAAAAAGAAAAGCACATTGTTATACAGGGTGGGCCATTTTAGATGGCTATAAATGCGAAGTATACTTATTATCGGAGATAGACAATGTACTATATTTTGTTATTTTTTAATTATAGGCCAAAATTCAAAATTTGGCCATATTGAAAACTTCAAATAATTACCTTGTTTTTGTATATTTGCAAAAACGGCAAAACATTAGGCATTTTTTCAAGCAGAATATATTATAGTCAATTCGAACAACTTCTAATTTATATATTTTAAGAGTTATGACGCAAAGATAATATTTTTTAAATATAAGTCCTAGTGGCCATGGCCATACCATTAAATCACTTTTTTTGTTCTCTAAAAATATATACTTTGTGGAGGGTTAATAGTATAATATACACGACGCTATAATGAATGCTATTATTACCGAGGATAATGCTTGCAACACGAGCGAGCGAGCGAGCGAGTTTTGCAATTATCCGAGGTAATAATAGCCATTATAGCGAGTCGTATAGTATACTTTGTCCACGAACACAAATACGAAGAATTTTTAATTAAAATTTAAATAACCACGCTACTAAAACCATGTGGTAGGACTATATTAAACGAAGTGGTAGGATTAGAAACATAACCTATTTCCTTTATTATACAGCATCGACAATGATGTTACCATGACACCGTGAATAATGGTTATTCACTGCTGGCAGTGTATAATGGATAGCATTATGTTCGACCAAACACATGAATAATTGACAGATTATTGACTAGTGGTGGACAAACACATTAATAACACCCTTTTTAAACAAACTCAGATTGTAATTAGTAGGTCGTTTCACAGTATCAAATGAAAATAAATGAATAAGAAACGCCAAATAGTGCTTTAAAATAGTTATTTGTAATACAAGTGTTGAAAGCTTGCGTTTGCCACACGAATGTGAAGTTTGCAGCACGAACGATAGTGAGTGCTGCAGTCACATGAGTGTGGCAAATACAAGCTTTAACACATGTATTACACACTATTTTTTCTACAACCACAAAAAATTTAAATATTTCTGCAAAATCAAATCTGACATTCATCAAATGTCATTTATGACATTTTGATTTGCGTGCGGAAAGTAAACAAATTAGCGTGTGGAAAGTTTACTTTCCGCACGCAAATCAAAATTTGAGTGTGGAAAGTTTACTTACGCAAAATCAGATTTGCGTGCGGAAAGTAAACTTTCCGCACGCTAATTTTCACTTGTTCGGCAAACACTCATTTTCAATACTCGTATCTATGGAGACGAAGTCTGAAAATCCCACTTTCCATGGTGGTTGTAGAAAAAAGTAGTTACTTATGTGTTTTTACTCCAATAATGAAAATATGACATGATAAAAGCATTTTATCAAACGAAAACCGCAATGCAACTGCTAATTTATATTCACAAACTTATCCAGAAAGAACACAGCTGGACAAAAAATATTGAAACCGTATTTACAAAACTTTTATTAAAATTAAACTATACAGGGTGTTACGTAATGCTCCTGCCAAACTTTGGGAATAGCTTTATAATGACCAAGGCACGGACTTGTATGCACCAAAAAGTGTTAAACATTGCGCATATACAGTGAGCACGTAAAGGTTGGAATAAATTCGATAAAATCTTTATTAGGCAAGTAAGAAAATAATGCTCGGACACGTCGATTTTCTTTTTTAGATGCGCATTTTTTAGTATACGTATATTTTTTATTACGTCATCCCTCTTCGACTTATGACGTCATCATCAGTTTTTTTAAATAGCAACACCCTCTTTTGATAATACCATTTAAAAGAGCACATTTTTTTGGGTATAGACGCCAAATTTTGTGGTATGTTACATAACAATATTTTTGAAAAAAAAAACGTTTTAGAATTCATAACAATGTAATAAAATAACAATAGAAGAAATACTAAATACAACTAAAACCCATTACATTAAACGTTGAAATTGCATATCATTCACCTCTTGACAATATCCATCTATTGGCGATTCAGATAATCACGCACAATCTGTGAATGATGTGGTGACGCGTCATCTTGTTGGTACCATATTGATTCGTCCGGCATTTGGGGATTTTGATTATTTGGATATAGTGCTATAAGCGCGGGAATTATCTGTTGTAAAAAATTCAAATGTTTTTCAGCATTTAATGCGCCGTCAATAAAAAATGGTGCAACAATTGTGGTACTAATTTCTCGAAAATATTGTTATGTAACGTACCATAAAATTTGGCGTCTATACGCAGAAAAATGCGCTCTTTTAAATGGTACTATCAAAAGAGGGTATTGCCATTTAAAAAAACTGATGATGACGTCATAACTCGAACAGGGATGACGTAATAAAAAATATACGTATACTAAAAAATGCGCATCTAAAAAAGAAAATCGACGTGTCCGAGCATTATTTTCTTACTTACCCAATAAATATTTTATAGAATTTATTCCAACCTTTACGTGCTCACTGTATATGCTCAAATTACATGCCAAATATGCAGTGGTTTTCATGAAATATGCTTTAAAATATGCAAATTATTGACCTTAATTATTATTTTATGTATATATTTAAAACAGAAATTTTTGGATGAAACGAATTTATTTATTTTAATTGTTAACACATTATTAAATACAAATAGCAAAAGGAAACATAATTAATACTAAACTACTTATATCTTTATAGAACTAATGGTAATTTTACAGAAAATAATAAAATAAATCTTAACTACCTATTTTCATTCAACAGTGTTAAGCGAAACTCGAAAGTAAAACAAAAACTAACTAACGAGTAAGACCAACAACGGTCAAAAACATGAAAATCCCATGGTATCAGTGGTTCATTAGTCACTTCTTGGAAAGTGAAAGTTTTGTATGCCTGTCACAGCCCTTCCAGATAAAGAGACAATTTTAAGCTGGGATTAGACGCCTGGGAAGTGGGCAGTTTTTAAAAGTACATAAATAATTGTAGGTAAATACCTCATTTTAGAAATTCCCAACAAAAATAGACATTTACCAGAGAATTATAGTTTCTGTGAAATTTAGACATTCGCTCTTTTTTCTACATTTCTCGTATATTAGTGAAACTGTGTAGCTACATTTATCTCTAACCAAATGTATAAAGAAATATGCTTTAATATGCTCTTGAAACAAATTTATGCACGAAATGCCTAAAATATGCAAAAAAAATTGATTCCATTTAGGTCTGTTTTATTAGATACGCGTAAATACAAAAGCTCACTTAGCACATATTATTAGTATAGGATATGCATTTGCATAAAATCCGTGCCTTGATAATGACAAATGGGGCAAAAAAGTATTATACAATTTTTTTCTAATATGGATAGTTTCTGAGAAAAAGCATGCTTTAATTTTACTTTTTATTCTCGGAAAAAACAAAAACAAAGGGTTAAAGATACAGGAACAAAATTTTTAGGGATAAATAAGAGTCTAATGCATCAAGTAACAATAAAACTTTATTAATGACCACAACATAATTAAAGGAAAAAAAATGCAACTGAGAAAAAAATGGCATAAGAAGTTTTTATTCCTTTTATCGTTACAAACCCACCCCTAAAGTTTGGCAGAAGCGTTACCTAACACCCTGTATAAGATCACAAATTTTAATTTAATAAGTATTTTAGTACTGCTACTTTTTTGTATATTTGTACTTTTGTTTCGCTTGGTAGTTCTTTGTGGAATGTGTACTTGATACTGTTAAAGAGTCTTCCTGCTGCTCCTCTTCTTTCTTTTATTTCTTCGTCTATTGTTCCGTCCTGTGAAAATACTGAGCCTACACTTAATGAGGATGGGAGAGAAAAGAACGACGAGAAGGGTATTCGAAGCAAGAACAAGGAAAAAGAAAGGAAAGGGAAGGAAGACCTAGAAAAATATGGAATGAAGAGGTAAAGAACGCAGCAGAGAGGAGAGAGGTAAAGTGGGAGGAGATAAAACAAATGACGCAAGATAGGGGTCGATGGAGAGAAGCATGGAAAAGACAGACAACGAACTAGCAACAACACCCAGCCTGTAGACTGTATCATACTGACTTGGTGGAGCGTTGATAACTGGAAGCAAATTATCTTCGAACGTTCATACTGTTGATTAGCTGTCAGCTGCTCCAGGAAGCTTGGATTGTTTGACCATTTACCATATACCCAAATTATATCTGTGGTCGACGGGATTATTTCCTTACAGATTGGGCAAAGCTTCTGCAAATCTTCAATCATGATAGTTTGTAAGCCCCCCTTATCTGTTCTTTGAAACGTCTGCAGTTGAATGTTTCCTGCTTGTTTGACTATTTCAGCTGATGAAAATATCTTCAAACTTTGGATATTTTCGTCAGGAAGCAGTGCGTTACGGGGAAAAGATTGCAATATATATCGGATGCTGTAGCGCCCTAGTTGTAATACTGAAATTTGGTCTTCTTTAAAATGAAAAAAAGAAAGAAAGCGCTAGACTGAACCAAATCTGAGATATTTTGAAAAAAACAAGAAAAGTCCTGTGGTTTTTTGGACACAAAAAGTTGTCCCGAGGTCAGCCGAATTGTAAAACTTTTGGTTTTTCAATGCTGGCCCTAATTTCTATAAGTAGAAAAAAATCTTCTACCCGATTTTGCAAGGTAACGAGCTTTTTACGTACCTATCGACTGGACTAAATACTAACATATGCGGCAGAAACCAGCTGTGATACTTGTTCAAAACAAATGTTGGAAATAGCAGAAATGTCAATATTAAGGAAAATAGCAAAAAAGACTAGAAGAGACCATATTCCTGGTTAAGATATAAGAAACGGGTTGCAAGTACATACAACCAAGTAACGACTGGATTCAAAATAGGAGAGAATGGAACGCTCATATATCCAGAACCAGAATGCACACAGATAGATTCGTACGAATAGCACGCGATACGTTGCCGAAGGGCAAGAGAGATGTTGGAAGCAAGGGCGCCGGCAGGAGGGGGCAAGACCTGGCACTTGCCCCCCCTTTAAAAGCCAGAGTTTATTGAAAAGGTGATAGATAAATTTGGCAGGGAGCGTAGGAGATTAAAATTTATATTTTCATAGCTTTATAAATTATGATATAATTTTAAGCAATTAATTAAAAATGTCATATACTTGATGTATTTTATAAATAAAGCCATAAAATAAATAAAGCTTTTACAGGCCACTTTAGGCCCATTGCTTAACAATCTGCCTCCATTGTTCCTTATCCATGACTTTATTTCTCCAGTCTTCTATTCCTTTACTTGCTATGTCTTCCATTACTGCCTCCCTCCACCTATTCCTTGGTCGTCCTCTTCTTCTAGTTTCTTGCGCTCTACCTTCCAATACT
Organism: Melanotus villosus; assembly: GCA_963082815.1. Taxonomy (NCBI): domain Eukaryota; kingdom Metazoa; phylum Arthropoda; class Insecta; order Coleoptera; family Elateridae; genus Melanotus; species Melanotus villosus. The sequence goes on from OY720421.1 coordinate 13,497,104, forward strand.
ATCTTAGTAGCTCTCCCATCTGGCATTCTCCATATATGCCCAAACCATCTTAACCTTTGAGCTTTAATGAAGTCTACTATACTTGGCCCCCTATACTTCTCTTGTACTTCTTCGTTTGTAAGTCTTCTCCAACCATCCTCCGTCCGAGCCCCTCCAAATATTTTTCGTAGCATTTTTCTCTCCCACCTACTTATCATATCTTGATCTGCCACATTCATCGTCCATGTTTCACATGCATACGTAGCTGTCGGTCGTATCACAGTCTTATACAGTCGTAACTTTGCATTTCGCGACATCTGTTTTGAGGACATTATACTATTTAACGCGCCCGCACATCTCGATGCTTTTATTAACCTTGTTTTAATTTCTTGTGTGTAATTTAAGTTTTCAGAGATTAATGTTCCTAGAAAAATAAACTCCTTAACTCGTTCTATTCTCAAATCCTGCCCACCCACTGTTTTTAAAATCACTTCCCCTTTGCCAGCACTTTCACCTTTACCACTTAACTTCATCACTTTAGTTTTTTTTGTGTTTATCACTAATCCTACTTTTCTTGCCTCCCATTCAAATTTCTTCACTTGTTCTTGCATTTCATGTATCGACCTTGCTACTAATGTCACATCATCTGCGTATGCCAGCAGTTGGTGACTTTTGGTCTTGATCGTCCCATTCCTATTAAGTTGGCTGTTTCTAATAACTCTCTCCAGAACTAAATTAAATAATATTGTCGAGAGGGGGTCTCCCTGCCTTAATCCTGTTTCTGTCTTAAATGCTCTTGACAATTGACCTCTGTATCTCACTTTATTTTCTGTATTTGTCAATGATTCTTTTATCAAATTTCTTATTTTCTTATTAACATTCAAGGAAGCCAAGATATTAAACAGCTGCTTCCTGTTTATACTATCGTATGCCTGCTTGAAATCAATAAACATCGCATATATTGTTATATTGTGCTCATAGCCTATCATTTGGATTTCTTTTATTGTGGCTATTTGGTCCATCACTGATCTATATTTTCTAAATCCACACTGATAGTCACCTATTTCTTTTTCTGCATATGGCTCCAGTCTTGTATTAATTCCTGAAGCTAAAATTTTATAGGTTATATCTTGCAGGGCGATTCCTCTATGATTTCCACATTCCGTCCTTTCCCCACTTTTATAAAGTGGCACAATTATGGCTTCTTTCCAAGTCTGCGGCATACTTTCTGTCTCCCATACTGCCTTTATCATTCCCCATATCTCTTCCTCTAATACTTCACCTCCATACTTTATAAGTTCCGTATATATTTCATTCTCTCCAGGCGATTTTTTATTTCTCTGCTTCTGTATCCACTTGACTACTTCCTCTATTGTTGGTGTTACTTCGTCTTCCTCTTCTATTCTTCTTTCCATTTCTTTTTGACTTTTGTTTCTTTCTTGCATAATCTCTGTTGGTTCTTGTCCGTGTTCTATCTTTTGATTCAATACTTGTTGGAAGTGCTCTCTCCATATCTCTAAGATTTCTTCAGTTTCTCCTACCATGTTTCCTTCTCTGTCTTTTATATAAACTGGCCTTTGTTGAAAACCTTTCTTAATCTTCTTTGCGTCTTGGTAGAAGTTTCTGATTTCTTTTCTGTTATATGTTTCTTCAATATTTTTCACCCTATCTTCTTGCCACTTTCTTTTTTTATTTCGCAATATTCTTTTCGTTTCCTGCTTCTGTTCTCTGTATTTTCTACTACTTATTTCACCTGGTTGTTGTAGCAGTCTTAACCATGCATCTCTCTTTTTCTGGATACTTATTTTGCATTCTTCATTAAACCATGTATTCTTTCTTCTCCCTTTTTTATATCCTAATACTCTTTTTGCTACTTTCTTGACCGTTTCTTCTATGCTTATCCATCTATCTTTGCTTGTCGTTGCTTCCTGCCCCTTTTCTAGTTGTAGTTTCATTTCCCTTTGATATACAGCCCTCTTTTCTAAGTTCATTATTACCTCTACATTTAGCTGGCCCTCGTTTTTCTTTTTTTCCTTGTGTTGTAATTTTATTTTTGTTTCTTTTACATCTATTCTCATTCTTACGAGGTAATGGTCAGTACTCACTTCAGCTCCCCTATGACTTCTTGTATCTCTTACTTTCTTTGCATACTTCTCATCGATTAAGAAATGGTCTATTTGATTTGAGTCTTCTCGGCCAGGTATCCTCCATGTACCCAAATGTATATTCTTATGTTGAAAACAGGTACTTACAATTGTCAAGGCCTTGCCTGCTGCAAATTCTATCAGTTTTAAACCATTATTATTTGTTTCATCATGCTTGCTATATTTCCCTATTGTTGGCTGGTAAAAGCCATGTAAAACAATAATTTTATTCATGCCCCCCCTTTTATTTAACCCTGGCGGCGCCCTTGGTTGGAAGACCACGGAAGCGCTAGCATGAATCACTTTAAAAGAAACAGACTTGGAAGGAACAGGCGATTAAGCCTATAAAAGAAGTAAGAAGAAGAAGAATGAAGAAAATACATGGATATTCCCCAAATTCATCTAGAAGAAATATGGATAATCTTCCTTTAGCGCAACGCCAAAACATTTTTTTCCAACAAGACGGTGTCCCCCTGCACAATTCTCAGATAGGGCAGTATTGGTCTCAGAAATTTCCAAACCAGATAGGATCTTCAGTGCCGATACGTTGGCCACCTAGGTCTCCTGATTTGACACCACTGGATTCTTTTGTGTGGGGTTTTGTAAGTAACAGAACTGCGGAACAATTACCTTAAAATGTTTCGTTTGCCTTTAGACAACTAACATTAGTTATGTTTCGAAATGCACTAAATTCGATAAGGCGTGAGAATTGTGCATTAACACGAATGGTGCGCAGTTTGAAAAATGTATGTAATTTAATTTAATTTTTACGACTGTTTAACCGCTACAAACTATATATTTTTGGAAAGCACACGAAATATGTGATTTAACGGTATCATGGCCAACCACGACTTATATTTAAAAAATATTACTTTGCGTCATAACTCTTAAAATATGAAAATTAGAAGTTATCCGAAATGACTATCGTTCTACTTAAAAAAGTGCCATATAATGTTTTAACACTTTTGAGATATTTTCAAGAGCACGGGAGTTATATGAAGTTTCGGAATGGCCAAATTTTGATTTTGGCGTATAATTGAAAAAGAACGGAAACTTGAATCAGCATCAAAAAGAGGCTTGGACTCCGATATTAGTTTTGGACTATTTCCGATAATAAGGGTAGTTCCCATTTAAAACCATCGAAAATGATTCACCCTGTAGATAGTGTAGATGTTACTTTACAAAATAAACTTTTAGCAACATTATATCAGTAATTTAGAGAGAGAATTATGAGTCATGAGTGTAAAAGTCGAGATCAAGAAACATGTTTTATTGTTTTTATATTATCTCAAATCTGATTTTTTGATATGCGTCAGTTTTTGAATCAGTTTTGAAAGCCACTCAGATCAACTTATGTAAAGCCTTATTAAAAAACAAAAGGCACTGCACAAAAAATATAAAACTCGCGTGGTTCGTAATTATTGCGATTTTGTAATGGAGAAGCAATTGCTTATGCATGTAGTAATAATTAATAAACTATGCAGACTTTTATGAAAGACCACTCGCTTGCCAACACAGCCTTGTGTCCTAGAAATACAATTTAAAACCCAGCATTTTTGATCTTTTTAAAGATCAAAGTGCTTTGTTGCGTTCGTTTTTATCACACTAATATCTTCCCATACAACTGATAAGCTATCAAAAAAGTGATTAGATTGATAAATATTTTTGGCTAAGTTTGTGCAATTTAAACTATTTTTAAATAAATAATTTTGGCTCTGATTAAACAATTTCCTATGAGCATTCTTATCCACAACAACAGAAGTAAAATATTTGGGTCAATTACATACACCAAATATTCAAAAACTATGAATTTGTGGTTATACATACTTTCACCATTAATAGCGTAGGATCAACGACATTTTATTCAGATTTAATATATCGTTTTCTGTTACAACAAACGCGTGTTCATGAACAATGCCGCAACTATATTTAGATAATTTCGCGTAGTTAACTTCAGTTTTGGAATTCGAAATGAATAATTTATTAGCCACTTGTGAAATCTAAACCTTATTAAAATACTGAAGACAATATGAAATTCTACAAAAACTGAAACATTTCATTTTCAACCAGTTCTTTCTTCATAGCCGTGAGATCCTTAAAATCATAAATAAAAAACATCTCTCGGGGTAAATAGAAACGTTTAGCCCGCCCGTATTTGCTAATAACATTAAACTCCAGAAACATAATTAACATTTAAATTTTCAAAAGTAGAAATAACCAAATGAAACTGAAATGAAAACAGCACAGTGTTTGCTTTCAAAATTACTACATAATGGTAATTAATGCGCCAAACATGCGAATATGTGTTAATAATATGTGACGTTTAACACTAGTAAATTAGTATTAACCTTGCCTTTTATATAAGAAAGCTCAAAGGTGTTTAGCATTAGAAGAAAATTATCCTTGGACGTGATATTTTCAAGACACTTAGAGTACTTTTACACTTTTAATATAAGTGGTGCGTTTATGGCAGTTACTTCTTATTAGACGCTATTCTTTTATCTTCGTGTAAATGCTTTACTTATGTCTTATACTGATTATTACTGAAGTTTAGATTAATGGATTTTATTTTAAATTAAAGGCAAATGTTATGACCTTTAAGTAGTATAAAAGAAATCTTGTTTTTATGTAATTACCACGATTTAGACTGACATACAGAAAGGAAACACAGCCAACAGCTTTATGATTGACAGCACCTAAGTTCAGTAAAAATTTGCTTTTATAAATTTAGTTAGATGTCTGTTCTTCTTGTCTTATTTTCCAGTGATCTACATATACGAGGGCTGTTCTGTATATTGTTAGTAGCAGGCCATGGATGCGAAGAAAAACAAAAACATTTGCATCAATCGAAAGCTTATTCTTTTGACAGTTTCCAGTTGCAATTTTGCAAGGTTGAAGTTAAAGCATATAGAGATCCTAATTTTTGATTGTTATAATTCGTTTGATTATTACTAAGCATTATGGAAGTGCCGCGGAATGCTTTTCGGGCTATGATTTTCTACGATTATAAACGAGGCTTAACATACGACCAAAGTCACCAAAATTTAATGGCAGCTTTTGGCGACAATAGTCCATCATTATCTACAATTAGTTACTGGTTCCGTGAATTTAAACGTGGAAGGAGTACGTTAGAAGATGAACCAAGACATGGACGACCTGCAGTAGCTGTTTGTGCTGAAAACATTATTGCAACCGAAACGCTGATTAAGGAAAAACGGAATATCACTCATAGAGAGATTCAAGACGAACTAGGCATTGGATCATCTGCAGTAGATACCATTTTACATAAACATCTGGGTGTAAGAAAGCTGGCAAGTCGGTGGATTCCACATTTGTTAACCGACGAACAAAAACAAGCACGGGTAGACTGGTGCAGGTTTATGTTAGAAAAGTTCGATGGAGGATCTTCAAAGCAGGTATTTAGTATCGTTACGGGGGATGAATCGTGGATATATAATTATGATCCCGAGACAAAACAACAATCAACTGTTTGGGTGTTTGAAAAGGAGGAAATGCCAACAAAAGTTATTCGCGGTAAAAGTGCAAACTAAAAAATGATTGCCGTTTTCTTCAGATACAGTGTTCCAGTTGCAGTAATTCCTCTTGAAGATCTTAAAACTGTAACTGCTGATTGGTATACAGAAGTTTGCCTTCCTCAAGTCTTCGAGAAATTGTGTAGTGATCGCCCAAGATCTGGTTTGCATGGAATTTTGTTACACCACGATAACGCAACTCCGCATACGGCCGCAAAAACTTTAAATTTTTTACACGAATCCGGAGTCCAACTGGTCACTCATCCACCATACAGTCCAGATCTTGCCCCTAACGATTTCTTTTTGCTTCCGCTGATTAAACAACTCATGCGTGGTAAGAGATTTCCTGACGCCGATGCGGCTGTTGCTGAATTTCAGCGAATTCTTGACGACCTTCCAAAAAAAGAGTTTTCAGCGTGTTTCGAGAAGTGGATTCAAAGAATGAAGAAGTGTATTATGTCTAAAGGGGAATACTTTGAAAAACAATAAAATTATTTTCTTTACAAATTCCGTAGTTTTCTTCTAACTAACAATTTACAGAACAGCCCTCGTATAAATCTGTTTAAATCGGTTTAAAATAAATAGGTAGACATCATTCCTGCTGTGACTGTCCTTATAAAGGACATTTTAATTATTTGACTTGTTCGTTTCAGAATGGGGGCTTATTTTAGTGACAATGAACTTGATTTTTTGTTAGTCTTTTTGGCAAATAATACGGAACTCTACTTTAAAGAGTTGGTATTCGTACACAGTTTTCGAACAGAACTCGTGGAATTGAAATTTAAAATTAGAAACGGTTGCAGTAAATAGCCGGCTGCACAACATCTTTTGTAACGCTCATCCACCTCATGGAGTTTAAAATAGTTCCCACTTGACCTGTATTCGTTTACTGCTCGCTATACTTCAGCAACTGACCTATTTCATTACCATTTTGCTAAATGTCAGCCATAACCGTACCCCGACACGGTTACTGAATTTGAAAGTAATAAGAGGAGAATTATCCGCATGCGACGATGTTTTATCCTTGATTATGAAACACGGCACGAGCACAATCGCAAAAATTGCATTATAGATGTTAGTAGAAAGCGAACTCGTTGGAACGTTTTCCCAGTAAAACCATCGCACATCGCGTTTAATTATTACTTCCTAAAATAGTTTCCGCAGTAATTTAGACTGGTTTTGTTTGAAACCGTTTTAAAGGGTGTGGGATATTTTAGAAACGAGCATCTTCTCACGAAAGTGGTGAAGAATAAATTTGAACAAGAGTTCAATCCATTCCGCATGATGAACCACGTATTTTATCTTCCATTTAACCGGTCATCATTCTATCCTTGAAGGTGCGTAGGATGGGCTCTGCATGTTGTTAACGGTCACTTCCAAGAAATAAATGTTCGTTAAAACTTGGCTGTAATACAAAATGCGAACAAGAATGCAGAGTTCATGATGAATAACCAAAAGTAAAATTCCGAAATCCGGAACCCGGAACTGCCAAGTTTTCATCAGTTTGCGATTAAACTGCCGCGTATTTTTATTTAAAGTATGTTTATTTATCATACAAAGTCAAGGTTGAATAAAGCATACGACATAGAAATTTTAATAGGAAGTAAACACGCGTGTCGACGAAACGTTCAGGTTCAATCAAAGGTTCAACTAATATTTGCGAAACGTAAATGTCGCAGTTTTGTAAATGGGAATTAACAACCAAAGTTTGAATCTGACCGGCGTCCATCTGTTGTAATTGTGATGGCAAACTGCGCAAAATATGAACGAGTTCAATTGCAAAAAATTCTAATTATCGTGGGCGCCTGGAAATACTCGTCTGCATATTAATCTCGACATTTGAAACTGGCATACACATACTAAACTAAAATTATGCAGTTTTATTGCTTGTAAACAAAATGATCAAGGAAAAAAGCAGTAACTTCTGAGGTTTATAGAGGAGCCTATTTGTATTTATGAAGTTTTTTATAGCTCGAGGAGAGGGCTTTTGTTGGTGACACAATTGTAATTCCTTTTGTAAAAATTTACGTACACGAAAGATAAACATGATGTGGCACTTAAACATCTGCATACCAAATTGTTTATACTTTAGTAAAAAAGCAACTTAACCTTGACTAACATCACTTTACCGAAAAAATACGTCGTAACAAAATCAACTTGGCATCAATGTGATAGCTCCTATTGGAAGACTGAATGGCCGCATAATAAAAGAAAGACTAGAAGAAACAATCAATATTGGGGAAGAACACGGCGGGACAACATATTTACCATAAAGCAACTGATAGAGAAGAGAAGAACAAGGAATAGAGAGACCCACCTCGTGTTCAAATTAGAAAAGACCTGAACTATGACATAGTACCTCTATTGCATCCTGGATTTTGGATGGAGGGTGACTATGTCACGTGCACTTAGGCCTCAGATGGACCCATTGTGCTGCCTCCGTTGCAACATCCTCACCTTAGGCGCATCACTCAAGCAATCCTAACCTTTGAATGAACCTAAGGATACTTGCCAGAGGGATGCTGCTGATACTGGCAATACTAGTCCAGAAGTCTCCTAGCATGGATCCTTTGATTGGAGCGAGTGCAGGGCATTCGCACAGAATGTGCTCTGCTGTCTCATCTTCTAAGTTGCAACCACGACAGGTTGGGTCCTCGCCTAGTCCCATCCTGTGCATGTGCTTATTTAGTTTACAGTGTCCTGACAATATCCCTACATCTATCGCATTTCAGACAACAGTAACATTAATGCACATTATATAATAGCAATAAACAGTCTGTACAATAACCTAAAAGCCAGAATTGCACCAACTAAAGGCTCCAGACAAGGCTGATGCCTACCACCAACCCTTTTTAAAACATACATTAAAGGGATTCTTAAAGAGTGGCAAAACAAACGTGGTGGTATGGGCATAAACACAGACGGAATTTCGCTGCATATTTTGCTCTTTGGGATGACCAGATTCTAATAGCTGGAGATGGAATATGACGCTTACTACATGCTAAGAAAATTCACAGAAGTATACAACAAGGCGGGACTGAAAGTGAACCTAACTAAAATGAAATATATGGCAGTTAATGCATGGACAGGATATGAAAGTACTATATGAGAGATAACAAAAACTCTAAAAGGGAAAAAATATGTAGGTACAATCTCGCAAGCTGGAGGGACAACAGGGGGAAATATATGGTACTCAAGAACAAATATTAAAAAGGTGGGAAGGATCTTCTTCTTCTTCTTCTTTTTCTCAGCCTGTTGACATCCACTGCTGGATGAAGGCCTCCTCCATACTCTTCCATTTATTTCGGTCTTGGGCCACCCAAATCAATTTTTTCCCCCAACTTGCTGCAAGTCATCTCTTCACCTTGCCAGCATTTCTTTTATTTTCACGTGGTCTCTGCTGCAACACTGAGAAAATGGGAAATATATAAGAAAAAGTCAGAGAGGAAAGAAAATAATAGACCGACCAAGGAATCAATCAGGAAATGGCCAATATTAGTATTAGTGAGGATAGCTTTTCAAGAGAGGAGAGAAGAAATGCAATAAGGAAATTAAAAAATGACAAAGCAGCAAGGTGGGATGCTCTGCATATTAATAAACCAAATATGGGAAGAGGAAGAAATTCCAAAACACTGGCGACAGAGAATAATAATTAAATTGCCAAAAAACGGAACCTATCTAAGTGTAAAAGTTGGAGACCCGTAACCTCACTACATATGTGCGGCTAGTAAAATTTTGACGAAGGTTATAATAGAAAGATGAAGATTGAAGATTGAAGTGAAGCAGTTAGCACAAAACGAAAATAAGTGGAAAGAATACGTCGAGAGTATATGTACGAAAATAGAGGAAGAATAACTCAACTCTTTAAAATAAAAGTGAAAGTGTGTATTAGTGCAAGACTAACTACCTGATGCTAATTAACAGACACTCTTGAAACGTCTTAGGACGCCCTATGGTCCCTTGATGATCTACAGGACTGATGATGATGATTATAATAATATAAAGAATAAAGACCCCCATTAATAGAATGCTAAGAGAAAATGAAGAGGGATTTCGATCCAATAGATGACGTATTTTATTGATTTTGAAAGGGCATTTGACTCAATAGACCACGAAATGATGTGGAAGATTTTAAAACAATATATTCGTATCAAAAATATATTCGAAAGACGTTATACACTGGGTACATAGCGAGAGTAGAACATGAATGCAGACTTTCAGAGAAGATAAAAGTAGAAAAAGGGGTCCGTTAGGGATGCACCTTTTCGCCAATAATTTTTATAATTATTATGAACTGGCCAATGAAAAACGCAGACGAGCAGACGACAGGAGAACAGGTATTAATTGGGAAATATTTAGTAAGTTGGAGAATTTGGAGTTTGCGGGCAACATTTACCTAATAATAGCGAATAAACAGCACATGCAGGAAAAAACGACAAGACTGAAGAAAATAGGTCTGCAAATGAATGCAAAAAAGACAAAAATTTAAAAAACAGACTTAGACAACACAATCCGCATGGAAGAGGCAGAAGTAGAACAGATATGCTATTTACGCAGCTATGGCAGCATAATAAAGTTAGAAGGTGGAATGGAGGGGGATATCGAAAGGAGGATAAATTAAGCTAGCGCAAAGTGCTTTCGGCATGCTTTGCAGGGCATGGACACCATCAAGTATAGCTCAAAGGATGAAGATAAGGCTATTTCGTACAAATGTAAAAATTGTATTACTTCTATATTATATGGGACCGAAACGCAGAAATGAACTCAAAAACTCTTAAACAAAAATTCATCAACAAATGTTTACGAAGAACATGCAAGATATTCTGGCCAAATACAATTACTAACGAAGAGCTACATATGATTACAAAAGAAAAAAAAGTAGAAACAACTGTTAAAAAACTAAAATGGAGATGGATTGGTCATACAATTAGACAACCTAACAACAACATAACAAAACAAGTATTAAGTTATAGTTACAATACCAGGAAAAAGGAAAATTGGAAGACCGGCAGATTCATGTAGAAGGACGATTCAAAGTGAATTAAGGCAATATAGTATAACATGGAGTGAAGCGAAACGATTTAGCAAGGGACAGAAAAGAATGGAAGCAGCTAGCGGAAGACGCAGCGAAGAAATCAATGAGAGGTGCACAGGATTAGTTACTCTGTCACCAAACTACGCAGCTCACGCAACACCTAAAGGCCTTATGGAGCTATAGGACGAAGAAGAAGAAGAATGGTAACGTAACAAATTTAGAAATAGATGGAGGGATCATCGAAGTTTGCAGAGAATATAAATATTTAGGGGTGACAATTGGCACCGAAGAGGCAAGCAAACGAGCTATAACCAAGTAAAACAAACTATAAATAAATTGAATATTACCTATTGTATATTATGGTCAAAAAATATTAGAAAAAATACAAAATACAGTGTTCGCGCATACTTTGGGCATTGGTCACTTATGCCACCACTTTGTAGAGTGGGGTGTACTACCTTACCTACGAAGTAAAGACATTATTTTCCAAGAGTGGTAATTTTACGGCGAAGTAGATAAGACCTACCAAATAAACAAGTATCTTAATTAAACTGTGTTTAATATTACTATTCCATTCAAACAACCAAAATACAGTCCACTTATTTACAAATTATCTACAACATAAACATACAGAATATATCAGACAATTATTCAGAGCGTACTGCTGTACGGAGCAAAGGCTTGAGAAATAACATAACGAGATAGACAGAGAATGGAGGTTGTCGAAATGGACTTTCTAAGAAGGAGCTGCAGAGTGCGAAGGTTCGAAAGGGTAACAAACGAAGAGATAAAAAGAAGAATACAGGTAGAGAGAAAAGTTACAGAAAGAATTGAGGTAAGGCGATTGAAATGGTGTGGCCATGTTAAAAGAACGGAGGACCACCGATGGCCCATCAAATTATTAAAATGGCAACCACCCTCAAGGAGAAAAAGGGGAAGACCATCAGAAGATTGATTTAAACAAATGAAGATTGCAGAGATAGATAGGTTTGGAGAAGAGGATGCGAGAGACGACCATGAGCTGTATAAATTGGCTGTATAGTTATATTACATATACAAAATAAAAACTATAAACAAAGTTTGCAATTTTTAACGTAGGTAATTTTTAATAGTAGGTACAAAGTCGAGAAATCTACTCCGCAACGACAATACACACTAGAAGTAACGTAAGAAGAGATTCCAAAATGTTGGTCCTTTAACAGAAATGGGCATTGGACTTTCTACCAAGGCCTGAATATTTCAGATAGATTGGCTGCATTAATTTTTAAGTAATGACACGTGTAATGTTCTTGATTTTATCAATAATATTTCCAGTCTTTCCTTATTACAATAATGGAAGTGTTTATTGTTTACATTAAAAGTGAAATCTGTACAGTTGTCCGACAGTAAAATTTATAGCTTTGGTCGCTAACGAAACAAGGATGCATTTTAGAAGTAGTAAGGAAATAAAAGGTCACAAATCGAAGCAGATAGGAGATAAGTAACAGATAACAGATACAATTTATCTGTCCGTGAAAGAATTTGTACTCAAGACGCGTTTGTTAATGACTAGTATTGACACAAATGTCTTCCTATATAAAGCACTGAACTCAATTATTACTTCATTGTTTTACTTAACAAATAACGTAGTAGACGGTCTGGCTTCACCGATATTAACGATTAATTTTTCAATGTATGAATTGGATGCAGGTCAACGTCTTTTTATTATTAAAGCAATAGGTGCGGTCCTTATATTTATCTGTACCGAAAGCTTCCAACAATTTAATTTAATTCTAGTTGAAGGCAAACATCTATTAAATTTTTTTTTGGCAAGAAATTACGACAGAGGAATTCAATTTCGCTATTAGACGTGACAAAATTTGGTGGATCGGTAGGCGTAATCATTGCGTAAATATCAAATAAACAAAATTAGGCGAACAAAATGAAGTTGCAAGGTAAACTGGGACCTTTTTACGGCACTTTCGAATTAAAAAGTTTGTTCAATGAAAAGGCATTCGAATGTAATTTTGTGCTTTTTGTAGGAATTTTTTATTGTAAGTCATTGTTTTGTATGTACGACGTTTACATAACAAAATCGTGACTGGCTTCGTAGATATTAATATAGTGAAACTACTGGAGAATTATTTTTTTATAACAGTAGTTACATGCTATGTGAATACGATAATTTTATGTGATTCAGTAAATGGGTGACTCTTACATAAAACATATGAAATACATAGTATATTTTTTAATTTGTTTTCATGTGTAATTCAGAATTTTCCGATAATTAAAGACACTTCTATCAGTAAATTTGCGGCTGTGTGTACAAAAACTATATCATTAAAAGTAAAGGATCAAAATTTCACTTCACGTAAAAGGACCTTGGATTAATTAGAAGTATTTATTTTCGTAGTTATTCCCAGAGACGAACGTAATTATTATTTATAAATTAATTAATGATTTTATGTCTAAAATTTTATTAATGTAATTCAGCAGTGATCCTTTATAAATTTTAAAATTTAACCTTCAGCTTGTTCATTCGTAGACACAAAGAAGTAAGGAAGGATATGTAATGCTAACAGACAAAAATTCCTGCAGATTAAAAGAATCTTACCTCGAACCTGTCTTTCCAAATTTGGAAAACCACCTGAGGTTCACGTGAAACTTGTTCGTTTCTATGCATGTTAAAGCCTGAGAATTTTCGTTGATTTGTATTAATTTCCAGGCAAAGTTATCTAGTCGAAAATCGACTTATGTCATAGGTAAACGTAGGTAGAACATTCTTAAACTATTATGAATTTGAAGATAGTACAAAGCTACACGAAAATATACAAAATTTTAGAGTTTCCTATCTAGTGAGAAATTCAGTGCAGCACTCCCTAACGAAATTTTAACTTGTCATTCAAATGATTTGACATAAAAGTCAAGGTAAATGTCAGATCGATTCGGTTAAACTTTGTAGCTGCTTTACCACATACTGCGGCTCAATGCTTGCAGAAAGTAAATATGCAGCAAATATAAATCCTGCAATTCCTATATAAGGAAGTAATATACTTGCAAGGTTATCCTGCACGTTTTTGAAAGATATTTTTATCCTTAATTTATAGTCTAATCTAATATACAGTTTGTTAATAATAAACTTACCGATTATATTCGTTTTTTAAATAAATTTCCTCTTGGACGGAATTATTAAAACCTTTCTGCAAAGAAACAAAGAATTTAAGTAGCTATTTTTAGTAGAGGTGTTGCCACCGCATATAAGACCCTAAGTTAATTGGGCGGTATACATTTTCTAACAGTTCCTCTTAAATTTACTAAGATAATCGATGAGGTAAATTAAAAACTTTTTTCTTACCACAATGAAAATTTTTCAAATTTCTATGCCAAATATGAAGCAGCCTAATACTCTTGCTTACGAAACCAAAATTTTGTACTGTTAATTCCCAAAATTGGTTGAATTTTCGAAATGTTTCTTATATGTCTCGTTTTCCAAATACGTCAAATTTTAATTTAGATCAAAGAGGTCTAATTAAATAATAATAGGCGACTTCAACGTGAAAGTGGGGCAAGAAAGTCAATATATGCGAACAATTGGAAAGCACAGTTTTCACAAAGAGTCCAATGACAATGGCACTAGGCTTATAATATATAATATAATATTATGTAACATTTCAAAACATGGTTATAGAAGGCATCTGGTTCAAAGTTAAGAACATCTATAAAAGAAATCACCAGACGGTGGTCCCATCAATCAAATTGACCATATATTAATAGATGGTAGACACCATACAAACCTCTTAGATGCCAGAAATCGACGTGGGGCGAACATTGATTCGGACCACTACTTACTAGAAACAAAAATAAGAGTAAAAACATCCAATACAAAAAAGGAAAAGGAGACTGCCACAATATTAGCACACTAATAAACCCATAGGCCAAAAGCTCCAAATATACTTACACCTAAAAATTAATGTAAGGGACCAATTAAAAACGCAGGAAATCTGACTGTAGGAAACAACAAACAATAATAACTAAGAAAAACGCAAGATATAAACGACCAACAAACAACAGGAACAAGGCGGGCAGAAGAAGGGTATAAATGCCCGAGAAGAAATCAAAAGAAAGTCCATAGGGCAAAGAAGGGAGAATACATAAGACAACAGATGCAGGAGCTGGAAGAAATGAATTCACATATTCACAAGCGGAAGTTAGAAAGTTCTATCAAAGGATTTACAATGCCAGGAGTTCTAGGTCTAGGGTGATAGGCTGAAAGTTTCAAACAAAAACTAAACTTAGAGGTAGAGGTGGAACAAGTAGAAGGCATAAATCGTGCTACAGAACAAGACCCTAGAGAAAAAGAAGTACCCTCAATGGAAGAAGTACAAGAAGCAGTTAGAAAGTTGATAAATAACAAAGCAGCAGGGTCGGATATGATGTAAAACCGTTGTGTGGAAATCTCCTGGGTTCGGCAAAGTTCTACTCGGGTAGTCCTAAATGATCGTATGAATCGATGGGCTTTAAGATTTTTATCATTCACGTGTTATATCTCACAAAATAAATAGATACGTAAACAAATAAGCTAGAAAGGCTTCCTCAGAATGTTGCATAATAACTACAGGGCGGACCAAAAATACGAATACCTACAACAAAAAGAGTCCGTAAAAATGGAAAGAGACGGAATATTAATGCGCACCATAAAAATAACGTTTATTGAACAATAATAAGCACAACAGAATGCTATAATTCGAAATGTCGTCCATAAGCCTGGGCACAGGTACGAAGGCGCTTGGGCTTGCGCCTTCCAGGCTTTTTGAAGTACTATCTTCAGTGAGTCCCCAGTTTTGTGTTGCTATGAGTAAACCTTGCTTTCTAGGATTGACCAAATAAAATAATTCATGGGATTTAGATCGGGAATTGGGAGGCCATTCGTTGAATGAGATAAAGGAAGAAAAGTTCTACTTACACCATTCCTGGGATCAGCTTCTTGCAGCGTTCCTTCCTCCTAAGTTTCATCGCCTCTGTTAAAATGTGAGCTTTTCCCATCTTGTACGGCTTCAATGCCAAATATCTCTTAACAATTCGTTGCATTGATGTGAGTTTGGGCTGGGCCGGATTTCTTCTGAAGCGTGCACATACCTTCTCGATATTTAATGCTGTAGCAATGGAGCGAATACTTCCCTTCCAGGTCGGTAGGCGCTGCTTCTCAGCTCCTTGAACCTTCGAATTGTGGTACACACAAGGTTGCGAGGGACCTGTAGACTTTTCTGGATTTGGCGTGCCGTAAGACCAGAGCGGTGCAGCTTGATAATAGAATCGCGATGAGATGATGGCTTAGTCATTCCGAAAAAAGAAATTAAATCGTGTGATATCGAAAGAAAGCAACTAAAATAAACAAATTAAACACAAACGACTGCAAAAACAAAATAGCAGCTTCAAAAAATTGACGCAAGAGGGCGCTTGTACGTTGTATTTCCAGTTTTGATTCGCCCGGTATATAACTAATCAATTAAGCACAAAATGATCTTTGCATGAAAATATAAAAGGACTCGGCAGACCCCCAGAATAAATAAGGAGATTTCAAGATGAGGGTTTCAAGGAAAATGTTATGTTAATGTTCAGCAATAGCTGTATGTGAACTAAGATTATACACTAATAAATCACAGGAATAAGGAATGGTGTTGACACACCTTGATGAAAGAACTTGAGGTTTGTTCGTTGGCGAAGAAAGTATCAAGGAACTATTTCGATGGGGCTTGAAGGGTTTGAAATTACCAAATCGGGAATCGCCACAGCAGAACCCTTCATACCTTGGCTTGTTACACAAGTTTCCTAGTTAACCCCATCATAACTTTAGACGAAATTCTTCTCCATGATGATTTACCGGGAAGGTGCTCGTTTGTGAAGGACAAACCAGAATATTACTAACCAACAATTATAGACTGACGAAGGAACAAGTCCAGCAGGTTCTAGTGGAAGAGTGTTTTTCAGGCCAATTCTTCCAATACTCCAATATAATGCCATTCGAGATAACCTAACCGTTGTTTCACTTTTCACATTCCTAACATTTGTGATCCACACTCGTTTCCCAACCTTCCGCATTCGTAGCAGTGGTTTCCGCTAGCTTCTACATGCCTCCAACCTTCTAAGCACCATAAGTTTCAACTGTTGTTTCCATTTCGACAACGGCCCTGAAACCTGGAAAATCGCCACTTACATCATGATTCATTAACCCAAGAAAAATGGACTCAATCCACCAACGCTCAATCTCTCTTTTGAACATACTGAGGAAAGCTCTCGCCGACCGAATCATCAGTTATTCGAAATGACGTTAATAAAAAAAAATTATAAACAGTAATCACCTTTGATGATCAGCTTGATTTGGGAAGAAAATAGAAGTTTGCTGTTCTTGGTTTTATTACATTGATAATTTTCATTTAATTGTTTGAAAAATAGCAAAGCAGCTGGGTCGGATGGTATACCTGCAGAATTAATAAAGAAAGGCGGTGATACACTTCTAACTACTATGCACCACACAACAGAACAGATTTGGAGACAAGTAGAGCTGCTCAAGGAATAGAATAGTCCTCTTGCATAAAAAGGGAGATGTCTTGCTTTGCGACAATTATTATTAGCCTGTACAAATCTCTATATAATTAGAGCAAAGGCCTCCATCTTTTTTCTTATTCTTTGCATTTTTTCAAATCTAGTCACTTATTAGTGAGGGGTTTTGGTCTACTCTCCTATAGTGACCGATTCTCGTGGGAGAGAGGTACCGCATTAACGGAGCAATCGAGCCATTCATTCTAGTACTGACCGGAGACAACGAAGCTTAACTTTTCTGAACGTACTAGACTGGGGGGTACCTAGCTACCGCAACTCGGGACCTCCCTACTGAATATAGCTTACAGAATATTAGCTGATATTCTATATAAACGTATGCAACTTTATACTGAAGAAGTGATTGGCAGCTATCAGTGTGGATTCTGTAGAGGCAAGTCGACCACCAAACAAATATTTACGTTAAAACAGATAACTGAAGTCGTACGAATATAACATCGGAATACGTAATCTATTCATAGATTTTAAAAGTGCATAAGATACCATCAACGGGGATGTCTTGTACAAGGCAATGCAAAAGTTTGGAATGCTGAACCACCTTAGAACACTGGTTTATGTTGAATGCAGAATACAGAATGAGCTATCTCGGACCTTTACTTATCAGAGAGGACTATAACAGGGAGATGCCCTCTTATGTTTACTTTTTAACCTAGCACTTGAGAAGATTATCAGACAAGCGGGACTTAGTAGAAGGGGAACCATCATGACTAAAAGTGTGTAAATATTGGTCTTTGCAGATGATATTAATATTGTGGCCAGATTCCGTAGATGTAAAGACATAATAAAGGTATTTATGCAACTCATAAACGCAGCAAAAGAAATGGGTCTTGAGATCAATAGCGAAAAAACTAAGTTTCTACAAATAGTGAATAGAACAGAACGACGACAAATACCTCTTCAACATTTCACAATAGATGCATCTAACATCGAAGTTGTGTCTGAATTTGTTTACTTAGGCTCCCAAGTTAACAGCAGTAATAATATGAACGCAGAAATAAAACAACGAATATACTTAGACAACAGAGTCTATTTCGGGCTGCTTAAATATCGTGGTCGTGGCTCAGTTGGTTGAGCGTACTGGCGACTGGCCCGGGTTTGATTCCCAGGGTCACACAAACACCGACCACTTTCCTCAGAAGGCAATGGCAAACCACCGAGGTATTCTGCCTAGTAAGTCTTCTCTGGAGTAAAAGTGCAAACACTTCCGTGGTTCAGAGCCCACGTTAAGCTGTAGGTCCCGTACGTCTGTAGCTTACTTGACACCCACACCACAGGCATATGGGGAGAAGACGGTATCGCCCTGTAAAAGCGGCACACCACTCAAAGAAAAAACGTCTAAGATCGGATATAGTTTTTAAAAGAACTAAATGTCAATTGCACCAAACACTTACAAAGCTAGTTGTGATGTACGCCTCTGAAACATGGACATCGACACAAAATGATGAAAGACTTTTAAGAGAATAATACTAAGACATATTTATAGGGAAATAAGAGATAATGGAGAATGGCGCAGACGCTAGAACCACGAACTGTACCGAGAGTTTAAACAACCAGATATAACAGCAATTAAGGTAGGGCGTCTGTGATGAGTAGGGCATGTGGAAAGGATGGCAAAGGCAGAGCCAGCTAAACAAATCGTTAAGCAAATACCTACTACTCGGAAAAAGAACATATGGAAGACCGTTTCATGGATCAAATACAGAATGATATTGCAGGAACTGGAAAGCCAAAGCCCGAAATAGAGTAGAATGGAAGACATTTCTGGAACAAGCTATGACCCTACGAGGGTTGTTGAGCCAATGATGATGGTGCAAAGAATCAGTGCATAAGCAAGGCAAAGTTACTTAGGCACGCCTGATGTTCTGCAACCAAATATACGTAATACATAAAAGTTTTTGTCGAATGTATTCGATCCAATTAGACTTTTTAAGTACTGAGAAATCCTTTTAAACTTTGAATTCTTAAAATTATGCTCTTTGAATAGAACTTTTTCGTTTCACAAAGAATATAGATCTGTGTGTGTGTAAGTGGCTCTTCTTTTATTCACATAAAAAATCGTAACTTATTTATATCTCTGAAAGGAAGCAATCCAAAGAAAGATTTTCATAAATGGAGAAGTTTCCTTTATAACATTTATTGAATTAAACCATGCTACAAGAAATATGCATTTTTTTTAAATAATACGTAATTTTTATAAAACAGCTTGCCGAATCATAGTATTATCATCAGTTTAGTTGAAATGTGGTTCTTAAGTACCTACATGATGGTTTGGGACCCAACATTTTTTAACTTTAAAACTCAGCCAGAAAACTATTCTAAGATTTATGTTATAAAACTGATTTTATTATGTAATACTAATTTATTTGTTGTTAACTTAATTTAGGTTTCCCAACATGAAGCCTTTTTTACGGTTTTCAAATTGTTACACTTCTGATTTTACGCTAAACAGAAAGGACACACATTACACATTGTTCAGAAAAGTATAATAAATACAGTTATGAATACCAACACCGTCCAAATTCTAAAATTACAAATGTCATTTTTAATCTGTCAGTATCTGTTTTAAATGAAAATGTGTAAATACAATTTATGTCATACTCGTTTCTAAAGCAACGTTTTTCGGACGATTTATAGGACGAAAAGTGACACTTTAAAGTGCTAGTATCATTTTAAAGTCCTAGAACGAAAAGTGTCACTTTTTGTTCTATAAATGCTCGTTGCTAGGAGATATGAATTGTTGCGCCTTAGATTAGTTACTTAAAACTAATGCTGCTACAAATTGCTGGAGATTTCTTTTAATGATTTAACAACTTTAGAAACAGTATGACATAAAATTATGTATGTACCTCAGACGAAAAGTGTCTTTAAGGTACTCGCAAGTAATTACGGCCTCGGCTACCCGCCTCGGCCGTAAACAACTTGCTCATACCTTAAAGACTTACTTTTCGTCCTAGATACATAAAATACTATTATGGTCCAGTTTTATAACAATTTTGTTTGAAGGGTTAAATAAAAATTAACGATGTTTGTGTTAACTGCGAAGCTCATATTAAAAACCTTTTTATGGGGTTGCGAAATTACATATTCTTTTGTGTAGTTCTGGTATAAATAATTCTTAAGGATCTACATTTCCGAGACTAAAAATAAAAATGCATCCTGTTTGACTAAATACAAATCAAAGCTTATTCCATGAAATGTTAGATATACGCCATCTGTGTCCGTGATATAAAAACAGATAATAAAATTTGTAAGCCATATAAGTACGAGCATTCACGGTAGGAGAACGACATCGAGTGAATTTTTCGGTAATTTAAACACGAATTAAAAAACAATGACAATAACATTATCAGCTGTAATACGAAGTCTTCCAAAGAAATCGAATCACTGTCGTTCGTTTATTCGTTGTTGGTCAATCAAAATGCCTGAACAAATACCCTTCACTAAAGATTTTCTCTTCAGGCAGGTAAGTTACGATGTTTAATGACAGATTTATTTATTTTTACTACAAATAAATGTTACGCTATTTCAGTTGTTCGACACGACGAGCAGCACGTACACATATTTGTTGGCTGATACGACGACGAGAGAAGCCGTTCTTATCGACCCTGTTATAGAACACGCAAACCGCGACTTTCAACTTTGTACAGAATTAAATCTCTGCCTCAAATATGCCAGTAAGCGTAATTGCTATTTTTCAATTTTTTTAAAGCCTAAGTTACGTACTAAATACCTGCCAGAATATTACAACACGTTGAGTGGTTGAGTAATGCAGTATTATCGTATTTAAACACTCAATTATCAACCTATCATTATTAATCAGTTTCTATTGATGGTGTTTACTCAGCACTATCTTTGTTTATTGTAAATATTTTATGGAAAGTGATAATATGTTAAGCAAAAATTATTTTTAGTAGAAGATGGAAAATATGCGTTTACTATTCAATGATACCTGTTATAGTCTGTTCGTTCGGGTCCGCAATTTCTAATTAACTTCTTAAGTTATTACAATGGGCAATAAAGGTATTATGACATTCCCCTAAAATATTTTAACATTTTATAAATGAATTCTTCTATTTTGAGGCAGGCCTAGTAGGAATAATTTACTATAGTCGCATTTAAACTTCATAATCCACCATTAAGTTGTAACATGCTTCCAGCTATTTTGCGGACCCGAACGAACAGACTATACACTAACTTATCTTGTAGTCCAGTCTAGGTAGGTTTTATCTTGCAAAAGTTTAAAGAAAGGTTATACTTGGCTTAGTTTTTAAGTTTGGCATACTAATTATTTATTATTCTGAGTTTTCGACCTTGAGACGTTGCCACTCGTGCCGCCATATTCTACAAGCAAAAGATCTCGTTTCTGGTGCGAGATACGCGAAAAATATTTATTATAAAAAATGTAGAGCATAAAATTATCTACATTTTATATCCAAAACTGTTTTTTCTCAGACCAAGAGTTTCTTAGATACAAGGCGATAAAGTGGAGTATTTTTTCCAATAAGTTTTGGTCGGGAATTTGTTCCGACATGACTATCGAGCCTTAGTGGTCT
This sequence comes from Melanotus villosus, assembly GCA_963082815.1. Lineage (NCBI taxonomy): Eukaryota > Metazoa > Arthropoda > Insecta > Coleoptera > Elateridae > Melanotus > Melanotus villosus. The sequence goes on from OY720421.1 coordinate 13,518,945, forward strand.
TACTTACGAACGCTGACAGTATTTTGACCATGTGAACAATAGGGGTGGTGTATTTGCACAATGTATGTTATGAGATTGAAAAATTAACAGGAATATCCAGAGCAATAGAGCAGCACGTGGACATGGGGAGGTCGGGGGTTATTGGTGACAATGAAGAACAAAAAAAGACTGATTGAATGCATCATCCTTTTCCAGTACTGCTACTACTACTATCAATACATATGTCTCGTGATTTTGGTCTTGTGAAATATAAACGCGACAATAAAATTTATTCTCTTAGAGACTACCAGCAACAGTATCAAAGTTAATGACAAATTAATGTGTTTCCCGTTGATCACAAATATTATTTCAGATAATATGCATCGCCAAGTAATCAGACGAAGAGTTGCAGAAATATCTTCAATGTGAGCATGCTTCATATCCTGTCACTGTGTTGCGAGGAGGGCATGCGTAAAGTCACAAAATCTTCCCTTTTTAAAGCTTTCTTGCCAATTTATTGTAGATGACCTTCAAGGTGGAAACTGCATTAATGTTGTAAACTCCGGAATATCTCCTTGGCATCAAAATAATTCTTTTACATCGATCTGCACCAATTACGTTCAGTACGTACAGAGGCACTATGATACCAATGCTATCGTTGTTTTCGATGGGCATCTAAGTGATGAGCATATAAGAACACCAAGAGTGCAGAAAGAGTTCAACGATCAGAAAGCGAAATTGTCGATGATGGCAACAGTTTCCCAAGAAAACTTTTATCTAACGAAACTAATAAATTTCGTTTGATTTCCATGTTACAGAAAAAAATCATCGATAAGTCCAACATAGTAGCGATGCAGGCAGTGGAAGATGTTGATTCATTAATTAATTATCAACATAACAATCAATATGTCTCCATCACATGATTCAAAAAGTCAAAGAGTACATATACTTAGGACACCTTATCAAGCTTTTTTTTGTGAAGGGCGTCGCCGGCGCCGTACGGGCTGACCGGATCGAGTGGTCCTTTTGAATCCCCTTTTCCCCTTGGTATCGCTTACGCATTACTACAAGGGAGGGCTATCCTAGCTTATACAATTCTAAAGTATGTTGGTGTTACTTATTCTACACTGGTTTATTCTAAGGGTTTCCTTGATTTCTTCTTCTGCCTCCTTTTTTTCAGACCTCTAACTATCGTGTCTCAGTCCTCTCTGCTCCTCAGCATGATTCTGACTATTTTGTCTCTTGTCAGACGCCCATCCGTTTCCGCTTCCATAACCAATCTTTCGCTTGTCCATCTCGGGCAGTGGAAGACAGTATGTTCTGCCGTATCTCTTTCCTCGCAGTAGACGCATTCCTCCGACTCAGCAAGATGGAAGCGTTTCAAGTACTTGCGAAAGCAGCCGTGGCCGCTTAGGAACTCTGTAGTGTGGTTCTCAACTTCGCCATATTTTCTATTCACCCACATTCGTACGTCCGGTATTAGTTGTTTGGTCAATTTTGCCTTTGCCATTTTTCCTGCCATTTATGCCTTTGTTTGGTCCTCTTCTTTGTTGTACATACGTTGCCTTTCATCTGCTAATAGCTCTATGGGTGGTACTCCTGTTACTACTTGGAGTGCTTCTAGCAACGTGGTGTGGTAAGCACTGCATATTCTCAGCAAAGTTATCCTTTCCACATGCTCCAACATTCTCATACTCCATTGGTTGGATTCAGGTAGGCGCACCATAAAGTATTATTGAGTACACCACAGATTTCTTCTGCTGCTCCATGATCCTCCTAGATTAGGCATTATCCTGTATAATTAGGTCGCCGTTTTTTCTGCATTCTTTGTGGCCATTCTGGTGTTATGATCCAGGTAGATCCCGAAGTATTTTAAGGCTTTAGCTGTTGTTATCTCTATGCCATCTACTTCGACAGTTAATTCTCTTATCGTTCTTCTGGCTACTGGCAGTACCGCTTCTATTGTTTTGGGGCGCCAGCCTAACCTTCTTTCTCCTTATCTCGTTTTGGATTCTTATTAAACAGAAATGTAGGAGAATACAACACAGTTGGGCAGCTTTCGGTCATCTAGGAAATACTTTGAAGAACAGTGATGTACCGATATCTCGGAAGAGGAAAGTATATGATTTATGTGTTCTGTCGGTATTAAGTTATGGCATGGAAACCACTACATTTACTAGGAAAAGTGCAGAAAAACTAAGAACATCTCAGGTTGATGATATTACCCGTACTTACAGTCGATACTTCGCCGTTTCGCTGTTTGACGTTTACGCATTCTCGACTGAGCAGTTCTCAAGTAGAAGATTGAGTTTCGTCTATAAGCACGAGCATAAGACAATAGTAGGAAGAAATTGGTATCAACGAGCCAGAGACGGGAATCCTGGAAAAATCTATGGGAGGCTGATGTCCAGCAGTGGACAAATGAAGGCTGAGGAAGAAGAAGAAAAAGAAGAAGACATGATTCTGTTTTCGTTGTGGAGGAAGATATAGTTCTTTTGACAGCGCTAGCGAGATATCATAAAAATGTGTATTTTCGAAAACCCAGAGAGGGCAAGTAGTGGTTAAAATATACTCTCCTCGAAGCTTACAATATGGGGATATATTTAGTATCGCGCAATATCTTATTCTTGCATGCACTCAGTGGTTGCGATACCATATCTGCAATTGTTAATCGAGGAAAATTAAGTTTTTAGAGCTTATCAAGAAGTACGAAATCATCCAAATATTCAAGGATGAAAATGCAGATTGTGAAGACATTATCTCCGCTGGCGTAAAGTTCTTGGCCGCATTCTACCGCAATTTTGGTGATAATAACGCTTTAGACGCTCTCCGTTATCAACATTTCACGAAATCTGTTACAAAAGGTAAATTTAACTTATCATCCTTACCCCCTACAAGTGATGCCGCAGGATATCATTCGCTTCGGGTCTACCACCAAGTTCAATTTATTATGGTACGACAGATAAAAAAATATAAGATGTAATAAGGAGAGTAGCCGCCCTGAAGTGGACTTGGGCTGGGCATGTCGCTAGGAACGAGAATAACTGGAATGGTAGACTGCTGAGACGGAGGCCGTGGACACAAAAAAGAAGCGTAGGATGGCTACAGGCAAGATGGTCCGACGATCTAAAAAGGACAGCTGACTTTAACTGGTATCAAGTAGCACAAAACCGACAGAATTGGAAAAGTAAAGGGGAGGCTTATATTCACAGAATAGAAAATAGCTAGAGAAAGAAGAAGAATAAGATCAAAAAATGTAGAAGAATAGGGGTGGAAATGCAGTAAAATTGGCCTTACTTAATTAACAACTATGAAGAACCTAACTCCTGAGGTACTATAAATTCATCTCATCCTGCGGATGTGGGAAGGTGACTTTAAAGTGCTCTATAATATGTGTCTTTCGTAATGAAGTGTCGTGTAAAAACCTCCCAGAAGTATTCTCAGACTCTGATGATGAAGAACAGGACTCGACTTTATTAATGTTTGCTCGATGGTCATGTCACCAGGACTTATTGGAAAAAATACTCCACTTTATCGCCTGTATCTTCGAAACTATTGGTCTGAGAAAAAAAGTTTTGTATATAAAATGTAATGTCCACATGGTCAAAACACTATCAGTTAATCCGCGTCCATGAGTAAGACGAGTAAGGGTCGGTGGTCATGTCGGACTAAATTCCCGGCCAAAACTTATTGGAAAAATACTCCACTTTATCGTCTTGCATCTCGGAAAGTGTTGGTCTAAGAAAAAAATATTTTGGACATAAAATGTAGAGAATTTTATGCTCTACATTTTTTATAATAATTATTTTTCGCGTATCTCGCACATGAAACGAAAAAGTAATGTTTTGCTCCGTCTTAAGGTCGAAAATTCAGAATATTAATTCATATGCCAAACTTAAGAATTACGCCAAGCAGGCGCGGCTCATAGCTAATATTTTTGGGTGTTCTGCATTAAAAAGAACTAATAATAATAATACACAGGGAAAACAGAATAAAACATTTTTCAAATTAGAATGACAGCCAATTCTTAAATATGTTGTTCCTGAAATTTACGTATCTATAATAATCTATATCCTTATGGAAGTGTCTTTTATAAACTTTTACTTGACTGCTTCTAACACTTTTAATTCCGGTTGTAGAGCGATTTTGCGCATTTACTACTAATTAATTTTGATAGTTAAGTGCGGCGAACTTATTTTTCTGTAATTTGATTATAGCATCCATTTTAGGAATGTTTGTGAGCATAGTCGTACAAAACAAAAGTAAATTAGTCAGTCAAAATACTACAATATCCTGTTTAAAATGTATCATACTTATTAACAAATTGAGCTGCACCAAATTCAGCTCATTTCTACCTTTCCCGTTGCCTTTATTTTTGACTTCGAGCCTCGTCGTAACGTAGAGATGTCTACCGAACAAGCAAATATTGGATCACAGCACGAGAAGAACAAAATAAGACAGGTGTTTCGTGAACGTTGCATCGCGGCTTCGTATTAAATATTGATTTGGTTGACTGGCTCAACAATTTGCATAGGTTTAACTTAAAAAAAACCGCGAGACTAGGTTGTGTATTATTCTATTTTATTAATAGATAATAATTTATTATTCTAATTAAGTATAATATTATTTTTGGTGGTTCTGCAGCTCTGCTGCTCTTAAAGACGAACATCTGATGCCAAGTATAAACTTTCCGTGGCCTTTTTATGTCTCTATTGACTGGACTATTGGTTGGGTATAATAAGTTAAACCCTTTTAGGTCAAGATCCGTACGATTTGGAGCAAATTTTATAATTCAAATATTCGCTAAAAAGGTAGACTTAACAACGAATGCATCAAATTTTATTTTTTAACTTTACATCGATTTATGTCATCAAGCTTGTTGTAGACGTTTATAACTTTAATTAACAAAGTTCTATAAATCCCATCAAACGAATGTATCCAGTAGAGCGTTGTGAAAAAGTACCAGCCAGTAGTTTTAGCTTTGGAACGATTATTCTTACTGGAAAAACGTTACTAACAGATATTTTTAGTGACAGTAATGGCTAAGCTTCTAAATTCTCTTACTTTTTTTACGAGCTAAATAACCGCATTATTTTGGTGCCTTGAAATTATTCCGTGGATGCAGAAATTCTCTACTTTTCTGAATTCACAAGTGCATTTGTTTATTTTTGCACTTAGATAATATGTTTATAGGAACAAATTTGTTTTCGTGTTGGGATACACTCGTTTTTATCAGAAAGTTTCGTTTTATTTCAGTTTGTTTGTGTATGAACGTTGATACTAAGACTTTCTGTCTATTCATAATAAATTGATGATAACTTTATTGTTTTTGAAAATTCACTAATTCAAAGAGGTTCTCAGAAAAAGGTATTTAAATTTTGCAAAAGCGTAGTTCGAATTTTCTGAGTAGTGAGTCATTGATAGAGTGTGAGCTTTATTATACGTATATACAAGTCACATTCTTGGGGTTTCCACTTAGTCACTAAAATCAATAAGGTACTGCTTTTTACGGTTTAAGTCGATAAAGTCATTTTTCACCCTTTAGTTTGTTAAACGAATATATTTCGAGCCTTTCAGTAAAAACGCCCGCTTTGTTAAGTGGTGGGATTTAACGTCACATTTACACGACTCCTGTAAAATTCTAATAAATGATGAATCCACCTTCATTTCAGTGGAAATAAAAAATAGTTGTTGTTGTCAGACCTCAATTTTTTGCATGTAAAATGCAACCCAATTTTCATAACAAAGGGCACTTTCCGTGATCATGGAATTAAAAGATTATCAGGCTAAACCTGATTTAATTCCTGATATGATTGAATTCAGATTTGAAAATCACTTTATTGTCCCAAATAACTTTAAGTTAATTCGATACCTATCGGTACACGGTACATTTGAAGTTAATTCAGAGTACTAATCCAATCTAAAATACCTATACGGTATGATTTGTTGCGTTACATGACTGGGAAAGGCGATCAAACCCTCCCGTCGCCTCGTCCAGTAATGATTTATTAATGGTTTTCCGTCAGTACCCTGGTATATTATAATTTTACTAATTAATTGGATGTAATGTAATGCTGCTGAAAGCTCGTTCCTGTTATATTCCGAAAATGAAGTGTCACATTTAAGATTAGTTATGTATATATGTACATATTTCGGTGTGAATAATATATTCTAAGTAATCGTTTTCCCTACCACTGATTTAATATATTTTTTATTAATAGTTACGAATCAGATACTTTTCGCGAAGGTTTAATAATTATTACAAACACGAAAGTAAAAGCTTTAAGGTTTTAAAGTAAAATATTTTGGGAGTGCGGTTGCGGTGTTACTCCCCGAAATAAAACGAAATTGTAAAACCCTAACGACATCTGAATAAACGGGCTTAGAGTCCAACAGATTATTCAAGAGATTTACATGAATGGTTAGGACATTGTGCACAAGATTAAAGAATTAAAATGTAAATTTTGGGACCTCACTGAAAACTGCAATCTTTCTTTGGTGTAAATTATTGAATTACCATTAAATCGGATGAAATCAAATACCTTTTTTTTACCAAAGATTAAAGTTCAGATAGTAAATTGATTAGTACGAAAACAACCTTGAAATTTAGTTTTTTCTGCCGAATTTCCTTCTAAGTTTATTTTGATGAATTTTATTTAGCCACTTACTGTGAAATAATGTAAACTAATTCGTATGAAACTGGGTATTCCAAGTGTTCTAGAAATGTTGTCCAGGAAAATTAAATTATTGAAATTCAAACCAACGGAGTTGAGAACTTCTTGTTGAATCGGAAATTACATGCAGACTTTATATGATATTTCAAATGTGAGCTTATCGTCTACTTGTACATTTGGCAATAAGATATTCATGTGAAGTTCTCAACATCGTGATTGTAAACTTCCATAAATATTCGTTCATGTCTTTCTTCCATTAAAAATATAGTTTCGTAGAAGTAGAAGTTTTACAAAATAATGGTTCTATTTTTAGTGAATACTCATATGCATGCAGATCATATAACGGGAACAGGAATTTTGAAAAAGCTATCTGGTTGTAAAAGTTTAATTTCCAAATCGAGTGGTGCTCAGGCCGATATTTACGTTGGGGAAAGTGACGTCGTTACATTTGGTCGACATGGTTTAAAGGTATTTTCTACTCCGGGGCATACAAACGGATGTGTAACATATTATTGCGAAGAACAGGTTGGTTGGTAGTTAGTCTGATTAAGTTTAGTTTTAATAAATTTTATGAAGATTAATTCTTTGCTGAGTAAGCGATCGGAAAGAATAAATGTTAAGTCAGATGGTTACGATGGTTTAATAATGGTAAGTACTGGGTATTCAGAAGTTTCAGTTTTATGATTATGTGCCAATAAAAAATAAAATCGTAATCGTGAATATTCTTGGCATATTTTTGCGATGTCGCCCTCAATGTGTAGGTGGACATTTATCAATTCATCCGACCTATTCAGAGAGGGTGTCTGTGCCAGTAAATTTTTAACGCGAAATAAAAGTTCGCATCTCCTACGAATAGCAGGCTGATAATTTTAAATTTATGTTTTGTGAAGGAAATGCTTTATGTAAGTTGTTATCAGTTTATAATGTATTAAAGGCAGGCCTTGTTAATGTCTAATCATAATTTGTTGCTAATGAGGGACCCCAACATTTTGCTTCATCAGTAATTTGTCCCTAAACATTTCGTTCTCGACTATTCCGTTTAACGCTTTGTTCACAGTAAATTAAGATTAGAGTTTCTTTCTTAATTATGAATTCTGCTTGTTGTATTGTATTAAATTTCCTCACAGCAATTCTCTACCTTAGTGTATCTGTTGAACACTTTCTTGATATACAGTATATAAAAGAAGTTGCTTAATTTTATGTTCCTTAGACCTCACCCTGGTTAAAACCTTTATTAGGATTTAAATTTTGATATAAAGTTTTTTTTTTAATTGATTTCCAAGATTATTTACAACCTGTAAAGCGACTTAGGAGGCCTTAACCTTCCATGTTGCCGGCCATACTCCCTCGCGGAGTAAATAGAATAACAGAGAATTTTAACATGCAAGAGAGCTTTCCAATGAAAACACCCTTTAAGGAGACTATAATAATGACAAATATTTACAAAGAGATACATAAGGGTCTAGTTAATTGAATCTGGTTGGAAGATCTAGCGGATCAAATCTTCTTACTCTGGACGTGTGCGGCCTCACCAGGTTATTGTTGTGCACTTCAAGCCTGGCATGGTGTTTTTTTGCTGAGGGTTCTTATTTCTTCTCTCACTTTATTAACCAGTTAGGAACGTAGCATCGTGCGTTAGTGATTGTTCTTAGGACTTTGTTTTGAAATCATGTAAAATCTCCAGGTTGGAACTACTAGTCGACCCCCAGAGCTGGATACCGTACGCCCAAATAAGTTTTATTATGCATTTATAAAGTAAACGTTTGTTTTCAGTTATTAGTTGGGAATTCCTACCTCTTAACCGGTATAGTTGTCAAAATTTTATTCATTTTTCTTCCAGATACGTATTTTCCACGTAGGCCGCCTAACTAGATGTATTCCGAGATATTTAACACCATATAATTCTTTGGAGAATTTGAGATGCTGTGCATCGGCGTAAGTTGCTACCATTGAAGGAAGGTCCGCAGTATACAGTAGATATAACACAGGTCCGAGTATACTACCCTGCGGGACCTCCGATCGAATTGGACTGGAGCGGTTTCAGTTCATCTTGATATTTTACCTAATAGTATTTCTCGTCTAAGTACGATTTTAAGATTTTGTAAAAGGCTGGCAGTTCATTTTTGATCTCGTATTGCAGTCCAGTATTCCACACCTTGTCGAAAGCTTGTTTGACGTCTAGGAAGACTGCAGAACAGAATTTTTAGCTGTAAATCGTGATTTTGTGACGATCCTGTGGACCTGTTCGATTGTGCCCTTCTCTGAATCCAAATTGATGATTTCTATATTATAGATCTCTTTATTGTTTAGACTTTGCTCTAATTCTACAAAGAACATTGGTAAAAGTGTTTGATACCAAAAATATAAAGTTAAAAGAATAAATTTAAAAAGTGTTATCGTAATGAATGTGGGTTTAGTGGAAGTCGTGTTATATAGAAACTGATTTTCAGGTGGTATAATAGAGTATTCATATGTATTGTTCTTGTTAACTGTTCTAATTACACAATGTCCTATTCACTTAGCCTGTTGATTACATTAACATAGTTTGAACTTGGACGTGTGGAAACGCATTATGCTGCAAACTAACATGATAGTTAAATTTGATTGGAAAACCAGTTTATTAGAAAATACATTTTCTGTACTTCGTTAGTATGTCGGGCTTGTTATGATGACGATTAAAGAAATCAAAGTTTTTTTTTCAAAATTGGATTATATTAATTCAACAATCTGGATCTTTTTAACGTCTTTTCAAATGTGATTTTAGTATTGGTTTATGAACAGTTTTTGTTAGGCAAAACGTTCTGATAAGGAATTTATATTCTTTTCTGCAAATTCCGTTTATAAGCAAATTTTAAATAAATGCAAAAAAAGGATTGTCAAGGTTATGCCAGCCATGATTTTCAGTTTATGGCTTATTTGGCTGTTTATTTTGAACTTGTTAAACTAGAAATCGTCATTAACCTGACTAAAGTTGACCAGAAAAATTAAATACATGTGCATGCAACACGTTGTTTGCTTATTTTGTAGTAAAGAAGGCGTTTGTTATATACATAGGCTCATTACGTGTACTAATATATTCTCCTCTGTTTCCTCCACGTTATTTTATTTCGTTTTAAACTACATACCGAGTGAAAATTTTGCGTTTATAGCTGTCGACGTGGCGGCAACAATTTTTCCTTTATAAATGTCTTTAATTCTGTGACCCTATATTGTGTGTAAAATTTGGTTACAAATGCCATTCTTGACCTTATTTTCGGCAACAATGACACATTTTGAAAAGGATTTGTGTCTCAAAGCACCTTACGTGTGCAGCTTACGAGAGAATGCTTTCATAGAGAAAGAGTACATCTCTCCTCTTAACGCCCTCCCGTTGAAATTCTGAAGGATAAGAGGACTCGTTACTTTTCAAAAAGCTGTAAAGCGAGGAGGCCGGTTATTTTCAGAATATTGCAGTTTTTGCTCAAGTTTTTTGAATGTTTTCGTCGGTTATGAAATGTGAGTTATTACTTGCCGCACGATTTTAGCGAATTTTATTCCTCTCATAAGCTGAAAAGCTGAAACACGTAGTCGGAACTTCCGTTTATTTCACATTCAGAACCTGGTAGTTTAATAAAACATGCTACGAGAGTAACAGTTTGCACGTGAACCTCTTTGTTACACTTTGGCTTTCAGTTTTTGTTTGCTTTTTACTACATACGCTTAATTTATTTAGTGGAAATTATGTTGGTGTATCTTAAAATTTTATATGATATAAACGCGAGTTTGCCTTACTTAAATTATCTCGCGTCAGGTAAATACAAACCGCACGGCTGAGATTCTAATCCTCACAATTAATTAACCGGGGAAAATAATTATTTTGGTAGAATACGGTTTAGTTAAAGTTTCGGCTCGTCACTGAGAACGTAATTAGAAAGTTTTACACTTGAAAAATTATTTACATCAACATTTTCAATACAAAAGCTTTAGTACCGAAATTACGCGTAATAAAACAATTATAAGCAGATTGTTTAGTTTTACTGTGTATATTTAAAAAAAATTAAACAGGAAAAACCCTTTATGGTTGCTCATAAAATGTGGAAATTCCTGTATATATCATAAAACTGTTTTATTAAAGTACGTTCGGAATTTAGAATTGTTTAATAAAAACGGTTTTAATAATTCAGTTTCGAATTTTTAAATTGCCTAGCTTATTCTTGTGATTGAACTTAATATATAAGTTAGAAAGGAGCAAGCGAATCTGTCTTTTTATTAAGTATTTTTTCTTCGAATTTTTATAAAAGCGAGATATGGGTCGTGAACGTCGTACTTTGAAATTAAATAGAATGGAGGACGTCTTTCTTTTAAATGATTGTAGGAAAAGTAGGTCACTTTGTTTTTCTGCTGTGCATTACTTCAAAACCTGGATCTTAGGCTAATTTAAGAAACTTTACTTGATTTAATTTAAAAATAACGCGAATAAAAAAATCTTATTTTCAGCTGACTTAGTAGTGTTTTTAAATATAATTATTCACAAGAGTAGCTGAAGGTTCGTAGAAATGGACTCGGTCATTCTGAAAAGTCAACTGCGAATGGTGGATTTTCCATTTAAATTTAAAACAAATGAGTTCAACATTGAACGTTTTCAAAAAAGTCAGGATTAAAACTGAACTATTATTTTTAAAAGTACAGAAAGATTGCTTGCTCTCTTGTGATCCTTTTCGTATTTACGTTGTCGAAATCCACCCAGGACTCATCAATATGAAACGTTGTTCGAGACAATACATGATATTTTTTATCACTTTTCTGTTTCTTATTTTTCTAAGAATAAAATGACATGTTTTGAATGCTTTCTATAAGTTTAAAAATGAAATATTTATATTTAAAATGGACACCTTTAAGAAAGTGCCCGTTTAAGAGATCGTTGTTTTCCGTTTTAAATATAACCTTTTCTTGTTCAGCAAAGAAGGTCTGATACTTTTAATGAAAATGTCTTTGATCCCGCTGCAACCGTAATTAAGTCTCCAATATCAGGGTATCGCATTCACTGGGGACGCTCTTCTAATCCGTGGTTGTGGGAGAACGGATTTCCAAGAAGGCAGTTCGAAAACTCTTTACCACAGCGTTCACGGAAAAATCTTTACGCTACCACCTGCTACCAAATTATATCCGGCTCATGATTATAAAGGTTTCACGGTCACATCGGTGGAGGAAGAGAAACGGCTAAATCCTCGTCTTTCGAAAAGTCTCGAAGAATTCGTCAAAATTATGGATAACCTAAATTTGCCTTATCCGAAGATGATTGGTAAGTAATTAAAAAGTTTTCCAATTAAAGTAATATCAGATCGAAATTCGGGGGAAAACCGGGGAAATCGCCGAATTTAAAGGTAGATCTATTCGATTAAAAAACAATAAGGAAACTGCTAAAGTTTCCTTTTTAGGAAGTAACCTGATGGCAACTTTGGCAACAAAAGACTTTCATGAAACTTTTGCATGAAATATGTAGAGGTTAACGTATCTTAATTTCCATTTTCAAAAGTGTCAGTAAGTCGTATTTGATTTTAACAGAAAATAATCAGCCTTTGTTTCGAACCTGATCGTTATAAGTCATAAGAAACTTGGAAAAAAGTCCCCTTAATTCTGTTTGATTCGATCCTTTACCTTTACTTTGTTAGTCTGTCGAAACGACGACTGGGTTTGAATTATGTATCGAATAATTCTAAAAAAGGCGAATGTCTATCAATCGTGTTAGATAAGCTATTAAACGGTATTTAACGTTGTTAAGTGTTGTAAAAATAAGATTGAAGTTTTCTTGGCGATATAAAGGGACATCTGCCAGAGAAACCCTTTTCACATCATACACATGGTTTGACAACTGTCGATTTCCGTTTTTCTTTTTTTTGCTCGCGTGATTTCTAAAAGAATCGTTTTATCCTTGCATTCAGGGTTCATCAAGTTTTATGGTAGAATTTGGTTTTGTACAATAAATATTTCCGGATTTCAAAATTTCTAGTATTTTATTTAGAGTGGGCATCGTGTATTTTTTTTTAATAAAATGGGGAGAGTTTCCGCAGGCGTATTAAATTTGGAAAAATGCTATTTTTATTTATGGGGATGTCTTGAATCCTGTTTTGCTAAAACCATAAAACAGCTAATAACGTCGGTATTTCTTTTTCGATATCGGTATATACGTTATAAAAGTAAAGTGTATGTAGTATTTTCGGTTTTATTTTACGCTCGACCAGTCAGACAATATCCAACGGATGTTTAGGTACTCCCGAAAATTCTGCTATCGGCATCGTTTTACGACGCGCCTCCCTGTACTCCTGCCAGCTGTATCAAATCCTGCTACAGTTCGTATCAGTTCTGCTATCGACAGACGCTTGGGACTATTATCTGCCCTCTAGTGCCCTTTAATTGATCAAACACATGTTGCTACAACGGCTCTCGGCTCTCATATTTCAAACGCAATACGCGGTTCAGAAATTCCTACAATAATTTCTAACTAATGTATTGCGGGATCAAATCGTTTATGTGCACGATATTGTAATATTTTAGTACATATCGCATGCTCAAAGAATATTTCGCGTTGGCCAAATTTCAGATATCGCTATCTAAAGCGTAGCCGATGTATGTTCAGGATTACGTATTTTATTGTAAAGTTTTCTGCCTTTGTTCTTGTTAAATACGGTACGGGAGTGTTGTTTAAATAAAACTAAAGTTGGGCAGAAAGAAGCCGATACAAAACAAGAGGTATATTAAAAGTCGGTTTAAATTTACATCTAAAGTAGAAGGTAAAACTGAGCGGGCCTTCTTTAAAAGGGCAGCCGAACGAGAAAGCTTTGTAAAGATTTTAACTCAGGGATGGACTGAAAATTTTAGATCGTTTTTTAAGGGGTTGTAGAAAGCTTACTCGAGCTTACTAAAATCTTTTTTTGGGCTTTCGTTTAACATAAACTAGATCGAGTTTATAAACCGGATTCATACGAATTTTAGTATAACAGAAAAAACACGAATCCTTCAAATCTAGGACATGCAAAATTTTTAAAAGTCGGATGCGCGTTTTTTCTGTAAATAGTTCGACTTAGGCTTTGTGATGTCAATAATGAAGTTTTGAATTGTCTTTTAAAGTGTTACGATTCGTCTTGTTTCAGATAAAGCGCTCCCTGCAAACAAAGTGTGTGGGGTTTTCGAAGTGCCCCCACAATAGATCAATACGTATCCGTTATTACGACCTATGGCCCATGTAGACGAGGAAATCCATTGCAATATTCTTCATTTTATAGCCACCACTTTGTGGAGCGTCGAATGAGAAAACTGTTACTTATTATCCACGACTACAAGTTTTATGATGTTGAATTTTTAGTATTTTGCACTGCATTTAATCGTTACGAAAGTCTTTGTTAAAGACGTGTACATATTTTTAACAGTTTTAGGTTAATAAGCATATCGTAATGTATATTTTTGTAAACGCCAAAGTAATGTAGTAATATATTGCATATTAAAAGAACCGTTTTTACATTCTTTATGATGACCAATTACACCTAAAAGATCATAACAAAACAACGAAATAGACTTAATAATTTCATAACACAGCAAACATGTACCAATTTATTTTCCAGAAGCTCGGATCTTCTCCGTTCTCCCATTTTAAAATTAATTAAAATACGTTTTCAATTCAAGTCAATTACGGTTTTGAAAATATGAAATGTATAGAATTTAATTGCAGCCCTAAGTCGTAGCTAAACCGGATGCATTAACTAAACAGAAATAGAAAAATTCTACTAATTAACGAAGTTTTAGTCCTTCGATTATGAATGGCCTTTTGAAGAAGTGATTAGTTTTGAATTAGTAACGAAACTAAAAACGACCCAAGGAAGTATTTTTAGCAAATCAGAAAATTTAAGATACTTTTTAGAAAGTGGGGACACGAGTAAATAATAAATCTAATCGTAGTTCCTCGGTTAACAATACAGGTTATCCTAACAAAAGGGAAGTCGCAACAATAAAAGTAATCGTTAAGAAATCCGTCGTAAATTGGAAGTTATGAAGCATTAATGGATATATAAAATCATTTTAGAAATCTGAGGATCTAAAATAAGGACCTGGTACGACGCAATGGCCGCAGTTTGGTAGTCGTCATACCAGGCAATCGATTGCGTCGCTTGGCAACGTCGTACTATCACGACCCAACCGAGCGTCGCGACGACCATGGCCTAGCACGATGCAAGACTTCCCAACGATGTCATTTTACTGCCATTTTGGTGCACAGGGCGTCTAAACGTTTTCTTAGAATCGAAATACGATTAAACTTAATTACATACCTCGTTAAGAGCCTTATAGCTGCTAACTAACAAAATAAAATATGTGTAAACATTAAATTCGCGTATTACATTTAGCAAGTTAAGTACATCGTACGTCTTTGAATATATGCGAGGAATAAATTTGCGTTTATGAAGTGAAATTCTCGTTTTCATATTAATGACGGAAACGCTGATTATAGATTACACCCGGAGCCTTAAAAGTAGGTATTATAAGTCCTTTTCGCCGTTTAATTTTGTTTTAAGATGACAGCAAGCCAGACGTGAAAGTATTTGTAGAATTTACTTATAATTCTAGAATGCCTGTATAAAGACCGTCACATTCACACTCTTTGCTCTTTTATCAGATAGAGGAATAAAGAGAGTGCCGCCTCTCAAACAGGAAAACCACAATCCTTTGGCCCCGAACAAAACTTGTCCGTTCAAAGAAAACCTTTGATACCTATGCTTTTGGTGAAAATTAAATTTTGACGTTTGCTGTATGTCCCCATTTAATTTCTCCTTCGGAAAAATATCAGAGTTTGCGTTTTTACCCCTTAAAAACCGAAGCGATTTCTTACTCACAACCTTTATCTCGACTTGGTTGTTTTATTAAGATAAAAAAGAAATATGGAACATCGTCGGGAAATAAAACGTTTAGAATAATAAATATTTCTTCGGGGATTATATTCGACTGTGCTGTTAAAAGCTCCGGTATATAACTGCATTAATCGATTTTATGCACTTCTGGAATTTATAGAATGTCGGTTGAAGACACGTAAAATGAAACCGTAGACTTTTACAACTCTTTCGATATTTGTAAACTTTCTTTAAAATCTACTACGGACACTGAAAACCTTAATATGAGGATCATTTTACTGTAACAATTTCCGGTTTGACAGTCAGTACGTGTATTATTGAAAATTACGTATCCTTATGGGTGCAACAAATCAGTGCCTCCTTTTATTCGACATCAAGTTTTCTAATAAGGAAGTGATCACAATTATGCAAACAAGCGTGTATAGAATTTACTACGTCTATGAATGTGAATCTAGAATCTGTCTAAGTTCTTACTAAAATGTGGAGTTTTAATAATGAAGTATAAAGTATAGCACGTTACAAATGGTGGAAGCACCAAAAGTAATGTTAATATTTTGTATTTATTTATTTATAATAATAATATGGCAGCAGCAAAGCTGATATACATATGCCTCGTAGATATATTTAGTATATGTATAAATACAGTGTTATCAAAAATATTTCAAAAATAATAATAGTAGATACAGTGATGTAGAAGTGAGAAAATATCAAAAATTACCTGAACTTTAATAAGTGAATATTTGACAGAGATATTATTGTTTGACGCTGGCTAGGGAAAACTGTTGTCATCAGCCAGGATTATAACATATTCGGCAGTGAGTCTATGCTTTTCTTGAACGAAGGCAGTGTGGGAGTGTTCACACAATCTGGTGGAAGGGAGTTCCAGAGATTTACCACTCTGGACTGCGGCACCTTTCTTGATAGCCCTCATTTCTAAGTTCGTATGGCATACGAGTGATTTTTCTTTGTATCTTTTCTAGGAACTCAAGTATGGGCCTTATATATGTCTTGTACATTTTGCTAATCGTAGTTTGGTTCAGTTGTAGAATGCGTCCTGAGTTAGATACAAGATGGAGTTGGCTCGTTTGCAGATGCTGACGATGTGGGTCTCCCATTTAAGATTTTCAGTTATTATAACTCCAAGGTCATTTTGTGCAGATGTCTGTCGTAAGTTGACATTCTCGATCTGATACTGAAGCATCGGTTTTTTCTTGCCCATATGAAGCACACAGCATTTGGAGTTGTTAAGTGTGAGGAGCCAGAGTTTTGACCAATCTATCAGTCTATCAGGATTACCTTGAAGATCGGCGTGTTTCTCAGCTGAGTATCATCCGCCTAGCAGCTCCAGTCACACACAAGATTGTCACCCAGGTCTGACGTGTATAGAACGAATAAAATCGGGCCCAGTACAGAACCGTGGGGAACCCCGCTGGTAACAGACCGTGGAGGGGGCACTCCCTGTTCCAACTTGGAAGGTTCTGTTGTGCGAATCTATCGCAATAAGTCGCCTCTTATTCCTACTGAGTACTGCTTGTGTGGGAGACGTCTATGAAACACCTTATCAAAGGCCTTCGCGTAGTCCAAGTAAATGACATCCATTGGTTCGCCTGCATCCAATGTCAATATATTTAAGGATTGTACCTATCAAATTTTCTGGCTGATAGGCCTGTAATTTTTTGGAACTAGTTTGTCACCTTTTTAGAAAATCGGCGTAACTATAACTCTTTTCCAAATATGTATCTGGTATTATCCCAGAGTCTAAAGACCTTTTAAAGATTTTATATTCAATAAGTTTAGGAAAATTTTCTTATTAAATGTCAAAATCTTCAAATCCCAATCACGTTTTTTTGAAACTTTGGTGTTAGGTTATTAAAATTTAAAAAATGGAGCAGCTTAATCAGTCTCACGACTGGTTTGCTGCAGCAATTCATTCTGCTCGATTTTGGGCTTTTTGTTTCATGCGCTGATAACTTCGACTACTTGAGCCTTTGATAATCTTTGATATGTGCTGCAGCCACCACGGCTCTGAAAGTCAACTGGATGGAGAGGAGGACAAACGAAGGAGTATTAGCATTAGCAAAGGAAACCAGGAAACCATGGAAACATTTAACAACAAGGAGAGATCGACTAATAGGACACCTACTAAGAAGAGAAGGCATATTAAAAACAATTATTGAAGGGAAAATACCTGGACAAAACCTAAGGAGAAGACGGACTTTCAGAGCTCCATACTTCGAATGCCTCCAGTTTTCTTTTGCCTGGTAGGGCTATCTCCATACATAATATATCTAAATAAAATGTTTTCTCGTCTTTACCGAAGTCTAATTTGATGTTAAAAGTAAAAAATCTAGTACTATATTAACACTAATTTGTTGTACCAGTAGGTCCACTCTTATTTGGAATTAAATTTGCAAAACAAATACAGTGAATTTTAAGAAGAATGCAAGTGTCGTAAACTCGTAATTTACCGTAACTGGAGTAAACAGCAGTACTTACAGAAGTAAAAAAGGTCTTTAACCCTGCTCACATAGACTATCAATTTTGCACCGTAGTTTGTTAAATTAACACCACCTGTTGTTAGGTTTTTGCTTTAGCTTAGGTAATTTTAACATCAACTGTTGTTATTTTGCATCAATATTTTAGTGAAGTTAGTAAGAAATATAGCTAATTTTACCATGATATATCGGCAGAGTTTATTTTTACATAAATATACTTAAAGCTTAATTTAGGACAGTGTAATTACATTCAAGCTATGCCATTACTAGTCGAAACAGCTTTCAAAGACAACGTAGGTGTAATCTTAATGGCTGTTACAACCAAAGTTTAACCTTTTAATTGGATAGGAAAAAACAGTAAACACGAGCCCTGATATATTTTTTTGCCCTGTTAAATAGTTCTTCGGCTGTATTGTCCTAAGGAGACCACATTCATTTGTCTTAGCTGTTTTTACCCTTAACCGTATATCTTCGTTAAAAGAGTTTAAAAGGGTTTGTAGGCAGAAAATACAGGACTACGAAAACCAGAAGTTCAGGAGCATAGAAAAGGAAGCGAGGGTCAGAAATAATAGGAAAGTGGGCTATAAAAAAAAAGATTTAAAACTCAGACTAAATATGTGTAAATCGAAAAAGGAAATCTTGAAAATATGGAAGGAGTATTTCCAAAAGTAATTAAACTCACATGAAGAAAACAACCGTCCTGAAGAGATAGAGCGAGAACAAAATGAAAAAATACAAGAAAGCGATGTGACATCCACGGAGGAATAATTAAAAATTTAAAAAACAAAGTCCCCGGAGAAGATCAGAGAACGAGTGAAATGATAAAATATGCTGGAAAAGAATTGCAGGCCAAACTATGTAAATTTCTGTTGAGAGTATAGAAGTATGGAGGATGGAAAGTTGTACTCGTGAGCTACAGCACGTTGATATAATTTGTCTGCTGCACAAAAACGGAGATAAAACCGTTTGCCATAACTACAGGACGATAGCTTTACTAAATTTTGAATGTAAGATCCTTAGCGCCTCTGTATCAAAAAGTTAACACCAATAATGGAAAGGGAGGAGGGTGATCATCAAATGGTTTGAGGAGAGGGACGTCAACTTTAGATCACATTTTTATGTTACGGCAAATATGTACTGGAGAAAAGTTACGAAAAGAACGTCGTCGAATTATATCACCTTTTTATACATTTTAGCCAGGCTCACGATAACATATGGGAACATTTCAATGTTTCCATAAAGTGAATTAAGTTTATAAAAATGTGCCTAGAAAACACAGTTCCAAACAAAACGATACGAAAGTTACTATCCGAAGATTTCCAAGTTAACAACGGGCTGAGACAGGGCGACGCACTGTCAACGATTCTATTTAGAGTGGACGGTGAGAAAATTACCCATAAACGAAGGCGGCACAATATTAAACAGGACAGTACAAATTTTGGCTTGCACAGACGACATAACTATAATATCCAGAACATTGGCCGGAATGGAAGAGGTATATATAGTAGTCTGACAAGAACAGTAGCAGAAAGTATAGGTAAATAAAAAGTAAATAAAAATTTAATTAATTTATAATTACATCAGGAAAAGATCGGAGCAATATCAACCCCTAGCACTAAACAACAGTGAAAGAGTAGGAGCTTCTAAGTATCTCGGAACATCGTCACTGAAACCAATACGACATCCGAAGATGTGGCAGCACGCATCACAGCTGCCAATAAGAGTTACTATGCATTGCAACATATGCTTAACATAATCATAAGACCAACGGTTATGTGTGATTCTAAAGCTTGGATGTTAACTAAGGAGAAAATAAACACGCTAAACATTTTGGAGCGGAAGATTTTAAGAAGAATCTTTGGGCCAATGCAGGATAATGGTGAGTGGAGAGTGCGGTATAATTTTGAAGTGAGGGACAGGTATGGGGAGCCAAGTGTAGAGTGGGGTGGCTGGGACATCTATAAAGAATGGAGGAAACGAGAATTACTAAAAGGATTTTGTTGGGAAAAGACTTGGAAGTGGCGGGTGTGCGAAACTGGAAGACGAAATTGGAAAACAGAAAGGAATGGCGTGCAACCAAAGAGAGAGTGAGGAAACTACAGGACCAGGCGAACTTGTTTTGGTTACTCTGGCCTTGAAGGGTCTGTTAAAGTTAAACGCACCAAGGATAATGATGCTATATCTTAGTTGCAGGCTATACCAATTCTATCTTGGATTGCAAAGGTGTCATTAGTATATTTCAATCTAAAACAGATGCCCAATTGTTATAAATCTCACTCTGTAATAAAATAGGCTTTCAATAAATTATTAACAACACAAATACGACCCAGTTTATAAAATGATTAGCATTGCGTGATTGCCTAACAGGTTTTATCGCAGGTAATTCAGGAAAAATGCACGATAATTTTCAATAACATATAGGTAACAATAATAGCAAAGTGGAAAAGTTCTTTCTTATTAACAATGCAAAATTGTTTAATTCAGTTTCATATATCAAATACTCGATAATTTTCGTTGAAATGATCTCCACGACTAAGATTAACTTTTTTTACGTTTCTTTTTCTTGTCCGTTCGTCCGTGGCCGGGCATCGTGGCAATAGTCTATGTAGAACAGTTCTTCACTGTGTTTTTCCATAGGTCTCCATCCATGGCGTTATGCGTAAATTCATGTGCTGATGATCCAGTAAGTTTTTTTTATTTGATCTAAATAACGTGAAGGTGAACGGCCTCTCAACAGTACTCTGGACAATGAGTCTTTCTAAAGCATCATTGTCCCTTCTCATAATGTGGCCGAACTGTTTTAATATAGATCGGTTAATAGATGTACTTAGTCCCTTCTTGATATTAAGTTCAATGAGAATTGATTGATTTGTACGCCTCTCCATCCACTACACTCTTAGTATTCTGCGCCAGCAGAACTTCTCAAAGGCATCGATACGATATCGATCCTTAATTGTCCAACTTTCAGAGGCATATGTCATAATGAGGAAAACTAAAAGGATTGTATGAGTCGTATTTTAGTAGACTTTGAGATTCCCCGATTTTTCCATATGCGCGTCAGTTTGGCTACAGTTGTTTTGGCGAGCGTAATTCTGCGTCGAATTTCGCCTTCGCAGTCACCATCGCTAGAGCCGTTCGTGCACCTAGATATATGAGGTTTTGGTACGACAGCAATTCCCCTGATTTTTCTGTTATTAACTTGATGATTGTTTGCTCGATCGATGACTAGTATTGTAGTATTCTGTTCTTAGCCACGTTTATTTTGAGATCATGTTCTTCGCTTACTGCTTCTACTTTCCTCAAGAGTTTTTCCATTTCGTTTTCGGAGGCCACCAGGAGAAATTACTTCATTCGGAATGACACACCCTTGTTTCACTCCTTTTCCAGTCAGTTGGCCATCTACTCTGACTTAGGCTTCATTTGAGTACTCTTACTTCCCCACTCAACGCAGTCAAAGGCTTTTTGGTAGTCAAGGCAGCAGAGATAGCCAGGTGTGTTTCTCAATGATTACGAACATTTAGGATTTGCTCTCCTGTACCTCTGCCAGGCATAAATCCGGCTTGTTCGTCTGGAATTTGTGGGTGGATGTGTGGTTTGAGTCTCTCGTTAATGATCCAGAGTAATATCTTACTCGCATGCGAGATCAGCACATTTTTCTTTACGCAGATATAAAAAAATCAAACACAAATAATAACCAATGCACTTGAAATTGTCAAGTCACTGAAGATAATGAATCGTCTTATTTTTACCATTTAAGCAAAATATGTGTTTGAAATGCTAGTATTACAATTTATTGTTTTCGCCATTTCGTTAACTTCCAGAATTGAAACTGCAATATAAAACGTCAAATTCACAATTTTTTGTTATCTTCGATAGCTAAATGGGCAGTTTGGCTATTTAATATAACGAAATTAACAACAATAATTTTTTGAAGAAACAACAGAACTTAACGTTAAAAGTTAAAAGATTACCTTTTTTAAAACCAGTTTGCGTTTAGGCAAAATATTTTAGTTAACACACTTTACTTAAAACTTTACGTTGCGTTTTGTTAAGTTAACTAGCTACGGATTTCAGAATTTGTAGAAGTTGTTCAAAAACGAAGCTAGATTTTACTGTAACTCAGTTAATTTAATAAGTTTGTTAAATTAATGCAAGTTTAACAATAGTAATTTGTAATACAAGTGTTGAAAGCTTGCGTTTGCCACACGAATGTGAAGTTTGCAGCACGAACGATAGTGAGTGCTGCAGTCACATGAGAGTGGCAAATACAAGCTTTTAACACATGTATTACACACTATTTTTTCTACAACCACATTTATATAAAAAAATTTAAATATTTCTGCAAAATCAAATCTGACATTCATCAAATGTCATTTATGACATTTTGATTTCGGTGCGGCAAAATTATACTTTGCCGCACCGAAAATCATGCATGTGCGTGCGGAAAGTAAATTTTCCGCACGCTAATTTCACTTGTTCGGCAAACACTCATTTTCAATACTCGTATCTATGGAGACGAAGTCTGAAAATCCCACTTTCCATGGTGGGAGTAGAAAATAGTATATTGCGTCATAAGGGAAGATATAGGCATATTTCATCCCGAAGATTTCTGCTGCACGAGCGAACGTAGTGAGCGAGGGCAGCAAAAGCCGAGGGATGAAATATGCCGTTAGATTCCCGAAGGGCACAAGTTATTTTTCCGCATCCATGAGAAGTTCGTATTAAATAAAAATAGTTATAATATAATACGTACCTACGTTTTTGACATATAACCTCAAATTACACATGTCAAATTTTCGTATTAAAAATAACTTCTATAATGAATTTATGTAAAAAATAATCGTATTTGCTTGAATTTTAAAAAATAATTACACTTATCAATCACTTAAATGAAGATTTTTGTATAATCAAATAATAATTTTGATTCTAAATTCTATCGGTAGATGTCACGTCGATAGCATGCACGGTAAAAACCCGCAAATGTTCATATCGTCCCGCTTTTTCATATTTACCCGCCATCCGCCATTGTTAACCTCAAATGAGATAAATAATCTGTCAATTACATACCATGGATACGGAAAAATATTTTTTCCGTATCCATGGTATGTAATTGACAGATTATTTATCTCATTTGAGGTTAACAATGGCGGATGGCGGGTAAATATGAAAAAGCGGGATGATATGAACATTTGCGGGTTTTTACCGTGCATGCTATCGACGTGACATCTACCGATAGAATTTAGAATCAAAATTATTATTTGATTATACAAAAATCTTCATTTGAGTGATTGATAAGTGTAATTATTTTTTAAAATTCAAGCAAATACGATTATTTTTTACATAAATTCATTATAGAAGTTATTTTTAATACGCAAATTTGACAAGTGTAATTTGAGGTTATATGTCAAAAACGTAGGTACGTATTATATTATAACTATTTTTATTTAATACGAACTTCTCATGGATGCGGAAAAATAACTTGTGCCCTACGGGAATCTAACGGCATATTTCATCCCTTAGCTTTTGCTGCCCTCGCTCACTACGTTCGCTCGTGCAGCAGAAATCTTCGGGATGAAATATGCCTATATCTTCCCTTATGACGCAATATACTATTTACTGTGTAATGAGCTTTATTAATGTGCCAAAATAGTATCAAAATTTGTGTTCAGTAAAAACATTCAGTTAAGAATTACATGAGTAATAATCTAATAATGTAATAACAGTTTAATTTGTGTTTCTCGGTAAAAAAAAAAACAATAAAAATCCGCGGAGAGTGCATAATTGAAAATTTGCCGAATATTTCCGCAAATTCCGCAAAATAAACACTGCCAAAATTGTTTCAATTGAAACTAAAATTTCGTAAGCGAAAAACGATGGAAAATTACAAGGGTGTGCTTATTCAATTACTTGTAATTACTGCTCATAGATTGAATATGCTGTGAAACTGTTTTATGGCGTTAAATGCAATTATTACATGGAATAACCCTAGAGTGAAATTCCGGAACACCTAATTTGACGTAGTAAAATGCTGCACTTACTTTGCTAGCGATTTCTATAAACCTATTAATAGTTTGTTGAAACTATGCTTTTCTAAAATTTATAAGAGCTTTTAATGAAATATTATTATGGTTTGTTTTTTAGATAACAGGCTGGAAATTAAGGTACAGTAAGTCAAGGTCCATTAACTTAATGGACATTAACATTAAGTAGGGAAAGTGATTCGTATACAGACTTTCCAATTAGTTTGGTTATTAAACTCTTTTAAAATTTTGATATTTATATCAAAAAATTTGAGGGACGTTTTCAATGCAATTTTTCAATCTAAACGTTATAACCCAGTCTTGCAAAAACATGAAGTGACAACGCATCATATTCACAAATTGTACTATTTTCCCCTTTATACCGTACACCTTGGGTTTTATATTTATTTTATTGCATCGTATGTGCTGTGTCTTTCACTTAACCACGCAATTTTATTTTACCACAACACACTGATTTATGAGCCTTTGATTAAGTTGGACGTTTTCTTTTGACTTTTTGAATAAGTGCTGTGTAAAACTGTTTATTCGAATCGAATGTATTTGGAACAAGCAGTGGGGCCCAGGCCTTTTGGGAGGCCCAGTTTCCTAAAAAAACTTAGAATGGGAAATATTGAAAGTATTGATTTTCGGGTATGAAGGTATTCAATATCAGATTGAAATTTTTAAGTTTTCATGATAGCTAATTGTTGGGGCTCGAAATGTTTACAGTTGAAAAACGATCAAACCTACGTAGTACAACATTTATATGTTTATATGATTTATAATTATAACAACCCTTTTGGGCAACTTTCAAAATATCACCCCTATTTTAGTTTCTAGCATAATTCGGTAGTAATCGGACATTAAAAATTAGAAAAATTAAATTCTCGCTGATATAAACACAAGCTTCTAAGTGGAGCTCAAAAGCGAAAAATTTGCGAAGGAAAGGAGGAAAGTTTTTTTTGTGTACTTGGACCTTCGGTCTGACGAAAATATTGCCGATTATAATATAGAGTAGGTGGCCACCGAATTAGAAAATATCGCAGATTTATTACAATATTTTAAAGAATTACATCTCCTCAATGAGGTATATTGGCAATTTTTAATATTGAGACATGATTTAATCATAATTCAGTGTATTACATAAAATATTTCTTATCATATAAGACGTTTTCAGTTATCTACCAAGCTTTGCAAGGGATGATATTAAAATTCAAACAGAACCATTAAGATGCTATTCTACTATGTATTTGTTTTAAAACAAAAATAATACTTCAAACACTTAAATTGTGCCGGTTTTTATTTAAGCAGTCTTGCAACAATCATGTTTTCATCATGGGACGAGCAAGATAGATTATCCAGGAAAAGAAACAGATTATTCTGTTATTACTAAAATCCGGAAAGCCAGAGTAACGCGAAATTGACTTCTTCTTCTTATTTAAACTAGGAATTATTTCATGTTTGCTTGTTTGGCCTGTTCTACTCTGCAGATGAGGAAAACCACCTATGTGCCGATGTCTCTCTCTATCTGAATGCGCCCTTTCTAGGTGGTCGTTCCAGTTTTTCTTCCTTTTCTTGATCAATTTCACTACATATTGTGTTATGTTACACCTCTCCCTTATGCTTTCTCTTGGAGTTATACTCAATATTGAGCGAAGTACCTCTATTTTTACAGTTCCCATTCTTTGTTTCGTTTTCTTTGTCTCACGTCTTGTTTCTGTAGCATATGTCAATACTGATCATTAATCATACCATTGTTTTGTAAATTTTAACTTTGACTTCTGTTCGCATATACTGGTGCTAATTGTGTTGTGTTTGTTGACTGTCGTCTAACTTCTTTTCTTAAATCCCTTCTGCTGCTTATGTCAACCCCCAAATACTTGTATTACATAACTTGTTCGATTATATCTACTTCTATCTCCAGTTTGCATCGAATGGGACTTATAGATATTACTATTGCCTTAGTTTCATCTGTGGATATTATTATATTATATGCATAGATAGGTTTCCCGGAATTTATCCGCGTGGTCATTCGTTGGTCCTCAAGAGGACTGGTGTCACTGGTTTGACAGTGTTTCGGCCATATTTGCCATCTTCAGGTTTTTGCTTGTTGTTTGTTTCTGCTTCTTCCTATAGGAATACTGTATTCGATATTAATACCGCATCATCTGCCTAACATACGATGTTAATGTTTTAGTTTCCCATTCTGTATCCCGTTTTGTTTCGAAATTGCCGAAACTACAAAAGTTTCGTCTTCCACAGTTAGCAAATCAGCTAAAAAAAAGGAGAACCTTGCGAACACTGAATATTTCAAAAGTTTCTAATTCGGTGGCCACCTACTATAAGTAGAGCAATATCCAGTAAAGCTCGAAAGACAAGAAGTGGGAGAGGGATTTAAAAAAAGGGTTTCAGACGTCATAACTATAATGGCAATGTGTAATTTAAAAGTTTAAAACACGAGATTCGTAATAAAAGCAATTATTTGAATAAATATAATAGAATTATTAGCAAAATCCGTCTCCATAATGAGCGTTAATTTATTTTCAGAAAAATTAGACTAATATTTAAGTCCATTTTTTTCTTGCTTATCACAGATATAACTCAAGATATATTTTAAATTAACCAGTTGAGATTCATTATTTGGCACTAATTGTAATTGATAACTGTAATGGGGAAGAACAGATGAAAATTAGTGACTCTTTTCTTGGATTCAAGGATTTGGGAAATAACTTAAATGCAAAATTAGAGATGGAAATCAACATAAAAATTGTAGGAGCAGAGCTCCGACGAATATATGAAACAGAATGATATTATCGGGCTAGTTATATCTGCTTCTTTATTTCTTTTCATCAAGGGTCTATAGCAGGTGGGCTACTGTAAACCAGCCCGAGAGTTACAAAAGGAGCCACCGGCCTTATGTGACATAATAATTTTGGATAGTATTAAATGCTTGCAACGTTAATTAATATTTACTAAAAGTATTTTATTTGGATTTAAAAATTAATTAATATGAACATTTAGCAAAACAATAATACACTGTTACGTACCTACGTATTTATAAATCTCTCTACCACTTGCCTATTTTAGTTCAGTTTCATTTAGGTCTATTTATCAATACAGTTCTGAAACTGAACAACTCTTTACATTTAATCAGTGTTGTTACAATGTTTTCAATATCTAGATAAAGATAGAGATTTGTGCCTGGATACAGCGCTTAAAGAAGAAGTCAGATAAAAATACTTATTAGCAGTGTACATACATATATTTTACAGAAACCATATTTTATTATCAAGTCTAATTTGGACAACTCTTATTTTTCTTACATTTTTGAATATTTCATCTGTTCCTGCATTTCTCGAACAGTGTTTATATAAATATACTTGTAGTGTTAGAGCTGACATTTTACTAGGTATATCGAGGGCTGCATGAAGAGTCCATGAACATTTTTGGGCCTTCTATTTTTTATTTAAAACTATAAATTTATTTAACAACTTTTTAGCTCAAATATAAAGTACGTGTTTTTAAAATGTTTTTAAAAGTATTTAATAACTTTAGAGACACAAAACATATCTAGATATTGTGTCTAGACAAAATTATTAAATAAGTCATAACACTAACCTTTATTCTCTGACACTGATTCCAGAGCGCTTTACTGATTTTAACGCCTGGTGCATACGTAAATGGAAAACATTCCAACATAAACAATAGAGACCAAAATAGATTTAAATTTATGTTATCCAAACTTAAAGCAACTGTGTCCATCTACAATTTTTCATAATTTTTTTGGAATATCTTCAAACATCTTCTGGATGACAGAGACATCTGCTTCTTTAATTTACTTTCGAATTCTTTGTGACAATAAATTGGTCTGTAGTTTTTGCAGACCAACAATTTTCGTAACCTTTTTGACTTAAAATTGCCCAGAAATCTTCAATGGGGGGGGGGGGGGGGGGCGTGCTTTTGGGACGTTAGGTGGACTCATACTTTATGGGATAAACGGTATATTTCTTTCATTTATCCAGTTCTAGTATTGGAATAATGTAAACTGGCTAAATCGAGCCAAAATATCTTTGTGGTGGGGTTGTTCTTATAAAACTTCCCAATTTGGTTAAGCACTTTGTAATATAAGCTTCGGTATTTATAGCCGAATCCCGAATTTTGCCGATACGTGGAGCTGAAACTTAAAAATAACCACCCAAACCAAAATTTTTGCCTCAAATTTAGCTTTTCCAGCAAACCTTACGTTGGCAGGAGTTGTAGTTTTATCCCAAGTGTAATATCCCAAATTAGCTGATGGATCACTGTTTACTAAAGTGAAATACTTCTCATTGTCCAAAATGATGGTTTTTCTCGCACTTTTAAAATTGTTCGTATTTTTCGATAGCAAACTGAAGTTTTTTCCAATTGTTGTTCACTATATTTTGGCGCTTTTTTCTTTTGAAGTATTTAACACCACCCTGCTTTAAATTTAACAAAATGCAGTACTGTAATACTTTTAATTTTGAGGCTAACTGACGCTGAGACATTCCAACCTTGTTTTCAAACATTTTAACCATTTTCCTTGCACAAATATCGCTTAAATTTTTAGCTCTGCCACTCTTAACTTGGTTATGAGTTCGCCGATGTTTCCCATATCTTTTAATAATATTATAAATTGTATTTTGTTTGTAATTTTCGCGTAAAATATGTCAAACTACGCTTGTTTGAATCATAGACCAAGGGCTTCATACACACGTTTACGCAAAAACTCTTGTTCTTGTGTTTCCAAGTTGGAATTGTGAACAACACTATCGAATTCTTCAGCAGAACTGTCAGAGGCAGAATTCGAACAAAACTGATGCGGTTGATTTAAGTCCAAGGCATTTTACCTATTTTTGAAATTTGCCCATTTACTTATGCATCAGGGCAGGGGATGTAGAACATCATGTCTAAAGGAATGCTGTTTGCTTTTCCTAATATAAGTACCTCGTTTACTCTTGGTAAGTTCTTTTTCGGCACCACATTGTTGTCGTTCTTGTGAACTTTTCCGTTTTATTCCATTTCCAAAAATAATTAAAAACTTTAAATTCGAATCCGTAAGACTTTTAAGAAATGTAAAAATTGCGATCAAGTCTAAAAATACATACTAGAAAAAATAGAAGGGGCATTTCGAAGCAGTAGTAAACAAAACAGAAAAAGATGTATAAAAAGTATACGAAACCATACGTTTAATTATAGAAAACCAGGAAGCAGCTATACAATAATTATGAAAGAAATAAAAGCGGCAATTGGAACATTAAAAAACACCAGGTCACGATAAAATAATATCTGAAATGCTTAAAAATATTGGAACGAAAGGAAAAGAACTATTTCTAAAAATATGTAAAGCTGCACTGACGAAAGGGAAAACACCAAAAGATCGGCAAGTAGAAGTAGTCCCAATTTGCGTCAACTCCGGGGCCACAAAAAGTGGTAGAAAAGAGATTAGAAATAACAATAGAGCAAACACTGGAAGACTTACAAAGTGGTTTTAAGAAAAATAGAAGTATGTAAGACCATAGAAAAAGCAAATCCAGCGAGCATTCTTCACATTTATACCTAGATTTGGAAAAGGTCTTTGATTGAGCAAGAAGAGAACAAATCTAGAAAATTTTGAAAGAAGGAGGAACAGATAACACACTTATTAAAGCGATAAGAAGCTTATACAACGAAAATATAAATTACCTATGTGGTAATACAGAACATCGAAGCAAAAACGGTTAAAATCAAAGGAAGGAATAATGAGGTCAATCTTGTGCGCTTTATAAAGGGATGAAAAGGAACAAATTGAAAGTAAAGAAACTTATTTTGAGCTCTTACAATCAGGAGCCAGTTTAAATCTTCCTTTCGCTGACGATGTGATGATTATGGCTGGAAGGAAAAAAGGCAATACAGGAAAATCTAAAGGTGTGGAATGAGACTTTGAAGAAGTATAACATGCCGACTAAACCAAGAAGACGAAGGCGATGATGACAGTATAAAAACAAGAGGAAGTGAATATGCTGTTAAAGAGAAAACAAATCAAACAGGTTAAGAATTTTAAATATCAGGGAGTGATAAGAAAAAGAGCAATTAAGAAATGAAGCCAAAATAAAACCACAAGATGAAAGAGAATGGAAAAGCGAGAATAGTGAGAAGAAACATTCAGTATCATAAGTACAATATGGGTTTAGTAAAAATACTAAAATTAATTATATTGAATGGTTTCTAGTTTCAAAGAATCTTATCCGAGTGCTTTTTATATCACTGATTAAGTTTTTAGTATAGTGTAAAGTACAAATAAGTAGTTTTATAGTAATTTACGATACAAGTAAGCCTTTTTACGAGAGAAAAGTTTGAATGAACGAGCGACGAAGGACCGAGTTCTTTTAAATTCTCGATTAATGTAACCAGCAAATAACGTGCCGTAACACGATTTATATCATCCTATAATAATTTTTTTCAAAAAATAAAAAATTATTTTCAATGACAGTAAGTGTGACGTAAATCTGCCATATTGTGCTGTTATCCAAGCGAATTAAGCTTTACAGCACCAGTGCTGTTAAAGGTATCTTAACACAACTCGTTGCTAAGGAGTTATTAGCATGATAACCTTTTAGGATATAATGATATAAAAAAATTTATAATGTCAAAAGGTGTTGCAATTCAATTATTCGGTCCCAAACAGCCGGGAAATTTCCCGTCTGCCCAGCCGTTCTGACCCTGGAGTTCTGCTACGCCACTGGGAAGAAGTCATCATTTTTTCTTTTCTGGACTAATTTAAATTTAAAATGATAAGAGTCGTATCTTTCAAAATTTAAACACGAATTCTAAGCTTCCTGATTTATGGCAATTAAGTCATATTTTCTCAAATAGTTTACCTATACGACTCAGTTATTTGAAGCTAAGGTTTTGGTAATGGTTGAGATGATCGAATAAATTTATTTTAATTAAGCAGTTTGTTGTTGTGTGTACAAATAAGCTACATCTTTATTTTATCAAGTGTTTGAAATAATACGGACTGTTTTTTTAATACTACATACTTTTGAGTTTTAGAACGAGTTGGTTGCTTTTATACCTGTTAAAACAGATGTTATTGCTGCTAATGAACCCTATTCAGGCAATCTTCGTCAAGAGTGTAACTCCTGAAATTACGACCGACACATATTGGGATTTCAAGGAGCACCTGAAGATTTTTGCAAAAGTTTGCACGTGCAACAAGATTTATTTGTCTTGAACGTTAATTAATAGTGGGGTCGAGTTTATATGTGCCTTTTTTGCAATGAACAGTGAAGATAGGGCTGAAACGTAACCTGGTAGTAAAGGACCTTTAAAAAGATTGATGTTCGAGATTATGAGAGTTTTTTTTTTGATGTTGCGAACAGTCAGTAGACACGCACCTTACGCGTATTCAACCTACGCCGGACGTCCATCTCGTACCATCTTCTGGAATTCCATATGAGAGAGAGAAAACTATTGTGGATGACTAATCCTGCGGCTGCGCTTTTACTTCCTTGTAGGTGGAGCTGCCTTCAGTTTTGAATACACCCAAGCGGAGTAAAGTCGTGTTGAGTGCGGCGGGTTTCGGTGATATTTTCACCAAAATGCTGCGTTTTACGACGTTTATTCTTGTAGTTTGCCTCTTCAATGGACTTTTAAGCTCTTCACTGGTAAGTTTGTGTAAGGCACCTAACGCATTTCCTAATATTTAACCCTTAATTTGATACTAAACGTGCCATGAGGACGGCGCATTGATTTTTAAGGTTCGTTTCGACTGTGTAAATACGGCAAGAATTTGGCCCGGAAGGCCCTTTTATTAATGCCAAACAATCGACCCCTGAGAACTAAATGTTTCGAGCAATGAAAGTTCAAGCGAAATATCATAAATTAACCCTTCGGGCCTCGAATGCCATACGGGGGTTGGTAAAAAATTTAGGGGGTTTTGATTTTATAATATTGTGTAATCGTTTCCGTAATGTTCTAGACTTTCAGGCAACAGAAATCCCCGAGGACGTTTTCAAAATAGACAACCGGCAGAATTAAATAAATACTTCATATAAACAACCGTAATTCATACCAGTAAACGTAAATATTATTTTATACGGTGCGTAGTTCTGTCTCACAATTTTGAATATTTATTTTAGAAAAACGAAATATAAAAATTTTCGAATATTCGAGTAAATTCAGATTGTTTAAGCGTAGAAATTAAATCGAATAGTTTTCATGAGTTGCTATGATCGAAACGCATGTTTAAGGCACATAAATTAATAAACTTTTTTTTCATGGGTTGCTATGACCGAAACGCATTTCACTTGAAAAATCTTAAAAAATCAAATCTAGAGAATAATTTTAACTAATCCGATTAAAAAATCAGGATGAAATAATTTGAAAAGTCATTTATTTAAAACACTTCTAATAATAATTTCTATTTTTACGCTAGCTTTAGGAATCTGTCAATCATTTTTCAGTCCAGTAAACTGTAGATACAGAAAGACATTTTTCTTCAGACAGGCGTGGGTTGACAATCCGTATTGTGAAAAGTTTGCGAAAGGTTATATTGGTAGCCAAAAGCTTTCTCGAAGTATATGTTTGAAGACAGAATGTTTATCGTTTTTTAGTTTTTCACTGATTTGGTGTCATTTTTCGAGTTTTATTATTCTTGCATTCTGCGTATTAATTTTGGTATTCGTCCAGGCACTTTCCATGTCGGTTGCTTTTAATTGTTACATTTGTAAGTTGTTATTGTCTCTCATAAAGAGATATTTAATTCAAATTTAAACCCATTCGCACTAAATAATGGTTGAATAATCACAAAGTGAATATTGAGTTTTTCAATTAGATTTCCTCGTGAGCTTTTCAGGGTAAATATTTAATTAATCTATTGCAGGGTTGATCAAAGTCCCAATTAAAAAAAATCTTTTTTTTTATTTAAATCAAACTCAACTGTTACATTACATTCCAGAATGCAAATTTGAAATTTGTTTATGCCAAAATAATTTCTATTTTCTGCCAGTTCTCAATTCACGTATCTACCTAATTATTATCAATAATAATGTTGCATATTCTTCTAATGAGGAGAGGGTATTTACTGTCAAAACACTTTATAATAATATAAATTTCATTCTTAGTAGTTAACTCTTTAAATAAAGATTTTGTTCAATTAGAAGTGTTTGTCTTTTACCACTGAAGGTCAGTACTTTTGTGTAATCTGTTTTTTGTTTGTTAATTGGTCAAAATCAAAAACCCCGATTTAAATCATTTTTTTAAATAAGCATCGTGATTTAAATCACCTCAACTCGCAACCCTGATCTACTGTTAGTTTAATTCTCGCCACGCTTAATTGATTAATTATTGAGGTAATCACGTCATAACTATGTTAATTATAAGATATTCTTTAAAAACACTTAACAGCTAACAATACGTATTGAAAACAGTAAATCCAATTTTTTAAATATGACGCTTGTTGTCTTTATTTATTTATACTTTATCGATCGCTTAGTTATCCAAGGAGAAGTCGCATTTATTAACAAATCATGAACGAACTAATTTAATAACACGAGCAACTACGTAGGTGACTAGTGTAAATTTAATTTGTTTAAAAATCTCAAAAATAAATTCGGCAGTAAGTTTCTTAGGTGTGTCAATGTCGGCTCATCTTTTAGATTATTGTGCATCTTGCAGTTCATCATAAATTATATCATCCTAACAGGTCATCAATTAAAAATAATATCGTTATCGGTCGGTCGGACGATAACAGTATCTAATTTATTTGATATTAGTTCTCATTTCATTTGTACCTGTTTCTGTATTGCAATTTTGATTCAAACCTCTGATTAAACGCCGAATCAATAATAATTTTCTAACGGTTTATTATTTAAGTATTATCGATGCAACTGGGTGGTCATGGCGACAGCCAGCAATCCAAAAAAACAGGTCATTAATTTTTGATCCGTTAAATAATTGTCCTCAAATGTTATCGAGCTGTTTTGAAGGCCATAATTATTGTCCCATTGTTATTTATTTATCGTCTCATTACGAAAATAATTTTCATCGTTTCTACTTTGACTCTGTTTTATAGCTTCGAAAATGTCCTGATAAACAAAACAATCCTTAATAAATTAGCGAAATTTATCTGTGTCGAGATGAAAGATTTGGCGACTAAATAACGAAGAAAATACAATGTTTTTTGTTAATTAGGAATATCACAAATAAGTCTAGAAATAAGCTTCTTTTGTTGTCCATAAAAAAACCATTCGAACTGTAGAAATTTCCAAAATAAGTACCTACAAGTAAACAAGTTCAAGCATAGGCATAAGCGTAACACGGTGTAAACTTAATTATCCGGAGTTTAATGCACTTTATCGAGATTATTAAGAGCCTAATTTCACCGTGAAGGCGAACATTAAACTGCACCCTGATTATGTAAGTGCAAAAGGTGTTGACACTTTTGTTGTGTGTACCACTTATCGAAGTTATTTAGGTAACGACCTCCGATAAACCTCATTGAACTAATAAATAGAGCAGAGCTTCAATTTACAGGTACGTAAATCAGCGTTCGATTGATTTATGGAATGATAATAGCTATAATCGGCTACAGTAATTAGATTGGTAAATCATCCGAACATCATCATATTAATTCGGTATTTATTGTTAAATTTCTGACTATCTAATAAAAGTAATATTCGTCGTTAAATACATAAACGACAGGGGTGGCAGCGGTGGCATCTGTAACCAGAATGTGAAGACTGGGTATCGATCTGATATTATCAGGGACGAATTATCGTCTTTACTGACATACACAGTAATAGATTTTGCATGATAAGCATTTTGCATATTAACGACTATCCACCATATTCTAACATCATGGTGGTTATTAGCTTATTAGAAACAAACCAGTCTCCACCTGTTACGGAAGGCCAGATAAATTTTGCTACCTTTACAAAGACATTTACAGGAAATAACAAAGTTTTTACTTAGATAATGAAGCCGCAGGTGTAAGGAAAATGAGGGTCGTCATTTATCATTTTGTAGAAAAAGCTGAGGTTTTGGTATAAGCAAACATGCGAGTGGCGAAATTGTATTTAAATAATTTGTCCTCCCAGTGTCTCAAAATTTAAATTAATGCCGGCTTATTTCGGGAGGAATTCGCATTTACTGTTTACCATTTCTGTTTACTGATGAAATTCAGAGTTAAATTATTCAATTTATCCCCCTTATACTTTGGAATTGAAATCTATTTAGTAAACTTTTGATTGGCGTAAGCAATATTGAAGATGCAAGGTGAAAAATTGCCACTGATTGAATTGGCGGTGATGTAATTGTGATGGATTGAAGCGAATATGTTTTAGACGTTGATCTTTTGTAACAATTTCAAATGGGAAATATTGAAAAAAATTAGAAAACATGAAATTTCGGATTTGATAATGGAAGTTTTAGTTTAATCAAATTGAACTGGTATGTGGTGCCAATGTGAAAAATGCAACGTCAAGGATAAAATGTACAATTATTTTCCCGTCTTCGAGGATAAGAGGAGCGCCTTTCTCGACGTAGTAGGATCCGAGATCCTTTCTAAGCTCATTATTGTGGAACTAAAAGGCAAGGTCAAAGCTCTTTTGGGAAAAGCATTTCTTGGTCATATTCTTCCTTTATATTTAAAAAATCGTACATTACATCAGGCTATAAAAACTTCCTTTGAAATCGTTAATGAAATTATCACTATGGCTTATTAAATTTGTTTGTAGAATCTAAAAGCGCCATAACTTTATTAAAGTTTTGAATGAAACAGCAAGATTACAAAAAATTCCATTCCCATATTTGATAAAGGAAGTTACTTTAGGAAATTGTGCGTATTCAAAACACGGTCTGTATTTTAGAGCAATTTATATTCATTTCACATAGACATGGATGTGTTTCTTGTAAGTTTTCATGATTAACGATTTTCTTTTGCCATGACACCTGTATCGTGGTGAATGATGAGAAGATAAAGGGGGATTTATAAAAACATCAAACGTCGACGGACGTTTTTCTTTCTCGTTTAATCGGAAATGTTTGAACGATACAACGTTGAATTTATGAATTTTAGGGAATTAACTTGTAAAATTTTAATTTGTTGTAGGTGTCCTACGATTGTTAAGTATTTTAAGAATTTAAAGTCTTTTAAATATAGATTTTCCTACATAAACTCATGTCAGAAAAAATTCCTTTTGCAAATTAAAACTTTAAGCTGAAGAGGGTGAACATAAATATTTAATATTTGTTCGTTATTTAAAATCCAAGTTTTGAACCCTTTTTATTTTATACGAAGGCTAAACGTAACAGAAAAATCAATTCTTGTAAATAAAGTATAGAATGTGTCCGTAAAATGAATTACCATTTGATTTCTTTTAAAAATTCGTGACTGTCTGCATTGATTATAACTATGCTTCATTTCAGAGCTTAACCTGGGTCGTTTGTGTGTTTTTCTGCTACCGTTTATGTTTATAATAATATGTTTAGTTACTTTCTTAAACAATTTTGTCTTTATTTCGTAATATCATCAAGTTTTTTGGTATTATAACATGCCATTGTTTGGTTATCTTGACATAATTCGTTATTTCTACCTACAGCCTTTTTATCTCTTTCACTATATTTGTCGATATTGTTCTATGTTTCAAGGTTTTCTATGTCTTCAGATTATGTTAAAAGATGTTGCGATTATTTCTTCTTTAATTGCTTTTTCCGTTATTTGTTTCAAGATGTCGAAAGCCAAACTGTGTGTCTTCTTTTCGAATGCTCTTATTTTCTCAGTCCTTGTTCGGTATTTTCTTCTATTTTCCACAATCCTGTATAAATATGCCATGTAGTCTGGAGTCGGTTCTTCTGTTTTTGGTTTAAAATCACCGACTCATATCCGGAGAATGGACCAAAAGCAATAATGATAAGGCCTTTGCTAACCATCTCTTTACAGTTTTTCAACCTAATCCTGTAGTAAATAATTTCGGTATCGAAAATGAACTAGGTATGTAGAATCCCTCTATCAACTCGAACCACCTTTACCAAGATTTACTGTGAACCAAATTCAAAAATTAATTGAAAAAAATTAAATCCAAAACAATCCCTTGGATATGATCTTATTACTGTAAAAATTATTAACTGGCTATTTCCCTCTTTAGTGGAAAGTAGTCCAGATTATCTTAATACGAAAACCTGGTAAATCTCCACAGGAAAAAACATCTGACAGACCTATTAGCCTACTGCTGATGATGGCGAAAGTCCTGGAAAGACTAATATTGGCAAAAATAGTACCAATACTAATAAGCTGCCAAGTAAATACCCAACCACCAGTTTTGCTTTAGATCACAACACGTAACTACGGAACAACTCGCGTTTGCAACTATATCCGACAGACTCTAGAAGATAAGAATTACTGTGCTGGAGCCTTCTTAGATTTAAGAATATAACACAGGGTTTTGAGAAGGTTTTGGTATAGTGGCCTCCTTTACAAAATCAGAAAAATCCTTCTACATAATGATTTTGCAATCCTTCAGTCCTATTTACAAGATCGCCATTACCTTGTCAGTATCAAGATGAAACAACCTCTTTTCACCCAATCAATGCTGGTTATTTACTTATTTAGCGTATGGCATTTGTAGCCAGTGACAGTTAGGCTGCCAGTTGAGGGGATCAAAGCCACATTTTTAAACGCCTTGACGTCGTGAACTTTGTTATACACTATACAGCTCACAGAAGCAAACAAATCATCACTAAGAATTCTCAGAGCGTACATTCCTAAACAAAAGTAACACCGACACGCCGAGGTCGCATCAATTTGTCAGTTGTATTTTGCGTTGCAAGATTATTTTTGTTGCAAATTAATCTTTATAAAAACAATCTTTTTCGGGGCTCTTTTTTAGTGGTTTTTGAGAAAAACTGTATGTATTATGTACATATAAATATTTAAGTAATAATGATTTTAGAATTCATAACCCCAAAACAGTAAACATGCTTGTTTAAATATCGATTTATATCGATTTTCAATATTTTATAAATTTTAAGTAGATATTTATATCATTCCACAGACCTATTGCACACTCTTTTTAAATACGTGGAATTCTGAATTCGCCATCCATAAAACATTTAAATTTACCGCCAAGATACTTTGTTTGCTTCTGTGAGCTGTATCCCCTTTATGCTAGGGAAATGTGTTCTCTGCAGTAGTTTCCCGTTGCCTTCTGCAGAGTTTGTGAGCGCGTATTAAGTGTATAGTGTTTGTGTCTTGTTACTATCTGCAGTTGACCACTGTTTGTAACCAGACGATTAAATGGCTTCACTCGCTCAAGTACCGACCTCGAACAGCGGGGAATTCTTTATAAAAATCCTTGCCACTGCATGAGATTCGAACCCAAGACCCCTAGCTGCTCCTACCACTGCGCCAACGAGCTTACCAATGCTGATGTCCCTCACAGTAGCGTGCTTGGAACGATTTTTTATCTCATATTTACAGCGGATCTACCCGTATTG
This sequence comes from Melanotus villosus, assembly GCA_963082815.1. Lineage (NCBI taxonomy): Eukaryota > Metazoa > Arthropoda > Insecta > Coleoptera > Elateridae > Melanotus > Melanotus villosus. Next base: position 13,557,485 of record OY720421.1, read on the forward strand.
TCATCACATCAAAACTCACATACTGCATCACTGCGGTTACAGATAAATTTCGACAAAATGCAAATATGGCTAGCTAAGTGGCGAAGGCGAATCAACGACATTAAATCTATCCAAGTCACATTTACAAATCGTAGAGAGAGAACTGTTTATCTGTCACATTGAATGGGCGCTAATTACATCAACAAGATGATGTCAAATACAGACAGATCTGGAAAAAACATATCTTACTTTGGTTTATTATTCCTTTTTCATTACAAATTTTCTCTTTTTTTGCTTATTATTTTTTAAATATTTTTTTATGTATAATTAGGCATTAAATTAATAAGAATTTTGAGTTTCATATTGTCAAGGGTCGATTGAAAAGCAGTTATATAACTGAACATTAGCTCCTTGAGATTTAATGTGAGTTTGATTATTTTAGTTACTTACCTATACATTCATGTATATACATATTTTTTGTTTCACATTAAATAAAACCATTTATAATTATTATTATATACAAAGCGAAAACAGCTACGACAAAAACTAAGCAAACTGTACTGGATAATCGAGAGCAGATAGAAATTATCGCTTGATAGTGAAGTCTTAGTCTACAAGGCTTTCCTGAAACGTATCGGAAATTATGGAATCCAATTATGGAGGTCTGCAGTAAGATCTAACATAGAAATTCTGGAAAGGTTCCAGTCAAAAGTACTTAGAACAATAACTGGCGGCCCTTAGTATGTGCCAAATCATATCATAGCCCACGACCTTCAAATTATAACCGTCAAAGAAGAAATAACTAAATCTGCTCAAAAATATGAAAGCAGACTAAGACACCATCCTAACAGCCAGGTGACGAACCTGATGAACCACGAAGATTTCAGAAACATGTTCCATACGACCTGTTAAACAGATTTTAAATATTGATTCCCTAGATAAATCCACTGTGGTTAAATTGTGAAATTAAAGGAAAATGTTAATGAACATTTATCCTCCATGTTAGCTGTTTGTCATATCATTTATTTACTTACTAATTTAGTTTACAGATTGTAATTAAATTTGGCTTATGACGTGCCATTTTTTTAATACTCATTACGTGATATTATCTATTTATTAATTCTGCTGTTTATGTCTACTTCCAGCTGCTTATCTTCCGATAATATGACACCTAGATACGTTAATTTGCCAATTTGTATTATTCTCATAACTCTTCTAACTTAAGTTTCTCATTCTGTTTTTTATTATCTCTATACACTTTGTTCTCCTTGTATTGATTTCATTATTATTTCTCTTGTAGCTAATGACGCCCTCAATTGCGGTTCTTCATTTTACTCCGCACTTTTTGATTACATCTGTTGCCAGGATGAACAGGAAAGAGTTTAACGGGCTTCTTTGCCTAAGCCAATGTTTCTGATAAACTTCCGATTCTGCATTGCTCGTTTTGACACATAGACCATTGACCATTGTTTAGCATCTCCCATCTTATATTTCGTCAAACTCGGGCAAAACTCTTGACCAGATCTTGAAAACATGCTTTTTGATCTTAACGTCTTGCCCTTTCACTTGTTGGAATAGTACTCGTATTACATAGAGTCAACGTTAAATTTCCCTTGCTCCTTTCAGCTCTAAAACCGTGTTGTTCTTCGTCTAGCTGGTATGTCATTGCAGCAAATAATGTTTTTCGGCCTCCGTCTAGAAACACTCAATTTTCATGCGCATAAATCGTCTGGAAAATGCTTCTTTGCGTGCCTAGGCATGAAAGTAAAATTAGTAAAATAGTAGAAACTGCTTTGCAAGTACTCGCACTTGCAAAGTGGCAGTTTCTAGCCTTGTGATACAAATTACTATTATTCCAGTTCCAGTATTCTCTTATCCCACTTGATTGGTACGATTGTAAAAGCGACATTCCCTGCCAGTTATCTATAAGTTTTCGGGTCTCCACTTTGGTTTGTTGTTTAGCTACTGTTCCTGTCTTTCTTGCTGTTTACTATCATTTTCCATAATAGTTTTTATCGATTATTTCACTACTTTTGAGGGTATATTATTGCCTTCTTAACATTTTTCTGATTTTCATGTTATAAATTGCCTTTATCAACTCTTCTGTCCAATTTTCATTATATTGCTTTTGACTGCCTGATTTTTAGTTTTAACGATAGTCATACAATTGGATTAGAAAGATATATGAAATATATCAAAAACAAATTGAAAGCAGTGTTTACGTCCCTAATAAGGAATTAAATTCGTACTTACTTCCTTACATCAAATTGGACCATCGACAGTGGGTAATTTATATACCGGGTGTCAACGAAACCTGGGGCACCTCGATAATTTTTTTATTTTTTAAGGTATCTAAATGAAATTTGGTATATGTAATATACTCTTTAAATGGCGTTTGCTGACATATGAAGCAAGTTTCTGTCACTTCCGGTTTCGGCGGAATTGACATCAACTTTGATATTTTAAATGGAACACCCTGTATGTTTATACATTTTTGGAATCTCCATTCAATTTTACGTATGGTAGTATCAAGTTTGAAACATTTTGATGACAAAATAACTACTTACAGAAGAGTTTATTTATTAATCTAAGGTGCCATGACCTTCGTAAAATGGAAGTCAGGGTGCTACGACACTCAAAACAAATTATTTTAGCACTTCAACTGTCTGTCTTTTTTTTGTGCATTTCATTTGTTTCACTTGTTTTGAAACCCAGTATCTAGATTTAAATGTCCAAAATATGGTTTTTTTGAACGGAGAGTGTTATTCCGAATTACATTTTCATATTAATCCCGTGTTATTGGTATCAATAAAATCCTTGAAAAACGCTCGTTTTTAATATCCTAGTGTCCCACCCTAGTGCCATTTGAAAAAATAGAGTTATTCTCGAAAAAGCATTTTTGCCAACTTTAGGCCATTCTAATACAGCAACTAAAATAGTTAAAGTTCTAAAACAATTTGTCTCGAGTGTTGGGGCATCTTGACTTTCATTTGGCGTTAGTCATGGCACTCTAGATTAATTTCTGCAAAAATTTACTTTGTCATCAAAATGTTTCGAACTTGATACTACCATACGTAAAATTGAATGGAGATTCCAAAAATGTATAAATATACAGGGTGTTCCATTTAAAATAACAAAGTTGTAGTCAATTCCGGTGAAACCGGAAGTGACAGAAACTTGTTTCCTATGTCAACAAATGCCATTTAAAGAGTATATTAAACATACCAAATTTCATTTAGATATCTTAAAAAATAAAAAAATTATGAGGGTGCCCCAGGTTTCGTTGACACCCTGTATGTACCTATGGGTTTAATACTCACTAACTCACTAGAATTAAATCAGTATCGAAATTACTTATATTAACCAAAATTAATACTTCTTAGTAAAGTCTTATTAAAAATCTGTTCAAGATTATCGATTTCTATCTCATTGTCTAAAAATGTTTGTCAATTTCTGATGTGATTATAGTCAAATTTCCATTATGAGCTACAACTTCAGATATGAATTATTCCAATTTTAGGGTTGAAGGTTTCTATTCCAATTTCAGAGTATACAATTGAACTTCAGGCTTAAGAATTCTTGTAAAAATTCTAGAAATTTAAATGGTAGCTTATAATATATTAGCAGCAATTCACATTTCAATCCCAAAATTCCAATTTTATGGTCAAATTTTACCTCCAAAATACCAATTTAGCTTCAAAATTTCAACCTCGAGTTGGATTTACATAAATGTGCTTTTCAGAAACCTGATTTCATTGTTTTTACTACTATTTTGACGAAACTTAAAGCCTGAAAGTACCGAAATTACTTATAAACCTCAAATCAACTTTTAAGGTGGAAACTTAAATCTGGATTTTGATTTACAAATTTAGAGTTTAAATTTCAACTTCATACTTAAGAATTCTTGTAGTTATAAATTATCAATCAAAACATTCGAGTGATAGCTTATAATATAACTGCAAACTGCTAGCTGAAATTCAAATTTGAATCACAAAATTCCAATGTCAGTTTCAAAATACTAATTTTAGGTAGAAACTGAAATTGGATTTGGGTTTACAATTTTAACTTCAAGCTTAAGAATTTTTTTCTTTTATAAATCCAACAATTCAAATTCTAAGATTCTAATTTATGGTTAAAATTTCAACCTCAATTTGGATTTACACTTTTATAGTGCAAATTTCGACTTCAGATTTAAGAATCCTTGTATAAATTGATTCAAATTGTCAGCTTTAAAAACTTGAATTAAAGTCAGAATTCTGGGATCGACTTTTAAAGCACAAATGTGGTTTTTAAAAATTTGATTTCATTGTTTTTAGTTCTCACAAACTTCAAAGCTTTAAAGTAGTGAAATCACAACATTAATCTTTCCAAGTTTAAACCTCCTTTTTGGAAATACTTCCAGTTAGTTTTCACAATTAATAAAAATTCATTTAAATCATAAATCCTTTTTGAAACGTATTTTCAAAATTAATTGAAGGTAATTTAAACCAAAAATTCCATTTAAATTTTTAAATATCAAAATCCCAATTATACTGAATTATCGAACGAATGGAGTGGTCACGTGCTGTTTACGATTAACCACACTGCCCGTGTGCGAAGAGAATGTAGAACATCTCCTTTAAAGAATAAAATATTTACAGTTGGCTTGCAGAGCATATTAAATGATCCCTCATTTTAATGTGTAAATAAATGAGACCTGAATTTCTCTCATACCCGAAGGAAACTTGTACGGCACCCTATTGATTCTTTAATCCATGAATAGATTAGATTAAAGTCAAAATTACGAAAAATAAATGTCGTCAGTGTTAATTCAGGTTTTTAAAAATTCAAATGATAAGCCAAGGAATGGTTTGAGTTCTTTAAGTTTTCCAGTATCGTTTTCCTTTGGTTTGTTTTAAAATTTGGATTGAGCCATTTAAAGGATTAAATATTTTCATTGATATTTTACTTGGTACTTCTTATTTTATTGTCGTTGAAGATGTTCAAAATGTAGATATGTATTAGATAAGGTTTAATCATGAAATCGATTATTTTCAGTGATCAGTAATTAAATATTTCTCTTTTGTTATTTTGACAAGACAATTATTATTTTCGGAAATGCAAATAAATAGCCTCAGCAGAACGTAACACTCCTTTCCATTCACTTATAAAGTAAATAAATTTGTTAGTAATAATCTTTTTTTAAGTAAATAGTTTGTGTGAGGTTGCAGTTCGAGACTAAATTTTGAAAACTCTCAAAATAGCAAATCCTTACGAATTTAATCTAAAAATAAGAATTACACCTAACTTATTTAGTCAACCCAACTATATGGTATTCATTGTGTATTTCTTTCACGTATATAAATCTGTATAAAATAATATATTATAGAAATCCAAGGACGTAATAACAAAACCTGAGAAAACGAGATAGGCTATGTATGTATTCCGGTAATTTAAATTTACGTTTTTAGCCGAGGTGCAGATAGAGTTTGAGAAGAAGGCCGTATATTATCAGGATCAGAGCAGAGATTAAACTTTACGGTCAACCCATAATTATTTTCAATTTAAACAGACGAATAATTAAATAAAGCGAACTGGGGTTTCAACGCTGAGGTTCCTTTTTGTTTTTGTAATGTTATAAATTTCCCGTAGTTACTCGTAATTGTGGTATAGTCCTGCTTGCCACTAATATCATTGAAATTACAGAGCGATTTTTTTGGAGTTTATTTAGTATGTTAAAAATGGTTTTAATTAATTCATTAATTAGTTATTTTTTATCTAGCTTGTTTAAAATTCCTTTCATTTCTTTTTCATACATAATGCGCAGCCTTCGAATATCATCCACCAATGGAAGGAATCCTTTGGTTTTTAGTAACTTCTCGTTTATATAAGTTTATGTGAGTCCAGGCGTAAAATATTTGGTGTTAAAGTTGCAAAATTTCAAAATTCTGTATTGAATTAATCTCGAGTTCTTCCGTATTCTGACTATAATGAAATATTCCTTCGGAAAGTCTCTTTATTAAAATTGTTTCTTCGTTTATGTTATTCCCATGAAATTTACTTCATTTCATTCCGTATCGATTACTCCTGATTTGTATGCTTGAAGAAAGTTGTAATCTCGCAAAATTACTTTTGAGTATTGTTGTTAAATGAGTTGACTAGGATTTCTGGGAACGCCGCCTTAAAGGCATAACTAAATGAATAAGTATCGACGTTCTGGTAATTTTAATGAAAGACACTATAAATTATTCATTCATATTCGTATTAACGATGTTCCTGCTACGCAGTTTGTAAGTTTAATATCGAGCTGAGGGATTTTAAATAAATAATAAAGCCGTTTTTAGTTTGTGGCGATATAATGAAAGAGAACTATTTAAATATGTACTACAGCAATTAGAAGTCCATTGCGCGTGAAGCGTTCGCCCACATCGTTTTATAACATAAACCGCAACAAATTAACAGATTGCAGAGCATTACTCTCCGATTTTACACGTTGTAAATGTAATTATCGCGTCTGCTGTTGATTTACTATATTACATACATATAAAGTTCGTGGTGGACACGCTCGTTTGAAACTTACTCAAGTCGAGTATGAGGCCCTACAAAGCCCATCGAAAATAAATAACTAAACGCAATTTTCTACTGACTGAGCCTTAAGTAATTTTATTTAAGCTTCTTTTCCATTATCGGAGCATTTGATTATTCTTTCTACGGCTAAAGTCTGTCAACTTGAAATAAACCAGAACGATAGGCTTTTCGACTTCCCCACATGCACTTCCGAGAAAGTTAGCTAACAGCAACTGAACGATCTATTAGGGAAAAAGGGAGTAATAATGTTAATGGATGCAGCTGAATAAAATTGTATTAGAATATTAAAGAAACAGCAGTAGGTTTATCATCAGGCATAAAGGGTGAAAATCGCTAGAATATTTCCTTGCCGTGTACTTTATCTGTTTGTGTTTCGTTCAGATATAAAAATTTAAGACCTGTGTACAGTACGATCGTGATATCAAGATATTTGCAGTCGTTGCCCTTCTTGAAGAATTTTACAGATAAGTGTCAGGTGGTAATAAACATAAAACAGTGATTCGATTTTAACTCAGTTTGCTTTTATGGTTACAGTTAAAAGTATAAGTGCCTCTTCGTGTGGTTTTCCTGGAACGAAAACGTAAAACGAACTTGTCGATGAATAATTGATTAGAAATTCATTAAATTACCTCTTCATCAACTTTGCTCACTTTATCGGACGAAGTCTTGTCATAATCTTATTATTTCCAGTTCTACCATCAAAGAAGACCTTTAAGCTAACACAATATTTATAGAAGAAATTCATTTTCTCGTTATTTTTGGCTTATGCCGAGGATTTTCAGTGAGCCTCGAGAGCACTTAGATTTAAGCACGATGAAAGCCTAAAGAAAGTATGTGTATTATGAATTAGCTACATGCAAAATTAAACAATTACAAGTTTGAATTAATAAATATCAAGTACCGTTATCATGAAGCCAAGAATGGATATCTCAGAACGTAACTCACGTTTATTACGTATTATCATTGGCATTTGCTATTGAGCATTCGCGTTTTATGTGAAGTTACAAAAGTCCTCTTTAATAAAATGCTCGTACCTTTATAAATATGTCGTCAGGCTGAATGTTCGCAGCACAATTTGTCACCAGGATATGGCCGAATAGCGTGTTAAAAACCTATTCTTCGTTGTTAATCCCCATTTGGTCAAGAATAAAGTCCTAAGAGATACTTACAGTTAATGTGGAGGTATTGATTTTCCACATTCCTGGTTAAAACTGTTGATTTACAGGTTAATAATGTGCTAGAATAACTAAACATTTTCAACCTAGGACTTTGAAAATCTAAGCCCTTATACTTAGTCGTGGTGTGCATTGTTAATATTACTCGCAAGTTCTAGTATAAAAATAGTTTTCAATTTTGACAGTGTGGGGAACAAATAGTCGATTCGTTGCACAAGAGTAAGAAATGTTCTCCACATTTTACCCGACATGCTGTAAGAGGTTATAGGTTCTTACATGCTTTATAAAGCACTCAATTGGTGTCAGCTGCGCTGTTAAAATGGATAGCATTTTTAAAATTACGTTTCAACACGCTATCATGGTTCAATGGTTCGGTGTTTGATTGTTTAGGGCAGTTGGTAAAATATTTATATTTACAGGTAGAATTCTTGGTTTTATTATGTTGATTTTATTTATTGCATTACAGTATAAAAATCTCACGATTTCTAAACTTTGGATAAAGAATTTGTTGCACTTATTTTTGGTTTTAATAATTAGAATTTGTTAAGTTTCATGAAACTTGTTTCCAAAGCAATAAATTGCCAAAAGTAGAACTTTAAAAAATCGTAAAGTAATTGATGAAGCGAAATTTCATATTGTTTTGATGATCGAACTTTTGTAATCGGTTGGGTTTCAGTGGAAGACAATTTGAGGAGGAATTCAATTTAGCAAAAGACGAAATAAGCACGGTTCTTTTAAAACCCGGAACGGAAATTCTTTTCGAATTTTGATTTCTTTGTCCTGAGGATTTAGGGCAACTTCTACGTCGAAGGAAGTTATAAGACTTGTAAGTATATCTCAGACCGCTGCAAGTAATGCGGTCGGGTTTCGGGTTTTGTCTGTAGCCTTCGTCTTCTGGTTCGACTTTATTTTTGGTATAACTCATAAAATATTTTATATCCGAATCTTCGTACACGGTATGGCGATTTATTTTAGCTTTCAGTTTGAAAAGGCTACAAAATTGTACGAAGAGAGGAAAGATATTTATCTTTATGCAGATCATAGATCATCGACAATAAACATAAACCAGAAGAGGATGATGTTACAGTTTGTTGTCGGACAACATCTACGGTTCATGCAAAATAGGACTGCTGTAGGTGACTGACCTTATTGGTCACCATGTGGTCACCACAACTGCCCTAGGCTAACTTCATACGAACCCACCACATTCTATCCGTGTTATATATTCTGGACCTGGATGGTTCCGTTGAAGAAGCCGTTTTACAATAACCTTACTACTCCAGAAATCTCATTCGCTTACGAAAGCTGACTGATTTGTTAATGGGTTTGTCGGTAAATTTTAATAAAAACTCTTGAATTTTTATGTTGATGAATACTTTCGTATCATATTTATTCGGAAATTCGTATCATTTTAAAATTTTCGGTGGTATAAATTGGTGCCCTGCAGGTATGCTTTGCAGATTCGAACAGAGTTAATTTACAATATTAAAAACTGTTTCGCAGAGTATTTATCATGTTCATTGCTTGTATAATTATAAGCAATGAAATATTGCAGGTAAATACATTGTCCTTGCTAGTTTTACAGGTCATTTCATTAGCAAGTTAAGCCGTAATATCCTTGTCACGCATATGTCATTTAGTATTCTGCATTAAGTTCGAATATGTTTTATTTATTTTTTTTTTGGTTACACTTATTTCGTGTGTACCTTTTTACCTAATTCGATTGTTAAATGTTATGTCCGGGTATAATCACCAGGACGACAAATAAAATTTGGGCAATTATGCATAAGGGATTTGATGATAACAGGCTGGCAGTCCACGAAAACGTTATAAAACCATTGGCGTTACCACAGTGACATCATTTCTAGGTTTCCTAATTGTAGTTCTGAAGCTCCTTTTCTCACTTCATACTCTTTTGTAAATTAAGGATATTATTCGACGCTTTTGTATCTTTAGAGACAACCATTGTAATATCATCGAAGGTGAATGTTTTACAAATTTTATTATAGAAAATGGGTGGGTTTTTATTTGGACAGTTAATAAAGCAGACGGTGAATTGTACAAACATTGAGATATCAGCCATATTTGCTTTACAGGCACGATTTACTTGCTTTGAAGTAAATTATTTCCTAGATTTTTTATTGTAGGTAATTATATTTTTTCAGTGCACGTAAAAACAAATTAACTCCTTTTAATTGAAAATTGAGTTCAGTTAATGAAACTTCGTGCGCTAGAAATTGGGTATTTTATCAATGCTTGTTGAAGCACAGATACATAAACGAATAAATTACCACTCAATTGTTAAAAGTGATACTGATAAGTTAAAATTGATACTGATAACTCTAGTTATATGTATGTATAAAGACCAACCAACCAACCAATTTAATGATATTGAATGACGATCAAAATATCGTATGTACGATACTGGACGTGGCTCCAGACATTCAGACGCCAGACAGGATAATTACATTTAACCAAGTCAGAGCATATGAATAATGTGTAATGTCTCGCATTTTTGTGCCAGTAATAATTAGTCCTTGTTTATGCTTTTTCAGGCGCTATTTAGTACCAAGGTGTAATTTGTTCTGTTGATACAATTAAAAAGTATTGTCTTTAATATGCTTATAGAATTTTTAGTTGTCCCCAAAAATATGGGAGGTAATTTGAACCCATTTTGTTGACGCATTTAAAGCGTTGTCTGGAAATATCTGATGTCCTGTGGTTGTTTTATTGATTTCACACGTACATAGTCATTAGCCTTCGATCCAGTTATAAAACGACACGATTAATTATTTAATTAAAGAAACAAAGCCCAACTAAACTAGGTGCTTAAAATCAATTTTAAGCGTGAAACATGACGCTCGTGAAGCACAATCGGTGTTATCAGACGAAATTTCCTTTTCACCTAACGAAAGCTAAACGTTTGTGGTCTATAAAATCAGCATCATGATTGTAATAAAGAGGGCATAGAGGTCGACGACAAGTGAACATTTTCAGTCAACGACCCTAAAACGATAGGCTATACAAAGGGTGAATATGTGACAAAAATTGAGGGTTGTGGTTACTAAAACACAACTTACATAATATAATTCTCTATAACTCTTTCCGATATTGTTCTCCTGGATATTCGGGAAATCCACCGAGGACATTTTATTAAAAGGGCGTGCCTTTTGACCTTTTATTATGCGACGGGAGGTAATGCATATGTAGGCGAGTAGAGAGTAACATCATCCACGTAGATTAAAGATAACCGTTCCGTCCGACGTATACCTATGTATAAAAGTATTTACATGTAGGTACACAGGGCGTGTAGTATGTGGAATAATACAATCGTTTACCTTGAAGGTCCAGGTCCAGTGTCTTTGGTTTTAAATTATACAAACATATTGGAACGAGATTTAGTTTCAAAAGTGTTACTGAAAAACTGGTTGACTTTTTATTGTTTCCTCAACCAGTTTAACATGGTCTGAAAAAGCCTCTTAGAGACGCTAGGCGAACTTTAAAACATAAAAGCCAGCATGAAAGTCTGCAATTTTCTTTAAAAAAAATTGTGGAACATTTCATTAATGTAAATTTGTCCCTTTTTATATCCTGCGAGATACATGAGCAAACCGAGAGAAGTGGTGAGCACTTTTTGAAATACATGCAATTAAACGAATCTTATTAGTCCGCCCAGTTTGCGTTAATTTAGTAATAAAACGTTCGTAATATTTTTAAAGCCTGTGCTGAACCTCAATAAGAACAGCAGTAAGTGATGCTTATAACGAAGTTAAAACCTTCGAAGCCTAGTTTTAAATTCAATTTCTGCCTTGGAAAGTAATATTGCTATCTGTATAGCTACATTTGTATGTTTTTCGTCCAAAATTGAAGACAAATATTATTCGAGCTTGTGAAAGCGGCAATCCTACCGGACACAAATGTTGATTTTCCAACAGGCTTGTAATAAAAAATCTATAAAGTTCTAAATATATAAGAATCGAAACATATAGTAGTTTCGTAGTTTGGAGAACCGTTTTTCGGTTGCCTGAAAAGTTTGTTTACATTGTGCTGAAATATCGAAACTGAAAATTCCAATAAACTTATTTATTTATTTATTTATTTATAAAGAAAGGCCAAACCAACAGATTGACTGCAAACTTATAATAAATACCTAATATTATTTATTATTGAAGGTCTCCTCGGGCAACTGTGGTAAATTCGTTTGGAAGTTTATCGATTTGGGAATAGATATTTATACTAATAGCTTGTCTTCACGAATTTTCAAATGGTGTTTATGATTTTAATAGCTAATAGCAGATCGTTCAATTGGTTATATTTGAACTTTTGTATGTATACGTAAAAATGTATTATTAAAGAATTGCCCAGTGTTAATACAACTTTCCTACGAGTCGCACAGATCTAATTTTGTGAAACGTGATCTCGATAAAAACTCTTGGTGTAGCTACTTAGTGTCTAAAAGTGTTTATCGAGGCGAAACTCGAACTTCTGTGGAAGCTCCTAGCCGAGCGAAGTATAGTAGCATCTTCTAAGTCTTTTAGGAATGTAATCCAAAGCAGGAAACGCTAATAAAACGCACCTGCTGTTACTCGACACCCTGCATACTCGACTTTAGAATGCGAACAAATATATTCTCTTACTTTCAGTTTTATACATTTATTCGTTTTATATCTTGTGTAGTTGCAATTTTGGTTACTTGTTACGCAATAAATTTTACACAAGTGTTCTTTTGTACAAAAGCAGTTTCGTTCGGAACGTTTTCAGTTTTCCTTAATAATTAAAGTATGTATTTTCTTTCGCGTGTATAGTTATGTGCATGTAAATGAGAAAATTGAGTGGAGAAATAAAGGTCACTATGGATGTTAAGAACAGTAATGGATTTTATGTTAATTTTTAACTGTTTGAATGTATGCTACAAGAATTATTACTAGTAGTTAGTAGTGCAGATCTAAATTTGAATGTAACTAGATGAATGCAGAATGTATTGGGGTTGTTTAAAAGTCCAAGGAAAGACAAATTAAAAAATTTCACATTCAATTATTTTGTCATTATTTTCAACTAACATAGAAGAAAATTTAAGATTTAAATTAAATTAAAGGAACCTCCAAAAAATGTAACATTTTGGCAGGAGACGCGTGCGTATGTTCACCTCCCCATTTTGTTGTTAGTACGCTTATTAACGTAACTGGAATATATAATTACTTCTCAAATTACTTTGTAATTTGGTGTCACTAACCTTGCGAATGAAGACAAATTGTGTTTTTCTATTCATGGGGTGTTAATTGAGATAGACATCGTTTCATTAACGAATTCATTTGTGAATATGGTTTAATTACCATGTAAATTTAAGAAAATACGATTATTTAAACTCTTTCTCTTCCGATTTTTTTAGGCAAATTTGTGTTTATAATTGGAGATTTATAAAGAAGGCTAATAAACACCTGCAGCGCTGAAGTAATGAGATATACCTAATAATATGTAGAATCGCAAATATTTAATAAAGTCATGCCATTTCAAAAAGGTATCTTCCAAATTTCGTTACTTTCTTGAAAACGAACGCCAGGTTAATTTTCTTCTTCGAGTCGACGCCTTTTCTTTCCATCTGTCTCTATCTTCCAAATCTCTTATCTGTAAACCTCTTATCTGTAAACCTCTTATCTTTCGTTGCTGATTTTATATAGCTCTCCCATCTAAGAGCAGGTCTACCTCTCTCTCTCTCTCTCTCTCTTTCTGTTTCTTCCCTGTGGAGACCATTGCGTCATTCGCTTGGGCCATCTGTGATCCGGCATCCGTTGTACGTGCCCATACCATTTGAGTGCTCGCTTTTCCAAACTTTTCGTAATCGTGCATGTGATATTCATTCTTCTCTATATTTCTTTATTCCTTACTCGAGCGTGTCATGCTAGCTGTAGGCTTCTCAAGAAATCGAGTTCCACAGTATTTTATTGTATTTCGGATTGTCGTTGTAAGTGTGGCTACATCTCTACACAAAACGATGCTTTGCACTATACTATGAAAACGTGTCTTGTCTTATGTTGTTATTCCATATTAACCCATGGAGAACCTTTGTTGCTCTTTTTCCCATCGCTATAGAGGTCTCAATGTTCCTACTGAGCTTATAATAGAACCTAAGTACACCCTTGGGCAAAATTATTAGCCACCCGGTATTTTTACGATATCTAAAAAAGACCCTTTTGTTCATATAACTTTACCGGCATATTCAAAATAAATAGTATATAAATTGCAATAAGATGTTAAGGGAAGCAATTAAACATCATGTTCCCTCAGTTGCAAGTATAATTACAGTTCTTGTAAACATGAGGTTGCCTGCTATAGCTGCTCGTAGTGGAAGTATCGACGCGATTTTCATGTTCTATTGTTTATAGTTATACAAATATTCATTCTCGCTGTTAAAAATGCCTAGAAAGGGGAACTAAGTCTTCAACAATGCATTCACATTGAATTATTGCATACAATGAGAAAGAATCCGACTGAGCTTGTTAAAGAAGTAAAATGTTCGTGCTGTGCCGTCCGATATACCACAAAACGTGTTGCTGAGACTGGTAGCCACGACAACGAACGTAGGACAGACAGAGGATCAGACAATCCTTAAGAAACCGAAAAAAGAACCTTTTGAGGTTGTTACGACTTTATCCGAAAGCTTTGAAAGACCGATTAGCAAGAAGACTTGGAGAAGCGGTACTAAAAGGGTACAAAGCAAGAAACAAGCCATTACTTCTTGACAGAAATAAAAAGACGTGTCTAGAGTAGGCTATAAGGCATTTGATCAAATGTTGTATGGTCCGATGAGTCAAACTTCGAGGTATGATCAATTTTACTTTAACTAGTCTTAATAAATTGTGGCTACTAATGCTAATTATCGTTTTCAACTTGCTATGGCCTCTAGATGTAGTAATGCTATTTTCACCTGATCTATAAGGTGTTTGGAACCCCAGGTGTGTCCTACGTGAGGCGCAGAGTAGGTAAAGGACTAGCTCTTGAGTGTGTGATACCCACTGTCAAGTACGGCGGAGGGATTGTATTGATTTGGGGGTGCATCCCATCCAGCGAAGTAGTCGGCGAAATATTAGTTCGTGAAAGTTGCACGAACTCCAAAAAGTACGCAAGTGTACTGGAAACTGCCTCGTTTCAGCCATTTTCAATTTTTTTTGGCGAGACCAACATGAATGGAGTAAAATTCCAACACAATGAAATGGTTCTCAACGTACAACGTAAAGCTCCTGGATTGGCCTGCACAAGTGCACAATGCCTAGATTTTAATCCAATAGAATAGAGCATTTATGGGGAATTTTAAAGCGAAAGATCAAGGAACACAACATCACTTCAAAGGAAGCGTTGAAAAAGGCAAGAATGGAAAGCCATAAGTACAGAGCAGTGTCGCAAAATAGTACAGAATTTATCAAAAAGAATTGCTACCGTCATCAAGACCAAAGGTGGCCCCACGAAGTATTGATTAAAAAAAAGATATTAAAGTTATTCAGTTTTATGGTGGCTAATATTTTTTAAAATTCATACATGCTTTGATATTTTCTTCCTCTACTTGTATATTTAAAGACCATCTTCCCGTGCTTTTAGGTATTCTTCTTCTCTTCTGTCTTGTTTTTTTTTCTGTTTTACTAAGCCTCTTGGGATGCAGAGGCCTAGCTTTCATGCCCTTTCGTTTTTTGCCCATTTTGCCCATCGATCTTCCCCCATTCTGTCAACATGATCGCTCTTGTAAACCTTAACTACGTCTTCTCGTATTGATGCACTTCTCATTTGATCACTTAAGCTTACTCCCTTAATTGTTCTTAGCGTTTTCATTTCGGTAGTCCTCTGTATGTTTTTTTGTTTTTGAGGTTTCTGCTGGAGTCTCCGCTGCGTATATCAACACTGGTCTAATGGTGGTTTTATATATTGCTATGACATTCAAAATTAAGATGAATGCATATAATTGTATTATGTTTCCAGCTAGCTCAATTTTGTTAAATAATTTGAATAAATTTCCAAAGATCTCATAAATCAAGGTCGCCAAAGGGATCGCTTTGATGAATTTCAAAATTTTATAAAATTCACCAAGTTGAATTTTAAACACCTTTCAAAATCATGAAAATCTTTACAAACAACAATAAATTCTAATAATCAAATAAACAATTTCTAGAAATTAAAATTAAAAACTACCGTTTGAAAAAACACGTGCAATAGTTATTTATGTACCAAGGACAAAAAAGTGCACATTTATATCCGAGACTGCGTTTACTTGCCGAGGCGTTAGCCGAGGCAAATAAACAGGCGAGGCTTTAAAAAGCACTTTTTTGTCGAGGTGCATATTAAATTTTTCCGTCGACCTTAATAATTTGGTTTCGTTTTAGCAAGCAATCTCTCTATATTTATAAAAATGCAGTAAACTGAGAAAGAACTTTATTTAAATTTCAAATAATATTTAACATATTATTTATGGGGGAAAATCAACAATAAAGTATTATTTATTTATATTTATTGTACAATTTATTTCACTTTTGATTTAAATTCAATGTAAATTATCACGCGTGTTAATGGCGTTCTGAACTTTGTGTTTGTTTGACATCTAACTTTCATTTGTTCATGGCAATTGCGATTTTTTATGAGAATGGGATGTGTGATGACAATTTTATTAAAATTCGAGTAAAAATTCGGAATTAAAATAGCAACAGTTAGATTTGATAATATTCAAAAACACATTTTAAAGTTAAAAGTAATATCTATATATAAGAAAGTGGAATTTAAACTGAAATTAATGGCTAAAATCGGAGAGAATGAATTTGCGGCTGTGAAGTAAAAGCGGACGTGAAGTAAATGAGTCCGTGAAGTATTTGCGGACGTAAAATAATATGACGTTTAAAATGTGACACTTTTCGTATGGAAATAAGTACGTAAAATTTCATTTTTTACAAAGGTCGACGGAAAAAACACTTCCTGGCTTGATTTCCAATATACCAAACGCTGTACCAACCTCTTCGCAACAATACACCTTCCCCCTTGACTCCAACTCCACCAAAACCTATCTTATCCTCCAACCAACAACACACTTTCCTTCTTTTAACTTTATTAATACTTGACCAATATCCAAATTTAAATAAATTTCTCCAAAAATAACTTTTCTTTCACAAAACTTTTATTAAATTAAATTCCAAATTATCTTCATACAATATTACTCTTTTTCACAATATTTCAATTTATTAAATTACAATTTGCTTTTAGAATATTATTTCTGGTAATTAATTACGTTTTTTGAGAGTTTTCAAAAAACTCAACTTTCGTTTACCAAATAATATCCAACTGTTTTTTATTTATTTTTATTACCTTAGTTATTTTAAAATTAACACCCTATAAATATTTTATATGACATGTACTGCTAAAAAGCCTTTGCCTTGTAGGTATCACGCTTATTACCGTTGGAGCAGGATTTCTTGTCGCCTTTTTAAATATAGAGCAGATGTATGACAAATTTCTTATGTCGGTAGATCCTCTCCGTCCTCTATTTTCTTGAATATACTTTTTATTCCGTCATATTTGAGAAGCTCCATTTTCAGGTTCCTGGGACTTGCAGATTTATTATTTTTCGCTTTCCTAAACGCTCTTCTTACGTCTTCTTCTGTAATTTCATGCTCTGCCTCTCGAATTTTCCCGCTTTTATATATTGCTCTCTGTGTTGTCAAAGAAGAGTAGAATGGCGATATTTCTATTCTTCTATTTGTCGTGTTGCTTCTGATTTTACTAATAACTAAACTATCCACGCTTCAGTGGATCTATTATATTTTATCGTGCCTTCAATGTCCCCTTTCACTTTGAGTGATCTTCGTATTGCTAGATGCTTCTCTATATTGCAGGTTTCTACTGTATGCCTTTTTCTTCTCCTTAATCATGCTCTGTAACTCATCCGAGGATTTCATTTTTTTGTATGCCTAGAACCTCTTTGTCAGCGTCAAATATAGCCTGTTTCAAATGTTCGTACATTTCTTCTGGTATTTCTTCCATGTTTACATTTAGCTTCTGTTCTAGCCTATCTTGCCGTCATCTTCCTTTAAATCTCCGTCCTCCATTGTCATTTTGATGTATGTCCTCCATCCCACCCTTGGGCTACCTCTTCTCTTTCTTCCTCTTGGAGACCATTGCGTCAATTTCTTCGGCCATCTATCATCTGGCATCCCTCGGACATGCCCATATCATTGAAGCGCCCAATGTTCTAGGGTTCTCGTTATTGAACAGGTTATTCCTATCCTTCTTCAAATCTTCCCACTACATCTTAATTGTCCTTTCCCACTCTACAGTTTAGGTCTGTAGTGATTTCCTTCTGATTTATCTTCTACAATATCTCCTAATTCCTCAAAGCATTTTTTGTTTCGTTGGGGGCGTTGTCATTCATCACGTAGGTATATCGCCAGGATAGTTGTGGGTTGTCCATATGTATTAAATGTCAACTTTGATTATTAGTTTACTATATTATTGTTTTGTCCAGACAGTTAGCCCCGAATTCTGGTGGGGTGGGGGGGAGGGAGGGGGTAAAAGATTTACTTTATACGAACAATATAGTGAAAGTAAGTCCGTTTTGAAGAGTTTCGTCATCTGTTTATATTCGTTATTTGCACAATTGGCAGGTTTTGTTCTCCTATTTGTTTATATTAGATGTCCTATTACCATGTGATGATTGCTAGTGCACTCTGGCTGGCGATATACCCTTACGTCCCTTATTTTAAATGTTTTTACTTTTTTCGTAAATATGTAGTAAGTCAATAGTAAATCTTAAGTTTTTAGTCGGGTTGTATATTTGTGGATGTCTTTGTGCTTGAGTAGTGTATTTGTGATTTCACATTAATGTTCTTTGTGAAAGCTAATACGTCTATTGCCAGGTTAATTTTAAACATTTATAAACTCTTTTTCTAGGTTGATTAAATGTCTACTTTGCACAATAGTTTTAAAATTATTTAGGTATATTTTAAACGGAACGGCGTTCGTACCTTGACAGCAACAATGTAGTTTACAGGATAAAAGTGAGGGCATGTTTGTGTAGTTTAACACCGGCGTTTCCAGTCCCGGACTCCCGGACTAACACTGATAAATGTACCGTCAGCTCGGTCAATGAACGTGCTATCGGTACGGGAATAAATCACCCTCTCTTTTATTATTTTGCTACCACCTTATTCCCTTAACTTTTGTTGTTAAAATAGAATTTCCTGGTAAAAGAGGTAGGAATTATTTATCATTAATTTACCGGGAGAAAGGAGCCTCCGAACGGGCGCAGTTCTACACTTGGGAAATTTCAGTCTAAATCGATAATTGGTGTCTCTTTGACTGTATGCGTCTTTACTGTCGTTCTTTTAGAAGGTTCGATACGTTTTAAATTGCTTCTTAGCTCATGCCGAGCAGTTCCCAATTTAGTGTCGCGAGTTAGGTATTTTATTGAAGCGAACCGTCAACGGGTAAGAAACAGAAATAGAGAACCCACGGAGCAGTTTTTAGTGTTTTATTTTTCACTAATAAGAACTTTCGAGGTGCATTTCTCACTTGAACAGGCAGCAAAAATATAAAACGACTCGAAATTCTTCACGTTGCACAATTGGTCCTCCATTTCCTGACGAAACCAGCCGGGTGTGAGCTCTTCTTGCCTCTTTTTTCCTTGTTATTGTCTTGAAATTGAGCATTGAAACCCTCACTTGCGGCCCATTCTTTTAAGTGATCGAATTTCTACACCACGGACGATTCCATAATTTATTATTTTCAGTTTATGTCTCGTTTTCGTTAAAATGCCAAAGTGCAAGATCGAAATTTTCGTCTACTGAAAAATCGTCAGAGGAATCCCTTCCGATTTTTGTTATTGGTAGTTAATCCCTTTAATGCGTTTTAGTATGATCGCTTTGAAGACTTCGCCTCAGATTAGAAAATTTTAATTTAGATTCTTATTGCTCTTTAATGAGGAGCTTAAAAGTGCTTAATTAAAAATTCTGGATTAACACTCGCCTTAATTTAATTAAATTTAAAGCTTGCATAATGTAACTCTGTAGCAGTGTAATATAATTAATTTGAGTATCTTTAATTTATTCCTAAATACCATCTCGGTTAAGGATGGACGATTCCTCATTCAGAAAAATTATGTTGAAACCCTGAAATTCATTTAATATTAGCTTTGAGACGGGAGCTTCTATTCCTTTTAAACTTGATTACAAGAACGTAAAATTTTATTAATTTTATCAAATATTTTGTTAAAACATGAGTCTCGAGTACACCGTAAAAAGTATGCAGTTGCTCGCTGTCAGATATTACAACACAGTACTTTAAAAGTGGAACAAGTACATTTCATGGATTTATCTGACAGAATATATAAGTATTTCTAGAATATTTTAATATGAGGCCACAATAAATTCTGTTTGTTACTACGAAGCTTGTAGAATGCACTTAAGGATTAGAAACGTTCTAATCTCTAATCAACTAATAATATCTTGATTTGTTGATTTCCGTTTAAGCTAGTAAGGGTTAATACACTCTCAACCGCAATTAAATTAGCATAGGTTAATATTGGCCCTTTGTTCTATTCGTATTTATCGGATATAGCCCATCCAGAAAACCCTAATTGCAGTGTCAACCTCACGATTTTAGCGAATAGTTTCACTAACAAAGCTTGTTACATTTATTAATATTAGAATTGATTTGAATATGTAATAGTACTGATGTCATATTGAATAAACAACCGATTTAATCAGACTTACATGATGTAATATTTGAGTCAGTTATGGGCGTGTTATTTTAAGGTGTATTCAGACACCTTTCAGAATTTTTAATGCGTATTTGACACTTAAAAAATCATATTTTCAGTTCCTTTCTATCGGCGCTTTTATTATTTTTTTTGCGAAATATATTTGTTGCTTTGTCTTGACGTTTATTCCCTAAACGTTCTGGTTCGAAATCGTAAACTACATTTACGATCCACACAATCCAAGTTCGGTACTCGAAATGGCGTTCATTAATTTTGAAAGAACTACCATCCCGCGTTTGCTCGTTAATGAATGAATCCTATCAGCAGCATTTTATTTAAACACTGAATTATCTGCATCAGGGTGTGTTAAACCGAGTAACTGCAACTGTTTACAATTTGTGTTAATTTATGATTACCGTAATTTTGAGTTTGCACACAGTCAAACTAATTAGCAGTGTGACTAAACATAAATTGAATTTTACGTGCGTAATGCGACTGTTAATAACCATTTTGTGGTTTTGTAAATCACGCAAGTGTATTCCAGATTGCCCTGTTTTCCTGTTTTTTATTGCATTTAGTACCTAAGTTGCTAATTTCTGAAAGTCCGGTTCTTATAATTACTATTTGAAGTTCAGCAGACAATTCTTGTATATGTAGCCATTTCTGCAATACGTAATAAACTGCATCGTTCGCTGCACTTTACGACCAGAAAGAAAACACTATGTAATAAATGAACAAGAACAGGGTAAACTTGTTTAGAAAGCTACCAACAAGGTATGCGGGTGATGGAAAGTAATTAGTTTATTTTTCTTTGGAGCCATTCTGAGAGCATAATTTCTCTGTTAGCATAAAGAAATGTCAGGAGGTCAAACCGGAACATTTATCCTAACCCCGCAGTTCTGTGGTGCAGGAAATAGCTAGAAAAGGTACTTTAAGTGGTTAGAATTTCGTCGCTTTGGAAGGGAAAATCAACTCCATTAATACATAAATATAAATATTCCAGCAGACATCGATGTCTGACTCAAATTAATAATCCTTGGCGACACTGATTTGGTATTCAAATCGCGACAGTAGTTTAAGCGTTGTTAATTCTGTTCATGTCGCCTTTCCATTGATGATGAGTGACCGGCCGTGTTATCTTCGAGTTGCAGCGGCGCGAGATTCGTGTCCATCCAGAATGTCGAGTACTGTACCTTGGTCTTAACTTGCATAAGAGCTCCTGAATAATAATTACTCGTTTAGGTACGATACGAGAACTGTACTTCGCCGGTGACCAAGTTCGCTTTAATAATAATTTCCGGGGAATGTGTTAATACGGATGGACGATGGTCGGCCAAGAAGTTCTTCCGGGTATGAAGAAGAGAGCTCGAATTTTGGCGAAGCCAATATTCAGCAGGACGACTGCGCATTGTGTGGACAGCAAACCCTATTGATTATGGTGTTGGTGCTTGGTGCAGTGTACGACTGTAGTCAAGGAAATGTCTATGTAAACAAGCGCCTTCAGGTGGAAACCGATTATAACCCGATGCAATTTGTCCTGTTAAAAAAGAAATGACACATAAAACAATGCCCCGACGCGAGCATAACTAGCTCCATGGTCGATCAGGAAATAATAAAATTGAAAATAGCAATTTATTGAAGCCTTTCGTGATTTTAATTTTAATAAAGCGTCGTATTTACATTTCCTTTGGGAGAGAATTTCCTGCAATCGTAAATTTACAAATCAACCTTCTGAATTCATTAAAATGTATTTTTCAACTCGAGATCGTTGCGGTTCACTGAAAATTGCATTCTTTTGTGCGAAACATTGCCGGTATAAATGAGGAGAAATACATTTAAATTGCTTTATAAGTACAAGGGAAGTCACTATAAAAAATCTGCCAAAGTTCACTTAGTTTCAATCTACATATTTGTTTCACTCATTTAAAATGCTCAAACCAAATTTGTCTACTTATTATTAAACCGGTCCCGAGATGTTCTTAAACAGGTATTAAGTTAATTAGGCTTCTTTCATATTTACTTTTACAGAAACGAAGCTTATTAGTGCTGCTTTTAAAAGACAGTAATTGGAAAAGATTTAGCATTCGAAAATTTATAGCAATTGCTACAAATCATGACGTGGTAGATGTTTTTGGAACTGGGTTTATCAGCTAAAATTCTATTTATTATTGATGTATAGTTTTGTATAAAGCTACAATAATTATTGATTTTTGTATTAATAAATGTACTTTTTTTTGTTGCAGGTGAGTTCTAGTTGCGCTGGGTAGAATTTCAGTGGGTAAGAATAATTGTAAGAATGACGAACTATTTCTAGATTTGGTGAATAGAACTAGAACAGATTATATTTATTCTCTAGAAATTTCCTCATTGCATATTCTGCCATAAACGAGCCTCTTTTTGTTAAGATCGTAATTTTACTGCATTTGATTATAGCAAGAATGAGAATTGAACACATTCGCCGTTTTTATTATTCGAAATTACCAAATCTTTGCAAAACCTGTATTGTTCGAAACGGTTTAAAGACATTTATAAACGCCGCCTCGACTTCCTACGAACTTTTGTAGAAGTACTTAACTCCTTCTTCATGTACTTGAAACTATAAGAACTCTCGGTCTTTCATAAAACTCTAGCTGATATATATTTCAGCAGATCGAGCTAAGTTTGCAACTTGCAGTCTTCGAATTAAGTTGAAAATTTAATCTTCACGACGTTGCCTACCTCCTTTTAGTTACATTGAAAAATGAGCGTTGGAGAAGAATCCAGAGGCATAAATTGCTTTAAAGTTCGTTCTCTTTAGTTATTTTGCAAAAGATATCTTTGTACACTTTGCTACTCGTCAAGTTACACTACCGATCCTCGGGGGTTAAATGGTAAAGGTTGTAGAACAGTTTAGTGCCTGTTAAAGGTTATTTAAGTTATGGCTAGGTCAGTTTTATCCAGGATGTAAAAAGCTATCGATCGACGTTATATGGAAAGTATAAATAGCGTTGTTAAATAAAATTTCTCATTGTTTCGTTTTATATCAAAAAAGGAAAGTTAGCTCTACAATAAAAGGACAATTGCGCCGTGGAAAATAAAAGGAAAGCTTTTTTATTTCCATTTTTGATGGTAGTACGTCTCACGTATTGGCGCAAAAACTTGACCCTCGTCAATCAGCAACTCTTCCGCAATATTTGCCTTACATCAAGTTGGGCAATCTATAATTTTTGAAACATCCGACGTTCTTCTGTCATATATCTTTATTACGTTTTCACGTAAAAGTTGGAAAATTTCCTTCTTGTTTTTCAGGTTTTATCGTACCCTTTTTTATTAATATCGAATGAAAGGTTTTTCGGGTTTTATTATTTTTTTGACTATTAAAAAATATGTTGCAGTATTTTCGTTTACTGTTAAATAATGGTCTACATTAGGTATTCATACCGTTGAATTATGACATAACTCACAGGCTGCGTCCAATCACAAAACTGCAAATTTCATTACTCACAGCTATCTACCAATTGCGAAGCTGCATATCTACTCGTGTGCAATGGCGAGCCTTGCTTTCGCTCGTGTCACAGTCTTACCCCCCCTTGTTGAGTAATTGTCATTATAACACGATTGTGCACCTGTGAATTTTTTGAAAAGATTGAATTACTTTAAATATTAATTTTCCGAAGATTTAAAGAGTAATCGTGTTTGATTATAATGGCAAAAAATATACAGGTTGATTAAAAAGTCAGTACTACAATAAACGAAATGTAATTATGGACTGATACTTGGAGAAATAAAAGAAATTATCTTGAAGTAGTAAATTGACCTACAACTTCTTATGTGGTAAAAGTCTAAAATGATTAATCCGACAACATCTGGTTGGAATGAAGATTCATAACTTACAGAATCTTGTGTTTATATAGGTACTTATCAATTGATTTAATAGTTTTAAAATGTTGATACTATTTTTCAGTTTATTAGCTCAATAGATTAAATTTTTTTCATTTTCATTTCAATTAAACGTCTGCTCTCCAGCTTATTTGTGCCCTTAAAACAACAAATTTTATTATTACCTAGCTTAATTACCTAAAATGGTTTGCGGTTTTTTCAAGTACTTCTAATAATAACCTTGTGTATATATGGATAACTACAGCATCTACCTTTACTTACCCGACTTATTGTTAGAAATACCTAGCATTCCTAGCAACCTTAAACACCTGCGGGTAATAAAGTTGAAGATAACAATAAAGTATAAACTTGTATGTGAAATATTAAAAGTAAGTAAACAGCAGAAATACATTTCTGTTGTAAGATAACTAAAGGACAAATAATGAATCATACACGTAGCTGAATAATCAAAATCTCATCTAAATAAAATACCAAGTATTTTAAATTGTGTGATTATATTTCAGTTAATAAAATAAAGATTCATACATAACAATATCTACGAAAAAAGTGCATACGTTTCTGATACTATTTTAATTTTTCATTGCAAAATGATGTTCTTTGTCTTTTTAAGCACAAAATGTTTATTAAAATTAAGTGTTTTTAATATATAAAACCAAATATACTTTGGCAAATTTCTTGTCCATTACTATTGCATGTATTTGTATAACACCAAAAATTGGTTGAAAATCAACAAGATCTATTGTTAGTTGTCATACTAAAAGTACATTTCATTCCATTAATTTTTATCTATGTTGGAAAATTACCATTCTTACAAACATTAACCGAAGCTTCAAATGGCCTGCACTCTGCACTCTTTGTTAAATTTTCAGGGCTACATTCTGTTATATCTTTAAAGCCAGTTTTAGCAACCTACTGATGAAATTATACCAAATATTCTTCTTTATACTAACTGCATTTGCTGTTGCTTTGAATTGTTTATGTTTACCTTCAAAACGTATTTACCAAAAGGCCGCCACCTTACACAATAAACCAGGATAATGTGTTAAAAAATGATAGTTTAGTTTCAATTTACCATATTATTAAACGTTTTAGTACATACTTACAGGATAAATTAACATTATGGTAATTTTAAAGTTAATAAAACAAGAACAAAGAAAACAATATGAACATTAAAGATTATTTAAATATTTTCAAAATCCTTTAGTCTAGTTAACACTGCCGATATTTTAACAATAGAATTTTCAGTTTTATACAATATGCTCTTTTTATAAGTATTCAAATGTCTTCAGACTATAGGATAATTTGCAACCTAATTACCTACCAAATAAAATTCCATGACTGACGGAAATGAAGCACCACAATCATACATGGTTGTACTGTCAAATTCAATTCACTTAGTTTATTTCTTCTTTGTATTATGAAACACTCAATATTATTTGTACTTACTTAATCGCCAGCCTTTCTACCTACCAATAATTGTCCACAACCGTTTATATTAGTTCCTAAATATTTGAAGTTATTAACCTGTCCTAGTTTCTCGTCTTCAATGTATATGTTGTGCTTTCGTTCTTTTGTATCTATCACCATTGTTTTGGTCTTCTTTTTATTAATCTTCATATTCCTCTTTTCCAAAGATTTATTGTATACATTCAGATTATACATCTAAAAATATATAAACAAATTTATAAAGATGTAAAACTAAACAAATAACAAGATGAGACCTACCGGTACAATTTCGACTTTCTTGACATTCAATAATACTTGGTTTTTAATTCCAATTCCAATGGGATTTTTTGTATCTTTTTCTTCCTCTTCGGCCTGTAGTACCATAAGGAGCAAAGGAGGTCCTGACGTCTCATTGATTTCTTTGCTACTTCCTCCACTAGCTTCTTCCATTCTTTTCTGCCTCTTGCTAATCTTTTCACTTCATTTTATGTTATATCATATTGCCTTAATCCACTTTGTATCGTCCTTCTCGATGAGTTTGTCGGTTTTCCAACTTTCCTTTTCGTTTTCCCTGGTATTGTGCAACTTAATGCTCAAGTACAGTCCAGTTCATTTCGATGATTTTTGTCTGCGTTGAACCTGTAGTGGTAGGCCTGGTGTCGTTATGGGGGAGCAATACGTTACAGATGGGGTAGTCTCTCCTTTTGACGCGATAAGCAAGCTTTACCTGAGCCACAAGGTCACAGTAGTAGGCCGTGTTGATTGTCCTTCGACCAACAAGACCCCCCTCCAATCCCAGAAAGCGGTTAGCCAAAACTTTGCCTACAGACAAGCGAGTTTTCGCCTTCACTAGGTTAGCTTCCCCTTTGCGGCACTCCATGCTTGCTCGTTTTGATGTGGCCATGCAAGGGTTTCATTGCCGAACTGTGCCTGCAATTTGCGCCGAATTTCAGACGATTTGACGTTTTCACACGTAAGAAACTTGATGATAATGCGTTGCGCATCTCGTTAGACACCCGACCTGCTTCTTTCTACGAAAACGGGACGAAAAAACCACCAATCCGTTGGGAAAAGTGTATAGACAGAGAAGGGGAATATGTAGAAAAATACTGAAAATTTGTTTTTCTACTCCTACTATTGAAAGTTGATCTTTCCACATGATTTTTAATGCTGAAAGCAATTGTTTGTCGAAACTGTGCGACAAAATCCAAAAGTGTGTTGCAAAGTACTTTGCAACACACTTTCAAAATGGCGCCGGTTAACTGTATGGTTTGTTTATATTTGTGATATGTTTATTTTCATAGCAACGGACTTATTTCCATAGTGACCATAGTTTTCATGAGCATACTTAATATTCCACAAAAAATATAAAATTTGTTTTAAAATATTAAATAGTGAATTAAATGTCTTTCTTCTGTAGGAGTAGAAAAAATAGTGTGTAATAACACTTGTTGAAAGTGTTTTGCAAAACTCAAATGAATGCAGCCTTCGACTTCGTCTCAGGCTGCAACCTTCATTTTCGTTCTGCAAAACTGTACTTTCAACACTTGTTATACAATAGCTATTTATGATACAAGTGTTAAAAGTGAGATTTTATTTTGTGAGTGGGGGAGATTGCGAAACGAGCGTAGCGAGTTGAGCAACCCCACGAACAAAATAAAATCACTTTTAACACGAATATCATACACTATTTTTTCTACAAACGCCATTGAAAGCATTTTAAACTCTCTTATTAGAGATTCCAAAGGTTACCTAAAACATCTAGTAGGTACTCCGTGACATTTACGAAACAATTTAGAATTGAGCTTACATATGTATTGTTTGACATATCAAAAGTGAAAAAGAATAATTTAAGATGAGTTCTAATCTAAGTGAAGAAATTCCGGTCGATATAGAACAAGCTGCTAGTAGGGCAACGTTGGATTTGTCAATTTGGTAGGTAAAATCAATCTTTGATTAATATTTTTGCTCCAAAATTGTCATTGTGACAGCAGCCTTTTAATACTAGTGTTAAAAGTAAACCACGTGATCTACTTTTAACACGCTGCGATTTAATATTACATTTTTAATTGCAGTATGCCGTGTTAAAAATTCAGTTTTTAGTAGTGTTTGTAGAAAAATTACTATTTTGTGCTACTTCGTAAAATAATTTTTTTATGAACAAAGGCTCGTTTATATTATTTGATCCACCCTCGTAACTGTATTTGGCCAGAATATCTTGCATGTTCTTCGTAAACAAACAATTGTTGATGAATGTCTGTATTTTGTTTAAGAGTCTTAGTTCCTTTCCACGTTTCGGCCCCATATAATAATAATACACTTTTTACATTTGTGCGAAATAGCCTTATTTTCGTCCTTTGAGCTATATCCGATGATATATCATACCCTGCTGAGTGCTGAGTGAGCATGCCGAAAGCACTCGATATCCCTTTCCTTTCCGCCTTCTAACTTTATATTGCTGCCTAAATAGCATATATCTTCTACTTCTTTTCTTTCTGTCTCTTCTATACGTATTGTTGCTATGTTATCTAAGTCTGTTTTTAACATTTTTGTCTTGCATTTATTTCCAGACCTATTTTCTTCGCATTGTTCATTAGTCTTGTCGTTTTTTCCTGCATGTGCTGTTTATTCACTGTTATTAGGCAAATTCCAATTAATAACTATTCTCCTGTCTTCTGTGATTTTCATTACCCAGTCCATGATAATTATAAAAATTAGTGGCGAAAGGCTGCATCCCTGACGGACTTTGATTTGCTCTGAAA
The DNA here is from genome assembly GCA_963082815.1 of Melanotus villosus. Classification (NCBI taxonomy): domain Eukaryota; kingdom Metazoa; phylum Arthropoda; class Insecta; order Coleoptera; family Elateridae; genus Melanotus; species Melanotus villosus. The sequence goes on from OY720421.1 coordinate 13,586,020, forward strand.
GTCTGCCTTCATGTTCTACTCTCGCTATATTTTTTGCATCTAATGCATCCTTTTGGAGGAAATAACATTGGTAAAGTTGCAATTTGAATCGCGTTCGTTGAATCTGGAGGATATGTGTAACTGGTGTCATACCAGATGATTAATTTGGTTTATACTTGTAATACCTTGGCTAATGTATGTTGTTGATAAAGGGCTTATACATTCTTCTGTCATTTTATCATAATTTTAATACTTTGTGGAAATATAAAATGCACTTGAACATACTTTAATATCGGCCATTCTCTCATGTATTCCTCTACGATTGGGGCTTTATTTCCGATTTTTCTGAAACGTTTTTCTTCAATTTTCAGTAATCAAATGCCTAGGTTCCATATAAGTTTTAAGCCATGTAGCCAAACCCTTCAGTTCATCTATACAATTAATGGATATCATTAACACACATTAAATAATACATCGGTACATTGCAATTTCCTTTGACGAACAATACAGTACAGTACAGTACAGTCTTCTCAAGTTTCTGTATTTATCGTGAAATATACGGAGTATGTTGATTGAGTTTCTACAGGGAAAAGGTCACGTATATTTCCACTTAGATGTTTGCTAAAAAAATGAAATAAACTCAATACATACATGTGTTTTTTGTCATGTAACCTTTCAACCTTAAACATGTATTTTTATAATAATTATAAATTTTTGTATCATCTTTATTACATAATATACATAAGATTATAAGATGCATAAAAGGGAATGCTTGTAATTAGCAGCATTAGTTGCAGCCAATAAAATGAGCATATTTCGTACCTTCAAATATGGGGATTAAACCGGGGAATCCCCCATTCCTTTAAAAGTCTATCCATACTTCAACAATCTTAAATATACCTTTTGTATTTGGTTAAAATTCATACTCTTGGTGGAGTAAAATTATTAATAACTGATAATAAAACGACTGACGTCTTCTCCACAATGTAATTAAATTGTGGAGAAGACGTCAGTCGTTTTATTATCAGTTTGTACATTAGAATTAAAAATAGGGTCTCTAATAAAATTGTATTACTGATAGTTGCTTGAGACAGTAATATTTTACATACATCATGTAATCTTTATTATTATGATAGGTACTTACCAGTATTTTCACCAGTTATATGTTATAACACTGCAACTCTGTATAACACCACCACTAAATCAGTTTTGTGTAAATTAAAACGCAAATTGCTTGCAACCAACAGTATTTATGTTGGCGACTTTATTCTTGAATATAGCATTGTTTTACAAAAATGTTATTGAGGACCAATTTGAACACTGCGAATTATAATTAATTGAATCACTTATTGCCGAAGTCAATTTTTGGGGAATCAAAAAAAAAAACGTCTAATAACAAAGATGTTAGCACAATAGTAATATTTCTTTTTGTTTATAGTTACATGATAATTAATTTAAGAGCTACATAAAACAGTTTAAGGTTAGAAATTAACATCAGCTTAGTGTTGAAACAACATAAGTCCTGGACTTAGGCAGGGGCGGACCGTTAATTTTGGGGGCCCTGGGCTAACACTACTTGGGGGCCCACCCAATTAACCCAAGTTGGGTTAGTTGTGGCGACTCATTCGGCATTTTGCCGAAAAACTGTTCTTTTACCCTTTTTTAAATATGAAAAATTGTAAGCAACAGACATTGAAGAACTTTTTTATTTTATTTGATGCACTTGGATATACATACACACTTTTATATACAATTATAATGAAGAAAGGTTTTGTATACATGATAAACATCAAACATAAATAAAAAATAAAATGTATTACAGAAAAACGAAACAACAAATTCTCACATCAAGAATAAAGATTAAGAAAAAATATAAAAATAATACTTTATCTTAAAAATAAAATAAATAAAACATTCTAGGAGTTATATAATGTAGGTGTTTTTTTATACATTAAAGACATTTAAAGAGTAACTCTTCTGCATATTTGATCATCACATTGTAATTCTTTCGTTAAATCATAGTTTATGGAAAGAATTGATAAATAATTTAAACTTTCATTCGTCATTGTTGTCGTATATTTTTGTTTTCTATATAGGACATCCTGGAGAAGAATCGCAGGATTTTAACTGAATGCATTCATTGACTAAATGTTCGTCTATGTCATCCGAATAATAAACAATAACATTACGTGCACTTTCCAAGTCAATATTTTCAATATTAATGTCTTGCAAATCCATTGAAAATTTGAATATTTTGCTAAATTCATGGCCTCTTCTATTTAAATCCATAATCAACTTATCTAATGCAACGTTTAGCGTATCCTGTTTAAATTTTTCTGCTCCTTTTAGCGAAACTTTCTCTGTGATTTATCCGAAAATTTTGAAGTAATACATCTCTTTTTTAAATCACTGTATTCTTTTTCCACACTAGTACTTAATTTTTTGGCTGTCTCCTCGTATTCGTTTTGTTTCTGATCTAGATATAATTGTTCTCGTATGTTGCTTACGAACGCTTCTAATGATATAATTAATTTCTCACCTTCACATATGTCTAAGCCTGTGGTCTGCACTTTTTTGTTAACTAAATTGAATCTCTCTAAAATTTCTTCCCAAAAAACAGTTAAAGCCGCAGTTTCAAGTTTCGCTAAATTATTATATAAATTCTGTGCCTCTCTTCGAAAATCAAGTTTCTCATCCATATTGTCACTAAACGTTTGTAATAAGTATGTTCATGATATCACCGTAGCTACTTTTTAAAGCTCTAACAGCATCATAGTGACATGACCATCTAGTCTGTCTTAAACTTTTATCAAAAATTTTTGTTTGGTTTCACGATTTAGAAGCTCCTACCTATGGGTAGATGCAGAAAAGAAAACATATATTTGTTGCACTACTCCAAAAAAGTTCACAATTTGAGTTGCAACTTTAACCGCTTCTCCACCAACTAGATTTAGAAAATGCGCAGCACATGGCACATAACTACCGACATAGGCGATAGAAGACAGAGTCGTATTTACTATTTACTGTCATTTAAAAAATTGATATTTGATATTTTATTCAAATCAAACAGTGTTGCACATCAACGATTTAAACTTTATTTAGATACGAATTTTGTATAACTTTTTTCCTTAAATTTTTAATTTAAATTGGTTTTATTTTTATTTTTTTGGCCACGAAGGGGGCCCTTTGATTGAACGGGGCCCTGGGCTGCAGCCCATAAAGCCCATGCCTAAATCCGCCCCTGGACTTAGGACACTTAGGTTGTTTCAGTACCAAATACTAACCAGAATTGATCAGTAACATATTATGCTTTGGGATGCCGGGACTTTGATTCTTTTAACGTTAAACGGTCGATCTACCTCAAAACTATTTTATACAATCAAAATCTTAAGACAACCAAAATGTGACTTAGGTTGTTTCATTAATAACCGATTCAATTGAAGATTTTTAAGTGTTAAATTAAACAACAAAGTGTTCGCTAAGAAATTATTAAAATTATGATATAAAGACTGCAAAAAGTTAAATCAACAGATGAGCAATTGTTAAGTTAATAACAGTAGAATCAGTGGCGTAGCCAGAATTCTTTAGCTGCAGTGTTCAACCACTAACAATGTACTTTGCACCTTTTACGTCGTTAGAAGGTTGGAACAACCAAGAAAGAAAAAAATAATTTATTTTAAAAAAATAGATTTTTACAGGCGCTCGAGCGCCTGTAAATAAGATACCAGCTACGCCACTGAGTCTTAGAATGTTGCATCAATATTTATTTCATTTAATTTAGTCCAAACGCAGCATTGATGTAAAAGAACTCAGTGAACTTGAAATATTTTATGCCGTTTGATATTGTAACAAGTGGATTTTTGCTTAAATTAAAGAACTACTTTTAACTAAACCATATTGTTAATTTAAAATGTAATTTAAGTTTGTCGTTACGAATTTAGCTTAACATTTTTCAAACGCTTAAAACAGCAAATTCATTTTTCTCGGTGTGAGTTTTAAATTAAGGGTTTTAACAGTATCCTACTTTTTAGAGTAATATCAATTTAAGATTATTCGAATTGCTTATGCCTACATTTCAACAGTAACTACAGTTTTATATTACCTATAAGCTCTATGTACTTTTCATTAGTGCAAACTAACTGTATACATGTAACAATGTAATATTATCAGCAATATTGGAGTTTGTTAGATTTACTGTTTAGGTTAATCGTGTTTGTATTAAGCGGCCTACTTGTATAAATACAAAAGGGCTAGGGAAATTAAGGCATAAATAAAAAGTTGTTTTAAGTAAGCAGCAATTTGTTTCGTATTATTAATATAAATGTTATGAGAAAATGCTTTGCCGAATTTTCCCTGGGAATTGCAGTAATCTTTTGAACCAACATACACGTTAAATTGGATACAAATCTAGAAAATTCTGAAATTTATAGCCTAAATTTTTCGAGTTTATTTATTTAGGAAGGAGAAGTGATTCGCTTAAACTGGGTTCTTCTGATAGTATAGGAGCTTTGTGTGAAAATCTGAGCATTATTCCGAAAAATACATTATTGTTTATTTGATAAAAGGATAATTATTGGGTAGAAGTTTTTTTTGTGTTTGAATTTTACGTGTTAGTTAGTACGTTTCAAGTAATGTCAGCTAAAATTACAGTAATAAATAGGTAAGTGTTTCTAACATACTTTTTTAAATTTATTCTCTTCCTTCAATATTAATAATATCTATCATGAGCTAGGTAAACAAATATCCGTAGATGACGAATCCACTTTAAGTGGAAGAACTTTCTATTTACACAGCTAAGCAACAACTTTATTTGAAGGTTGCTCTTACTACTAACCTATTTCTGTGTCTATTTTTCTGCTACTGAATCAACGACCTATTTAAGTATCTATTTACAAAGAACTTCTTTTATCGCGCATCTAATTTACGTCAGTATTCTATTGAACAACTCATGCTGCTGTTTGTTGCTCATTGTGTTACTTGAAATCATTATAAATCGCACAAAAGGTAAAAATCAACGAATACCTCCAGCGTATTTTGTTTTCATTTACGTGATTTATAAGCTGTTCGATTTTATTGATTCATTTCGTAAAGTTCCCTGTTTAATTAATTGTGGAAAATGCGATATAAAATTGTCGTTGAAGTTTTTATTGGAATTTTTTATTATTCTGTTCTTTTCTCCTTATATTTCTGACTTTTATCGGTGTAGAAGTGAAATATGGGTTATGATTGGCTTTTTTTTATACCCGTAAACTGAAGTTTATAGAATTGTTTAAAATTAAAGTAGTACACGTACCTTCAATTCACAAGAATACGAGTCACTTTGATTGAATTACGCATTGCATATCGTAATATTGTGACAAGGATTATGATTAAATTTCGTGGAAATCCTTAGAAGAGTCACGTTGAAAGATCCTTTCATATAAAATTCTGTTTTGTGTGGTTGATTATTTACATTGACGTCACTGACTCCTCTTCAGCTAGCATTCGAGTTGCCATCATGGGAAGTTACTGATGGTTATAAAATATTTATAAGGAGCATTGGCGTAATTTAACTTACAGAAATTAAATTGTTAAAAATCATTAACGAAAACTTTAAATGAAGAGAGTTAGACAATGCAAATGTACAAAATTAATAAAGGAAGGTCATTACTAATTAGTGTTAATTTTCCATGAAATTTCGCAGGCCAAGAAACCAATAATTAAAACAAGGTTATGAAGTAATTAACCAAAATTTCAGCTTTTGCTTATTTAGAAGGCATCGGCGAAGTTCGTGTGATTTATTTCCGAAATGGAAGCCTGTCAAGTACAGGAATAGCATGTGATGACAGTTCTTGGGAAAGGATCATGCAAAGCAAAGCACATACGTGCAAGTGTGCAAAGTGCATACATATCATTGACCTTAGAATGCAGAGCGTCTTTGCATATGAAATGCAGCGAATGAAATTTTGATAAGCAATACTGCACCGTTGTTATATATGCTTCAAAGTTTTGGTGTATTTTTCGAAATATCATCTGGCAAACTACTTAAGTAAATTCGTGATTTAATTTTGATTTAGATATTCTGAAAATGGTTTCTGTGGTTCGATATAAATTTCATTTATGTTTAATATTTGAACCCAACTTCGCTGTAATACCTAACTAGTTCTGTCAAGATATTGGGAAGACAAATTCTCAATTTCTAGAGAACTAACTTAAACTTGAGCTTTGTATTCTTGTCGTAATAGAGTATGAAATAGCTCGAAGTTACAGATGATTATGGTTGTCACGAAGATTGATTAATGTGTGCACCATAGATCCAATTTTAGAATGTTGCAATATATCTGGAAAACGTACGCTGCATTTACACGGAGCCGTTGCAGTTTCACAGTTCGTAAACCACTTAAAGTTTCAGTAGCAACAATCTGCAACTTTTTCTATAACCCGCTCTGTACTTTCCTAGTTATGTTCACAAAGTTTTAGACGGTTTTAGTTTAGGTTTCGTAGTTTCGCGTACAGTTTGTGTCAGTAGTGCTGTGTAATATCAGGTGGGAATTTCTGAGCAATTTATCAAAGTGACCTACCCCCGTAATGGTGTTATTTTAGTAGTTTCCAACTCTAATAAGATTTCATTTCTGCTATATTCATTTGAGGTTACAGAATCTTCGTTCTCTCTCGGTTTATCTACAGTATAAGCCGCTCCCAATTCAGACTTGGTTATGCAATCCACTGATGTCATTTTCTTACCAATGTCACGAATTTATTGTCGTTTTATGTTTCATCCGCCGCTTAATATGGCTGATATAATACGGAGATACCTCTATCGTGCACCTTTGTCCCACTTTCAAACAACGTACGTAATTTGTCTTTTAGTAATATTATTAGAAATATAGAACAAGACTTTACAAGAACGTGTTTATTATTTCTAAAACGTAGAACAAAGGAAAGATGTTTCGTAATTATTATTTAGGCTGAGCTTCGATCGATCTTATGTCTCCATAGTTGAAATTTTACCTTCACTTTAAAGCATACGCATCGTAGTAATGATAAAGACTTTGAGTAGAGGTTTAATGAGCACTTTAGTCAAGGAGGAAGCAGATTAGCTTAAGCAATTATGTTGGTAGCCCCGGTGATTATAACGAGAAGCATACATGTATTGCCTGCCGATCGATTGTGATTGGAATTTTTTAGTTGAAATTGCGTACCTCTTTCTAGTAGTTCTAATAAAAGACTATCTTCTGGATGTTATTGGGCATCAAAAGGCAATTCAAGAATTGCAAAAATGACTAAATTAATTTGCTGTATTTCTAACGAAGTGGTTACTGAAAGTTTTGCTTTGTTGAGTACTTCTATACCGAAACTGCTATAAAAACAAAAACAAGGAAAAAGTATTGGGCAGAGCAAGTTAGTCTGTTTCAATCAGAATATTCTGAGAGTTTCCATGATTGTTTTGTGGACGTCTTCAAGCTTGATCATAAAAAAAACTAGCCATAATAATACTTCACTAATTAAAAAACAAAAAAAGAGTAGCCGCTAGTAATGAAATATGAAAAAAAACAAATTAATGAAATTAAATATTAAAGGAAACAGTGCGTAACGAAGCAAAAAGCCGCTGACTTATTAATTCTTTTAAAAGCATTATTCTCTTCGCCGAATAAATTTCACCCCCTAGAAAGGCGGGTGACTAATACAGGGCTTTGCATGACATTTCCTCACGCACTATGTAAATACGAGGAGCTTCAAATGGAGCGTATTTTGTACAAATTGTCTGAAAACAACGATCAAGACTTGGAACTGAAGACAGGAATGGCAAATGAAAGGATTTAAACAGCGTCTTGTTGACTCATTCTTCGTGCCTTCCACTCTGTATATTAGGTCAAAATTATGCAGATGTTCTTACTACTGTAATTTAACAATGTTACTTAATATCGCTTAAAATTTAAACGCGATTTCGGACTAAATTACCCTTGATATTAAGCCAAAACAAAAGGTTTATGTAAGAAGTTCGCGATGGGATGCGCGATTATCCAAAACGAAAGCAATACAAGAATACTGCTGGTTATTAAAATGCAGTGAAAAGTTGAATGTTGGAAAGCTTATCGTTTTACTTTTGGCATTATGTAAATTGAGTCTAGCACTTGGTACCAGATTTAAACAGTATGTCTACTATTAGAACCTAACAAAAATCAGTCTAATTTAGAACTGCAAAACATTGTATACGAAAAGTTGATTTAAAAAGAACCATCCTGCGTAATTTGAATATATTTGCATATTAAAATAAAGCAACCTAAGTGCTAAATGCTCTTTTTGCTGTCGAATAAAATGAACGATAATCCTGAATTGACTTGGGGTTCTCTAAAAAAAGGTTTTCGTTGGGAAACCCTTCGACAATATTAATCATAGATATCTGAATCGTCGTCCAACTTATTACTGGAATGATAAATTGTCGAAGACGTTCTGTTATGTCATAATCGTATTCGGAAACCTTCGCTCGGTAACAAAGCGACTCTAATAACGATTTTGACCCAGCCATGAATTTAATTCTGGGAGCACGAAATTCTAACTTGGCGACTATTCAACTAGCCATGTGGAAGGTCGACGAAAACTTTTTAGAAATCTTGTTTGTGCTGCAAGTTTATTTTCGAATTTGGACTAAAAGGAACATTTTGTTTTGCTTTTAATTGTTATTTAATTCAAGCAAAAAATTAATATATTTCAATTTCTGCTATAAAAGCTCTATGTAAGTCAGCTGCTTCTGACTTGTACATATGACAGAATTAAAAAGAACAATTACAGCATTTCGTGCCATTTAAACAATAAAACGGAATTGATTAACCCATTTTCGTAACTGTAGAGTTGGCGGAATTCTGTTAATAGCTGTTATTAAGCCACTGAAGAAGAAGCGTAACAGGAAAACGTCTGTTACTTCACGGCTTTTTTGCAAAATAATCTTAAAATTTAATATTTGTGTGTGCTTCGCAAACTTTGCAATTTTATTATTAGCATTATTCACCTTTTATGTCATATTTGTATTGATTTCTGCACGAGTGCTTGCAAAAACGATTATAAACTTTGTGCAGTAATAGGCTTACAGTTCCGATTTCAAACGTACTCTGACAACATTAGCTTTTAATTAAAATGTCGTTCGACTAACTCTATTCGACCAAAAAGGTACATAAATTGTTGTGAACAGATATATTACTGGGAAAACTTGGTCGATGATTCTCTCGAATTAATAGAGTATATAAAACAAAGTCAAAAAGTACGTCTCATTTTATAGAGTTTACTTATTTGCTTAAAATATGATTGACACACATATATCTCTGTATAAAGCACAGTTTGCTTTTGTGTAAATTGTTTTTTGTATCGATACCCATTTTTCAGAAGTTCTAAGTTGATCCCATCCAATCTTCCCAAATAGCTACTTACTCTCACCCGATAATCCTGTTTACCATTTCCTCCAATCTTTTCGTTCCAAAACGTCTGTATAAATTTATCACGGACTTTCAAATTGTACCGGACGTTTTTACTTGCCTTTGCTCTTATGTTGATGCCTTCAAATTCGAAAGTTTTCATTTTGATTCTTTGGCGTATTCTTAGTTGTAATTTTGTCAATTATCTTATTATTTGCATTTTTTTACTTCGGTCGTGGTTCTGACAACTCTATAAATATGGAAATTGAAACGAATAATTTTACATTACAAAAAGCGCACATTAATTCAGAATAAAGGTTGGAAAATACGACGGGAAATCGTAAGGGAGAAAGGGAGGTCGCCGAGATTTTAGATACTCCTGGCCGTTTGACACTTGCAGAGTGCACATTACTTAAATTTAAGTGGGTTCAACGAAGTGCTGATAAAGGTTGTTCGTACGCGTTAGGTAGTTCTCCCCAAGTCTTTACTTAAGGGTGTGTTCGAAATTACCCCCAATACCCTGGAGTGTTGTGCTGTTGATGTTCGAAATGCTAGTAGACTATTAGATGAAGAGGTTGTATTCCACGTACACTTCCTGTCAACATTGTTAGCGTATTTTCCACGAGGAACCGACGAAGGGCATTCCACTTCTCGAAAGGGGAAACCGTCAATAATTTTGTTTATTATCATCATCACCTTCCCTTATTCAAGACGGAAACGCATCGGAAATACAAACGCGAATGGAATTGTAGAACTCTCCAGGATTTTGCTGATATAAGTACATATGTAGAATAAGCACGAAAGAATAAGATCGCTTTTTGATGAAACTCCGCTTGTCACAAAATGTCAAGAAGGATTAAAAAATTTTCTTTCTTCCTTTTATTGTTTCTTTCAAATTAGAAACGTAAATTGTTTACGAAACCATGACTTATATATCAGTTGAAAGACGCTCTCCGGTGACAGCAGTTAAATCATAGAATATTGATTACAAATATACAAGATTGGAAAAGTTCAAGAATGTTATCGTTTATTGTTTACCGTTTACCTTCATTCATTTATACTCTGGAAACCGTATATTCTTTTGTACGTTGAGTGTTATCTTTAAGATTAAGTAATGTAACACCATTCATACATAATATACGAACTGTTTCGGCTTCCAATTTCGTGCATTGATTTATTTTAGAGGATTTCCTGTCTACGCTTGAAATTTGATGAATTCCATTCGCGTTATTAGTTTATGGTTTTATACGTGTAGTAGTAGTATCAAACGAGTTAACACAAAAATGGGCTGTATTTTTGCGGTCTAGGACGTTTAGGCGCGCATCTTTAGGCGCGCACCATACGGCGCGAGCTATTAACCGCCGGCATTTTAGGCGCAGGAACCTTTGGGCGCGGGGACGTTTAGACGCCGGCGTTTTTTGGCGCGGGGACGGTTAGACGCCAGGCATTAAAAGCTATACGATCTGTTTTAAATTGTACCTTCTGAACGTTGGAAGCGTATTTGAAACTAAATTGCTTTATAATAAGAGATTCTCTTCTTAATTATAAAGGTATAAAAACTGATTTAAATTTAACTAGTTACAAATATGTTCCATAGAACCAAACATGTTACATCGGGCAAAAAAATTAAGTATAAAAAAATTAAGTAAATTATTATTCGAATTACGATATTTATTATTAAAATTAAAAATTAATATAACTTGATTTTAGAGTTTATATTCTAAATAGATTAAACTAGTACTACAATATTTTTCAGTTTTGAAAGATAAAGATAGTTTACTCTTATTAATTTAAATTTTTCGAATTTTTTAAATTTCAAAGGATACACAAACTTCTTATCAATCAAGCTGCTTGAAAATTAAATAAAAAATGTTTTTCGTTTTGCATACGTTTTGAGAAATATTGTAAAACTGCAAAATGGCGAGACTATAAAACAACAACTATTAACAATATTAGTAAATATAAGTGTTTACATAAATTCTAATAGTTATATTAGTTGTTATTCTTTCAACTATTAGTATAAAAACTTTATAAAATAGGTAACTTTCTGAAGTTTTTCTATTTTTCTTTCTCTTGTCTAATTGCTGAAATTATATTATATGTTTTTATTTTTCAGTGATGATAAAAAGTGCTTTAAACGCATGCTTATAGAACGTGTTAGAAAATAGTAAATACTAAAAAACAAATGTGTAGTTTTATTTCGAAATATTTGCTGTTTTTGAATAATTCGCACCCAAACGTGAAGTTGGAAGATTTTTTTTAGATACACAAGTGGGTTAAAATCTGGACAAATATATTTTGACAGATTTATTGAATTCCGGTCATCCCTCTTTTTTATTTCACTGTCATTATTAGTTAACAGTTATCCCAGTAAGAATGGACATCCGTTTGAGAATGAAAGCTACAAACAGCTTTGACCCTGAGCCTCCAATAAATGCAGTTGCCCTAAAGTATTCCTATGATCTTAATTTATTTTCTTGAAGGCAGACATTCGTCTTTCTTGAAATGCTATTATTGACTAACTATAAATAACTGCAATGTTTTAAACCATTCTCCTAAATTTAAACTAAATTCTAAATTACTTAAATTCCAAATAGTTTTCAAGTTAAAGTTTATTTATTTTCTTTTAAGTTTCGTACTTTTTCTATCGATTTTATTATTATTTACAGATGCATTTCTCGCTGCACTCAACAATTTTATTGTACTCAGTTGTTAAGGTTACAAAATCTATTTTTACGTCCATGCTCCACATTTTTATTAAAAAGTATGAGAAATTATTCAGCGCAACAAGAAACGCTTCTCTAATTGATTGTATTTTAAAAATTGTCATAATAAATAAAATAACAAGAGCATATTTACTGGTAGTAATTTTGTTTAAGTGCTTTTAGATGACTTTGTTTAATTTTGTAAAGATGCTAATTGTCATTATTAAAACGAAAGAATTCCAGTTTGCCACATTGAATCAAAATTTTTCTCAGTTTATATTATTTATCGATAATATTGAGAAACCCTACCACGTTTTTGATATCTGTAAAGACCTGCAAAATTTCAATATCTTTTGTTCCAAAAGAACATGCGCATTTATAACACGCAGGTATATTATAAATAACTACAAACAAAATAAATGAGTCAGAATTTTTTCTACCTTGGTTTTTATCTTTTAATAAAACGTTTTACAAAATATATACATAGAACTTACAGGTAAAGATGGTTTTAAGTATGATTTAATTATGCTTCTTGATGCAAGGTAACTATCCCTGATTACTATTTTTTTTTACCATTTTAAACATATCGTCTTTTCCTGATAAGACTGACTTAACGCTAGATGGTAAATATCAGTATAAAAGTTTCCAGCGCCTAAAGGTTCGGCGTCTAAAGTGTTCGCGTCTAAACGTCCCTGCGGCCAATGACGTCCGCGCCTAATGGTGCAGCGTCTAAAAACTCGCGTCTAAAAATGCGCGCCTAACTGTCCCTTTCCGGTATTTTTGGAAGCAGCGATTTTAGAGAGGAAGTAAATTTGCATTTTATAAAATTTCCTAATGACTGTTTTACGCTGGTACACGAAATTTAATTAATATCCCGGAACAAGAACGAGCTATAAAGTTGCTGAGTTCAATGCTGTTGCAAAACAACCTTAAAACCGCGTTATGTTTTTCGTATTATGGAAACACCGCACAATAAAAATGTTTTCCGAAGAGTTCATCGGTTCGTACGTACAATATGGATTTCTTCGAACAATACTTTTAATGATCAAGAATCTCTTGAGTTTAAGTTTTGCTCAGATTATATTTGTTCTGAAGTTTCGTACCTAAACTGTTTTCTTTTATAACCGGTATCCATCAAGTTACTTGAAGTTGGAATGAATCGAGCGTAAATTTCAGATTTTAAGTTTAAGAACTTAAGAAGTATTTTAGCTATGTAGTTATAAATCGAACATTTTAACATTTAGAGTAATCTAGGCATTTTCCGGTTCAAAGATCATGCGAGTTCCTAGCAATTTCCGCTTGTTTCCGTCAAGCACAGGATATTGTAGAATTATATTAGCTGTATCTACTTTACTCGTAGCTTGGTAGCTTGGTACAGTTTGCAGGTTAACAGGATGTTAGTAGTTTTATTATTCATAATCGATGGTTTCTGCATTTCGTATCGACTGTGCTCGTTTCATAACAGTTGCATTCAAGATTAACATTTGCGTTTATTTTATTAAAAGAATCCCATGCGTTTCTTATTAACACTTTCACGATTTCCTTTTGCATGTGGCATGTCATTCTGTACGTTTAAGGTTTTTTTTAATGCAAACCCAAACATTTTGATTTCTATTCAGAAGACACCATTAGCAATTCACTAAAAGGTTTTTAATTAACGTTTTAAATAATTTTAACAGCTAAATGGGAGGGCATAACTTCATTAAAACGAAATTCAAAAGTTCGAAAGCTAAATGCCCAAATCCACGTCCAAACCGCTGACAGAAATCAATAGTTGGATGGCCCTAGCGGTATGACTCACGGTGGCGGCGTGCCTTCCCCCAAGAAACTCCCTAAATTTCACTTCATTGCGGGACGGTCGCCAATATATCTTGGAAATCTTTAATATATATCTTTTATTCGTGCGCATTATACTCCATTAACTTTACATTTTAATCCGTACATCGATCGGAATGATTTGCAAGTAATTGTATTTTAGGGAAACATATAGGATTCGCCTTGGCACAAGCGAGCTTATTTCATTTTTAAGATATTTTAAGGCTTTTAGATGAATATTTGTTTGTTATTCGATTGCTGCTCGTATGAGAAAAATTCCTGGCCGTTGTTAGAATGTATAATCATGTACTTATAAGAAAGAACAAAGGAATAATTAAATTTTGTATAAATAATCTCTGAAAACTCCAGGAATCCGGGTGAAAAATTTCCCCATTAAGGTTTGGTTAATCAAATACCAAAGTGAGGATCTGAGAAGTTCGAGTACTTTAATAAGTTTGCTGATCTGCTGATTTGCGATGCCTTTCAAGTAAATTGGCCGTAAGTCATTTCTAACGTTGATTAAATTTCTCTACAGAAAGTTTCCATGATGCATTATAAAATAATACTTTTTAGTAGGAGTATAAAACTAACAATTTATGTCAGCAAATGATGAAAATGCAGAAAGATATGTTGGAAGGCCTTTACATGTAAAATAAACAACCGAACTGAATACTCGGTGATTCACGTAAGACGTACCCCTTAACTATTAGCATAGGCAACCCAACTTACAATTTCATAAATAACGTTGATCTACTTATGATGAACGAAATTTATAAATATAATTAGAGATGCCTTGCTTGAGAATGGCAATAACTTTCATAACCTATAACTAGGAAATTAAGAAAAATAACAAAAATAAATTTATATTAAAACCAAAATACACAAAAGGAACAGTACGAAATGGATAAAAACGCAAAAAATAACAATTTTGTGTACTAATAACTAATGAAAGAAATTGGAAATTTCTGCCACTTTCAATGAATTACCAAACAATAAGTATTTATGAACGTATTTGCTAACCAGTTCAAAATTTATTGTTTACGTTGTAGGTATTCCGGTAGCTTTGGAAATATGTATGTTGGGTTGCATTTGAAAATTTTAAGGAGCGCTCCTTATGCTATCCCTAACCTCACTCCTCCAGTTATGTACACCTTTTTCTCTCAAATCTTCCTTTACAGCTTTTCTCCATCTTTGGTCTTCCTTTATTCTTCCTGTAATCAGATTTCTTCCATGCTATTTGTTTTACCATACTGGTACATCTCTTCATTTGTTCTTTTCATATAAAGGGTGTTCAAATTTAAATTTGTAGCCATTTATATTTTTCGGGCTAGAGTGCGTTGACATGTTTGAAAAGTGGCAAGCGGTTGTAGTCGGATTCCATCTAATTTGGCATGTACTGAACCGTTCTGAACACAGTAAATGCTATCTCTTTTTGTTTTACATAAATTTCAGAGCGGCCATCTGCAAGACTTGCAAGTAACTATACTGCGAAAACCCACAAGCCAAATTAAATCGAATCCGACTATAGTGAATATGGAGCGCTATATGATTGAACAACGCGTGTTTATTGCGAAAAATTATTATAAATTTGGTGAAGGTTTTACAGAAGTAAATTTCGTACAAAAGGTAGAGAAAATGCACCTATTCGACATGAAATTTGACGAAAGTGATTCAATACAAGATCAAACAAACAAAACCTACAATTGTAGTGGTCAAGCAATGATAACAAACTTCTTATGGGGTAAATGGGAAGGCATGAACGTAGAGAACATGTGGTTTCAGTAGGATTGGTACTACCTCTCATACAGTCAACGCAACAAACAATCCATCTTTTGGGAGAGAGACTTGGTAACCGAATAATTTCTCGAAGAGTTGGCCTCCTAATCATGCGATTTGACACCGTTCTTGAAGAGTAAAGTGTGTGCTAACAATCCTCGAACGATTCAGCAGCTTAAGGACAACATAATTGAGGAAATTACTGAAATTGCGCCCAAAATGTGATCGAAAATTTTTGTAAAACGATGCTCTCTTGCTGAAGTAGCAGAGGAGGTCATTTGTCTGATATTATTTTCCATTCTTAATCGGAACGTGTCTTCTTCCATTTTCAATAAAAATATTTGGACATTTCAAACAATTTATGTGTTTCATTGAAAAGTAAAATGTTTACCTCAAATTTGAACACCCTTTACAGGTCCCCTACTTTTTTCCCTTCCTGGATCATTTCCTTTCCCAAGCCTTTCCTGTGCAGCTCTGCTCAACACCCAGGTCTCACAACTATATAGCGTTGTGGGACTCAATATTGTTATATGTAACCTCATTTTGGTCGTATCAAGTGATTTAACATACTGCCTGCACATTTCTTTCCTTTAATAAGCCTTGCCTCGTTCTCTTTATCTTCTTGGCATTTCTTCGATAGAAATGTTTCAAGATATACAAATTCGTTCACTTCTTCAAATGTTATCTCTTCTTGTGATGTCTTCAATATAAGTTCTGTGTTATTCCCTATTGGATCTATTCTCATAAACTTTGACTTTTGGTCCCCATCTTCTCTGCCGCTTCACAGATTTTACTCATCACTTCCTGTGGTTCTTTGGCACTCCTTGCTATTACAACAACATCATTTGCATACCCTAGGACGTTTATTGGGCTCTTTCTCAATATTTTCCAGGGACATATTATATAATAATGTCGATAGGGGGTCGCCTTGCCTTCAACCTGTTTTGATTTCAAACTCTTCTGTTGTTTCACCTTTGACTCTAACGTTGCTTTTGGTATTCCTCAAGGTCATTTGAACTACCCTTGTTAACTTCCCTGGTATGTTGAATTCTTCCATAATAATTTTGAGTAATTTGTGCCTTTTTATTGAGTCGTAGACTTAGAAACGAAGATATCAAGAGAAGAACGAAAGTGGTGGACATAATCCAACGTGTGACGTGGAACAAATATCAGGCAGTAAATTGCTACAGAGAGCGCAAGACAGAGGAAATTAGGAGAGGCCTACATCCAGGAGTGGATGGAGAAAGGCCGAAGAAGAAGAAGAAGAGGCTCTTTTGAAGTCAATGAACAGTATGACTGCTGGCATCTTGAATTCATAGCAGGCGTTATCACTTCCTTTAGCTTGAATATTTGCCCTCTCCCTTTCCTGAAACCCGTTTGATGGTTTCCTATTTGCGGTTCCAGTATTACCTCTAATCTTATTTTTTATTAATGTTGCCGAAATCTTATATACTACATCCAGTAGGGATATCCCCCTGTAATTCAAATTGCAACATTCTGCTGTCTCACCTTTTTTCAAGATAGGTCTAATGCTTTTCCCAACTTTCAGGCATCCTTTCCTATTACCATATTTCGCACATTATCTCATAGATCTTGTGTCTTAAGTCCTCACCAGCATACTTTATGTTATCTGCTACAATTCCATTTATTCCTGAAATTTTGTTGTTTTTCTTCTTCTTCATGTGCAATCTCCGCTACGAAGTTTGGCCACCATCATGGCAATTTGAATGCCGCTGTTCGAAATTGTTGAGTAGAATTGCAATTGAACCACTCTCAAATTAGGTTCCGTATCCATGACATCCTTCTTCTGTCCACACTTCTCTTGCATTGAATTTTTCCCTGCATAATAACTTTCTGTCCGCGCATAATGTGCCCAAAATATTGTAACTTTCAGTTTGTTCTATTATCTCATCTATTTCTTCTTTGGTCCGTTTCCCTTCTTCATCGTCTCCTTCTTCTTTTTCAGCTCATCATTTAGCAACTCAACAGAAATATTCTTACCATCTCTCTTTTATTTTTCCTTCCTAGTAAATTTCCTCATTTGTCTTTGATAAACGTTCCTTTGTTAATATATATTATTTGTTCTTATTTTTTTTTGTTTCTCTGTGGAGGTTTCGTATTTCTTTATTTTTGTAGAAATTCTCGATTTCTTTTGTCTTTTGTCCGTTGCTATTTCATTCCTTTTGTCTACTTAGTCTCTTTACTTTCGTTCTCTTTTCCTTATATGTTCTTTTATCCTCCTCTCGCTGCGTTAGTAGAGGCTTAAGCCTCGGTTTATTGCTTTCTTCGGCTTCGCTCAAACATTCTTCATCCCACCATTCATCCTTTTTCTGCTTCGTCTTAAGAGCTGTTACTTGCTGTATGATTGCTTCAACCACCCATTCTTCATTTATATCTAAATTTTCTGAAATTTGTTCTTTTTCTTGTAGTTTATAGTTGATTTTATTTTCATATTCCTTTTGTATCTCCCGTATTTGTAACTCCCACGTGTTGTGTTATCTCTTTCTTGTTCTCATACTCTTCTTCTTCTTCTTTATTTTCACGTGTATTCTCAAAAAATGGTCAGAGTTTACATGTACACCTCTACACCATTTTTTATAAATTTATAAATAGAATATTGACAATACATACATACGTAAGAATATAAATTGAATTTATACAAATGCAGCGGAAAAAGTCACTGTTTTTAAATTATAACCGCACGTATATATTTAAAAATTTTAGTAAACATCCTCGAGCCCCATGTGTCATGTGTCCATATTTTTCTACAGGCTCGTTTGAAACCGCGGAGAATATTTATGTTTGTATCTGTCGATAAGCTTAGTTTATGGTAGGTTAGGTGGATTTTTTGTCTTTTGAATGAATTTTATATTAGGCTGATTCAGATACTCTACCATAATTTTTGAATGATATGCAGAAGATCAGCCCAAAATGAAATGATTCTTGATGAATGGAAATAATCGCTTTAAGTAAGTATTAGTATTCATTGTGCCTTCACTTATATACGACTCAGAAGTGTTTTAATCAATTTTGAAGGCATGAGAATGAAAAGTGGATAAAAACCATTTTTGCCAATTTTTGGTTTTGATCAGTTTTCGACTCTCCTAACAGAGCCGCATCGTTTAATGTGAAAGATGGACAAATTCGCTTATGTTACTGATTAACAGAGAGCGTTTTGTTATATCCAAAGTTGAACACAACTAACAAATGAGAATGACAAGTGGTTAAATCCGGATATGTCCAATTGTCATTCTAAACGTTTTGATGTGCCTAAAAAAGAAATAATTCATTATTTTGTTAATGTTGTGCCTTGTGTAGTAATACTATAAATAATCAAAGTGACAGTGAATCATATTTTGATGATGTGGACGCTGATCCGACTTACGAAGAGGTTGAAGCAAATGAGCTTGTTATTCAAAAGAGGAAGAAGAATCCTAATAGGTGGCTTCAAAATCTTAGAAAATCTAAACGAAATTCGGGCGAATATTATACATCTAAGTCTGGAAAATTAATACCAGCTCGTCAATATAGTGAGTGTGAGGGTAAAAAGAAGTTTAGTACAATAAAATTCAGTGATCAGGCTAAACAAAAACTTTTAAACAATTTCAATTCACTGGCAAATAAAAATATCCAAGATGCTTATTTACAAGGGTTAATAGCTGTTCACCCTGTGGCGAGGTAAACGATACATAGAGTAATGTGATCCTAAATTTTGCAAATTAATATTATATTCTTTCAGTCGTCGGATAGATCTTATGATATTATTTGTTTTACTTTTACTCCAACCATAAAGTGATCTGAATCTGCATCTGGTCCTCTGTAACTTCTTACATTCGTGATGCATCTTTCTCCCTTATTTTCGATTAGCGCATGATCTATTTGGTTTGTGTAACTTTGGTCTAGTGAGATGGTGAGATCCATGTTCCTTTGTAAATGTCTTTATGCTCAAAATATGTACTCTTTATTTTCATATTTTTTTCTTGCAGAATCAATTAAAATTTTGCCATTTTCATTGCTCCTGGAATGTTTACTGTACTTTCCTATTGTAGGTCTATAAATTTCTTCTTTTCCTATTTGTGCATTAAAATACTAAAATACTATTTTCAGATCATACCTTGGTACACTTTCATATTTCATTTCTAATCTATCATAAAATTCTTCTTTTATATCTTTTGCTTATAAGAAATCCTGTCCCTAACCGTCTATTTTCACCTCCACTGTTTAATAAAGTGTAGTTATCTATTTCTATTACTTCGTTTCTTTTCTAGTTGGTTTCCTGTAATGCTATGATGTCCAATCCATATTTTGAAATTTCTCTTATCAATTTTTTTAGTGCGCCTTCTTCGTATGTTCCTCTTACATTCCATGTTGCTACAAATAAATTTTATCCTGCAGTTGTGTTTTTAACTACGTTTATTTTGTATTTTTCCTGCTTTTTTATTTGATTCGTTAAATCCGATTTTCGAGTACCTTGACTTGCCGTCTCCGTCTTATTTGCTTCCCGTCCTACCTTGTGTGTTTTTAGTTTTTTGTTATATTTTTCCCTTCAAATTGTATTATTCTTTCCTTGCGGAAATATACCTTATCCATTTAGTTGTTCGCCAGACAGACTATACCGGGTGTCAATGAAACCTAGGGCACCCCTATTTTAAAAATTATATTTTACGATATCAAAATGAAATATATTCTTTAAATGGCATTTTCTGACATAGAACAAGTTTCTGTCACTTCCGGTTTCGCCATAATTAACATTAACTTTGTTATTTTAATGGAACACCCTGTATATTTATACATTTTTGGAATTTCCATTTAATTCTACGTATGCTAAAATGATATAGAAGCTGAAAATATTTGTAACATTGCACAACTTCCAGTTATACCAGAAGTAGACACTAACTTCGTTATTACAAATACAGCTTTCATAAAATACCCAACTTGATAGGTCTATAATATTAATAACATAAGTATGAAGTTATTAAAATTCAAATTTCAACATTTCAAATTTTTGACGTTATCGGCTCATATGTTAGTTTCTTAGTTTTTTCTTTTTTCTTGACTGTGTATGCAATAAAACATGAAAAACTCAATTTTTCAAATAGAAACTTATATTTCATAATTTTTTTGAAGACGGGTTTTTTATCTAATAGTTTTCCTAAGTATATAATAAAGGAAGTTATATGCAATCGAAAAGCTGAGATACGAGCCGATAACATCAACATTTTGAAATTCAGTAACTTCCTGCTTATTAATTCCAGAACTATTATTTAAGTTGGGTATTTTATGAAAACTTATGATTATGACAGTGCCTATCTAACTGCCATATCGAATATGGGGCGTTCCATTAAAAAACCCTGAGAAAAATCGAGGTCAGCATTTTTCGATCACCCTGTATGCTAGTAAACACTAGAGTCGAATGGTCCTAGCTATTCCATGGATGATAAAGTCCTTAAATTAAACCCCGATATAGAACACTTATTTCGAACTAATTTCGCAGTGGCGTTCGTCCAAAGTAAGATCTTTTAAAAACAATTGAATAACTGTTAGCGATAGACTCCTATAGTGCTATATCATTGTACTCGTCGTTGAAAGACGATGCTGAATATCTAAAAATATACAGGGTGTTCTATTTGAAATAATGAAGTTAGTGTCTACTTCCGGTATAACCGGAAGATGTGGAATCTTAAAAATATTTTCAATCAATTTTTTATATCCTAAAAACCCTATTTTACAAATTTTCATTTATGTACTATAAGTTTTTCTCACGAAACGTGTAATCGACAGTCGTCGTGACATACTCTGTATATTAATTATACGTTTCATAATATTAAAGTCTTTATTTGTTTCCTTTGTAGTGTTTTCATTAAAAAAAACCTAGTATTAAGTGTGCAAACTTACTTAATTTAAACAAAAAAAGGTAAATGAGAATGAAAACGGTTTATATCCAAAATTAAAAAAGAAAGAAAACACACTAAGATTACTTTTTTTTACAATAATTTCATGATAGATCATTACGAATAAGTAAAACAATCTACAATTTCCAAAAAATATATACTAATATTGCGTTGTTCTTGACGAAAACGGTTTTTTGTCTTTCCTGTAAAACTATGTTTTTGGTTTTTATCCACTTTTCATTCTGAGGTATTGAATTGCTTGCCAGATTAAGTATCTCTTACAAAATTTAACTTTGAGTTTGACTTTATACTCGGATTTAACATCTTTAGGATCCGAACAATGATAAAACTGACATCTTGCCACTTCTGCAGGATTCTCAGGTTCATATGTTTCATCATCATTAATTAAAAGTTTTCGTCTCGCCTTGCCACACACGAATCGTGGCCAAGGTTTTACTTTAATCTCTTGATTTTTAACATATCATCGAACCAATTTGTTTTGTCCTTGCTCTGATGTGTAACTTCTTAATTTTTATAAGCGACGAAGCGGAAGACCCTGGAGAATATTCCTGGGTTATTCTGATACGTATTTTTGACTTTTTGGAGCACGTGATGCGTTGCTACAAAGTTTGGACGACCAGAAAGACGTTTATATTAGATGCTGGAACCATTTTCAAAACTTTTGATAATGTCAAACAATATTTTTAGGGACTTCTACGACTGAAAATTGTTCATACGTTATTTTCTTGCACTTGTTTGTCCGATGAAGGTAAAATTTGACAATTCAGCAGGTGCTTTTTCAGTAAGTCTTAGTTTAAGCAGTAAATTTCATAGCGCAAGTAGTGATAATATTTTGAAAGCCAACAAGTTACTGTAATAAATGACGTATATTTTCTTTGCTTCAAATTGCTTTCTGTTTCGACAAATGGCTACCAAAGATAGTCGGGTTACTTATTGTGCATCCCTTATAACACGTGAGAAGGCTGGTATTGCAAAAATCACAGGATCGACGAAGACTTTTGGGACATTGTTCAAGGCAATTGCCAATACGTCTATGGGTGTTTTTATACAAGTTATTATGTTGTTTTGAAGATTAAGCGATGTTTCAGTACCGATAATTATTTGTACAGTGGTGATGTGTTTTGGTGGCCAAGTAAATTCTGTTACTGTTTACGAAGAAAACAACGACACGTATAATTGATATGCAGAAAAAACCTGCCAAAAAACGAACGAAATACCAGAGAATTCTGTTAGAGAAGGGTTACTTTTCAAGCTGAAATTGAGAAATAAATAATATTTTATGCTCTTCGAAAATACAAACCGTGAGAGATGCATTTTTTTGAAAAAATGCTCGCATATAGATTGCTGTTTTAAAGTTAAGGAAGCGATATGTAGAACAGTTTTCATATCCAGAAATAATAAAAAAGAGTTTACTCTCAACTAAGCGCTCATATGCTGGTACGTGAGCTGAAAGATCAAAAACACGTCGAACGTGATGTATGTGCATAAACATATTTAAGGTTCGGCGTTTTCCTCTGGAAGAATGGTAAGTAATACCGGGAGTTTCTAATATGTCCGTATTTAACCGTTCCCCGGACATAACCCGGAATACATTAAATATAGTTACAAAATAAATTACGAATTATTCGATGTGTCCCGTTTTTGGGCTCTATACAGGACTTAACATGACAAAAACCTGTAATCTAATTCTAACACATTCCTCGCTAACAAATCGAGCGAATAACCTTTTATTATATTAAAATCTTCGAATCATAAATCCACTTTAGCGTTTTCCCGTCTCGGCAGTTCGCGTAAAGTCTAATGATGGTAATCTAAGGGGCTCTTCCGTGCATATTCCTCGACCGGTTGAATGACGAGATGTCGATACAGCCTTGTACTATCTGGGCTGTAATGATCCTGTATCATGCTTTGCTTCCGGATTTCCGGCATCTTCGCGACTTGCGAGGCACAAAATTCGATTAGAGCTCATTTCCAAGAGTGCTTTGCTTATAAGTTTTATTCAATAGAGTTAATTTTGGCACTTGAATTGACAAATCAAGCAAATAAGCGGCTGTATCCTTCATAATCTGATGACACGATACACTCAAGTGTCTGCCTTTGAAGTAACGCCCTGATGTTTTCTTCGAGGCGTCTTAATACTTGTTATTTATCACGGTTCTAAAACCCTTTGACATTTATAAGTAGTGAAAGGGCAGACTGAAAATTGGATATTAGATATGCCCTAATTAGTGCACGCGCTACAGGTCGCTAGGTACGAATATAGGAGTCCTTTGCTTTTGAAGTTGATCGTTCTAGTGTAAACTGTAACGTGTTGCCTTCGTCTCGGCTCCATTATCCCTCCAACAACGGTTATCTTTTACGATTCCAAAACATAGCATTTTAAAGAAAAGTTCTTTGGTATTGCGGATCTTACTCTTTGACGATGGTTAGAAATGCCTAAGTCGTACAGATTGACTCTTCATTTTCAATTTATATAGAAATAAACGACTACTGTGACCTGTAAGTATTTTTATCGCTGGGATTTTGGAGATATGGTTGACTGTTTTTTTTTTAATGCAAATAGTAAAAAGGTTTCTAAATGCGTAGTGTTAGCGGGACTTAGGAATATTACGACGAATCGATTTTGAATGGCGTAGGTTAGTTAACCATAACCTTGTGTCCTCACTTTTGGGTAAATTGGAAATAAAATGTTTTCTTGCGTACGACTAAATGGATTTCCTCCAATTATACATTTATATATTCTACTTAATGGAATAATAATTTTCAAAAATTTCAGAAACATTTTAGATTTTTTTTGCCAGAAACGTTTTCAGTCTGATATTGTGCGCATATACACGCTATATATGTATATGTATACTCATAACAAACGAATATGTTTTGTAAAATGTTAGCATTCGCTTGTATATTCATTAAATATTGATCACAAAGTTTGGGGAGCGAAATTTCCACAGCAGCGAATTGTCCGGGGGTGAAATGTCCGTGAACCACGTATAGATTTTCTATATTTAGTGCTTATCCGTCATATGCGTTCGTATATCATAAAATCGTTTTTAGGTGTTAATTAAATTAAATATAAAATCCCTGCAGTTAAATATTGTCTTGGGTTTTTCAGCAAGTCCTTCTGTAATTTTCTGTCTTGGTATATCTTGCGATCAAGTAAATTCTATAGCACTTGAAGGCATGTGTTTAATCGCTCTAAGTATATAGTTTATTTTACGAATTTTATTATTACTTCATCCTCCTCTATTAGTTCTATTTCTTGCATATCATTTATTTCTTCTGATTTTACTTCTTCCTCCGTTTTATTTGTTTCAGACTCTGCCAGTTCTTCAAGATGTTGTTTCCATCTGTAATTATGTTCCCTTCTTTATCCTTTATATTTATCATATTATATCTTCTTTCTCACTTCCTTCCGTTTTTCTTTATATCTGTTGTAGTATGCGCTTTTTGTACGTCGGTTCCACTTGTGTCTTTTTTGTATATAACAAACATTTGTTTTCTATATTGAATTCTGTAAGTTTCATTTTTGAACTGCGAAAAATAAATCCTTATTTTTAGTTCTATATTCCAGCGCTCTGTGTTCTTCATATCTGTATCTATTAGTTTCGCTGTTTCACAGTTTTTTTGCTACATCTAAGAAGTATTTATGGTTTTTAAAAATTCTCCATTTCTCTTTTATTCCGTTTATCTCTTTGTTCATTAAATTTTCTATTTATTAGCTCTTGGTATTCCTTTGGATATTTTATTTCTTTAAGTTTATAGCTCTTCTTTTGTCTAGTTTTTCGTGCCTATGACTTATTAAGCCCATCTTTACTAGATAGTGATCACTTCCGATTTCCTCTTGTCTTGTTACTTTCAGATCTTTACATGTTTCCATTTTTGTTTGCTTACCAGGAGATAATCTATTATGTTCTACTCTTGTAAATTTGTGTATGTCCTCGTGTTTGAACTTTGTATTGACTATCACTAAGTCGTTCTCTATGCTTATTTTTATTATTCTCCCCATTATTATTTTTAACTTCTTCTCTTTCTTTTCCCATACCTTTTTCTATTCCTTGGTTTTTATTTCCCACTCGTCCATTTACAGCCTTCATGATTAACATCAATTTTCCAAAGAACCAAAGAATTTGTCTTTTTCTTCTTTCCGTGCATTCTCGTTCTCTCCATATGCAATAGTCCATGTTTCTTCTTCTAACAATTGCATTTCTACATTCAACATTCTTCATTTGTATATTTTCCTATTATTATGTATAATGTCTTTTAACCTATTTGATGATATTATTAATTCCTCTCCTTCTTTCGCTTTTTATTTTTCATTAATTCCAGACTAAAATATGTATTCAACAACCCTTATGTATTCTAATCAAGGTCCCGAGTTGCGGTAGCTAGGTACCCCCCCCCCCCCGGCCAGTACGATTAGGAGGGTTAAGCTTCGTTGTCTCCAGTCAGTACTGGAATGGGTGGTCCGATTGCTCCGTTAACGCAGGATATCTCTCCCACGAGGACCGGTCACTATGGGAGAGTAGACCAAAAACCGCTCACTGAGGGAGATCTATGTCCAGTAGTGGACGCTGGAGGCTGATTGATGATGATTCTAATCATACCTGTTTGTTTCCGTAATTCCTAAGAATTCTATATTATGATTTATCATTTCATTATTTCTTTCTCTTTTGCTTTTATACTACGCACATTCCATGTACCCACTCTCATGATTTCATGTTTTTTTCTACCTTTTTCCTCACTTCTGCTTGTCCTTTTCCTCGGATCATTCCTTGTTGTTTTTCTTTTATTTGTTATCTCCTTATTCATAATCCTTTCTCGTTGTCTTGTCCATTATCCATGTTCGGTCCTTCTTGGTGTTTCTCATTAGTTTTTTGCTTCTTTATTTCTCTTGTCCTGTATAAATATAACCGTTCTTTCCACTGACTATCACCTGCTTACCTTCATTTCTTTCTTACATTGCTCTTCTCCATATTTTGTGATGTATTTCTCTTTCTTTCTTTGCCATATCCGATTTCTAACATCGGCTTTATGCTTTAGTTATTATTATTATAATTATTTAGTTATTATTGTTCTAATTCAGGTTTGTAACTAGGAGACAAGTAAAAAAACAATGTTGTTATAATTTTGACGTATTATGATGTGTTTAATAAAAACTAGTAAAACATACCGCAAAAAGATGTTATATGGTAGCAGCGGTTACCGGAAACTAATAGAAAACGAATTTGTGAGAAGACGCCTAGAAGAAAAGGACGGAAAAGAAAGTGAGATTAGGAAAACAAAATAACACGTAAAAACTTCGTCCCCCTTAAATAATGGCATTCAAATCATAAGCAATAACCCGGCAGAAGAATGGGGAAAATGGGGACAGTCTTACGAAATCTTTTCGGAAGTTGTAGAGCTTGGGCCAAACACGATTCTATGTATATTTTGTGCTCTTCAATGCGCCTCAGATTTTTCCTATATTTTAGTATGTTTGCTTGTTTCCCATGTTATCTATTTCCATGACGAAGATTTTTTCTCCACATTATTTATTTCGGTGTTTATTTCTAACTTACTCGTTATGAAATCTTGCAATTGCTATCTCAATAACTTATCAGCTTATCACCTTTTGTATCATTGGGAAAACCCTTAAGTAATCACTATTTTTCTTCTTTTTATCTCTTTCTAGCTGTTCTATTTGTGTTTGTTACTTCTAATTCCTTTTTATATGCGCCGCCATTGGCTATCGTATTTTTTAAAACTTAGATACCTTATTTACATTCTTACAGTCTCGCTATTGAATACGCGCTTATCTTACGTTTTAGTTTTAGTTTATATTTAATATTATTTCTTCAAAATAATATGTTATTATTATTATTAATCGCGTTTTATTAATTTGTATTACTTATTTCACCAAATCTCAAAATATCTTTTGATTTCTGCAGCTTGTGATACATGATATACCTCGAATTCGCGAGGTTGTTATCGCCGCACACTCACTTCATGTCCGTTTACTTTGAATCTTAAAACTTCCAGTTTTGATTTTTCGAATATTAGGTATATCTTAGGATCTATAAATTCCAGCTAGCTCACCTTAATCACAAACACTTGAAGACATGTGTTTATTCGCTCCAGGTATATAGTTTATTTTACGAATTATCAAGACGGATATTAAGCATATCCCCACCTACTTGAATCTGAAATTTATTTGATCACACCGCACAATAAGAGGCACTCCTTGAAAAATAAAGCAGTTCTATTTTCAGTGGTTTTCATTTGCTTCTTGTAAAAGTTTTAAAACGCTTTTCGTCGATCATACATGACGATTCTTTAGGGTTTATGATACTCAATAAATTGCAGTATCCGCCTTAAAACAAGCTCTATTCTTGCCAAGTTCGAGGAGTTTCTCAAAAGTATGCTAATGTCTTTAGAGGTTCGCCTATCATTTTACCTTGCCAGAGCTATTGGTGTTTTGCCAAACTTTACTAAAAACGATACGAACAGCGAAACGTTTTAAGCAGTGGCACTCTTGATAGTGTAGTAAGCATCCGCAAAGTGCAAACTATCGTAGGATCAAAAAAGATCGAAATCGGGTGTGGTTCTGAAAATAAAACATTAAGGGCCGGTTGCACAAAGCTTTTGTTAAATTAAATTAACGAATGATCAAAGTTGGTGCATAATTTTTTGTTTACTAATCCGTTATTCGCCATATGAATGCAAATTTTGATTCGATTTTGTTCACTTTGACGAATGATTAATTTGACGAAGCTGT
The DNA here is from genome assembly GCA_963082815.1 of Melanotus villosus. Taxonomy (NCBI): domain Eukaryota; kingdom Metazoa; phylum Arthropoda; class Insecta; order Coleoptera; family Elateridae; genus Melanotus; species Melanotus villosus. The sequence continues at coordinate 13,614,350 of OY720421.1, forward strand.
TACATGTTTGTGCAATCCGCCCTAAGCTTTTTATTAAGGCTCGCATATTCAGTAAGTATCTAGTATTGACGTATGTCGAAAACGTCAATTACTTGCAGTTCACTGCTGGATGTAGGGCTTCTTCCTTTCCTTCCATTTGGTCCTATTTGCAGCCATTGTCATCTATTGTACTCCTGCAACTTTCCTTATACCATCTCGCCATCGGGTGATTGGTCTTCCTACATTCCTCTTTGTGTTACGGGGTCTCCATTCTAATATTCTTCTTGTTAGGGCTAGGTGTCCTGCCCATCGCCATTTCAGTTGTGCAATTTATTGTATAACATCTATTAACTTTGTCTGCTGCCGTGTCCATGTATTTGTTTTTCAATCACTTAGCACTTAGCCTGATGCCTAATATACGTTTTTCGTATGCTCTTTGTGTGCGTGCTAGCTTCTGGGCGTTTTTCTTTATCAAGCTCCACGTTTTTGCTTCATAGGTCATTGGGAGCACATATTGGTTGTATACTTTAGCTTATGATGTAGTTGGGATATCGGAATTTCCGAATGGACTCCAGGCTAATCTTATTTTTCTTGTTATTTCTTTGCTCATGTTATCTTTTTCTGTTGTGATCTTTTAGCCTAGGTATATGTAGTAATCCACTATTTCTAGTGTTTTACCTTCTAATGTTATGTGGATGTCTTCGTGTGTGTTTCTCATTATTTTTATTTTTGACATATTTATTTTAAGTCCTATTTCTTTCGGTCGTTCAGTTCTGTAATCATGTCTTGTAATTCTTGCGAATCTTTGCTTATTGTTATTATCCGCGAATCTTAAGTGGTTTAGGTACAGTCCATCTATTTTTATCCCTTCTCTTCCCAATCCATTAAGCCGAAAATGCTTTCTAATGTTGTAATGTTTAGGGGAAATAGTGTCTCCTTGCCGCCTTCTCTCTTTATGGGGATTTGGTGTGTGTCACTGTATGTTTAAACTTACATTTTTGCGTTTGAGTAAATGTTTTTAATTAAATTGATATATCTACTACCAATTCTACAGTTAACCAATGCGCTTATGACAGCCCATATTTCGCCTTCTCGTAGTCAATGAAGGCCATATACAGTTTAAAGACTTTTTTCATCAGAGTTCTCACAGTTTGTATATGATCTCATGTATTATATCTATATCCTGACCTAAACCCGGCTTGTTCACATGGTTGGTATTGATCTAATTTGTTCGTCAGTCTGTTTATTATGTACTTACTTACTTAATCCTAAGCCTTTCTATCTTACAGTGTACGGCTATTGAGTTGAGTTGAGTTGTCCACTTTGGTTGGTAATTTCCTACATATTTTCGTGCATTTCTTTTGATATTGTGTTGTTCTTAGTACTTCAACCCATTTCTTAATGTTTTGCTGTCTATTTTTGTGCTTTTATTAGTGCGATATCTACAATCATTTAGCATAATCATAGCCATTTTCGTTTTCTGTAGGTCTCCTTCTATTTTGTCTTTTAGTTACGCCATTTTCCTTATTCTTCCAGATATATGTTTCCCTTCCGACGCTGATTTCGGTATCCTATTTTCGTTTTGTTTCCTTTTCTGATTTCCTCTTTTGCTATTTTCCTGATTCTGCTTGTATACAGGGTGGCCCACTGAAAACAGTAAACGCAAGTTTTGGCCACTTAACATCAATTTTGCGAAAAACGCTCGAACACGTCAATTTTAGTATCAAGGGGGACATCTGAATTGATTAGTATTATTTACACAACTTCAACCCTAAGATGAGGGTGAATTGCAATGTATTACTCGTTAATCAACGACATTTACTGACAGTTCAGCGAGCTTAATCTGAAAAAAATGTGACGTTAGAGCAGCGAATCTACCTGGTGAAATGTTATGGTAATAGGAGAAGTCTCGTATAAATATGCAATACTGTTTACAAACAGAAAAGTAATAAACGTTTTATCGAAATGACATTTGCCTTTTGTCTAACGTCGACAATTACAGGTAACACGATACTGATGTAACATTCGGACTTAGTCATATTTAAAATCAACAACTCGACATCATTTCAAGTTTTTGATCTTATCTTAAGTGATTACTGGATTTTTATTTCACTATAAGGGGTTTCGATACAAGCACAATTTTTTATAAAGAATAAATTTTTCTCTAGGTGGGCCTGGCGTAATCCAGGATTGATCCACGAGGATCTGCTCCATGTCAATTGATGATGATGATGATGATGATGATGATGATGATGATGATAGGAAACCTCATCACTTTACACACTGTACATATATTTTTGAACCTTTTAGTTTAGCTTTGTTTTTCGTTATTTCCTGTTTTGTATCCTGTTTTCATCTTTACTCTATTTATTGTTTTCCCCCTTTGTTGGTTATAGTTATTCCTTTTTTGATCTCTGTCTCAATGAAAAATTGCAAAGCTGCTTCCTCTTTTTGCTGGTTATCTAATTTTATTCCTTTAATAACCACATTTAATCCCTCTTTTTCTCTCTTGTCATTGTTTGAAAACATACTTTTAATGTTTTAATATCCGTCAATTCTCACATCTGTGTCTCTTCTTCCGTTTTCCTGTTTTGTTTTGTGCTATTTCCTTCGTTCTTTTGCTCCGTAATACTACCCTCTTTCTCCTTCTCGTTTTGTGCTTTCGTGTCCATCCGTTTTTGTTGTGTTGGTGGTGATCTAATATTGTTCTCTTACTTGCTTTAAACGTTTTTAAATCTCTCTTCTCTGCTGTTTAACTCTCTCGCCCTTTTATTCTTATTAAAATTTACCATACCTGCCCTGCACCCCCCGCTTACCGTTTTGTAAACTTTGTTTTCTCATTGTCTGGTCCGGAAGCTTTATTTCGTTTCATCTTTTTCAATGCGCTGTACTTACTTCCGGAATGTCTTCTGATCATATATTCTGAATTTACCTTTTACCTTCCTCCTGCTGAATCTCTCTCTTCGGTGTAGTAGTTTGTTATTTCTTTCAGAATTTCAACCCTGTTTGTTATGATTTTTCCCTTCTTTATTTTGTATTTTTATTATTTCTTTCTTTCCCATGTTTAATTGTTTCGTTATAGTTTTTGGTCCTTTATTTGCTTCAATTGTTTTTAGTAGATATTATTTGTTTGTTATATCTTCTGTTAGCTTTTCGTAATAGTTTGTTCAATTTCACCAGTTACCCGTTTTGACATTATAATCCTTTGCTTTTTTAAGAGTGCTTTTGTTGTATGTATTACTGATTTTTTTTAGATGTATTTTTGTTTTCTATTGCCGCTTGTAACAATGTTGTCAGACTTTCAAGCATGATCATTTAGGTTTCTCTTCTGTCTAAAGCTGTTTTTGATTTCTCTTTCTATTTCTTTTTGATATTTAACTTTGCTCAGGTTTAAAAAGCATTTATTGTTGAATCATAGCACGCGTCGTGAAAATGGCGTCTTAATAACGTTTATGGTAATTTCAGTTACGTAACAAATACGCCATTTTAAAAGGCTTGATTTCCATCTTTTTTGATCATACGGTATTTCACAATACATTGCAAGATTTGGATGAAATGAACATATTGGGAACCTTATCTGAAAGCCGATAGGCTAAAATCCTTCGATATTCGATTATAATAAACTTCCCTTCTTTAATTCGTTATTTTAATAAATCATGGGTTTAGATTAAACTGTGCATTGGTTAGGTTAAACCGGGTTAAGTACACCCATTTATTTCACCTGTTCGGATTGTTAACTGATGATGCAGGATTTACTGGGCCCATGCTAATGTTTCAGAGGTCCCTGCGTGCGTGGAAGTTAATCCCATTAAAAGGAAATTAAAACTCATATTTTATTGAAAATATCCGACCAGATTTTGTGTTTATAACTTTAAAAAAAATCCAGCAGATGTGAAAATCAATTACTGTTACCAAAAGAACAAGGCCAAAACTCAACTTTTAATGATTTGACGGAGCCTTCAAGTTACCCTAATTATGGGACATGATTGCCGGTATTAACCAATAACCAACCAACGCATTAAGATTAGTGAATAAAATGTAGCGGATAGAGCGGGTTGAGTGACTAGAATTTCCACACGTTTGGGGTTTTAAAATGGCCGCCTACTTTTATATTTAGCAGGAAATCATTAATTCAGAAGAAGGGTATTTACCTGTAACAGAGAGTGATGTTTATGAAAACGAAGGGCACGAAATGAATTTTGGGACCTTGTTTGATGACAGTATCGAAAAAACGTAGAAGAGAGAAAAACACGAGTTGAATTAATATCAGCTTTCGTTCGTAAAACGTAAAGCTTTTCTTTTGCATTTAGACAATTTTAGACATTTGAATTTTCTTTAATGATATTAAAAAAATAATAAATCCGACTGGGGTTAATATTAACAACGAGATTAGAATATGCATAAAAGAGAAACGTTGAAACGGGAGTATTCAACACGTGACATATTATGCCTCGAAAAACTGGCACATGAACACTAATTGGGATAACACAACGAGCGAGCTAAACAAGAGTGAAAAATGTCATTTGTTAATCCAGTCTGGTAACGTGAAAATTAAATAAGCGTAACAACTTGGAGATGCAGTTGTAGCTTTGTAAAAATCGTGCGAGATTAACAATGTAATTCATTTATCTTCGAAAAAAGCCACTTTATATTTTTATTTTATGGTGATTGCTTTAAAATTGAATACGAAAAAAGTTAGCTATTTCTGTTTGATTTATCAGGCAAAACAACCAGAATGGCGTAGAGTTTCAAGTAATCAATGCACTCTGCTGATCGTTTATAGAAAATTGTGCCATCCTTCCTGGAGGTAATTTTAATAACCTTGTTGTGTTTGTTTAGTACGTTCTTGCGAAGTAAACGGGGCCGAAAAATTCCCATCATGTGTACTTTAGATAAAAAGGTGATTAACGTGCGTTGATAATTCTACCTATAGAAAAAAAAATCGTATAACAACCTTGGCCCTTTTTATTGCTTTCCAATTCCGCTTTCCTTCAAATATATTACCAGATATAAAAGCTTTTTGGTTATTGTGAAAAAACAACCGAATTTAAATTTATAAATTAGGTTAAAATAACTAAATAAAACTAACAGTACAACACGTAAAAAGTTCAAAGCCTTCTAAAATTCTCCTGAAAGTTCAAATGGTTAACACGTGAAATAGGAAAGTGGATCGTTTTCCTGGGAAAAGCTAGGCTTAATATGGTACGGTAGAACAGAGAACAAACAGGAGTTGGTGGGTAATTGCTGTATTAAAACATTTTATCCTCTCAACGAAACAGTGCATTATTATCTCTACGGGTTTTCACTGGTTTCCGGAGGCAATTTTATCAGAATTTTTCCCTCGATAAAGTGAACCTCTTGTTTGAGTTGCAGGAAACTAAAGGAACCGCTTCGAATACGGAGTTTTGGGGTTTTTCGTTGTTATTTTTAAATTACGTTAAAGTTTTTAGTGTCTTCCCGTGTAAAAAGAAGAGGTTTGAGGCAATTTTAATTCTTATAAGTAATTTTAACTCGTTCCGTAGATTACCAATAAAATTTACATTTCAACCGCTCCGTAACATTTTAATAATATTAATGCAGGCAGACCTACAGCTTTTATTTTACTCGGATTAAATTTTACAAAAAACTCCAAAGTAATATAATTTGCATGCCGCGTGCCATTTTAATAAAACTTCGCAGTGCTAGGTTTGGGTCAACGGTCGACTGATGCTCATTTAGATCGGTTTTACGAAGGAATGCAGCAACTACCCCATTAGCACAGCACTAAATGAAAGACCTAAGTGCGCTATACATTTACATTAAATATGAGTTTTTGTGGCTTTGTGAAATATGCTATGCACTTTGTAATATACTGACTGGTCGGGGGCAAAAGCAATATATGCACAGAGAGTAAATGGCCCTTCAATAAAAAGAGTAATTTTACTGGTTAGTTTATTTTTATGTACTAACTAAGGAGTTCTGAAAGTACTTCGGTGCAACTGAAAAACAACTTGAAAAACCCTGACGCTTATAGCAATTCTCTATTGATAAATAGATTGCAAAAATTGATTGTTTTAGTAAAATTACGTAGAAAACGATTCCGAAATTTCAGTAAATAATACTGAAATAAAACTAGATGAGCCTGAATTATTCTTCTAATGCAAAACCGATTAAATGTTAATTTTTTAAAAATAAGAATCGCACAATAAAAAATTCAAAGGAATAAATAACCCATGTGTTAGTGTGACTAGGAAATTCAATCGTATGTGAATTTGTTAGAACACAATGAATACAACAGGCCGTGTGTTACTTGCAATTTATTTACTCCACTTGTTAGAAGTCAGCTCATTATTTGTTTGAAAAAGGTCGAGACAAATGCTTCGTGTCCTCTTTCTTGTCTTTTGTGATGGAAGATATGGCAACCTCTATCCTTACCCTTATTTTTAAAAATAAAAAAGGAATTGGATTTCTTTGGCCTTCATGTAGGACAATTTATAAAAATGCAATCGGGAAATTGGAAAACTAAAGCCTATTTTCTTTCTAACGAGGAAGACCAAATCATCATAAGAAAACTTGACAATCAAGTAGTAGTATATTTTTTTTATAAAACTTGAGGGAATTTCCACCCGAAGACAACAAGGATATTTCGAAACAAAGGGTAGAATCATTATTATTTTAAGTAAGTACTAGTGAACGACCGAGGAAAATCCTTTTAAATCTTTGAATATCCTAAAGTGAACAGCTTATCAATGTCTCCAAGGAAACTTGGAAACTAAGACTTAATTTTCGCGCAAGAACAGTAATACAATTTCGTTGCCCTGCAAGCTTTGTTGCTTTGCATCGACCACAAGCAGAGATCCATCAATAATATACTAAAGAGCGGTACAAAATACAAATTTACCCTTAATCTATTGCACGCACGCGAATAATAATGTTTATACAGGCGGCGCACTTCCCAATTCACAACCCTTCATTTTACCTAACTCGGAATTAAATTATATAGGCTTTGAATAACTCCGAGGAAGAGGAATTTACTCGATGTAATGAAGGTGAGAGTCTCCGAAATTTTGCTGCAATTGCCGAGCAAAATATATGGCTACAAATTTTCAGAGCGGGTGTGAGATAACTTTATTGTGGTTTCGAGAACGTTCTTTAAATTATATAATCATTTTTAGAGGGGAAATGTGTTAGATAAAAAAGTCGTCTAGAGATATGCACCGTAAGTCCGGTAATGAGTCGAGAAGGTTCTTTTTCATAATTTTTTGTATGTTTTCCGAACGGTGATCAATGTTTAGTTTGTGAAAACCGTGCTTGTTTTTTCTTAAATAGAAGCCCAAGTACAAAAACTGATAGATTCGTTAATAAAAGTAAAGTTCGACTGTAAATCTGCATCACAGCGAGTAAGCTTGTATAAACATCGACCAGGGACTTTAATTAACTCGGGTGTAATTTAACTTCACTGAGGAGGGCGTGCATGTGTTAAGGTCCATTAAATGTCAAAACTAACCCTTAGTTACTCTTGCACAGAGCTTGCTCTTCGAGGTTGATAAAGTTACTAGATTTAGATATACGTGTTGTTTGTACGTATATTGAATGTCCTTGTCGATAGATAGTTTCGTTCGTTTGGTTGATTGTCAAAGATCTGTATGTATACCACTGGTTGGATACGCGAATTTGCGACAATCTTGTATAATTCGATTGCCTGCGTGATCAAGCGCTTATCAGTACGTGTGTGTTCGATTGTTCAATTGATTCTCTCGCAAATTAGGTTTGTTAGGATTCTGTACTGCCGCGAAACAATCAATTACTTTCAAATCTAAAACTGAAGTCTTTTGTGTTTGTTTACCGTTCGTAAGGTTGTTTTCCATTCAGATAGTCACATAAAATAACTAATTAGGAGTATTTAGAAATCTAACATCTTAGCCACCCATGGTAGAACTAAAATTGGTCCAAATTTTTCACATTTAGGAGCAGCCAAAAACACAGTCACTATGTAGATAGTTTGTTAAATCGAAAGGGAAAATTCTGTAATGTAATAGTTTTTGAAATAGTTGACAATGAAACAATGAAATGAAAATCATATTTGTACTCAAGTTTTTATCTTATATTATATTGAAGCAATATTGTTTGAAATATGTGATAGTAAACTAGAACAAGCAAATGTATCAACGTAGTTTTGAAATACATTTACTGCGACAATACAAAATCAGATATGGTTCTAATATGACAACTATTTGGACAGACTGATAAACCATCTTTTTGTTAGTTTATATTAAAAACAGTGGCATGTTTTGTAACATTAATGGATCCAGGTACATTTAGTATATGAAACTTTGTATGTAATGCTTATAGTTTCATTTTTTGGTAACGACCTAATCGAAGATTTTTAAATAAAAGGTCCACACGTAAACTTGTAATTATTTAAGTTTAACAAAACAACTTTGTGGCGCATAGGGGGCGTTTGTAATCATTTCTGGCAATTTCAGCGTTTATAGTAATAACTGCCCTTAATTAATGCCCTGTTTGTAATTACAAAATGTCCGAGTTAAAACATTTCAACTCCCAAACACCTGGAGCTGAAATCTGCGTGTACGTGTGAAACTTCCGAGTGAAATTAGATATAATACGTTAGGTTTAATTCTGATCGATTACTTTTGTTATAGGCCCTTCAAGATGGAGGACTGGCAAGTAGCGCGGTGTCCCATTTTGAACCTCAGGTGGCGCTTCTTTGTGATACCGGAGTTCACGGGCAAGAAGCTTACCACCCCCAATACATGACGGAACAAGGACGGTGGCAGACTGATTTATCTTCGAAAGCCACCTGCATTAAAGATAAAATGGATATCTTAGATTATTGTAAGAAGGTAAGTGTTTTTAATGTTTTTAACGTGTTGGCTATACTAACTGCCTGTAGAATGATAGACATTCGAGGGTTGCAAAGTTAAAGTTCAAAAGAATTTATAACGATAAAGCATCGGCATGAAATATCGATTTGGGTTTTTCCACTTTTCTCCCCTCGACATTTTGCCATTTCACAATTTATTCGTTCAACCCATTAAATATGCTTATTTCTGAGCCTACTTGATAAAACGAAATCGTTCAATGTTAAGGCATTGAGAAATTCGCTGTTCCTTCAATTTAAACATGTATTTACTGTATTAATGTTTATCGAACTAGATAACAATCTAACATAATTAGAATCGATTTGAAGATGGCCATATTTATTGGGCCGCATTGTATAATCATTGCTTTTGTCTGCGTCCAGACAAATTTGTTTCAAATAACAATAATGACCAACAATAATCCTTAAAACTAAAGCCTTTCAAAATTTTGTTGATTAACATTTTAATCAAAAAAACGATAAAGGCACTAGTAAAACTAATTAATAATATTGTGAAGTTACCAGTACCAGTGATACTTGTTGTGTCAAAAATTCAATAAACCTAGCCAATAATAATAAATGATTCAACGCTATGCCGAATCCCAGTAGCTTTACCTAACGACGTTGGGGCTTACCTGTACCTAATTATTTATTTGTCAATTTAATTATTACTTATTACAATACTTCATTTGAGGCGAAAGGAAGAAATAAAAAGAATTTCTAAACCTGTAAGAAGAAAATTTTCGTTATTCTCTTGTAAGTTCTAGTTTTCATTACATGAAACGCAAAGTATTTTTATTATAGTTCGTTCCTACCTTAGAAGGAAGTACAGGCTTTTATGGGATATGTTTGTTTGTGGCGGTCGCAATTTTGTACGTGGCAACACTGTCCTCCATTTACTTCTTTCTAATCTATAGTAATTCACCTTTATTGGATCATCTTATGCCCCATCTTCCTTTAAACCCGACTAGAAACCCAATAATCTTCCAAAAACTGAATCGACACACCCGCACAGCATAATTTATCATCAGCTTTTGAAAATAAATGTTTTTTAAACTCAGAAGAGTTAAAAGCGAGACCACTGCAGTGGGCTGTTAATCAAAAGAACGCAACTACTTCGTCAGTTTTTGCTGAATACGGCGGTTTTTATTTAATTTAGGAAACAATGCAAATACTCCGAACTCGCCAAAAACGAACCAACGATTGAAAGAAAACTTAATCTGTTAGTTAAGGAAGAAGGGCAACTGAAGCTTGCACAAATGATTATTATCTATGTTAAACCCTCATTAAAAAAATGAGCCAAACCCTTACATCTGAAGCGGGTTTAAAAAAAATATCAGTGTTACAAAAAGAGCAAAGGCCAGAATTCAAATGATTACAAGGAATTCCATGGACAACAGGAAATACTATGAAACATGCAGAAAGGAGGCAAAGAACCTATGCAAGAAAAACAAAAGGAGGTATTTGGAGAAAAATGGAAAATTTGGAGAGCAAGTATGTGGCAAAACAGACAAGAGAAGTAAAAGTTCTTAGACAGAGATACAAGAACAAAACGTTATTTTAAACGTTTGTTTAAATAGATGGGCCGAGCCGATATGAAGATAAAAACTAAGATTTATAGGAACAAATAAATATGCAACAAGAGTTTGCAGGAGAGAAGAGTGAAGCGCTAAGTGTCGAAGAAATAAAAAATATAGTTAAGACATTTAAGAACAACAAGACCCGAGAGGAAAGCGGTATAAGCGCGGAAATGTTAAAAGTAGAAGGTGAGACGCTGGAAGTATGGGAAAAAGAAAAGATGCTAAACTCATGGAAAGAAGCCTTGATTCGCCCCTTACACGAAAATGGGAATTATAGCAATTTTGAAAATTATAGAGGTATAGTACTTTTAGATATGCTGTATAAAATAGTGGCAGTAGCACTAAAAAATAGGTTGAATGAGGTGACAGAATCAGAGATAGGAGGGTACCAGTGTAGGTTCAAGAAAAATCGATCAGTGATAGACCAAGTTTTCATATTAAAGCAAACCATGGATAACAACATAGATTAGAACCTGCCGGTTTATTGTGGTATTTTTAGACTTCAAACAGGCTACTATACTATCAAACGGGAAATGGTATATGGCTCGATGAGGGAACTAGACATAAAGAACAAGCTTATACGTCTAGTTAAGGTGATACTTTACGAAACAGAGTATAAGGTATGGGTGAATAGACATGTGTCAAAGTTTCCGGTAAGAAAAGGTTTAAGGCAAGGGGACCCATTATCTTCTACCTTATTTAACACCGTCTTATCAAGGTGCAGCATATGAGTTAGAAGAGATGGGTTACAGTAAAATTATTTTTGGTTTATTAGACAGCGGTAAGAGTTAGTGGGATGAAAACGAAAGGAATAATATATAGGCAGATTGTGCGAGTTATGGTCTATGTGGATGACATCATAATGTTGGCAAAGACAAAAAATAATTTGGTGGAAACGATCAAAAATATAAAAAGAGAGGCTAAAAGTAAAGGACTGAAAATAAACACAAAGAAGACTAAATATCTGATAGTGGAAGAAAGGCAAAATAGAAGTCAAGAAAGGAAAGCTGGAATGTATGACGAAAGACGGGGTGCAATACAATTTTGACAGAGTGGAAACATTCAATTATCTCGAAGTGACGTTAACAAGTACAAGTGAGGAGAGAACAGTTAAAGGCAACAAATATTTAGGATCACTGTTCAAATCAAAAAATGTCTCAAGAAACACAAAGATAAAAATTTACCATACAGTTATACGACTAATAGTTATGTACGGAGGTGAGCTATGGTAGTTAAATCAACGAGAGAAAGAAGCAGTGTAAATATGGGAAAGAAGAGGAAATATATTGAGGGAAGAAAGTAGAAGAGCAATATATGAGAAGGGCAAACGAAGAATTAAGAGAATTATATGGGAACACATGCACAACGAATTGAATTTGTTAAATAAATATTTACTGATAAAAGGTGAAAGGTGTCCGTCACCTCGTACAAGGAGAACATCTGTCAGTCCTGAAAACCTGAATTTATGCGAGGAGAAAATATTCAACATAAATGAGATTCCTTACATCTCATCCAGACTCTTTTAAGTTGCAGACTTTCAAACGAATTACCATGAGCCAGCAGGTTTGCAATTATAACATATAAGTGAATACCTTGAGATGTCTTCTGGCATCTGGTGTTCATCATGAGGTGAAAATTCATGGTAACAACGGTGAAAAAGCTCCAACAACCACCTGACGTACCCCCAACTGAAAATCACTGTTACCACTTACTGTCTATTATATAAAAAACGTCTTCTAACATACATTATTCTCTTCCTAAACTAATTTCAATGGAAATCTCGAAAGAAAACTTAAACTTTTCGCCATTTTTATAAAAGTATCAATTGATTTAACACCACAACAGAATCGATCAAGATACCGGAGCGAGTTAGACGGACTGGACCCAAGCGAGAGGACTATGTTGATATGCGATGAAATGATGATAAGTGTTTGCTGAATTTAAGCCGAAGCGAAGATTTACATCAGAATTTAAAATTAAGTTTTTTTGTGAAAATTGAGTAGCCTAGAATATTTTATACGTATAATAACATATTACTTAGTTGAATTTGTAAGCAGATCATTTAGCATCATCATCTTCGACTTTTTCCTTCATGATCGTGATCCTCCCGGTGTCAGGTCTTCCTTGTCTTCTGGACCAATGTAATATTTTCTTTGGCCATCTATCTTCACACATTCTTTCCACATGTCCATACCACTGTTGTGCTCCGTTTTATAGATTCTTTGTTATTGATGTTGTTATGTTCATTTCCTTTCATATTCTTTCGATTCGCCACTTATCTTTTCTTGTAATCTGTAAACGTCTTCTCATGTAGTCCAGTTCGGCGGTGCGAATTTTACTTCTATTATTTTCTGATAATGGCTACATTTCGCTTTCGTACATGCTTTCTACTATATGCTATTAAATATTTTCAATCAAGAGGCCCCGGGTTCAGATCCAACCATGGCCAGACCTCGGCCTGGAGCATGGTTGGCGTCCGAATCTGTGTAGGTTAAGTAGAAAGGTATAGTCATAGTAATCGACACCGATAATCTCTAATAAAAAAAAATATTGTCTCTTAGGTTTTTATTCCATATTATTCAGTATAGTGATCTGATAGCTACTTTTTCTATCTATTTTCCCCTTATCTTCTATAATAGTTCCTAGGCATTTAAAGTTTTTAGCCCTCCTTACCTGTGTTATACCGTTGTTCGTATCAGTTCCTTCTTTTCCTATACACATATAGGTACTCTGTTTTATCAAAGTTTATGTTTAATTCTAGTTTGTCAAATTCTGCCTGTAATTCTTGTATCAGGCGTATTATGCCTTCTTTATTTTCTGCAAAAATCGCCATATCATTAGCAAAAATGCTCATGTAGCTCTTAAAAGAACGTTATTTTTGAGGGCGGATTATTATTTCTCGTCCCAAAAAAGGTAGTTTTCCCAATTTTCATATCAATATTTTGAAAACTCGTGAAATTACAGCAAAAAATTAAAATTAAAATTTCGGTTTTGACACCCTGTATCTCCCTAAATATTAACTTTTGAACTAAGATAATTTTAGGTAAATCGTAATATTTTGTACTAGAGAACACATCCCTAAAATGGTGCCGTGCAATTTTGAAACACCCTGTATATTAAATAAGAGGGAGGGGTGATGGGTGCATCCTTGTTTTAACCTTTTGGAGACATTTACTTTTTGTGCCATCAATCTGCCTCATACAATTGTTTTACTACATTTATCCATTTTTCTTCAATTTTTAGCCGTCTCCTTGCCCACCATATTCTGCTTCTTGGGACATTAATTAACATATGCTTTCTTCAAGTCTACAAAAATTATATTTGTTTCAATATCCTTTTCTTTATTCTTTTCTGATATTTGTCTTACTGCCCTGAAGCCGTTTTGCATTTCATTTAGTGTTTTCATTTGTGTTTCTATTTTCGTTTTCACTACTCTTCCGAAAATTCAAGCCTCTATTTTAACATTTTTTATCGCCTTGAGAATGGACGATATACATATGTACCATGTTCCATTCTAACATTTCTAACAATATTTTCCTTGCATTTTCAATACTTGGGAATAGTTTCAAGAGGAGCATGTTGCTTGTTTCCACCGTATTTTATTAACTCGGCCTGGATTCCTCCTGGCCCACACGCTCTGTTGTTCTTAGTATTTTGTAATGCTTCTTTGACGTCATCCATATTTATATCCACTGGTGCGTTTTGTACGTTTTTTATTTGTTTTTGGTCTCTATATTACTGTCTTATTTTTTTGCAGAAGGAATTCGTAGTGATATTGCTATTACTTCGGTGACATTGTTGTTATTTGAGCATTATCTTTAACATTGCTTCTGACTTTTTGTATTACTTTCTAGGCTTCTCTTGATTTTTTCTGTCCTATGTTTGCACATATTTACACGTATTGTTTCAGTATTCATTTGTTTGATTTTTTTAAGTATTTGTCTCCGTTTTATAAGTACATACGTAATTATATATCATGTTCTAGTTACATGGTTTTTATTACTTAGCCAATGTCCATATGCTCTTTTTCTAGTTCTTCGCTTATATAAAACTTTCTTCTTGACTTCTTATTAGCTACTCCGTGTTTCAGTTGCTGAAATATGAATGGAATTGTTATACGTTCATATATTTCTGATAGTGTTCCTTCTATATGCATGTTTAATGTTGCAGCTAGTCTTTCTTGGTACATATTTCTGGTATTTTCTTGGAGTAATTCTATCATATGCTTTCGTTCTGTAATTTCTTGTAGGTTTTTTTCTTGTTTTCCAATAGTGGCTCGTGAATTTAGGAATGGGTGAAGGGGGTCGAGCTGCAGGGGCAGCTCCCAGGTTGTGTTTTTTCAAGGTTCAAGGCCATTCACTTTTTTACAACTTGAAATTTTGATGGAACCCGGGTTCGCTTGAGGTAAAACTAAAAATATATATTTTCGAATTATTCTTTAAAGGTGTATTAAGAGCAATTTTAAAGAAATTAGGGGTAATAATAAACATTAAAATCAAATCCACGTACCAAGAAACGTGAAAAAATAATCCACTACTCCAAGGAAGTCTACAAAGTATAAATAAACAAAAAAAATTGGTGCCTCACTAACTTATATAGTCACTTCAGAGTTTACTTATGAAATTATAAGTTTGTTATTTCTTGAATATAAGGTCTATTCTTCTGTCTTTCAAACACATACATAAAACACATACCGGATCGTTTCATGGGAGCATTGTATAAAAATTCGCGTGGTCTGCCCGTTAAAATGAACAGCAAACCAAAATATGCAACACCGAAACCAGAAGGCAGGTTGCGACTGACGCAGGCCTAGAATCTGTTTCATTTCTCCGTACAAATTCATTTGCAAGCATACGAAAATTGACGCAGTATTCCTGTATAAGCGAACCTGCTTCAGTTGAACACTTGTGGTCTGCAGTATGTACTGCGGAGCGGCATAACCTGCAGGGGCCTGCTGTACGATGTACTGCGCGCCGAGCATAAAATACATAAATTAGAGTTCTTTTCTATACTATCAACTGAAATAGAAAATGAAAAATACCGTGTTTTGAATAAAAAAGCGCTTCACCTGCTTCATCAAACGGGCCGCCGCTGTTGTTTTCCCAATAACTAAATAGTGATCCTATCCGCAGTTCGTCTTTCTCTATACCGTTATGTCTCTTACCATAATTTGTTTCAGTTATTTAATTACTGATTGTAGTCCTCTTGTTGGGTTCTCGCATGTGTATTTGTGTGCGCCTTTATGGTTAAAGAAAGTATTTCAATTTTATGTTTATATTCTCTACACATATGTTTATTAACCGTTTGCCATTGTAAATTCTCACATCGTCGCCATATTGTCCAGCAACATCGTCGTTTATTTCTTTCCCTATGCTGCAGTTCAGATCCCCTATGAGGGTGTTTTGAAAAGTCTTGCCTTCTTTGCGATAACTTTATCCTTATTATAATAAGTTATATATTTTCTATAAGCTTGGAATGTCCTCTACAAAGAGGTGTCATTACTTTTCTACGAAATCACCATCCCTGTCCACACGCGCACATCAACGCTGAACAAGTTTCTTCGTCCTTTTGGAGAAGAAATCAGGCGTTTGCTGCCGGCACCAGTGACGTACAGCTGTTTGCACCACTTCATAATTAGTGTAACGCTTCCCTTTCAGGTTTTCCTTCAGCTTTGGAGAAAGGAAAAATTGCAAGGAGCGAGATCTGGGCTGTAGGGGTGGTGCGGTAAAACGTGCTGTAATGCTTCCTGCGTTTGTCGACGAGCGTTGTCATGTTGAAGAATTGCTTCGATGCCAGGTCTAACTCCCTGCACTCGAGCTCGGAGTTTCTACAAAGTGTTCACATATTGGCTGGTGGAGTTGATAACGTCGCCTTGTGGACTATGCCGTACCAGTCCCAAAAGGCGACCACCAGCACTTTTTCTGTCGAAGCTAAGAATTTTTTCGGGTTAGTAGAGCCTCTATTTGCGTCAAAAATCTTGTCCTCTTATTCTTATTGTCAGCTTGTCAATTCGTCCATTAACTTCCCCCCATATAATATTTTTTCTCCATTTTCCTATAATCAAAATTGACACACCTGCTTGTGTTCTTTCGCTCTTGTCGGCATCACTTCATATATGATGGTGGTAGTAGTAGTAGATTCGTCTCTGTCAATACAGCTATATATATCTTCCTTCTATCTACTTATTTCTCTTATTATTTCTTGATAATTTTTTAGCAAGGCCTTATATGTTCCATGTGGCGATGTTTACATTCCATTTTTGAGTTTTCTTTGATTTTGGTTTTGCTGAAATTTATCATTAGCAGAATTGTCTCCCAGCCGTATGGGGCTCCTTCCATTGGAAGTGTGGATTTCATTTCCATCCTGGGATTGTCTTTTTAAGACTGATTTTTCACCCTACTGTATTTTGTTTTTACATGGGATGGGTAGTTAATCCAATCACCACAACCCTCCTTCTTTCTTATACATTCGATCATTTATAAAAAAAAAAAAAAAAAACTAGAACCCTAAAGCGTTAGCCAAAACATTTTAAATACAGTGTGTCCCACTTTAGGTGGTTTCATTTTATGTCAGATATTTCTGATGTCATTTAAAACATAAATCTACTGCTTTCAAAAATAAAAAGCAAAATAGGCAATTAATTTTGATCGTAACAGGTCTTATATATTATATACCTATAGCAAAATGTAGTTTACTCGAGAAGCATAAATTTTCTAACATATAGAAATAAATAACCTTTTAAATATTTTCCTTTAATTAAGCTTTACGTTTTAATTTAAAGTATTAGTGAGCAAACTCAAAGAAACGTTTTTGTTTAAACGTCAAACTCATGAAATGTTTGTTGGCAGAAGCTTTTTTGCCTTTAATTTAACTAAAAACTTTTATGATTTTACATTAAAACAAGATCAAAACAACAAGAGCAAACAGTTATAATACAGAATGTCGTTTTACGACCGAGTTGAAAGGTAAGCGTTGTTTTCTTTGTTGAAATTTGTTCTCATTTACGCATTCCCTTAATTCATCGGTTTCATCTTTTTGTTTATTCCTCGTTAAAATGTATTCGTTTCATTGCAAAAACATACGATGGTTCGGATTAATTAATTTTCAGTTCTTTTGCAAATCGCTTGGCTTGGCTTTCATAAAAATCAACAGTTGTAATTGTAAAATTAATACGTGTGTTTATCTAAAAAATGAGAACATAGGTAAACTTCGTGTGGTGTAATATTTTCCGAGCGTTTTTCATTTTTAAACGAGTTTTGTGTTAATGTGGGTAAAAGCAATTAAGGCAGCATAAATAGACAACTTTAGAACCATTTGCGTGCTCGCGCTTTGACAGTTTCAGTAGTCAAGGGAGAGGTAATTTAATTTCAACATTGTTGTATATTCACTTACTCCAATTCTATTGACAAGTTTTCGAAACATGCCGCTCATTTAAACTTGTCGAAATTTGGCATTTCAAAATGTCTATCCTTGTATTTAATTTAGTATTCGGTAAAAATTTAATTCTAAATTGCATTGTAATATCTTGGTTTAAAACAGATATTTATTTCTATTTATTATTAATTTATTTATATTGTTAAATACTACTAATTTAGTATTAAATTGAATTTTATTCTTCAAGAAAATCCTTGGAAATATTTAATAAGGGCCGTGATGCAACGAGATACAGTAAATTTAAGCTCCGTTTTTATTAGTAAGAGTTATTTGATCCACTAATCCGTGGAAATATTTCAGCCCCAGTAAAAGGGGTAACATAAATTTACATAAGGTACTAAATTTACGCTTTGGAAGTCTAAAGATAAAAATCTTTGTTAAACTGGCGTACATCCAGATTGTGAATTGAACATGCAAATAATTCTCCAAAGCTCTGTAGAAAAATTTAATTTCAAGCTCAAGTATTATAGTTATTGCAACTTCGACTGAAAGCAATAGATACCCTGATGCTATTTTGTATATTTTTGAAAATTGCGTGTGCAAGTTGGAACTTCTTCTTTTAATAGAATAATCCTCAAAATTACTCAACTTGTTTTCTAGGAATTTAATACGTTGCCAAAACGCAAGCTTAAGCTGTTTGGGTCCAGTTGAGACAAAAACGTAAATTCGGACTTTTGTATTCCCGATAAATGTAGACTGCCAGTAACAAGATACAAGATATAATTATATCTAATTACTCCAAACTAATAAAGTACTCCTCGAAAATTCGTTGTGCAATACTCACCAACCTAAATACAATGTAAATTTAATTACAAGTTCAAATAGAGTCTGGTATGGAGACGCGGGTAGTGTTTCAAGCAATATCTTTGGAACACACATATACCCTCAGTTAATAGCTACTACTTGAATAGGCCCTGAGAGGAATTATACAACTAGAAATAGCTTTCTCCGGCATAATTACAGGACTTCACCATTCTAAGGAGATCCGTCATTGTCACGTCACCCTGACACCTTGTAATTACTTATCGAATAAGTCGACGAAATACAGAAGTCTCCAGAATTTACTACACGTTTGGATAGAACTACCGCGAAAACCGCTTCTTCCTGAATACTCCGAATGCTGTTGTGAAACTTGTAAATTTCCTGCAACGTTCAGAAATTGGTCGAAAACGGCGAGTTGCAATATGGAACGCTTGAAGACCAGTTTGTGATTTAACTTGCTGAAGATATTTAGGAAACTTTCCCACTCTTATTAAAAAGAGCCCAGATTGATTCAGTAATATGTTGAGATAAAGAAATGTAGTGAGAAGTGTTAATTAACCCCGTTAAGTGAGATTAGAATTTGCTCCTGACTAAGTACTTATCAACAATTATTTTATATAAGATTCTATGTGGTTCTGAGGGCGAACATTATTTATAGATGTGGTTAAAATTAGTATCCTTACACGAAATCTTTTGTAGTTTTCAAAAATCTTCGTCTCGTTAAATAATTAACATTCGCCTAAGATGTGCTAGATGCAATAAAGCTTACGCACGTTAATGCTCCAAACAAAAGTCTGTCTTTTGAGAGCTTACTGCAGGAAGTATCTTCAAAGAGGATAAGTACGGTAACGTTTCAGGAACTTTATCTGCTTAAGCCAAATGCAATTCTCTGTAAATAAAGTTAAAATGTTGGAAGTTTTGCCTCTGTGCTTATAATTTTGTAATTGAATTCGTAATAAATATTAAATGCTCCTTCTGCGGATAATTTTACGGTAAAACAAATTTCGGATTTTGCTTTATCTACGTTTTTATAATAAATAATATAGGGACTTGGGCTTTTCTAGAATTCGAGGATTTATTTTTAAATATCCCTCGAGTCACAAAAGGTTCCCAGTTTAGAATCGCATAAAGAAATGAAGAACCGTTTATTGATTAGCAAGACTTCTCAGAAAACGGCTTAGGAGTTCTTTTGACAGATTTTTTTTTAAATTTAATAGCCAAAGTTAGCATTCTAAGTATTTAGTAAAAAGTTTCAATTATTCCCTGTAAAAAATGCTTGTCAAGCTAATGCTAAACAAGTTAATTAAAAAGCTCAAAGAAAATAGAGTTCCTATGTCGCGTGATAATATAAAACTCCGAAATAATTTAATATTCTTATGTTTTAAAAATTTCGCAAATTATATTTAATCGGTTTTATAAACGCCGCTCTCGTTTTTTATGTTTTAACATCAAAAAAGCGGGTAACTTTTCTTATAAGAGTTTCTATATGAAGTTGCTTAATACCGAGTTAACTTTTCTCATATATAACGGAACTTCAAAAACAGCGTTTTGTATTCTTTTATAATCATTTTTAAGAATTATTTACACAACTAAATTTCATTGTTAACTGATTCTACG
The DNA here is from genome assembly GCA_963082815.1 of Melanotus villosus. Classification (NCBI taxonomy): domain Eukaryota; kingdom Metazoa; phylum Arthropoda; class Insecta; order Coleoptera; family Elateridae; genus Melanotus; species Melanotus villosus. The sequence goes on from OY720421.1 coordinate 13,634,582, forward strand.
TTGTAATTTAAAGCACAATTTCGTTTATAACTGAAATTTAACTCCATCCTGCAAATAAACTTTGGAAGAATTTAATAAAATCCTTTCGTAAGATGTAACGAAAGCCTAAAAGATGATTTAACCTTTCATGAAGGGGTTGTAAAAAGAAACATTAATCAATTTTAATGTTTCCGGGCAATAAACTATTATTTTCCGATTCAGTTAAGATATTTTACGATTTTCTGTTTTGTTTTCTTTTGCAGATGTATCCCAAAAGGGATATTACAAATATCGTAGAAAGTAGCCACTATCTGAAAATAGGCAGTTGGTGCAGATCAGGTTCTACGCCAGGCTCTCAAGCTAGAGGAAAATGTAAAACTGCCAGATGGGTTAAGCCTTTCCGGTGTTTAGGTGAGTACTTATTATTATTAATTATTTGGCCAGTATGTTCTTATTATTCTTTCCATTTCGTACAAGACCAAATTACGGTTTGGGTGTACTTTTCGCCAATTAACAATAATTGTTTGTAAAAGTATAGCTGAATAAAAAAAGAACTTTACAACCGTAACAAGAGTTTGTACAACATTAAGAAAATTGCTAATAAGATGTCTCTGCAATTAGCAGAATGACCTGTTTTGTTGCAATATTGAATCGAAAAATGGCAGTATGTTAGGATAGCATTCGAAAAGTTTTCCAGGTTTGGACCGAAAAAGAGAAACTTTTCATTCGAATTCTAGTTTTAATAAAAGTTTAACCTCAGAAGCCCTGTAAAAAACGCTTCTGACGTTCAATTGAATAAGTAGAACAAGCTCTGTTCTTTGAATTTACATATTTAAATCTTTGCAAAAAAATTCATTTTCCTTGATTGCTTGTAAATATATTGAATGTTCAGTATCATGGAAATCACATGACGAAAATCAGATAACCCCTTGTCAGTCTTTCGAAAAGCACATATTATGACTATGCCTCGAATCAATCGATGTATCTATTAAGTCTCCTTATCGAATAAATAAATCGAATTATTCGATATTTCGGTTAATTCCATATGTTTAATGAGTTATTATCAACCTGCAACATCCCTATGTAGGGCAAAGGCCTCTCTCTTTCCCTCATTCTTTTCACAGTGTTCTACTCACTTTTTGGTGAGGGGTACTTGAAATAAATTGCTGTATTGATTCGTAAAATACAGCAATACGTACATACTTTATTCTGATGGTTTAATTACGAAATAAGTATGGCTTCCTTTGCCAACTTGCTACAGAAAGAGCTCGAAATTTTATTGTTTTATATTTTTATGATTTATTATTATTCAGAATTTTAACCACAATTTCTTTTAAACTTCTAATCAAAATATGATTTTTTAATCATAACAAGTTTCAAGAGTAGCAAAACGTTCTGCATATTATGTACAGTTTTTCTTTATTTAAATAAATTTAAAAGTAACTTAGCAGCAAATTTAAAATTAGCAATAAATGGTTGAAGCAAATTGTTGAGCATGTGAAACTGTTAACTAGTAACTAAAATTGTTATTTTATGCATTTTTTTAAATGCTGTGAAAATAAGCGCATTTTTTTGTTTCACACCACCATGCAAACTTTTTTTTTTAAATTAGAATAGGCTTGAAGGACTAAGTAAAACCAATGAATAACAAGACAATTGGTATCGTATTGTAACGAGACGCGTCAGCAGTCGCGGAGAGCACGTGCGAGATCGTATGCGTCATTCGCCAATAGAAGTTTCTGGGGTTACCGAGAGTGGTAGAGACGAGTCATCGTTCTGGAGGAACGTCTAACTTACTGGATTGAAAGCCCGCATTGGTATAAATAGGCGCGTTCCCTGAGCAAGCGGTAGTCTACCAACAATAAGCCTACCAGTGCGAATACGTAACGCGTAGTGAACGCTCATAAATATAAATAAAGTATAAACTGTATAAATAAATTAGTTAGTGTTTCGGTTTAATATTAGTGTTTAAGTTGTTATTTCATGTTAATTATTGCGTTGTTTAAATCTGTTAATAAATAATTCACGCCACGGACCGAAATAAACGTTTTAAAAAGGTTACAGTGTTCTGGAATTTCGGTACTTTTCTAGAGAAATCTTTAAAGATGTAAAAGTCATAAAGTCGATCTTTTTGAAGTTTTCCAAAAATTCTCAGTTAAAACCTTATTGAATCAATCGATTTATCAATTAAGTCGCCGTGTCCAATAAATCGGTATATCGAATAAATTCATTCGTTTAATGATTCAACATGTGAAATAAATTGCTATATTGATTCATTAAATATTTTACATGTTGAAAGCTGATTTCTTTACGAAATAAAGATTTTATCGAATGTTTTCATAAATAAAAAAAATTAAAATGTCGATTAAACGATGTATTTGCAATAATTAAGTCGATACATTGATATTTCGATACATCAATATTTTTAGAATTTCATATTGGTATATCGGGAACAAGCCCAGCCCTACACACGATTACTCAAATTTATTTTTTATTACATCAAATAATATAAAAACGTAAGCCTTCCCTGTCTGAAGTGATTTTGTTCCATGTTTTTCCAGCTATCTTCTTGAAGTCGTCATCCCATCTTGTTCTCTACGCTATTTTCTCCATCTTGTTTACTATTATCTTGTTTCATATTGAAATGATAAATTTGAATTGGGTGGGGTTTGTATAGAGTTGCTCTATTTCCTCATCCGGGTGTGTTGGTGTAGGTGCGTGTATTTGCACCGCTTTGTTGCTATAGCGTTTCGAAATTGTTAATGTGACATATGTATATTATAACTCTTGTTGAAACTGAATTAATTTCTACTATATATGGTATCAACTTCTTATGAATTAGAAATCCCACTCTATACATGTTTGTATCTTCGCCTTTGTAATAGATAATACATCTAGTCCTGTATTTTTACATAATTTTACATATTTACATTGTTCACAAAGTCACTTTCTGTAATAAATATAAGTAAGAACAAATCTCTCCAATGTTTTGCTAAAATTACGTTGTGTGATAATAGCTACTGACAAAAGCACCATCTTCAAAACTGGGCGCCCAGCACTAATAATTGTACTTGGTTCTTAAACAATACACCCAACTTTCCCGTTACAGCGTTACAGCTGAAGATTTATCCACGAAATTTAAACCAGTTGTTTTGCAGAAAAAGTTTTGCACCCAAATGCGGAATTATTTTATAAATACAAGCCTTTTCTAAGCATTTTTTGCGACTTAATTAAATTTGTGTCGTTAATCTAGTTAAATTTTAAAATAAATTCCATTTTCTGTTAATTAGGAGAAGAGCAAAAACGGATATGAAGAAAGTTTTAAGCCTCCAAGCTTATGGAGAATTATCAAAGTGGGTGTTTTTAGTGTGACACTAAACACGGATTATGTGATGATAACATTACGAAGTTAAATTTTACATATAGATATAAGTTTTATATAGCTATGTCATTTGACCTTTGCCATCAAAATAGAATTACTGTCTACTACGTCAAAACTAATGGTGAACAGGCAAATAAAAGTAATCATATATCCTATAATTGCCAATGTTTCGATTATTATTATACAGGTATTTAGGTTTTCTTTTTATGGTTGGCGAGATCCTGTGCTTAATGGCAACAAAACAAATGTAATTCTCTTGTTATACCTGAAATAACGGCAAAAACCTTTAGCTTTTAGTTTTATTCTTAACATCGTACTGTCGCAGTTATTTCGAAGTCGTGTAATCCATCACAGCGGATACGGAAGTACCAGGTGGTTGGAAAGAAATATGTTTCCTATTTTCTTTTGTGCTTCTTTTCTTGCATAAACGAGCTACGATGGAATTTAAAGGTTGTTATTGTCGAACATCACCTGTTTTGTTTGATCATTTGCCTTTGCAAAGATTTACCGTTTATTGTTATTATTTACCTACTGTTTGGTATTTCACAAATCCCGTTTGCGTCTAAATCTCTATTTCGTTACGTGGTTTAAACTTGGATTCTGCTTTGTTTTTAAAGTTTTTAATTTATCCAATAATAGCTTGTGGGCATAAATTCAGATACCAAAAAGTCAATAACGCTGGTGGTTTTGCCGCCACGCTTCCCATATGTCATGAAATTTAGGTATTCCTGGCACAAACTCACTATTTGTATCGTTCAACCGCATGTTTCCTTTAGGCACACAGTTTACATATTCATAAATTCATTGTTCGATTTTGTAACGTTTTGAAAACGAGATTTATTAATAGGATTAACGTTGCCATTTATTGCTTCCTTTTGTGTTTCATTTTATCGAAGGGCTTATTAAGGATATGTAGGGTAAACCGTTATTTTAGTTACTGACGACTGAAATTTAGAGGTGGCGACACCACATAACCCTTTAAAAGGTTTCACTAAACTGCAAAAGAAGAAATATTGCCACTTTACGGCCTGATAACTATCTCGCAGTTGATCTCAAACAAGGGTTAGCCTTTGGTATGTTTCGTTGTAAGTAGAAACAGCATAAACGTCGAAATTTCGATAATTTCGTAGGTCTCTAAAATGGCAAAAGGCCAAACCATAGTGAAATGTGATTTATATTTGAGTTATGCTCGAACTGGAGGGGAAAAAAGTTGTCACAATCAAATTATAGGGTTGATATTCAACCTCGCCTCCACGTCTTTCTACTTGCAATTTGTGGAAAGCGAAATGAAAACTTACGACGGTTGGAATCCCTTTCAGAATAAACACCAAAATGAACATTCAGAAAACAGCCAAAAAGAGAATTTTATGTTTTGATTATACATATTTACAGGATCGTTGTGTTGGATGCAATCAAAAACAGAACGGAAAATTTTATCTCATAATTTAACCACCACCAAAGAAGCCTTTCCTGTTGCCTGCGTACATAAAGTAGAACACAAGGATTTCGTTTAAACTATACCTTCCACCATATTAAAATCATAAATAATAACGGATATATTTTGTTTTTTTCTGCTAGGAAAAGTGAGTGAAAGCTGCATCTCTCTATCTTATTTATAAACGAAGAAACGCCGTTGCAATTTTTTCTTTATATGTACATACCTGAGGGATTTAAAGAAAATTGTTATTAATTTATATTAAATACCGTTTCTTTTTTATATTAAAATCCAAGGGTCCACCAGATACTTAAGAAAAAGGATCTCTCTTTTATTAGCTTTTCAGCAGACACTTAATAAAAAGTATTTCTCTTTAAACTTCTCGGCACCTCGATTCACTCTCTCTCATATAATTTAAAAAATTCCTTAGCTGGAAATATAAAGGAATTTTGCCACAGTTCTCAAGAAAAAAAAAATGAATTCAACTTGATTAATTCCTTTCCAAGAGTTAATAAGTACGGAACGTGGGAGTTACTAAATAATGTGGGTAGGTGATCGAGGATACATACATTTCAGTGCATTTTATAGAGGCAGTTATGAATAACAGAATATCAATTGTTAAAGAAACCGTTGAATGAACAAATAAATACTTCTTTATGGTATAATTATATACAGTTTAATATTTTACCAACAGTCGAATAGCACCTAAATAGAATCCGGGGGAAGTTTAATTAAAGAACTCCTACACCTTCACTGAAGACTTCTAAGGTAATAAAACTGCCATATTTTTTTATATAATCGAGTTACATTTTCTTCTTCGTTTTAACGAACCGTTGCCTAATTTTCTATTTCCATTTCTTATATTGTATTGGAAATAAAGCTTACTAATAGGAAGTTCTTAAATTAAATTTAGTTGCCACGTTTTATGCATGGCCCAGGAATAGAAAAATTTGCTTTATAGCCTGCCATGCTTTTCATATTATATTATTGCTTCCATCCCCTAAGGGTCTAAGGTCTAAGGTAATAGCAATAAATTTACGGAAAATTTCGTCGTCGTTTATTAATGTAATGGCATGGTAATGTTATTGCCAAGGAAATTATTGGCACAAACAAGTGTAAATGCTTTAGTTTAGCTATTAAAAAATTTAACAACGGTATTAAATTGAGGATTAACTGTAGAATTGGGTCAAAAAATCATTATAAAGTGTTGATAGAACTTTTTTGTGAATGGCTGGTTGCACACATTTCATTGTATTATCGCTCGATTCTAGTTTAAAATTTCCATCATCTATTCACTCTTTTCATATTGCCGCACATCATCGCCCCTATCGTAATCGAAAAAGTGTATCAGAATATTTCTATATAGAAATCCAATATCAAAGAGCTATTCTTATTTTCCCGTTTCAAATTCGTCCGGCAGTTGACCCCCTGAGTTAACAACCCAGTGGGCTGCATATATGCCATTGAAAATATGAAAGTTGCCAATTTTTATTCGCGTTGTTACCGTTTCGTTGCTCTTTTTGTAGGAGTGATTGATAAACTAGGGCCAAAAGCACATACCTATTCTCGCCAGAAAATGCAACCGTTGGAATTTATGTTGCATATAAACGACCTAGTTTTTTTTTGGTAGCCCTATTTATTTAAGAGATTTAGAGACACTTAATCCGATTGTTTCCAATTCTCTCTCTATCCTGCTAGAGCAGCTAGACAAAAGCTCAAAAATTCTGAGTGTTATGCAGCGCGCTTGTTCTTGTTGAAATCCTGCCAAGTTTGCAATTTATGATCTGTAGGGTATAAGGAATATTCATAATATTTCTTGGTTTGATAGCGAAGCGCTGTGCAGTTAAGAAAATGTCGCAGAATAATTTAAGAAATCTTTAAAGCCGTATATATGCAAGCTCCCTTTATATCGGAATATTTCTGTAAATATCTCATGCAAAAATCGTGGTCGGAATAAAATGTAAAAAGCTTTCTCCTTTTGAATAAAGGAATCTTTTTATTTTAGCTTTCGGTGAGTTGATTGAATCCAATTTGTCTCCAAGTCGATGATTTGATGATGCAAAATTCCATTCTATCTAGAAATTCTGGGGTTTTTAAGATTTAAAGACTATAAAGTTGTACAAAGTAATTATGTTTGTTGCGTATAAATTATTTAAATTCAAAGTGGCTGGCCGCTGGCAGGAAGATGTGAGTGAGTAATGCGTATAAAATATAATCTTGGTCTAACGATGCACATCTAACAAATCTCGATATTGAAAATGACAGCTGTTTTCTGCTCATTTTGGCCATGTCTTCCGACGTATCAATATCGAATCTGACCGAATCAATTTTAAAGCGGTTTTTCAAAGGAAGTATCGATGTTCGTTGCAAGCTTAATGCAATTCAGCTTCCCTCCATTCATATATACATACATCATACCGAATCCGTTATGTAATATCGACTGCTGCCTATGTGCATTTCACTTCCTATATCATTGTTAAATCTGCCACGTAATACTGTATGTAGTTTATACGTTAACTCCATTGTGATGTCTATAAACACCCCGTGATAACTGGAATAATGGTCGTCATTCGTGTGGTAGGATTTAACATTCGGTATTTTATCAAATATTATCGTCCGTGTAGCTCTCTAGAACAGATGCATTTTATAATCCCTGTTAAATTCACTGCTGTTTGAAAAAGCAGACGCCATCGTTGTATACCTTCTCATAATTTATATCGAGTGTTAACGCGTCATATACCGAAAATAGTGTTGCATTATTCAATTTAAAGGCTGTCTTTATACGTCTTCTTCTGGATTAAACGTGCTCGTATGACGATGTCGTTTACAAAAGCACCTCCACAAAGTATTCTAAGATAGCATTTCTCTTCTTCTCCGGTTCTCTGTGTTTACCCAACTTTTTGGTCGGATTTTGCTCGCTCCTTGTTTGTTTAGGACTTGCTAATAAGCCATTGGATAGTATAATCGAAAGCAAGTGGTTTAAGGGAAGGTTTTTGCGAAAGTTAAATATGTAAATACAACAGGGTTCTCTCTTTAAAAACTTCCCCGTTTAATCAAACAAATTGATATACATATTTAGGGAGACCGTTTAAATTAATTGTCGATCGAACATTTTAAAACTTTTTTATCGGATTAAAAATTTTCGGATCGGCGAAAATTCAACTCCTAACTCAATTTTTCTTGACGAATAACACTTGAAAATAACTCAACTCATTAATTTAATGTTCCTTTGAATTTAAATTCTAAAATATTTCAAAGGCGTTTCTGGTTAAAAATTATCGTCATGGTTTCTTTGTTGAACTTGTATGTATTTGGCATAAAATACGCATCAGAAGAATTTTAATATTAAACTGATACAAAGGGTTATAAACTGAAAAACGAATCTGTGTTTGACGGCGAATGTGAAATGCGAATACGTACGTCAAAGTTTCAACAAAAGTTACGAAAAACGTGATCTTTGTATATCGAAAAAACTTTTCGAAGGTAATCGATGTGATTTATGAAATACATTTCTTTTTTTAAGCGGTCGTACTTTGCATTTAGATGCAAACATTGGCTTGCAACTTTCTTAGATGTACCTTAAATGGTGAAACTTAGATGTATGGGATTTGCAGCAATTATTATTTATACATTTAATTAATAACAGCCTGCAAACTAGCAGGTAACACTAATTAATTAGTAACATTAAATAGACTGGTGTACGACTACATTTTTACTCTCTTTAAACGAATAATTAACCAACTTATCAGTGCGGTGCTAAACATACTCCAATATTTTATTAATGTAAAAAGCCAAAGTTACAGATTTCAAAATTCAAAATTAACAAGGAAATGCATTTTGTCGCCATCAAATTTGAAAAACAAATATTTTTTATTTTATTTGAATGGATTTTTTTAAAGGAATGATGTTATTTGCAAATGCGAATACCATTAACACAAACACAACCATGACAAGATGATTAATTTTTATTTCTGTTATAAGTAGTACGATGCAAATTTATGCAGATCATGGATGAATAATGAATAATTAATGTTTCATTCTCTCGTTAATTTCTGTAAGCATTTGCAGTTACTGAAAACAGTATGACTTTCGTGTTGGTATTTATAAAATTAAATTTTTGAAAACAAGCATGTTACAAGAGTGAATTGTAATGAAATGGCCACTTTGATTACACACCTAGATTTTAGATTGAAGTCAACAGAAATATAACGGTAATCTATTATACTGCAGTAAAGGACGGAAATGCTTTTTGAAATAAATTTAATACAGCACTTCAGGAATGTCAGTATCATAAATCCGCGTCTAAGAAATACCCCGAAGAAGACAGCATGCATAATTGTTTACACTTTATCATCTCTTATCTCTTCGGACGTTCTTTTCGTGATCATGTCACTTTTTTGATAAATTGTATATTTAGTTTTATAACTGAGCATAACATGAGTGTAAAATGTAAAATCTACCACCACCGTTGCAGCGGTTTTCTTCGTTTTTCATCTTGGTCCCCGCCTTGCACGTAATTTGTTACGAGTTCACCACAAGAATGCGATAGTAAAGCAGAATTTTTGAACGAGTGCATATACAGGGTGTATACTTTTTTGCAACACCTATTTAAAAGTATGGATTTGGCCAAAGAAATAACTGGGGCGAACGCCTTATTCAATTTGCACTCGACAACAAACTATCGTAGTTAAACACCGTTTGCAAGCATCACCCTAGAAGGCTGTCCACCTGAGTTCAAATAGATTTCTTTGTAATAAAGTCGCTGGCGATCAGCTGTATCTAATAATGTGACAGCGACCATAAACTGCTGAAAACTGAGATGACTTTAAAACTTCGTGTAGCTAGGAAAGCAACATTACCTTCAAGGACAATTCGTATGCCGACCTACACTAATGAACGATCCAAATACATCCTGTAACAGAGTAAAGAAATGGGTAAGCGAAACAGTAGAGAGAAACAACTGCATCAATAACACCACAAAGAAAAAACATTGAATGACTAATGATAGGCTGAAACGAATAGATAAACGTAAGTAAATACTGACACAAGCACTTACAACTACAGAAAAGGAAATCATGAGAAAGGAGTTACACAGGCAGATCAAAAAAGGAGCTAAAAGGATAAAAATCTACAACTACAAGAACATGCCAACAACAACCAAACACGTGAATTAAATACTCAAGGAAGTTAGAACCACAAGCACAGGTAATCCGTAATGGAAAAGGAAACAATGTCACTGATTTGAAGAAAATCGCTGAGGTATGGAAAATCTATTCTTCTAAGCTCTATCAAAATGACGGAACAGAAAGAACCAATTATTCTTAGAAGTGAGATGGAACATGCCATCAAAAATCTCAAGTGCAGATAAGCAACAGGTTCAGATGGTACAATTGCTGAAGTCATTAAGGCGATGGAAGATATGAAAAAATATGAATATATGGGAAACTGAGATATGGCCAGAAGAATGCTGTGAGACGATATTTAAGCCACTCTTCAAGAAGGGTCCCCCTAGTAACTGCAGCAACTACAGAACATTCGCCTTGGTTAACCACTATTCATAGTAAATAACAGATTGAAAGCGTTTTTGCTCCCAGAAATTATCTGAGGAACAAACTGGGTTTATTCCTGGAAAAGGTCCTAGACAACAGATAATGAATGTCGGATATCTTTGTTGTGTAGACTTTACTAAGGCATTCGATTGCATACATTGGGACAAGCTATGGTTTATCTTAGAAAAACTGGAAGTCCCTAAATACCTCATTCTTCTCATCCAAAACCTATAGTTGGGCAGCAGTGCAAGGGTGAAAACAAACAACACCCTCTCAAATGTATTTCTTTCATTCTTTCTTTCTCTTTTACCCTCTCATACCTTTACAGTGTTGAGGGGGCCGGACGTATCAAACCGCAGAGTGGGTCACACATTCGTGTTCAGACAAAGCAGGCCTCTGCTTAACTTTCTATATGTCAGTATTACGTGCACTCCCACTCTTCCGTATTGCCGGTTCTCAAATGTATTTAAAATTCAAAAAGGACTAAGGCAGACCTGCATGCAGTCCCCATTCCTGTTTAATGTCTACAGCGAATGTTCAAAAGTATTGTCGTTAAATGGGTATATGCTAACCTTAATACAGCAGAAATTTAAAGCTTACCGCGATTTTTTTAATTTTAAATTTTGCTACACACTTTTGAGAACCGCTGGCTAATATGCATTTAAAAGGCCTGTTTGCTCACCACCTCCCTGGTGTATTCCAGTCACATGAAGACATACTTGATAACCCAGTCCCAGAAATCCTAACACTATCCGAAACACCTCCCACGCCCATACCAGCAGTTACTCTTGAAGACATCAAAGTTGAGATACAGCGACTAAATCTCAAGAAATCACCGGGACTGGATCAGACCTACATATTTAACGCTATACTGAGACTTCAGACTTCAGTACTGGCCTGCATAATTCAAAAAAGCAGAAATATTACTCATCTCCAAGCCGGGTAAAGATCCTGCCTAAATGACATCAGTTTGTTATCAGTGATTTTCAAACTCCTTGAGAGTCTAGTGTTACAAATCCTTGACCGTGAATTCTCAGCAACAAACTGGATCCCAGACTACCAATTTGGTTTCCGTAGGTCGCACTCAGCAGTCCAACAGTGCCATAGGATCACTCATGTAATAAACACTATTTTCGAGGAAAAGGCCTACTGCACAGGCATTCTGCTGGCACAAAGGACTCACACACCAAATTCAACAAATCTTACCACTTCAATCTCATAAACTATTAGAATCCTACTTAACCAACTTGCAATTTAGAACGCGAGTCAAAGATGAAGTCTCAGAACTATGCCCAATCCACTCAGGAGTACCTCAGGGAAGGGTCTTGGAACCTTTCCTATATCTATTATACACCTCTGACCTACCAACTACACCCACCACAACTATAGGTACTTTTTCCGACGACATAATCATACTCGCCTGTCACAACGATGCATCAAACATCACATCACGCTAAGTCCAAAATCATCTCAATCAACTTAAAGACTGACTCAAGAAATGGAAAACAAAAGTTAATGAATCTAAATCAAGTCATGTGACAGTCATCTTGCGAAAAGAGCAGTGCCCCCGAATTTACCTAAATAATATCGAGATACCCCAGTCCACCATTATGAAATACTTGGGACTACAAAAAAAGAAACACATAGAACTAAGGCTTAAAAACGTATATTGGCTAATTGGACGAACATCATCCCTACGATTGGCTAACAAACTACTGATATACAAAACCATCATCAAGCACATATGGACCATAGTTCCAATGTGGCTGCGCTAGTAAAACAAACATAGCCATCATTTAAAGATGCCAATCTACAATTTTAAGAACAATAACCAACGCGCCATGGTACATAACTAACCAAATGCTACACGAAGACCTTAGAATTCCGCTAATAACAAAAGTCATACATGATAGAACAACAATCCCCTGCTGCAGGTTGTTAGAAGACTCAAGAGACGTTGGCCCACTGATACGCACTAAAGAGGACCCATCACTGGAGGGGCCCTCATCATGCCATTACTGAAGACATCATATTGGCTTAAAGAATAATATATGTATTCTGATTGCTGATACTACGGAAAAAAATGCCTCCGATAGAAATTTGACCCTGCAACGATAAATGAAACATTACACAATTATGTAATTTACAGGTTTCACTTCACGTATCCATACCTTGAATGGCTTATCAGTTGAGCAAGAACAAGAAAGGCTGCAACGATAAATGAAACATTACACACTTATGTAATTTACAGGTTTCACTTCACGTATCCATACCTTGACTGGCTTATCAGTTGAGCAAGAACAAGAAAGGTGTTTGATAAATTTAGATTTTGAATGTAAACAGAACTGACCTATTCCAGTGCAGGGACTCCCAATCAATTTTTGTATTGATCTTTTAAATTTTTTTCAGAGGTTACCGTTTACTTGCAACACATGGTTTATTGAGAAAAGTTGTTCTATTTGATATGCTCTACCTACCCTTAAAATTAATGACAATACTTTTGAATCAAATGAGGGATGTGTTAGATGACTGGGAAGGTGGTGTTGCTGCAAGCGGCCAAAAAATCACCACGACGCTGACGACACCTTGATAGTCTTCTTCTTAGAGTGGCTACCCTTTACAGGGCGTTGCCGTCCTCTCTCCATGTGCCTGTGGTGTGCGTGTCACGTACCCTACAGACATAGTCTACTACAAGAAAACTGATAAACTGAAGCGTGCATGCCAAGACATGGACCTCTCTCTTAACTCCAGAAAAAGCACGCTCATCTATCGATCTAACAATCTCAGAAATTCTCGGGAAGTGGCTGGTGATGAAGTCGTTAATGAATTTAACGACTTCACGACGCCAAGTCGTTTAAAAATGTGGCTTTGAGTCCCTCAGTTGGCAGCCATAGCGTCACTACGTGATCTCCTGGCTACAAATGCCATGCGATAAAAAAAAATGAATATAACTATCCCGGATCATCGATTACTAACAACTAACAACTAATGAAATCAAAAGGTTGACAATTGCCGGACGATCAATGATTCTGGAATCGCCCAAAATCCAAAGTTAAAACTTGTCAGGACTCTTATTTTCTCAATCGCAACTTATGCTGCAGAGACATGGACGTTGAAGGTAAATAAATAACAGGAGAAAAATTGTTGCTTTTGAAATGTGGGTGTTCAGACGTATTCTTAGAATATCCTACTTATTCACAATAGATTATCAACTAGAATTAACCAGTCTTTCCTAGTCATCTAGCCAGACAAACAAATAGCATGGAAAAACTTACAGTAGAAGGTAAAGTGACGGACGAAGACCTAGAGGAAGATCCCCAACCCACTGGGTCGATCAAGTGAAGAAATTGATTAGGCATGAGCTGCATGAAGCAGTTCAAAAAATAACATCAAAGCTATAGAAACATAATATCACCATACCCCCTTCGGGGGTTGACGGACTGAAGAGAGAGACATGGGAAAATTAAAGGGGAATGCTTTTTTAAATCGTTCTTATAAAATGTTACTTTAAAATACGGTTAGAGAAGTCGGTTGTTTTGTAAATTGGAGCATTGCGTGTTCAGTCGCCATGTTAAATAGAGTAATCGAGGGAAAACGTACAAAAAAAACCGTGTTACCTTCAACTCCTGAAACCCTTGACAATTAAGTCATTTTTCAGTTAAAAATATTGTAAAAAGGATCTCTTCCCGTATTTTATACGAATGTATATGTTTAAAACAAAGAATCAAGAAGGAGTTATTTCTAAAACGTGATTTTAAACGAGATTTTGAAGGAAGGAGTAACAGGAAAGTCCTCCCCGTTGTTTTTATATTTGCAAAATTCCCCAATGATTTACCAGTTGTGTTCGTTAAATTTAATGTTAACGTAGATTTAATATCGCCCCTGTGTGGAAAACATGCCAACACTGCATTTACTAAAATTATAAGCTCTCCGAAAATCGGGCGTCGCGCTATCATTCAATTCGTTTAATCCGCAAAACGTAATTTCTCTCCTCTTATTATACGCGTTTAATGTAGTATAAAGTGAGAGAGATATTAGTAATCACGTAAAGATGGCAAAGAAATGTAAGCTTTGCTTTTATCTGTTTAATAGCCGCTAATTTGGTATCGATTTTGATATTAAACCGAATCGCCTGCCTTTGTTCTTTTAGTTTTCTGCGGTTCGGTTGTATATAGTTGGTTATTGCAATCGTAAAGTAATTTATTATACATAATTCGAAATAATACTCAAACCGATAACATCAAAGGGATAGTTATCTACATGGAAACTGTAATGTTCCAGGATGTTGCATGAATTAGATAGAAGTTTATATGCGTGTTTAATGTCGGGCGTAGGGATGTTAATAGAAAATGAATTAATTTATTCATTATTATCGTACATATTGTAGTTGGGAGAAGGCACTTAATTAAACGTATGTGGAATTAACTAAAACACCTTAATTGCCGTAGTTAACTTGCTCGTCAAATTTATCAGATAATAGTTTAAAACAGACAGCTTGAGTAACTAGAATCTCCTTCTGAGCAATTCAATTTCATTGTGACATTTCAATTTTCTGCAGTTTAATCTTTTTGGAAATACGCTTTATCGAATCAAATTGTGTTGGGCGGTCTTATGTCGTGCTCGATTTATTAAATTGTTGTTTATAGTACATTAGACAATTATTTACAGATCTAACATGACGACTCTGTTTATTGTTTATTGGTTGTTTGGCTTCACACTACGTTATTTATAACATAAAACTAGTGAAACTTGGCGTTTTTGTTTAGAATTCATGTACGAGTATTATTCGGCGAAATTTTTAATTTCGAACTAGCAAATCTACAAATCTATCACTCTTGGTTCGTTGAACTTCCTTCGATGAAAATATCTCTCCGTAATACAATATTTAAAATCATTGATTAGGTATTTCGAATTTCCTACAGTATTACAATGAATTCTAATTTGATTAATTTTAACGCTGGAATGAGTGTCAAGCTTATTACAGAACCGTGCTGTTCGTTTGAAAAAATCATTTGAAAGAACTTGAGTGGAAAATTGCAAAATTATCAAAAATAATATTAAGCTTATTGTTAGAGTGGTGTTAAAATGAGAAGGACATGTACGTCATCAGTGCGGGGGCGAACGAAACAAATACAACAAACACTACGAACGCCAATGCAAACAACAAAGAGTCTCCCCTTCCGTAACAATTTGGACTCGCCCAAACGCTTTCTGGTCTACGGCGCACGATGACGTACATGTCGTTCTCGTTTTAACACCAGTCTACCAAAAAAATAACAGTATTAATTACATATCTCAAACACGTTTGTTGGTGTAAGTACCAGAAATATGATACTAGTTATATTCTCTAATAATAGGCAGATTATCATTCCCCTCTTCCACCCTCTCTCTCGGGTTATCAATCTCTTCGGTTGGTTTGTTGCAGCATATTTCTTGGGATGTTTGCTTTGAATATTATATGTATTCCATGTCTTCCATAACTTAGTGGATGAATTTCATGCTTCTTCTAGGATTGTTGTTAATAATCCATCATGTCTCAGTAGTATATGTCCTACCATTTTCCCTCTTCTTTTTATTATACCTATAGTGAATTAGTTCTCTTTTTCTCTCGAACCTGTTCAATACTTCCTCATTGCTTACTCTGTCTACCCAGGGAATTTTCATCATTCTTCGGTAGCACCGAACGATTTTAATCTTTTTTTATCTACCATAGATATATGTATATGGTCCATATTTCACAAACGTATGTTTTTAGGAACCGTTTCCTTTTGTAAGCCATATGTTTTATGATGCTGAATACTGGTTTTGCTTCTTGAATTCTTAGACTTATTTCTGTGTTACTTCTTCCGTCTTTCGTGATGGTGGTTCCTAGGTAGCAGAAGGACTTACGTCTTGTAGTTGGTTGTGTAGATCTATTCTTGTATACTGCTGTTCTGTTTTTTCGCAAACCATGACTTTTGTTTTCTTTTTGTTTATTTTCATGTTATAATATGTCGTCCATTTTGCTGATAGTTTGTTCGAGGTCTTCTTCATTTTGGGCTATGTCGTCAGCGGATCTTATCGTGCGTATAGTTCTCTCATGGATATTTAAACCTGTATTTATTTCCTCTCTAAATATTTGTAATGCATTTTTTATATATGCACTAAAAAGCCTTTTTTGATCTTCGCATATTCCTGGTGATTTCCGCTGTATGTTATTGCCTGTTGTTCTTTATACAGTGTATGTATGATTTTTTCTGTCTTTGTATTCTGTCCCAATTATTTCCAAGACTTCGAAAAGTTTATCTCAGTTCACATTGTCGAAAGCCTTTTTCATATGTATAAAGGCTATATGTGTCTCTTTAGCTTTTTGTATCCTTTTTCCGATTATTAATCGTAACGTGAATATGGCCTCTCTATGCCCTGAGTTTTTCATAGAACCAAATTGATGAATTCGAAGACCTCCACGGTCAGTGTCAGTGCTAACAGAACGTCTTCCGGGTTGAAACCGTGTCATTGTTGAGACAGAAGAACTCAACGAAGATCAAAAAAATGGGCGAAACGTTGAGTTTTTCTGTCTCAACAATGACACGGTTTCAACCCGGAAGACGTTCTGTTAAAACCAAATTGATCATCGATCACATATTCCTAACAATGTTTCTTTCTATTATTCTGGCTATCTTGTTAGTATTTTTGAGGCGTGCGAAACGAAGCATATCCTGCGATAGTTTGCGCATTTGTCACTACGTTTTTTAGGTATTGGGATGATTTTATTGTGTTTAAAATCTTTAGGAATTACACCAATGTTGTAGATTTTGCGTACCAGTTGAATTTCTCGTGGTTGCTTTCTCCAATACGTTTAAAATCTCCGCTGGTATATGGTCAATACCTTTGTTGTTGCATCTTAGGTCACGAACTACTCTGCCATACTCTGTTTTAATTATTGAGTCTTTGAATTTGCTGTCGTTGTCTAATTTGTTTTGCTACTTCTGAGTAGTCTAAGAGAAAGCGACCTTGTTCATCTTTTAACCCGGTTGCCCCTTTTGGGTTCTCTTAGATGTGTTTTAATGGTTCGTGTTGTTCGTTTTTTATGTTATGCTCTACTTCTTCGCATTTACTTTCTATGTACGCTTCTTTAACTTTCTTACTCTGTGTTCTTTGTTCCTTAGTTCCATTCTTCGCTTTTGTTATTTTTAAATTTATATATATATTTTTGTTATCTAGGGTTTCCTTATTTCCGCAGAGTTTTGCTATGGTTTCATCTGCCACTATTGTATAGTCGCCACCAAGCTTAACGGTGAAAACAACTTGAGGCTTAAATCTATAATCTCTTGTAAAACCTAGTAACAAGAGGCTCTAATATGCTCTTAAACGTGTAGTAATTATAAGCATATTTCATCTGTTTACAAGTTTCCCTCTTTTAAATAGAATTTTTAAATACGGTTCGTCGGTTTTGCTATTTAACCTGCAGCTCATACTTTCGTTAGGTTTTACAAGGGATTATAGATTATAGCCTCAAGTGGTTTTAACCATTTAGCTTGACGGCGACTATAACCGCTTCCTTTCATCGATTACCAGGTTCTATCTAAGGTATGTCGTCATCTTTCCTCTTTTTCAGGGTTTTTATTTTATTTTGCTGTTTCGTGTTTTAATTTTTCTATGTCCCATTTCTTCGTAATATTTTGTCTATCTAATTCTTTGAACCGTAGGTTGCAAGTCATCATAACTAATGTATGGTCACTGTCGGCGTCTGCTCCTGGATAACTTCTGCAGTTCTTTACTTGGTTCTTAAATCTGTGTTTTACCAAAGAATATATAATAGAACAATACAACAAATTTTGGCTAAAGATTTGAAGATGAAGCGAGTTTGTGCTAAATTTTTTCTCGCATTTTGTCCCCTAAAAATTACGTGATAGCAAAGAATATAAAGTCTAACTGAAATCGTCTTCTGTCTCCTGGCTTTTTCCACGTGAACTTTCTTCCTTCTTTGTCCTATTTCCCTTTTCATTAGAATTCTTACTCCGTAGTTTCCACTTAACAGTTGCTGTGTTTAGTAGTTTGTATTCACCACTCCATGTGTCTCCATCTTTCGGCCATCTCATTTCGCATAGACCGAGGATGTCCAACTTGTTTTCTTTCATCTCTTGTTTAACGTCCTGTAATATTCCACAACTTAACATAGTATTGATGTTCCTTGTTCTAATTCTTCTTAACTTAAGATTCTGTTTGCGTTTCCTGTAGTGGTCCCCTCCCGGGAATCCGAAGGGGGGATATCCACTGCTGCTTTTTCTTGGGAAATTTGCTCCGTCGTGGTGGTTTCCCCTTGCCTTCCGCGAGATGGTCAACATGGCCTTGTGTGGAGCTAGAGACATTTCCTTCTCTATCTATAACTTGAACTATGGTTATACCGCTAATACTCGGTCATCATTGCCTCTTCTGTGAAAATTAAGGTGCACCTCTTAAAGGCGAGGTTGACATTTGGGTGGTAAAGGCTAGATATTCCGCATACCCACCCCTTACACCTCACAATAATCGTAAGAACTTCTTATTGGCCTGCCTAAACAAACAGTTCAAGAATAAAAAATCTGAATTGGCGATACGAATTTGTATTTAAGTGCATACAATGCATACAAATCTTTCTACAACACTTTGTATGTAAATTTATGAATGAAAAAAAAATTAATCTGATCAACTAACCGCCTAACCGGTTTAGTTAATGTAACAGATAACGGTAACAATTTTTAAAGAATAACAATTCAAATCTAAAAATATGTGCCCGTGACGCATGATGATATTGATTGTCTACCTTTTCGGTACTAAAAACTTATAAGCTGAAATTCATTAAAATTGTTGTATATCCAGTTATTCAACGTGTCTTCATTTTTAGTTTTTGTAAACTCTTTATCATTATCAATTTAAATAAAAAACGCCGTCAAAATTTAAGTGATCATCCCATTTTTTTCAGGTGTCAAAACAGAGTAGTTAAAATACCCTGATGCTTAAATAAAGCAGAGAATCTTTGCATATTTTTAGAAAACCAAGGTTGTTAAAGTAGCGTGTTTTCAAGGACATCTGCAACATATGCGTTAGCAGTACTTATTTTTCTGTGTTTCTAGATTTCTTAATCGATTATACAGGGTATTGATAACATGAATAAAAAATATATATATCGTAAACGAAGAAATTTTGTTAGGTTTACTAAGGTGTAAAAGCACGTGCTTAGAGTCCTATAAAAGTTAATGAAACCTCTTTTTATGGCTGGTTAGGTAAAACAGTAATTTGCCAAGGAAAATATCAAGACCAATAAAAACAAAATTGAACAGATCTGTGTGTTAAAGGCACCGTAGCAAAACATAAAACACGAAATTTGTTAATAAAACTTGTCAGCTTTTATAGATCCAACGTTTTGATTTATTCGTCAACATACCTCAAAATGGGGGTACAGTTAACCTATTAGCATTTAGACAAAATAAAATTTCCGCCTAAGTATATTTTTTAAAAGCCGTTCGTTGTGCACAAAATAAAATAAGAAATGCAAAATCGGCAAGTATATATCGCATTGGGCGGTGACTTTCTTTGTGTCTCAGATAAAAGATTGTTCCTTCTTTTGACTTGTTCTACTCAGTTTATACTCTTCCTCCCCGAGGACCAATGTACAACTACCACTGATGTATGTTACCCCATCCTCAGGCAAAAAAGGCAATTGGACCTGTGTTTATTGTGTGTCATTTAAAACTCCCTTTATAACTTTACGTAGTTTACTGGGAATTTTTGTTACATAAAATCTTTTACTGTGTAATTCTAAAGAGCTAAATTGCTGCGAGTGCGTTTGTGCTTTTGGGGTTGAGACCATGATATGACATAAATTAGGTTTTCCAAACCAAAAAGTAACATTCCAATGTCGTTTTGAATTTATATTTTAAAGCATTTCCATTTGTATGAAACTGTTTAACCAACGTTTGTAAAATCGTTCATTCTGCAGCCGATTGTATATTGAAAGCTCAAAATTAACAGCGAATCGTGACTAATTTTCTCTGTCCCCCAGGTTTTAACATGCTCGTTGTTTGAAGTCAATTTTATTAGTGCCAGTTTTTTTATTATGCCCTGAAACATTTTCAGTTTTGGTATCGGGTTTTTGTTGCAACTATGATATATCGAGAAATGTTAAACACCGAAATTAAACCAAACATCCAACCTCAATTATACATTTAGTGAATCTTTCGATGTTTGCCCGCTGATGATGTAGTAAAAAAGAACGACATATTTAATAAGAATTGTTTATGAAACGGCCAGTAAAATTAATAAACTACGAAAAAACTGGAAAAAGTAGCGCCGCGAGTTATACAAACAGTTCCAAACGCCAGTTTAATATGCGAAAATGTAAATATACTCTCACACGCAATCATCATCTGCAATATTCCAAAACAAAAGTATTTCTAGCGTGCTGTTATTTATCTTCGCTTTCATAAAATGTCATTCGAGGCAAAGGTGTGTAAAAGAAACAAACGGTAATTTAACGCCTTGTTAAATTTTAATCAGAGGAATTTTTAAATCCCCAAAGGGAAACAGACGAAAAGTACTTAAAATTCATTCGAATACCTTAGAATTTCCATATTTATCGAAGCGACGCAGCAAAATTTCAAGTTTTACATATCATTGTAATTTGTTTACAGAGGGGCCTTTCCAATCAGACGCCCTTTTGGTGCCAGAAAATTGCCTTTTCGATCACATTCACAATCAGAGTAACTGCTGGACGTTCGGACGATGGAATGCTACGGCTGCCAACGCCTGCCAGGAACGAGGACTACAGCTTCGCTCCTTCGCGATGCTTCTTCCCTGTGGAATTTCCCTCTTCAGTGGGGTTGAATTTGTCTGCTGTCCAAAACACCTTAAGGGTAAGCCGGCACTTTAATATCTAAATCACGCAACGCGGAAAAAGCAATTAAGAGGTTGTATTCCGTTTTATCTGCTTTTGTCTCTCCCTGACGATGATACTTTTAGCACAAATTTTTTCAACCTCTCCCTTTTAATTCGATAATTTAATTCGATAAGTTTTCTTCTCATAACGTCCCGGTCAATAAGGAAGTAACAGTAAACGCATTGATTAGGTGACAAGTCAATAGGAAGAACCGAACCTGCACCGTATAATACCCGCCGAGCAAATTCAATTATCTGATGTGAATGTTGGTGAAATATATTTACCGCTGATAAACGTGACTACATGTCCAATCAGAATTCAATAAGCATCGATTGGATTTAGGAAAAAGCTTTATTACAAATTCGCATGAGGAATTCTATGCATTAATATCCAAAACAAAATCCGTTTCGTTTTAATCTTTTCAATTTTTCGAATTTATCACCAAGTAACAAAAACAACAGAAAGAAATTTAATTGTTTCAAACGTTTTAAAATTATCCCCGACGGTTTCAGAAATTTACTGTTTCTGTTTATTAAAGTAAACTGGGCAATTAGGAAATATCTCCACGCACGGACAAAGGTGGATATTCACTGATTAGACCAGAGAGGCTCATCAGTTAGAAGGGCAGCTAAACGGATAATTCAGGAACCACACACATCCAACATACAGACATGAAAAGTTAATTAGACAAAATACAGAATTGGCGAAAACACCAACTCCCCTTACTGTTTGACCTCGCTTTACTTGCATTCATTTTCTGGAAATATTCTTCTGAAAATTATATCTACGATAATAATAATCATAAAATTCAGGGAAGCCTTTCTGTAGTTTGATTGCTTTAAAACGCAGTTGATGATTCACATAAGCAACCCAACTTACAAATTCAGAAATAACATTGTGCCTCAATTAAATTTATATAATTAAAGGTAAGACGCTAGGGTGGCGCAGTGGTAAAGCGCCAGGCTAGCGTTACGTTAGTCCTTGGTTCGAATCTCCCGATGGGCATGATTTTCCTGCAGTCTGTAGGTCGGTATCGAGCCCTGTAGACCATTCATCGTTGGGCACAGTAACAAGGTCCTACACTTACACAAACTTACACTATACACAAGGTGCAGTGTGCAGATAAAACGGCGCACCAACCACGTAACTCGCAGAGACGCACCCGTAAAAACCACATACGCTAACGCACCAGCCTCGACACCGAAAGGTAAAAGAGGTTGCAGATACAGATGATTAAAGGTGTAAGAATAAACATAAATCAAAATAGACATGGAAAACGAAACCCAAGAAGTCAGAAGATTAGGAAGAAAAGAAGAAGTTCACCAGAAAAACATACCAAGACTGATAGAGCTAGTAACATGGAACAAGAAACCGGAGACAATGAAGGCTGCAAAAAACTTAAAAGGACAGAATATTCGAATTAGCGAAGACTACTCTAAACAAATCCAAGAAGAGAAGAAAATATTAGTAGGTAACACGTACCACATATGAAATGCAAGGGATAGGGGTTATAAGGATAAACTTCTATATAACAAACTGCTAATAAATGGCCAAGTTTATACAACGGAGCAACTAGAGAAGATAGAAGAAATAGAAAAGTAGATAGGGTTGAGGAAATAGGAAAAGAAGTGACAAACAACATGAAGGAATGCAACGGCAAAAATCAGAAAGCAAGAACGTCCAGTGAAAGATAGCCTCAAGATAGGGAACATGAAGAAATAAGAAAACAAATGAGAACAAGCACATTTACAGAACATCGTCCAAAACTAGACGCGGAAATAAGCAGGACAGACAAGAAAATATGACCGCTATGAAAAAGAAATGGTAGGAACGGCTACGGAAATTGATATGATTAGGATTAGGGAAAACAAAGAAATAGAGAACAATAAGACATACTATAAGTGAAACCAGCTGAATTGGAAGCGGAAATATAACACTAACAAATAGGAACTTACTGCTCTATTCTGGATTAGAAGAAGAATCAGCACCGACTGAAAAAGGGTTGACAGAACAGTTAAACACAGCTTAATGGAGTGGGAAGGGATATCGGAGATGATAATATGGGCAAGGTTTAAAGGAAAATTCAAAAACTCAATCATAATAAATGTTTATAGCCCTACAAATGATAAAGATTACATCAAAATGAATTTTATGAACAAATACAAGCTACTTAGTAGAAGATATAAAAGAATCATCATGAGCGCTAAGGTTGGAAGTGATAATGCAGGAAAGGAAAATGTGATGGGGAAACATGAATTAGGAGTTATGAACGAAAATGGAGAAAAGCTTGTTGATTTTTGTAAGATAAATGGTCTGGTAATTGCCGGTACATTTTTCAAACATAAGAAAATTCACAAGGATCGATAATATAAGAACAAAATTGATTACATAATGATCGATGAAAAATGGCCAAATTCGTTACGGGATGTAAGAGCGATGAGGGGTACCGACATAGCTTCCGACCACCACCTCGTAAGAGCAAAAACAAGCAAAAGGTTATGAAATAACAAATTGGTACTAGCAAGATCGCAAAGCTAAAAACAATGTCGAAGAGGCCAAAAATCCTCAGACGAAGCAAGTAACAATATAGGAGAAATCTACCTATAGAGGAATATATGGCAAGGGTACAAAAATCAATTAACCAGACAGTGCGAGAGGCCATTGGATATAAAACTAAAAACCACAAGTAAACCTTGGATAACTCTGTTACAATGAACGCAATCGAAGAAAGGCGAAAATTAAAAATTATCAAACACGAGGCACGAAGAAACAATCCCAGAAAAAGAAACCAAAGCATGACAAACGAACATACACAGAAAATTTAATGCAAGAAACCGAAAAAGCTGCCCAGAACAAAGATATTAAAACCCTATATAAGATAACAAAACAAATTAATGGGAAAAAAATTCAAATCCATATCAAGACTTCAAGGGGAAAGTGACGAAATATATAAAACAGAAAGGAAAATAATGGCAAGTTGGACAAAATAGTTTACAGAGATCTACAATGTTAAAGAAATCCAGGAAGAAATAAAAGGCAATACGGCAATGCAACAACTTGATATAAGCGAGGAAGAGTTCACAAAAGAAGAAATAGAAGAAACACTTAAAGAAATGAAAAATTGAAAAGCACCAGGCATAGACGAAATTCCAATCGAATTGCCAAAAATAGACGAGGAGAGTACAATAGAAATGACGCACATACAAGTAAACAAGGTGTGGTCTGAAGAATGTATCCCAGCAGATTGCACACAAAGAATACTAATAAAAATAACAAAGAAGGGCGACCTAACTCGATGCGAAAACTTTAGACCCATAATGCTTCTATTAACAGCAAGTAAAATTATCACCAAATTAATTTTGAAGAGACTGAAATCTGCCATAGACATCAGGCCGAATAATAGAACAAACAACAGAAAAGGGACGACTTTGAAAAGGTGTTCGACTCAGTTTGAAGAGAAAAAATGTGGAAAATACTAAAGTACTAAGGTCTAACTAACAAATAAATATAAGAACTATCAAACTGATGTACGAAAACTTATCCGCAAGAGTCGAACATTAAGAGAAACTAGTCCGTCAAGGTTGCATTCTGTCTCCAACATTTATGGTCGACTGGGTCATGAGAAGTATAGAAGACAACAAATCTGGAATAGACTTGGAGACTTGGAGTTTGCAAATGACATCTGCTTGCTCACACCGAACAAAAAGCTACTGCAAGGAAAGTTAAACAAGTTAAATCTAGAAGCAGAAAAGGTTGGCCTAAAAATTAACGGAAACGAGAAAAATTCTCTTCAATACAAATAAAGGAGAACCAACGATAACACTTTAGTCATAGAGAAAGTTGACGAATTCTGTTATTTAGGTAGTGTGATAGATACCAACAGCGGTTCACAAAAACATATAATCAGAAGAATAGCCTTAGCACAAACAGCATTTAATATGCCAAGGAAAATATGGAGATCAAAAAACATCCTTATAAAGACAAAACTTGTGCTACACATTTTGGCCCAAAAAAATATGAAACTAACATCTACCGGAAATTGCAAACTGGGACTGGATAGGGCATATACTTAGAAAACCATATAACAACATAGCAAAACAAGTATTAGACTTTAACGCACAAGGAAAGCGAAAAATAGATAGACCGAAAGATATTTGGAAGAGGAACGTGCTGAAAGACATACATATAATTACAAAATCTATCATGGAGTGAAGCCAAATACATAGCACAGGACAAAGTAAAATCAAAGAAATTAGTTCAGAAGATAGCAACAGACACGGACTCAACCCACGATGCAACTCTACCATCTACGAGCTTTGCTTTTGAAAGCCCGCTCGGGCGCTCTCTGCTTCTTAAGCAGCTACAGGAGTAAGAAGAAGAAGAATTAAAGGTGACTTACTTCAGAGTAACAATACATCATGTTTAGTATTGTTTTTATTTTTTTATTATTTGCCGTGTTTGCAGTTGGAATTCTGCAGCGCCACCCAATTTGTTGTCTATCAAGATGCCACCATGCCACCCTCAAACTAATTATTCTTTGCTGATCAATCTGGTAGGGTGTGCATAAGTAACTCCACTGGTAACTAGTAAACCACGTGTTAACTGTAACTGATTCAATTTATTAGTATTAAGATTTAAGTGCATAATCCATTTCCTCTTCTACCGCAATGCAGTGCCGAAGCTCATTCACACTTGCTGGTATGCAGTTGAGGTGATGGGTCCATTTTTGGACTTGCATTACGCCCCAACCAGCTTTCATCCACAACATAATTATATACTTTAAACTTAAACTCTAACTAACGAATCGGCGCCATAATACTATGGCCACTGCTGGAATCGAACCCGTGTCAGCCGGCTAACTCGCAGGCACTTACCTGACTGAGCTACCCAGGCTGCCTTTTAAGTGTAAATTAAAGTATTCTACTGTTCCTATTAAATCCTTCTCTGATCGAACTGTTTTTACTGGGAAATCGATCAGGGAAAACAAGAGGCAGAAACGTAGCTAATCTCCACTAAATTGAAACCTCTCTGTAACACAGAACACGTCATATCAAGGTTATATTAGGAAATGAAGAAAAATATTGTTAATAACAAAAATAAATTTATATCAATACACAAAGGGAACATTACAAAACGGAAAAAATGACAATTTTGTATACGAATCACTTTAATGCAAAATTATTTTCACCACAAGAAATTTCTAACCTTCCATTTTAATAAATTAGTAAACAATAAGCAGGAAAAGACTGGAAAAGGAAGACATAAGATAGACAGAGACTGAAGCAACCGGGAGAGACCTACGACCAACAGTGCAGCGATATATAGTTTGGAGACGAAGAAGTATTTTGTGAACATACTGTAACGTCACCTTGGTTTACAATTGTTAACAGCCGGTTAGCTCAGTTATTTGGTCGTTAATGAGGTTCTTTTACTTTAATAAATTAATATTAATACTTTTATGTTATATAACAATAATCAGAACAACTTAATTTTTCTATGCAGATTTATTACATCTTTTACTAATCTTTATTTCCCTATCTTCCCTATCTATTTACTTATTATAGATCATAAATTATAACAGTATTAAATTAGCTCACATATCACTTGTTCAGTATCCAAATCAACTTTAATCACAATTCCATATTCATATCCAACATTTAATAATTTTCAATTCATCTTCAATTTCTGCAACATCCAATATAAACCGGACCAAACCTTTTTTCTCTCAGAAGAATAACAACCAGTTATTTGTTTTGACCTCTTGCTATTTTTCTTTCCACCAATTAATTATTTAATTATTTTATTCTTTCCTTTTAGGAAAATACCATTCTTCTTTTCTAAAAATAATATTTCACGCATATTTACTTTATTATATTTTCCTTCCCAAAGGAAATACGTGTTCCCTTTTTGTGAAGATGATTTCAATCTTGTTTATTTATCTCTTGTCGTTCGTCTCCCTGGTTTTCTGATATTTTTCTTCCAATTAAATTATTCTACCCTAACTATCTAAATTCTTGTTTTTATTACATTTTTAAGTGAACTTATATTAAATCTGCCTAAATTAATTTGCAATTAAACTATAAATTTATGCTCATTGACAATTATAATTCAACTCAAAATCTTTAATACCGATAAATATCATCTCAATATCTACTAACTAAATCAAATTTTGTTTTTAAATTTGCAAGTATTTTTTTAGTAGCTTTGGGAACATGCATGTTGGGTTGCATTTGAAGATTTTAAGGGGTGCGTCTTTTGTGAATCATCCCAATAAATTCTCAAAGTTTGCCATAATTTTCAGAAATAAGTAACCGAAGTATAGTCTACCTATAAAATGTCGGTTGTAGTTATCATGAAGTTTTTGTTAGTTATGGCGTGTTTTTTTTTAATAAAAAGGAACCTCTGTGGTGGCCAATTATGTTGGAATTCTTCTGCAATCTCTCCGAACGTTTTATGCAATATTGTAATAATTAACGAATTAAACATTTTTATTCCCAAACAATATTTAAAACGAAGACGACACGTCTTAGTAATGCACCAAACGAGATTTATTTTGTACCTGTGCATTTTATGGTAATAGCTTTTTTCGAGGTAAATTTGCGACAAAGTGAACGCATTAAAAACTCATTTTCTGTGCGATGAAACAATCTGCTATGACGGTGTCTGCAATTTTGGTGCAGTGTCGACCTTAAATTTTAAATACGCGGAATTACAGTTGGGGTAGCCCAAACTCGATACAAATAGGGCACATTAATTCCTTATGATGTGGTCATTATCCCAGACATTCCATTTACGAAATTTCGTACAGGTTGAACTGAGAAATGCCAAATAAGTCTCGACGTTCCTAGATCCATGAATAAACATTTTAATTTTAAGTCAAAGTAATTTTCATGTAGCTGAAGCGCTCTATATTGTTTATGAAGTTCTAATCTATTCCAAAAATAAATCTCTTGGCAATCAAAGTTCTAAAAGCGATCAGAAATAAATTAATCTTAAAAGTGTAGGATAGATTTTACATTACATCGAAATTCAATTAAAGTTTTGCAAGATTTATTTTTATTTAATACAAACAATTAAAAGGGGAAGCTCGAGTTATGATGGTGCTAAATGAATTTCAAAGATTAAGTTGTTAGATTCTTTTTATCTTTTAATAAATGTGGATTATTTTCTCTACACTTTTATTTCCTGAGGTGGCAAAATTGATGTGTAATTGTGTCCTCACTAATTGTATGAAATCAGAATGAAATGCCGGAAGACGTTAACAATTTTGCCGATTTATTATCATCGTGGGATTTAAACTTTTAGTTAGGTACTTTTAATACCTCCCTGGCGCAAAGCACCGGTACAAGCACCCTCTTAAATTATCCTAGGGTTGTATACAAAGTGTCAAAGTTTATAATTTCGTAAGTTGTAAGACAGTAAAACTATCCATAAGTTCAAGTTGAGTTACCGAACATCCTCCAGTCAGTACTGGCAGGTCGTTTATCCCCTTAGAAGTTGTTGATTTCGGGAATGTTTATATAAAATTTTGAAAATTATATTTATTTATTTTAGCTTGTGGTTTTAATTTCAAAAGCGCTGTGGACGTACAAAATAGGCTTCTAATAAACGTTTGATAGCCCCTTATTTATTGTTGAAATTCGATTTGTGTAGTCAAAGTAGCAAAAAGTACGAACAAAAAATTTCAAGTTCAATATCATACGTACACACCTTTGAAGTAATCATAGTGCGTTAATTCGTTAAAAATGTAATGTAGCAATTTTAGCTGGGTTGATAAAGCAGGCCTACCTAATTAATTTTGCGTTTTTTCCCGGGTGAATAGCTTGAATGATTACCCAACTTGTCGAAATCGCCCCTGTTCAGCTTCAGACCTAAACTATAAACACAATATAAACACGTAGTTTCGGTGTTTATGCAGTCAACTTTTAATTTTTCCAGGAAGGAAAACGTGCTTTTCGTTTTGACTTCTGAACGTTAAATCTTTTTCATTTGGTAATAAAATATTGTTATCGAAAATCAACACATTTCAGGTGGGTCTGGTCTGTTGTGTTTTTGTTGTAAATCGAATCCTCGAGTAATATTGTCGATGGCAGCGGAAATAATTTCGAAATTTCGTTTAATCCGATTGTTCGTTATTTGATCGATTTGTTTTACATACGAAGGGAAATAATAAAAAGATTTATGGCCTGTTCCATTTGAAAAATTGTGTGTTCATGGTTTTGGTGGCGGCGTTCGAAATCGATGGCATTGTGCTACATTTTTTTTTTCTATCGGTATCGCAACCCATATATTTGGCGACTGATCCCTCTAGCAGATTATGAATGTATTTTTGAATTACGTACCGATGCCAAACTTATTCCGTACGAAATTGACAAATTTTATGCTATACTTGGTCCTATGTAGAATGGCAAATGATAGGGAAGATGAAGAACGGAGACTGACGTTTTTGCGTTCGTTTAAATTTGAAATATAAATGTGATATTATTATTATGCAAAACAGCAGAACCGTGTATTACTTTTGTCTCGTTCTTCGTTATATCGTTCGGATAATTTAATTTTATGTGAAATATTAAACGTAAGAAGAATTTGATATTAACATTTTTCATTGTTTAAAAACGCTTGATAAAAAATATTGTTGGATTGTTATGTTTAATCATAAATAATTGTGATTTAGAACCGAAACTTTTGTGGATGGCAGGAAAGTGAGAAATCTCTTATGTTGCCGTCTTCGTTTCAAGAAAAAATCGTGTTTTATGGTCAGGGCCAAGTCTGGCTATTCATTAGTCTATGGACGGCATTTGGGCGTCTCGTGTTCATCCCAGAACATTCTGTGATATCAGCGAAACCTGACGTGGATAGATGAGGCATCCTTGATTTAACGCTAACGCGAAATTGAACTGGAGCTGCACAATCTTCTCTTAGGCCTCCGTAATAGTAGCCTACCCAGATTCAACTAGCGTGTTTCTGTTTTCGGTTTTACAAATTTATCTATCAGCATATTCCCAGCAGTTTCCAAATGACTTAAAATTTTAATTTTTGATTGCACTAAAGAAAATGTTCGATAAAAACGAATATAAAATGTACATTGTAAAATAGATATCCATGTGAGGAATATGCGCAGAATATGCAGTTTGTTAGATTTGCAATTCAAAAAGAGATACAAATAACGAAACTTCAGGAAAAATGCGTTCGTTTTATTTCCATCTTCTACATACAGAATAATTTATTTCGCGATTCCTGTTTGAAAAAGAAACGTAGATTAGGTGTACTCTCACCTAGAAGACCTGATACCCACCATTGTTTTAGTATCACCCTTACGTCCAGTGGCGTAGCTGGGGGGGGGGGGCAATCCGCCTCGGGCGGCACTTTTTTGGGGGCGCCAGAAAAGCAGAATTTGTTGCTTGTACGAATCACTCACGTTTTTTGGAACTATGGAGCGTTTGTTCACGTTTTTTCTTCCTCAACACATCGCTGGGATATTCTTACTTCATTCACTAGTTAAAGTGTCAAGCGTGTAGTAGAAACTCGATGGAGTGCACGGGGAAATGTTTGTTTCACTGGATAGAGTGATCCAAGAAATTACCACGAGATTTCAACAATTACATGTTCTTCCTGAAAAATATGCCTTTATTACTCCATCGAAATATCGAATCTTTTGAATGATTAAATACGAATGTCAACTAAATCATAATCACGATGATATTAATAATGAAGAGTTCTTCGTTGAGAGAAAAATACTTCAGAGTTTTATTTGTGTAGCTGCTACGCAAGACGAAACACAGACATGGAAGGACGGTCCCCTTGAATTTTTGCAGTTTATTTTAAAATACAGCCTCGAGAACTCTGTACCAAATATTGTGATATTATTGCGAATTGCTGTAAGTGTTACTAGTTGCGAGAGGAATTTTTCGAAATTAAAAACTACCTAAGATCTACGACGAGTACCTTGCGGTTAAGAAGTATTGCTATACTATCTATAGAACAGTAACTGAGTGATGAAATAGACTTTGACAATGTACTTAATTGACGATTTTGCTAATAAAAAGGCGAGAAAAATAAAATTTTAGGATGTTCAAAGATTAAAGTTTTATTTCAAAAATAAACATAAACGTTGTAATTTATTTCCCCTATAAGTACGTCATTTCGTTTTGACTTTTTCTAGTATTTTTGGTATATTGAGAGGGGCGGCAAACCCAGGCACCGCCCCGGGCGCCTACGCCACTGCTTACGTCAGACTGAAATTCATAATATTTCGATTGAAATTTAATATTTCAGCTTGTTGGAAACCGCCGTAATTTATGTAATGAATATGTATATACATTTTATTATGACTGTAAATAATAAATTACTTTGTCTGCTGTTGCGTGAGCCCTTATTAACATTTGAAGTTTTATACGAAGTGTTACTGCTCATTTAATAAATAAATAAAACTTATCTTGGCTATGTGGTTATTCCATGTAAATTTCTATTTATGACAATTTCTTTTCAGATAATATGAAACCAAAGAAACCCATCGACCTTGCAATTCTTAAATCTGATCAACAAGAACTCTTAGATACCGATGATGATTCATTAGATTCAGATGAGGACGACGATGATGACAAAGATGACCTTGATGATCTTGCAGATGATACCGAATTATCAGATGATCCCAGTATAGATGATGAAGATGAAGACGATGACGATTACGATGATTCCGATCAAGATTGGGATACGACTTCATCAAGTACAACTTATATGCCCAAATCTACGGCGCCTTCTACGTCCACTACTACGACAACTAATATAACACCACTTCCGACACCTGACCCTTATTTTACTCATTTCGATCCTAGAAATGAACATCAAAGCTATAAAGAAGCTCAGGTACTTGAGTTTGTTGTACGTTGGTTTTGCATTCATTTTAATGTAGGTTATTTTGGTTTTACAGGAAAGACTAGAAGAGGCACACCGTGAGAAAGTAACACGAGTCATGAAAGACTGGTCGGATTTGGAAGAACGTTATCAAGATATGCGATCTAGTGACCCACGTGGTGCTGATAATTTCAAACAAAGAATGACTCAGAGATTCCAGCAGACAGTTCAAGCTTTAGAGGAAGAAGGGGATGCTGAAAAGCATCAATTAGCTGCCATGCATCAACAGAGAGTTTTAGCACATATCAATCAAAGAAAAAAAGAAGCCATGACTTGCTATACACAGGCATTAAACGATCAACCTCCGAATGTAAGTATTTTGTCAACTTATTATTTGCATTTTGTAATAAAATAATTTCTAGACGCACCGTGTCCAAAAATGTTTGCAAAAACTTCTTCGAGCCCTACATAAGGACCGAGCACATGCCATAACACACTACCGTCACTTATTACAAAGTAGCCTAGAAGCAGCGAATAGAGAACAAGCAAGAACATTGGAACGTCTAACTGATATTGATCGTACGGTTAATCAAAGCATGCAAATGTTAAAACGGTATCCAGACCTCGCTACAAAAATTGGACAATTGATGGACGACTACATTCAAGCATTGCGATCAAAGGACGAGACCCCTGGTTCACTTTTGGCCATGACCTCCGATGCAGAGGCTGCCATATTGGATAAATATAAGTCGGAAGTTGTTAGTAAACAAGCCGAACGCGAGAGGCAAAGAATACAGGAAAAAGCCAGAAAAGAACAGAGAAAGAAGGAAAGACTGGAACTAAAAGATGAGAAGAAACGTGTAGAAGCTGTTTTAGGAAAGAAAATAAATAGTTTTGATGCTGAAGATATGGAAGATGAGTCATTGCCTGAAGATAGGGTAGGTTAAATTTGTCAATAGTGATAAACAAACGGATAACTTACGGATTATTTTCAGACAACAGCCTCATCTACATCTGGAAGTACGGTTTCAGAAATGATGAGCAATTCCATTACGACAGCCGAACAGCATCGAGAAGTGGATGATGCTGCTGTGCAACAAGCGGTCGAAGAAGTTGCAGCTGTAGCACATCAACAAGATGTGATTAGGGTAGCACATGCAATGACTCATGATATTAGCCACGGGGAGCCTGTAAGTTGTTTATGCAAAGCGTCATAATTGTAAAAAGAATTTTTTTTAAGCTTATCGGCATTGATTACTACGATCATTGGCCTTCTAAACTTAATCCTAGTTAACTTACACAGGTTCGAATGCCATTAATGCCAACCATGTTCCAGACAGCAGGCACTCGTCTGCTACACCACCGAGAGGCCCAAAAAGAATTTATTAAATTCCGTTTTTAGAGATTTATATGTACCTACACATATGCTTTAAATATAATTCATATTTAATATTCCTAACATTTAATTTTTAATGTAATGTTGCTTTGCAGACATACTCAGTTCGTCGTGAAATATACGGACGCAGAGATGGTAAAAGTGTATATTTCACTCTCGCATTTGCCGGCATGGCTCTTATGGCAGCTATAGTAGTTGGAATTGCAGTGGCAAGACGTAGGTCTGCCCGTTCACCACAAGGACAAGGATTCGTGGAAGTAGATCAGGCTGCCACGCCTGAAGAACGACACGTTGCTAATATGCAAATAAATGGATATGAAAATCCAACATACAAATACTTTGAAGTTAAAGAATAATTTGTGTTTTTGTAAATCAAACTTGGACATTTTAATTTAATTGTATTACGGTCGATATTACTTTTGCTTGGCAGCGTTTATGTACTACAATGTAACTTAATTATGCCATTCTATATTTACCAGTACCTTTTTTTGAGTTGAATATTCTAACATTATTTATCGTTGATTTTTTAAGATTTACTTAATTCGCTCTATTATAAAAATATCATTCCAATTAATATTTAATTGATGTGCGATATTTGTAAAATACTTGTTTTAATTGTACTTAATCTGTTTAATGCAACTTGATAATAATTGAAATATAGTGTAATTTTACATACACATAAAACTACAGTGTTATTTAAGTATATTTTTAAAGTTTTGAAAGAATAATTTTTTAGTCTATCGTATGCATTAAATACAAGTAATGTAACAACTGCGTGCAGTTATTACGTTAACTTTAGCTTTAAAAACTATTGCATATGACAGTCCATCTTTGCGTAACTGTAATCATACTAATTCTAACTTTAGTCAGATATTGTAATGATATGTGTAACAAGATGTAAATCGTAAAGTAGCTAGTAAAAATGAGTACGAATATCATTGCGATATCTTGATGCGTAGGTAGATGTACGGTATATAATGTAGACCCTCCATAAAATAATTTAGATTATGTAATGCATGTGTAATCTAAAAAATGCTTTTTGTACAAAGTCGTTTTTCATTTACTACAAAATAAACTCCGCTTGTTACAAAACACAGCCCTTTAACAGTTGATTTTAAGCGAGCACAATGATTGTGGTACTGTTTGAATACTTGTATATCTTTCTTTAAAACAATGGGTGTGTTTTATATGTAGAGCAAAGTGTTTGTGCGTTGCATTGTCCATTATTATTATTATTTTAAATTTAAAATCATGGATTTCAAAGCATATTGAATTGTTGCTAAGAATGAAATACAACGTATTCATAATTCATATTTCGGTTGTTTCGAGATTATCTTCATATCAAGTTACTGGTTTAAATTGAAGAACGAATTTCGTGGTTAAACTCTTTTATAGAAACGTCTCTTCCCAACACTAGCTATGATGGTTCGAACTATCAGTTCGCTGTAATGCTATGAAACACTCTTTAGCTACACAAATAGGTGTAATCTTGACGTGCACAGGAGTTTTATGAAAGCTCTCGACGTGCATAGCCTAGATTATTTACAAGACGTACTTCATCAAAGACGTATATGTTCATCGTATCATCTTTTCTGTACCCTAAAATGTGGTTATTTGTCATACATTTTAAAATTTACTAGATTAGTAATTAGCATAGTATTATATGTTTTGTGGCCATGTAATTTTAAATTTAATGTAATAAAAATACATTATTTTACGACTACGTATTATTTCCTGCAACTTTACCGTTTAGTTTACATTTAAATTTCCCGCTAGAATACCAGAATCTGCAATCATTGCACCCTCTATTGAGAGTTCAACGAACCAATGTGACAAAAATATTTGCGTCAAAACACTCCAAACATGTCCTTGTAACTGCAATTCTGTATGAAATTAATTGTATTTTGGAACTTTTGTGCTTTATATGATAAAAAAGTGCTATATAATAATTACTGGTGGACAACTAAAAGTGGAATGTGTGGAGAACTGCGTAGTGGAGATTGCACAAAGTATATAAAGTAAGGTACGGTTTAATGGCTATAATTATAAGTTGCTCTCATTTTTTTCGGAAAAATCAAATTACTACGCATTTTTGAACCGAATATTTGGAAAATGCGAAAAGCATTCACTTGTAATTTGATACATTAATGGGTTTTAACTCACATAACCTTATTTTGGGTGTCGCCAAAATGCGTACTTTTCACGATGATTACGTGTTACCGCTTTTTCAGGAAATACGAAATATGCTCGTTATTTGACATAATTTTTCAATAATTTTCATTCATATCAATTTGAAAATATATCATTATGGCATTACAAATTGCTATCAACATCTGTTACGTCACACATTGTTTGTTTTGTGACCTTAAATGTAATAAATTCGTGTATTTTTATTACTTATATGAGTTCGCCTTATTTTTGAGACTTCGCGTTTTGCTCGTTTGAAATCTGACTATTAAATTCGGTTTTACTTAATTTATAGTTAAATGTTCAATGCCTACTTCCAGCAATTGTGCTAGGTACTTATTCGATAACTGTTATTTTCTTAAACAAAAATTGAGTAATATGTAATGAACTAATGATAACCAGTAGTTGGTGCTTCTTATGGTTGACATTTTCCAAAGGATAACTCCTGAAGCACAATATATAATTCGAAAGAGTCGTACCGGAATATTCTGTATCATGCCATAGTCCTAGTATTATCAGTCACTCTCATACATTTTTAGGTATCTAATATAGATTTGTTTACATTTACATAATGTAATCATTCATCATTCATTGTTAAATAAATAGTGGTTTAGAAATACATGTTGTTTCTTAGTTTAAACTTTTCAACAACAAACATGATAATAACAAACTTATGATGTTATATTTACAAATTGAATTCACATTACTAGGAGTATTTGTGTTGTTATTATTTTGCTAATAGTAGCAGTAGTATTACTAACAATAATAATATTGACTTTATATCTTAGCAATTATCATGAACGAAGTTACTGCCGCTGTTGCAAGTGGTCCTGGAGGACCACCAGTAAATCCGTTAGCAGGAGCAAATATCGTTAAAGAAGGTTGGTTGTATAAACGAGGAGAGCATATAAAAAATTGGAGAGCCAGGTATGTTGTATTTAAAACTTTTTAAGGCATGTGTTTGTTTTATGTTTGATTATATTCGATTTATCATCTGTATGGAATATGGAGTCATGAAATAATAGTAATAATTATCACTAATTTCCACTTTCCTTCCAGTTTTGAATTCCTACTTCTCTCAAGTCTGTCTTTATTGCCTTCAACCTTTTCTTTCCTCCTTTAGCTTGCCGTAACACTTTTGTGGTACTCTGTCCTGAGTCATTCTAACCACATGTCCCAGTCATCTTGCTTGTTGGGCCCTTATCACTTGTGTAATGGGTGGCTTGTCATTTGCTCTTCTTCTCTAATTTCCTTCTTTATCCTTTTTACCTCCAAATAACTTTCTCAACATCTTCCTCTCCCATA
Organism: Melanotus villosus; assembly: GCA_963082815.1. NCBI lineage: Eukaryota > Metazoa > Arthropoda > Insecta > Coleoptera > Elateridae > Melanotus > Melanotus villosus. Next base: position 13,671,566 of record OY720421.1, read on the forward strand.
TTTCCAATTTTCTTGCTGCTGTCATGTTCATTACCCATTAGTTTGATGACTGTTTTTCTCAACACATGTTTTGATTGTTAAAGATCTTTAAGAGCACCAGTTTTCTTATGCTCTTGTCAATTTTTGTGATTTGTTAGGGTTACTTCCAAGTATTCAAATTAATCCGTTTCCTCAAAGCTGTACTCCTCTCCATCAGGGCTCTTCACTCTTATATTGCTTCTTTCGAAGTCTTCTCTTTCCCTCAGCACCGTATATTTTGTTTAATTCTTATTTATACACAGACCATATTTTCTTGCTTGAGATTCTAACAGTTTTACCAAATTCGCCAGTTCGTGTTTTGATCTTGTTATCAAGGTTAAAGGTTAAATCGTTGTGTTTCACTTTTCCTCAATATTACTAAATACTAATACTAAATTAAAGATAGTTGTGGACAGCGGATCCCCTTGTCTTAAACCTCTTTCCACCTTCCAAGTATCTTACAAACTACCTTTTAAAATTACCCGGTTTCTTGTATTTTGCAGGGTCATTCTTTCTTTCTTTCTTTGGCTTTATTTCCTTCCTTACGTGCCTTAGCGTACTCTTCCGTATACTTCTTCTCCTTTCTTGTTAGTGTGGTTGTAGCTGTTTTTCCTATGGCCTTTTGTATTGCATTCCATCATTCATCTAAATTCCTTTGATGTCCTTCATTTCGTAATTTTACTTCTAGCACTTCTACAAACTGGTTTCGGATGTTAATGTCTTGTAATTTCCCTACATTCGGTACGCTTGGTATCTCCTGTTTCTTCTTCATTATGACCAGAAAGTGTTCTGTCTCTGCATCCGCCCCACGATAGCTTCTTACATCCTTCACTGTTCTGGAATGCTTCTCTTCAATTAACATGTGATTGATCTGATTTCAGGTTTTCCCATCTGGGGATATCCAGGTCTCTTTGTGGATGTTTTTATCATTTTATTTTCTATTGCAAACTCTACAAGCATTTTACCATTTTTGTTACATTTTTTATGTTTACTTTTTGCCTCAGTCACATTTTTGTGGTTCTCTTCCCTTCCCACTTGGGCATTAAAATCTTCCAATATTATTTTAATATCGTACTTTGGTAGATGTATTGACCGTGCGTTTTCTTCCTCTTCCTGGACGATCACTTTCATGACCAAGCTGATTGAATCGGCGAGTTGCATCGGAAACGGTTTGACAAGGCACACTGAGCAAACAAACAATTTCACATTGGCGTATTCCTTTACGAAACAACTCCAAGATTGCACACAACAAAATTAATCGCTTCTTCTTCCAGTATCCTTTTACCCTTAAGGGTGTCGGATTATTTTTCTTGTGTCGTGTTAACCCAATTTTTCTATCCCTTCCGGTCCATTGCAAGTATTTTCATCTCTTCTTTCGATTTTCCTCTCTGTTTACCCAGTTCCTCCATTCTCTGCATCCAGCTCCTATTCTTCGTTTCCCTATTCTGCCTGCCTCCATTATCTTTTTCACTAATCTGTTGTGGTTCATTCGTAGTATATGGCCATACAATTTTAGTTGTTTCTTCTCTGTCTTAATTGTGATTGCTTCTTGTTGAGCCATTTGTCTTATTTGTTCATTACTTTCCCTATCCATCTTTGTTTTTCCTGTGATTTTTCTAAGAAATGTCATCTCTGCAGTACTAATGTTATCTTCGTGTTTATCTTGTAGCGCCCATGATTCACTCGCGTACCACGGCACCACCACTGTATTCACTATCACTATATGCCTATATTCATCCACTGCTGGATGTAGGCCTTCTCCCTCGCCTTCCATTATATACCCTTATTTTAGTTTTCCTGTCTATCTCCCTTTTTCAAAAAGTTGTTTTATTTAACGCGTAGTAAATCTTTATACTTTCGTTTATTCTATTGTTTATATCTAAGTTTATCTTTCAATCTTCTGATATTACGCTCTCTAACTATTCATATGCTGTTCCTTTTTCAAATTTTTCTCCTTTAATATCTATTTCTCTAATTTACTCTTTAACCTTGTTGTTTATTATCATTGTTTTATATTTATTTATGTTTACCTCTATTCCTAGTTCTTCTATTTCTTCAATCCATATTTTCACTACGTAGTTGTTATATTTTTCTATGGTTATCGGATATCATCGGTATACAGGAGGCAATCAATTTTTATTTGTACTAATCTATTATATCCAATCATTGTTTGGTATTGTCCGGTTTTTAGTTTGGTATTTTTTAATGGTCTGTCCATAGCCACTATAAACAGCAACGGGCTCAGGCTATCTCCTTGTTTTATTCCTAAATCCATACTAAATTTCTCTGATTTTTCCCATTTATTTTAACAGCTCCATTTGCTTTATTGTATATATTTTTTATAACCTTTATTAATTTCTTTGGTACCTCTAGTTGTTCTAGGCATTTCCATATTATTTTCCTCTGTATTGAATCAAAGGCAGTTCTTATGTCAATGAAGGTAGCAAAGAGTTCTTCTCCTTTTTCTTCTTTTTTTTCCTATTAGGTTTCTTATTACAGGGTGGTCACTTTTACAATGTACACCATTGGGATCTCGGAAACGGTAAGAGATACAGGGTTGGTTAAATAGGGAAAAAGTTGTGCCATTTTAGGCTCTTTAAAGAATTGAAGAGCAATCGGAGATAGCTTTTGTAGTTTCTGAATTATCCTGAAAAAACTGAAAAGTTGCGTTTTCTTATTTCTTTAATAACTTTCTTGATATTAGGACGAGTAAAATGAAATTTTGGGTGTTTACATAATTAAGCAAGGGCTGTCTATTACACTCCTATTGAATTTTTATACCAAAAGGTGCAGAAAAAAGTTACAAATTCATCCATGTATCACACATGGTCAAAAAAATTTAATTTAAGTCCTGTGCATTGGCTAGCAAGATCCTCTTGCTTAAACCCTTTAGCCTTTTTTTTTATGGGGTGCTATGAAGGATAGGGTGTTCGACACACCTATTCAAAAAGTCTAAAGGGTGTAAGCAAGGGGATCTTGCTGGGCAACGCACAGGACTTAAATTAATTTTTTTTACCATGTGCGATACATGGATGAATTTGTAATTTTTCTCTGCACCTTTTGGTATAAAAATCCAATATGGCGGCCATAATAAAATCAAAAGTTACCCATGAAAACCCAACTATCTAGTTTGCCTAGAAATTTTTTAAGAAGTGTAGTAGATAGCCCTTACTTAATTATGTAAACACTCAAAATTTCATTTTACTCGTTCTAATAGTAAAAAACTTATTAAAAAAATAAAAAACGCAACTTTTCAGTTTTTTTAGGATAATTCAGAAACTACAAAAGCTATCTCCGATTGCTCTTCAATGCTTTAAAGAGCCTAAAATGGCGCAACTTTTTGCCTATTTAACCAACCCTGTATCTCTTACCGTTTCCTAGATCCCAATGGTGTACTTTGTAAAAGTGACCACCCTGTATATACAGGGTTACTGGTAATTCGATACATTCCTTTGGAGATGTGATGGGACAGGAGCTAAGAAACAAATTTAACCCTAACATACATTATGCAAAACTCAATAGTTTTTGAGATATTTCAATTTTAGTGTTTTTCTCAAAAAAGTAGATCTTAATGTCTTTAAAGTTAATTTTTAAATAATCTACTTGGCATTTTCTGAACTTTTTGACTGGGTTACTTGTCCCACTCTATGGTCATCCGTTTCGAATGGAAAATATCCGGAAACATTTCGATCATGTGAAAATTTTAAATAAAAACTTATTAAAAATGATTTCTAAAAATCAGCTACGAAAATTACTTATTCGTTTTTCTCATAAATTATTTTTTTATTTTTGCATAATGTATGTTAGGTTTAATTTGTTTCTTAGCTCCTATCTCATCATATCTCCAAAGGAATGTATCGAATTACCAATAACCCTGTATATGTATATTGTTGTTTGTTTGTCTTCTTGTTCTAAACGCTGCCTGTTCAGCTTCTAGTTTGTTGTCAATAAATCTTCTTGATCTCCTTTCTATTAATTTCGTGTATAGTTTAAAGCTGGTGTGGTTTTCTTGTCACTCTTCTCTGATTTCTTCTATCTGCCATACTTTGCCCATATGTGCTCTAATGCTTCTCTATTTATCTCTTGTAGAGTTTCTTCTTCCTCACATATTTTCTCATCTTCAACATTATTTATTGTACTTCCCTTACCGTTTTCTCTTTCTTTTATTTCAAATTTCTTTGAGAAGTACATATTCTGTCCATACTTCTAGTATGCCTTGTATGTCTGATATAACTTCATTATTCTTGTTTCGTAATCAGTTTATTATTTTCTTTTTGTTCCCTTTCATCACTCTTATGGTACCTATTCCAGAATTTTCCTTTGTTTGTTTCATAATTTTGTTCAAGTTCTTTTCCGAATTCCTCCCAGCTTTTTCTCTTGGCTTCTCTTATTTCTTTCTTCGCTATGTTTCTCTTAATTATATATTCTTGTCTGTCTCATATTCTTCATTTGTCTCTCTGAACCTTCTCCATGCATTTTTTTTGTTTTTGACAGCTTCACTCCACTAGCTTTCCTCTGGTTGTTCCTGTTTTATTAATTCGTTTTCAACTTTTTCTCGGAATTCTATTCTCGTTTCTTCATTTCTTATAAGTCTTTGTATTTGTATTCGTTCATATTCTGTTGTTATTTCCATTGTTATATCAGTATCTTTAATTATTGCCGTTATTAGTTTATTAGTCTATGTCGAGTACCCATTTCTGCCTCTGGCATTGTTCTAATCTGTTGTATTCTATCCCCCATTTCTTGTGTGTATACTATATAATCTACTATGCTTCTGGCCTTTCTCTCTTCCGCTATGAACGTGTATCTGTCTTCTAATGGTTGATGCCAGTATCGATTTCCTATTTTTAGGTCATTAGGCCTTGTACACACGAGGTGTTTTTGTGGCGAATCGACTGACGCGACGATTTGTCCGACGCTACATGTGTGCGCTTTCGTAAGGCCAATGGAATGGCTCGACGATTCGTCAACGCGCCGCCTGTAGACCCGTGTGTACCGTTCAACTTATTATAATAAGGGATTTATCTGCCGGTCGGCGGACTAATCGTCGGCCAATGCGTCGCAAACCTACTCGTGTGTCCTTGGCCTTAATTGGCAAAACTCTTTCAGTTTCTTTCCGTTTCTATTTATTGTAGTTTCTCCATATTTTCCAATGCAGCCCATACCTTTATTTTCGTCTTTTCAATTCTCGCGTTCCAGTCTCCCATTATTATTATTTGATCATTTTCTTCTCTAATTTTATCTATTAATATTTGCAGTTTTGTGTAGAAATTTAATGTTTCTTGCTCTTCTGCCCCTTCTACCTGTGCGTATATTTGCACTATATTGATTTTTCCATGTAGGTCTAATTCTATAGTCATAATTCAAAATGACAAAAAACAAAAAAAAGAACGGCGAATTCAACACAACAAAAATTAATTAGTAGTAGTAGAGCGCCCACAGAAGGCAACGGGAAACCACTGCAGAGAACACATTTCCTTAGTTTTTAGTATAAGGGGGATACAACAAAGTCCACGACGCCGAGTCCCCCTCGCCAACGTCCTAAAAAGGATATGGCATGAAGAAGAGAGCGCCCGCAATATGAAAAATACATTCATACGTCACGCGGTAAATGACGTGATGACGTCACAACATCGCTCATAGACGTTTTAAAGGGGTTTGGTATTATGCGATGACGTCATGTCGACGTAGGTATGTATTTGTCATATTGCGGGCGCTCTAGTTACAGTATGTTCGCGTCAGGACACTTTAAACTTTGTCCGAGTTATTTTTTGTCACCCTGTATTTTTCTATTATTCCTATTAAATTTTTTACCGCCCCCTCTATGCACTTCTGACGTTCCATGTTCCTACTCTTACTTTGTTTGCACTAGATATATTTAAACTTTTAGTTAGATTTGCTTTTTCTTTCTTGCTGTTCTAATGCCATCGTTTATTCGATTTATGATCGTTATGGAGTTATGAAATAAATAATAAGATAAACCATGATTTTTAGGTACTTCGTTTTAGTTGATAATGGTTCATTAATTGGATTTAAGAATAAGCCAGATGTGAATTCAATGGGAGATCCTTTGAATAATTTTACCGTTAAGGGATGTCAAATTATGTCAACAGATAGACCAAAACCGTTCACTTTTATCATTAGGGGTTTACAGTGGACAACGGTTATAGAACGAATGTTCCATGTTGACGCGGAAAAAGAGCGGTTAGTTTTAAAAACAAATGCTTTAAATGACCAAGTCACATTAATTTTCTTTTTATGTATATACAGAGAAGACTGGGTGGCTGCTATAAAAATGGTTTCCGAAAATTTATCTTCAGAATGTGAAGACGTAGATATGACTTCGGTAAATCCAGCCGTTGAAGATTTATGTGAAAAGTTCTCACGACAAGGCACATCAAATTCTAAATCTAGCGGAAAAAGAAAAGTAACGCTGGAAAATTTCGAGTTCCTTAAAGTTTTAGGTAAAGGCACTTTCGGTAAAGTAATTTTGTGTAGGGAAAAGTGCACTAGACGATTGTTTGCCATTAAGATACTTAAAAAGGAAGTAATTATACAAAAAGACGAAGTTGCTCATACATTAACAGAAAATAGAGTGTTGAGGTCAACAAATCATCCGTTCTTGACAGTAAGAATTTTGTTAATCATATTTTAACTCATTGTGACATTAAATTCTCTTCTTATTTAGTCATTAAAATATTCTTTCCAAACCAATGACCGACTTTGTTTTGTAATGGAATACGTCAACGGTGGAGAATTGTTTTTCCATTTATCGAGGGAGCGAGTGTTTTCCGAGGACCGAACGAGGTTTTATGGAGCTGAAATTATTTCAGCGCTAGCATATCTACATTCACAAGGAATTATCTATAGGGATCTTAAATTGGAAAATTTGTTGTTAGATAAAGATGGGCACATTAAAATTGCCGATTTTGGTCTATGTAAAGAGGATATTACATACGGGAGGACAACCAAGACCTTTTGTGGTACTCCCGAGTATTTAGCTCCGGAAGTGTTAGAAGATAACGATTACGGAAGAGCAGTTGATTGGTGGGGAATCGGTGTAGTTATGTACGAAATGGTAAGCATAAACGTTGTCGCAGCAATTCGAGAATTAATTGGGTGCGTTTTGCTTGCAGATGTGTGGACGATTACCATTTTATAATAGAGATCATGATGTATTATTTACTCTAATAATAATGGAAGAAGTTAAATTTCCACGAACGCTCAGCGCCGAGGCAAGAGACTTACTAGCAGGGTTATTAATTAAAGATCCAACACAACGACTAGGTGGAGGTCCTGATGATGCTAAAGAAATAATGGTACATCCCTTTTTTACGTGTATCAATTGGAGGGACTTGGAACAGAAGAAGGTCTGTAAATGCACGGTTGTGTCGCGGGGGCGTTTGTTAATGAATCGATTTTTTTTTATAGATTCCTCCACCTTTTAAACCTCAAGTAACCAGCGATGTCGATACTAGGTATTTCGATTCAGAATTTACAGGCGAAAGTGTTGAGCTTACACCGCCTGAGCAGTCTGGTCCGTTGGGAGCAATTCAAGAGGAACCTTATTTCCCCCAATTTAGTTTTCAAGATTTGTCTTCCACACTTGGCAGCTCGGCACATATTAGCGGTAGCATCAGCAGTGTTGCCCCCATGCAGTGACTTACAGTTGTGAATATTTAGGATTAAAGGTAAGCTATTAAATCGAGGAAAAAGATTGGTACGTTGATTAACGAACATTGTACATTTTTAGTAGTGGCCGTACTTATATATTTAATGTCGAGACGAAGTAAATTACTTTAAAGAAATGAACTTTTAATGCATATATTTGTGATATTTTTCACGTACTGTGTAGGATTTACCAGAGTTCATTTAAGTGATTGCAATTTTTAGTGTAATGACTGTTTTTTTATATATACATAAATATACATATTATATATAAAGCTGTATATATCTTCTATATTAAACTTGCTTCCATGCTAGGTATAATGATTGCGAGACTACTGTTGTTAATACCACTGCTCAGATTTCTAAGAAATTTCTAACAGAAGCAGCGGGCCTTTAAAAGGAATATTAGTTTTGAATTATTGTGTATTTTGTAAAAACTGGATTTTGTAACAAATAGTAATGTTAAGTAATTGTATATATTCACTAACTTAATTTTAATACAGGGTACAATTAGCGCAACTTACATTAACTGTAAAATATTACCACAAGTGCGATGCCTGCCTGCATGTTTTGTTTGTTTTAACTATACCTCGCAGTAATTTCGTTGCCTTTAAAAGGCGTAATTGTGTTATATACGTAGTGTGGTTATATTATATTGACAGTTGTCTCATAGCAAATAACTGCCGAGTTATGCAAATTGTACCCAAAAACAGCATTCGTTGTGAAGCTACCGTAGGAAATAGTAACGCTAATGTTTCAAAGTGCAACTTTCGAGTATACTGCAAATACTACTGTAATATTTTGTTGTTGTCTTGTTTTAATTTTGCCTATATAAATGATATATTTATCATAAACGAGCATTTATTATTGTAATATTCATACATACTTGCCTAATTATTGTACTTTTCGAATGAAAAAGACGTATACGAAAATTAGAGAAAAGTTTTTGTTTACTATATTCTTGTTACAAATTTGGTTTGTTGTAAATTCTATAATGGTATAAATGTAAGTGCATTTGCTTCGAATAGGAATTTTAATAACAGTTACGGATAAGTGGCATGTATTTTTCAATCTCCCGTGTGTTAATTTTAAGAGGGAAAATCATGAACAATCTTTCTTCTACTAAAACACTAGAACAGTTGTAGTTAGTTGTTTGGATTGTTTTATGCAGAAATTACTTTAATGTTTTGTTTTCTTAATTTTAATTTACTATTTATTTAGAAGGAGTTTTGTGAATTTGCATCATGCTTAAATAAAGTCTTTAATAAAATGCGTTTCTTTCTTTTTTAACCCATCTGTTGAATTATTTTTTGTCTCTGGTTTGATTTACGGCGGCAGTTAAAGTTGCTGGACATCTTTAACAAAGCAATACCTTTCTACTAGTGAAAGTCTTTCAATTTTCGTCCCATTTTAAATAATAAAAAAATAATATAATTAACACTTTCACTGCCCACTTCGACTGGGGATACTGGCCGCTAGAACCAAGCATGGCACCGATCGGAGTCGGCGGCTCCTAGGCTCCTACAGTCAAATTTTTATCTTTACTGTATATTCAACAAACTGCTTTGTCACTTATTATCTTATTCAGACAAATAATCACAACTTAGAAATGAAACTATGTCCAAAATTGTCTATTTAAAGTAACAAATTTACATAAGGGTTGCTATACAACATACACTATTTTCTCGCTTTGACCAGCTTTTTCCAAATAAATATAGCGCGCAACTTCAAACCAACCCGATAAAATTCACTCTAAAACATTCTTCTGCCACACCGACACGAAAAACATTCACTCGCTATCAATGCCAGCAAACAACTGAGTGTTTAGTGTATCCCTACAACTGGTAGTGATGAGCGATATATCGTTACCGGTTACTTAATCACCGTGAATTTAAAATCACTGTTGCTACCGGTGAGTGGTTCTCGCCCCTAGCAGTTAACAGTGATCCAGTGATTTCAAACCTATGCCCATATAAATATTAGGAGTGAATATCACACACGGTCGCAGTTTCAAGCTCTCGACCGAGAAATCACGGAGTTGGGCGATTTGTTTTGCCTGTATCGGATCGGATCCCGAATTCCCGAGTCGCTCCGTAATTCAGAATTCACTATTCAGTATTCACTATTTAGTAATGTGCTGTGCTATTCACTGCTTCAGTTAACGCTGCCCTGCTACTGTACAATACCTGTGATTCACTAGTAGCTGACTAGCTGTTATCAAGCTACCTATTAAACGTAAACGATTAGTTGTGACGGTATTGGTAATTTAATTAGTATTAGGTATTTATATCAGACAGTAATCCTAACCTCCCCTACGCGCAAGATGTCTAACCAATTTTAAAAAAGGCAGAAAGGAGTATAGTGAAATTTGGAATTTTTTCACCTCTGAATATGACAATTTTATATTTACATTTAGCGTTATTTTTTTAATATATGAATTTCTTATTTATGTTTATTGCTTTATTTGAAACTTGAAAGGGGTGATAGAACATAGAACTAGAAACGGCGATATTATATAAACAGGTAATTTAAAAAAAAACTCTTCTAAATCTTTTCAATTGAACCAGAAATCACAATTCGTCGAAATCACTGGTTCACTGCTAAAAATCACCGTTACTTTAAAATCACTGGCGCCGATATACCGGTGACTGGAAAATCACCGCTAAGCCCATCTCTAACAACTGGCCACGTACGTGGCCCCCGGGACAGGCTCATATAGCCGCGCGTCCCCGTAAGTGGCCGGTGGCACCGAACGTGTTAAAAGAATAAATTATCTATTAACAAAATAAATAATACAATTCACAGCCTCTCTGCATGCCTTGTAATGTTACTTTACTTATGGAAATTGATGAGTCAGTTAACCAAGTGAATATTTAATTTGAGGGCTATGCAGCATTCACAATCTTGAGTGACTCCATTTTTTTGTACGACTATGTTTATAAACAGGGGCGGGCTGGGTTAAGAAAACGGCGCGGGCTTTTGTATCAGTGGCGGCTCGCCAGGTGAAGTAGGTGAAGTGCCTCTTCACCTAATGTTTCACTCGAATTCGTTTTTTTTTTGTATATAAAAATGATTATTCTTACCATTTATCTAAATTCCTAAATAGTTTAAATTATAAATGAATTTTATCCCCGTTCAATACGCAAAACATTTCTTATAGATATAGGTACCTATGTATTTCGCAGCACAGTATCAAACTGCAGAGCTAAACGTAAATATGCTTGGAACTCTGTACTATTCACTGGGTTGCTATGGTAACACTGACGTCACTCGCATGAAGCGGTACGTAGGTTTTCCACAAGTGAAGAGTGCAGGATCTTTTCATCAGTCGCCTGCCGCTGTGGATACCGTATGGTTGTATGTTTGGTATATCGCGCAGCAATCTTACGTAATCGGTGTTGGTTATTTTATAAATTCATTGCTAGACAAAAGTGAATCGATACGTGAACCTTTTCGTTTACTTTTTATACAAACCTCACGTCTGGGCAATAAAGAGAGAGACGCTAACCTACTTATTTTTATTTATTAGTATTGTATGTAATGTATGTAATCGTTAACCTCTTATACCTTTCGGTGTTGAGGCTGGTGCGTTAGCGTATGTGGTCTTACGCGTGAAATGCACAATCCGGCCCGCATGCGAGTCACGTGATTGGTGCGCCGTTTTTTACCTGCATACAGCACCATGTGTATAGTGTACAGTGGCGTGCGGTCCATGGAAGCGGTGGAAGCACCGCTTCCCTTGCCTTCATAAGGCAAAGCAATATAATTTATTAATTTAATTTTTGTTTCAGCAGTATGTTAAAATTATTTATTTAATTTTCGCTTTTAATATCATGCGAATGCTCATTGCAAATTAACGCATTTTGTAACGCGGCGTTCAACGTTGGCCGTGTAGCGTTGAACTTTACCGGGAAACATCGGCTCGAACGTCGAAAGTTATCTTGGGCCGCGCCGAAATAATCGCACAAGGTCCCGTATAACAATCGTTTGTTGCATCTGCGCTGTTGTAATTTCACATACGTGATTCTAGCTGTACGAGAAGCGGTGGTCGGTGGCGCAAGGCACATATTTGTACTTGGCTTTTAGTGGAGTAACTTTACGTTTATATCTCGAAACCGGTTCAAACTTCTCCGATTTGAATGATTTTTTTTGTAAACGTCGTAAATATAAAATATTATAACCTTTATGGGTTAAAATGACTCTGATTGTTCATTCAAAAATTTATTAATTTTATATAGGGTTGTCCAAAAGTAATGGGACAAAGACCAACAGTAGATTTGCGAAACCAAAATATTACGATTTACCTAAAATTACCTTAGTCCAAAAGTTAATATTTAGGGAGATACAGGGTGTCAAAGTCGAAATTTTAATCTTAATTTTTTGCTGTAATTTCAAAAGTTTTCGAAATATTGACATGAAAATTGGGGAAACTACCTTTTTTGGCACGAGGAACAATAATCCGACCTCAATTTTAACATAGCTCTTTATAGAATCTTATTTTCGCTACACATAATACCTTTATAGCAAAAATGAGGTTCTTTTGAGAGCTACATTAGAAATTTTGAATAATATTACGTAACAACTGAGTCAGGTTTCAGAATTTTAATGAATTAAAATTTGTTGAATTATATTATTTCACTAGCTACAACAAATCTCGTTTTCCAAAGAAAGCTTTTAATAGCCTAAAACTGAATTATGCCAATTTCTTTGACGCTGACGTTTTGCATTATCAAAAGCTGTCACTTTTTGTACTTATCAGTAAAACAGAAGCGCTTCCCCAAGTAAAAAACTCACTGCACGCCACTGATAGTGTATGTGTGTGTACGTATAGAACCTTGTTACTCTACCTCGTAGGTCTGTATTCGGAGGAGAGCGTCGTTAATAGTCAGTTAAATGCCAGATATAGTCTCGAAGCGTATATGTCGTACAAAGGACGTATTAAAATATCTGTGATTTTATTAAATATTTGAAGTTCCTAATTATCGAATAGTCGGTTATCACTAAAGCTCGGATTTATAGGCAGAAAAAAAGGGCCAAATAGGCGCCTATAAAGGCAGGAATTTTTGATAAATAGGCAGCTAAAATTCGAAATAGGCAAAAAGGCGAATTAAAAAAAAAACTTTTTTAAAGTCATTTAGTTGTTCTAACTTGCAGAATAACGGTTACAAAATTTATTCTTTTATGTATCAGCATAATAAAACTTTTATTTTGGGTTTATTATTTTATTTTTCAAAGCTCAGGATGAGAACGTATGCACGCACAAAGTTTTGAAGACATCTCGAAAGCAACTTTTACTCTTTTCACTACTTAAATGCAAATGAAGTGCACTTTTCATTCAAGAACTTTTTCGACACCTCCGGCACAATTACCACAAATATGAAATAGAAATACGTAGAAATATTACAACGTAAATACAGAATTCCTATTCATCCTCCGACACTAAGGGAATTAAGGAAATTCTCCACCATTAATAAATTCTAGAAAGTATAGGTGGACGAGTCGTAAAACAGTCTACCTGGTCATTTATTGCTGAAACCCTTGAGAGATTATAGTCTATAATCTCTCAAGGCATACTTACGTTTACTACACTTCACACTGCAATTATGTGGGTAGTGTTTCTTAAAAAAACCTTGTCTCGGAAACGGAAAATAAGCCATTTTTGCTAAAATTTATAAAATATGGCGTGGAATTTAATAAAAAGGCAATAATAGGCATCCAATGTAAAAAAAGGCAAAAAAGGCAGAAAACAGGTTAATAAGCAAAATAGGCAAAAAAAGGCATTTTGCCTAAAATCCGAGCTTTAGTTATCACTGATTTCAAATAATTGAAACTCATGTCTTGTTTTGGTGTTTGTACTGTTTGTTGTTTATGTGTTTGTTTTGCAATAAGTGTGTGTTTTTAAACATGAAACAAAGGCTTTAACAATTTTTGCAAAAAAGGACTTAAAGGGTAGTGGAACTTTTAGCAGCATTTTTATCAAGAAGTCCTATAGAAATTATATACCTAAGGAATACAATATCTCACGATAGACTCTCGTCTTTGGCGAATATTTCAATTCAAAAAGAACTCTTACTAGGGTTAATTAAAAACCAACCATTTTACGAAGATATTACCAACAAATTTGCTAGGTACCCTAAAAGACAGAAGGATTGACTTTGTGTAAAAAAATTAGGTAAGTCCAAATAAAAAGTATTTTTTCATGAAATTTGATAGATAAAAGAGACGTACAGAAAAATAATATCAAATTTTATTGTACAAATATTTATACTAAAACATAGGTAGGTACCTATATTACGAAAAACTAGACTAACTTATGTTTATTAAAAATTATTACTGTTTCTACTGTTCCTGAGATAATAATAATCTACTATCTACTACACTATCTATTTATAACTATATAAACTAATAATTAGTTTGTTAAATTAAAAAATAGCAGAAGAAAATAGTATATTATTATATGAGCGATTATGACAGCCATTATTCACGAAGATGACGTTTGAGCCCACGAGCCGTCAGGCGAGTGGCACAAATCATCTGAGCGAATAATGGCCATAATCGCGAATGTAATACGATACTTTTTCTACACCTATTAAACAAATATATTAGACTCAAATTAGTCAAATTTGATAACTTTGTAAACAAGCAATATGACAACACACTTGGGCGTGTCACGCGAGTCGATTGTCAGCCGCAGAAGGAGTTGATCGCGGGCGATTTAAAATATGATTGGATTAGCGAAATATTTATGTATTTGTGATTGGCCGAAATCATAATTCACTGCAGTGAATTATGAATCCATAATTCACTGCAGTGAATTATAGGTACTATTTTTCACAAAAAAAATGCTAATAATTGCAATATAATTAAATAGGTGTAGAAAAAGAAATTAATCGTACCTACTTATTCATTCAATAAGATTTATATTTTTCAGAATGATACAATATTCATTTGTAATAAAGTGGGCTCAAAAAAGTAGTAATAGTAAAATAAGATCTAATATCGCCCTTTTGATAACGAAATTTTTCGAACTCACTTTATTAATTTAAATTTTTTGGTAGTAAAAGTTCATTTCGTCTATTACCAATTTGCGCAAAACGATATTTAATTGTTTCCGCAGAAATTTCATCTAACTGAAAATTAATATTAATTATACCTAAATTTGATAACCTATCCTGGCCCGTTGTTGCTCTAATATACGTTTTTAGTCGTCTTAGTACACTAAAAGATCTTTCACAACTACAGGAATTGATAATGCAATTTTCTGTATTCGTTAGATTAGGAAACATTGTTTCATCTAAATGTGAAAATAGTGAGGATATATCACTTGGTTTAGGCGTCAATTTTTGAATATAATTTTGACAAACAAGGAATTCAGACTATAAGTCTTGCTGCTTTATATTATAAACATTTAAGAATTGACTGAAATCTGATTTAAAAATCTCCATGTTTTTGTCGGAAAAACGTTTTACCAGCTCTACAATCATTCGGTCGAGGATAGAAAAATATATATACTGCGTTCCCCATTACTGTTACAACACTTGAAAGAAAAGTAAAAATTCCAAAAAGTCTAAAAACTTTTTAATGTATTATACCTTATATTATTAGGTATTTATTCTTGCATTACAATTGGGGGGCGCAAACGTCAATTGGGGGGAGGGGGGGGGGGGGCAAAAAAGGGCTAACGACGCGCCTGACCACAATAGCACTTCACCTATTATTTGACCCACGAGCCGCCACTGTTTTGTATGACACCGGCGCTCTACAATACGTCAATGATTTTTTTAATTGCAATGGCAACTTTAATAACAAAATGGTTTAAAGGGCCATACAAAATTACTTATTATTACTAAAATGAGTTATGGAATTTAAATAACAAGTAAACTTCATAAGTGCGTTATTCTATTGACAATATTTATTAATTGAATAATCTAAATGTGAAATTCTAATAAAATTAAAAACTAGGAGAAACAAAATTCTAGTGGTATAATATTGCAAACATTTCAACATTATAATTTGAAAAAATTGCCTAACTTAACTTAGAATTAACAACGAACTGAAAGAAAGAAATATATGTCTATGAAATTATTCAACTGAACAGTTTGTTGTAGTTCTTGCTGGTGTTGGCCACATATTCAATAATATCTTCATTTTGTAAAGACATTAAGAGGTCCTTTTCTACAGACATTAACATAAATGATTCGATATGTTGCTGATTTAGATTACTTCTAAGCCTGTTTACTATAAGTTTTAATTTTGAAAAAGACCTTTCACGACTAACCTGAGTAATGGATGGTGATAATAAGTATTTATATGCCTGTAATAATCCAGGATACGCGTCGGCATATAGATTATATTTCAGGAGGAGCCTATAGCAACAAATACAGCAATTTCTGCATGTTCGACATATATTTTTCTGTTCGTCATCTTCATGTTGGGTTTCATCCTCTTTATATTCCTCCTCTAGTGACTTTGAAAGATGTTGCCATTTTGACGCAAAATCTTGTATAGTTCAGATTTCATCTCTGAATAATCGATGTCCAGAGAAAAGAAAGGTAATGCGGATGTAATGGAAATTAAGGCGTTTTCAGGTATATTCTTTGAAACGCTATCAAAGTTTGATGGGTGGAAGCATTCGAAATCTTTATAGAGTTCTTTGTGATTTGAGAATCTAGATTTCATATTATTTACAACTGCATCCATAATTACATTATATATTTCAATTCTGTATTTATCTCTAGGGTTACAGATAGAATCGTCTGATGTTTCATCAAAAAATTTTCTTTTTCTGGCAACTCTCATTCCCTTGGGGAATTTCTTCTTCCGCGGAGATTGGTAGACTTTTTTCTTCGAATCTGTCGTTTGATTTTTTTATAAATTGTCCAGTTCTTACATATAATTCGTCAAATTGTCTCGAATGCTCTGATAAATTTAGTATTGTATTCTCTACCATTCTGAATGATTGTAAAAGATCCATTCCATTAGTTTGCAGATAAAGAGAAAGTGGAGTGGTATATTTAAATATCTGTACAAATAAAAATGCTGTTAAAATATTTTCAAATTTAAGAAATCCCTCTAAATATGGTTTTGCAATAAACCTAGTTTCGGCATTGAAATTCTCAGATATATTAATTTTTCTTATTTTATTATTGCACAAGCACAGGCAACAGTTTCCTGTATGTGACCGCCTTTGTGTCATAAAATAGTCTTATTTGTTTATTTTAAATGATTTTTTTTTAATTTAAATAAATTTACAATTAGATAATGTCCAAAGAAGGCGGTAAGTAAATGGTATGACATATAAATAACTTGCTGGGTGTAATCCATTGACTACTTCTACTGAAATTCTATCTGATTTTGTATATCCATGCATTAACTATGAACACCACTTGAAAGTGGATGCAAATTTATTGAAAACAGTTCATATTTAATAAACATCTCCGATTAAGCAATTGTACAAAATGGCATAGAAAACAATAACAATATTTTATCTGTTGTTTGGGTGAATTAAGAATTTTCCCTTGATCTCTGGTGTTTACTGCACTTTAACAGAAGAATTTTTTCTATTTGTTGCATTTTTACTACGTTCATATAAACATCGCCAACTAACATAGTTTTCTATTTCCCTCCGAATTCTATAAAAAAAATGTGGTTCTCCTTTAATCATTTGTTGAATATTCAAATAATCACAAAGCAAACATGTAAATGTTGTATCTTCAATAATAAAGAAATTGATTCAAAGTATTGTCATATTTGTTGCTCTAATTGTTATCACTTATCACTATAAAGGCGATATCGAAAAACTTTACACTTAAAAGCACCATTAATCTAGTGCTATGCATATATTCAAAATGTAAGTTTTTCCAGTCAATCATGGAATGACATTTGAAGGTGGAATTCTTTTGAAAAAACAAATTATTAGGAAAGAGGATTATCTTTAAATAGACGTTAGTTTGAGTAATTATTAATCACTTCGGCCGAAAGTACACCACCTAATTACCTTTACCTGCCATGCTGAAACAGCAAGTATGACGTCATAGCCGAAATTGCACGGGTCAAAACTGTACGACTGTACGAAAAGTATCTAAATTCTGTATGAGACCGTATTTTTGTCATAAAATAGTCATAATTGTTTATTTTAAATTCAATTGCATCTGATTTTTTTATCCATGCATTAAGTATGAACTATGATCACGCTTGAAAGTGGATGCAAATTTATTGAAAACAGTTCATATTTAACATAGATCTTCAATTAAACAATTGTACAAAAAGATTCCTCCTTACAAAATGGCTTAGAAAGCTAACAATATTTTATCTGTTTGGGCGAATTAAGAATTTTCCCTTCATCTCTGGTGTTCACTGCACTTTAACAAAAGAAAAAAAAACAATAAACAAACCGATGAAGTAAGTAGTAAGAACAAAATGTTTGGTTAAAATTATAAAAATGTAAAATAGTAGAGAAATTATAATGGGTAATATCTAACATGAAGTAACACAACAAATTCGTTATTTTAGATTTATTAAGCATGTTTCAATTCCTAAATTTCCAAATTTTAAACCTTAATATAGCAAACACAGTCTGTTTATAAAATTTCGCCCAGTCAATAAACAAATAAACACTAGAAATATTTACTAATTATAATTGTTGTTATGTTGTCTTAAACAAATCAGTAGAAACAAAACGGAATTTACTTGTTTTACATGCATTTGCTTTTATGTGAGGGTAAATAGTTTTAACGATTTCCCTAAAGATTAAATTATTTATATTAAAACTGGCCTTAAAAGAGGTTACGTGCAGTTTTGGCCCGTGCAATTTGGACTCATGAAAGATAATTTCGTGTACTTTCCGCTCAAATCATTCGTATCTTCTTATACTAACATCTGATAAAGATAATCCCCATTGATAAAACAAATATTGCATTTCTACTATCATTTTACTATTGATATACGCAGAAGTATTTTAGTGTTAAGTATAAGTATTAGGACGATATGTACCTGATGGAATTTACTAGTTTATTTTCGTTATTTTTATAGACAATGTATAGCCGTGGGGCTAAATAAACGTATGTTATTATTATTATTATTATATATTCATATAAACATCGCTAACTAACGTGATTTTCTATTTCCATGCGAATTCTATATTCATAATTTTCTTAAAACAAAAGCGCTTCTAATTTAATCATCTGCTGAATATTCAAATAATTGAACATTGTAATAAAATAAAATGTGATCTTTATTTCATAACTACTTTGCTGCTTTAGTAGTTTTAAGAATTACTTGTTAATACACAAAGCGAACATGTAAATGTTGTATCTTCAATAATAAAGAAATTGGTTCAAAGTACTGCCCTATTTGTTGCTTTAATTGTTATCACTATAAAAACTATAAAAGCGACATCAAAAAGTTTACATTTTATATTTAAAAGCACCATTAATCCAATCTTATGCATATATTCAAAATGTAAGTTTTTCCAGGTATGACATTTGAAAATCGAATTCTTTTGCAAAGCATGTTTTTACGAAAGATCTTTAAATAGATGTTAGTATGAGTAAATATTAATTACTTCAGGGGAAAGTACACGTAATTCTATTACCTGCCATCAGTGGGTTGAAGCAGCACGAATGACGTCATGAGCCGAAATTGCGCGAGTCAAGACTGCAGGATACTTTAAAACGAACATTATGAAAAATATCCAAATTCTTGATGTGGAATCTAAAACAGGGATACCACCTAAACATTTCGTTTGGTTTAATAAATGCGATAATTTTTAACGCTGCATTATCTTATGGATTATTTAGTGTGTACAAAAAGTATTGTCAAGTGTTATGTCCGTCTATTTTTCTAGTTTTTCGAATTTTCCATTGTATAAGTACAGCCAACAGTTTCCTACATGAGACCGGCTTTGTGTTATAAAATAGTCTTATTTGTTAATTTTAAACTTAAATTTATCTGTCCAAAGAAGACCCTAAGTAAATGGTTTGACATATAAACAACTTGTTGGGAGTAACCCATTGATCAGCACTTGAAAGTGGATGCAAGTTTATTGAAAACAATATTTTATGTAGTTTGGGTGAACTAATAATTTTCCCTTGATCTCTGGTGTTTACTGAACTTTGGCAGAAGAAGAAATAAAAACAACAAACAAAGCGACAAAGAAATAGATGCTTATATAAGAACAAAATATTTAGAAAACAATTATAAAAATGTAAAATTGTAGAGTAATCATAATAGGTAATGTCTAACAAATACATTAAATGAAATAAAACAACAAATTCAGATTTATTTAGCTTGTTGCAGTCCTAAATTGCCAAATTTTAAACCTCAGTCAAGTAAACACGTCTTATTATTCATACAAATATGCCCAGTTAATAAACAAACTAACAAAATATTTACTAAATACAATTATTATTGTTATGCTGCCTTAAAAACAAACCAGTAGCAACAAAACCCTGACCGCTGTTAAATTTCAAGTAAATTAAGAAAATTCCCCAAGTTTACTTGTTTTCAGTGTTGGGTAGTATCTAGATCCAGTGGATCTAGATCCAGGATCTAGATCCACTAGATGGATCTAGTATCTGGATCTAAATCTTTTTTACAAGAGGATCTTGTATCTGTATCTAGATCATATTTTTATGGATCTTTCATCTTTAGATCAAAAGATCCGCTATTCAATTAACAATTTTTTTCTGAAATTTTAAAAATTCATTGACTAATAATTTCTATTTAAAGTACACAGGGTGATTCACTTAGCGACTGCCCAACGTTGGGAATGTGTAAAGCCTTCGAAAATAAGAAAAACGGTGCATATAATAGCAGAAAATAGAAAACAGGTAGTAGGTAGTCATTATCGTTAATACTTCATAGCCATAGGCAACTTAGTTTAGGAATTAGGATTAAGATTTACGACCCGCACCTGCAGAAAAACTAACTTGGCCTCTCTTTAAAATACTTAGAACTCATTGCAATAAAGTTTTGTTCCCTTAACTGTATATTTATTTGAATTGCTGTTTTCTGTTTTCTTATGTTACTGTCCAGTGTACATATCTTTGGAATCTATAAAAATTAAAATAAAATAAAAAAGCGATACATTGTAGAATTTCTCTATACACTCATAGCGTGGATAAATAAAAAAGACCGATATTTAAGATCTACCGTTTTCCAAACTAATTTATCAGAAATTACAAAATGCGAAAGGATCTATAAAGGATCTAGATACTTTTTTAAGGATCTTGGATCTTGATCTAGATCCATTTTTAGGTTTGGATCTTTGATCTGGATCTAGATTCTATTTTTTAAATGTATCTGGATCTGTATCTAGATTCCTAATTAACGGATCTTACCCAACACTGCTTGTTTTGTTTTACATGCATTCATTTTCATCTTACTTACTTCATACAGGGAAATAATTTTTAAACATGATCAAAAACCATAAGTAAATAAATCCTTATACAACAATTATGCAAAATTTGAAGCTAAGTTTGAGAACACGTAATTCAGGGAACCTTAAAGGAATTTCAAAAATCCCTTTAATTGCCTTTTAATGCGAAAGCGCTTTCTATTTGTCAATAATTTTCGCCTCATGTCGCAAAATATTTTGAATAGGAACCGAATAAAACCATTAATCAGGTAAGTGGAGAGGGTAAAGGCTAATTAAATAGCAAAAAGAAAGTTTGTAAAGGGCCACTTGGTCATACTTTAATCTGTTTTGAAATTATTTGCTGTTTGGTACTTCACAGTGTAGGACGGTGTTTCGAAAATATAGACAAACAATTTTGTAAATTCAGTGCGTGGTTACAGAGTGTTTCAATTAATTTTCAATGGTAAATATCATTTTATTTAACTTTGTAATAGTTTGAATACTTGTTTTTTTTTATTTTAGAACCTTTTTAACTAGAAATTTAGAAAATAAAGCTTTCGAGTTTGTATACAGGACGCCCTATTTATTAAACGTTATATAGGTAATTCTTTTATTTGTAAAGGTAGAAAAACGATTAAGTATACAAAGTAGTGCAGGTTTTTACGATGAATTCAATGATTAAAGAAATTTGATATACGGTGTGTAGTTATTGGCGTAAAACGGAAAACATAGCCTTTTCTATTAGACCACGTGGTTCATTTATTTTTAGAATTAGAAAGTCTATTTCGAATACTTTTTCAACAACCTTTTACGTAGAATAATGTAAGCTAAATGATTTTTTGATAATTTGTATCATTCTCCAATTATTGACCAAAGTTGCATTTTATTTTAATGGAAAACACAGGCTGTGACTTTGTTGAAACGCAGTTTTATTCTCTTTTCAACGGCGTAACTTAAACTGTATGTTATATTGAGGAAATTGAAAAATAACGTTTTTTAGGATTTTTATTGGGAAACCAAGACAGCCATGAAACAAAACACAAAATGTTGAGCATGTTCTTTTTCTTTAATAAATTTCTATTTTTGTTTTGTTTAATGGCTGTCTTGATCTAGCAACAGAAATCCTAAAAGTCGTTATTTCTAGATTTTTTTAAAATTAAATATACAGTTTATGTTACATGGTTAAAAGGAGAAGAATATGGTTTTCATGTAAAAAATGTAACGTTGGTCAATTACTCGAACGTGATAACAGTTATAAAAAAAAAACCATTTGGCCTATATTATTTTAGGTAAAAAGTTGTTCCAAAAGTATTTGAAATATATTTTTCTAATTCTATAAATAAATGTACTACGTCCAATAATAGAAAAGGCGATTTTTCCGTTTTTCGCCAGTAACTTTTAACCATACCTCGTATACTGAATTTCTTTACATCGTTGAATGCCTCATAAAAAATTCCACTAATTTGCCTATTTAACCGTTTCTCTATCGTTGTAAGTAAAAAAGTTACCCATATAATATTCAAGAAATAGGACACCCTGTACAGCATTCACCGTTGATGGTTTTAAATAAAGATCAATAATGGGAAAACGTATATTATGTATTTCAAATATAATATCAATAACAGGCAACAATATTATGATTTATATTAATTTATAATCATTTATTTACTTTTTATAAATAATAACAGACATACATGTGCTCCAAAGTTTCGAAAATATTGTTGGAATCGCACCGTGAAATTTTGCATAATGTCCAAGATCCCCAAATCTTAGTGCTTCTGATTACTTCTTATGGGGGTATTAGAAGAGTAAAATCTACAAAAAAACATGGGATATATTGAAATTAAAAAAATGAAATTAGACAAGCAGTACAATCAAAGACATTATGCGGAATTTTACCCTACGATTGGAAAAATATTGTATTGGAAACGTTGAAACACATGTGATTGATATTATTTTTAAAAAGTAAATACTAAATTGCAGTATTGTGGTTTGTTATTGGTATACAGGGTGTTTCAAAATTGATGCCCGTGCTTCTGGTATTTGATTCAGGGGGCTAAAATAAATCGAAAATGAAGAGTGAAAAATTTTCCGTTTGTCTTTTGGTTTTGGTTGGTTTGGGTTTTGCCTACACACTTGTTTGTCTAAGTTCAAAATAATTTGATGGCCTCACTTTACCCATTATCTTTTTTAAAAAACGTAGTTATTGAAGAACTGGAAAAAAGACCATCAGCTAGTATTTATTGTGTGTAATAATTATAAGTGTGACATTGTTTGTATCGAATTATGTATTTTTTTCTTGTAGGAGAAAATAGAAGGAACCGTTTTGTCAGAACCGATCGTGAGAGCAGGGTGGCTCGAAAAAAGAGGAGAATGTATCAGAACCTGGAGACCTAGGTATGTTATGTAACGTAATTTTAAATGTTGTTAATAATAACATTAAGGGCGATTTAGATCGGCTATGCTTAAAGTTTTAAAATCTAAATGTGCTTGGTTGGTTATCATTGTGTTACCATGGCACAGACAGGTTTAACCATTCTTAAATTTTAAATTAAATTGATTTGTTACTGGTATTAGATTTAGGAAAATAAATGATTTTTACTTATTTTATATTGTCTTTATTATGTATTAATTTTATTTTCTATTGTTAAAGATACTTCATTTTGACTGGAACTGGAAAATTGTTAGGTTTCAAAAATGAACCCAATTTAAATTGTATTAAGGAAATCTGTAATAACTTTAATGTCAACGGATGTCAAGTGATGGGAGTAGACAAACCCAGACAATTTGGTTTCCTTGTAAGAGCAGCAGGATTAAAGAGTGAGCCAGTGGAGAGATTGTTCTGCGTGGATAATGAGGATGAACGGTTAGTACTAAAATTGATAACTGGATATTTTAAAGTTTAAATTTCTGATTTCCGAAAAAGTAGTTACTCATAATATGTGATCAACTAAATAAATACTCGAATTATAAATAATACGAATATAAATACAAAAAGAAAAGATAATACTATTATTCCCGTTTGTATTTAAATTTCTTGCAAAATATATTAAGGTTAAGTAACTTTAGTAAAATGGCACCGTTTTAACATTGCATATTATGTAACACTTCTTTTAAAGAATTAAATTGAAAAATGTGTATAGCTTCATTAATATTTTGCATTTGCAGAACACGTTGGGTAGCTGCTATAAAAATGGTTTCTGAAGGCCTCCAGTCGAGTAGTGAAGTTTGGTATACCTTAGGCACAAATGAAACATTTTCTAAAAAATTATCTCATTCAAAGCCATCTTCTTCTAATACTTTGTTTTTGTCATCAAACGAAGACACAAAAGTGACAGTTAACAACTTCCAGATGCTGAAAGTTTTAGGAAGGGGTAGTTTTGGCAAAGTGAATCTGTGTAAAGATAAAGTTACACAAGAACTGTACGCGATGAAGATATTAAAGAAAGAATATCTTGTAGAAAAGCAACAAGTTCATCATACACTTACGGAAAATAATGTGTTAAAAGTGATCTGCCATCCATTTTTAGTGGTAAGTAAATCTTTTGCGCAACTTAAAAACTGTTCCTAATTAACTTTTTTTTTATTATTTAGGCCTTAAAGTACTCGTTTCAAACAAAAGACTGCCTGTTTTTCGTAATGGAGTATGCTCACGGAGGCGAATTATTCACCCATTTAAGGAAGGCTTCGAGATTTTCCGAAGCCAAGACTCGATTTTATGCAGCAGAAATCGTTTTGGCGTTGAGTTATTTACACTGCCGTGGAATAATCTACAGAGATCTTAAGCCAGAAAATATATTGTTGGACAAGGAAGGCCATATCAAAATTACCGATTTTGGTCTTTGCAAGGAAGGCATTACTTATGGAAGAAGTGCTTATACTCTATGTGGAACACCGGAATACATGGCTCCAGAAATTGTAGAAGAACAACCTTACGGAAGAGCAGTCGATTGGTGGTCAACTGGTGTCGTTTTATATGAAATGGTAAACAAATTTTTCGAGAGTATTAAAACATTTTCTAATAAATTTTGTTTATTTTAGCTAAGCGGACGTTTGCCGTTCTATAATTCAACACCTGAAATATTAGATAAACTGATAATGACAGCAGAAGCGAAATTTGACAGTGGTATTTTTACCATTAAGACTAAAGATTTTGTAAGCAGATTGTTAGCAAAAGACCCAGTACAACGGTTGGGAGGTGGCAGAGATGGCGCCAATGAAATTAAGCAACACCCTTTCTTCGAATCAATAAACTGGCTTGATTTGCAAAGGAAAAAAGTAAGTTTTAATATTCAAAATAAAATTCCGGTCTAATTAATTTTTTATGTTAGATTAAACCGCCAACGAAACCTAAACTAACGCACGAAGAGGACACGGATTATTTCGACCCAAATTTCACGTGCGAGGATCCAAATCTTACACCAACAAAGACATCTAACCGCTTAGACAATGTTAATTTACATTTCAAAGATTTTAGTTTTCAAGATTCTGCCTTGTCTAGAATGTAATTTTCATTATTAAATTTTATGATACGTAAAACAAACAAATCCAGTATTTAACCTAGTGGCTAGATTACAATGTTAATTGAATGTACTACAGTGTTTTATGACAACTTTTTTCCTGTGAAGTGATTGTATCAGTGATTTTTATATTTACTAAAATTATTTATGTTATATAGCAAGAAGATATTTTTGTACTTTTATAATTGAAAATAAAATATTTTAGAAAATTTGAATCCTATTTTATTGTTTGGGAGATTCATGTTGCATTTATTTATTTAATTATTTGAACACTTGGATCCGACACCTGAAAGGGTACATGAAAGGGGAGAAAGAACACTTGGAATTTTAGTTACTTAAAGGAGGCTGTAATTGTATAGGTACCCACTGAGGCATGAGTGTAGGGTTACAGACATTGCAAGGTTCTGGGTGTGTAAAGATAAAAATTAAAGTTATTATATGTTAGTAAAGTTATATTATTAAAAATACTGCGTGATTTATATAAGGCGCGCCCCTTAGCAGTTGTAATAGGAAACCCAGCTTACAAATTCAGAAATAACATTGATCTATCATGTATGTTGGGTTGCATTTAAAGGCTTTAAGGGGCGCGTCTTACGTGAATTGCCCAGTATATTCCTTTCAGGGGAAGTGGTTTCAAAATAAAACCACACTTCTGAAAAATTTTTCCTGTATTGCAATGTGGTATTCTGCTAAAACCACAATAATTCTTAGGTGCATCTGAGCGCCCTCTATCATCTAAAACCAAAAACCAGGCACAAGAACCAAAGCGCGCTGAATTAATATTGAATATAAGGCCTTACCACTTCATTTAGTCGAGACGAAATTAGAACCAACGGTGGCGCCATTTGCGGTGAACTATACATTTTTTAATCAAGGCCCGCTGAATTAATATTGCATATAAGGCCTGTCCACTTCATTTAGCCAAGACGCAATTAGCAAGGACGCAGGCGCCATTTGACAAATGTATAGTTCACCTCAAATGGCGCCTGCGTCCTTGCTAAGTGGACAGGCCTTATATGCAATATTAATTCAGCGGGCTTTGTTTTTAATGGAGAAATGTATAGTTTACCTCAATTGGCGCCTCCGTTGTTTCTAAAGAGCGTCTTGGCTAAATGAAGTGGTAATGCCTTAAGGTGCATTCAGACTCAGAAATTTTGTCCGGAAAGTTGACAGAGAAATTTAAACGAACCAATCAGGAGGTGTGTAGAATTTACCGTTTATTACGATTCAAATTCTACACACCTCCTGATTGGTTCCTTTAAATTACTCCCTTAACTTTCCGGGCAAAATTTCTGAGTCTGAATGCACCTTTATATGCAATATTAATTCTGCGCCTCAGCGGTCCTTGCAAGAACCAAACCAGTTCCCTTGTAATCGTAATTGAATCAGCTGACAGTTGTTTTTAGGCTACTTTGGGGAAACATATGCCAGTTTTGCGTTAAATATTAATTATAAATAAATTTTTACATATACATAGTATATTATTGCTTTGAATGTCCTGAAATGAGTACTACCTAATTAATTTGATGATATAAAGCAAAAGTTTTTCAAAATATTGCTATTTGTGTAAGGGTTTCACTATTATACCACTTTGCAACAGAGTATAGGGTTAGAATTTTTTTTCAGAAATAAAATGCCTTTGTATCTTGCAAAAGCAGAAAGTGGAGGCCACGATTGTTTTGATATTTCGTAGATACAGCCTTAGTGAATTCTTTTATAATTTTCAAAGAAAGGACTGGCAGTAATATGAAAAATAGAAAAATGAAACTAAAGGAATTTCGGCTCGAGGTAATAACTGGATTAGTTGGTGCCAACAAACTCAAACACAATTTAGGAAGTAAATCGCCCTCTCCTGTAAATTCCTTCAAGGTTCAAGTATCCAAGGCCTTACGGACTGATTAGGCTAAACATGCTAGTACATGGGCCATCCAGGCGTTGCGCGCTTTGCAGTACTGCCAAAAAATCCTCACCGTACGAGATGGGCTTGCAATACA
Source organism: Melanotus villosus (assembly GCA_963082815.1). Classification (NCBI taxonomy): domain Eukaryota; kingdom Metazoa; phylum Arthropoda; class Insecta; order Coleoptera; family Elateridae; genus Melanotus; species Melanotus villosus. Next base: position 13,699,123 of record OY720421.1, read on the forward strand.
TGCAATGAGGGACTGTGTAAAACTCCACAAAAAAATTGTTTTCTAGAATTTCATAAGAAATGACTATTTTTTATTTTACTTGTGATTTTTCAAAGTGGTTTAAAAATAAAACCATATAATAAATAATAAAAGAATATGTTTCTTTTTTAATATTTGTATCTTTTACTTCTAGGATCTTCTCTTACTACAAAACCATCAAAAAATATTTGAAAAATTACAAAAAAATAATTCGTGCCGCAAAGGGATATACTACTGACCTGGCCGAAACAACACCATGATTGCTGCATTTGCGGACGACGTTGCTATCCTGTCTTCAGATAATGATCCAGTAAGATCCTCTGAAATTCTGAAAACATGCAAACCCATCTCAATCTACTTAACGAATGGCGTAGCGAATCAAAATAAACCAATCTAAATCTGTCCAAGTAACATTTACTACTCCTACCGAAATCTGTCCTCCTGTAACGGTTAACGGAGCCCCTGTGCCTGCAAAATCAGATGTTAAGTACCTAGGATTATACTTAGATCAACACCTAACGTGGCAGAAACGCATACAGACGAAACGAAGACAACTGGACCTTAAGCTCAGACAAATGTATTGGCTCATTGGCCGAAACTGCTGAAACCTATCTGGTCACATGGCCTTCAACTATGTGGGTGTGCCAAACCTATTCGGTTAAAAACAATACAAACTTTCCAAAATAAAACATTGCAATTGGCAATTGTCAAGGCACGTTAGCGTTAGCAGTTTAATGCAGTATCAAGACTTACAAATCCCATACATTGCAGAAGAAATAAAACCCGTCTCCACTAAGTATCTGCACCGACTTTCGGGGCATCCAAGCGGTTTCATAGGAAACCTATATAGGGATGGGCCGCTCAACAGAAGACCCAACAAATTCTGGGCAGAAGATTTACCTCAACAACACTAAGGGATAGTGACATATAGTATAAGGAAAAATGTCAGTGGACGTTTCCCTCTCAAGCCAATGACTTGTAACACATTTACTCAATACTCATAGTGAAGTTGATTGTAAATTTTCAATAAATGTCTTAAAAAACTTAAAAAAACTTAAAAATGGATTCGTATATAAAATAAAGGAAATATTCCATGTGAACTCGGAGAGGATTTTTTTACATAACATAGAAGCGGAAATTTGCAATCTTTTAAAAACCTTTACTAAAGTTAGTTTAAAAATTTATTTATTGAAGTAGTGTTTTCAGGAACTTAAGGTTCTGATTTGAAATAGCGAGTTTTGCAAAATTTTAGAATTTTTGATTTTCTCTCTAAAACATGAAAAACTTTATCTCTGACACAATCACGATGTTAGTTTGCGTAATTTATTATTAATCACTTCGGCGGAGAGTACACCACCTAATTACCTTTACCTGCCATGCTGAAACAGCACGAATGACGTCATGAGTTGAAATTCCACGGGTTAAAACTGTACGACTGTACGAAAAGTACCTAAATTCTTAGAAATCTTGACTGCATAACTTGTAATCTAAAACAGGGATTCAGGGATACTTCGTTGGATTTAATAAATGTGATAATTTTAAATGCTGCAATATTTAATGAATTATTTAATGTGTAAAAAAGGTATTATCATATCCGCCTCTTTTTCTAATTTTTCATATTTTATTATTGTATAAGCACAGACAACAGTTTTCTGTACGATACCGTATTTTTGTCATAAAATAGTCATATTTGTTTATTTTAAATTAAATTGCATCTGATTTTTTTATCCATGCATTAAGTATGAACTATGATCACGCTGAAAGTGGATGCAAATTTATTGAAAACAGTTCATATTTAACAAAGATCTTCAATTAAACAATTGTACAAAAAGATTCCTCGTTACAAAATGGCTTAGAAAGCTAACAATATTTTATCTGTTTGGGCGAATTAAGAATTTTCCCTTCATCTCTGGTGTTCACTAAACTTTAACAGAAGAAAAACAAACAATAAACAAACCGATGAAGTAAGTAGTAAGAACAAAATGTTTGGTTAAAATTATAAAAATGTAAAATAGTAGAGAAATTATAATGGATAATATCTAACATGAAATAGCACAACAAATTCGTTATTTTAGATTTATTTAGCTTGTTTCAATTCCTAAATTTCCAAATTTTAAACCTTAATATAGCAAACACAGTCTGTTTATAAAATTTCCCCCAGTTAATAAACAAATAAACACTACAAATATTTACTAATTATAATTGTTGTTATGTTGTCTTAAACAAATCAGTAGAAACAAAACGGAATTTACTTGTTTTACATGCATTTGCTTTTATCTGAGGGTAAATAGTTTTAACGATTTCCCTAAAGATTAAATTATTTATATTAAAACTGGCCTTAAAAGAGGTTACGTGCAGTTTTGGCCCATGCAATTTGGACTCATGAAAGATAATTTCGTGTATTTTCCGCTCAAATCATTCGTATCTTCTTATACTAACATCTGATAAAGATAATCCCCATTGATAAAAAAAAGGTTGCATTTCTACTATGTTCATATAAACATCGCTAACTAACGCGGTTTTCTATTTCCATGCGAATTCTATATTCATAATTTTCGTAAAACAAAAGCGGTTCTTCTTTAATCATCTGCTGAATATTCAAATAATTGAACATTGTAATAAAATAAAATGTGATCTTTATTTAATAACTACTTTGCTGCTTTAGTAGTTTTACGAATTACTTGTTAATACACAAAGCGAACATGTAAATGTTGTATCTTCAATAATAAAGAAATTGATTCAAAGTACTGCCCTATTTGTTGCTTTAATTGTTATCACTATAAAAACTATATTTTTCTAGTTTTTCGAATTTTCCATTGTATAAGTACAGGCAACAGTTTCCTACATGAGACCGGCTTTGTGTTATAAAATAGTCTTATTTGTTAATTTTAAACTTAAATTTATCTGTCCAAAGAAGACCCTAAGTAAATGGTTTGACATATAAACAACTTGTTGGGAGTAACCCATTGATCACCACTTGAAAGTGGATGCAAATTTATTGAAAACAATATTTTATGTAGTTTGGGTGAACTAATAATTTTCCCTTGATCTCTGGTGTTTACTGAACTTTGGCAGAAGAAGAAATAAAAACAACAAACAAGGCGACAAAGAAATAGATGCTTATATAAGAACAAAATATTTAGAAAACAATTATAAAAATGTAAAATGGTAGAGTATCATAATAGGTAATGTCTAACAAATACATTAAATGAAATAAAACAACAAATTCAGATTTATTTAGCTTGTTGCAGTCCTAAATTGCCAAATTTTAAACCTCAGTCAAGTAAACACAGTCTTATTATTAATACAAATCTGCCCAGTTAATAAACAAACTAACAAAATATTTACTAAATACAATTATTATTGTTATGCTGCCTTAAAAACAAACCAGTAGCAACAAAACCCTGACCGCTGTTAAATTTCAAGAAAATTAAGAAAATTCCCCAAGTTTAGGTACTTGTTTTACATCCATTCGTTTTCATCTTATTTACTTCATACAGGGAAATAATTTTTAAACATGATCAAAAACCATAAGTAAATAAATCCTTATACAACAATTATGCAAAATTTGAAGCTAAGTTTGAGAACACGTAATTCAGGGAACCTTAAAGGAATTTCAAAAATCCCTTTAATTGCCTTTTAATGCGAAAGCGCTTTCTATTTGTCAATAATTTTCGCCTCATGTCGCAAAATATTTTGAATAGGAACCGAATAAAACCATTAACCAGGTAAGTGGAGAGGGTAAAGGCGAATTAAATAGCAAAAAGAAAGTTTGTAAAGGGCCACTTGGTCATACCTTAATCTATTTTGAAATTATTTGCTGTTTGGTGCTTCACAGTGTAGGACGGTGTTTCGAAAATCTAGACAGTCAATTTTGTAAATTCAGTGCGTGGTTACAGAGTGTTTCAATTAATTTTCAATGGTAAATATTATTTTATTTAACTTTGTAATAGTTTGAATACTTGTTTTTTTTTTTTATTTTAGAACCTTTTTAACTAGAAATTTAGAAAATAAAGCTTTCGAGTTTGTATACAGGACGCCCTATTTATTAAACGTTATATAGGTAATTCTTTTATTTGTAAATGTAGAAAAACGATTAAATATACAAAGTAGTGCAGGTTTTTACGATGAATTCAATGATTAAAGAAATTTGATATACGGTGTGTAGTTATTGGCGTAAAGCGGAAAACATAGCCTTTTCTATCACACCACGTGGTTCATTTATTTTTAGAATTAGAAAGTCTATTTGGAATACTTTTTCAACAACTTTTTACGTAGAATCGTTTAGGCTAAATGATTTTTTGATAATTTTTATAATTTTCAAATTATTGATCAAAGTTGCATTTTCTGTTAATGGAAAACACAGGCTGTGACTTTGTGAAACGCAGTTTTATTCTCTTTTCAACGCCGTAACTTAAACTATATGTTAATTTGAGGAAATTGAAAAATAACGTTTTTTAGGATTTTTATTGGGAAACCAAGACAGCCATGAAACAAAACATAGACCGCATGTCACATACACGACAGGAATTTACACAGGAAACGAGAACACACTATATAAACACAAAATGTTGAGCATGTTCTTTTTCTTTAATAAATTTCTATTTTTGTTTTGTTTAATGGCTGTCTTGATCCAGCAACAGAAATTCTAAAAGTCGTTATTTCTAGATTTTTTAAAATTAAATATGCAGTTTATGTTACATGGTTAAAAGGAGAAGAATATGGTTTTCATGTAAAAAATGTAACGTTGGTCAATTACTCGAACGTGATAACAGTTATAAAATAAACCATTTGGCCTATATTATTTTAGGTAAAAAGTTGTTCCAAAAGTATTTGAAATATATTTTTCTAATTCTATAAATAAATGTACTACGTCCAATAATAGAAAAGGCGATTTTTCCGTTTTTCGCCAGTAACTTTTAACCATACCTCGTATACTGAATTTCTTTACATCGTTGAATTCCCCATAAAAAATTCCACTAATTTGCCTATTTAACCGTTTCTCTATCTTTGTAAGTAAAAAAGTTACCCATATAATATTCAAGAAATAGGACACCCTGTATAGCATTCACCGTTGATGGTTTTAAATAAAGATCAATAATGGGAAAACGTATATTATGTATTTCAAATACATATCAATAACAGGCAACAATATTATGATTTATAATCATTTATTTACTTTTTATAAATAATAACAGACAGATGTGCTCCAAAGTTTCGAAAATATTGTTGGAATCGCACGGTGAAATTTTGCATAATGTTCAAGATCCCCAAATCTTAGTGCTTCTGATTACTTCTTATAGGGGCATTAGAAGAGTAAAATCTACCAAAAAACATGGGACATATTGAAATTAAAAAATGAAATTAGACAAGCAGTACAATCAAAGACATTATGCGGAATTTCACCCTACGATTGGAAAAATATTATTGTATTGGAAACGTTGAAACACGTGATTGATATTATTTTTAAAAAGTAAATAGTAAATTCCAATATTGTGGTTTATTATTGGTATATATTATGTATTAAATAAAAAACTGTTGATGCTAAATTACGTATATATTTTATTTGTAATGCTTTAACAAATTATCAAAATTTGTTAAAGTTTTAAGGGCTTTTAGAATTTTTTTAAGCAACATAAATTATAATTGTTTAGTCGAAGTCGAAATTATTACCCAGGATGCCAAATTTCTTGAACGTTATACGCGTAACTTTTATTTTTTTATAATAAAGAAACGGTTAAATAGACAAAGTACTGCATTCAATGATTAATTCTATATAGGAGGTACGGTTAAAGGGTTATTGGTGAAAAACGAAAAATCGCTTTTTCTATTATCTCATGTAGTTAATTTATTTTTAGAATTACAAAAATATGTTTCGAATATTTTTTAAACAACTTTTTATGTGGGATAATATTTTTTTTTGTATTTGTATTTTTTAAATAGATAGAATTTTTCTGCAAAAATCTACTTTGCCCTCAAAATGTTTTATACTTGATAGTAGCATACGTAAAATTAAATAGAGGTTCTAGAAATGTATAAATATGCAGGATGTTTTATTTAAAATAACGTTGAGGTTAATTTCGACGAAACCGAAAGTGACTGAAACTTGTGTCCTATGTCAAATAATGAGAATACATTACATAGTATACCAAATTTCAGTGTAATATCTTAAACTATAATTTAAAAAATATGGATGTCTCAGGTTTCCTTGACACCCTGTATACAGGGAAGTGTGACAAACTACGTAGCTATTAAAAATAGCTGCATTTTTATAGCACAAATTTTGATCTAAAAATTCCGAATTTAGCCGCTTTTGGTATTTTTGTTTATAGTTAGACAAACGTGATTAAGATACTGCAGTGCATGCTTAAAAAGATCGAGACACGTTTCGGTTTTGCCTACGCACTTGTTTGTCTAAGCTCAAAATAATTTGATGGCCTCACTTTACCCATTATATTTTCTAACAAACGTATTTATTGAAGAACTAGAAAAAAGACCATGAGCTAGTATTTATTGTGTCTAATAATTATAAGTGCGGGATTCCTTTTGTATCGAATTAAATATTTTTTTCTTGTAGGAGAAAATAGAAGGGACTGTTTTATCAGAACAGATCGTGAGAGCAGGATGGCTCGAAAAAAGAGGAGAATGTATCAGAACCTGGAGACCTAGGTATGTTATGTAACTTAATTTTAAATGTTGTTAATAATAACATTAAGGGCGATTTAGATCGGCTATGCTTAAAGTTTTAAATTCGAAATGTGCTTGGTTGGTTATCATTGTGTTACCATGGCACAGACTGGTTTAACCATTCTTAAATTTTAAATTAAATTGATTTGTTACTGGTATTAGGTTTACGAAAATAAATGATTTTTACTTATTTTATATTGCCTTTATTATTATGTTATTATGTATTAATTTTATTTTCTATTGTTAAAGATACTTCATTCTGACTGGAACTGGAAAATTGTTAGGTTTCAAGAATGAACCCAATTTAAATTGTATTAAGGAAATCTGTAATAACTTTAATGTGAACGGATGTCAAGTGATGGGAGTAGATAAACCCAGACAATTTGGTTTCCTTGTAAGAGCAGCAGGGTTAAAGAGTGAGCCAGTGGAGAGATTGTTCTGCGTGGATAATGAGGATGAACGGTTAGTACTAAAATTGATAACTGGATATTTTAAAGTTTAAATTTCTGATTTCCGAAAAAGTAGTTACTCATAATATGTGATCAACTAAATAAATACTCGAATTATAAATAGTACGAATATAAATACAAAAAGAAAAGATAATACTATTCTTCCCGTTTGTATTTAAATTTCTTGCAAAATATAGTAAGGTTAAGTAACTTTGGTAAAATTGCACCGTTTTAACATTGCATATTATGTAACACTTCTTTTAAAGAATTAAATTGAAAAATGTGTATAGCTTCATTAATATTTTGCATTTGCAGAACACGTTGGGTAGCTGCTATAAAAATGGTTTCTGAAGGCCTGCAGTCGAATAATGATGTTTGGTATACCTTAGGCACAAATGAAACATTTTCTAAAAAATTATCTCATTCAAAGCCATCTTCTTCTAACACTTTGTTTTTATCATCAAACGAAGACACAAAAGTGACAGTTAACAACTTCCAGATGCTGAAGGTTTTAGGAAGGGGTAGTTTTGGCAAAGTGAATCTGTGTAAAGATAAAATTACACAAGAACTGTACGCGATGAAGATATTAAAGAAAGAATATCTTGTAGAAAAGCAACAAGTTCATCATACACTTACGGAAAATAATGTGTTAAAAGTGATCTGCCATCCATTTTTAGTGGTAAGTAAATCTTTTGCGCAACTTAAAAACTGTTCCTAATTAACTTTTTTTTTATTATTTAGGCATTAAAGTACTCGTTTCAAACAAAAGACTGCCTGTTTTTCGTAATGGAATATGCTCATGGAGGCGAATTATTCACCCATTTAAGGAAGGCTTCGAGATTTTCCGAAGCCAAGACTCGATTTTATGCAGCAGAAATCGTTTTGGCGTTGAGTTATTTACACTGCCGTGGAATAATCTACAGAGATCTTAAGCCAGAAAATATATTATTGGACAAGGAAGGCCATATCAAAATTACCGATTTTGGTCTTTGCAAGGAAGGCATTACTTATGGAAGAAGTGCTTATACTCTATGTGGAACACCGGAATACATGGCTCCAGAAATTTTAGAAGAAAAACCTTACGGAAGAGCAGTCGATTGGTGGTCAACTGGTGTCGTTTTATATGAAATGGTAAACAAATTTTTCGAGAGTATTAAAACATTTTCTAACAAATTTTGTTTATTTTAGCTAAGCGGACGTTTGCCGTTCTATAATTCAACACCTGAAATATTAGATAAACTGATAATGACAGCAGAAGCAAAATTTGACAGTGGTATTTTTACCATTAAGACTAAAGATTTTGTAAGCAGATTGTTAGCAAAAGACCCAGTACAACGGTTGGGAGGTAGCAGAGATGGCGCCAATGAAATTAAGCAACACCCTTTCTTCGAATCAATAAACTGGCTTGATTTGCAAAGGAAAAAAGTAAGTTTTAATATTCAAAATAAAATTCCGGTCTAATTAATTTTTTATGTTAGATTAAACCGCCAACGAAACCTAAACTAACGCACGAAGAGGACACGGATTATTTCGACCCAAATTTCACGTGCGAGGATCCAAATCTTACACCAACAAAGACATCTAACCGCTTAGACAATGTTAATTTACATTTCAAAGATTTTAGTTTTCAAGATTCTGCCTTGCTTAGAATGTAATTTTCATTATTAAATTTTATGATACCTAAAACAAACAAATCCAGTATTTAACCTAGTGGCTAGTTTTCTAGTTTACAATATTAATTGAATGTAATACAGCGTTTTATGACAATTTTTTTCCTGTGAAGTGATTGTATCAGTGATTTTTGAATTTACTATAATTTATTATTTACTTATGTTGTACATGTAGCAATAAGATATTTTTGTACTTTTATAATTGAAAATAAAATATTTTTGAAAATTTTAATCCTATTTTGTTGTTTGGGAGATTCATGTTGCTTTTATTTAATTATTTGAACACTTGGATCCCACACCCGAAAGTGTAGGCTACATGGAAAGGGAGAAACAACACTTGGAATTTTAGTTACTTAAAGGAGGCTGTAATTGTATAGGTACCAACTGAGGCATGAGTGTAGGGTTACAGACAATGCAAGGTTCTGGGTGTGTAAAGATAAAAAATATTGTATATTAGTAAAGTTATATTATTACAAATACTGGATGATTTATATAAGGCGTGCCCCTTAACAGTTGTAATAGGCAACCCAATTTACAAATTCAGAAATAACATTGACCTAACATGTATGTTGGATTGCATTTGAACGCTTCGAGGGGCGCGTCTTACGTAAATCACCAAGTAATGTGATTATATTATATGCGAAAATCCAAACAAAATAAATACCAAAAAAATATCACTCTTTGAACATTATGCCCATTCTGTTAAAAATCCTTTTGAAAACATCAACTTACATTTTTTCATGCTAATGTATTAAAGTTCGTTTTTCACTTTTGAAAGACAATCCTTAATAGTGCTTCCTTCATCATAGAATTGATCTTTATTCATTTTTATATTAAATACGATTGTTAAAAGGACTATTTTAGAATTCATAATATTTATTTAGATAAGGCCAAGAGCGACTATAAACTTCCGAAATAATTTTTTTTACTAATTTTTGAGTGACTATTGTAATGAAGAACGAACTCGTTTTCCTTCAAAAAATTGACCTTGTAATCTAAATTTTAATTTTCTTTTGAACATGTCACTATAGAACGTTCTGTAAGTGTATACCTTGTTTCATCTACACTACTACTCTGCCTAGACAACCCAGCAATTAAAGAAACCCAAAATTCAACCTCTGAAACATGCATTCAGAACCTATCCGTAGATTACCAGTCTATGGAAAGCTACAAAAAAAATTGAAAAGACCCACGCCGCCAACATCCGACAAGGAAACCCAACAACGAATGGGCTCGCTCCAATAGAGAAAAATGCGGACACCTTCGCGGCTCACTTATCCTACGTCTTTCAAAGATTTCCTTGACGTAGGTACCTTGCCAGATGTCGCCACCGATAAGGTCCGTAGGTCCGGAAGAAGTTAAAACTAAAATAGTCAAGTTAACCCAAGACCAGGCTCCTGAGTATGATTTAATAATCGGACAAATTCTAAAAACGCCACCGCGCAAAGCTGTCGTCCTCCTCACAACCATCTATAACCGAATGCTAAGTCTTTGCTACTTTCCCATTATATGGAAACATGCAGAAATAATAATAATTCATAAAAATGGCAAACCGCCTCATAAAACATCGTCATACAGACCTATAAGCCTGCTGTCCATCCCTAGTGAAATATTTGAGAGGCTGTTACTCAAACGAATACAGGAAGACTATCAACTAACACATTTGCTACTTAACTACCAGTATGGTTTTCGAGAAAGTATATCTACGATAAACCAAGCCCATAGAATAGTTAATCAAATATCTAAGAGCATCGAGGAAAGGAAATATTGCAGTATTTTTAGACGTGTCCTAAGCATTCGATAAGGTGTGGTACCTATACGGGTTACAAACTTAAAAATATGATGGTTAAGAACAACTACTATCTCCGTCTGAAATGGGATAGCCATTATTTATTTAAGCGTATGGCATTTTGTAGCCAGGAGATCACGTAGTCACGGTGTATATTGTATCCCATAGGATCCGGTATTCCCGGTTGGGAGTCAAAATAGTGCCTTCAAAAGTGCCTTCAAAAACAGCGCTCGTCAAAAATGTCGCCATCAAAAATGTCGCCACCAAAACCGTCGCCTAGCAATAATAGAGCCGATCAGCTTCACGTACTTGTTTCACAAAATAAAAATACTATTTTTTACTTATTCGTCAAAAGTGACAATTAGGAATTTATACTTTTGAAAATAATTTTTCATTAAAGGCATTGTCAACTTATGAAAAGTCGATTTTTTTTTATTTTGTAATTTGATTGAGTAAACTGAGTATTGCACCTTTGCAAAATTTTACGGCCAAATTTTAATTCGTTACCGTGTTATGGAAGCTAAAAGTTTAAGCTATGACGTCAACTACGTCGGTCGCCGGTAAGAGCTCTAGCATAGCTACAAGTACAACGCTAAATTTAGGTTATGTTGTCGACACCAGTGACGTCACGTGTGTAGGATCTGAATTTTATTTTGGTTTTATTGTGGTTATTATCAAAGATATTGAAATTCTACCAATGCGGGTACTTTTACGAGTATTTTAACTAACGTACTATTTTGATATTTACTAAATATGTTGCATAAGTTGACAATGCCTTTAAGGTGATTTGTATATAAAATTGTTATTTTTTGTATGTTTTCTATTAATAATTGATATAAATTTATTTTTATTTTTGTTAATATTTTTCTTAATTTTCTAGTTAAAGGTTATGAAAGTTTTTACTTTGGAATTATATCCTTGACATGATGTTTAATTATGCATTGCCATTTTGAAGTAAGCAAGTAAGCCACCTCTGATATGTACGTTTAATTGAGGAGTAACATAGATCAACGTCATTTCTGAATTTGTAAGGTGGGTTGCCTATTCAAATTCTTAAGGGGCATGTTTTATCTGAATCGCCCAGTATATACACTAATGACTAAAGGGATAGTGATATAGTATAATGACATTATAATCTGTAGGTAAATCAACGTGCTAAACAATCTTTTAAATAAAATAAACTGCATACTACTGGGAAATATTGCACCGCATTATTTAACCAACATGTTGGTTCAACTTTCTATTGCGCAACTTCAGAGTTTATGGCTGTTCAGACGCGGCACATTTTAAATGTATGCGCAATTTTAGAAGTGGCGCTCAATTTTGATAATAGCGCAATTTAAGGAGAAGTGTCGGTAGACGTTTCCCTCTCAAGCCAATGACTTGTAACACATTTACTCAATACTCATAGTGAAGTAGATTGTAAATTTTCAGTAAATGTCTTAATAAAAAATATATTTTTTTTAATGGATTCGTATGTAATATTAAGGAAATATTCCATGTGAAGTCGGGGAGGATTTTTTTACATAACATAGAAGCGGAAATTTGCATTTTTTTTTAAATTACCTTTACTAAAAATTTGTTTAAAAATTGATTTATTGAAGTTATAGTTCAGAGAAATTAGACAAAATAAAAGCCCATCTCCGGAAAAATTCCCGGAAAGCTGAATTTTGATATGGACCTTGATATTGTGGTTTTAAACAAAATGTCAAAAGTCCCCATCGATCCGAGTGCCGCTAAAAATTTCACGCGTGGTCAAATGTCACTCAACATGGTTTTTCGTGAATATCTCGGTCACTTTTACGGAAAAAGTATTTATTATCAAATTTGTAACTTAGGAAATGTTCTACAAAAAAGCTGTAACGACTTTTATCATAGAAGTCACTCTTTTGGAGATAATGCGATCTACAGAGTTTTAACATTTATTTTTCTTGCGAAACGTGCACTCCTTTCCACACCACCTTCGAGGTAGAGTACAAGGTGCGTTTTTTTTACGCGGTGTCACCGGTAAGCCTAATCCACGTTTTTTGTTTGAAAAATGTTGATTTTAGAAAAAAATATGAATTTTTTTAATTAATAAATTTTTTGGTTAAAGCAGGAAATTATTAATCTTAATAATTAATATTATTCTTCAGACTCTATTTCAATTTGCACGATTTTCTCTTCATCATCATCATCTTCTTCTTTTTCTTCTTCTTCTATTTCTTCTTTTTTTCCTTCTTCTGCTGTTTCCTGTATTTCCATAGATTCAGCCAGAAAACACGATGGATCTACATCTTCAGGGGGGTCGCAATTACCGACGTCCTTTAGAACGCAAAAGGATTTTCATTAACCAAGAAGGGTTTTTGGCCGTAAAAAGAGAATAAAATAAAAACTAAGAATAAAAGATAAGAGTTAAAATGAGAAGGCAATACAATTTAGTTGCAAAATGAATAGGTTGTGCTAATGTTGACTTATGCTTAACCTAACAGTCATTTAAATTGGTTTTAAAAATTTAAGTTGCTCAGTAGAACACTTAAAATAATAAAAAGTTATTTTCTAGATATACATTTTCACACTATCAACATATGAAAAAACCTTATTTATTTATTATATCTAGCTATCAAGTATTACATGTTCTTCTAAACGACGTTGATAATCTTATAGTTTTTTATTGGATTGTTTGCGTAAACATTTTCAGTGGGAAAATGTCGTTTGTACCCACAAAAAATAATTAAAAGAAGCGAATTTTTTTAAAGATCATGTTGTCTGATAATAATAATTAATGCCAACATGATTTTTGTTTTTAATTTTAAGCAATAATTAACTTGTTTAGTAGGCGAAGTTGTGCCTTACTTATGGTTTTCTAACTTTTCCGCAACTTTATACACAACCCTCTCGACCTGACTGCTTTTCAAGTTACAAAACTTTCACTTAACATTAATTTCAATTTTTTTGTTAGTAAATTTGCCTTTGTTGTTAATGGTTTCGTATTACAAACTTATAAGTTAAGATATAAAATTATTCAAATGAAAGTAAAAGGGTAAGTAAAACAAAAACACATTTGTTCTCGTAAAGTAATGGCGTAATGAGGCCTGCTTGTAGATTACAATTTGTTTCGTTTTGATTGCTATTATAGCAAGAGTTTTGTTGATAAATTTTTAAATTTAAATGTAATACATGTTTTCAAAGTAGACAAATGATTAATATTTCGAGAAAGATTATTTGTAAGGAAAGTTAAAGAAGTAACTAATTGTAGGGCAGATCTGTATTCCGGAAATTATCATCACACATGTCGCACATACCTACTAGGATAAATAATAGGTGTTGCGTAAAGCGTTTGAATAGGCTCTCGAATAATATTACGATTTTTAATCAGTTTTAATCATTAAAAATTGATCTTAATTTTGTATTAATTTATTTTTTCTACGAAATTTAGTTCTAAACACTGAAATTACTTGAAGTTAACATAAGATGCAGCTAAAGTTTTGATTTAGTAAATTTTTATGAGCCTTAAATAAGCCCTACATTTTTGAAAAAATAAATATCCATAGCTCTAAAATTTCATTAATTATTTGAATACAAACAGAATAATATTGGTTAAGTTATTCTGGAACCCTCTGTATATTAATACAAACATTTAAATGACTAAAATCTGATTACTTGACCTTGATTTTCAGCCATAGAATTTGTCCTTAAATAGTATGTTTTATTTGAGTTTTAAATTTTTTACTTGCTTATTTAACAAATAAGATTTCAAAAAACATATCAGCTAAGCAGAACAAATTAGAAAGCCTTAAATGTTTCAAGTACGAAGGTATCTAGGTGAGGATTTCTTGCACGCTGCACAAAATGGAATCAAAGGGTTATATAAAAGCCTGAATTATTTGTAATATGCTTTAGCAAAACCTAAAGGCTTGTTAATTGTTTCCAAAGTTAATTTTGTCCCAAAAATATCGAAAGTTTTAGCTGTGAAAATAAAAATCTGAAAATCTATGCATTTAAAATGAATTAAATCTGTGATTAATAAAAATTTGCAGAAAGCAACTTAAATCACCTTACAGCAAAGATAATCAAAGTAATATTTTTTACAGCGTGCTATAAGTGCTAGAAGTTCTTTAAACTGCAGAGACACCAAACAAGAAATTTTTCTTGTTAACAAAAAATATAAACACAGAAAAAATAACTTTACCTCATTTAATCGGTCACTTTTCTCGTAGTGTTTGGCTCGTTTTCCTCCAGACAAAGGTCAGTAATAGAACCGATGCCTTCAAAAGTTCCAATGGGTAGCGTGTCGAACTCATTTTTATGCAAGTTTAGGATATTCAGTACGTGCGGTTCTTTGAAAACACCCTCGTCCATGGTTATCCTACTGAATTTTATTTCACAATCAAAATTTAAGCAAACTTGAGATCACCAAAAATGTAAGAATCGATTTTGTGAATCCAATTTGAATAGAGGAAACGCTTCTTTCCGTGCATGCTTTAGAAATACGCTTTTTTATTTGTAACAATACAAAAAAAATCTACCAAAAATTTATCAAACTGCGAAGGTTGTCTCTTGTTGCTGTTATAAATTGGAAAAATTCCTTTAATAATACTGCAACCACCGTTTCCCCGCTAATGGTTAAAAATATTAATCGGAAATATTAATCAAAATTCTATTTAATTTAATAAAGAAAATTGCCTAATAAATATACCAATAAATAATAGTATTCAAAAATTGCCTATTTAGCAAGTGCTGCCATCTACCAATTTCATTTCATTTCGGTTCCCGATTTCCCGCAATGTTTACCCCAACCCACCCTAATAAAGTGTTGCACTTTACATTGATTTTTCGGATTTAAAATCGATACAAATCGATAAATATGTTGTTAATCGTTTTATTAAAGGCTGTGGATCAAGTGGGGTGTAAAAGTGCAACCATAGAAGTGATTTCCACCTGTTGGAATGTGATTTTCTTTACCAGCAACGGCACCATACTTTCAGGTGAGCTTATTCTGTTAATTATCGTGCATGGTTTATCAGTGACATATGTGTTTAGCGAATGTGTACGTTAATTTAAGTCACTTAAATTAATAAGACGACTGACATACAAAAAGCGATCGTTTAAATCTTTTGCTGCACTTCAAATAGGGTTTTCTATACTTTACTCCCATTTAAGGCCAAGCTAATTATTAGATATTAACGATCAACAATCTACATATTTCTTTAAAGTGGAATTCACTTAAATCTTTGACGTTTTGCTATAACAAATTTATAAATTAAAGCAAATCTTTTGCTATGCAAAAGTGGAGTTACCTATCAATTATTTCAAGTCGCAATAGTTCTTGGTTCTTGGAAAAGAAGTACATCACGGCCTCCTTCGTTTATTAAAGTTTCAACAATTGTTACCTGCATTGTAGTGCAGGTTTTTCGTTGATATTACAAGTTTAGAGTCGATGCAGCTCAATTTATTTATAATCAACTGTTTAATTACAGTGGAGCCGATAATTGTAATTTGGAACCGATTTACAGCTGTAGAAATGCGATTGCCAAGCACAATTACATGATTTACAGGTAGAATTTTCTTTTTTCATGCATATTTTGCTAATTAATTAATCGGGGTTTAATGTCAATGTAAGCCCCCTGCTGATTAACGTGCCGTTTTCTTGAAATTTTTGGTCTTATCAGAAACTTAGCGTGGACGAATTCATTTTGTACCGGAGGGAAGTGGGTTGTTGGCTTGTTGCTGCTTCATTAACAATTAATTCATAATTTATTTAATTTAACACCAAGTTAAGACATTTTTGAGTGTTAACTATTTCTAGTCACTTTTCAGATAAGTTTCTGCAAAGTGTGGGTGGTGAAATAATGTTGAAATTTTGCATGTAAAATCGGTAAAACTTCTTAAATATTAGAGTGGGTGAAACGAGTATTCCGGCATTATTTCCATCGATTTAATGCTTCTTCTAGGAATTACTTCAGGGTTTTGGTTACTATTTTGAAAAAAGGACAGGTTTCAGTTGCATTATGACTTAAAACATCTTAAATTAATAAGAACTCAGTTGCTAAAAATAGTGCCACCTATCAATTTGCAGTTGAAATGTTTGTTCGAAAAAAAAGCGCATCGCGGCCTCCTTCGTTTATCAACAATTGTTTCTTCTATTTTAGTGCCGGTTTTTAGTTGATTTTGCAAGTTTAAAACCGATGCAGATCAATTAAATTATACCGACTCGTTTACTTAGAGTACACAGTTTGTGTGGAGTTCAAAAGCTGCGGAAATGTTCTTTGAGGGTACCTACGCCAAGCACGGATATGTGATTTGCAGGTACAGTACAGGATTTTCTTTGTTCATATTTTGCATGTTTAATTAGCTAAATTGGTGTTTAATGTATGTGAACTTTAATCTAGCTCTGAAATATTACACTAATTAATGCGTAGAAGGCTTCCTTTTTTTTGAAATTTTTGGCTTTATCTGAAATAGATTTGAAACTTAGTACGGACGAATTCATTTTATGCAGGGGGGGGGGGAGGTGGGATTGTCGGTGCGAATTTCCACAAGTTAAGGGCGTTAAGACGTTTAAATATTAAAAGTGCCAAATTACTAAAGCGATGAGGGGTGAAGCAATTCAGAAATAATCAACTTGAAATGGGCAAAACCCCCAAAATATATATTTGCATAGGCTGCTTCGGGTTCAGATCGGTTGAGATAAAAGTACATCCGAACCTACTTCATTTATCTTCCAGAATTCCAACGTTTATTAGCTGGGATTTTCTTAGATTTCCCAAGTTTAAAATCGATACAGATCCGTAAATTTGTTTAATTACAGTATACAGTTTGCTTGGTGCCCAAAACTGCGACGTGGATCAGAGTTGGAGCTGCTGATTTCCTTCGAAGGTGAACCAGCGAGGTCATGTGATGCAGGCAGGGTTTTTACAGTTTTTGAATAGGAAAATCGTTGTTTAGAATGATTAAGATTAGCTTAAGGCTTCGAATATTACGCTGATTGAAGGGAACAATGATTTTTTAAACTCATGGCGAATGGTTACATTTTATGTCGGGTTTTTGGTATTTTAGCTAAGATTAATTGAGGACTTATGCAATTTGAGGGTAAGGATAATATTAAATATATGTAATGATTAATCAGATAAACTTCTGCAAAGCCTTGGTGGTGAAGTAATTCGTAAATTTTGCATATAACATGAATAAAAATGTTCCAAATACTTGTGAAAGTAAAAGATTTAAGTAAATTTGTGTGTTATTTGGTGTGAATTATTGTTTTTTGTAGTAGTTCTTGGCAGGGTTAATTAAATGTAACCTTCGAGTCAATTTCTCCAAAATTAAGCCAAGTTTGCTATTATACTGAATGGTAGTAAAACATTTTAAGTTTGTCCCAACAATTTGAAGTTTTTCACCAGTAGGGGTTTAGTAAAACAAATAATACTAATAATAGAAATAAATGTGATGATGCACAACCTTTTTCAACAAAAACTATGGGATTTGTCCAGTTTGTAAGGGCTCAGGATTGTTTTTTACTAAGAAACTAATGCCTTGATAAAGAGAAACTAGCTTACTTAAACTAAAAGGGCGAGAACTTGGAGATTTGTCCAATTACCGTAGGTTTTGTGATTGTACTAAATTAAAACCTGTTTTTTTGTAATCTTAAATAATTCAATTCCAGATTTAGGAAGGAGCTTTTAATAAATTAAATACTCAACATGTACAAAATATTTTATTAAAATTAATAACAAATACTTCGGCGTACAAATAATACTTTTATCTTTTACAACTGTATTAATAGTTGCACCAAATATTTTAAAATAAGTCTGGCTATTTAATATTTTTACTTAGGTTTATAGAAAGAAATATCACATGTCCAAATTGTGTATTAAAACTTCCCTAAAATTAGACGGGAGGAGTTTCAGGTTTTTCTCCAGGATATTTAATGGCGATCTGTTCGAAAATTTCAGGTTTTAAAGGATTTCCATCCATGTTAAAACTTTCCAATAACTTAAATACATTAAGGTCACCTAAATCAATGTTGCTAACATTATTGTTTGCAAAGTTTAAACGATGAAGGTCTTGCAGGCCCGAAAAGCATTTGGTTTCTAACCTGCTTATTTTGTTATCGTTCAAATATAGCTCCATTAATTTCGTCCCATGGAAAGCGCCAACTGTTATTGTAGTAATTTTGTTGTGTTGCAAATATAGGTATTGCAGTTGTGGGATGTTTGCGAACATTTCGTCAGTTACTATTTCCAAATTGTTTTTCTCAAAATAAAGCCTTTTTAAGGATGTTAATGGCGTGAATATTCCCGAAGGTAACTTGTCGATATTGCACTCGGATAAAGTCAAGTCGTTTAAATTAGAACTTCTCGAAAATGTACCGCTTTGAAGTTTTAACTGATTTCTATTCAAACTGAGCGATTCTAGTGTAGGAACTGATTCGAAAACTTCCGGATTTATATGTTTAATCTGATTTTCACCCATTTCCAAAAATCTTAGATTATTCAAGCCAACAAACGTTGCAGGTTTTATTTCGTTTAGTTGATTGCCGTCCAAATAGAGATATTCAAGTTGTTCCAAACCGTCAAAAGCACCCTCTTCGATTGTACTTACTTTATTATTGGCAAAAGTGAGTGCGTTTGAAGTTTTCAAATCAGTAAAAACGCCTCTTCGGAGGATCTTTACTCCTGTGTTTTCCAAATGTAAGTAATTCAAATTACCTTGGTCAGCAAATAAGTTCTCGGGCAGTTCCGTTAGGGGGTTACCATCAAGGGACAACGAATTTAATTTTGACAAACCTTTAAAAGCTTCGCTTTCTAAAAGGGCGAGTTGGTTATTTTTTAGAGTTAGGCTAGTTAGGGAATGTAATCCGTCGAAAATTCCTGCGCTGATTGTCTTTAATTTATTTTCTCCGAAGGACAGGCTAGTAAGTAGGGGCAAATTCTTGAAAATTCCACGATTTAATACCTGAATCTTATTGTTGTAAAAGTTCAATTCTGTTAGGTTTGGAAGGCCATCAAAGATTCCATCCTCTAAGCTTTCTAAAGCGTTTTCGTTTAAATAAAGCTTGTTAAGTGATTCGAGATTCTTAAAAATTCCAGCTGCAAGCTTTCTAAGTTTATTTGTCCTCAGATTTAGAGTTTTTAATTGTTTCAACTCTCGGAAAGTCTCCTGGTTTAACGATTCGATCTGATTGTTCTCCAAACTTAAACTAACCAGCCATTTCAGGTCGTTAAATGCGCGAGGATCGATTTTGGTGATTTGGATGCATTGTAAGTCTAGCTCTTTTATTTTAAATAATTTTTGTAGGAAAGCATCGGCGATGGATTAGATTTTATTGTCGCCTAAACGAAGGATTTCCATTTGGTAGCTATCCGGAAAAGCGCCGTTTGGTAGATTTTTAATTTGGTTATTGTTCAAATTTAGTAGATTTAGATTTGGTAATCCTTTGAATGTGTTTGGGATTATGGCTTTAATTTTATTATATTGCAAGTCTAACGTGTGAATTCCCATGGCGTTTGTGAACAATCCATCTCGTAATTCCTCTAAATTATTGTGAGAGATAGTAAGGAGGGTTAAATTGTTCAATCCAAGGAATGCGTCCTTTTCTAAATGTTCAATTTTGTTGTCGCAGACTTCGAGTAGTCGTAACGCAGATAAATCCTTAAATAAGCCTGGTGGAAAACTCACAAGCGAATTATTTACCAAATTTAGATTTTCTAAATTGTTTAGACCTAGAAATGTGCCTTCCTCCAAATCGGCCATTTCGTTGCTGTCTAAAATTAAATCGGTCAAGCAGGAAAGGTTGTTAAATACGCCAGTTTTTAGCGTTTTAATATTGTTTTCATATAATACCAGGAATTTCAAACAGTTGTTATTTTTAAAAGTGCCAGGTTTAACCTCTTGGAAATCATTAGCGTGAAGTTTTAGACTTTCAACAGAAACAAGTTCGTCCAATAATCCTTCTGGAATAGCTTCCACATTATTTTTGAAAAAGTACAATTTTTTTAAGTGGCCCAAATTGGAAAATACTTTGGGATCAACGTTATCAATGGTATTAAATCCGATGTTAATTTCTTTAAGAGCACTTAAATTTTCGAAAAGTCCACCTGGTAAATTCGTGATGTCACTAAGAGTGATTCTGAACTGTCGAAGATGCTCCATATTTTCAAACATTTGGGAATTTAAATAATCGATGTTACTCCTTTCGATTTCTAAACTTTGGAAGTCTTCCTGTTTTAGGTTTTCTCGTTCGATGCATTTTTGAATTCCTTGTATTAGTTCATCTAACGTGTTCACGTTTTCGCATGTGATTGTTTTCCTAAATTTATAGTTGAATTGGGGTTGGTTATCTTCGAGATCTTCCATTATCGAGAAAACTCGAGGTTATTATTTACCTGAAAAAATGAGAAGACGATTTGTTCTTTAAATAATGTTTTAAAAAATGCATATTAAAGTTAACATAAATTAAATATACATAGAATTTCTTAACAATACAGGAAAGAAGGTCTTCAAAACTTTCATTCTAATTCAACAATCGAATAAATTAAAAATAATTCAATCTCCTAGGGGGATTTCTTTTGAAGTTATATTGGGGTAAAAAAAGTTGAAATTCTGATGTAAAAAATTAACTTTTGTAGTTTTTGGTTAGCCAAAAAAGATGAAACTGATTATATTTCTCATGAATTTGCTGAAAGACGCTGGGATCCAATGGATTGTTATCTAGCTGTATATATTCAAGCCACGTAAATTTCTCAAAAGATCCAAACTTACACTGCTCATATTATTGCACTCCATATAAATACCGTTAATGTTTTCAAAACCACCCGCATAAATGGATTCTAAATTGCTGATTCTATTATAGCGTAGCTTTAAGTACTTGAGATTAATTAAATTTTCAAAAACTTTCAAGCTTAAAATTGTCAACGCGTTGTTATCCAAATTAAGAGTTACAAGTAATTTTAGGGGTTTAAACACGTCCGGTGGCAATACTTTGATTTCATTGCGAGATAGATTTAAAGTATTTAAATGATGACATTTTGAAAAGGTGTCATTTTCTAATTTTATTTTATTATCTTCCAAGTCGATTTGTTTAAGTTCAGGGAGTAATTCGAATGCTTCAGGGCTGATAATTTCAATTCGATTGTTTCTTAATTCTATAAGCAACATAATTTGTTGAATCCACTAAAGATGCCAGTTGTTAATTCTGTTAAATTATTTTGACACATATGTAAGGTTTTTAAATTATCAAGGTCTTCAAATGCACCACTTTCAACATGATAAATCTCATTCCGTGTTAAACGAAGTTAGGTTAAAGTTTTTAACCCTTGAAAACCCCAGAACGGAGAACCTTAAGTTCTGTGTTGTCGATTTGCAAATAATTTAAAGCGTCAAGACTAGAAAACACATCGTCGGACAGAGATGTTAATTTCGGAAAATCTGTCAAGCTTTTCTCTTCGAACGTTTCGATTTTATGATGCCCTAAATTTAAAACTATAAGTTCGTATAATCCATCGAATGTTCCCTTTTTAGTCCAGAGAAATTAGACAAAATAAAAGCCCATCTCCGGAAAAATTCCCGGAAAGCTGAATTTTGGTATGGACCTTGATATTGTGGTTCTAAACAAAATGTCAAAAGTCCCCATCGATCCGAGTGCCGCTAAAAATTTCACGCGTGGTCAAATGTCACTCAACATGGTTTTTCGTGAATATCTCGTTAACGGTCACTTTTACGGAAAAAGTATTTATTATCAAATTTGTAACTTAGGAAATGTTCTACAAAAAAGCTGTAACGACTTTTATCATAGAAGTCACTCTTTTGGAGATAATGCGATCTACAGAGTTTTAACATTTATTTTTCTTACGAAACGTGCACTCCTTTCCACACCACCTTCGAGGTAGAGTACAAGGTGCGTTTTTTTTACGCGGTGTCACCGGTAAGCCTAATCCACGTTTTTTTGTTTGAAAAATGTTGATTTTAGAAAAAATCATGAATTTTTTTAATTAATAAATTTTTTGGTTAAAGCAGGAAATTATTAATCTTAATAATTAATATTATTCTTCAGACTCTATTTCAATTTGCATGATTTTCTCTTCATCATCATCATCTTCTTCTTTTTCTTCTTCTTCTATTTCTTCTTTTTTCCTTCTTCTGCTGTTTCCTGTATTTCCATAGATTCAGCCAGAAAACACGATGGATCTACATCTTCAGGCGGGTAGCAATTACCGACGTCCTTTATATCGGGTACTACATTTAAGCAAGATTGCCCTTGGAAATTCCCACATACTCCTGCACAATATAAACCAACTTTTCTGCAGCCACAGTTTAAGCTACAGCCATTGGTGCAATTACAGAAAATAGTATTCAACAGTATGTCTGGAGCAGGTGGAAGCAGAGTATGAATTGGCTCTAAAGCGTTATCCTTTAATGTCCATCCCCAGTCTTCAGGGGTAAGCTCGTTGCCTAGCCATATTTGAACATGACTACCACTATTTACAATATGTTAAATCAATTTTGATGTGGGCCGCAGTAGTCCCCACATCAGCAATAAAAATTAATAAAAATATTGAGTAAGCACATCCGTTGACAAACAAGGATCGCACTGTTCGTTACAACTTTATAAATCGCATTTTCTCCATAATGGTTACTCCTATGAATAAAAATCATTGTATCTTTTTTGTAGGAAACTTTCTAAGTTACAAATTTGATAATAACTATTTTTTCTATAAAAGTGACCGTTAACGAGATATTCACGAAAAACCATGTTGAGTGACATTTGACCACGCGTGAAACTTTTAGCGGCACTCGGATCGACGGGGACTTTTGACATTTTGTTTAGAACCACAATATCAAGGTCCATACCAAAATTCAGCTTTCCGGGAATTTTTCCGAAGCGCAATGTCTAATTTCACTGGACTATATGGTTTTCTAACTTTTCCGCAACTTTATGCACAACCCTCTCGACCTGACTGCTTTTCAAGTTACAAAACTTTCACTTAACATTAATTTCAATTTTTTTGTTAGTAAATTTGCCTTTGTTGTTAATGGTTTCGTATTACAAACTTATAAGTTAAGATATAAAATTATTCAAATGAAAGTAAAAGGGTAAGTAAAACAAAAACACATTTGTTCTCGTAAAGTAATGACGTAATGAGGCCTGCTTGTAGATTACAATTTGTTTCGTTTTGATTGCTATTATAGCAAGAGTTTTGTTGATAAATTTTTAAATTTAAATGTAATACACGTTTTCAAAGTAGACAAATGATTAATATTTCGAGAAAGATTATTTGTAAGGAAAGTTAAAGAAGTAACTAATTGTAGGGCAGATCTGTATTCCGGAAATTATCATCACACATGTCGCACATATTACCTACTAGGATAAATAATAGGTGTTGCGTAAAGCGTTTGAATAGGCTCTTGAATAATATTACGATTTTTAATCAGTTTTAAGGTTCTCGTCTTCAAGTGCTGTGTTATGTCGTAGTTATTTTGTGAATGAGTAAAGTGATAAATTAAAGTTATGTTTAATAGACCAAAAAACGGCCGAATTTTTTAAAACAAAGTAGATACGCGTTTTGGTGTAAAGAAATTTATAAGAAATTGTTGTTAGGTAGCCTTATTTACTTCAAATAATTTTATAATTTTAGAAATTAACTACTGAAGGAGTCACTTCTTTATTACTATAAGGTCAGTGATTATTTACATCTTAATACGTCCCACAAAACAAATTGAATTCAACCGTAGTTAAAGCTATAGTAATTCCACTTAGCAAATTGTAATTTCGGAAGCAGGATCTTTACCAAAGTGTCATTTCTAAAACAAATGTTGCTAGTTTTCCAAAATGTTGTGTATTTTAATTTACTTCCCAACGGTAAACGATTTGTAGTTTATAAGACTGAAAATTTCCTTCGCCAAATATTTTGTCTTAATTTAGAAAGAAAGATTCAAGATAAATAACCTGCAGTCAATGCAAATTAAAAACTATTTAAATTCCTTAAAAACGAAGTAACTTTTTTGTATTGAAGATTAACAACTGCCTGTTCGCTTATCTACCAAAGCAGGTCCTAACAGGTACGTCGTATAGATATTGACTATCACAATTTCTATAGCATTTTCAATCACACATAAAACAGTTGGTATTTTAATTCAGTATTTGAAGAATTCTTTTAACGAGAAGTTGCATATTTTTAAATTGTTAAATCGTCCATAATTAATTAATCAAATAAGAGCTTCTCGTTTTTGTTAGTTTTTTTACAAGTAAGCTAGTGGTAAGTGAAGCCAGTAGTATTATTTTTTATCTATCACCGTGGGATAAGTTATATCATATCACACTCATTTTAGAAATGTAATAGTCTTGTCATCCCAATGAGTGCCATAATGAAATTATTACGACACTAGTGTAATGAAATTGACAATTCATTCTAGCTCCAAATTTTGCCGGGGCAAGTCCGGAAATCACGTTCTCTGCAATTCTTCACAGTACACGTGTGTTAATAATGTCTATATCCCTCTTAAAGCGTAAATAACTATTATCAAATTACGATGTGTTGTTGGCAATTTTTTTAAGATATCGTTAATACTTACTTTAATGACATTTTTGTCTAATTTAGCGTGCTTTTCATTAGAAAATATACTTTTGATCGTCGTTCACATTTCTTAATTTATAAAAATTAAAGCAGGTATTTTGGATAATATTTTATGTGCACTTTTAAATTTGAAATCCTTTGACATTGGTCAAATATTCAATAATTAATATAAATGTCGATGTAATGAACGATTAACTTTATTTTCAAATGGCTTTCTTGTCCGGGGTGTCTCTTCATTTTCTGCATTTCTAGATGCAAAGCTCGCAGAGGAGGTCCGCAGGACAGAAAGCTTAGTAAAAAATGTTATGCCACAAATAACACACAGAGAATATTAAATTAAGGTATCTAATTTAGCCATTGTTACAGAAAGCAAATTAGTAAGTACTTAGCTTCATCAAAGCAGTTTTAATGAAATTTTTCCTTAGCAGTTCGATATCGCTGCGACATCCGCGGAAATCGAACCTATTGTGTAGTGAAATTATGGCAAACTAAGTGTGTTTGTCAAATTTAAAAAGAATGTATCGTTAGAAGTAAAATTCTGTGTAATAGTAACGTACCGAAATTTTTATTACCCAAACACCTTGGGTACAACCAGTGTTTTTACAGTGCCGTGCTATAATAAAAAGTAATTATTTAACTTCGGGAATCTTAAATTTCTGTGTTATCGGCAGTGTCGGTTCGGGGTTTCACATCTTCATATGGTTTCTGCACTTAACCTGCTACAGGAAATTCGTAATAAAGGTAGGTGA
Organism: Melanotus villosus; assembly: GCA_963082815.1. NCBI lineage: Eukaryota > Metazoa > Arthropoda > Insecta > Coleoptera > Elateridae > Melanotus > Melanotus villosus. The sequence continues at coordinate 13,725,037 of OY720421.1, forward strand.
TGGGGTCAGTTACTTTTTAAAATTTATTTGTCATTATTTGATTTGATAGTTCTAGTTTTACATTTTTGAGCTTAAAGACAAATTAATTTTTTTTTTTAATAATTTGAAATCCAAAATCATGCAAATTACTGCCAAGCTATGGTTACTTAAAAAACCTTTTTCTGTTGTTTCAGGTAGGTCCCATCTTCGAGGGATGGCAGTTCCTAGGATGAAAACGGCACCACAGTGAGTTATATTTATTCTTTTTTTGCTATAGGGATAATTGTAGGGATTACGTTAGGCACTTTCAAACACAAACTATTCTTGAACCATTTATTTTCTAAAATCAATCTTACATTACAATTACTTTCGTATTCGTGAATTAATTTTCAGGTAAATATTTCTGTTCTAAACGGTTTTAATTCCAACATTTATCGGGAGTGTAGTTAATATTTGTGTATACTTGCCCGACAATGTTGTATAATGCTGTAAGTAGACAAACAAACGGCAAGTAAATACAAATGGCAAGTAAATAGTATGTATAATAGTGGGTTTTAAAATTTCAGCATTAATTTATTACTTTCAGTCTTATTATCACACTTTTGTTTTCAGCACTAACTTCTTATTTTCAGCTCAATTTCCGGGAGTTTTTATAACATTACTCCTTGTTCTCTTTTAGCTGAAACGGTGAAGTATAAATATTCTTAAAATTATTATCCTCTTTCAAATTAATAATTATTCAAGGTTAATTTGTAATGTTTAATTTCAGCCAACTGGTTTACACGTTACCTATTGTTTGATGTTAGTTTTTAGTTTAATAATTATCATATTCAATGATTTCAGTTTAATTAATCACCTTTTCGGCAGTTTTCCGTGTGTATCCTTTTTGAGTCCGCATAAAGAGGTAACATTTTATATCATAAAGGTTGTACAATATAAAATTATATTTAAACTGGTGGTGGTAAGGAAAAGGACTGAACAATTTTCAACGTCGTATGAGTTGGAAATTGTTCAGAGGGGAGTTGGGAGGCCTTTCTTTTTAAGAAACCTCTTCAAGGTTTTTTAAACTTAACTGTTTAGAATAAAACGAAGAACATTGTTACATGCTGCTTTGTACTATCAGCAGATTGTTCCTTTTATTTTACTTAAACCAAGACTTCCTTACAGTAGCCTCCGTTATCGAAACGCCATTCGCGAAAATCGGTTTTCTTGATTAAAGTGACTATATGGCAAACTAAGTGTGTTTGCTAAATTCATCTAGTTTTCGTTATCGTAGATAAATTTGAGTGAATAATTATCGTAGCAAAATTATACTACCCAAACACCTTGGGTACAACCAGTGTTTGTACAGTGCAGTGTTTCAAAAAGTAATTATTTAACTTCGGGCATCTTAAATTTCTGTGTTCTCGGGAGTGTCGGTTCGGGGTTTCACATCTTCATATGGTTTCTGCACTTAACCTGCTACAGGAAATTCGTAATAAAGGTAGGTGATGGGGCCAGTTACTTTTTAAAATTTATTTGTCATTATTTGATCTGATGGTTCTAGTTTTACATTTTTGAGCTTAAAGACAAATTAATTTTTTTTTTAATAATTTGAAATCCAAAATCAGGCAAATTACTGCCAAGCTATGGTTACTTAAAAAACCTTTTTCTGTTGTTTCAGGTAGGTCCCATCTTCGAGGGATGGCAGTTCCTAGGATGAAAACGGCACCGCAGTGAGTTATATTTATTCTTTTTTTGCCATAGGGATAATTGTAGGGATTACGTTAGGCACTTTCAAACACAAACTATTCTTGAACCATTCATTTTCTAAAATCAATCTTACATTACAATTACTTTCGTATTCGTGAATTAACTTTCGGGTAAATATTTCTGTTCTAAACGGTTTTAATTCCAACATTTATCGGGAGTGTAGTTAATATTTGTGTATCCTTGCGCGACAATGTTGTATAATGCTGTAAGTAGACAAACAGACGGTAAGTGAATACAAATGGCAAGTAAATAGTATGTATAATAGTGGGTTTTAAAATTTCAGCATTAATTTATTACTTTCAGTCTTATTATCACACTTTCTTTTCAGCACTAACTTCTTATTTTCAGCTCAATTTCGGGGAGTTTTTCTAACATTACTCCTTGTTCTCTTTTAGCTCAAACGGTGAAGTATAAATATTCTTAAAATTATTATAGTCTTTCAAATTAACAATTATTCAAGGTTAATTTGTAATGTTTAATTTCAGCCAACTGGTTTACACGTTACCTATTGTTTGATGTTAGTTTTTGGTTTAATAATTATCATATTCAATGATTTCAGTTTAATTAATCACCTTTTCGGCAGTTTTCCGTGTGTATCCTTTTTGAGTCCGCATAACGAGGTAACATTTTATATCATGAAGGTTGTTCATTAAAAAATTATATTTAAACTGGTTGTGGTAAGGAAAAGGCCTGAACAATTTTCAACGTCGTATGAGTTGGAAATTGTTCAGAGGGGAGTTGGGAGGCCTTTCTTTTTAAGAAACCTCTTCAAGGTTTTTTAAACTTAACTGTTTAGAATAAAACGAAGAACATTGTTACATGCTGCTTTGTACTATCAGCAGATTGTTCCTTTTATTTTACTTAAACCAAGACTTCCTTACAGTAGCCTCCGTTATCGAAACGCCATTCGCGAAAATCGGTTTTCTTGATTAAAGTGACTATATGGCAAACTAAGTGTGTTTGCTAAATTCATCTAGTTTTCGTTATCGTAGATAAATTTGAGTGAATAAGTATCGTAGCAAAATTATACTACCCAAACACCTTGGGTACAACCAGTGTTTGTACAGTGCAGTGTTTCAAAAAGTAATTATTTAACTTCGGGCATCTTAAATTTCTGTGTTCTCGGGAGTGTCGGTTCGGGGTTTCACATCTTCATATGGTTTCTGCACTTAACCTGCTACAGGAAATTCGTAATAAAGGTAGGTGATGGGGTCAGTTACTTTTTAAAATTTATTTGTCATTATTTGATCTGATGGTTCTAGTTTTACATTTTTGAGCTTAAAGACAAATTAATTTATTTTTTTAATAATTTGAAATCCAAAATCAGGCAAATTACTGCCAAGCTATGGTTACTTAAAAAACCTTTTTCTGTTGTTTCAGGTAGGTCCCATCTTCGAGGGATGGCAGTTCCTAGGATGAAAACGGCACCGCAGTGAGTTATATTTATTCTTTTTTTGCCATAGGGATAATTGTAGGGATTACGTTAGGCACTTTCAAACACAAACTATTCTTGAACCATTCATTTTCTAAAATCAATCTTACATTACAATTACTTTCGTATTCGTGAATTAACTTTCGGGTAAATATTTCTGTTCTAAACGGTTTTAATTCCAACATTTATCGGGAGTGTAGTTAATATTTGTGTATCCTTGCGCGACAATGTTGTATAATGCTGTAAGTAGACAAACAGACGGTAAGTGAATACAAATGGCAAGTAAATAGTATGTATAATAGTGGGTTTTAAAATTTCAGCATTAATTTATTACTTTCAGTCTTATTATCACACTTTCTTTTCAGCACTAACTTCTTATTTTCAGCTCAATTTCGGGGAGTTTTTCTAACATTACTCCTTGTTCTCTTTTAGCTCAAACGGTGAAGTATAAATATTCTTAAAATTATTATAGTCTTTCAAATTAACAATTATTCAAGGTTAATTTGTAATGTTTAATTTCAGCCAACTGGTTTACACGTTACCTATTGTTTGATGTTAGTTTTTGGTTTAATAATTATCATATTCAATGATTTCAGTTTAATTAATCACCTTTTCGGCAGTTTTCCGTGTGTATCCTTTTTGAGTCCGCATAACGAGGTAACATTTTATATCATGAAGGTTGTTCATTAAAAAATTATATTTAAACTGGTTGTGGTAAGGAAAAGGCCTGAACAATTTTCAACGTCGTATGAGTTGGAAATTGTTCAGAGGGGAGTTGGGAGGCCTTTCTTTTTAAGAAACCTCTTCAAGGTTTTTTAAACTTAACTGTTTAGAATAAAACGAAGAACATTGTTACATGCTGCTTTGTACTATCAGCAGATTGTTCCTTTTATTTTACTTAAACCAAGACTTCCTTACAGTAGCCTCCGTTATCGAAACGCCATTCGCGAAAATCGGTTTTCTTGATTAAAGTGACTATATGGCAAACTAAGTGTGTTTGCTAAATTCATCTAGTTTTCGTTATCGTAGATAAATTTGAGTGAATAAGTATCGTAGCAAAATTATACTACCCAAACACCTTGGGTACAACCAGTGTTTGTACAGTGCAGTGTTTCAAAAAGTAATTATTTAACTTCGGGCATCTTAAATTTCTGTGTTCTCGGGAGTGTCGGTTCGGGGTTTCACATCTTCATATGGTTTCTGCACTTAACCTGCTACAGGAAATTCGTAATAAAGGTAGGTGATGGGGTCAGTTACTTTTTAAAATTTATTTGTCATTATTTGATCTGATGGTTCTAGTTTTACATTTTTGAGCTTAAAGACAAATTAATTTTTTTTTTTAATAATTTGAAATCCAAAATCAGGCAAATTACTGCCAAGCTATGGTTACTTAAAAAACCTTTTTCTGTTGTTTCAGGTAGGTCCCATCTTCGAGGGATGGCAGTTCCTAGGATGAAAACGGCACCGCAGTGAGTTATATTTATTCTTTTTTTGCCATAGGGATAATTGTAGGGATTACGTTAGGCACTTTCAAACACAAACTATTCTTGAACCATTCATTTTCTAAAATCAATCTTACATTACAATTACTTTCGTATTCGTGAATTAACTTTCGGGTAAATATTTCTGTTCTAAACGGTTTTAATTCCAACATTTATCGGGAGTGTAGTTAATATTTGTGTATCCTTGCGCGACAATGTTGTATAATGCTGTAAGTAGACAAACAGACGGTAAGTGAATACAAATGGCAAGTAAATAGTATGTATAATAGTGGGTTTTAAAATTTCAGCATTAATTTATTACTTTCAGTCTTATTATCACACTTTCTTTTCAGCACTAACTTCTTATTTTCAGCTCAATTTCGGGGAGTTTTTCTAACATTACTCCTAGTTCTCTTTTAGCTTAAACGGTGAAGTATAAATATTCTTAAAATTATTATAGTCTTTCAAATTAACAATTATTCAAGGTTAATTTGTAATGTTTAATTTCAGCCAACTGGTTTACACGTTACCTATTGTTTGATGTTAGTTTTTAGTTTAATAATTATCATATTCAATGATTTCAGTTTAATTAATCACCTTTTCGGCAGTTTTCCGTGTGTATCCTTTTTGAGTCCGCATAACGAGGTAACATTTTATATCATGAAGGTTGTTCATTAAAAAATTATATTTAAACTGGTTGTGGTAAGGAAAAGGCCTGAACAATTTTCAACATCGTATGAGTTGGAAATTGTTCAGAGGGGAGTTGGGAGGCCTTTCTTTTTAAGAAACCTCTTCAAGGTTTTTTAAACTTAACTGTTTAGAATAAAACGAAGAACATTGTTACATGCTGCTTTGTACTATCAGCAGATTGTTCCTTTTATTTTACTTAAACCAAGACTTCCTTACAGTAGCCTCCGTTATCGAAACGCCATTCGCGAAAATCGGTTTTCTTGATTAAAGTGACTATATGGCAAACTAAGTGTGTTTGCTAAATTCATCTAGTTTTCGTTATCGTAGATAAATTTGAGTGAATAAGTATCGTAGCAAAATTATACTACCCAAACACCTTGGGTACAACCAGTGTTTGTACAGTGCAGTGTTTCAAAAAGTAATTATTTAACTTCGGGCATCTTAAATTTCTGTGTTCTCGGGAGTGTCGGTTCGGGGTTTCACATCTTCATATGGTTTCTGCACTTAACCTGCTACAGGAAATTCGTAATAAAGGTAGGTGATGGGGTCAGTTACTTTTTAAAATTTATTTGTCATTATTTGATCTGATGGTTCTAGTTTTACATTTTTGAGCTTAAAGACAAATTAATTTTTTTTTTTAATAATTTGAAATCCAAAATCAGGCAAATTACTGCCAAGCTATGGTTACTTAAAAAACCTTTTTCTGTTGTTTCAGGTAGGTCCCATCTTCGAGGGATGGCAGTTCCTAGGATGAAAACGGCACCGCAGTGAGTTATATTTATTCTTTTTTTGCCATAGGGATAATTGTAGGGATTACGTTAGGCACTTTCAAACACAAACTATTCTTGAACCATTCATTTTCTAAAATCAATCTTACATTACAATTACTTTCGTATTCGTGAATTAACTTTCGGGTAAATATTTCTGTTCTAAACGGTTTTAATTCCAACATTTATCGGGAGTGTAGTTAATATTTGTGTATCCTTGCGCGACAATGTTGTATAATGCTGTAAGTAGACAAACAGACGGTAAGTGAATACAAATGGCAAGTAAATAGTATGTATAATAGTGGGTTTTAAAATTTCAGCATTAATTTATTACTTTCAGTCTTATTATCACACTTTCTTTTCAGCACTAACTTCTTATTTTCAGCTCAATTTCGGGGAGTTTTTCTAACATTACTCCTAGTTCTCTTTTAGCTTAAACGGTGAAGTATAAATATTCTTAAAATTATTATAGTCTTTCAAATTAACAATTATTCAAGGTTAATTTGTAATGTTTAATTTCAGCCAACTGGTTTACACGTTACCTATTGTTTGATGTTAGTTTTTAGTTTAATAATTATCATATTCAATGATTTCAGTTTAATTAATCACCTTTTCGGCAGTTTTCCGTGTGTATCCTTTTTGAGTCCGCATAACGAGGTAACATTTTATATCATGAAGGTTGTTCATTAAAAAATTATATTTAAACTGGTTGTGGTAAGGAAAAGGCCTGAACAATTTTCAACATCGTATGAGTTGGAAATTGTTCAGAGGGGAGTTGGGAGGCCTTTCTTTTTAAGAAACCTCTTCAAGGTTTTTTAAACTTAACTGTTTAGAATAAAACGAAGAACATTGTTACATGCTGCTTTGTACTATCAGCAGATTGTTCCTTTTATTTTACTTAAACCAAGACTTCCTTACAGTAGCCTCCGTTATCGAAACGCCATTCGCGAAAATCGGTTTTCTTGATTAAAGTGACTATATGGCAAACTAAGTGTGTTTGCTAAATTCATCTAGTTTTCGTTATCGTAGATAAATTTGAGTGAATAAGTATCGTAGCAAAATTATACTACCCAAACACCTTGGGTACAACCAGTGTTTGTACAGTGCAGTGTTTCAAAAAGTAATTATTTAACTTCGGGCATCTTAAATTTCTGTGTTCTCGGGAGTGTCGGTTCGGGGTTTCACATCTTCATATGGTTTCTGCACTTAACCTGCTACAGGAAATTCGTAATAAAGGTAGGTGATGGGGTCAGTTACTTTTTAAAATTTATTTGTCATTATTTGATCTGATGGTTCTAGTTTTACATTTTTGAGCTTAAAGACAAATTAATTTTTTTTTTTAATAATTTGAAATCCAAAATCAGGCAAATTACTGCCAAGCTATGGTTACTTAAAAAACCTTTTTCTGTTGTTTCAGGTAGGTCCCATCTTCGAGGGATGGCAGTTCCTAGGATGAAAACGGCACCGCAGTGAGTTATATTTATTCTTTTTTTGCCATAGGGATAATTGTAGGGATTACGTTAGGCACTTTCAAACACAAACTATTCTTGAACCATTCATTTTCTAAAATCAATCTTACATTACAATTACTTTCGTATTCGTGAATTAACTTTCGGGTAAATATTTCTGTTCTAAACGGTTTTAATTCCAACATTTATCGGGAGTGTAGTTAATATTTGTGTATCCTTGCGCGACAATGTTGTATAATGCTGTAAGTAGACAAACAGACGGTAAGTGAATACAAATGGCAAGTAAATAGTATGTATAATAGTGGGTTTTAAAATTTCAGCATTAATTTATTACTTTCAGTCTTATTATCACACTTTCTTTTCAGCACTAACTTCTTATTTTCAGCTCAATTTCGGGGAGTTTTTCTAACATTACTCCTAGTTCTCTTTTAGCTTAAACGGTGAAGTATAAATATTCTTAAAATTATTATAGTCTTTCAAATTAACAATTATTCAAGGTTAATTTGTAATGTTTAATTTCAGCCAACTGGTTTACACGTTACCTATTGTTTGATGTTAGTTTTTAGTTTAATAATTATCATATTCAATGATTTCAGTTTAATTAATCACCTTTTCGGCAGTTTTCCGTGTGTATCCTTTTTGAGTCCGCATAACGAGGTAACATTTTATATCATGAAGGTTGTTCATTAAAAAATTATATTTAAACTGGTTGTGGTAAGGAAAAGGCCTGAACAATTTTCAACGTCGTATGAGTTGGAAATTGTTCAGAGGGGAGTTGGGAGGCCTTTCTTTTTAAGAAACCTCTTCAAGGTTTTTTAAACTTAACTGTTTAGAATAAAACGAAGAACATTGTTACATGCTGCTTTGTACTATCAGCAGATTGTTTCTTTTATTTTACTTAAACCAAGACTTCCTTACAGTAGCCTCCGTTATCGAAACGCCATTCGCGAAAATCGGATTTTCTTGATTAAAGTGACTATATGGCAAACTAAGTGTGTTTGCTAAATTCATCTAGTTTTCGTTATCGTAGATAAATTTGAGTGAATAAGTATCGTAGCAAAATTATACTACCCAAACACCTTGGGTACAACCAGTTTTTGTACAGTGCAGTGTTTCAAAAAGTAATTATTTAACTTCGGGCATCTTAAATTTCTGTGTTCTCGGGAGTGTCGGTTCGGGGTTTCACATCTTCATATGGTTTCTGCACTTAACCTGCTACAGGAAATTCGTAATAAAGGTAGGTGATGGGGTCAGTTACTTTTTAAAATTTATATGTCATTATTTGATCTGATGGTTCTAGTTTTACATTTTTGAGCTTTAAAGACAAATTAATTTTTTTTTTAATAATTTGAAATCCAAAATCATGCAAATTACTGCCAAGCTATGGTTACTTAAAAAACCTTTTTCTGTTGTTTCAGGTAGGTCCCATCTTCGAGGGATGGCAGTTCCTAGGATGAAAACGGCACCGCAGTGAGTTATATTTATTCTTTTTTCGCCATATTGATAATTGTAGGGATTACGTTAGGCACTTTCAAACACAAACTATTCTTGAACCATTCATTTTCTAAAATCAATCTTACATTACAATTATTTACTTTCGTATTCGTGAATTAACTTTCGGGTAAATATTTCTGTTCTAAACGGTTTTAATTCCAACATTTATCGGGAGTGTAGTTAATATTTGTGAATACTTGGGCGACAATGTTGTATAATGCTGTAAGTAGACAAACAAACGGTAAGTGAATACAAATGGCAAGTAAATAGTATGTATAATAGTGGGTTTTAAAATTTCAGCATTAATTTATTACTTTCAGTCTTATTATCACACTTTCTTTTCAGCACTAACTTCTTATTTTCAGCTCAATTTCGGGGAGTTTTTCTAACATTACTCCTTGTTCTCTTTTAGCTCAAACGGTGAAGTATAAATATTCTTAAAATTATTATCCTCTTTCAAATTAATAATCATTCAAGGTTAATTTGTAATGTTTAATTTCAGCCAACTGGTTTACACGTTAACTATTGTTTGATGTTAGTTTTTAGTTTAATAATTATCATTTTCAATGATTTCAGTTTAATGAATCAGCTTTTCGGCAGTTTTCCGTGTGTATCCTTTTTGAGTCCGCATAAAGAGGTAACATTTTATATCATAAGGTTGTACAATATAAAATTATATTTAAACTGGTTGTGGTAAGGAAAAGGCCTGAACAATTTTCAACGTCGCATGAGTTGGAAATTGTTCAGAGGGGAGTTGGGAGGCCTTTCTTTTTAAGAAACCTCTTCAAGGTTTTTTAAACTTAACTGTTTAGAATAAAACGAAGAACATTGTTACATGCTGCTTTGTACTATCAGCAGATTGTTCCTTTTATTTTACTTAAACCAAGACTTCCTTACAGTAGCCTCCGTTATCGAAACGCCATTCGCGAAAATCGGTTTTCTTGATTAAAGTGACTATATGGCAAACTAAGTGTGTTTGCTAAATTCATCTATACCTTTTCAACTTCAAGTTGAGACTAATCATCTTCAAATTGAGAATAAACACATTCAAATTGAGACAAAACAATCTGAAATCAATTAAACACATTCAAATTGAGATTTAACATAATCAAATTGAGAATAAACATATTCAAATTGAGAATAAACACATTCAAATTGAGACAAAACAATCTGACTTCAGCTTGTTTTGTCTCAATTTGAATGTGTTTATTCTCAATTTGAATATGTTTATTCTCAATTTGATTGTGTTAGTTCTCAATTTGAATGTGTTTAATCGATTTCAGATTATTTTGTCCCAATTTGAACGTGTTTATTCTCAATTTGAACGTGTTTATTCTCAATTTGAAAATGATTAGTCTCAATTTGAAGTTGAAAAGGTATAGTTTTCGTTATCGTAGATAAATTTGAGTGAATAAGTATCGTAACAAAATTGTATTACCCAAACACCTTGGGTACATCCAGTGTTTATTGAGTGCAGTAGTAGTATTCTTATAAATAATATTTTCGGTTAATAAATTTTATAGCGATTTCGGGAGTGTCGCGTCGGTTCGGTTCGGGCTTCGAAGTCTACAAGGAAATTTTTAGAAGAAAGGCACAAGTGGGGTGACTTCAATAAAGGTTAGCTTTATTTTCTTTTATTATTGTTTTTGTAATATTAGGTTTTGTCCGTATATCTACAGGAGTCTTTTTAAGGAATTGGCATTTTAAAACAATTTAAGAGGTTGTAGGCAGATAATTTTTTGAAGTTTCGTAGCATGTTTTGTTTAATTTGTCAAAAATAAAAATTTTTAACAATTTTGAAAATAATTAAAATTGAAATCTTAAGTTACTTTAGCAACGTTAAAGCTTTGAAAGCTGATTTTCAAAAATTCTTTATCGACGATTGATTTGGAAATTTAAAAGCATATCTTACCTTAAATTGTGCTACAGCATTCGACATGACACACTAGTTAGCTGTAAGTATACATATTAGGAATTTAAGGTTTTGATTTGCTTTGATTTTTTGAAAAAAATAGCAAGTTTTTCAAAATTTTATACTTTTTGATTTACTCTCTAAAACAGGAAAAAGCTTTATCTCTGACATAATCACGAATGTGATTGAGAAAATCACAGAAGCTCAGTCAATGTCGGAAATTTATAGTTTATTCATTTTTGTATTGTCCTACTTGTTGCTCTAATAATTGTTATCGCTATAAAAGCGGCATGAAAAGTTTTATATTTAAATTTAAATTTTATATTTAAAATCATCATTAATCCAATCCTATGCATATGTTCAAAAAGTAAGTTTTTACAGTCAAATTTGGTTTTTCTTGGAATGACATTTGAACATCGAATTCTTTAAAAAAAACAACTAAGAAAGAGGATTATCTTTAAATAGATATTAGTTTGCGAAATTTATTATTAATCACTCCGGCGGAAAGTACACTACCTAATTACCATTATCTGCCATGCTGAAACAGCAAGAATGACGTTATTAGTCGAAATTGCACGGGTTAAAACTATACGACTGTACGAAAAGTACCCAAATTCTTAGAAATCTTAACTACATAACTTGGAATCTAAAACAGGGATACTGCGTAAGTACTTCGTTTGATTTAATAAATGTGGTAATTTTAAATGCAGCAATATTTAATGGATTATCAGGTTCCTGTACGAGGCCGCCTTTGTGCCATAAAATAGTCTTATTTGTTTATTTTAAATGAAATTGCATCTGATTTTGTTTATCCATGCAGTAACTATGATCACCACTTGAAAGTGGACGCAAATTTATTCATATTTAACAAGGATCTCTGATTAAGCAATTTTACAAATACCTACAAAGTTTCCTTGTTACAAAATGGTATAGAAAACTAACAATATTTTATCTGTCGTTTGGGGAATTAAGAATTTTCCCTTGATCTCTGGTGTTTACTACAGTTTAACAGAAGAAAATAAAAACAATAAGCAAAGCGATGAAGTAAGAAGGTGCTTATATAAGAACAAAACGTTAAAATGGGTAATGTCTAACATTACACGAAATAAAACAACAAATTCGTTATTTTAGATTTATTTAGCTTATTTTAGTTCCTAAATTTCCAAATTTTAAACTTCAATATAGCAAACACAGTCTGTTTATAAAATTTCGCCCAGGTAATGAACAAATAAGCACTACAAGTATTTACTACTTATAATTATTGTTTTGTTGTCTTAAACCAGTCAGTAAAACGAAACCTTGTTTGATAACTTATTTTACATGCATTAGCTTTTATCTGAGGGTAAATATTTTCAACGATTTCACTAAAGATTAAATTATTTATATTAAAACTGGGCTTAAAAGAGGTTACGTGCAGTTTTGGCCCATACAATTTCGACTCTGAAAGATAATTCCGTGTACTTTCCGCTCAAATCATTAGTATCTTCTTATTCTAACATCTGGTAAAGGTAATCCCCATTGATAAAAAAAATCTGTTGCATTTCTACTATGTTCATATAAACATCGCTAACTAACGTGGTTTTCTAGTTCCATGCGAATTCTATATTCATAGTTGTCGTAAAACAAAAGCGGTTCTTCTTTAAGCATCTACTGAATATTCAATCAATTGAAGATTGTAATAAAATAAAATGTGATCTTTATTTAATAACTACTTTGTTGCTTTAGTAATTTTACGAATTACTTGTTAATACAGAAAGCGAACATGTAAATGTTGTATCTTCAATAATAAAGAAATTGATTCAAAGTACTGCCCTATTTGTTGGTTTAATTGTTATCACTATAAAAACTATAAAAGCGACATCAAAAAGTTTAAATTTTATATATAAAAGCACCATTAATCCAATCTTATGGATATATTCAAAATGTAAGTTTTTCCAGTCAAATTTGTTTTTTCCTGGAATGAATGACATTTGAACGTCGAATTCTTTTGAATAAAATTTATTAGGAAAGAGAAAGTACACCACCTAATTACCTTTACCTGCCATGCTGAAGTAGCAACAATGACGTCATGAGCCGAAATTGCACGGGTCAAAACTGTACGACTGTACGAAAAGTATCTAAATTCTTAGAAATCTTGACTGCATAATGTGGGATCTTATACAGGGATGCCACATAAACACTCGCTTTGATTTAATGAATCTGATAATTTTGAACGCTGCATTATTTTATGCAATATTTGATGTGTATAAAAAGTATTGCCATGCCATCTCTTTTTTAGTTTTTCATATTTTATTATTGTATACGCACAGGCAACAGTTTCCTATATGAGACCGACTTTGTGTCATAAAATAGTCTTATTTGTTAATTGAAATGATTTTTTTAAATTTAACTAATAAATTTACAATCTGTCCCAAGCAGGCCCTAAGTGAATGGTTTGACATATAAACAGCTTGCAGTGAGTAATCCATTGATCACGACTTGAAAGTGGATGCAAATTTATTTAAAACAATATTTTGTCTGTAGTTTGGGTGAACTAATAATTTTCCCTTGGTCTTTGGTGTTTACTGCAGTTTAACAGAAGAAGAAATAAAAACATAAAACAAGGCGACAAATAGAGTAGTAGAGTAATTTATTATAATATGTGATGTCTAAGAAATACATTAAACGAAATAAAACAACAAATTCAGATTTATTTAGCCTGCAGTCCTAAATTGCCAAACTTTAAACCTCAGTCAAGCAAACAGTCATATTATTCATACAAATCCGTCCAGTTAATAAACAAACTAACAAAATATTTACCAAATGCAATTATTGTTATGCTGCCTTAAAAACAAACCAGTAGTAACAAAACTTCTGACTATTGTTAAATTTCAAGTAAATTAAGAAAATTCCCCAAATTTACTTGTTTTACATGTATTCGTTTTCATCTTATTTGCTTCATACGGGGAAATACGTTTTAAATATGATCAAAAACCATAAATAAATAAACCCTGATACAACAATTATGTAAAATTTGAAGCTAAGTTTCAGAACACGTAATTCAGGGAACCTTAAAGGAATTTCAAAAATTCCTTTAATTGCCTTTTAATGCGACACCGCTTTCTATTTGTCAATAATTTTCGCCTCATGTCGCAAAATATTTTGAATAGGAACCGAATAAAACCATTCATCAGGTAAGTGGAGAGGGTAAAGGCTAATTAAATAGCAAAAAGAAAGTTTGTAAAGGGCCACTTGGCCATACCTTAATCTATTTTGAAATTATTTGCTGTTTGGTGCTTCACAGTGTAGGACGGTGTTTCGAAAATATAGACAGACAATTTTGTAAATTCAGTGCGTGGTTACAGAGTGTTTCAATTAATTTTCAATGGTAAATATCATTTTATTTAACTTTGTAATGGTCTGAACACTTTTTTTTATATTTTCGAACCTTTTTAACTAGAAATTTAGAAAATAATGCTTTCGAGTTTGTATACAGGACGCCCTATTTATTAAACGTTATATAGGTAATTCTTTTATTTGTAAAGGTAGAAAAACGATTAAATATACAAAGTAGTGCAGGTTTTTACGATGAATTCAATGATTAAAGAAATTTGATATACGGTGTGTAGTTATTGGCGTAAAACGGAAAACATCGCCTTTTCTATTAGACCACGTGGTTAATTTATTTATAGAATTAGAAAGTCTATTTCGAATACTTTTTCAACAACTTTTTACGTAGAATAATGTAGGCTAAATGATTTTTTGATAATTTTTATCATTTTCAAATTATTGACCAAAGTTGCATTTTCTTTCAATGGAAAACATAAGCTGTGACTTTGTTGAAACGCAGTTTTGTTCTCTTTTCAACGGCGTAGCTTAAACTATATGTTAATTTAAGGAAATTGGAAAATAACGTTTTTTAGGATTTTTATTGGGAAACCAAGACAGCCATGAAACAAAACATAGACCGCATATCACATACACGACAGGAATTTACATAGGAAACGAGAACACACTATATAAACACAAAATGTTGAGCATGTTCTTTTTCTTTAATAAATTTCTATTTTTGTTTTGTTTAATGGCTGTCTTGATTTAGCAACAGAAATCCTAAAAGTCGTTATTTCTAGATTTTTTTAAAATTAAATATACAGTTTATGTTACATGGTTAAAAGGAGAAGAATATGGTTTTAATGTAAAAAATGTAACTTTGGTCAATTACTCGAACATGATAACAGTTATAAAAAAAACCATTTGGCCTATATTATTTTAGGTAAAAAGTTGTTCCAAAAGTATTTGAAATATATTTTTCTAATTCTATAAATAAATGTACTACGTCCAATAATAGAAAAGGCGATTTTTCCGATTTTCGCCAGTAACTTTTAACCATACCTCGTATACTGAATTTCTTCACATCGTTGAATTCCTCATAAAAAATTCCACTAATTTGCCTATTTAACCGTTTCTCTATCTTTGTAACTAAAAAAGTTACCCATATAATATTCAAGAAATAGGACACCCTGTGTATAGCATTCACCGTTGATGGTTTTAAATAAAGATCAATAATGGAAAAACGTATATTATGTATTTCAAATGTAATATCAATAACAGGCAACAATATTATGATATATATTAATTTATAATCATTTATTTACTTTTTATAAATAATAGCAGACATATACAATGTGATTTTTTAAAAACTCAATTGCAGCAGGCCGTATTCTGTCTTAATAACCTTAGAACTATCTGTATTAAGTCAGAATACGGCCTGCTGCAATTGAGTTTTTAAAAAATCACATTGTATGTGCTCCAAAGTTTCGAAAATATTGTTGGAATCGCATGGTGAAATTTTGCATAATGTTCAAGATCCCCAAATCTTAGTGCTTCTGATTACTTCTTATGGGGGTGTTGGAAGAGTAAAATCTACAAAAAAACATGGGATATATTGAAATTAAAAAAAAAATGAAATTAAACAAGCAGTACAATCAAAGACATTATGCGGAATTTCACCCTACGATGGGAAAAATATTGTATTGGAAACGTTGAAACTTGAAACACATGTGATTGATATTATTTTTAAAAAGTAAATAGTAAATTGCAATATTGTGGTTTGTTATTGGTATACAGGGTGTCTCAAAATTGACGCCCGTGCTTCTGGGATTTGATTCAGGGGGCTAAAATAAATCGAAAATGAAGAGCGAAAAATTTTCCGTTTGTCTTTTGTTATCGAGTTATTAATAAAAAACAAAAAATTAAGTATAAACTTTGAACTTTATTAAAAACGAATAATATTTGAAAACAAGTTATTTTGCACATCTGATGTAACAAAAAGTGTTCAAATAGGTTGCCTCCTAGTTCAAGGCAAACATTCACACGATTTTTCATTGAAGCACGAACTCTCTGTAGCATATTTTCGTCTATTGACGCAACGATAACAAATGAAAATCGGAAAATTTTCCACTCTTCATTTTCGATTTGTTTTAGCCCCCTGAATCAAATCCCAGAAGCATGGGTGTCAATTTTGAGACACCCTTTATATTATGTATTAAATACATAATGTATGCTTTACTATATTAATCTTTATTTAAAAACCGTTGATGCCAAATTACGTATATATTTGATTTGTAATGCTTTAACAAATTATCAAAATTTGTTAAAGTTTTAAGGGCTTTTAGAATTTTTTTAAGCAACAAAAATTACAATTGTTTAAAGACGAAATTATTGCCCAGGGTGCCAAATTTCTTGAACGTTAGACGCGTAACTTTTATTTTTTTATAATAAAGAAACGGTTAAATACACAAAGTACTGCAATTTTTGATGAGGAATTCAATGATTAATTCTATATAGGAGGTTGTACGGTTAAAGGGTTATTGGTGAAAAACGAAAAATCGCTTTTTTATTATCTCATGTAGTTAATTTATTTTTAGAATTACAAAAATATGCTTCGAATATTTTTTTAACAACTTTTTATGTGGGATAATATTGGCGAAATGTTTTTTTGTATTTGTATTTTTTAAATAGATACCAAAGTTGGCTGTGGCCTAGTTGAAACGCAATTTTTTCTCTATTCAACTATGTAACATAAGCCAAATATTTAACTTGAAAGAATCGAGAATCAACGATTTTTAAGCTTTTTATTACTAGAGTCATGAAAGAAAACACATTACAGGAATGCCAAAAATGCATTCATTCAGGGAAACAAGAACACCCCATATTACCATATTAACTCAACATTTATTATAGAACGTATTGTTGTAGATTCTATTTTTAATAGTATGTATCTTGTACAATATTTTTGTTTATATCATATGTATATTCTTATTTTCAATGTAATTCCTGTCGACCTGTCCTATTTCTGATATATTATGGTCTGCATGGCTGCCTTGATTTGCCAATACAAAATTTAAAAATCATATTTATCAATTTTGTTCAAATTAAACATAGACTTTATGTTACATGGCTGAAAACAGCAAAAAAAAAACTAGCTCACTATGACTTTCAAAAATGAAATATGACTTTGGCCAATTACTCAAAAACGATAACAGTTATCAAAATACCATTTATCCAACATTATTCTATGTAAAAAGTTGTTCAAAAAGTATTCGAGGCATATGTTTCTAATTCTAATAATAAATGAACTACTACGTGGAATAATTGAAAAAGCGATTTGTTCATTTCTCGTCGATAACCTTTTAACAACACCTCGCATATTAAATTTCTTCACCCCATTGAATCCCTCATAAAAAATTACAATACTTTATCTATTTAATCATTTCTGTATCTTTACAAATAAAAAAGGTTCCCCATATATTGTGTAAGAAATAGGGCACCTTATACAGGGTGTCAATGAAACCTGGGGCACCCCTAATTTTGAAAATTTATTTTAAAATATGACAATGAAATTTGGTATATGCAATATACTCTTAAAACTGCATTATTTGATATAGAACACAAGTTTGCGTTACTTCCTGTTTCACCGAAATTATCCCCAATCTTGTTATTTTAAACGTAGGTATGTGTACCGGGTGATGGGCCCCTTAAAACATTCAAATGCAACCCAACATACATATTTCCAAAGCTGCTAGAAATACTTACAAATTAAAAATACAAAGCTTGATCTAATAGGGTAGATTACGTTCACAAATACTTATTGGTTACTTATACTTTAAAAATGACGCTTGGAAATAATTTTTCATTGAGGAGATTTGTATATAAAATTGCTATTTTTGGCATATCTTTGTACTAACAAATAATATAAATTGATTTTTGTTATTGACACTATTGACATGTGTTTAATTAACATAGATCAATTATTTCTGAATCTGTAAGTTGGTTTGCCTATTCCAATTGTTAAGGGGCCCGTCTTATCTGAATTTATATTATATTTTTGGAATCTTCACTTAATTTCCCGTATGTTAGTACACATACATATAAAGTTCGAAAACTTTTAATGGCAAAGTAAATTTTTTAGGAAACATTTATTTATCGATCTAGAATGCCATGCTTGGCGTGAAGTGAAAGTCAGGATTCTCCAACACTCAACTTCAACTGCTCGTACTAAGTATGAGATTTGCTGTGTGCATTTAAGTTGTTTTGAAACCCAGTGTTTACATTTAAATGTCCAAAATAATTTTTCTGAATGGAGACCGTTATTCCAAACTAAATTTTCAGATTAATGCTACTTTGTTGGTATCAATTAAATCATTGAAAAATACTCTATTTAAATATCCTAGTGTCCCACCATAGAGCTCATTCTAATACCCACATCAACGAAAATAGTTGAAGTTCTAAAACAATTTGTCTTGAGTGTTGGGGCTTGGGGCATTTTATGCCGGTCATGGCACTCTAGATACTCTAGATGAATGAATAGATTTTCCTGCAAAAATCTACTTTGTCCTCAAAATGTTTCATACTTGATAGTAGCATACGTAGAATTAAATGGAGATTCTAAAAATATAAATATGCAGGGTGTTCTATTTAAAATAACGTTAAGGTTAATTCCGACGAAACCGAAAGTGACAGTAACTTGTGTTCTATATCAAATATTGCAGTTTCAAGAGTATATTGCATATACCAAAGTTCATTGTAATATCTTAAATTATCATCTAAAAAATAGGGATGCCCCAGATTTCATTGACACCCCGTATACAGAGAAGTGCGACAAACTACGTAGCTATTAAAAATAGTTGCATTTTTGTAGCACAAATTTTGATCTAAAAATTCTTAGTTTAACCACTTTTGGTCTTTTTGTTTATAATATACAAACGTTATTAAGTTACTGCTTAAAAATTGAGACATGCTTGGGTTTTGCCTACACACTTCTTTGTCTAAGTTCAAAATAATTTGATGGCCTCACTTTACCCATTATCTTTTCTAAAAAACGTAGTTATTGAAGAACTGGAAAAAAGACCATCAGCTAGTATTTATTGTGTGTAATAATTATAAGTGTGAGATTGTTTGTATCGAATTATGTATTTTTTTCTTGTAGGAGAAAATAGAAGGAACCGTTTTGTCAGAACCGATCGTGAGAGCAGGGTGGCTCGAAAAAAGAGGAGAATGTATCAGAACCTGGAGACCTAGGTATGTTATGTAACTTAATTTTAAATGTTGTTAATAATAACTTTAAGGGCGATTTAGATCGGCTATGCTTAAAGTTTTAAAATCTAAATGTGCTTGGTTGGTTATCATTGTGTTACCATGGCACAGACTGGTTTAACCATTCTTAAATTTTAAATTAAATTGATTTGTTACTGGTATTAGGTTTACGAAAATAAATGATTCTTACTTATTTTATATTGTCTTTATTATGTATTAATTTTATTTTCTATTGTTAAAGATACTTCATTCTGACTGGAACTGGAAAATTGTTAGGTTTCAAAAATGAACCCAATTTAAATTGTATTAAGGAAATCTGTAATAACTTTAATGTCAACGGATGTCAAGTGATGGGAGTAGACAAACCCAGACAATTTGGTTTCCTGGTAAGAGCAGCAGGAATAAAGAGTGAGCCAGTGGAGAGATTGTTCTGCGTGGATAATGAGGATGAACGGTTAGTACTAAAATTGATAACTGAATATTTTAAAGTTTAAATTTCTGATTTCTGAAAAAGTAGTTAGGGTCATTGTGGGAACAGTGAATCACCATTTTTTCAGTGCCATATAACTTCGTAAATGCATATTGTACAAGTCAAACTTAAATGTGTACAATGCTGGCATTTAGCAACATTTTCCTCTAAGACATCCCTCCTTGGACTATTAGGATGTTTGAGTAGGTAATAAATGTTTTTAAAAAAAGTGGGTAATGATTCACTGTGTACTTAGGGGTGTGCACAATGACTCACAGCAAAGTACACAGAGAATCACAAGATTTATGTAAGGAAAACACAGTAATGTTCATTTAAATATCGCTTGTATTAATGTAATCACAGAACATTACAATTTGTACTTATTGTAATTTTTAAACATTAGCTTAGTACGCATATCAGACCCATACCAGTCTTTTATCAATTCTAGGAACAAATTTGCCTGCCACCTTACCAAGTAAATTTAAATTCAGAAATTTAAAATTTAATTTAAAAGTACACAGTTAATCACGATAAAAGTACACAGTGGATTGATTCACTGTGTACTAGTTTGTAAAGATTCACTGTGTACCACTCCCGCCATTTTGATTTTGTTAACTCATTTCCTAACTTAAACACCGACTTGAGCAGTGGGTATATCATAAAAATAATGCTCAATGAATGATTATTACATACAAATATTAACATATAGATTATTTTCAAGAATTAGGACAAGAATAACTCATGAAACTTACATGGAATTTTTTTTTTGGTCCATAAAAAACAAAAACGCACTCCCAGAAAACGTGTGAAAACTTATACCGGCGTCACAGCTGGAGTAAACAGAGAGGCTCTAGGAATGTGAACTAGTGGGAAAGAGACAACACGATCGCGTTATTCTTTTAACCCTATACGTCACTGATTCACTGTGTACTGTAGATTCACTGTTCCCACAATGACCCTACTCATAATATGTGATCAACTAAATAAATACTCGAATTATAAATAGTACGAATATAAATACAAAAAGAAAAGATAATGCTATTATTCCTGTTTGTATTTAAATTTCTTGCAAAATATATTAAGGTTAAGTAACTTTAGTAAAATTGCAACGTTTTAACATTGCATATTATGTAACACTTCTTTTAAAGAATTAAATTGAAAAATGTGTATAGCTTCATTAATATTTTGCATTTGCAGAACACGTTGGGTAGCTGCTATAAAAATGGTTTCTGAAGGCCTGCAGTCGAGTAATGACGTTTGGTATACCTTAGGCACAAATGAAACATTTTCTAAAAAATTATCTCATTCAAAGCCATCGTCTTCTTCGTGTTCAGAAGCAAATAAAAATGCGAAACTATTTGACTGTCCGTCGCCTTCTTCTAATACTTTGTTTTTGGCATCAAACGAAGACACAAAAGTGACAGTTAACAACTTCCAGATGCTGAAAGTTTTAGGAAGAGGTAGTTTTGGCAAAGTGAATCTGTGTAAAGACAAAATTACACAAGAACTGTACGCGATGAAGATATTAAAGAAAGAATATCTTGTAGAAAAGCAACAAGTTCGTCATACACTTACGGAAAATAATGTGTTAAAAGTGATCTGCCATCCATTTTTAGTGGTAAGTAAATCTTTTGCGTAATTTAAAAACTGTTCCTAATTCACCTTTTTATTATGTAGGCATTAAAGTACTCGTTTCAAACAAAAGACCGCCTATTTTTCGTAATGGAATATGCTCATGGAGGCGAATTATTCACCCATTTAAGGAAGGCTTCGAGATTTTCCGAAGCCAAAACTCGTTTTTATGCAGCAGAAATCGTTTTGGCATTGAGTTATTTGCACTGCCGTGGAATAATCTACAGAGATCTTAAGCCAGAAAATATATTGTTGGACAAGGAAGGCCATATCAAAATTACCGATTTTGGTCTTTGCAAGGAAGGCATTACTTATGGAAAAAGTGCTTATACTTTCTGTGGAACACCGGAATACATGGCGCCAGAAATTTTAGAAGAAAAACCTTACGGAAGAGCAGTCGATTGGTGGTCAACTGGTGTCGTTTTATATGAAATGGTAAACAAATTTTTCGAGAGTATTAAAACATTTTCTAATAAATTTTGTTTATTTTAGCTAAGCGGACGTTTGCCGTTCTATAATTCAAAACCTGAAATATTAGATAAACTGATAATGACAGCAGAAGCGAAATTTGACAGTGGTTTTTTTACTATTAAGACTAAAGATTTTGTAAGCAGATTATTAGCGAAAGATCCAGTACAACGGTTGGGAGGTGGCAAAGATGGCGCAAATGAAATTAAGCAACATCCTTTCTTTGAATCGATAAACTGGCTTGATTTGCAAAGGAAAAAAGTAAGTTTTAATTTTTAAAATAAAATTCCGGTCTAATTAACTTTTTATGTTAGATTAAACCGCCAACGAAACCTAAACTAACAAACGAAGAGGACACGGATTATTTCGACTCAAATTTCACGCGCGAGGAACCAAATCTTACACCAACAAAGACATCTAACCGATTGGCTAGTATTAATTTACATTTCAAAGATTTTAGTTTTCAAGATGCAGCGTTGTATAGAATGTAATTTTTATGTTTATGATAAGTAAATCAAACAAATCCAGTATTTAACCTAGTGGCTAATTTACAATTTTAATTGAATATAATACAGTGTTGTATGATATTTTTTTTCCTGTGAAGTGATGTATTAGTGATTTTTGTATTTATTATAATTATTTATGTTATATACCAACTCGTAAGATACAAAATTTTTTGTACTTTTATAATTGAAAATAAAATATTTTTGACTATTCAACTCAGATGTCATCTGTCAAAAATCGACCAATCAAAATGCAAGATTTGACGTTTTTGAGCCAATCAAAACGAATTGTATCGACAATTTTTTCTAGTAAAAATTTCACTAGTGATAAGAAGCGACAATTTTTTGAAAACAGTTTATTGCTAGTTATATACCACAGAGAACAATTTTCATGCAAACAAACTTGAATGTGGACTAATTCATGAAAAATGATTCGATGGAAATGATTTTTTTTCGTTGAATAGTCCCATATACCATTCGTGGTCAAAGAATTGTAGATTATTTTTGCTGTAAAATCACTCATGTTCCTTGTGATTGCGAATACCACTCGTGCTGCGCACTCGTGATATTCATATGCAAGCACAAGGAACATTCGTGATGTTACAGCAAAAAAATAATCGACAATTCTTTGACCACTCGTGGTATTGTAAGCGAAAATTTTAATCCTATTTTATTGGCGTTGCTTTTATTACATATTTGAACATCACTTATAAAGTTATAAACCGTGAAATTTTAGGTACTTAACGGGACTGTAATTGTATAGGTACCCACTGAGGTATAGTTTAGGGTTACAAACATTGTAAGGTCCTGGGCGTGTAAAGACATTATGTGTGATTCACATAAGACGTGCCCCTTAAGGGTTGGAATAGGCAACGCAACTTACAAATTCAGAAATGACAATGATCTATGGCTATGCTAATCCTCAAGTAAACGTACATAATAAAAGACAGTTTAGTTTAGATTGATAATAATATAATTAAATGTTATGCCAAGGTTATATTACAAACTGAAAACTTTCATAATTAGAAAATTAAGTAAAATATTACCAATAGCAAAAATAATAAAATGTATATCAATTGTCAGTACAAAAATATACAGACGATAACAATTTTATATACAAATCACAGCAATGAAAATTTATTTTTATAATTAGAAATTTCGAACCATCATTTTTAATGAATAGGTACAAACAATACGTATTTCTGAACATATCTACCACACTAGATCAAATTTTGTTTATTAATTTGCAGATGTTTCTAGTAGCTTTGTAAATATGTATGTTGGGTTGCATTTGAAGACTTTAGGGGGCGCGTCTTACGTGAATTATCCAATATACCGTGGGGAAATAGCATGGGAAATAGTATGAATATTATACGCAGATTCCTGCTTACCGTTTGAGTTGATAGGATTGATAGTGGTATAAATAGAAAGGCAAAAAGAATGCGCTTAATTTGATACTACTTTACTTGATAAAGAAATAGCTTAAAAACTACAATAAATAATTTGGATTTTATTCACAAAAAGCAGACCAGCCATGATAACTTGGAGATTTTTAAATCACGAACTGTGCGAAAACTGACGCCAGTATAAAATGTTTTGACAATAAATACCCTCTCCTCATTAAAATATTCAACATTAGGTACTATTCATAGTAATTAGGTAGATACGTAAATTGATAACTGACGGGCCTCACGGTAAATAAAATTTATTTTGCCATAAAGAAACTTCAAATTTGATCATGCATGGCTGGTCTGTTGTGAATAAAATGCAAATTATTTATTGCAGTTTTTAAGCTATTTCTTTCTTAAAAAAGCAACAAAATCAAGTAAAGTAGTTAAATTAAGCGCATTTTTTTTGTCTTTCGGCTGATAATAATAATAATAATAATAATAATAATAATAATAATAATAATAATTTATTTTCCATAAAGACAACAAGTGTATAGGAATCGTCGTAGAAGCGTATACAAAGTGTATAAATGTGTATAAATATAAAGGTATAAACAATATAAATAAAAATGTACAAGATCTATACATGAGTCAACAAGAAACATAAAAATACAAGTTACAAATACCATTCATTGACACAATAAAGACACTTATTAACAAGTACAGATTTAAGTTTGCTTTTAAAATTATGCAATGTTTTACAATTTTTAAGGTCATCCGATAAAAGGTTATATAATTTTGGGCCTAAACTGCTGGGTGCATTGTAGGAGATCTTACAGCTACTTTGTGGAATTAATAATTTTTCTTTGTTGCGTGTATCGTGAAGATGAATATCTTTATGTGATTTGAAATCACTTTTGTTTAAAAACGTGAAAACTAGTAATTCGAAGACAAACAAAGATGGTAAAGTTAAAATGCCTAAGTTTTTAAATAAGTTTTTACAGCTTTCACGCTGTGACACACCTTCTATACACCTGATAATCCTTTTTTGAACCAAGAATACCGAGTGTGCTGCAGGAGAGCCACCCCAGAAGCAGATCGCATAGCGTAATCTAGATTCTGCATACGAAAAATATAACATAATTATATTATTTTTAGATAAGAATCTACGTAGGTTTCTAAACAGAAAAAGTAGGGAATTCAGCTTGGATATTAGGTAATCACAATGCTGTTTCCACGTCAGGCACTCATCTATATACAGACCTAGGAATTTTAGGCAGTTCGATTTTGATATAGGAAATTGATTTATTGTCAAGTTTAAGTTACTACTGTCTTTTTGACGGTTATGAAATCTCATATAAAAGGTTTTTTGAACGTTGAAGTATATAGACTTACTACAGAACCATTGACTAAGAATACTAAGAAGATTGTTGCATCCAGCTTCTAGAGTATTTTCGTGTTTATCAGAAACAACAATTGTAGTATCGCCTGCGTACATTGTGACATTATTGGTATTGGGAAATAAAATATCAAGACCATTAACATATAGAAGAAAAAGGACAGGCCCAAGAATGGAACCTTGAGGTACTCCCATGGATACCTCCCTGTAGTTAGAATTAACACAAGTTATACTACCCTTATCCATGTGACCACTATCAATCCTATCAACTCAAACGGGTATATACGATCTCCCATGCTATATCCCTATGTTCGCCCCTTAAGTCAAACACCCGGTATGTGATTAAATTATATGCGAAAATCAAACGTAAAATAAATAACAAAACAATAACACTCTTTGGGCATTGTGCCATTTTGTGAAAAATAATAAAAACATTAGTACATACTTTCTAAATTTGTATCATTGCCTTTTAATATGGAAATTTTAGGTACCTATACATAAAGCGAAATTGTCAAGTATTTTTATAAAAGAAATAATGTAAATGGCGCACTTATCCACACCACGCCACGGCGCGTTATTCCATAACAACCAATAATGTAATTTAAAAATTGCCGTCCGGCGTGGCGCGCCGTGGAGTGGTTAAATGTGCGTTGGCCTTTAAAGTTTTTAATCGTTACGCTTCGTATTCATGTAAATACTTTTTCGCGCTGGTCAGCATTTTTTACCCATAAGTTAGGCTGCGAAATAAACAGATGTCTACTAAATTAAAATTTATAAAAGCTTTGATCGCGCCATCTCTCGAATTCGGTTCCACATTAATGCCGGAATAGGCGCAACATTTGCTATCTCGGTTTGACCCCCATGCATAACATCTGTCATAAGTGACGCTAGCGCCTCTAGCAAGGCCCGCTGAATTAATATTGCATATAAGGCCTTACCACTTTATTTAGCCAAGACGCAATTAGCAAGGACGGAGGCGCCAATTGCGGTGAACTATAAATTTTTTAAGGGACAAATGTATAGTTCACCTCAAATGGCGCCTGCGTCCTTGCTAATTGCGTCTTGGCTAAATGAAGTGGTAAGGCCTTATATGCAATATTAATTCAGCGGGCCTTGCCTCTAGGCTTAGGGTTGCACATTAACCCGCTAGATGCGCTCTTTAGGTTAAGACAGAATTGTCGAATATAATAATTCAATAATAATATTCAAAAATTACTGTAATGCAGAACGAACTTTTCCTTTAAAAAATTGATCTTGTAATCTAAATTCTAATTTTTTTATGGACATGTTACAACAGAACGCGTTGTTTTAGTTCCCCTATTTCCTCCTGATGAAGCCCTTAAAAAAAGTGGGACGAAACGTCTCAACAATGACACGGTCCCAAACCGGAAGTCGTTTCTTTTTTAACACTGACACTAACCGTGGAAGTTTTCGAATTTAAAGTGAAGATAATTGTGATGCCTTTATTTGGAAATTCATAAAAACTTAAGAATACGAAATCCTATTGAGTTGTATTTACATTTCATGGAACATTTCCTTAATTTTCTATGCGAATCAATTTTTATATGAGGCAAGTATAACGTACACCATGGTAAATCAACGTGTCAACCACGCCAGTGGCGAAACTCGCTTAGCAAAAGTACCTACAGAAGGGTTGAGTTACCGTGCTCTTTTAGTCTTTTAGTGTCCCCATTTCTTCCTAATGAAGCACCTTAAAAAAGTGCGCGAAAGATTGAGTTCTTCTGTCTCCACTGTCTTCACTTTGGTTTAAAAATATTGTTGTAGTGCAGATAATAATACCCAATCTACTGCTATAGATAAACTTAATCATCTATAGCCACAGTTTTTACGATCTTGGAAAACTCCATGGCAAAAAACTGGAAACGCGATTTAAGTTTCCTTCTATACGTAAATGCAGAGTATATTTTGTTAAACGTTTTCACCTCATACGTTAAAGCGAAGTTAGCAACATTATGTGCTACATGACAACTGCATTACAAAATATGGTCATTTTTATAGTACTGTTTTTATATTGGGTGATTCACATAAGAAGCACCTCTTAACAATTGGAATAGGCAACCCAACTTACAAATTCATAAATAGCGTTGATCAATGATTCCTGAAACAAATTTATGTAATCAGACACGTCTTGCTTCAGAATGACAATTCAAATTGAAAACGTTCATAATTATAACCTATAACTAGCAAATTAAGAAAAATAACAAACATAAATTTATATCCAAACTAGAATATGTAAAAGGAACATTACAAAACGGAAAAACAGAATAAAAATAAAATTGGAAATACGTATGTTGGGTTGCATTTGAAGATTTTAAGGGGCGCACCTTATGGTTATTATTCAACACCCTTTACTATGAATTGCATCGGCATTTAATTATTTGTAATTAAATTAATTATTTATCAATAACCTCAATAATATTGATGATGTAGATATCCAAAGAAATCTTAATATTATCAGTAATACTGATAATACAATTATTAAAATTACCAATATTATCGATATCATCGAAGTATTCATATCAAATATCGTCTTCTGATATTTCCTTAAATCGATGATTCCTGCCAGGTCTACTAATGATATTTTAGTGCCTCTTCTCTATCGTATTTTATTACAAAATTAATTACACTTTAATTGCATTTCCTAGTAAATTAATTTTCTTTTTGAACCCAGTTTTTTTATTCAGGCTGGTTAAGTCTTTCCACGAACGAACTATAATATTTTCTATTTTTTCGAGACTTTTGCCGAAGTAGTCAGACTATTGAAAAATTAATCGGTATGAAAAGATTACTTACCTACCTATCTATTAATACATTTAAAGATAAAATTGTGAATTTTTAATTGACATACTTACTAAATTCTATTTTATTGTTGGATAGAATAAATGTGTTCATATTTTGCAAAATATTAGAGAGAGAATTTTTACAAAATATTTTTGACCCAGAAAACTTAGTCAAAAGTCAGAACCCGGAGAATTGCTATTAAACCTGGAGTCTCTGGGTGAAAGTATCCCTGTCAAAAGTGTCATTGTGGAGAAAGAAGAACTTAACGTTTCGTCCATACGGTCCCAACCCGGAAAACGTTCTTTTAACATTGACATTGACCTTAAAAGTCTTCGAATTCATGAAAATATCCCTGTTAGCAACCCTACATGAGGTTGCCTTTTTAATTCAGTTGGGGACTTTTAAAGTGTTTTAGTATAACGGATTTAAACAAAATTAATGTTTAAGCAGGTGTGAGGGTAATATATTCAGTTTGAACCAGGAAAAGTCGTTGACCAACATTACAATATTGATTAATTATCTATTGTTTACCGGTGGCTCCAACTAGCGCAGGTTGTCGGAAAGATCTCCCCACCACTCACGCGTCGAGGCGCTCGACATCGACGTCGTGCGTAACGTACAACCAACCCTTAGTGACATACATAGTGGTGCTGATAATGTTAAATCAAGAATTATTTCTTTATCAAGGCAATACAAACTACTCTAGTTTTTTGAAAGCAAGTGCCCGAAATGATTTAGAACTAATTTTTCAAGTCATATCATATCGTTTCCACGTCGCGAACACCATATAATGTGCACGTAATCGCTACTAGTCGGATAATTTCTCCAGGTAATAACCAATACTATTGCCGATTTGTTACTTTACCTTTATTTTTTAATTGCTAGACGAGGTTTTAAGCACAGGGATGATTCTGAAAGCGATTCATATATCGCGTGTTCCTCCACTACAATTGAATAATTATCGATTGTATTATTTTTATCATATTCAAACAGTTCATGCACTTCCTATTTTCGGCATGTTTTAAGAATATTTTTAATGAAAATTCCAAAATCTTAATGTGATTTGAGCGTCCGGCTTAAAACTTTTAATTTAATTATGTCTACTAACTAATCGAAGGATATCTTTATAAAGTAGATCGAAGTTTCGCTGGCAGCTTTCCACATATGGTTTTGATTAAATTAATTAGTAAACCGAGTAATACCAAAGAATATATGTAATACATAAACGAATTTTAAGTTTACATTATTTTAGAATTAAGTACGCATGGCGACCTGTTAACTAAAGGCATGACTGTTCGATGATTTAAAAGCAATTTTTAGATTTATCTGTAGACGAATTCTGCATTTTAATGATTTAAATTACAGCTATTAGTTTTTAATTAAAACGCCAAATTATTTTTTAGTCATGGCTTTCGTTATCAAGGTTTAAAAAAAGATTTACGTAATATAAGACGTGATTTAAAAAAAAATTGTAAATTGTTTTTGGAGCAATTATACCACACCGGCTTCCAATTGCATAAATGTTTTACAGTTCAGTGGGATCATAAATGGGAAATTTATTAATTTTTGAGCAACTAAGTTTATCATCCTGTTTTGTAGTTACAAAGCTAGGATTTTCTTGTTTGTTAAATATCATATTTTTGGATTCAATGGTAATGCATTTTTCAAGAATAAGTCAAAATTCTTGTATATAAAGTTAGTTTAAAAAAATTCATATCGACTACAATTAAAAATTTTTATGCCAAAAATAATGCCTATATTATGCACATATCGGAGTTAATATAGTAAATCATGTCTACGATCATTGCATACTGAAAAGGCCAAAGTTCTTAGTTCATTTGACCTCATTGCCTGCTTCAATGTGCTTTTAAAACTCCCAAGCACATTGGTTACGATTTTGATTAAGTACCATGAATTCAATTTCAAGATATATCCATAAAAATAATCCTAAGGTCAATATTACATAACTCCAACCTTTTTAAATTTCAGTCTTATGCTTTAAAGAGTTTCCACTTTAATGAAACCCTGGCATTAGTCTAGGAATTTTCCAAAATTTCTTGGGAGTCTTTACAAAATGTTTCGTAGATTTTATCAATATAATAAAGGGGAAACTGCATCACAGTTGAGACAGACAATCCAGGCAAATCGAGGTGATCCTTCGTAACATCTCAACCCTATTTAGGTCTCGTCTTAAAAATTCATGGCGTCGCTTGCAATTTGACCCCTTTAGATATAGAAGCCGCTTCCACACCTAAATGTGAGAAGAGACGGTATAACGAATTGCGAATACATTAGTGTTAAATTAACCCAAATGGCGGAGAAGAACTAATCGACTTAGAAGTTTATAAAAAATTTTGACTTCTACAAACTTTTAGCGAATTTTCTTCATTAAAATATATTTTTTACTTAGTATTTTCATATAACTTTTTTGATATAATTTTTTAATAAACGAGCATTCATAGCAGAAAGTAATGTCAAAGTGTGGGAGACGAATAGTTCATTGACGTAAATGCACCCACTAGTGAAAAATTGCACGCGGATTATACCTACACGAAAAACCCTTCTTTGCTCTTTTGATCAATTCTCCAAACAAGAATATGATCGTTTATTTTTTACATTTGGGTGATCTCATTTATCGGAAGCTGTATGTGTTATTTTTTAAAGTGAAATTTCCTTTAATCATGTTAATAAAAAATAAATATTATTCCTAGGATTACGTTTATAAGTTTCACAAAATGTATAATAAGCAATACGGGCAAATCTTCTTCGGTTCAAGCTTCTCAAAAGGAAGATCAACATCGCAGCATTCTCCATTTCCCAAATTAGTTTTATAAAATTTTCTTCTTGAGTTTAGGTGTTAAAAACAATTTATTCGTATAAAATTTCTTTCTGGTACTGCAAAACTATGTTTGATTTTATTTTCGGTGGCAGCGCTTACTTCAGACGTGACAAGTATTTCTTTTAATGTTGGTTAGTTGGTTTTTTAATAGCTGACAATAGCTATCAAAAAATCAGTCATCCATCAAGAAACAGATGGAAAGAAGTCGTGAAAAAAGCCATAGGCCTTAAAGGCCTCTCGTGCTGAGATTATATTGTCATCATCATATATCTTCAGAGTGGAGCAAAGGGCGCCTTAGTGGCTTCAATAGTGTGACAAGGGTGCTAGTCTCATGCACTATCTTTAGTTCATCCCATTTTATTTACTTCACTATTTTTGGCAATTGTTTTTGTTTCATTCTAGGTTAGTCCAACTTGTTGCAGTTCTTTCAATATTGTTCTTTCCCATGTGACGTTTGGTCTGCCTCTTCTTCTTTGGCAGTTGTACTGTAGTCGAAAGCTTGTCTTGTTATACTCTTCAACGTTTCTTAATCGTTATTTCTACTCTTTCTTCCTCTCTCATTTTCCATAAATCTTCATTATTAATTTTCTTACGCCAAAAAAGTCTGCATATAATTCGAAGGCATCTATTTAGAAAGGTCTGTATTCTTTAGTATTGTTTTTTTATTTACTTTCCATGTCTCTGCTCCATAGAGCAATGTAATTTTCACTTTACTTCGGAAAAGTCGTAGTTTTGTTTCTCTGCTAACATTTGCTGATAACCAAATTTTATATGTACAATGATTTGTAGGCATTTTGTGCTAGTCATATACGTGTCTATCTATGTATGTCTTTTTTAGTACCTCCCTTTGTGCTCACCAGCTCCCTCTATTTGAACTTTTTCTCTTTTAGTCTCTGACCAGCAATTTAGTTTTCTTTGTGTTTTTTTGTAGGCCTACTTTTTTTGCGTTGTTGTTTCATCTGGTTGTCGTTTCTTGCATATGTTTTTTATTTGTCACGAGAACAGATATCGTCGGCAAATTCTAAGTCTTCAAGCTTTTCGAACGCATTCCAGTTTATGCCTGTTTTTCCGTCCTTTGTTAACCAGTCTGTTACTATCAGGAATAATAGTGGTGATAGAATGCACCCCTGTCTCTTCTTCTTCTTCTTCTTCTTCTCCGGTGGTGCCCTAGGCCCATTGTGCATCTACCGCAAATTAAAAGATGCCTTCATACAGATCGGCACCTATCCCAAAGGCTAGGATCTTGTCCATAGGGGCACTCCATGTTTCGTCGAGCTCTAAAAGACCTTGTCTCACTCCACTTTGTATTTTAATTTTTTGAGTGAGTTGTCCTTTAGTGTTCTGTACTTGCTGTAGAACCGCTGTAGAGTTGTCATAAAATAATTTTATTTCGTCATGATTCATCAAACAAGCCCGTTGTAAATATATTCCTCTTTTTTATTATAAAAGCAAATCTGATTTCCATTAGTGATCATATTCAGTTCAATTTCTGTAGATTTTACATTTTAATAAAAGAAATGTTATTTCTTCTTCTTCTTGTGGTACAATGCCGTTTAACGGTCGTTGGTCATCATGTTGGCTACAATATTGATGATAATAGTTAGTTTTAATGACAGCTACTTGGAACAGTAGATTTTCCGTACCAGTGCCTGAAATTCTTCAGCCAAGAAGTTCTTCTTCTACCTGGGCCGCATTTACCACCGATTTTACCTTATATAAGGTGCAGCAGGTAGTACTTCTCGAGATGTACCATAACGTGACCGAAATAATTTAGCTTTCCACATTTGGTGGTTTTAATTAAGTATTTCTAGGCCTTTATTCAATATAATAAGGACGTAACTGTTAAAGTCTAGCCAATATACAACTCTAGCGCTTAAAATTCCTTTATGCAGCGGATTCAGTTTCGACGTGACTGAGTCATACGTGTTCATTTTACGGCGAGTAAATCAGTAATGCAGAAGATGATGCCACTAGTTTGACATCGATTCGCTTAACTAGCAGCGCTAACAACCCGGAGCTGTATATTCGATAGACGTAGTGTACTAACTTTATCTTCCCAGGTCAGCATCATCATCATCAAGCCCTTTAACCACAAGCAGTTATGGCTGCTTTTGAGCTCTCATAATCCATGTTAGGGTTGGATTAGTCCCATTTTCCCAAATTCTATTATCAGTATAATTTTTTATTTCCTGTATTATGTCTTCCAGCCATTTTTTCTTGTCTTCTGTTTTCTGTTGGTTTCCATTCTACCATTTTTCTTATGGCTCTTTCTTTATCCGCTCTCATTACATGTCCCATCCATTTTATTCTTTGCGCTTTCATGTATGTAACGATGTCTTCTCCTTGCATTTGGTGTAATAATTCAAAGTTCATTCGCTGCCTGATCTCATTGTTTTCTGTCTTTATCGGACCTAGTATTCTTCTTAGAGTTTTTCTTTCAAAAATACGTAAATCTTATTGTTCTTTCCTAGTCATTGCCACAGTCTCCGCCGGATAAACCGCAATTGGTCTGATTATCGTCTTATACATATATTTGTGTTTTTCTTTTATTGCTTAGAAAATTAGTTGTTAAGAATTTCTTATTTGCGTCATAGGCTCTGTATCCCGCTTGTATCTTCTGCTTTGTTTTTTCAGATCTGCTGTAGTTGTGATTGTTGATATTTAAATTTCTGGACTGCCTAGAAATTATATTCAGATATTTACAGATGTCTCTCTGTTGTGTCTCTACTATATATTTTTTTTCTCCTCCCTAACTCTTAATCCCATTTTTCTTGCTTCTTCCTCTAAACCCACGAAAGCTCTTACTAATAATAATTGCTACGTCATCTGCGTAAGCGATTATTTGTGAGACCGAAATAATTTAGCTTTCAACGTTTGATGGTTTTAATTATTTCTAGGTCTTTATTCAATACGATAAGGACATTGCTGTTACTAACTTTATCTACCCAGGTAATTGGCACTAATATATCTATATCTCAAATACATTTAGTCTTTTTATCTTCACTTCGATTAGTGTCCATGACTCCATACCATAGATTAGTTCTGGGAAGACATAGCAATGAACCATTCTTGTTGTCAATTTTAAGGTTAGACCGTGACTGCATAAGATTTTTTGGATCCTAAAAAGGGTCGCTTGGGCTTTCTCTATTTGCATCTTTATTTCAACCGTTGGGTTCCATTGGTCATTGATGTTAAGTACTACCAAGAGAGTTTATTGAACTTCTCCAACTTTGTGCCTTCGATTGTAATGCCGTTATTTGCAATGTTGGGCTGCTTACTACTGACCATGTATTACGTCTTGTTGATGTTAAGATTTAGACCAAATTCTTTGCATGTATTGTTTATTTTAGTCACTACGTTCTGTAAATCTTCTTCACTGCTAGTTAATATGAGTGTATCATCGGCATACTTAATATTGTTAATTAATATTCTTCTTCTTCATAAATCGTAATTCTTCAACTGCTGGAAGTAGGTCTCTTCAAGTTCTTGTGGCTGTGGCCTTGATGTCATCGGTCTGCCGACACTTCTTCTGTTGATCCAGGGTATTATATCCATTATTTCAGTAATTTTATTGTCCATCTGTTATCATCCGCTCTAGCCACATGTCTGGCCCATTGCCATTTCAACCTTGCCAGTTTCTCCGTTATATCTGTTATTTTAGTTTTTCTTCATTTCTGATGTGCTCTCGTAGACTGGCACCCAGCATTTGTCTTTCCATGGCCCTTTGTGTACGTTGAAGACGTTATATACTACTTTTTGCGAGGGTCATGGTTTCTAGTACGTACGTATTTACAGGGAGTATGCAGCCATCGTATACTTTTCTGTTTAGGTTTATGCGGACATTTCTGTTTTTCAATATGAATCCCAGTTTTCTAAAAGCAGCCCAGCTCTGGACAATTCGTCTAGGTATTTCTACTGTTTGATTTTCTTTGTCTATTCTGATTTTGTGCCCTAGGCATATATACTCATCTACTTTTTCAATTTCCTCTCATCGGATCGATAGTTTCATGTTCTGTGTACCGATGATTTTCGTTTTTGCGATATTTTTCTGAAGTCCCACTTTATATGAAGCTTGATTTAGTAGTTAGATCATGATTTTAAATTCGTCAGGGTCTTCACTAATCAGTACTACATCGTCTGCGAAACAAACGTAAATGATATAGATATGTGCCGTCGACTTTAATTCCCAGCTCTCCCAGTTGAAGCCCTTAAATATATCCTCCATTACGAGGGTAAATAGTTTGGGTAAGACTACGAATAAAAAAAAGAGGAAGGAGCATAACACCAACAGTACCTATGGAATTTAGATGGTGTATCAATATGGCGGATTTTAGAATGTCATTGGCTGGGAACACTAAACACGTCAACTGGCAAAGACAAAAACATAAACAGACAGTTAGTCTACCAATAAAAATTTGTCCCGGTTGGTGTTTCAATATGGCGTGTGCGACGTATTTCCGTTGCACTTATAGTTATGCACCATAATACCTTAGTCTCCTTCCTTTTCTTTTTATTCGTAGGGGTGAGATGACGTCACCTTGTCTCACTCCTTTTTTTATTTCTGTGTTCTCTGTTTTCATATCTTCATCTATTTTAATTGACATTTTTGCTGTTTCATATATGGATTTGAGAAGTCTAGTATACCTTGAATCTATTTTGGCATTATCTAAGGATTTCATAATTGCCCAATGTTGTAAGGAGTCGAAGGCTTTCCTATAGTCGATGAAAGCCAGGTGAATATTGATATTGTACTCGGTTGCTTTTTCTATTGGGAGGCGAAGAGTGTGGATATTGTCGGTTGTGCTGAAGCCTTTGCGAAAACTAGCCTGTTCTACTGGATGGTACGAGTCAAATTGAAAATGATTTTAGTGAGAAGTTTGTATAATTGTGACAGTAGGCTGTTTGGTCGACAATTCTCAAGGTCTTCATGGCCTCCTTTTTTGAATAGGAATATAACTTCACTATTCTGCCAGCTTCGACGCATTTGTTGAATAGGATTCTTATTGCTTCCCAGAGTTCGCTTCCTGCCAACTTAAAGAATTCCGATGTTATTCCATTGTCTCCTGGGGATTTTTTGTTTTTCATCTGTTTTAGCGCGTTCTCCAACTCGCTTGGGCTTATCTCGGGAATTTCTTCGGAACCTGCATTTAGAATGTGTCTTTGTTCTTGGGTTGGATTTGGTAGGGTGGATTTGTAGAGTTCGGTGTAAAAAGTTTTAATTTCGTTTATTATTTCTTTTCTGTCTGTAATAGTTTTCCCCGTTTTATCTCGTATTTTTATTATTTTAGTTTTACCTTGTGACATTTTGGATTTCAGTACCTTCATATTTCTGTTCTCTTCGACGGTGTTGTTTATTAGGTTTGTGTTGTATTTTCTTATATCTTTTCTTGTTTCTCTTTTTATCGGTTTAGATAGCGTTTTATATTCCTGTGAGTCTCTCTCTTTTGTCCTTATTTCTTCTATCAGTTTCATTGTTTCAGGAGTAATATTATTTACTTTTTCTTTTTGGAATAATGCCACTTTTTTAATAGCAGGTATTATGGATACTACGATCTTTTCATTTAGATGGTCTATTTTCATGTTTTTCAGGGAGTCTAGTGGTTCAAGTTTATTTTTTGGTGTTTTTTGGATTTGTTGTTGATTTTTCTCTAGAGTATCTATAGTTGGTGTCCTTTTGTTTGAATATTTTACCATATTTTTCCTTATACCCTTCAAGTTTATTTGGAAAAGGGCTCTCACTAATCGGTGGTTGCTATCTGTGTCAAACTTATTCAGTACTGAGACATCCTTGCAGTAGGTATGCTTTCTTGTTTGTAATAATAAAGTCGATCTCGTTCTTTTTACGGCCATCCGGACTTCTCCACGTCCATCTGTTTTGAGGTTGTTTCTTAAAGAATGAATTCATACAGAAGAGTTGTTCACTTTGCAGATATTCTAGCCTCTTTTATTCCGATATCCCAGTCCAAAGTTTCCAATATTAGGTGTGTCTCCTTGCTTTGGTTGTCCTAGTTTTGCATTGAGATCACCGGTTATTATTACTAGTTGTTTGGCTTTTGTTACATCCTCATATAATGGTTCTATTTCCTCTTCTGTTGAGGTGGTTGTGGGTGCATAAACGTGTATGACTTGTATCAGGAATTTTTCATTTACTTTTAAAGTGATGTATAACTATAACATTTTTGTTGCTGTATTTTTGATGTTTTTATTTATTACGATAGTATCAATTCCTCCCACTGAAGAGTCTATGTTGTTTTGATATAATATGTGACCAGGCTTGAGATTTGTAGGTTTTTCTCCTGCCATTCTCGTTTCGCAGAGTCCTAGAATATCCCATTTTATATTTTTTAGCTCTTGTTCTAGGTTTTCTCTATCTGCTTCGTCATGCATTGTTCTTATGTTGTATGTTGCCACTCTTTATCGGGGTTTTCATTTTTTCTTTCGATTTGGTGGTTTTGATTTTTAATCGATTTCATGCTCCCCCCCATATTCCATGGAGCAGACTGAAATTTCACTGTCAGTGTGGGATTTTGAATTTTTAATTCGACCCACCTGGGAATTTATTTCTGGAATCGACATCTTTTCATTTCTTGAAGGGGGTTGGCCATTACTCTACCACGCTGGCCATTGCGTGTTGGTAGAGGGTTTAGTATGGGATTTAAAGGTTGTGTATGTTCGGGTGTAGGATTTGGGGTATGAAACCTAATTTCTCTAGGAAGGGATGTTAGAGAAATTAAGGGCTTCCCTGAAGAGGTCTGTCCTTCACCGTGGTCGTGAGGGAGTACCTCCTGCTACTCTGTTGTTGTTTGTTGTTGTTGTATTAGTAACTGTTTTATTGAATATTTCTTGAGAGTAGAGGTTAAAAATTAAGGAATTTCTTAATTCTGATTTCGTCTGAAATTTCGAGTTCGAGTCGTGTCGATGCAGTTCGGTGCCAGTACAATTTAGCTACAATTCGTATATCTTTATCGTTCAGTATCTGCATCATTTTATCAGGACGTACCCTATAGAACGCTTTTTCGAAGTCTATTAAGCACAAGTATTATACAATCGTGGTTGACATTCCGACATCTCTGAATCAACACTTGGATACTAGAGTTTCCATGGTCCCAAGTCCATTTCTGGCTCTCGTCTTAAGAGCCTTTTGGACATGACCCATCAGATTGATGGTCGCTGCATTTTGTTGTTGATTTAAGGTAATGAGTCGGTATAGTTCTGATGTCATAAATATATAAAGTTAAAGGGATTTATTAAGTCCTCTATTCCGTTTTCTCCTAAGAGCTTTAATATTTCACTGCTCACTTGGTCGAGTTCAGTCGCTTTCCCGTTTTTTGCTACATGAATTGCTCTGACTGCTTCCTCGTTACCGATCGATGGCCCCATCATAGCGTCTTCAAAATAATTCTGAGATGTATTCTTTTCATCGCTCAAGCTATTGTATGATGTGAAATATTATATTCCCATTGCGATTTTCTAGTTTACATTGTTCCTGTGTTCGTTTAATACCGTTAACTTCTTTTAGCTTTTTATGTACAACATGAAACAGGTCACGTTTATTATCGTAATGTTAAATTTCTTCGCATTCTTGAGCATGCTGTATCGTTTTTGCTTGTCTTATTTGCCGACGGATTTCGTTGTTGATCCTCTTATATTCCATGTCATTATTATTTTTGCCATCGATGATCCAGCTTGTTATCTTGGGTATCTTAAGAGTATCCTGAGTCTGTTCCATGTTTGTTCTATATTATTTTGATCTTGAGTATCTGTTATTCTTTTTATGTTTTCTTCCAAGAGATTTGTTATTTCATGTCTTATATTCTTAGTAATTCTTTTCAAGCATAGTTTTATCTTTACAACTAAAAGACCGTGGTTAGTTGGTACCTCGACATCGGGGTAAGTTTTTGGTAATAAGATAGCGTTCCCATATCGTCCTGTAATGCATATAAAATCAATTTGATTACACACTATTTTTTCAGCCTTATCAGCTTAGGACCTCCAAGTTTTGGTAGTCTGAAGAGTGTGTTGGCAATTACAAGTTGTTTTCCTAGACAAAATGTCACAAGAAAAGTTACAGATAAGATACTACATCATTACCTACGCACTTTTCAAGATTAGTTGAGAATTTATCGCACAGTGATTGAATAGAGAAACTAAGTTGTTGGGATTGCTAGCTCCAGATAATGTTTTTAGTTTACTATCATGCAAATGTTACAAAGTATGCCTATAATTTGACAATATTTCCACGCAAAATAGCTTAAATTATACCCGAACACGCAAACTTTAGACCAGTACGATTAAAGCTGACAAAAATACTCGATCTGTTTACTTGAAATAAATGATAGCAATTAGATATAATTTTGTATTCTAAATTTAGCAAACGGTTTCGTACTTCCCTATACTAAGAACTTTATAACAAAATGTTATGTTGTGGCTTTTATTATGTGATTTCATTTTCAATTTTGATCTACACAGAATAATATCGTATAAAAATTAAATAAAAATAGAATAACGTGGCGTACATTACCTTGCGCCTTACATAACTAACTTAATTGCTATTTCATACATGAAATTTAACCTTAACGCGTTTCTAACGCACTTCAACAGCGTGTCACATACATAAATTATTGTGATTAAACATGGTTATAATTAAGCCATGGTTTCGTTCACACACGTTGGGATCGACTCAGTTTTAGTGATAAAAGTATGTATAAACCTAGTGCAAATTATTTCTTTCATTTTTCGTCACCGTAATTGTAAGTAGTGACTTGTTTCTGAATTGTTTTAACCAGATAAATTGCTAAATATTAAAACTTTTCACAAATGAAAGAATAGGAAACAATCCGTTGTTAAATAAACTAATCTAACTTATTGCTTTTTAATATTTCAATTATAGCATTTGAATTTAATTTGTTTGTTTTCCCGTAACAAATTAAATGCCAGCCGAATTATTTTTTGCCTATGTTTTGATTTGTTACCTAATTTTATAACTTTTTTAAAGGTGAATATTTTTCACACCTGTTGCACTCATTTATTGTTCGTTTTGAATTGACCATTCAT
This sequence comes from Melanotus villosus, assembly GCA_963082815.1. NCBI lineage: Eukaryota > Metazoa > Arthropoda > Insecta > Coleoptera > Elateridae > Melanotus > Melanotus villosus. Next base: position 13,765,141 of record OY720421.1, read on the forward strand.
GTCAAGCCTGTTCTTTTTTAAATTATTATATAAACTGTTAATATTTTTACCTTTTTATAAAAGTATCAGGTAAACAAAGAATTTTGTTAATTAATGTGTTCAAATTTACAGTTACTGAGTTCGGTCCTTACTTCCATTAAGAATTCTCTTAGGAACTGAAACTAACCCTAAAAGCGTCTCTTCTAGCTTTTACCACAGAAAGCTTATACTGTTTATAATTAAGTTCACTTGCTTTTGCTAGTAAGAAGGGTTATCTATTGAAACTTTATTCTATGTTTTATTTACTCCTCCATTTTTCATCAAGAACGCCGCGTTGTTAAGATTTCGTTTTTAATAATTACATAATTAGGTTTTAGCCGATGACATTGGGAAGTAAATAGGTAAATACCACCTAAGACTAAAAAACTTGTCGAAGTAAATAGATTAGATAGGTATATTGTAAGCGACACTATTACATGAAACTGTAACAATAGATTTACAGGAAATGTTGGTGTAACAGAATCAGTTTTACGTGATATTTGTTCCGCTTTTAGTATAAGTAAAACCTGTTGTTCGTCCTACTTATAACGTTGTAGTTGTAATAAATGTAAATTATATTATACGTTGCTTGCCAGTGTAACCCATTAGTTGTCGTCATGTCGAGTCCTGGAGCTCCCTCAAGTGCCCCCAGTCGTCGCCAGAAGCGCATGGGTCCTGCCCCCTTCGCCTCTTTCGAGGACCTCTCAGATGAGGTGAGATCCCGTGTACGTATCGTGTAGTAAACCACAACGCAACGCAAGCTAATCCACTCCACCTAGACACAGTTCCTAGCTTTATGCTTCGCAAATATTTCTTAAAGTTAGAATACATTTAACGTATTTTAGCTGGATAGTCCTGAAGATAAACACGCAGCAGGTTCGGTGGTTCGTCTTCCTGGTATCCGAGAAGACGCTACGCCAAGTACCCCGGCACATCTGGAACAAACCCAAGCGGAGTTTATTTATGCCGGCATTAGTTTAGTAGGAGCACCCGTTACGCCTCCTTTAAGTGCCACGGTAGGTCCTCCTGTCACCCCACCGAGCACAACAATATCTTCTCTGTCAACACCGCAAGAGTCACAGACTAGTACGAAGATGAGCCTACAAACACCTAGTACCCCTAGAATCGATATATCGAGAGCCAGCAGTTCGTCACATCACGAAGACAGTAGAGATAGTACTCCGGAAAGGGAATTGTTCGAAGGACATGATCAAAGCGGCGCTAAGTTGGGATTAGCCTTTAAAGAAGAGGGCACCCTCGATTTGCGGTCTTCCACTGAAGAACTCGATTTCCAGGACCCACAGGAGAAAGCTAAAGTTCTTAAACTACGTTCTCAGTCACCGTGCTTACAAGAGGATTCGTTTTATCAACGGAAAGATTCTCAAAGTTCTGAAATTGGTTTACTTTCTATATCGGGAAGAACGTCCAGATTATCGAGCATTGGTAGTCAAGGGTCGGCACAAAGTCGAATTTCTAACGTTAGCCACTTATCAATTATTTCAGGCCAATCCGGGCGATCCCCTTCTCCTCATAAGATGCTGTTAGAAACTTCTTTTTGTGGCAATAAACCCCCCGTATCATCAACCCAGCATGCTGTTGGACAGTCAGGGACCAAGGTTGATTCCGATGTGCTAGAGAAAGTGTTGCTCTCGAGGAAACACGATCCTAGAGAAGCTATACTAGCAGAAGGCATATCAATGGAGGTTAAACCGAAAGAGCAGGCCTTGCGAATAAATGTGCCTAACGAGAGGCCAGTAAAAAAACCAGATAAACTCTTAGCTAATACGAAAACTGATATCACCATAACAATAGATAAACCAACCAGTGATAGCAATAATCTGGATAAACCCAAACTTCCAAAAACGTTTGTTTCTCCTAGTGGCGTAGAATACACGTATATTCCCTTAAAAGGGCCCTTGCCCAAAGAAGATCCGACGACTGAAACCGGCCAAAAATTAAAACTGAGGGAGGCAAAGTCTGCAGCGACGACGCATGTCAAATCTCCGACGCAATCCAAAAATAAAGAAATACTTAACAAGAGTAGATCAAAATCAGTTTCTTCTTCACCTTCAGTACAAAAATGCAAAACACTTTCTTCAACGACTTCCGAAAAAAAAGGAGAACCGAAATACATACGAATTAAACTTAAACCTGATCACATGTACGCTGATAGTCAACCACCTTCTAGTAATCAAGAAGTTAAAAAACCCATTTGCCTCGATTTAAACGAAACTAATAAAAAGCCATTTCAATCTTTCACTCAAGTTGTTGGCGAAGCACCCGCCGAAACGGTCAATTCCAACATTCGCAGTTTAGAAAACCAAAGTAAACACTTATCAGATACACCTAATGCTAGTCCTAAACCCACTAGACATAAAGTACTGAAGGATACAACCGTAGGTAGTACAACTCCTTCACCCTCGCTCTCTAGGAGAAGTTCGTTCACTTCGCTGTTTAAAAGCAGAGAAACGATTATAAGCCCGGAATCGCCGACGGTTCCTGGACTGAGAAGGAAAAACACGTTAACGGGAATTTTAAAAGACGCCAGCGAAAATCTACGCGAGAGGACCAGAAGTAGATCGAAGAGCAGAGATAGGGACAAATCGTCTCTATCTACGGCACCATCTTCCACGGAAAGTATCGATAGTAAGTCAAAACAACAAAAATCTGTACTGTCTATTTTTAAACCTAAAAAATTTAGCACCAAATCAAAGTCAGGGGCGGAAGCATCATCACCAGAAGTATTGACTAATTTAGAAGGTATCACTAATGTCGAATTTAAATTTAACGCCGATGCCAATATGCCTAGTAAAAAGTATTACGAAACTCCGCTGCAAGGAGAGAGTATACGAATACCTCTTCATTCGCCAACGCATTACGATGATAGAACGCTTTTACAGGAACTGAAAAGTTCTAGCCAAGACTCACAAGAGACTGTCATAGATACAACCAAATGTGTTGACGCTGTTGTCGAAGCAATTCCAGTAGATACCGAAAGCAATATAGCAACGCAAAATTCTAAATCCGATAGCAGTAAAAGGCAAAGTAGCACCAGTAGCGAAAATATAGTGTTTTCAACTAAATTAGGTAGCGATAACGATGTATTTACAACCAAATTACCCAAGGAAAAACATGTGAAAAAGCTTTTAACTGACACCAAAATTGACGTAAGTGAATCAGAATTTGCGCAAGCTGTTCCTGAGTCACCAAACGACAAAAATACTTGTATAGAAAAGTGTGCGACCGTGGAAGAAATTTCGAAAACTATTGGTAACAAAACGGAAACTGTTGCGGCTTCGAAGGTGGAAAGTCTAAATTTAAGTAAAGATACTGTTCAAGAAGAAGAATTATCAAAAGGAACATTAACAAAAGACTTAACGGAAGGTGCTAAAAGTGCCAGACATTCTATAATGAGTTCTTTAACGAATGAAGATCGATATTCTTCTGAATCCGAACGGGATAGCGAACTCGATTACTTAAAATCAAAAAAGGAATCGGAGGAACGGTCGGAAGCAGTAGAACCGGAACGAAAAGGACTGGTTTATCAGCAAGACTCTTTCGAAGATGAATTACCGTACATTCCAACCACGCTTCCTTTAGAAAGATCCGTCGCCGTTCCTATAGTTCCAGTAAAACAACGAGGAACTTTCGAAATGAAAACTTATCCGATAGATCGTCCGAGATCGACAACTCCAATAAACCTAAGCACGTTAGAGGATTACTGCGAAGATGTGGTAGGTGCAGTAAATACGGAAAATATTACGAAAGCAATAGAAAAATTAAAAATATCTCTTCCTCGAGACGAATCGGGCGATCGTTCTACTAAAGCGAAGTCCCCTCGTCGACCAGCGACAAACGCGAATTGGTTTAGTTTTGCCGATAAATCGGGCAGCCAAAGACGTTCTCCGCCAAATCACGAGGGCGAACCCACACCTCCACCACTTCCACCGAAAGGAGTACAGAAAGAATGGATCAACTTTGAAGAAATACCGGAACGGAGAAAGCCTCCACGAAGAATACAAACTATCCCTTCCCGGGGTACGTTGGAGGTTTCCGAATCGGTGCTTCAAGAAAACGTGGTTTATAGTTACGTTAATCCGGAAGACTGCAAGTGTGAGTGTCACGAGCTCGCAAGAGAACGAGAACAGCAAGCGAGGCAACAGGAAGACACCGTACGGGTTCAAGAAGACGAAGTGCCGCTTCTAGAAGAAGATCCCGGAGACGAAGATAAGAGTAGTACTCAAGAACTTGTAGACCGTATTAAAGTCGATATAGCGATGTCCGACAGGAGAAGCGTTGTTAGGTAAGTAAAAAGAACGTCCTTCGAGTATTGTAAACTGTAAATCGTTAGTGTACATTGCAGCGACTCTTCTATAGATCTGAGCACGAGTCTTGAGCATCCAGAAACTTCGAACTTAGATCCATCTCTACGTACCCCTTTCACTGGCGATTTAGGAATATCTAGTAACAGATCGAGTATCGTTTCTCAGGTGAATATGCGTTGTTTCTATACCGGACCGTTCTTTGTATAACAATCGCTCTTTCATTTTCAGGACGAACCCCAATCACCGGACGTAGCAACGCCAAATGCCTTTCCTAAAACTTCATAAACATTTCTGAAATCTAGCGCGTACTAACTGCAAATACAATCACTTCTCTAAATCAATTTCGCTAAAAGAATCTATTCGTTATCTTTTTTAATAAGTGTTAAAAATAGAGCGACCAATTTTCTTCGTGCGATTTTGAGGTAGGACACCCAGAAATTTCTGCCCATTCCTAACAATAATAAGCCTTTTCGTGTGAGTGTATATGTAAAAGCCTATCTCAGTCCAATGTTATCGGGTACTTTAAAAATTGTTACTGCGATTACTTGTTACCTACTATTATTATTATTATCCGGCTTTTTGATCGGAAATGTTATTGTTTGTTATTTAGCTACATAATCAATCGTAAGTTTTTATTATTCTTTAGAATTTTAAAGTATCATAATACCGCTGTATACACGATACAAATTAATTATTTGTTGATTCGACTAACATCAGCATACATACCTAATGCGTTTATGCTTTGTGTGAAATGAACGAAACAAATTCTTCAGTGCAATAAGTAGGTATGCATAAAAAAGCCTTTATGCATGTATCATAAGTTATATTGTAACTTTTTTTATATTTAAAATGTTAATTGATATTTTAAATAGCAGATTCTATTGTACATACAGTAATATTTAAAATAAAAATTATGCGTGTTATTATTATGCATTATGTCCTGCTATTCATTTCTTCCGTTTTGTCTTTACCAAATCATTCCTTTTCAAGTAATTAAAAACAAGAAAATGATGGAATACGTTTCAAAATGATGATAAATAAGAGGTGTGGATAAGGTAGGTGAACGTACATGTATACATACTTCGTCTGAAATTTCAGGCTTAAAATGCATAAAGAATACATTTAATTCATATGTCTTAACATTCACCTTTATCCTCTAAAATACGCGGGTTATTTTGATGTGGAATTGTTGGTTAAAAGATTTCTACTTACAGTAATCAAAATTTTGTTTATTATAAGACCTGTGTAAATTGCAAATAATAAAATTATGGAACTGACTCTTCACCTTACAGAACTGAAGAATAAAACTAATTATAATATATAAAAATGGACCCTGTATTACAGTAACGTGAAGTCGATCAAACTTCTACATTAACAACGTGCGCTGCACGTGAATTAATGCCCAGCAACCCCTTTATAGGAAACAGGGTCTCACTATGGACACGTAGTAAACAACGCACTAATAAATGTCACACATCTACACACAGTGATAGATAATGGTTTTGAAGGTTTGAAGTGGAATTTCCGTATAAAAATGTTGCAATTTCAATTAATGACGGATCGGGACCGCAAAGAAGCGGCAGCTATTGAACGACGGCGGGCAATAGAAGAAGAAAGAAAAAAGAGGATATTTAATCCTCGGCAACGGTTATACGGGGTAACATTGCGAAAAGGCGTTCTAGTCGTAATACACCTAGCTAGTTTAATTAATTTTTAGAATGACTTTGACGCTCTGGAAAAGCAGATAGACGAAAAGAAAAAATTGGACGCCGAAAGGAAACAAATCGAGCAAATATTTGAGGATCAACTTCGAAAGAGCGATCAAATTGCAGTTAGTTTAGCACAAAAGGAAGACGAGGTAGCTATAACTTGTTTTTCAGGACATATAAAATGTGAAATTATTTTTTCAGGAACGTAAAAAATTAGCACGTGAAATAAACGATTTTCGTCGTAATTATCAAAGATTCGAAGATAGAAGGGAGTTCGATTTGAATGATCCACAAGCAACAAAAAAACTTTTACCAGCAAGACTCTACGACGATGATCCAAGGATCGGTATATCCGCTGCTCAAAAGTAAACTTCGATCATATTATTCAGCGTTAATCGTTCTTAATACGTTTAAAAAACGTAGGTTCGAAGGAGAAGATGCCGCAGGCGAGTTACGAAAGAAGGTACAAACGGAACAAGTAAAATCTTGGTTAAAGCAACAAATGGAGGAAAGGGAAACAGCAGATAAAGAAAGAAAGGCTGCCGACGATGCTTATAAAGCAGCAGTCATTGCGAGAGACGAAAGAGCTATAGAACTGGATAATATGGAGAGGGAATGCCGGAAACGCCTAGAGCGAGCTTGCTGTAGATTTAACAGGGCTCTAGTAATTTATTTTATTACCTTTTTTATACTGAAAATTAGACGTATTAAATTTCAAGGGTAAATTCAATAATAACTTTTTAGGCCGACGAACGCGAATGCGACAAGCAAGAAAGGGACAGGCAGGAAAAGGAAGATAATATGGCCCAGATGTACAATACAATGATGAGTGATATGATGACCGAAAATCCGGACGTGTCCCTAAGTAACTTGGGTAGTAATCGAAGAATCGGTTATCTTTACAAAGGAATGTCTCCGGAAGAGAAGAAGACATTCCGTGCTGCACAACTTGCTCAACTAGAAGAACAAAAGGTAAGTAAAATATTTTGAATATTTCAGCATAAAAACTTGCTTGACAATTATTTAATATGCTAGTCGTGCTTTAGCTGATTAACGAATTTTTTTTACAAGTAATTTAACCTTTATTTAATTTTAGCAAAAGAAACTAGCAGAGAAGCGATTCGAAAGGGAATGGGATAATTATTCCAACGGTATACAACGAACAATAGCGTGTATGGACAGTGAATTAGCCAGGCAGCAAAGGTAACATATTAGCAATCTGATACATTAGGAACAAATTTCGTATAAGTAATTTAAGAAAACCAGAAGCATATTCCCATATTCGAGTTACGCTTTTTGCAATTTAACCTAACGTTAATACTTTGAACGATGTAATAATTTTATATTTAGACTGCATTCATCGTATTCTGGCAGTAAATTATGCAACCCAAATTTCACATTTCATAGGCAAGATTCTTAACGAAGACGAATCGGACCTATGTTCATACAACATTTTTTAGTTACAATAGCACCACCTTTCATTTCCCAAAGTTTGTCGTAGAGCTAATAAATCACTCTGTATAGAAAAACTAAATATAGTTATTGTATGTTATGTATGACCAGGTGGAGACACACCACTTAAAGCCTGCGCGGTAGATCGAGAGGATCACTCCTTTGAAGTCTTCTTATTCCATGAACTAACATAATTTGAATTGTTAAGTTGTTGGAATGAATGGTGGCAAAAGTCGTTCTTGATATTTGTCACTCAAGTTTTTGATTTCTTCGTTTATGGTTGGTATATTTAGTTAGTTTCGATGATTTCCTACACACCATAGGGTGTTGTTAGCATTCTTAGTGTGTCCATATCTCTGACCTTACACACACCTTACACACTGGGGAACTTTTCGTTTTGGATGGGGTGGGCTCGAATTTAATTATTGAGTGCATGAGGTGATCCACGCTGTATATTTCCTTATTGTTGGGGCTTACTTTTATGGCCGGTTTCACCAACCACACTTAACGTTTAAGGATTCCCTAAAAATTTAAACTAGCCCTATTTTGTTTCACCAGTCAAATATCTCGACTTAAATTCTCCTAAGGAGCACTTACCCTAAACCTTCAATATCGGCCGCTTAACATTCCCTTAGTAAAGTTGTGTATTTTTGACGTTTCGTGTATAACTTTCAAAATGATTAATTATTATTTAGACGATGATGTTGATGATATAAATGATATAGATGAAAACGATATTATGAATTATATACCCAGAATGATTTATGAAAGGGAAGATCATTTCCACAATTTCTCGGAGAAATTTTTCGAAAGATTTCGTTTTAAAAAAAATTACAGTTTTGCAAGTGCTGCAATTAATAGAAAACAGATTGGAGTATCCACACAACAAGTATGTATATACAAAATATATAAAATTAAAATGATAAATAAATAATAACTGTCAATGTATATTGAAGAAACAATAGTGTATCACCAATAAACCAGCTGCTTGTGGCATTACGAGTATATGCTACAGGAGGTCATCTTCTGGCATTAGCAGATTTTGGAGGCATGTCAAAGGCTAGTGTATCTAGAATTGTCGTCCGAGTCTCAGAAGCCATAGCAGCATTAAGGCCTATTTATATTAAATATCCTCAAATAAACGGAAGAAGAAATTAGAAAAACACAACAAGACTTTTACGATCTTTACTCATTTCCACGAGTAATAGGAGCCATTGATGGGACTCACATACGTATTCAATCGCCTGGTAAAATATTGTTTATCGCACTCTGTACTATGAGTGTCAGTACAAAGAATAAGTACTAATTTTATATATTTACAACAGGAAATAATGATGGTGAACTTTATCGAAGTCACTAGTTCACATGTCTGCACTAAAATTAAACCAAATATTACTAGAAATATGTCTTCTTCATATTCTTTCGTTTTTAGATCTACATTTTAGAACAAGTACGGGTAAGTTAAGTTGCTCTTAACTAAGGACTTGTATATTTTTGTTGGTGGAACAAAATATAAATTTAAGTATCACTTAGTATTAAGTGTAGTTTAGTTAAGTTTCATTTTAAGCTACCGTGGTGAAACTGGGCATTAGTTCTGTATGAAAAAGTGGGAGTAATTTCTTGGCGATTCTTGCACGTATATTAGGTACTTAGTTCTGACAGCAAATTATGCAACCCAAATTACATATTTCCTAGGCAAATTGATTTTTTTATAAAATATAAATTAACTCACCATTAGTTTGTTTATTATGACAAGTTAGAAGTGGTAAGTCCTGCCATAAACACCCTATCAAAGACGGTTTTAAACTGTTCCCCCAAAATATTTTAACATTTTATAAATGAATTCTTCTATTTTGTGGCAGCTGTAAAAAATTTTGAGTTTGGCCTGGTAGAGATGATTTATGATAGTTGTATTTAAACCTCATAATCCAGCTCCCCAACGAACAGACTATACTTTGGTCTAACTTTATTATAAGGTTGCAATAGCAACCTATAGTCTCTGATGAAATACACCACGTGAGTTGCAGATTTTACTGTCGGAACTCGACGAATCAAGCATAGTATTTGTGTTTCACACAGACTGTTTTGTTTTAGGGATAGAGAAAAGGCGTTAGCCGAAGAAAATAAAAGAATGGCTGTCGAACAAAAAAATCACCAGGAATATTTAGCAAAAATTGTGTACAGCAATAAACCAACAGCAGCATTTTACGAACAGTTTAACAAATCAACCAGATAAATTTATTTTTCATTAAAATATCAGACATATCTAAATATACAATGTATACAATTGTTTAAATACATACATTTAATTTTTATTACAAAATAGATGTCCGCCTTCTAGTCTAAGTATTTCAAAAATAGTCGAATATGGAAGTTAATAACGAGCAACAGGGCCATTAATTAAACCCAAATCGTGGAGGTTTAGGATTGACGTAGCAATAATTTTTGCAGTTTTCTTCACATATCCTCCGCTTGTTAACATTACTATTGGTATACGTTTTGAGCGTGCTTTTTCAAATACAAGTTCATCCCTTCGAATTATGCCCTGAAAGGTAGCTCATTTTTATATAGGTATTCAAGTAAACACCATTTAACCCAAATAGAAGCAAAATTACAAAAGGACCTAAGGGATATCGCAAAAACGGAAAAAGTGAAAGAAAACAGAACCAAGATGCGTTACCAGAAAATCTGTATTAACAGCGTGTGGTAGAAATGGAATTCTAAAAGAGAAAAACTAGAAAAAATAGAGAATAACGTTAAGAAACCAAAAAAACATGATAAAAATGTAAGGAAAGATGAACAAGTAATGTTTATATAGGTATTGAGCGTCATGGAATGTTCAAGGGTTAAACAAACCGGGGAAATTGAAACATTTGATGACCGATGCAGAGAAGGTTATTAGCCATTCAAGAGACAAATATAAAAGAAACACAACATTACAATATTGAGGATTATGTCTGGTTCAACGGGAGGAAGTGAAAAAAGTAAATAGCTTTGTAATAAAATGGTAAACAATAGAATAAGTTATATTCTCTAAACTAAAGGAGTTTGATATTTTATATTTCTTTATTGGAATTTTAATTTTAGCAACTGGTGGCAAAAATCCCAACAAAGAAATATAGAATACATTACACTGGGTGATTCATGTAAGACGCGCCCCCTAAAATCTTCAAATGCAACCCAACATGCATGTTTCCACTACTATTGATTTTTTGAATTTATAAGTTGGGTTGCCTATTCCAGTTGTTAAGGGGTGTGTCTGATTTGAATCACCAAGTATGAGACTCATCAGGCAAGTATCGAAAATTCACCATCATTAATTTTCATGCACCCACAGAAGAAGCTGAAATAGAAAAAAAAGGTAAATTCTATGATGAACTAGAAGATGTTTTAGGTAGGTAAATTACCAAAATTTGATATCAAAATTATTGTTGGGGATCGGAATAAGTTAGTGGCAGGTGATGAAAATTGCCAAATGGCAGTAGACTTTGGGGCGAGTCAAAATGTGGTTGTTAAAAGCACTGTTACAGTGAAATAAAATACATACAGTTACATGGATTCGCTCAGATAAAAAAACGTAAAGCCAAATTGGTTATCTGGTAGTAGCCAAAATTCATGCACAATGTGTACTCAAGGTAAGATCTTATAGAGTAAGGTAGCTGATGTTAGCTCAGGTTACGTATTGGTTAAAGCAACAGGAAAGCAAATAATTCTGAATCTACTAAAGAAAAGCAATATTAGGAGCAACAAATGGGAAATAAATAAGTCGACTCGAATAAGCAGTCAGTATCAAGGAAGCAATGAACAAACATGAAAGAAATGAAAAGATTGAGGAAGAATGGGAAGTCATAAAGAATCTTTACACAGGGAAGATAATGGCAAAAAATGAATGGTTTGAAGAAGTCCGTAAAAATACCCTTCTGAAGGGTCTCGCCTCTGGTTTGGTTTACAAATTGAGTTACCGTGCCCTTCTTGCCTTCTTACCCTTGCTAAAAGAGTTTCGTCTCTGGCGTGGTTCGTACGTTGAGTTGTTGCTTTTCCCTCTTGATAAAGCCCTTTAAAAAAGTGACCGAAACGTTGAGTTCTTTCGTCTCAACAATGACACGGCCACAACTGGGAAGACGTTCTTTTAACACTGACACTGGCCATGGAAGTCTTCGAATTCACATGCAATGTTTATTCGTTTTGGGGAACGCATATGACAAAATTAAAAGAGAAGAACTTTATAAAGCAATGAAGGACCTAGAGATCCCAAGGGAGTTAATAAGACTAGTGATAATGACTTTAAGCGAGAGAGCGAGAATCGGATGAATACAAAAGTAACATTAAACTAAAACAAGGCGACCCTCTTTCAACATTGTTTTGGAAGTAATATCAAAGTAAATAATAATATCCCGAATAACTCACACCAAAGCCTTGCATACACAGATTCGCTAGCACTTAAGAGAAACTAAAATCTATATTTAAAAACCTAGAGAAACAAGCCCTTATAATGGATTACAACTACATGTAAATAAAACAAGCCATATCAAATTCGGAAATAAGCTAGAAGAAGACCAAATTTGGAAATTATGTCACTAGATAAAAAGAGCAACTGTGTGTTTACACTTATAAATAGTTAGTTTGCTAGATGGGATACGCCTCATAAGCAGCACGTGGCTGGTGTGTTGGGACTTTTTTTACAAGCAGCAGTGCTATGACGCACATGAAAGGTCGGTTGCAATATGATTTGGAATGACCATATTGTTGGCACCTCATGCATTGAATTATGTTCTTTTCCTTTCTCGGGGGTTCAATACATATTGTACTATTTTGCAGTTTGATAATGTTTGTTGTTGTGCCGGTTCTAAGTTAACGAAGAACATATTGAGAGGTCGTTTAGTCTGTCTACGTTTAGCATTGACAATATTCCTTATCTTGTGTCCTTGCGATTTGCCATACGTTCTTCTTCTATTTCTTGGGTGTCGGGTGTCGTAGAGTAGTATAGGAATTTTATGACTACTCGGTAGGCTCTCTCTTCCTTAGGTTGGTAGGTGTGATAGACAATATTATTGTTTTTCAGGTAAGTCACGAGTTTTCGATAGGTATCGGGGACGATACAGTTTATTTTTATGATGTTGTCGGCCATACTTCTAGTAGTATATTGTTCGTCTTCGACTATCTCATTTAATTTTGTTTTCATTTGTTGGATGTCAATTACTCCATATACAAATATACGGGGAAGTTTCGGGGTAGTATTTGCTTTGGTAGGTTCGGCATTGCTTCTTTCGTCGTCATTACCTGGCATTAGAGCAGTGCATCTATTGGTGAGCTGTAAGTCTTCATCTTTTTGTTTTTGAGTTGTGAAATATTTTCTTCTTTTAACGCTCTTGACCACTTGCCAAGGGTTTTTCTCATTGGGATGTTCGGTTTCTTCGTCGGTTGTTGAGATCATTCTTAACTAATTAACTTTTGGTTGGTTTTGTTGTTGAATCTGTCGAGGTTGTTGCATTTGCATATGTTGGAAATATTGTTCCTGATTTGGTGGGAGGTAAGAATTGTTTAGCATCTGATCAGGAGTGGGCTGTAATAAAATTGGTTGCGACATCTGCGTATTCACTGACGGTTGACTAGGAAAATTAATTGGCGACGGCGTTATGGATTGTATGTTAGAAAATCCATGGACTGAAATACTGTTGTTTCTTTAGTCATTGTTAGCAAATTAGCTTATATAATTACTTATCCTGATTGCTAATTAAAGAGCAAAAAAAACAAACTTATAAATGATGTAATACACCCAGGTGCAGAAATATCTAGTAATGAAAACCACAACAAGAACATATTAAGAAGAATTTCTGCTGGATTTAGATGTGCAGGTGCGTTAAATAGAATTTTAAATGAAAAAAAGCTTAGAAAAAATGATACGGCGAAATACGGGAAAGAAGAATTTTGAGAAAGATTTTTGGAGAAGGTCGAACTTGAAGAAGTATTTTGAGAATCTGATATAAAAGTGAAAATACAACAAAATAGGTTAAGGTGATTAGGGCACGTTTAGAATGAGGGACGGAGATCTAACCATAATAATTTTTAAACTAGAACCAGGTGGAAGAAACAGAAAAGGAAGACCGAGAAAAACATGGAGGGACTATATTAAGGAAGATATATCAATTATGGGATTGGGAGTGCCTATATTACGGAATTTACACCAAAATATTACCTGGGAAGAAATACACAAATTACCCAGTGGATCTCCTTCAAGCACATCCGTTCCTGCATTATATATAATAATATCCGGAACAAATTCTTCCAGCGCCTTTTCAAGATTTCTAAGACAGAAAATTGTAATTCGTTACTATAAGTTAAGCATATTACATAAACAGTTTCTTGTGCGTGCACAGATGTCATTATAAATTTACATTAAGTATATACAATTTTTCTAATATGTAAAAACGCGTTCCCAGTTTTTAATTTAGTTGCAAAATCTCAACTATATGAAATATTAGTGAACGGAATTTGGCGAACTGAGAAGAACTTACTGTTCAATCAGGTAAAGATATTCTGCATCTCTTGTCATATGTAATAATTCGACAGGTCTGTTGATGGCACTTCTTGCACTTCTGTCAAAAGGATAAATGCCTCTGTTATAAGCATCCAAGATATATACATTTCTGTTGTCTTTAAAGTCATGTTCGTATCCATTTCCCTTTAAAAAGTTCCACGTACATACGTAAAGTTACGATTTTTAACAATATAAATTATCTTACTTGATGAGCATCTAAATCGACGATCATAACATTTTGTATGCTTAAAGGATAATGAATGAAAAGAAACTGTATTAATAATGTTATATCAGCATAGGGACAAAAACCACCTCCACCATCAGATCTGCAGTGGTGAAATCCACCACCTATATTGATGGACCATCCCCTTTCGACAGCTAATTTTCCTGCTAAAATTGATCCACCAGTTTGATACCTAAAGATGAGAATAAAAGTTAGATTCTCTGTGAATTACTTCTCGAATATGATACCTCATTGGCTTTAAATAGCCAGCTTGGACTAAACAGTTTGGCACAAGAAATAATGGTGGCACTTCTGCAATACGGGCTACGTTTAAACTACACTGCAATATCATTATTTATTATTTCTGCAGCCATATAAACTATCTGAGTAATATGTTACCCGTAAACTTCTCAAGTATTTTTTGGTGTGAACAACCAATAAATCTTCTTTGGTTGCTTCATTTGGCTTTGTAATTGTGCGTTCGTTTATTAAGCCAGCCTTTTTAAGAAACTAAAAAAGAAGGTAAGTACGCGTTTCATAGGATTGTGTTGGTTTGTATTAAAAAAAGGTTTTATGTTAAACAAAATATAAGTGGACAAAGAAAATTATGCAAACAAAATTATGGAAGTTTCAGCATTTTTTGTTAATTTAAATTTAATAAAGCTTGGAATTTCGGAGAATTATCAAATGGAAATCGACCCCAAGAGCCGGAAAAGTTTATAATAATGTTTATAAACAATATCAAGCGATCCTCATCAGTAACCCATAGAATTAAACGTCACAAAATCACATACATTTATATTAATTGTTAGTAGTGCAGCCCTTCAAATCATCATGTTTTGCTCATTAAATTATATCAAAACATAATAGCCAGACATGACTTTTAATTCCATGGAAGATGGCTTGATATGTAACTAGCATTTGTTGGAGTTATATATTTGGTTGCATTAAATATCATTATTTTTTTTAAATAACTGCGCAGATACCTCAAAAATATTTCCCCATTTTCCAGCATCAAAAGGATGCAGCTTTTCCAAACCTAAGAAACGTACGTTATATTCGGACCTATAAATAATTGGCCACTGTGTTTCAGTAATATCTAAATATAATTTTGTCCTGAAAAAACGTTCTCTTTTATTAAGAAACGTCTATTTAAATATAAAGGTAAAAGTTTATACTTACTCCATTTATGTAATGATAAATACCCAAATAAGCTATAAAATATTAACTCATTTATTTAAACCTGAATATTTCCCTCTTTCATTTATTGATTTATTCCATTCGCAGTTTTAGGAAAGAAAATGAAACGTGTTAGTACACACCCACATTTGGTTAAGTTAGGTTCGGCATTATTTGTTTGAATTGGAATAATAATCGCTGGTTATTTTGTTTAAAAATAGGTTTGTTATTTAGCCCATCTTAAAATACACTTTGGTTAACCAAATACTGAAAATAGTTCAGGTATTTTCCACTGACAGCACTGCCCGTGTCAAAAATTTGAATTCAAACTGACTGACAGCCTTTTTCGTATGCTGCTTTAGAACAGAAGCATACATTCACGGAAAATAATATGGAAACCTACTCGAGGTCAGTATATTTGCATTACAATGCAAACTTTGAATATCATGCGTAGTTACAATTTTAATTCCTTGTAGTGATTTTCCACTTATAATCAAAGAATACGAATCGGTAATAGACAGTTTAACATTGCAAGTGGACTTTTATGCAGTAAGGAATAGTTAGATATTCAGTATGTGAAAGTGATAACATGTTTAGTTTTTAGAAGGAACACGAGAAATTAAAGAGGGAAATAATTGCTTTAGTAGCAGAAAATGCAAATTTATCTCAAAACGTTAGCGAAATGCTAGATAACCGTTCGAATTTGTTAAAGTTGGATGAGCGCAAGGATTCATTTGAAAATGAATTGTTAGAGAACTTAAAAAATCAGTTGGGTTTAACACTGAAGGTAAGTTAACTCATCACTTCATCAGAACAGATTTTTCTACCAGTTGTTTCAATAAATGCGCTTTAGGAAAAAAATACTGCCATTCAGTTGTGGCAATCTGCTTTAGAAAACATCGATCGTCTCGAAGAAGAATTAAAGTTATTCGAAGGAAGAACACATGGTTATTTTTCTAAAGCGGAAGTTGCAACAGTAAGTTAAAACATCATAGCATATTCACATTCACTAATAGCAAATTGAATTCAGTTCAGACAAAAATATGAAAAGCATATTACGAATTTGGAAGAACAGTTAGTCACATCACGATTGAAGTCTGAAAAGGCCTTAGGAGAAGCGACAAAAAATTTAGAAAAGCGAAGTTCTCAATTACAGGAGTTACAAGAAAACCAACGAGATTCTCGTATTTTAACAGAACAATTAAAAAATGAAATTAGTAAATTGCAAATCATAAATAAGGACCTACAAAGTACCTTGAATGCGAGAAATCATTTTATTAAAGAGTTGGAGGCCAAAGATGTTCAAGCTAGAGCAAGGGTAACTGAAGCACTACAAATTGTCGATGCTGCC
Source organism: Melanotus villosus (assembly GCA_963082815.1). Lineage (NCBI taxonomy): Eukaryota > Metazoa > Arthropoda > Insecta > Coleoptera > Elateridae > Melanotus > Melanotus villosus. Next base: position 13,781,936 of record OY720421.1, read on the forward strand.
GTTTTAGAAAAGGAAGCTGCCCTTTTGCGAGAAACTGAAGCAAAAGGTAAATGTGTTTTCATAAAAACGTACTAGACTAGACTTTTCCCAATAAATGCTATCAGGATTTGTTAATTGGTTACCTCATCAAATAACTTACTTACTTATTAACCTTCTTTTTTAGCATAGGAGGGAGAAAATCTTCTAAAAGACTTCCACCAGCCCGTACTGATGGGAAGTGCCGGATTTTTATCGGCTAACCCCCCCCCCCCCCCCTTTGACCTTGTAGTGCGCCATCTGGGATCACCCTAAAGTATTGCGTCAGAGGACGGGTTATTGGAAGCTGTTGTGTTGTATTGTTCTACTCTTCTGTTTCTCGCTATTGTCTTCGTTCATCGTTCTCCTTTGTACGCATTATTGTTTTAATCATTGTAGTTATTTCTTGCCAGTTCTCTCCACTTTTGAGCATAAAGATTATAATATTGTGTTTAGTGATTAACCTTTAGATTTCAGTGTCCCTTTCTTCCCTTAGTTTGAATCTTTGCAAATATTTCATAAAGCATCCATGGCCACTTAGGAATTGCGTAGTATGATACTTAGCCCACTTCCCCCACTGTTTGGATGTACCCATATTGTGATATTGGGGAGTAGCGTGTGTGTCCATATGCTTTTTTCGCTGTTTCTCCATTTAGTTTATACTTCTTTTTCCTATTTCCTTTTTACTAATTCTTTCAACGTTCATCCTTGTGGTTATCCTCTCCTGGCATAATACAGTTCTAAAGGGATTACTCTGGCGAGGACAGTTTGACAATTTTCTTTTGCTCTCCCCTCCGCCACCAAATTTAGGCATAATCATCGACAATGAAGTTGCAACTTTTTTGCTCTATTAATCGTTGCTTGGAGGTGATCGTTGTAATTCAGGCTTTTGTCCAATACCTCATAGATACTTCATACTCTGTTTGGGTTGGATCTGTAGTCCCCCTATATTAAATTTTACTTCCCTTTTCAGTTTCTTCTTTCCTATCAAAAGAACTGGCTCTATTTTTTGGCCTGTCACTTCCAGTTCGTTTTCTTTCAGTTACTGCCCTCAGGACATCGTTTGACGTATCCATCAATTCTTCTTCGGTTCTTCTCACAACCAGGGCTGCGAGATCATCCGCCTATGCTATTAACCCGGATCCTTTCGGCAGGTCTAGCTTCAGGACGGCTTCCACAATATTTTATATATTTTCCCTTCGTTGTCTTCTATTTTCCTATTGGAGAGGTAGCTTTTTATCAGTTCTCTGCGGTATATGGATATACCCCTTCTCCTCAGGTCTTTCGCTATTAATCGCCCAGATGCAGAATTGAAGGCGTTTTTTATATCCAATGTTATCATTATCAATATACAGAGTCCTCTTGTTTTCAAAGTCTTTCTCATTTCATTTTTAGCTGTTTTGACTACTCCTTCGATTGCATCTACAGTGGACTTTCGCTTTTGGAACCCAAATTGTTTCTCGAAGGTCTTCTGAGTTTTCTATTTCTATCATTTGTTACATCAGCTTCCCTATGATATCTAACAAGCATAGCGATCTGTACGCGCTTAGCTCTTCTTTGCCCTAGTTTGGGTTTTTAATGGGCACCAATCTCACCTTCTTCCACTCGTCAGGAAACTCTCGTCTTTGAAATAAGTCGTTTATGATTGTGGTCATGTGCTGCGGCAATTCTTCCACCATAATCTTCACTATTTCAGCTGGAATCCCGTCAGGGCCAGGTGCTTTTTTATTTTTTATCTTTTTTGCTGCTGTTGCCACTGTTTTTCCTCGACTATTTCTGGTAACCAATGAACGTCTCCCTGTCTAGGGAACAATGTGTTTATTATTTTTTCTCTAACTTCTTCGGGCACCTCTAGCGGCTTCAGTCTTCTTTTCCTAAGTACAATTTTATATCCGTCGCCCCATACGTCTTCTTCTACGTTATCACACAGCTCTTGCCAGGCTCTAGCCTTTTCTTTTAGAATCTGCAGCTTTAGATTTTTCCTGCTTTCCTTGTAGGCTGCCTTTATAGGTATACTTTGGATAACGTCCTCTGATTCCTTACGTTGTCTGGTTTGGCGTCTATGTTGCATATATTCTATCCTCAATCGAGCGATTTTATCGGTCCGTCAATATACTCCTTTTCCTTTCACGTTTTGTGATTTTCTAGGCATGGAAACGTTACATGCGTCACTTATCGTTAGCATTAATTGTAAAACATTCATTGGTTTTTGCTGTTCCAGTGTTATTTTCAGTGCTTCCGCAGTTTGCTTTTATTCGGCCGCTTCGCGTGCCATCACTTTCGTCCATGCGCTTTATTATCATTAATGTCCTTATCTGTCCCTAGATCATATTGGATTATTCGATATAAGCTGAGGGGTTATTCTTCCAGGACTTTCCAGGTGAGCACTTCGTTGGCATACTTACTTAACATGGTTCCTCTTATACCATCCCTTGTGTCGAATTGGGTCTGTCGATGAGCGTGCCCTGGTGAAATTCTCCACTGCTTCTGTCGAACTCGTGCCCCTATCCTGTAATATTTTTCTTACTGTGATGTTCCAACTTATCCTCGGCCTTCCACTCTTATATCTTCTTGATTGTATTTTAGATTTCCATCTCGTAGTTTTGGTGAAATTGTGGCCCTTCATTCTTTTTAGGTGGCCAAGCTATCTGAGTTTATTTTCCACTATGCATTGTGTCATTGACGTTACCTGTCAACTCTGGTAGCCCCTCCGATCTTTCTTAAATATTTCATTTGTACAACTTGTAGGTGTTTATCTTGCCTCTTATTTAGTTTCCATGATTTGCTAGTATATATGTATGAGAGTTGGAACATCAACTGCTCTGTACACTTTCCCTTTGACCTCTGCTGAGATTTCCTTTCTAGTTATAAATCTATTATACATAGCATAATTAATATACCTAATCTATTTGCAGAATGTACCTCCTCCGCTATTGCTCCTTCTGCATTCATTGTCGCTCCCAGGTACTTAAATCTTCCCACCTGTTCCAGCTTGCTAGCTCTTAATTCAACTCTGACCTATTTCTGTTGTCTTGCAATTACCATTGTTTGTGTTGTGTCTAAGTTAATCTCCACATTTTATTCCTCAGTGCTTCTGCCTAGATCTCTAAATTGTATTGCAGGCACTCTTTCTGCTTGGCCACTATATTAGTATGTCGTCAGCATATATAATTTGGGTTTCAATTTGTAGTATTTCTCTCTCTGTCTCGCTCTTATTCAGCCGTTGTGGTCTGTCCAATAATGGACGTAAACCTTTCCTTTATTCTTCCATAATTCTCTGTCTAAAGTGATTCTGCCCAATGTTCGGCCAGCTATCTTCTTAAAGTTGTCGTTCCACCTTGTCACTTCTCTTCCCTGTTCATGGTCGCCACACAGTTATCTTTTTCGTTCATCTTTGGTCTTACTGTCTCATAAGATGACCCGCTCATTGCCATCTTAACTTCGCCGTCCTTTCTGTGATGTCCTCAACCTTTATTTTATTCCTGATCCATTGGTTCGTCCTATAGTCCCGGAGAGTTACTCCTAACATGGCCTTTTCCATAGCTCTTTGACTAATCAATAGCATGTTGATGTTGGCTTTGGTAGATGATTATGTCTCCGATCCATATGTAATATTTGGAAGAATGCATTGATTGTAAACCTTTGTTTTCATATTTTGGGGAATATTGGATTTAAAAACATCTTTTAAAGCACTGAACGTCACTATTTGCCATAATTTTGGTTTTTGATTGGTTCACTTTTAGACCGATTTTTTGGATGGCATCTTGTAATTCATCTAATATGTGTTGCAATTTATTTCTGTGGGTTTTTTAAAATTAGTATTATGTCGCCTGTAAACCACAAATGATACAGAATTTCTCCATTTATGTCAATTCCCTTGTTTGACCAATCCAAGGTCTTAAAAACATTTTCTAGGTCATTTGTAAAAAGCTTCAAAATCTATAAAGGCTAATATGAGTGGCTTGTTATATTCTTTATATTTTTGTATTAATTGTTTGATGGAGTGTAGATGGTCTATAGTTTTCGGCGGAAACCTGCCTGTTCACAGAACTGAAACTCATCTAGTCGTGCTTCCACTAAATCGACGAAACAACAGTATATATTTTGATCGTGTAGTATAGCTTTCTCTGCTATCCGTCGCACATTAAATATTAGATCATTCGCTTCCTTCCCAGTCCTAAAACCGTGTTGAGGTGTCCAACTTGTTTCGTCAGTCTATTCGCCAGTAGCCCTTTTCATAGATGAGCAAAATCACCACCCCCCAGTCTTCTGAAATTATTTTGTTATTCCACGCGTCTTTCATAACTTTGAGCAGCACCTCTTCTCCTACTTTCCCCATAAACTTTATCATTTCCGGATAGATCTTATGATAACCACACGCTTTCCGTAGTTTCAATCTCTTTATTGCTTCTTGTAATTCTTCAGATGTTATTTCATCCTCTGGTGCTCAGTTTTGGTTTTCATCCCTACTCAATAGGTGTTCTTCGCTATTTTCTTTTTGTTTATTGGACATGTACTTCTTAGAAGTTCCGTCTTTCCATTATATCCTTTGCTTCTGTAAGTTTCCAGTCTTTATCTCTCAGTGGTCCCCGTGGGCTTTTCTCCCCTTGCCTCATGTCTTTTTAGTACTTTGTAGAAAGTTTGGTTGTCTCTGTAATTTTCTTCTAATTTATTTCCGAACATCTCCCACGCGCTAAGCTTGGCTTCTTGTTTTCCTCTTGACTGATTTTTGTAATTCTCTAACTTTTGCTGATGTTGGGTGCTATGTCCTCTCTGACTTCCTGTCTCCACCACTCTGTCTGTTTCAAGATTCCCTTGAATTTTCTTCACATTTCTTCTACGTTTTTCTCCATACCTCTCTACCCTGCTTCTCATATGCTGTTGGTATTTTTGTTTATATTCCGCGCCCCTTAGTTGTGTAACTTTTTTTGTGCTCTTATATTCCTCGTTTGCTTTTGGTTATCCCTTTATAAATCTACCTCTAGTTCCGATATTGGTAGAAAGTGATCCGATCTCCGCTTGCTTTCTTACTAGCTCTTGTGAAAAGTTTTCTAGTTTTCTCTTTTCTTCCGGTACTATTATGTAATCATCTAATCAATAATGAAGCATTCGTTCCTGCTCGGTTCCCTTCTGATGAATTTATGTATGTTTTGTGTTTTAAAAATGTATTAGTGAAGAGGAAGGGAAATCTGATAACATTAAGCCACTTCCATTTAATTTTTCTTCTCCTATCACTCCTCCAAATCTCCCCCATTAGTATTCTTAATCCCCTGACTGTGTCCCATACCTCTTGTAGCTCTTGGTGAAGCATTAACTTTTTTCTTTTCATTATCACTTGGGGCATAGGCTATCAGTACGTTCATTACTGTTGTACTCTTCTCCTCTGATCTCAACTCCACCTTCATTACTCTTTCTAATTTTAGATCCCAACCTACAATTTTACTCTTGAATTCCTTGGCTATTAGACATTCTACCCCGCTATTGCCCTTTCTCTTGGTTCCACTCCCTTACTCCTCTACTTCAATACAGGCTTGCCCTTTCTTTTTTGTTTCCGTTAAACCCAAATATGCTCAGTTTTGTGTTGTTAAATTATTTTACTGGTTCTGTTTCCTTTCCTGTTAAACTCGAAATTAATAAATAGTTACGTTGATATAATTTTCTAGGGGAAATCGTAAAACTGTCTCAAACCTTATCAGAAATTATTGATGAAGTTGCAGAAAAAGTTAAAAGAGAAATTGAAAATGTAAAGCAAGATTGTAGTTTAAAACTGGTTAAAATGCAAGAAGACGTTGAAAAGTCAAAAGGCGAGTTGAATACCAAAAATACACAATTGGAGAAATACGTAAGAGAATGTAAATTACTGGAGGAAGAACTGGAGCGAATTAAAAAGGGAAATATTTTTATCGACAGTAAGACATCTAAACTATTAATATTAGAAAACAAATTAGAATCTACGTATCAAAAACTGGTAATGTTTGATTAAATAAATATTACTTATTAATTTAATTATACGATATTTGCAGCTACTTTCGGAAAGAAAGAACCTCCAGGTACAAGCAGAAAAGGATAATTTGAAGATAGATCTAGAACAAGTAGCAAGTTGTTTTAAAAATGATATACAAGCCCGAGAAATAGAAAAACAAGTACTCATAAACGAAATTAAAGCTTTAAGGAAACAAGTTAAAATCAGCAAATCAATTTTTACTATAGTCGTGGAAGAAATCAACAAACTAAATTCCAAAATTAAACTTTTAGATGTGGACATACGTGAAAAATTACAAGAAAAGGATACGTATGAGTACCTACATTTCCAAACGATTAAAGAGATGTAACTCCATAATTTTAGGCAATACCAACAAGCATTTGCTGAAGCATTACAAGCCATTGAGAGTACAAATTTGAAAGTACAATGTGAACTGCAGGAACAACTTGAACTACATGTAAATTTAAATACGAAGTATAAGAAGGAGATGCAAGAAATAATAGATAAATTCGAAAATCGAATGCAAGAATTAAAAACCGTCAATAAATCACTTAGGGATAAACTCCAACAGGCGGTGAATAAAACTTTAATACATAAAAATAAACTAACAAAGGTTTGTAACAATGTTAATTAGTGTATCTTGTGTGAATTTATCTTAAACTTATTTTAGGTTAGCTAGTTTGTGTATAAGTTGCAGTTCAGTTCAGTTCACACAAATCAAGGGAGGCATAATCATAATTAAATATTCATCTTCCATAAATTTATTTATTTACAAAAGTATGTGCTGAATATACACAAGTTACACAGTTCCTTTATATAATGTAAGAAAATAGGTACATAAAATATACAATTATAAAGAAAAACTGTGTAGATCTTACAAAGTAACTTTTTGTGTAGGTATTTATTAACCGTAAGAAACCAAAATTAAGATAATCTGGTCATAATTTATCGTTTTCTGTGAGATTTGTATTATTTGAGAATGCTACAGTGTTTATATTCGTTTCTGTTTTATTATTATCAACAATAAAAACACTGTTATTGTTACTTTCAGTGGCCATAATAGCACCGATTGTTGTAATATGATTACTAACTACACATAATTGAGCAACATTATTAGGACTTCTTTTCGGGGTATCCATATCCGGTAAAGGTTTCTTGTATATCCTTCTGGCAATAAATCCCAATAGAAACATCTCCATAAGCATTAAAGAATTATAGATTACTAAAAATAAATAACATTCAGTTTAACACATTCAAGGATATTTAAGCTAACAACTTACGGTTTCCATAAACCGCAGGGGTAATAGGAGGATCACATGGCAATAAACCAACCCAAACGATAATTCTCAGCGTCAGTCCTTGCATTTTAGCAAATACGAGAACCAATTGAAGTACGAAAAATTTCGAAAGGGTGGAATGGTCCTTAAGGACATCTTTCAATAAATTGATCGTCATACTCATGGCCCATATTCCGAATAATATCGATAAAATTATCACAGGTTGTACGTACATGTAATTTATTTGGTATAAACTCTAAAAGTAAGAAGTACCTAACATGAAACAAATATTTATTATATTAGGTTAAATTAAATCGTGCTAATTATATTTGCAAAACGTTTCTTTACTAGCAATTTGTAATCGGTTTGCTAGACATAAATAATCGCCGTCCTTGTCCAATTTATTAGTTATTTTCACATATATACATATTGCAGCTAACATCTATTGTTAAGTTTGTTCAATGATGCAAGAAAACGATCCATTCACTTAAGTAACATACAGAAACGACAGCTGGACGACTAACGGGCTCATTAATTTCTTAAGACTCTACTTATATGCAAGCACCGTGCCTGAAACTCAATTTGGTCTTAGGGTATTGCATTAACTACAGTATGACTACTTATTAGATCAAGGTCGTAGATAATATTCGAGAAACGAGTTTGCATTTTCTGTGCCAAAACTAGTGACAGTGAATGAGTTGTTTATTTACTCAGCAATATTATCTGTTGTTAATATGGCTCTTTGCAATGCTTGAAGCAAATGTATATTATGTTTATATCTTATTTTATGCACAAATTCTCATATATTATTTGTTGATAATCGAAGAACTTGCTTACCTCTCTTTCAGCCCACATAACCAGTAAAATCATGTAAACAAGGCCTTGCACTACAGGCAGTTGAAGAACCAGAAGTCTTAAGTAACGAACTCGGTTTCTAAAAATAATTTTTGCAATTAGTTTAATAAATAATGGTAAAAATGAGATAATCCTCACTTATTGATATCTAACTGTGGTAAACAACAACAGCACGGCCAGCAACAACACGGCCCAACTTTGGTTTTTAAAGATGCAGGTTTAACTTTTCTAATTAGCTCTGCTTCTCCGCCACAGTATGCAACTAAAAGACAAAAAAGTTGATACATTCCTGCCATAAAAATGCCCTGAGTGAGAGCTTCTGCTAGTAGATGAGATCTTGGTACGATAGTTGCACAGAATGTTGTCAACGCAACTACCTGGAAAAAAGACATGTTTCAACACTTACCGGATATATTACGCAAATTGTTAATGGCCGTTTTTATATATAAATTAAGAAAAAGGAAAGGTCGATTACTTTAACATATAAATAAATAGAATTTTTTAGGGCCTACCTAGATTAGGGTGATCATATTTTATACTTTGCAACCAGGATACCTTCATGAAACGAGTACAGAACATTTTATTTTGCAGTCAACAAAAAGGAGCACAAATAACAACGAATTCATTTGAATTCATTTCTCAATCATTTTAGTTTTCGTCAGAAGTTTTTTGAAATTAATTCATAGAATTCAAAACAATTTATTGTAATTGTATAACATTTGTGGCTTTCAGCAACAGTATTTCCATCCTGTTTGGTTTGAACATTCATCAGAGAAAGTGTTCCTTCAACATTGCCATTATGCGACAAAATCGCGAACAAATATTGATAATGTTGGAGTAATTAGCACTTTTGATAAATAAATAAATACCCACTTTTTGTAGCACTGCTGTTTGTACTCATATAAGTATCCCGAAGAACATTTTTGGGACACCGCAATTGTCTATTAAAAACTGGGACATTTGGTCACTCTAACCTAAGTAGATGAAATATTATTATCGGTTATTAAAAGAACACTAATTTCAGATGTCTTAAATTTTTCGATTGAAAATTCGTGAAACAAACGGCGTCAAATTGATAAAACAAAGTTCTGTAAAACTTAAATTTATTTGTTTACTTCATCTTGGGTTAAATATGAAAGCAAGAGGAAAATAGAACAAAAATAAATAAATAAATATATTACCGGATACACTCCAATTACAAATGCGGAATGCGCTTTTACTCTTGGTGGTGAATTTTTCATGATATAACGAAGGGTGTCGAAAAACATCATTAAAACAAGGATTACTGATATTGCTCCAAGTGTAACCAAAGTAATCCCGTACATGTTAAATGCTGGAAGAAAAAACGTTTGAGCTTGAAAAGAACCATCATTATTTATTAGTTTTCTTAAATAATTTGTGTGTCGGGGTATTGACACCAACAAATTATATGTAGAATCTACAAATTTATTATTTATTACGTTTCTTGCCGAGTTTCGAAAATTTCAGTTTCAGAGTTTTCAGTTTATGATTTACAAAAAATTTAGCAACAAATAAGAATTAATGCGAGAATTTTTAAATATAAACAGAAATTAAATCAGCAAATATTTAAAATAAAAAATTCAGCAATAAATAACACTTATTGCTGGTTTCTATTTACTAAAAGCAGAAAATAAACCAGAAAATATTCATATTTTTCGAAATTTCCGAGTCAGAGTTTCCAGTTTCTGATTTATAAAATTATTAAATACAGAAGGAAAAGCAGTAAATATTCGAACTTAAATTAAAATTTTCTCCTGATTTTTGAAAATTGCTGTTTCAGAGCTTCTCATTTAGTAAATTAAAATAAAAAATTCGGCAACAAATAAGTATTGTTGCTGAAATAGAAAGTAAAACTGCAAATATTTTAAATCTTTTAATTTTAGAGCGTCCAGAGTCAAACAATTAAACAAACAAATAAGAATTACAGTCGGATGTTTTTGTTACAAATAAAAAATAAACTAGCAAATATTCAAACTTAAACTCCAGTTTCTCACAGAGTTTCCAAAATTTCAGTTTTAGAGTTTTCAGTTTCGGATTTATAAAATTCAGTGACCAATAAAAATTACTGCTGGATTTTTTAAATTAAAACCACAAATGGGCAAATTTAAATTAAAATTTTCTCTTGATTTTCGAAAATTGCAGTTTCAGAGTTTTCAGTTTATGATTTAGAAAATTAAAATAAAAGAATTCTGCCACAAATCAGAATTACTGATATATTTCTTTAACTTAAATTCTAGTTTTTTTTTGCCAAATTTCGAAGGTTTTAGTTTCAGAGTTTTCAATCTTTGATCAAGAAAAGTAAAATAAAAAAATCAGTAACAAAGAAATATTACTGCTAGATTGTTTTGCAAAAAAAAAAAATTATTATTGCCGGATTTCTTAATATAAACAGAAAATAAACCAGCAAATATTTAAGGTTATATTCCAATTTCTTACAGAGTTTCGAAAATTTCAGGTTAAGAGTTTTCAGTTTCTGATGAAAATTTAGATAAAAAATTCAGTGATTTAAATCAGTAAATATTAAAACTTAAATTAAAATCTTCTTCCGATTTTCGAAAATTGCAGTTTCAGAGTTTTCAGCCCCTCATTTAGAAAATTAAAATAGAAAATTCAGCAACAAATAAGAATTACTGCAACTACAGTTTCTTACACAGTTTCGAAAACTTCAGTTTTAGAGTTTTCAGTTTCTGATTTATAAGATTCAAATAAAACATTCAGCTGGATTTTTTTAATATAAACGAACAGTAAACCAATCAAACTTAAATTAAAAATTTCTCCCGATTTTCCTGAAAATTGGAGTTTCAGAATTTTCAGTTTCTGATTTAGAAAACAGCAATAAAAAATTTAGCAGCAAATAAGAATCATTGTTGGATTTTTCTAAATTAAAAACATAAAGGGAACCACCAAACTTAAATTAAAATTTTCTCCTGATTTTCCTAAAAATTGCAGTTTTAGAGTTTTCAGTTTCTAATTTAAAAAAATAATAAAAACGGATCAGCAACAAATAACAATTATTGTTGGATTTTCAGAAATTAAAACCAAAAAGGAAATTAGCAAATATTCAAATTTAAATAAAAATTTTCTTCTAATTTTTGAAAATTTTCAGTTTCCACATTCAAGTTTTATTGTGAAGCCGAACACAGTCAAGAAAGTAAAACATTTTTGTCAAGTTTGATTTTTCACAAAGGAAGTCTTCTGAATTAAATTATCAGTGTCTCGAAATCTTTACATTATAGGCATATAAATTCGTTTTTTAAAATGTTTTAATACGTCAGAATCCTAGCAAATATTTAAACCTAAACTCCAGTTTCTTGCGGAGTTTCGAAAACTTCAGTTTTAGAGTTTTCAGTTTCTGATTTATAAAATTCAAATAAAAGATTCAGCTGGATTTTTTTAATATAAGCAGAAAGTAAACCAATCAAACTTAAATTAAAAATTTCTCCTGATTTTCCAGAAAATTGCAGCTTCAGAGTTTTCAGTTTTTGATTTAGAAAGTTGCAATAAAAAATTTAGCAGCAAATAAGAATCATTGTTAGATTTTTTTAAATTAAAAACATGAAGAGAACCAACAAACTTAAATTAAAATTTTCTCCTGATTTTCCTGAAAATTGCAGTTTCAGAGTTTTCAGTTTTTGATTAAAAAAATTAATATATAAAAGAATCAGCAACAAATAACAATTATTATTGTTTGATTTTAAAAAATTAAAACCAGAAAGGAAAGCAGCAAATATTCAAATTTAAATTAAAATTTTCTTCTGATTTTTGAAAATTTTCAGTTTCCACATTCAAAAAATTAAAATAAAAAATTTAGCAACAAATAAGGATTACTGCTGGATTTTTTATGAAAAACAGCAAGTAAACTAGCAAATATTCAGACAAATTTAAATTTTCTTTAATTTGCGAAATTTACAGTTTCAGAGTTTTCAGTTTCTGATTTAGAAAATTAAAATAGAAAATTCAGCAACAAATGAAAATTACTGCTAAATTTTTTTAATTAAAAACCGAAGGAAAACCAGGAAATATTCAAACCTATTGTAAAAATTTTTCCTGATTTTCGAAAATTGCAGTTTCAGAGTTTTCAGATTTAGAAAATTAAAATAGAAAATTCTGCAACAAATAAGCATTACTTCTGTTTTTTCTTTTTTTTTTGAAACCAGCATATACCTATTCAAACTTAAATTCCAGTTGTTTTTACAGAATTTCTAAAATTTGAGTTTCAGAGTTTCCAATTGCTGATTTAGAAAATAAAGTAAAACATTCACTAACAAAAAAGAATTACTGCTGATTTTTTAAAAATATAAACAGAAAGTAAACCATCAAATATTCAAACTTAAATCCTAGGGTTTTTTTTACAGAATTTTGAATATTTCAGTTTCATAGTTTTCAGTTTTTGATTTAGAAAAATAAAATAAAAAATTCAGCAACAAATAAGTATTACTGCTGGATTCTTTTGTAAAAAACTAAAAAAGATACCAGCAAATATTAAAGTTTCTTACAGTTTCAAAAATTTTAGTTTCAGAGTTTCCAATTTCTAACTTAGAAAATAAAATATGAAAAAATCAGCAACGAAAAAGAATTACTGCCGGATTTTGAAAAGACAGGAAATAAACCAGCAAATATTCAAATTTCAATCAATCATTTTATTGTGAAGCCGAACATAGTCAAGATATTAAAACATTTTTCTCAAGTTTGATCTTTCACCAAGGAGCCTTCTAAACTATCAGTGTCTCGAAATCTTTACATTATGGGCATATAAATTCATTTTTAAAACGTTTTAATACGTCAGAATCCTAACTTATGGCATAAGCATAATTATTCCATCTTTAATAGAAACGACCGATTATAGACTAATTAACAGATTATTAGTATTGGACTTGGACCACACTTCACAGAAAGTCAGAAGCAAGGGCTGCAAAAACATTCCTGTCTAATTATTAAAATTTTAGAATTGGTTTTTATAAACTATTTAAACTAGCAAGTTGGGTTTTAAGTTTTACATTCAGATTTGAATCCGACTAACGATTTGGCTTGCACAATAGGGATTTTTAAAACTTGTCAGTTTTTACAGTTTGAAAGTGCAGATCCGGCTTTCGATTTGGAATTAATTCTAAACAATGACGTGACTTACTTAAGCTTAATATTATTATTTTTAAATAGAAGTTTAAAAAAAAAGGTTTGAAACTAGCATTCCCAAATTCTATAGGAAAAATATTAATTAAATGCCGATTGCCTAACCATGTTACCTTGCATAAAACTATCATTTTTATTAGTCAGACATCGGCTGTTGGATTTCATGTCGAAATTTAGATCAAGATTAGTAGAAACATTAATTAAATCCATGTCGACTAATCTAAAAAAAGTTAAACTTAACTTCACTAAGGTTTCATAGAAGTGCAATAAACTCTATGTATATACTTTCAATTAATTAATTAAGTCCGTATAAAATACTACCAAAAACATACGAACAAATAATATACTGTTTCCGGAGAAACTCAAAGGTTTTGCGTTTAACAAACAAACTGAAAAAGTATTTTATTTATAAATAAAAATTAAAGTTTTAAATAAGACAACTTTTGTTAAGCGTAGATTTTTGTAATTTGTCTCAGTTAACAGTTTCATGGGTGTTGAATAATAAACTATTAATATACATACATACTTTTTAAAAGTATTTTAATGGAATTTAAAAAGTAAGTACACGTTAACCTTAAAGAAAACCAAGCAAAGTCGATAAAACTCTGTATATAACGTGACTGCAGTATATCGTACAAAGGAGATAGATTAATGGTAAACAGCGAAGGTAACAGGTTTGTAATTTATTTTTTTAAATAACAACGCTCCGTTTCACAATGCTTGTACGCTTAAGCAAAAAATCTTTTAATTTCCGTAAATATATCTCAAATCTTCTACACAAAAGGAGAAAGTATACTTCGTTAAAAGTGAAAGTTTGTTAGTACTATAAAACGAATATAAAAAGCAAAAAAGAATTCATCAAACCGGTAGTTATGTAGGTCGATTATGTAAAGAAAAACTGCATACTGACTATCTGTAATCTTTTCTATTTTATAATAAGTAAAACTGTTTCATAAAATTGCTCTTTCAATAACAAATTACTACAAACAGCATAAAAAGTAGGACACTGCGTAATTGCACTTTTCCTGAATTTAATTTCTAATCATATTTATAGTTAAATAATAATTATTATTCAACGAAAATTTATATTAATTGAAGTTATGCAAATGGAGCTGTGTAATTTCAAAACAAAACGTTTTACTTTAGAATCATTTCACTTAATATAATTGTGGTTATCAACACGCACAGATGTAATAATTATTATCACTCACCGGATAAATATTCTTGTACGGAGGGAACTCCGTGATGACAAGAAGATCCATTATGATTTCCTACTTTCATTAGTCTGGATAAACCATATCCTTTAACTTCTTCTGAGACAACATCCTTAAAGCTACTCACTAAACTTCCCCCGGTCATTTTATTCGTTGAATGAAACAACAAAAAGTTACATTTTATTTTATTTTATCAGATGCAATGTTAACTAGAAAACTTATCACGCATGTTTCTGAAAGTATCTCGTGCAGGTGTACCTAACGACTGATAATTTTCTCACTCGGGTACTTACTGGAACTTCGGTACTTTCTTTTAAGCAGCGCGAGTACCAAAATTAGGTAACACGATATTGAATAACGTTCGTGAAAGTTCCAGCTAAAATAACGTCGATCTAGGTTTAGTTATTATCTGCTAAAGTAATGTAATTGCAAGATAACGAGTGATACTTGAAATAAACGCAAATCTGTGATAATTATTAAGTTGCCCTGTTGCACAAACATGTTTTTTGTAAATAATGTGGACTTTATTAACGTACAAATATTTCAGCTTTGTCAGTAGATACCTCTTAATTTGAAAATATTTTTAAGTGCCTTTGATTCCAATCTGTTTTACAGGAATACTTCGAGCATCTCAACAATATGTTTGTCATGGAGAAGCATAGGCGCCGCGCCGACTTTTCAGTATGATTATGGGGGGCACAACTAATTAGTAAGATGTTTACGGTTCTTATTGTGGCACTTCCCAAACATGCCAAACAGTTGTTTATATTACAGTGTTTTTCTTTTGCTTTTCCTCTTTTGTCAATTGCGTTTCCCTGTTTAGCAAATGACTTTCCAGATTATGAAACGTCAAAGTTATGTTGCAAATGACATTCCCTATTTGTCAAATCTCTTTCCGTTTTTAGATAATGCTTTTCCCACTTTTTTTAAAAAGTAGGTATGTAATAAAAAAAAACTGGGAAAAGCATTATCTAAAAACGGAAAGAGATTTGACAAATAGGGAATGTCATTTGCAACATAGCTTTGACGTTTCATAATCTGGAAAGTCATTTGCTAAACAGGGAAACGCAATTGACAAAAGAGGAAAAGCAAAAGAAAAACACTGTATTTAAATAAATTTGTTTATACAATAAAATAATAGTTTCTTTTGCTGCATTTTCAATAATAAATTTATTCTGATGTCAAGAAGAAATAATAATATAGTCCCACTACTAATAACATAAATATTTCATATATAACAATACAAATAAATATCTTTAAAAAGCTATTCAAGAGCAAATGTATTTTGTCGTATTGTAGTTTTATAAATAAATCTATCGTATCTTATCAATAGTCTTTGGGAGATTGGAAACATGATCAGTACTACCAGGACCACCTAGAAGTACGGGCCGGCTCATGCTGAAGCGCTGTGGAGGGGATGACGCCCACAAAATGCATAGAGGGTATACATGTTTTATATGTTTTAATCAATTTACGATATTGAAGTGTAATAAAACGTCACATATTTTTGCATATTTATTTAATTCGGGATTACGTTAATCAGTAAATAAAACAAAATGCTAAATTTTATATTTATTTTAATACGAAAACGTACGTCAAAGATACATATATTTAGTATAATATTAATGAATCATTATTACATAAAAATTTTAAGTGAAAATAAGTACTATAGAAAAAATACATGTACCTAAACAATAAACAATATTTAACTCACATGCAGAACATAGTATCTACCTTTAATTAATTTTAATAGGCTATAACAACTAATTAATTACGATAAATTGTACGTATTTAATTTTCTTTTTTTCGACTCATGTTGAACATCATTTTTATTTTTTGCAAAATTATTCAATAATATATTAGAAAATATCATTGTTACTTTATCAACAACAGATTTTCTGCTGTTACATAAACAGTTGTCAAGATCTTCAAAATTAATTGTATCAAAATTCTCTACACTTAATTTGCATAAAAGACTTCTTTTGTTTGCAGCAGCAATAAATTGTTCTTCGTATATTTCACTAATAAGTACTTTAAAAGTTTTAAACATTATAATAATTATTTGCACTAAAAATTCTTTTGGTACTTTTAAACCACCCCTGTCTAAATCTTTTATATAGGAATATGCTTCTGGTCTGCAGTCATATTCCAAATTTTTGTCACTAGTTAAAGAACTAATACAATTTCTACATGTAAGTTTTGATTTTAAACTATTAGCTATATATCCTGCTATATAAATTAAAACCATATGGTCATTTTTAGTAATTTCAACGACGTCAATGTGCCTGTCGAATTCTTCATAAATTGCTTGCATATGAACATTTTCATCATCAGTAAAATGCACATCATTTATTTCAGAAATCAGCGTTTTAATTTCAAATTGACCTTTACTAGCAGACTTAATTTTAAGTAAACTTAATAGCTTAATTTTTTTTTGGGACTCTAATATTTGAGTTACAGAAACATTGTAACTAACCTAATCCCTCTTTGTAAATAAGGGTTAATTCATATCATTTTGTGTAAAATTATTCTGCTTTACTAAATTCTTGTGTTAACTGTCACTAAAACAATGATCAATTACAAATACCTAAGTAACCTAAGATCAAAATTAATCATTCTTCATAAAATAGGTTTTCGATAGATCTGTGGGAGTTCAAGAAGGGCCAATTGTCCATTTTTTACCGTTTGGAACGATTGATTTAAAATAAGGCCCATGTCTAGATTGGCCTGTTTCCAGAATATAAAAACTAGTTTGATTTTTGTTGTAAAAAAGGGTAATTTCTAATATATTGCCTAAAACAGGCCACAGAAAAATTGTTTTATTCTACAAATCCTCTAAAGCCAGTAAGTAAAAATCCCAAAAGCTTGATTTTGTTTTCATTTGCTGACCTGTTGCATAAACACAATTAAGTACGGGTTGCACAAAGCTTTTGTTAAGCTAACGAATGATCAATTCACGTTACACATCTGAAAACGGGAATATTTCGTAAAACTTGAGAATACAACAAACCTGATTTCTCAAAGAAATCTATTTATATTATAATTAATTGAAACTGTTAGATATTTTTAGAAGAATTTAATTATGATATTATCTATATCGATATTGCCGATTTAACCGAAATTATCGAAGTGTTCAATATTATTAAAATAATCGATTATCAATATTATTGAAAATTATCGAAAATATCGATAAATATCGATAATATCGATAAATATCGATAACATCGATATTCATGTTTTAGATATCGTCTTCCGATATTTTATTAAATATCGATATTATCGATATATCGATAATTTCTGCCAGGGCTAGTCACAGCATCTCGCGTAGTAGGGCGCTTTCCCCTCCACTTTTCAAACGTTTTACGACTATGAGCTGGCCCGTACTTCTAGGTGGTCCTGGTACTACTTATTTCTATTGTTTATTTTCCTTGTTATCAATTTGGTCGTTCTAATTTAGGATCTTCTACGTTTAAAACTCTCAGCCATCGTTTAGGTCGTTCTCCCTTTCTTCGCTTGGGTGGTATCCATTCCAACATTTTAAATGGCCACCTATCTCTTCCTGCATCCTCTTCGTTTGTCCAAACCATATTAAACATTAGTTATTTTCTTTCCACTTTCCGTAATTTTGCTCTACATGCCCATACTTTATTTTATTTCTTCGTTCTGAATTCTCTCTAACCTAGATCTTCTACAACTTCTTCGAATATAACATATTTCTGGGGCCAATAGCTTTCTTTGGTTTGTCTTATTTGTATCCCACACTTCTTCTCCATAAGACATAACACGTAGAATAACACTTGTAGTCAGCTGCTGAGTGGAGTGGAGGGGAGTGGAGGAGGGTTGATGGAACGGATTAGCAGTTTACCTGTTGTACAAAAACAAACAAGCTCCTAGTAATATTTTGGCCTTGGAATATGGGCGGATTATACGGAATCACAAACATTGTGTGGAAAAAGCAAAAGGTGCCAGCTAATATTGTTGTCACCAAGTTTAACATCGAACCTTTCTCGGATAACACAACCAAAGATCTATACAAAAAATAAGCCTAAACCCAATATCCGAAGATGACAACGTAGAACAAAGTTTGGGAAAAACTAAAAAGTAACACGCTAAGAAGTGTAGAAGAAGCTGTAGGGACAAGAAAAGTAAATCTTAACGCGAGAAGAAACACTAAACCTTAGTTTACGAAATACGTTAAAGTTCTGACAAATGAGAAAAGGAAAGCATACCTGGACTATCGAAATAACTAGACACCACAAGAGTAAGCAAATAAGAAACAGAGTAAATAACGAAATCTCAGCACTAAAGAAGGAGTATTGGGCGAAGTTCTCTAGAGATATGGAGCATGACATGTATGGTAGCCAAAAAAGAATACGGGGCAGGAGGTAACCGGTAATCGAATATATAGAATCAAAGACTATCCCAAAAGAGGAGCGGGTGAGATATTTTAAACAGTTATATGAGACAACAGCCACATTCGGAGAAAACCTAGAGGACAACCCAGAAGATGATGTTGACGTGGTCAGTATCACATTAGATGATGTCAAAAAAGAAATATCAAAATTAAAAAACAGGCATAGACCTTATTACCAATGAGATGATCAAATATGGGGGCGATGACCTGGCTAATCAATTAACGATACTGTTTATAAAAATCATGCAATCTGGAACCATATTCGATGAATGTCGTACAAGTATTACAATTCCAATTTTTAAAAAGGGATCTAAACAGAACCCTACCAATTATAGGGAAATATCACTATTGAGCTGCGTTTCGAAACTGTTTAGCAGGATACTATCAACAATAATTTCCAGACAAACAGATACAAACGATGAACAACAAGGTTTTAGACGGAATAGATCCACTGTGGAGGCTATATTCATCATGAGACAATTAGTGGAGAAAGCCATAGAATACAACAAACCGCCTTTCCTCTGTTTCGTTGATTTTACATCAGCATTTGACAGAGTCCGACTAATGGATGTTGTAAAGGTATTACTGGATAGAGGAATTAGCAAGAACATTATTAACATCATTAAAGAACTAAACAGGAACAACAGAACGAAAATAAAAGTACAAAAGACGACAACAGAAGAAGGACCTATCTCCTATATACTGACTCTATTATTGAACATGACAACATTTTAAAGCAAGTTGTAGAAAGGGCTAGAAAGTTAAAAATAAAATTTAACAAAAATAAAGTACAGTTTAAAGTAGATGAAGTGTCATATTTGGGGCATATTTTTTGTAAAGAAGGTATGAAAATTGATGCTAAAAGAATTCAGGCTACAAAAGATTTAAAACCGCCAAAGTGTAAAAAAGAGCTGCAGAAGTTATTAGGGTTTATAAACTATTTAAGAAAATATATACCAAATTTAGCTGAAATTTCATCTCCACTACGAGAATTACTAAAGTCAAATGTGGTTTTTCAGTGGTTTGAAGTTCATGATAATGTTATAGAAACAATTAAGAATATTTTATGTAACTCCCAAACTCTTATGAATTTTGATCCAAGTAAAAAAATAGTGATTCATACAGATGCCTCGATGAACGGGCTGGGTTGTTGCCTAATGCAGGAGGGTAAACCAGTAGCTTACGCTTCGAGAGGGTTATCTGAGCGTGAAAAAAATTGGGCAGTTATAGAAAAAGAAATGTTAGGAATCTTATTTGCTGTTAAAAAATTTCATAATTATGTATATGGCAGGGAAATTTTGGTCATTACAGATCACAAACCAAATGTTAGTATTTTTGAAAAACCAATAAATAAAATTAATTCTAGTAGATTACAAAGAATTAGATTAAAATTATTAAAATATCAATTAAAAATTCAATACCTACCAGGTAAATTTTTATATGTAGCGGATTATCTATCAAGAGGTACAGATGTACAGACTGTTAGTAGTTTTGATGAAGAATTGAATGAGATGGTTCACTCAGTGGAAAAACATTTGCGTATGAGCATTCACAGAAAAAATGAGTTTAAAACTAAAACAGCAGAAGATACTGTTCTTCAAAAAGTTATAAAATATCACATGAATGGGGGAATTAGGTGCTTATTCTAAGCTTAAAAGTGATATACATGTAATAGATAATTTAGTATTTTATAGTGACAGAATAATTGTTCCTGTAAGTTTGAGAAGTGATTTGTTAAAGTTTCTGCACGAGGGACACTTCGGTATTAACAGAACAAGAGATAGGGCTAAGCAGGTACTGTTTTGGCCAGGTATATGATAAAACAATGTTCAGTTTATGAAAGATATAGAAGTATAAATGAAAAAGAACCTCTTATTTTACATGAAATGTCAGACCTACCATTTCAAAAAATTGCGACTGACATCCTTGAACTTAATATTAAAAGTTACATTGTCATTATAGATTATTTAACAAAGTTGTTAGATGTAAAATTATTAAAAGGTAAACAGAGTTTAGATGTTATAGAGGCTCTAAAACAGGTATTTTCAGTTCACGGGATACCTGATATTGTAATTGCCGATAACATGCCTTATTCGTATTACGAATGCCAAAGATTTGCTAGAGACTGGGGTTTTGAGTTTAAATTTAGTACTCCCAGATACCCTAGAAATAATAATATAATATTATCTTAAATATACAATATATAAATATACTGGTGTTTTCCTAAGTGGACTTTAATATGGATTAACACATATTCTTATACAGGGACTGCAAGGATACCACCTCTAATGGAATAATAATAATGGTCAGTGAAATCGAAGATCTCAGTAATACGTCATTTACTACTCTATCTAGTGTTTCGGAATCTGTAAACGTTGTTTCATATAATCCTAAAAATATTTCTTGTATTTTTAAATCATCCTTTACAATTCTAACAATTCTAAAACATATACCATATTGTTCGCTTATAGAAATATCTGTTGTCTCATCAGTGACAAAATGAATTATGGTAAATTTTTCTCCCCAGACGTTTCTGGCAAAGAAACTTTCAAAGATAATGCATTTTCACAGACACTACAAAATACTTTGTCTTCCTATTTATCATATACGTATTGCACCATTCTGCTTTGAATTGCCTTTTCTTAGTATAGTTTGAGTTAGAAAGATAAACCATTTTTGTTTGTTCTCGTTCTCTACACATATGGAAGCACATGTTGATATTGGTGTTGTAGAATCAGTAACAGAAATTTTTATTTCATTAGTACCTAACATTGAAACTTTGATACACAAATTATGAATTTATCCATTGCATACGTTAAATTACAAATTAATTAATTGCAAATTGCTGGTGTAGGTTGTTTTGCTCTTGTCTAAAATTGATGTCTAGCAGTAATAACAAAACAATGACTGAAATCAGATAAAATTGTATATCTTCGGCTTTGTGTATCTTAATCTTGAAAATCGGCAATTCTATTCGTATGGAATTGTAAAACCACGACCAAACAAACACCGTGACTCATTTTGCACTATAAATTAATTAAATGTATGGGGGTTGCGAGGTAGTGGGGCTCGGATCACGTAGAGACAGAGGGGTGATGTTTTAAAACGGGACAGGTGTACAAGATAAATAAAAATGAGTTATTTTACTCATAATCGTTATGGGTCCGATGCCCCCACGGAGTCGAGGCCTATGTGGCGAAGGTATCCACAAGATCACTAAGGGATAATTTGACTGTAAATTTTGAAAATGAAATGTAGCAACCTTCCGGTTTCAAAAACATTATCAAAAAATTTACTTTAAGTTACTGGCTACTACCAAATTCGAAGTATACCTACGGGAAACATTGAGGTACACATTTTTTAAAATTAATTCGGTTATTCCATTCACATGGGCTAAATTCTACAAAAATATGTAGCTTCAAAAAACTTTGTATACAACCATTTATTCCGCCTTTCTTATAAGTCTGAGAAAGGTGAACATAAAATCATATCAGTAGAGATAAATAATAACCGTTGTCCTTACAAAAAGGAACTTTGAGTTAACTGCGTATTTTCTTCAACATAAAATATTGTGTAATATTTATTAATATGTAGTACTACTTAATATTATTTACGACGAAGCTATTGTTTCACAAACTAAAATCGACAAGAAACAACAGTCATACAAAGAAAGATACTCTTAAAATTATAAACAATACAGTGAACAACAATTTACATTTGCATTAAATTCTAAAATAGGTACCAATATTTACTGCTGGTTATTTTGTCTTATAAATATAAAAAATTATTTTGACTTAAACCAAACATTAAGTTTGTGTCAATATGAAAATAATAAAAACAACTTTACCGAAAAGTTGTGAAAATTACTGTGCTTTCAGTATTTATTCCCAGCAATAAACAAACACAGTGAAGGTTATTAAGAGTATGTATACGAGTATTATGTACGTTATTAACTAACGGGGTTAGGCTGTTTAAGAAGCACAACACTGCCGTAGGGTTGTCGTAAATTTCGCAATACATTCCTTTTATAAAAACCCCTTGGTTCTGGAAGTTCTTCGTATATATGATACTGTAAAAATGTTAAAATTAAAGATAGGATTCGGCGAGGTAAAATTAATACTTACTTTGTTTTCATCATACATTACTTCTTGTCTGGTTTTTGAGCTGTTGTCATTAACAACGGTGTTATGAACGTAGGGAGTATCATATTTTAACGTTTGTTGGTTTGATTTCGAAGGAAGCAAAGTAGTAACGTTTAACTCTTTTACGCTTCCCAATACCTCCAGATATGTCGATGGGTTCAGTGGAACAGTGGGTATTAAATAATCGTTCTCATCATCAGCAGAAGTTACTAGTGTATCGTTCGATAAAAGGTCACCTATTGGTACTTCATTTTGTCTTTTATTATAAGATTTTTGCTTTCTTGTGATTTTGTGATACAACTTATAAACAATAAATATAAGCAGGGCTACAAGGGCTATCATTAATAAAAGTACTACAACGAGGGACGTAACTTTCTCTTTAGTTATTTCCATGCTTTTTGTGTCTTTATCTTTACTTCCGCTATGTAAAGGTAAGCTCCTTTTTACAAAATCGTTGCACTGTTCTGTAACACCTTCCTTGCAGTTTTTCTCGGTTACCTTTACGATTCCGTTTAGATCTAGATAATTAAGAGCTTCCCTAGTAGGACAGTCACAACTCAAAGGATTTTCTGAAAGTTCAAGATATCTTAAATTAGGGAGGCCTTCAATGACGGTCACATTTACTGTTTTAATTTTGTTTCCAGACAAATAAATCGTCTCTAATTTCTCGTTAGAAGAAAACGTTGCCGAATTCAAAAATTCGATGTTGTTATACGATAAATCTATTATCTTTAAGTTTGGCAAATTTTTAAATGCTTCGCCAGTTATATCAGATAATTCATTGTACTCTAAATAAAGTTCAGTAATGGCAGATAACTCCTTGTTAAAAGAATCGCTATCGATTGTTGTTATGTGGTTCTTCGAAAAACTGAGTATATCTACTTCTTCTTCTTCGTCATATTTTAATAAACCTTTATAGTCGCTACACAGTAGCTGATTTCCTACAGTAGTTTTACTGCTGGTTTTATAACAGGATTGCGCCGAAACACTAATTGCTATTGTTAAGTATATGAATATTACAACACACCATTTTTCAACGCATAATTGCATGGTTCATCGATGTCAATTATTTATTTTAATCAAAGTCCTGGATGTAAAAGGGCGTTAAAAATGTTGCATCCTATGTATATCAACTACATTCCCAATGAATCGCTTGTTGAAAACGCCACAAATAATTCTGAAAAAGAGTATTATTTAAAAAACAAAATTCAACCAAAATTGCACTTGCGCAACAGATAAATGATAATAAGGTCTATAAAGAAAGTAAATTTCTGTTCTCTTACATGATACAAACGGGGGGATCTAATTGGCGACGTCATCTGTTTTTTTCCGCGCCGAGAACAATTGCTTTTCTACTTAATTATCAGGTAAGTGAGGGATCATCTGATTTTGCATCAATGTTTTGAGACATGCATATACGAGCCCCCCCCCCTTTTTAGGAACCATAAAAAAATAAGAAATACTATATGGTTTGTTAGGTCCCAAATTAATTAACAGGGCATATTTAATAATATTCCATAGGTCCCTTTTAGAAATTTTAGCAAAAGATACTCTAAATAAGGCGTGTGTTTTCTGTAATACAGCGATACATTTTTATTTTGTTACAAAGTAAGCCTACAATCGAACTCCGCCTGTGACAGCCGGGGGATGGATTGAGTAGCTCACCGACTATCACTGCCGGTCTTAAGCCCAAAGGAAAGTTGGGCTATGGGCTAACCACCTCTACCCGTACAAAGGACCTGGTAAACCTAAGCAATTGCAAGGGAACCCAGGATGGACCCACCGGAAACGACTCAAGCTACGAAATATGGACTATCCTTTTGGAGCATGAAAAAAGAGCTCTGAACACCAGAATGCAAGGCAAGAGGCCAGTGGGAAAAACAAGAAAACAGTGGGAGGACGCAAGCTACTCAGTGTTAGAAGCTAGAGGAAAACATCAGCAGACAGACAAGAATTGAGACAAAAGCTGAAGGAAGCCGAGCCTCAATTTGGGCTGTAGCGTCTTCAAAGAAGAAGAGAAAGCCTACAATCGAATTGGCTTTGCAACAATGACGTCAAAATGCAGTTTATACATTTTGAAGGCAGTTACATAAACCGGCAGTACGGCAGGGTGGGAGTGCACGTAAACTGAGATATTGAGAGCTAAGCAAGGGCTTGCTCGGCCAAAACTTAGATGGGTGACTGCTCTGCGGCTCGGTGTGCCCAGCCCCTCGACATTATAAAAAGGTATAAGAGGGTAAAAGTGAAAAAAAGAAAAGAAGGCAGTGTTGGCTACAGTTAATCCTCCGCCCAACTGCTAGGGTGACTCACTCACCCCCACTTAGTTTACCTTAAGTTAAGTTATTCATTTTTGTAAATAGTTCGTCTCCAGCATTCAAGTATAACATTTCTTATAACTTCTAACAAATAAATACTTAAAATCAAACAAGAATCATCAGCAAACAGGCAGTTATATTCGTTAAATGTTAAATGGGCAGAGGAAAGATTATCAATTCAAAATTATTAATAGATTTTTCCAGTTCTGGGCAAGCAAACTCGGAAATTGCAAATTTATTAGAGTTATCGCGATATGGTGTAAAAAACATAGTAAGAAGATATAAAATTACCGGTTTAGGCGCCATAAAGCCCCGATATGTGAGAAAAAGTAAGATTACAGATGCCGATAGAAGAGCATTAAAAATAATTATCTAGAAAAACCGACGTGCCAATTACCTTGAGTTAAGTGCTCTGTGGAGTGATGCTGTTGGAAGACGAATTTAGATATCCACATGTTATAGGGCCGCTCATAAACTGAGATTTGGCATTTGCAGGATAAGTTTTTTGATTAAGAAGAGTAAAGTGGAAATAGAAACAGCTTTCTTTCTAAAAGACTGTTCTTAAAATTGGCAATTGGGTTTTAGGCTTAAGAGAAGCCACTTTTTACACCAAAGCAGAAGAAAAATATAGTAAGATGGGCAAAAGAACGTGAGGATTGGGCACTTCAGAAATGAAGCGATGAGGTCCGATTTGAAGTGTGTGTTGGAGACAGTAAGAGTTATTCGCAAAAAACATGAGGTGTTCCATCCTGACTGTCTCAAAAGAAGGGCAAAATTTCTTGCATCGGTCATGGTTTGGGGCAACATATCATCCAAAAGGATAGGAAAACTTCATTTTGGAAGAACTGTGGATACAAACAAATATTTGGACATTTTAGAAGAATCGCTTTTACCGGTGGCGGAAGAATATTTGACATCAGGATAAGATTTTGTGTTTCAGCATGATGGCGTAGGATGCCACACCTCACAAAAAGTCTTAAAATGAATGGAAGACTATGGTATACCACTTTTGGAATGAGTCTCTAGTAATCCCGATTTATCTCCAATGCTGCGGAAATATCCTGCTAGAACAATCCCTGAACTGAAACAAAGACTTCAGAAAATATAGGATTCATTTACACAGTAATATTATGCCCCAAAGAATTTCGGATGTTATACAAAATAAAAGCAATGGTACTCAGTTACCTTAAAATTGTTTGTGTTGTTAAATGAATAAAACAATTGAAGCTTTTGCATTTTTACTCCCCAAAGACGAATTTCTGAAAAATCCTGGGGTGTTCCAACTGAAATGGGAAGGAGCTCGCAGAGCAAAAGTGGTGAACCATTTTGATGCTGAAAAATTTTAACGTAACACAATTAGGTAATTATATTATAGGGCGTTTTTACCAGAATAAACCAGAAATGAATGCTCGAACACTTACAGAAGCTGTGAGAGTACTAATAAACAAATGTCTAAAAAAGGAAGAATACCTGAATCCTGAAAAAACTATACAAAAGAGGAGATCATACAAATATACAAAATTATAGACTTATAACTCTGTTGTCACATCCGTATAAACTTTTAACGAGAATTATAACAAATCGATTGACAACTAAGTTGAACACATACCAACCAGTGGAGCAGACTGGGTTTAAAAAAGGAATTTAGAACCATTGACCATCTGCAAACAATCAGGATACTTATAGAGAAAACAACAGAGTACAATATTTCCATACATTTAGCATTTGCAGATTATAATAAAGCCTTCAACAATTGCAACCTGGATCTTTTTAACAGCAATGGTAGATATTAGAATTGATTCAAGGTATTGTACTATCACTTTGCGAAGGTGTCCGACAAGGCGATACCATTGTTTACACTTTGGTGAGAAAAAGGTGTAAATGTTGATGAAATACACCTAAATCATTTAAGATTTGCCGATGATGTAGTTCTAATAAGTACTACACTTGAAGAGCTAAACGGCATGCTAAAGGACCTGGTCGAAAAATCTAAGAAAATAGGATTGATGATTAACTTCAGCAAAACTAAAACGAGTAGTAGTCCACATGATATTATGATTGATAATAACATCATAGAAAAAGTAGAGCACTATGTATGTCTTTGACATACAATCAAAATTGGCAAAGAAAGTTCAGAAATGAAGCGTAGTAATCACCTGGCCTTTGGAAAAATAAGTTACGTTACCGATATACTTGAAAAGAATGATACCTGCAAGCTGCATATTCCCGGTAACCACATATGGCTTAAAAACCGTGACTATAACAAGAAAACAGGAAAGAATCATGTTATGTGCCACATTAAGAGACAAAATCCGTAGTAGCGAAATTCGTAATAAAACCAAAATAACTCAAATGACAATGGACAGGATACAAATAGTTGAACGCTAAGAATAACTTGCTGCGGCCCGAAAGAAACGAAGAAGAATATTGGAGAGAAGATGGATAGACGGTGTTGAGAAGATAGGAAAGAAAATGATGAGAATAGCGGGAGGCCGAAGAGTATCGAAACATTTAGAAAAAGATAATTTAGGCCTAAGTAGTAGAAGAAGAAGAAGAAATGATCAAAAAAGTCGTAGACCAAGGAAGTTAGACACGTATCAAACGAAAAGACTGCTGAAATATGTAAAAACCAAGGTGGAGAAGGCTTTCAGACCTCTCAAAGAGTTTCACATACCACTATAGCAAGTAAAGTAATCTTGTCAAAGGAGGGTTGAATTATAGAAAAATGTGAAAAAATTCGAAATATTCAGAAAAACAATTGAGGTAATTACCTAAAATGTGCGGTAAATTCGGAAGATTCATTTACAAGGAAAAACGGCTATTAGTTTTAATTAGTCAGAAAATTGTGGTAATTCCACTGATAATAACGAAAACCGTCTTCCTAATGTTAAATTTCAGCAAAAGTTAAAGTTGAAACCAAAAGTCTTGCCGTATTTGAATTTGCGTGTCATCTACGTATATTGTCAAATCCAGAAGAGTTTCAATTAATCAACACCTGAATATGAAGAAATGTCTTTCAAAAGCGACGAAGTTTATTGAAAAGTACCATAAATGACCTCACCTTGCCAGTTATCATAATGCCCACGGGAAGTCCAGGAGTGGTTACGTATAAAAAACATTAATTTTTAAAAGAATTTAATCCACCTAACATACCGAAAGTTCATCCCATACAAAATTTTGGTGGCAATTCTTTGTCGATACGCATATTAAGATGACAGGAATTAAGTGCAGAGGTTTACTTAGTTAATTCATAGAACAAAGAAGAAACACATCAAAATTAAGGAAAATCCAAATAGTATTCAATTTACTAATGCTTAATATTATTCCTTACAAATGTTGCTTCCTACTAAAAATTATAATTGGTTTTATGCATCTTTTCCTTTATATAGTTACCTCTAAATATTAAGGGGATTTACTTTCTTTAAATACCTTATTTTCCCTAAGTTAAGTGTATGAGCTAAGGTTTCATTGGTTGTAGATAAAAGCTATTATACTTAAATAAAATCATAACAGACTCGGTATATTTTTTTAAACATTTTCCTGAATAGATTACGATTTATCTAACTCAAACTGCGCACAATTTGTATGGCCAGTAAAGATAGGCACATTATTTATCATTTTAAATGAGGAAAAATGAAGAGTTTCAGAAAAATATGCCTAGAATAAAAAGCTAAATTCAAGAATATAAAATATGTGTTTTACTCCTACTTGTTTTTCTTTAATTTTGAGTAGAAAGAAAACTTTTGAGTCTGAACAAGCTTATTAACTAAAATACAAATTGTTTAATAAAAAAAAACTACCTAAAACGTTTTTGAAATATTTGACTTTAAAATTACGAGAATTAAATTAATACTAAAGAAAAATAAACTTACTCATATAATAACGAAAATATATCTTATGTACTTATGTAACGAATATATATTAAGAGGAGTCTTCGTATATACGCGATGGCGCACTGAAGTTGTTTGCACTACATAGCTTACAATTCAAAATAATAAATAATACTCTTATCTTTTAGGGTTTATCTAAAAGTAATCATTATTTTTATGCTTGATCAATTTCACTGATTATATCGATAAATTTCTAAGATTGAAAATAAGACACATATTTTCATTTTGTTTTCTTCTCACAAAGTTCATTATTGCTGTTATTATTATTGTTGTTACTACTAAAAAAAACTTATTTAAACTTCAATAATTATTTAAAATACACTACAGGAAGGTTGTCCTGTTTACATATAAAGTAAAAAATATAATAATATAAAGTAAAATTGTATATCACAAATTAGGGGGAAAATTAATAACGACTGCAATTTCGTCAATAATGATTATCAAGGTTTATTATTGCTAATAATGATAACACAATCAGATATTTGTTAAAATTCGACGAGTGTACTTAGGCGTGGATATTATTTATAATAACATCAATCCTTCCTTATTTACACTATTTCATTAAATTATAATGAACAACTAAGTGTCGGAACATTTTTTTTGTATTGGAATTGCCAATTGTGCAATTTAAATGCACTTTTTACTTTATACAATTTCCTTTTAAACATTTAAAAAGTTATCTCATTACAAATACTTGACGTACAAATCCTTTAAATCACTGACTGATAATTTATATCGAATTATTAAGCCCTTTATTAGTTAACCAACGTTATACATAGAGCTTTTTGGGATATTTAAAATTTGGCAGTTGCCAAAGCAATTAGTAAATATGGTATTTGTTAAAAAAAGTAGTGAAACGTAAGTGTATTTAACTTTATCTTATTCTTCTTACGCCCTTCGCCAGAACTGATCACTTCATGCATTGTTTGTAGTATTAAAATCCAGAATTTCTTAGTTATTTACTTTGAATACAGTTTTAACTTTTAAATTAAATACAGTGCTTTTCATCTAGCATTTGGGTTATGACGTCAACAAGCTCCGCCCAAAAACTGTATGGGTAGACACGCGTTCGTGCGCAGTAGGTAATGAAAACCTAGTTTGGAAAGAGATGAAGTATAGTTGGATTGTGAATTTATAATCAGCGAGATGACGTCACAACCCAAATCCTAGGTGAAAAATACTGTATGTATAAATGATGGCAGCCTGGGTAGCTATCAGGTAAGTGCCTGCTAGCTAGCCGGTTGACACGGATTCGATTCCAGCGGTGACCATAGTATTAGGGAGCCGATTTGGGCCGAATTCGTTAGTTAAGGCTTAGGTTTAAGGTGTGTTGTGGGTGAAAGCTGGTTGGAGCGTGACGCAAGACCAAAAGTGGACCCATCACCTCCACTGCACACCAGCAATTGTAAATGATCCTTGACACTGCATTGCGGTAGAATTTAAAAAAATGTATTAACCATGATCCTCTTGATTTTACGAGCAATTATTAATTTGCCATATAACCTTTGATTCGGAGAAGACATTGGGCACATTGACACAATGACAATGACAGTTAGATATTTTAGGTTAATAGTCAACAAAATTACTTTAAAAATATGCAAACTTTGTGATACTTCAGCAATTTAGACGTACAAATAACAATGTCAAAAAATTATAATTTACATCACTGTGCTTAAAGATTACAATTTCAGTACTTTTCTAGACGAAATAAAATCTGTTACTAATATGAGAAATATGCAGAATTTTAGAATATCAAGTCCATATATAATATGAGAAGTATATACCAAACAATTAGAGGAATGAAGTATAAGGCGGAAACGCGGAAATAATGAAGAAAGAATCACGTATGAAGAAGAAGAAATCATAAAAATATGACAAAAATGTTTTCAGAAATTACTAAGTGATTCAGAAGCAGGCGACTGTCTAAAACATGAAGAAGATATCAACATAGGCCAAGGTGATGAAGAGCAGCAGACATATGCGCCTAATTTGGAAGAATCTCAAGGGGCAGTAAACAGAACTAAAAACAATAGGGCAACAGGGAACGATATTATAGAATGGAGGAAGTAAGTTACATGAACAAATGTTCCTTCTAATACGAGAGATTATCTTAGACATAACACTGAAGGACAAAACTGCAAATGAAAAGATCAGACAACGTACAAAAGTGGACGATGTTATTGAAACAGCAATGAAACTTAAATGGAACTGGGCTGGTTACATCGCGAGAAAACAAGATGACAGACAAACAAAGAAAGCTATTAATTGGAGACTAAGAAAGCACAAAAGGGGAAGAGTAAGGCCGGGAATTAGAGTAGCGGGGGTGAACTGGACAACTTAGGCAACAGATAGAATAGAATCGAAAATGTTAGGGAACGTTTACATCCAGTACTGGATAGATAAAGGTTGACGATGATGCTGATAATGACGAGAGAAATGGAAACAAGAAAAGGTGCCCAAAGAGTGGAAAGGGCGAAAAATTATACCGATGTTCAAAACGGAGACAAAGAAAATTGTAAGAATTGAAGAGGGGTTACAATGTTAAACACAACATACAAAATCTTCGTAAGCATCCTGTATATAAGAACAAAAAAATATCAGAACAAAATCAACAAGGATTTAGGCCTGGACGATCAACAATAATTAACGCAATACACATTATAAACATTATAAAGCAAATAAGAGAAAAAGCAAAAGAATACGACCTTGATTTGACTCAGTAAATAGAAAAGAAGAATGATAGAAAAATTAAAGGACTTAGGATTACCACAAAAGCTCATAAGACTAGTCCAGATGACCTTAGAGGAGACAGAAATGGTGGTCAATGTAAAAGACTGCAAAACCAGTAAATTCTGCATAAACAAAGGGGTAAAGCAAGGTGACCCACTGTCAACAATCTTCACTTTGGTGTTGAAAAATATCATAGGAAAATCAAATGTGAACGAAAAAAATTTCAACAATGAAACGGACACTTTGAAAGTAACAGGAACAGCAACCGGACAGTTACAGATGAAGTTGTTAAGCATAGTAAAAGAGGCAGAAGAGTACAGTTTAAAAATTAACCAAAGGAAAATTTCTGAAACTGGGTAAGGGGTAAGGCAGCAGCAACAGAAAGAATGCATGAAAATTACGCATTTGAGATTGTAAACTATCTGGCAACGACAATAACAACAGCCAAGCAAGACAGGGTAAAGCGGTAAAGGAAAGAATACAAAAAGCAAGTAGGGTTTATTACGTGAATAAGCCTCATAAAGAACAAAAAACTAAAAAGTCGAAATATATAAAACGTTGGTGAGACAAGTCACAGCGAGCTTTAAAGACGGGTAGCAGCCAATTGAAACTATTACGCGGATGCGTATCAACAGTAAACGCAGATTACAGAAAAAGTATGCCATCAATACATCAATCTCAGAAAGACCCGTCGGCAGTCGTGCGTAAGTTATCAAAAATCACTGGGGTTTCAGCTGTCACGGTACAAAGGGCGAAAACCAAGTTTGGCATAAAAACAAGAAAGAAGCAGAAAAGGCCGATATACAACAGTAACCAGCTCGAACGCGTTAAAAAGGGTGCTAAGAGGCTCTACAAAATGAGCTTGCCGTGTGGAGACAATTTCTTCTTTGTTCTTGACGAAACCTACGTGCTTGCCGATCCATCGCAGATGTCAGGCGTGGAATTTTACAGCTCTTTGCCAAATGCATATTATCCCGGAAGAAGCTGAAATGCAGTAGTAAAAGTATTTAATCTGGCAGGTCATTGCATTACTACCGGCGCTATTAATGGAGAAAGTTAATAAGAGGAGTGTCATAATAAGCGGCTTATGCAATTTCTAGAGAGAAGAGAACAAAAGCCGACAAAATAGGCCAATTTTATTTTGGCCTGATCTGTTATGAGCGCATTACTCGAAAGAAAGTGCTAGATTTCTTGAAAGTTCAAAATGTGCACTTTGTGAACAAAACTGATAATCCACCAAATCTACCTTAATGTCGTCCTATTAAGCGTTAATAGGCTCTCTGCAAAGCAAAATATAAGCGTCCAAGTGGACCAGCGAAAGATCTTCCGGGATTCAAGCGACCTTGGCTAAGAATCTCAAACCAAGTCAAGACTGAATCAAGAAATAATCTGTTTAAGAACTTGCTGACTGTAGCCAAACAATAAGGACCATTCGCAGTTTGTACAATTTTTTAATAAAATTTTTGTTGTTGGGCAATTTTTGAAAATTTCTTAATTTCTTGTAATCAAAAAGAGTGCCACTTTACCTGAAACACACTTTGAGATCATATAACGAAAATGGCATAGAGGGCTGCTCCACCTCAGAAATGGCTTGGAACCTTCAGGATAAGCGGCTATAATTCATAGAATTGGAAAGTCCGAAGAGGTGCATACAAGCATACACACTACACAGCTAATAAACAGATTCTAATCTAATCACAACAACAATAAATGCGATCCGAAAACAGACAACAATAAAATATAAATAAAATCAAATTACAACAACTACTCTACTACACAAACAGAAAACACAAATGTTTTATTCACAGCCTATACCCTTTGAAACTATATTCATAGATTAAGTTGCTGCTCAATTTATTTCAAAAATAATTTGTATCTTTAAATTTCGCGCCATTAATGACATGTTAAAAGGTGTTTACTAGCGCCATGCGCTGAACACTTAAACTGAACATAATGCCCACCAAGGCCCGCTGAATTAATATTGCATATAAGGCCTTACCACTTCATTTAGCCAAGACGAAATTAGAAACAACGGTGGCGCCATTTGCGGTGAACTATACATTTTTTAATGGCGAAATGTGTAGTTCACCTCAAATGGCGCCTGCGTTCTTGCTAATTGCGTCTTGGCTAAATGAAGTGGGCAGGCCTTATATGTAATATTAATTCAGCGGGCCTTGTTCTTCCTTAAAAAATCTATAGTTCACCGCAAATGGCGCAATCGTCCCTTGTTATTGCGTCTTGGTTAAATAAAGTGGGCAGGCCTTGATGCCCACTGCCCAGGCCGTAGTAGATAGACGTGGGCTCATAAAATCGAGAAGGTTGTGGATTAATGTTCTTATAAAAAATATAACGACAGATCAATAAAAAAACCAATTAGGGTAGGCTGTGAAATTGAATTATTTTGAATTGGTACTTTAGCCACATCCACAGAATGACATTTCTGACATGAAAATTTAAAACTGAACGCTCTTGTCAAATTTTTTAAGTTTTTTATTTGGTGAAAAAATTTAGGTACAATTATTTTCGCGACGTTGTAACTAAATCTGTGCAGTTATTTAGAGAAAGTGGTAGTGTCGCTCGTAAAAGTGGAAGTGGACCGCCGCTTAGACGAACAGAAGCAACGATTGCATTGCAAACGTTATAAAATGTCATTCTGTAGATGTGGCTAAAGTACCAATTCAAAATAATTCAATTTCACAACTTACCCTAATTGGTATTTTTATTGATCTGTCGTTAGAACTGTCTCCAACAAACTTTATATCGAGTCTTAAATTATTATGCTTTATGTTACTGTTAAGGATCCACCATAGATTAAATACCATGTAATGTGGTCTAATATTTGCATTATAATTTAAAGCATGTCCAAGAATATTTTTGACTTGAAGGGACTTTGATGGCATATTATTTTCTAACTGCTCCCTGTAAACTGGGTAGTTGCATAATCGGTTTTACCAATATAAAGATAAGAAATTCCTAAAATCGGTGCACCACACGTAAAATTTGACGTATTGAAGTATTCCAGCAACAGTTTTAATGTATCCTTAATAATTTTATAGTGCAGGAAAAGAATTAGTACTCGTAATAGTAATGATTTATAACGATGTGGATTTATTAAACATTAGTGCATTTGCTGTTAACAATGAAACGTAAAACTTCTGCTATGTAACTTAACCTACATAAACCACTATAAACACTTCTGTTTAAAACTGAAAATGAATGTGATTTTAAGACAAATAAATTCGCTGGGATGGAATCGTATGTTAGCACTTCTATTATTACTTTGGATTATGATTTTATTATTTACAATTATTCCGATGTTAACAACACATGTAACAACTTCAAACGATATAAAAACATCTGAAAGATTAAGTAGGGCACTAACCGATTTGGAAATCCTTAGAAAACAAAATATAGAACTTCAAGAAATATTACGTGGAGTCAGTTCGACGTAAGTTTTAAATTATTATATTATAAGTATTCAAACTTAGATTCGCACTGTTTTCAGAAATTTGAAAGCTGATCAACAGGAAGCTTTAGAAAACTTTCAAAATCGATTAATAAAAGCTGAACGCTCTATAAACAGTGAGGACGTAGGCTACGTGAGTCAAAAAGAAGATCCAAGTGCGCAGTATGAAATGTTACGTAAACGAATTGGTACAAATATACAGGAATTTTGGAATTTTATTAGCTCAGAAATAGTAAAAATACAAAGACAAGTTAATGACGTAGCTCCAGAACTATTAACACCTTTGAATCATATGCTTAACTTAGGAATTCAACATAAACGGTACAAATATGTTGCTTTTCTTTTTATAGAATTTTCATGTACAAGGTGGTGTAAGCAATACACTACTCAAATCTGTGTTTTTTAGATCTTTAATATACGATATGGAAAAACTAAGTGAAGCTGATGGATACGCAACTTGGCGAGAAAAAGAAGCAAATGAATTGGATAATTTAGTTCAGTCGCGATTTCATTACCTTCAAAATCCGCCAGATTGTAAAAAGGCTAAGAAACTGGTTTGCAGTTTAAATAAAGTAAATATGAAATTTTAGTTAAAATTTTGTGCTTGACTTACAACATATTTAAATCGCAGGGTTGTGGTTACGGTTGTCAGTTACATCACGCCGTATATTGTTTAATAGTAGCATATGGGACACAGAGAACGCTCATATTAAAATCTAAAGGATGGCGATACCATAAAGGCGGTTGGGAAGAAGTTTTTAAGCCCCTTAGTGAGAGCTGTACAGATCCAGAAGGAGAGACTTCTAGTAGTTGGCCAGGTAATATCTTTCTAATAACAGCGTAATTCTACAAGTCTGATTTGGTCTTACTTAATTAATAGGAAATGCTGATGTACAAGTAGTAATCCTTCCAATTATTGATTCTTTATCACCTCGACCACCATACTTACCGTTAGCAGTTCCCGAAGATTTAGCTCCACGTTTAATGCGTATGCATGGTGATCCTATCGTTTGGTGGATCGGTCAATGTTTGAAATATCTGCTGAGACCGCAAGAAAAGACTGCGACCCTTATACAAAATGCCATTACAAATTTAGGTTTTAAGAGGCCTATTGTCGGGTATGTTATTTTTAAATTGTAAATTAATTTCTTACCGAGTGTCTTTGTTAAGTGTGCACGTTCGAAGAACTGATAAAGTAGGAACCGAAGCGGCATATCATGGAATAGAAGAATACATGAGTGCAGTAGACGAATACTACAACCAAATAGAAATAAAAGAAAAAGTCGATAAACGTAGAATATATCTAGCAACCGATGATCCAAAAGTAATTAACGATGCCAGAACTAAATATCCACATTATGAAATATTGGGTGATCCCGGTATATCTAAGACTGCAGCTGTTTCAACAAGGTATTCGGATACATCTTTGCAAGGAATTATCCTTGATATTCACATGCTATCAATGAGTGATTTTCTAGTTTGTACATTTTCATCGCAGGTAAATATCACTACAGTTTAAAGTCTGTGAAGTACTAAACGTTGTATTTGTAGGTGTGTAGGATAGCTTACGAAATAATGCAAAATTATTTTCCGGATGCCTCGGCCAAATTTAAATCCCTCGATGATGTTTATTATTACGGAGGTCAATCATCTCATAATCAAATAGCAGTGCTACGTCATGAAAGCCAAAAAGTTGGTGAAATAAATCTGGCACCAGGAGATTTAGTAGGTATAGCCGGAAATCATTGGAATGGATATAGCGAAGGCAGAAATTTACGTACTAATCAAAGAGGACAGTTTCCCAGTTTTAAAGTTAAAAATAAGGTTGAAACTTGTAAATTTCCAACTTATTCCGAACTATTAAATATTCCAAATGGAGAGGAGAGTTAGTATGTTTTTAAAAGTTTAGGCGTCGATCCATATAATTTGTTATTTCCTGTAAAGAACCATTTAATCTGAAGCTTTCCAATTTCATTAATCTCAGACTGGCAGTTGGTCACTTTTTGATCTGCAATTTAAATTTTTTCTTTGTTCTGTTTTGTTTGTTTTATTTTAGTACCTACATAATTTTGAGCAAACTAATTTTTTTTTAAATTTGTAACTACTGTGTTCTATATCTTATGAAACTAGTTTGAAAGGGTATGTAATACTAGAGATAATTATCTAATTGACTGTTTTGTATATGCTATTTATATGTAATGTAATCAAGGTATTGAGTTTACCAGTGTCGTACAAATTTATTTAAGCTAGAAAGAACTATAAGACTTGATAGTCAGAAGTCTAAAGAAACCTAAAACCTAAAAATTAGTTAGGTGCTGCACTTTTTTTTAACTAGGTTTATACAGATTAGATTAACCTGGTAAGACATGAAAATCTAGTGTTTATAGTTGGAGTTTCCGTATAATGTCAATTAAACGAACAATTAATTTCAGTTGAAGGTACATGGTGCGTTAATTAATAAACGTTAAGATTATGGTGAAAGCTTTAAAGTATTACATTTATATAACTTTATTTAAGAACTTAAAAACATCCAAGCTAATATTGTATCTTTTGTGTTAATTACTTTAGATTATCTAATAATTTTTATGTGGCCAAGCCACAAACTGCCAAATGGTGGTCAGACATATACTGTACAGAGATTTAAAAAATAAGGTGCCCACTGCATACAGCATATGATTCGGTCGATATCGTTACATTTACTGTTAGTGGTTTACATGGCAGGCAAAAATATGTATAGGAAAATAATAGAACCTTTATGATTTTTTCTTACGTTTAATAACACTAACACAATCTTTTCGCTGCTCCTTAAGAACGGATCTAGCTATAATCACCGCCTGCCTAGAGTTTAAAATGATTGTGTTATTGATATTAAATATTCGACATTTGATATTGCACATTCAAATAATGGTAGATGTTTAGATGAGTCATTGCACAAACATAGAAGACTGTGAAATTATTTAAGAACAGGAGTTAATGGAATAACATAATTTATTGTGCAATATTCGAAAATAGTACAGATTAGAGATTTCCGTGTATTATAAAAATGTCAAGTTCACTTTAGGAATAGTGCAATATTAAAACAATTTCCAATCAGCAAATAAAAACGATGTATTAATTATAAGTGGAAAAGGCCTCTCAAATTTTGAAAAACAAAGTACCTATGTTTGAATCATACAGAACGGAATAATTTGTTTGTTTTTCAGTAATGTTAATAATGTAATTAGAAATGGTTTTATAATAAAGAAATCTATTCTTATCTTGTGTAATTGAGTTTTTACAGTCTATAAAAATGTATGTTGCAGTCCTCTCCATATCATAAATAAATACCTCTTTTACAACATTTAGTAATACAGGGTGATTCAAAAGGTATGGTCCAAACTTGAGGGTGTGATTGGTGATGTTAAAATAAGTAAAAAATGCCAATAAACTAATGTCCGATTCACAATTGTTTTCTAGTTATAACAACATTTAGGATAATTTATTATTAATAAAGAGCATATACAATTATAAGAAAAATTAAAAAGTATCACCACAAAAGATGTTCAAAATGTCCACCTAGTACTTGTATACAAAGTTGGCAACGCCGACGCACAGAATCTCGAACATTCCTCAACTGTTGAGGATGTTTTCGAATATCTTCAACAGCTTCATTTATCCTATTAACTAAATGGCCCCTGTCCTGAATTTCCGTTGCATAAACTTTTTCTTTTAATGCACCCCACAAGTAAAAATCTAGTGGATGTGAATTGTGCAACGGTGCCCCGTCATGCTGATACCACATGGATCTTCGCATATCAAGATGCAGATCTTCTAATAATTCCGACAAGGCATTATCTAAAAGGTCTAAATACATGTTCGGTGGTCAGACTGTCTCCTGTGAGGATACCTTCTCCCATATTCTACCACAGGTGCACGGGCATTTCCGCTGCAATAACCATACACAAAATGCATTTCTGCACGTACAGAAAATGGCTCCATCATTACCACATTTATTGAAAACTACGCCAATTCAAGCTTGAAACGTCTTCTGCCATAAGGAATTAACATTTGTTTTACTTAGTTCCTTGATAACGTGATTTGGCAAAACACAGATAAAAACAAAGAAAACCTCTGTAACTAGATAGCGGTTGGAAATAAGACATGTGTTTATTGGAATTTTTTGCTTATTTTAACAACACCAATCACACCCTTAAGTTTGGACCATACCTTTTGAATCACCCTGTATATGACATGTAGTTACCGGCAATGTCAGTGGCGTAACTACACAAAAAAGGCCCCAACGCGAAATTTAGTCTGGGGCCCCCTATACCCCCCCCACATAATAAAGAAAAGCTCCTTGTATTGGCTAGGAAAAAATTATAATTTTTAATGCATAAATAAAATTTTGTTTAACTAAATTTTATTAGAAATTGAAAACGAACAAAATCTATACATATTGTTATGTGAGTGTTTCTTTAAAAAAAAATTAAGTTTAATTTATTATAATTAGCCTCACATTCAATATTTGAAATTATACCTTGCTGTGCTCTTTAATTTAATTAATTGTTTGCATGGCTCTTATCTCAAGGTCGTTAAATAGGTTTGTTGTTTATTATTTATTCATTTTACCAAAATAAAACTACTCAAACTTTTATAATGCAGATTTTTATTTTATTACGTTCAGTTTCCATATCAACCCTGCTTATAATTAACTTAAAATTATTCTTTACACTCACTATTCAGTCTTGATTTCTTCCTCTTTTCCAAAATTCCAATTATTTTAATAACCAAAATTTCAATCTTCCCCTGCTATCAATTCGTCCTTTTCAATCTTCCCCTGCTCTCGATTCGTCCCCACTTGAAAACTGTCCTTATTTTAATTGCTCTCTCTCCAACTCCTGAACTTCTTTCGTTTGAACTACGCTCGTTTAAATGCTTGAAATTCAATCTTTATTTTTCTTTGTTTCAAAATTCACCCTCCTTTTACTGGACACTGGTTTCTTTAATTATCACCTTTTATAATTGATTATTTTATAATATTTACTCGTTTTTATAAGAGCAATTTTATTCCACATTTGTTTTTCACTTTTTTAAAATTATTTACAACGTTTCTACAACTACAAATCTAGCTAAATTATTTACTAACAAAAATCATAACAATAACTTATTTACATTACTAGGTAACTTAAATCTAATCTAGCTATCTTAAAATTATATTACAATTTTTTTAGTAATTTAAAAATCTGCATTACTTCGTAAAATAATATTTATCCAATTCAGTTACGAAATGTCAACATTTCGACATTGATTTTAGTTGTGAAAAGTGGTTCATTTTGTAACTAGTTACAAAATATGCTCCCATTTTATCACTCCCATTTTATCACGATGACCCAACTCCTTTTTTAAGAAGATGTGGCATTTACCTTTTGTTATCTGAATTGGATAAAATCTTGTATGAAACACGTTGCAAAACATGTCTTTTTATCACATGGCGTGTTGTTCATCTCGGCTTCGCCTCGACGAACAATTTCACGCCTGGTGATAAAAAGTCCATCATTTTGCAACTCGTTGCATAAATAGCTATTTCTTTAATTAATTAAACAAACAACATAACATTTAGTTATCCTACACATCTAATTAAATAACATCTCAACAGCCCCTCGATTTTTCTTTTATCATATTTATTTTCAACCCTGTTCGTTTCAAAATTCTAATAATTTACATTTTAAGTATTTAATAATAATATTCATTTTTACTTTATTGTTTAATATACGGATATATCATTGATACATGAAAAATCTGTCTGATTTTATCAGAATTTACTTCTTTTACTTCGTATGAATTATCAAAAAATTATTTTATTTATTTTAAATGGATTTCAATTAAAATTTTCTTTTTACACTTGTAATTAATTTTTAACAATGAACAATATAACACATTTAACAAATTAACAAATTTTGCACTAATAAACATTTTTAGAACTTAATTATCTTTTTGTATTTAAAATTCTTAATAATTCAAATCCAATGATTACAATTTTTAATTCGTACTAATTTCAATTTCAATTTTAAAAACATTTCTATTAATAGTCGAGTCAATGAAGGTTTTTACTTCTAAACCCACTAAAACAGAACCGATTTTGATGATTTTTTTTAAATTGTTTGTTATATTAAATTATTCAAAATCAGAAACATTTCAGCTGGCGCTCTCAAGTATTTATATTGTTTAAACAATTTAATAAAAAAAAATGATTAAAAAATTTTTCTTCGATGGAATTTTAACTAGAAGTGACTAATTTTGAAAATTTAGTATAATAAATAATTTTTGAATAAAATAGTTTCAAAATTTCCATTTAAAAATGTTAATATTCAATCAGTCGGATGCAAGAAGATAATATACAAATATATAGACATATTGTTAAGGTAACAATCGAAGTAATTATAGATTATAGTTGCTAGTTTAGTTTGTTTATTAGTTACGGTTGTTATGTACAAAGATTGTTTTTGTTTTGTAAGTGTTTAATTTCAATAAACCACGTTTTCAGTTTAATTCGTTTTTCTGCTGTGCTATTCTGCACCTCCACAGGTTACGGGCCCAGAACAAGCTCTAACATAAAAAGAAAAACGAAGTGTTAAAGGTGATCAATACAGAAAACGGAATTCTAACGTCAAAATGGATTCTTTGGATAAATTTATGTCTGAACGATACGGAGTTACACAATTTGATGGAAAGGGGTATGATCACTGGAAATTTCGAATGGAAATTATTCTCGACCAACACGGAGTCAAGGTATGCATTGAGAAAGAATATGAAAATCCTGAAGAAGCTTTTTTAAAGCTGGATAAAAAATGTAAGTCATTGATCATTCAATGCATAAGTAATTCTCAACTTCAGCATGTAAAAGACAAAATAACAGCATACCAAATGTGGCATTCGCTGGAATCAGTATTTCAAAGGAAGGGTGTGGCAAGTCAACTTTACCTTCAAAAAAAATTGCTGACCTTAAAGTTAAAGGAAGGTGAATCACTTGACATACATTACTCCAAATTTGATGAAATAGTGCGTGAACTTAAGTCTGTAGGAGCAAAGCTGGAAGAAATTGACATTGTATGTCATCTTTTACTGTCATTGCCAAAATCATATGATCCCATCGTAACAGCATTGGAGACGCTGGAACCAGAAAAATTAACGATTGAATTTGTGAAGGGAAAACTTCTAGATCAAGAAATAAAGAAGCAGTATCATCAAGAAGGAAATTTAAACAATGATTTTGCAGCCTTTAGCAGTAATACTAATAAGCAAGTTTTTTCAAAGGGTCATTTTTGGCAAAAGGGCTCTGGAAATTTCAATCGAAAGCCAATGTTTAAATGCCATAAATGTGGAAGACCAGGGCACAAACGAAGTGAGTGCAGATCACGTAACCAAGCAAATCACACGGGTGTTCAGGAAGTTGACGTGGATGAACACATTGCATTCTTGACGGAAACAAATTCAACAGCCAATTCGATAAGTGGTGTTAAGTGGTACATAGATTCAGCAGCGACGGATCACATGGTTAATAATATGGAAAATCTAACAGCAGTGCGCGTGTTGAAAGATCCCATTAGGGTATGTGTTGCCAAATCTGAACATTTCTTAACAGCTAATAAGGTTGGTAATTTAAATGTAATCTTGAATGTAAATGGACATTGTAAAACTGCAGAAATTAAGGATGTTTTATATGTAGAAGGTTTAAGGCACAATTTATTGTCAGTTCAAAGACTAGCTAAATATGGTTTAAAAGTAGTTTTTAATGACAAAGGTGCTGTAATTGAAAAGAATTCTGTACCATTAGCTTTTGGAAAAAGAGTCAATAATATGTATGAAATTGAATTTGAATTATTACATAAAACTCAAGCTAATGTTTGTAAACAAATAGAAAACATTGAAATTTGGCATAAACGACTAGGCCATTTAAGTTACAGAAATGTATTAAAATTATCAAAACATAATATGGTTGAGGGCTTAAATTTTAAGAATTGTAATGCAGAGGTCAGTGACACTGAAGTGTGTGGAATTTGTGCAAAAAGCAAAATGACTAGATTCCCTTTTAATAAAAATTCTAGAATTAAAAGTAAGAGACCACTGGAATTAATCCACAGTGATGTTTGTGGACCAATTACCCCATCTACTTATGATGATAAAAGATATATTTTAACTTTTATCGACGACTACACACACTTCACTATCATTTACCTATTAAAATGTAAAAGTGAGGTTTTTGATTGCTTCACTAATTATGAAGCAACTGTAACTGCGCAATTTGAAAGTAGAATATCAGCTATATGTTGTGATAATGGAACTGAATATTTGTCAAATGCTTTTAAGAATTTTTGCAGGACCAAGGGAATTCGGATTCGCAACACAATCCCTTACACGCCCCAATTGAATGCAGTAGCTGAAAGATTAAACCGGACACTGGTGGAAAAATCAAGAGCTATGATATTAGAATCGAAGCTTCCAAAAGAAATGTGGGGAGAAGCTGTGCTCTGTGCGACATATTTAATGAACAGAAGCCCAACGATAGCATTGGAGGA
This sequence comes from Melanotus villosus, assembly GCA_963082815.1. Lineage (NCBI taxonomy): Eukaryota > Metazoa > Arthropoda > Insecta > Coleoptera > Elateridae > Melanotus > Melanotus villosus. The sequence goes on from OY720421.1 coordinate 13,825,943, forward strand.
AAATAAAACTCCAGCGGAAAAATTCTGTGGAAGAAAACCAAACCTTAAAAATTTGAAGAGTTTTGGTTGTGTAGCATATTGTCGAATACCAAAAGAGAAAATTCAAAGCAAATTTGATCCTCGAAGTGAAATGAATATCATGATAGGTTACACACACAATGGATATAGGTTGTGGAATCCTTTTTGCAGGAAAGTAGTTTTTGCTAGAGATGTAATTTTTGATGAAAATAAAACAATTGATCACTTAAAGGGTCAATCAATTAAATCAAACAACGTTCTATTAAAAGGTATTCAAGAAACTGATGAAGGAGTAGAAACAAAAGAAAATCAGGAAGAGACTAATAATGCTAAGATTGAAAGAAATGAAGAATCAATTGAAGAAGAAACAGACGATGATCTGGAATTAAGAAGAAGTATTAGATCAAAAAAATTGCCTGCACGATTTAATGACTATGACATGGCCCATTTAGCGTTAAGTGCTGAATCCTACATAGATGAAGTACCGTTGAATCTTGAGGTGGCAAAAGCTAGACCTGATTATTTGCATTGGAAAAATGCAGTGGAAGAAGAGATGAATGCTCTTCAGCGAAATCAAACATGGACTCTAGTTAAAAAACCAGAAAATGCACGTATTATTGATAGCAAGTGGGTTTTCAAACTAAAAAAAAGATCAAAACAATCAAATAAAGAAATATAAAGCTCGATTGGTAGCAAGAGGGTTTATGCAGAAAGAAGGTTTTGATTATGAGGAAACGTATGCCCCCGTTGCCAGACTAACAACGATTAGAACACTACTCGCAGTAATAAATCATAATAATTTAAAGGTACAACAAATGGATGTTAAATCAGCTTTTCTACATGGAGTTCTGGATGAAGACATCTACATGAGAAAGCCTGAAGGATTTCAAGGTGATGATAATCATGTATGCAAACTAAGCAAAGCTATTTACGGGCTCAAACAAGCCTCTTTTTGTTGGAATAAAAGGTTCAATGAATTTGCCAAAAAACAACAGTTAAACAGATCTCAAAATGATTCCTGTTTATATGTGAAGATTTTTGAATCTAATGTTGTTTACTTGTTGCTTTACGTAGATGATATAATTATTGCTAGTAACAGAGAAAATGAAATAGAAACCCTGAAACAAAAGCTAAGTGAGGAATTTGAAATGCAAGACATGGGTGATTTGAAGCAGTTTTTAGGAATTAATATCAAAAAAACAGAAGATGGACTCTATTTAAATCAAAGGAACTATTTGCAGGGTTTATTGGAACGTTTTGGGATGTACAACTGTAAAGAATCAAGGACACCTATGGAAGCCGGCATAAAAATAGACAAAATCGAAGACGAAGAAAATCCAATAACACAGAAGCCTATCCGTGAATTGGTTGGTTGCTTAATGTATGTAACACTGGGAACACGCCCTGACCTTAGTGCAGCAGTGAATTTCTGCAGTCGGATCCAAAGCAAACCAACAGAACAACTTTGGAAGATCCTTAAAAGAATCCTGAGATATATAAAAGGGACGCTTCATTATGAATTGTTTTTCGACAAAAGAGATCATACCAGATTGACTGGATTTGCTGATTCGGATTGGGCTGGAGATACAAATGATAGAAAATCAACTACCGGCTACTTATTTAAGGTTTTTGGTGGTACAGTATGCTGGAACACAAGAAAGCAATCCACCGTTGCTGTATCGTCAACAGAAGCGGAATACATAGCACTTGCTGAAGCAGCTCGTGAAGGGATTTGGTTGTCGAATCTGCTTAAAGATCTTGGTCATGTGGTAATTCAATTCACTATTTTTGAAGATAATCAATCCACCATTAATTTAACCAAAAAATGGGAACATAAACGATTAAAACATGTAGATGTAAAATATAATTTTGTACGTGATTTAGTAGCTAATAAGTTAGTAGTAGTTAAATACATTTGCTCTGAAAAACAAGTTGCAGACATATTAACCAAAGGTCTAAATGGTGTTCGATTTCTGCAACATTGTTCTAATTTAGGTTTAACAAAAGTTAAAAATTAAATTAATGTTATTTGGTAGTTGGATGCTTCGATTGAGGAGGAGTGTTAAGGTAACAATCGAAGTAATTATAGATTATAGTTGCTAGTTTAGTTTGTTTATTAGTTACGGTTGTTATGTACAAAGATTGTTTTTGTTTTGTAAGTGTTTAATTTCAATAAACCACGTTTTCAGTTTAATTCGTTTTTCTGCTGTGCTATTCTGCACCTCCACACATATGTATATTGTCAACTGAAAAAATCAATACTTTTATAAGAATATCTAAACACGCACAAGAAATCGACCTTTTGTATCACAGGTAGAGGAATTCAAAGTCAAACTCCTGATGTTTCACCATGATTTTCGAAGTGAACGCGTGTGTTTTGAGGTTATTAATCTGTTAAAATAAGTTTTTAACACTAAATATTGAAAATATTAGTGAAAAATGTTGAAGAGAACTTAATTATTGATTAAAATTTAGAAAAAAGTGCAAAGAGACAAGTAAAAATACGATGGAAAAAGTAATTATAAGTATGTCATTTATTCTTGGTTTGTATTGAAAATAATTGGATTATATTTGCTTTTAAGTTTGTTTATGCATTTTGAAGAATCGAGTTATTATTCTTATTATTATGTTACTTTTAGATTACATTATTACAGTTATTATGATACATTTATATGCTGTAAAATCACATTTTTTTGTAATTTTGATCATTACAGCTAAATCGCTTGCATTGCATATAAGTTAAAAAATGTTTCCCGTTTAATAAATAATTACTCAATCTTAACTAAATTTTGTTTGCTTATCTGGGACGTATAGATTTAACCATTCTAAAAATTTTAGCCCTTTAAGTGTAATATTTTTAATTCTACAGTACTTTTTTCACTGAATTTTCCGCGCGTCATGCTCGTCGTTAAGATTATTTGCAAAGACAATTTGTGTTAAATTATTCTTTGGAAGTAATGAAATCGTTTTAAATTATTAGAAATATATTTCCTGTCTTACAGCTATTTCCCTTTGAATTTGATCCTCATACCTATTTAAAATCATATGTGTTAAAAACATTTTCCAACGTTCTTTTATTTGTTACAGGAACAGCAACAAGATACTCTACAGTTAATTGCTGTTGCATTTGCAAAGAACAAGAGAGTGCAGATACACAAATTATACAAAGTTTTTTTCAAAAATTTCAAATTTGGAATTCAATTCTTGCATCCGAATGATTGAATAATTAACATTTTTCAATGGAAATTTTGAAACTTTTTAATTCAAAAATTATTTTTTAAACTAAATTTTCAAAATTAGTCACTTACACTTTGTTAAAATTTCATCGAAAAAAAATTGCCAATTTTTTTTTTAAATTATTTAAACAATATAAATAATTGATAGCGCCAGCTGAAATGTTTCTGATTTTGAATAATTTAGTATAACAAACATTTAAAAAAAAATTCATCAAAATCGGTTCTGTTTTTGCGGGTTTAGAAGTTTTGACGATTTTTCCGCTTTATTGACTGGACTATAATTTATGAAAAATGATTCGATGGAAATGATTTTTTTTTTCGTTGAATAGTCTCTCAAATACCATTCGTGGTCAAAGAATTGTAGATTATTTTTGCTGTAAAATCACTCATGTTCCTTGTGATTGCGAATACCACTGGTGCTATGCACTCGTGATATTCATATGCAAGCACAAGGAATATTCGTGATGTTACAGTAAAAAAATAATCGACAATTCTTTGACCACTCGTGGTAGTGTAAGTGATAATTTTTAATTTGGAGAACGAACGTTCTGCAGTGGATACTGTTACAGGTATTGTTAAATACAAAATAAATAGAGAGTATAGGTACCTACTTCAGAAAAACTAGCACTCATATCATAGTACTTAATCACGACTAGTTCAGCTAACTCACGAATTGTATGTAGTTTTTCAATTTTTGTTATTTGCTGCAAGTTAAAACTGTTAGGATTGCGTTTTGCGTTACATTTAGTATAAACTTTAAATATTTCGCAGTAGGTATTATATTTATATTAGCTAGTTATCAGATATAAATAATTAAATTTAATGACAAATTTAACATATATTATAGATTCAGCAAATGGGCCCTTTTGTGACGAGGGCCCCAATGCACCGCATTGGCTGCATTGGCATATTTACGCCACTGGGCAATGTGTGAAATCCAGCATTGTATAGAATGCCTAAAATCGAACGTCAAACTGTGAAATGGTTTATATACAGTGTGTCCCATAACTTATGGGCCATAGAGCAATTGGAGATAATAGACATAAAAATAGGTATTTTGAGCCAAATTAGCCTGAGTAAAATGTTACAGGCTAAAGAGATACAGGGTGCTGGAAATGAAAGTTAATTTTCAAGCCGTTCCCCAGATTTTCGCATTTGAATGTTCCATTGCACATTCTGTCGATGGCTGAAAAATATTTAATTCACAAAGTGTGCATTGCGTTGTGTTTTCAAAATTTTCATTTTAATTTTTTTCTGCCTTTTTATCTTCAAATGCGAAAATCTAGGGCTTTAAAGGACCAAACTTATCGGCCGTACATCGATTTTGATCATGGTGTTGCCATCTCTGCGTTATTTACCTTACTTTTCAAAGGACCCACGTATTTAGCTGGACCCATTTCTTTGTTTTTTTGAACGTCTGTAATTTTTTGTTCGTACTTTTGTTTCCTGTATTCACTTATTTTTGATGTCATTTTGTGCTTTTAATTATTTATTTGTTGTTGCTCAGTATATAATCGATGCCATTCGTATACATTCCATGCCCCATTTCCTACCGCAACGCCTTTTAAAAGGGTATTTGTTATGTAGTTTGTATTTGATAGCAAGGTCAATTAGGGCCTTTGCTCGTTTCTAGACCCATACCCATATGGCCCTGTAACGATCCCATCATCTCTTTGTTACTGTCCTATTTTACTGTTATAATTTCCCATCATTAGAATCAATTTTTTGGTATCTTTTGTTCCATCTCTATTACCGCCTCAATATTTTCATAAAACTTTTCTGTTGTTACTCTGTCTGATTGACTATGAAACTCTACGATTATGTTCTTTCTTTCCTTATTTATCCAGAATCCAATGCCTCATCTGCCTTCCTTTCCTCCTCTAAAATATGTGTCTGTTTCTCTTTGTATTATTATGTCATCTTCTCTCTTTTAATAGATATGTCTTTAATGTTCTAATATCCAGCTACACTTGTATGAATTAAGTTATAATAGAATAAATATGCATAAAATTGCCCATAGACGTTAAATTATAAATTTCCAGGAGTGAAATTATAGGTTACTCTGTTAATTCAACTCGTAATAAGTTTTAAGTCTAAAATTATGTGGTGTTCAGCCTGCATATTCTGCATTCCAATTAAAAGATAATTACTTCACAGTTCTCAGTTAACACTTTCACGTATGATTGGAAACAATTTATATAAACCACAAATTCTAACATACAGGGTCCGGCAAAAAGCATCCAGCAGTTTTATTATGTAATAACTTTTTATTTATTTGAACGAGACGAATTATCTGTACATAATCACAAACCTAACAGTTGGCAAATTTAATGTTTAAAAGCAGTACGTCTTAACCGTCCCTAGGCAACGCATTTTTCCATGCAGAAGAAATTTGCAAACACAACGGTAGGCGTGGAATATCTCTTGGTGGATGGATATCGTGAATATTAGCCTGAGTTTTAAGTTAATATGTACTCTGTAAATAAGGGAAAGGTCAGATTTTTTCGCGTGATAAAAGTAATAAAATGTTTTACAAATATCAATGAACTTATCATGAAGAGTGAAAGCAACAAAAAACCCGCGCTTTCTTGTAAATTGAAGAATATTATGCGAATTAAACGTTCGGTAAATTGGCGATTATTTTCTACTAAAAGTATTATGAAAAAATACAACTGAAAAAAAGATCCTTTAGGGTATTTTCTGCCTGATGTGTAACAGAACAAATTACATCCACGTGGGTAATAAAAAAAAAAGGAAGAAATGGGAACGCTTTACTATTACAAAAAAGAAAATCTGCATACTAAATTACGTTGAATATAAATCTTCCAAACAGGAAATTAAAATTAGAACTTAATCTGCGAGCTAAATCATAAGCTTTACTTGGAAAGTAGTATTTCTCGAGGCTTTATTAATTATGTAATTTCAACAAAAATAGTGTTTAAATCTGGTTTTGTTTTCGTATAAACAGGATATCATAACGCAGCTGGAAAATATAGATAAAAGAACGCCGTTTTTGGAAACCACCTAGATGTTTTATGTATATCAAAATATCGAAATTTAATAAGTTATATAATATGTAAAACTGTGATTTATCCTTTTTAACTAACCGATTTTTTACATGTATGAATCGTAACAAAATTATGTAATAATTTTTTTTGTATTCGCAAATTAGCACAATATTTAAGGATGGTTCTGGGGCAAAAAAATGTCTAGAACAGCTTAGTAATTCAAAAATTTCAGATTATGTTTATTTCATAAGTAGTTCGCGTATAAGAAATGTATTCCGGTTTGTGTTAAAGACTAGCTGGAAGAAAAACAGGCTGGTCCACAATAGGAAAAAAATGTTAAAGTTATTCATGACTCATGCATTTCACTTAACGATATTAAACAATTAAACTCCATCGATCGGAAAGCTAATATAAAATGCAAATAATTTATGAAGTTAAATGTTATTATATACTTTGTAATTGCATCACGTTTAATGTCGCTCCACAATTTACACTTCGTGACCTCAGTTTGTCTTGTTTATAACATGGTAACTTAATGTTGTTTTGTATACTTAACTATATCAATACTTCCTTTGAGTTGAATCCGTTAGAAGCACCGAATCATCCTAAACTAATAACATTCAACATTTAACGAAACAGATACTATTTCTCAAAATGAGTTAATGTAGAAACGATGGTGGACATACGTTTTTAATACCAATTGAAACAGTTTTCTTGATCTCACCGACTTACTTTACTAGTTGGTTCTAATGTCGTTTTTTGATAAATCTACATCGTATTATTTTCCCCCAAAAACAAAAAAGATTACTCCTGCCGCCCGGTAAAGCATCCCTGTTCGACACTATTTACAACTACCTACGTAATCTGTAATTATTCTTTTGTTAACCGTACGATGCATGTAGAACCCCGAATTAATAAGTAAACTGTAACTTATGTAATGGTAGACAGGGTGGTGAACTGCTTCATGCACCATAGACATTTCAATTGTAAATTTTTAACATGTAAATATTTGCTTCCCTAAATATTATTATTGATGCTATTTTGCAGTATTTTCGATTTTCCAGTATCGGAAAAACTGTGGAAATTAATTATTGAACGGTTTTGGAATAAAATAATTAGGGAATTCCTATGGTGCGTGAAGTATAATGTGACAAACTTGTTGTTCTTCTTCTTCTTCCAGTAGCCCTGCAGTCCACTTCGTTGAACCTTAGCTTCCTCAAGTCTTCGCTTTTATCTCTCTCAATCTCTCGCTTCCTCTCACTAATTCCTGATTGCCAAAATTGGTTGCTCGTCCTTATCAACGCCATCTTTCCATCTTCTTCTGGGCCTGCCTTTATCTCTCCTACCTTCCAACTCAAACAAGTATATTCCTCGAGCTACTCGGTCTCTTTCCATTCGTTCCACATGTCCTGCCCATCTTAGGCGGTGTATTTTAACAGTTGTTATTAAAAGATCTGGTATAATTCGTATTCGTATTCTCCACATGTTGTCTTCCTGCACGGGTCCGTATATTTTTCTCATTGGTTTTTTCTTCGCCAGCGTTCACGTGTTGGTATGACAATCATTTTATAGATGGTTAGCTTAGTATTTTGTACTTATTACTGTGGATTTTAGGATGTCAATCATAGAATAATATCTTCTGTTTCTGTTTCAATATTCTACTTCTGGCTTCAGTTATTATTTCATTTTGGTCATTAATCTTACTGCCTTGATACGTAAATTCGCTGATTCCTTCAATGTCTCTCTCAGCTATTCCGATAGTTTGTCCTTCCCTTTTTATGGTTTAATGGCCATAAGCTAAGTTTTGTCTTCATTTATATAGAGGCCTTTTCGACGGATTTCTGTCCCCCCCCCCCCCCCCAGAATGATATTATCCAACGAATAACCACCCTTAAACTACATATCTGTTTATCTGAGTTTATGTATTTCTTCTTTTAGTTCTGGTCTTCCATCTTTAATTAGCTCGGCTGGCGTATGGCGTATGGCGTCTACTCCTGGCGCCTTGCTATTCTTGAGTCTTGCTATATTTTCTTCCATTGTAGGTTCTGTTATTATTGGTTGTGCAGCATGTTGATGAATGTTCATTTGCGTATCTGCTTCAGTTAGCGGGTTGTTTAATAGGTTAGTAAAATATTCTTGCCATCTTTTGATTACATCCTGCTGGCTAACTCGAATATTTCCTTTTTTATCTTTGCAGATAGCTACTCGCGGCTGGTATCCTTTGCTCAGTTTGCGAATATTTTGAAACATTTGCCTTTAGGCGTTCTCTTTTTTCCTTCTACATACATGTTGTTTTTTCTGTTCTTCTTAGTCTTTGATATTCTTCCTCTTTAGCTCTGATTCGTCTATGCGGTAGTTTTTCTCTTGTTTTTGCACCCTGCACCATACCACTCATTTCGTCCCCATTTTCCTACCTTATCTACTGCTTCTTCTGCTGCTTCATTTATGTTTCCCTTCAGGATTTTCCATTTAGTTTCGATATTGTCCACATTTCGTTCATCCATGGTGTTTTTCCCAATATTCTCGGCTATTCCTCATCTGCATTGCTCGGATTTGTCTTCACCTTTCAACAATTCTGTCTTGTATTTAGGCGCCCTGTAAATCTGTTTAACTTTATTTATGTCGACTCGCTGTCTCTGAGTCTTACTTGGACTAGATAGTGATCCGACACCGACCTTGCTCCCCCTGCAGTTCCTCACTTCTAATATACTGCTGTAGAACCGATAGTCTACGAGTACATGGTTTGTCTGGTTTGCCGTATTCCCGTAGGGTGATATCCAAGTACCTTTATGTGTGGGAAGGTTGTGCTCCTAACTGTTGGATTATTTGTCGCTGCAAATGTTATGGCTCTTTCTCCATTGTCATTTGATTGGTCATGTAGGCCATGTTGTCCTTTAACCGAGTAATATTTTTCTTCCTTACCAATTTTGGCGCTGAAGTCTCCTACTATAAGCTTTATGTCATTTCTACAAATTCCGTCCAGTTATCTCTCTAATTTCTCGTAAAACTCGTCTTTGACTATATCACTTTTCTCTTCCGTAGGTGCGTGTATAGACATTAATGAGAGGTTTCTAAATTTAAGCTTGATACGCAGGTATAATAAATACTGTTCCCAGCTCATGTCTGGGGTTCCTGTTCCACTGTACAAAATTTTATGTTCTCCTTTTGTTATTGTTCCAGTGCCTAACCACCTCATCTCTTGTAGGGCTACGATGTCTATGTTGTATTTTCTGATTTCCTGCAGTGCATTCGACAGTGCCCCCGGTTGGTATAAACTTCTCATGTTCCATGTTCCAATTTGCATATCATTTTCCTTTAGCCGAGTTTGTTTAATCCATCCTGTCTGAGACTTGGTTGGAGGTTTCGCAACTTTTGAGTTTTTGCGGGATAAGGTTTTTTGCCTCAGGGGTAGTTAGCGCCATGCCCTCTCTCTCTCGTTAGCCTTGGTTACCCGATCTCTGGCAGGGTTGCTCAAGATTCCAGGGTTCACCACGTGGAGGTAAGAGTCGGAATTGAGTAGGAGAGGCTAAGCGAGGCTAGCAGGACGTAGTCTCGTGTATTGCGCGCGTCCTACCCCTTTGAACACCCGACAAACTTGTTACTAAATCAATTTTCGAGGACGTAGCTCTCTCCCATTTGCTTCCATCTCTGTCTATCTTATGTCTCCCTTTTCCAGTCTTTTCCTGCTATCCTGGAAATATCATCGTACCATCATGTCTTAGGTCTGCCGACACTTTTTTCCCGTGCGTGGTCTCCAGTCTATCGGCTTTTCAGTCCCTCTTCCATCCATCTTGAATTGTGACCGGCTCATCTCCACTCCAATTTCGCAATTCTAGAAATAACGTCAGTAACTTTTGAGGAACGGAAAGTTAAAATATGTGTTTAAATCAGAACTACCCCAGGTTTAAGAAGAATGTGTGCTACCAGTTATCACTTATGCCTCCCAAACATGGTCTCTAACAACTGGATTGATGAAAAAACGAATAGTAAATCCAAGAGCCATTGAAAGATCTATGCTTGGAATAACGCTACGGGATAGAAAAACAAATCTGTGGATTAGAAGTTCGTGGCTTAAATTCATACTAAATTAATCTTGAAATTTCCATTGTTATCCTGAATTTCTTAAATTTAAATTTTGTACTTGGTATTCCGTCAGATTAAGGTCCATACATCTGCAATTCAGTAAAGAAAAGCTTACCGCCGCCAACTTAGCCAACTCGCTGTTCCATTGACGAAGTAATTTAGTAAACACAATTTCTTTTCTTTTTTTTTATTGTTAGTTAATATTGGGTTTGTTTATTTCTACCAAATTTGGTTAAATTTATGTAAGTATTTATCTATTTATGTATGTTAAAAAACAGGAGTCATGTTTTTTGCAAGTTACTTTTGACTACACAAATTTAATTACGACATAAATACGAAAATTAATCATTTTTACGATGTCGTCTATCACGCTATAAATAACCATTGATTAAAGCGTGCGATTTGTTTTCTCTTCTTAAGTTTACCGTAAAATTTTATTATTGTTATTTTGAGGCAATAATGTGACGCCATAGTTGTAAATTGCACTTTTACAGTTTTGTTGGAGTTGTTGTGCAATAGTGCAATCGTGGAAGATTTTTCAGTGATTAATAAATATTCAGAAAGGATCGCTTACTGAAAATAGTATTTTTATTCTCCCTTTCTTTGTTTGCATTGGTTTTACTTTGTTGTCAACTATCATCTGAGACCAAGAATTGCGCGTTAAAAAGCGGCTTTTGAATGCGGAATTGTTTTAGTAGATTTCAAAACTAAAGCAATACCTGTAAATTACAAACTACGAATAGATACGATAGATTTAATCAAAAATTCTGAATAAAACTTTGAATTCGATCTGAACTGCCATAATAATTAATTAAGCATTATTAAGTTCGATGAACTGCGTTATAATCAACCTTCACAGTTTTTAAAAAATCCTAACAAAACATAGAATGAATCATGTAATACGGATATGAGCCTTTGAATTTGAAATCATAATTTGTCCATGAGATTTTGTTTTGAAATTGGGATTTTCAAGCAGATTTGATGACTCAAACTTCAGACTTAAAATCGGGGATTTCAGTGATGAATATTTTTTATAGTTTTAAAAAACTGTAAGAGATCGAAATAAAGCAACACATTTTGTCGTAGTAAGCATCAGTTCTTGGACGAAATTTTTAATTTCTGTTTATCTTAAACGTTCATTTCATTAATATACATATTAAGCCGGCTTTCAAAAATTGCAAACCAGGCGTGACACCAATACTGATGTAGAATGCAGAGTTACACAAGATAAAATGCCGTTTAATATTGACCTGGTAGTTGGTACTTGTTTCGAAATTGTAATTTATTTTATATGTAACTGACCAATGTCGTCAGGTTATCAACCTGATAAATAATAAAAGGGAAAGCATTTTTCAGATTTATTTAAAACATAAAAATAGTGCTGTTCCGTAACATCATCCATTCCGGTGAAAGACAAATAGTTTCTGGTCAATTTTTGAGACAATTGATTACACATAAACGTACAGATCAATTTTATTGCAGTATTCTTAAGTGCCTTTTAATAAATAAAACAGTTGTAACAATAGGAAATCGTTTTTTGTAAACAAAATATAAATTATGTTAGACTGAATGAGTCGTATATAACATAATGGAAATAAAAATTATTTCTGGAAAACTCGGGAGGTCCCTCGTTTCCGTCCTTCATGCAATATCGGACAGATAAAATCGGCCATTACAAAATCATTAAGTTCTGCAGGAAACGTAATACAATTATAATACGACTGAAGCTGAAATGTCGATTGTTTTGTGAAAACGAGGATGACGGACTGGGATTCTGCCTAACCGTGAAAGTATCATTTTAACTTCGGTAGGCATTAGGACGAACAGAACCAACCAAACCAAAGCAGCTCCATTTCCATTGCTCTCCACTTTCGATAGTGACCAACGTCGAGCAATTTGCGCTGAAACACCGATTCAGAAGCCGACTTAACTTTGCGCCAACTTATAATTGTGTCTCTCTAACGCAATTAATTTACGTTTATCGAAGAGAAAATCCGGAATTTAAAGTGTTTATGATTTAAATGCGATCATGATTAGTGCGTTTTTTTTCGCGAAAAACTTCTGGACATAATTATTTAAGTGAATGTTGCAAACGATGGATTATAAAACTTAAAAAAGAAATTTGTCGTTTTCTCTATTAAAACGAAACAAGTGTTACAACCTTAAAACTCATTATTAAGCTGCACCAAAGAGCGATTATAATTACAAACGGTAAGTATTAATATAATTAATAATGTTAGTAAATACTGTAATTACATGACAAGTGGCCTGCTTTAATCTTCGTTTTAATGATCTGTTAAGGGACATTTCCCTGTTGTTAGAAAATATTAGGGATTTTACTAATAATTTTGAAAATGAAGCTTAGCGAATTAGAAACTAGGAAGGTAATACAATTCAAAAGATTTTCTTTAATAAATTATTCGGTTACGTGTACGCGTTTTCCCTTTTTTATTGGCGAGTAAACGATTGAAAAAAGAAAAAGTGGGTAAAACAGCTCATGCAAGAATGTTGGATTACTGTTTTAGAATATTTCTTGATTATTGGCTGATTAGATTATTTCATTTTTATGGATTAAAATAGGGACAAATTCTCCGGCAATTTAATTTATGTATGTATATTTACGATAACACGAATATGCTTTCAGTTGCAAAAAAGCAAATAAGTTGGATAATAAAAGCAATATGTGACTGACTTCTGAGCAGCTACAAACCGGATTCTTTTAATTTTGAAAACCAATGCGCTGATTATATAATAAAAACTTTAGTTCGAGTATTTCGCCAGAATCGCTTTAGACAAACAAAAACCAAAAACCGTGTTTTCACAATTAATGCTGTAACGAAATGAATGTACCCATAAAACTTTTAGTATTCTGACGAATATACAAGTATTTAAATGCACCATAAAAGTTAAATTTGTTTAATACCAAGGAGTTCTTATCTTATTAAAATGGCACGTGGCCTGCTATTGGAAGTACTATAATTTCTTTTTAATTTTGTTATAATAATAATTACCAACAGAAGGTTACGTTATGCATAAACGTTTGTTCCTATATAAGGAAGTAAATAATAGTTTCCGTTTTCCCTTTTTGTTCCTTGTAATTTGTTTGTCTGCAATCCAAACATTAACAATGTTCGAAGCTATCTCGTTTTCACTTGCACTGTAGAAAGTGGCTGTGATGATGAGAGATTTTTCATCTTAAGATAAGTTACGACTGTTGCAACATACACCTTCGGTATGTTTATTTATCGCTTGCATTTTTAATATTTATTCCTTATATCCTTTTAGATATTTTTAATAAGTATTTTTGAACACAAGTTAACTTTGTAAGAACCAAGCTTCTCCCAGGTAGTTTGTTTTTAGTTTATCAACTGATTCGGAAGAATAAAGTTTAATTTAAAGACATGCATGATTACTTTTGTATTAATTTTGAAGATGTTGGCTCCAGCGTTCGCTGACCTTGATTCTTAATGCCAGCAAAGGCGTCTCGAACAGAAAGTGATAGTAAAAGTAAATGAACCGAGTTCCTTTTCGTCTATGTTAACGTTTCTGTTTATGGTGTATTGTTTAAAATTGAAACAATATCACCAGTTACACGTATTGTATGCAAAGATTAAGTAGATATATGTTTAATTAATTTAAGAAAAATCTACAATTTGCATACGTTAACTTACGGGTTTCTGGATAACATTATTGAAACGTTAAAATCATAAGTAACATTACTTTAAAAATAATAAATAAGAACATTTTTATAAACGCAAATGTAACCTAGTTTCTTCATAAAACGTACGAATAAACTTGCAATGTTTGCACTGGTTTCAAAGACCGGGTTAATTAGATGATTGTTTAAATTAATATTTTCGCTATATTAATCTACTTTTTAATGTGATAGACACCGCTCGTAACAAGTGGATCCTGCAGTTAAGTTTTTAGAAAGCGACTTTCATAATTATATTTCTTCGTAGTCGAATGACATTTTGTTTTCGTTTATGAACAAAGTTAATAAAAAATTGTAGTAGCAAACCCTAATGATCAATAAAAGGTACACGTAAGTTTACAAAATACCTAATCATTTGTTATTCAAATCGTTAGCAATATAAAAAGCACTTTATGTAACAATAAATCCTTTTTACACATTAATGAGCTTCGTTTGCCTTTGGATTGTTTAAATTGTTTTGCGATGGGTGGTACATTGCTAAATCCGGCGAAATTCTGAAATTCTTCTACAGCTAATTACACAACTTGTTAAGAAGTATCTAAGCCTCCTTACGTGTGTACTGAAAGAAGAATTTATAATTTTTATCCAGTTTCTATACCGGTAGTTAGGGCCTGCTAGACATCCAAGAACGAATACATTATTTTATACCGACGGTAGGTACATATGTTTGATAGAAAGTAACACTTTGACCTTCTAGGAAAAGTTCAGAAACTGGAAGTAACGGTGCAGGCATATCCTTATTTTGTACGACATTGAACATACATCTAATTTTTTGTTGCAAATTTTCAACAAAATCTACGTACTCAAAAACCATTTAATAAACGTCGCCCACTTAACTTTTTTTTTTTTGTGAAAGTTCATTAACAAATACAAATGTAGCGGTTATTTATTTGTTGAAGGCTGTGGAGAAATTTTTAGGTGTAATTGGGAGAAAATTATTAGAACTACTTGCACCAGCTTTCTTTTAGCGACACGCTTGATGTAATATGTTGATCTAAACCTAAACAGTGCGGAAGTAATTGCATATAGGAAAGAAGCGAGCAATGTTTACCGAAAAACCCACACCGGTAACATCTTAACACATCGTTCGCAAATTACTCATTTCCTATTGCTTAAATAACATTATCGATAAGATCAAAGTTGGTACCACACGATAAAAGAATGCAAAAAAGTAAAAGTAAAGAAATTTTATTCTTAAAGATGCCTGACCTTGAAATTTGGTTTTACTACATTATTGGTTTAAAATTTTATTGTTCTTACCTAATTTGCTGGTTAATTAAAAAATATCAAGAATAGCTGAAAATACAAAATGTATTATAATTAGACACAATGGGCCATCATAGAATTTTTTTTCCGACTACCTTTTTAAGAATCTATACAAAATTTAAGTTGTGTAAATTCTAAATGTTGTTCTTGTTTTCCAGAAATGTTACAAGCGCTGATGCTGATTGTATTTCTTGGTGTTATACAACTTTGCACTTGTTCAAATATACTGATGATGACGATGGGAGGAACAAAATCCCATAAAATCCCGTTTTGGGAATTAGCACGCGGTTTAATTCCACGGGGTCACAATATCACCTTCATTAGTGCTTTCCCTGCAGATTTGATAACTCCAGGATTAGAAGAGATCACTCCAGCAGGGCTGGTGTTTTACGTAAAAAATTTCACCGACTGGGATCTTGTGGGTGCCAGGATGCGAGGTGAAGAACCTGTTCATCCTTGGGATATGGTCAGATATGCCTACGAGGTAAAGACACAATCATTCCAAATAACTTTCTGCAATAAATAATTTCGTTTTCCATTGCCAAATAATTAATTGATTAATAGTTTTTGCCTCATAATAAGACCACCTAAAATTCAGATTCCATCGACCCTGGAATAGTTTTTCACGGTCGCAAGATGTGTGCCTTATTATTTCAGCTAGGCCAAACGACTGCAGGGATCCTTCTTTAAACTCAAGAAAACTGAGTTATGCTAAAAGAGAATTTTAGTTTTCTACTTCTATCTAATTTTTTGTTGGAAATTTTCTACTTTATTTATTTTTAATTTTCACAGAACGTTAACTACGCTATATGTAATTTTACTTTTATTATTACTAACCGGAAAAAACAACGACACTGTGTCCTCGTGTTACATTTAGCTTATATTGTTTGTTTCATTTTTTCTATAAAATTAGATAACTAGGACTCACCGGCACAATTACCAACACAACTCTGGTTATTCCTGATTTACACTTTTTGGATATACTTTTACTGTTAGAAAATAACATGCAACCTAATGTATAGGGTAGCAATTCGCTTACTATTTGCACATTTACTTACTTATTCCTTGACACTTAATAGCCCATCGAAGGCCATGGCCTCTAGGTAAGTTTCCAAACTAGTTCGATAAGATAGGTCACTGGATTTCCTTACTTTTCCCTTGACTTTTCTCCAACTCCCTATCTGCTGCTAATTTTTTCCAATTGTTAACTTTCACCACTTTCAAGTCGTTTTCCACATTGTCTATCCATCATGTTCCCTCAAAGATAATTTTACCACCCTATTCAGATGCCCTAGCCACCCCATTCTATTAATTTTTATTTTGTTTGCTATACTTGGTTGGTTGTACAGCTTCATTAGTTCAAAATATGTGCGTCGCTCTCCGTTTTCCATTAAAAATTATTCGCAGAATTTTTATTTCCCAGATGTTTAGTGCGTTTAGTGCGTCTTACAACTGTTTTGTATACTGCGATTTTTGAATTAAGTTAAATATCTTTTGATTTAAATAGTTGCTGTAATGCGTAGTAATATTTGTTCTCTGTCGTTATTCTCGCTTACAAGCGAAATGCTGAAAACTGCTGGAAGAACTTTACAACGAGCTATTCTAATTCTAATGAACAAATGTTTAGAAGAGAAAGAAATTCCCGAAACTTGGAAAAATGCAGAGGTTATTATTCTGTATAAAAAAGAAGATAGCTCTAATTTGGGAAATTACCGTCCAATCAGCCTGCTGTTAATACTCTATAAATTGTTAACAAGAATAATAACAAACAGATTGACCACTAAATTTGACTTCTATCAGCCGGAAGAATAGGCTGGCTTCAGCACTATTGATCATATTCAGACTCTTCGAACTCTAATTGAAAAGTGTACGAAATATAACATCTCTCTTCATCTAGCCTTTGTGGATTATCACAAAGCATTCGATTCAATCGAATCAAGGGCTATTTAAAGGTCATGCGAAATGCGAGAATAGACTCTAAGTACACAAAGCTACTGAAACATACATACGAAAATGCCACGATGTGTATTAAGATCGATGAAGATAGCGTTACTGATAAGAAATAAAACGAGGAGTTAGACAGTGAAGCCCCATTTCGCCGAAATTCTTCACCCTGGCCCTCGAAGACATATTTAAAACATTATCCTGGCAGGAAAGGGAAATTAAAATAGATGGCAAGTTTTTGAGTCACTTGAGCGACACAGAAGAGCTTAAATAAATACTTATTATGCTGGAAGAACTTCAACAAGTATATTTAAAAGTCGGACTTACTATGAACATGCAAAAGACCAAGATGATGAGTACAGAAAACATAAAAGTAACATCGGAGACCACAATCCAGAATTAACAGAACAGTATAATTATCTAGGACATGTAATGAAAATTGGGAAGGAAAACCAGACTTTCGAAATAGGTCGACGAATTAGTTTTAGCTGGGCAGCATTTTCAAAGCTCTCCCATGTCCTGAAAAACTTTGAAATTCCTATGAGTCTCAAACGCAGAGTCTACAATACATACCTACATGCATGCTGCATATCACAACCTACGGCTTAGAAAGAGCGACACTAACCGTTAAAAGTGGCAACTACCAACGAGCAATGGAACGTGCGATACTATGCACCAGAAAAACAAAGGTAGAAGATGTCGTTGGCACAGTAACACGATTAAAGTGGCAAGAGACAATGTGTTGCAGTGGAGACCATGTGAAAATAAAGGAAGTGTTGGAAGATCCCTGGCATCCTGGCAAGGTGGAGAGATGACTTGCAGCAAGCTGCGGGGCAAAATTGGATTCGGGTGGCCTAAGAACGAAATAAATGGAAAAGTATGGAGGATGCCTTTATCCACTAGTGGATGTCGACAGGCTGAGAAGAAGAAGAAGAAGTTATTCTCGCTTATGTATCATCGAAAGAAAAAAAATTCTGTTACAGCTACTCCTAAGTATTTAAATAATCTCACTTTCTCGAATACCTGTTGGTTTACTATCAAATTTTATTCCTGATTTTGTCCTCTCAATGTCAAATTGAATTTTAAGTTTTTTTGACTTATTTATTATTAGTTTTAACTTCTCTCAATCTCAATGATTACGGGTTTTACGCCCAAGGATATGCGGATGACATAACGTCGCCTCAGAACCAAGTTATTCTATGTCCACTTTTTTCCCAAATTCAGGTTTTTGAATTAACTTATTCTATGTCCGGAGTTCTATTGTGCCAATTTATATCAAGTTGATCTACACCTGTGCATTTCGTTATAACAGAGAGTCGTTTTTATTCTATGTCCCTCAAATATTTTAAGTATTCGGACCGAGATAGTCTATGTCCGAGCAACCAATACGATGCGTCAGATTAACATCACGTGAAGTCACACTAGTGGACATAGAATAAAATTGCAGTTTTGGAAATGTTTAATTAATAACTTTTAAAAACTTGTTATCTACTATTAATATTATTTAGGGTAGTGTTATTTTTTGTTTTGAGTTTTTTTAATATTTTAGAATAAAATTTTGTGTTTGTAATTAATACTTCGAATGTGCAGTCGACATAGAATAATTTGATAAAATAATATAATTTTATTTTTGCTTAAAATTATTGTATGTCCATAGCATATTTTTTTCTTAATGCTGTTTTTCCCCTTTCTTCAAAAAATACCATTAAACTTCTATTTGGATTTATTTAAAAAATCATAAATTTAAATTTAAGAAAAACAATATGTGTTACAAAATACTTGAACATTTTCGTTCATGTATCTAAACTTTAAAACTCGTTTCCTGTAAAATTTTAAAAACTGGACATGTAATAACCCGGTTCTTAGGCGACGATAAGTCATCCAAATCAGGGGCAAAACCACGAATGTCGTTGCGGCCATCATGCAAAGGGCGTTTAACATTACGCAAATGTTGTGTGGGAGGAAAAACTTGAAGGTAAACCCTTGAAAAACATTACTAATACGTTTCACCAAGATGAGAGAGATAACCTTACTATCTTTGGTGAAAGAATTCAGGTTGTTCAGGATGTTAAATATCTGGGTATTATCCTGGATGCAAAACTAACCTGGAAGGCACACCTGCATACCATTGCAAACAGAGCAAAAATGGTCCTCATGAAGGGCAGACGCATGTTTGGGAAAACATGGGGACTGAAACCAAAGATGGTTCAACGGTTGTTCGATCCATGATAGCCTGTGGCACCCTATCTGAAAGGGGAAACCTGCATTGGAGTACATAGAATGAAAGCCACCGGCTATTGGCACAGTGGTTAAACGTGAACTCATCACTACAATGGGCACTGACTACACTGAATCAGAGTACTCTTTTGACAAAATGGGCTCAAGGAATCCCACCCTGTCTAAGGAAAGCGTTAAAGGGCTGGTTTACAGATGCATCTCGCACAGTACAGAGTACACGGGCAGGTATACACGGCTAAGACCAAAAGAGAACATAAGTGTATCTCTTGGGACCAATGGCACAGTCTTCCAAGCTGCTGAAATCTTTGCTATAATGCAACGTAGGTATGCAAGAAACTGTAAAACTAGCGTATACTCGACAACACATAAGTATTCTCTCTAATTCTCATCAGCCTTAAAACCTTAAAAGTGCTTGAATCACCCCCAATTAATTCCAAATTAACGAGAGAATGCCTGTCTCACCTGAAAACCTATCCGAGAAGAAAAAGGTTCGACTCATATGGATCCCAGGACACACATGTGTGGATGGCAATGAAAAAGCAGACACGCCCACAGAAACTGGCGCATCCACCCGTTTATAGGACCAAAACCTGTATTCTAAATTCCCAAACGCAGTATCCGAACAGAGATAGAGACGTTTACCAGGATACAACATGCCTCGCGCTGAGATGCAACACAGTGACAAAGACTGGGGAAGAAAATAATTGGAATGCCTTCTCGCAGATTAACGACTGACATATTCCATTTAGGCTGCACCCAGATTAGACGATGACAGGCCACTGCCATCTGAGAAGACAAAAAATAGGTATATACAGAGTCGATACACTCTGTGACGAAGAGGAGGAAATAGTCTCGTACATAATCTTTGACTATCCTGCGCTTTACCGCAACTCTTCAGTGAAGTTTTCCGTGGAATAGCTCTTACACATGAAAACCTCGTAAGTAACATTCCGAAACTCGTTGTGGGTACGAGACTACCTCGACAGAAATAGGATAAGGGGTGCACAAAAGACCATAGAGTCGAAGTGCATATACTGGGCTTGCAAACTAGTGGAAACCTCGCCAACAATCAATCAATCACCTGTCTTCTTTACGGCCTCCTGTTTGTAATTCCGACTTTTTTCTGTATAATGAAGGCACCTGCGTATGCTAGGATCTGTGTTGTTCTATTTAATATAGGGCCCTTCCTATTAATTTGGCACTTGTCTTATTATTATCAACTCTAGGACCATATTGAACAAAGTAGTTGATAATGGGTTTCTCTGGCCGCTTTGATAGTCCATCTCCTTGTCCATCAGTGGCATCAATTTGTTAATTACGGTTGTATTTAAGACCTTATAGCCTAAGCTTAGCAGAGCTTCCTCTATAATTTTCACATATACTTAGTTTATCTCCTGCTTTATGTAGAGGACAGATTGTTGCAGTATTTCAATTTCTAGGTAATTCTTCTTTTTCCTAAATGTTCTTGATTAACTGGTACATCTTGGCAACTTGGTCTTCTCTTGGAGCTTTACTATTTTTTAGGTTTCTTATAATTCTTCTTGGTGTGCTATTCCTTGCGCTTGTATATCATATATTCCGCTTTCTTCTCCTGTATTTTGTAATTTTCCAAAGTATTCCTTCCATCTGTTTACGCTTTCCTGTCTATCTCTCTGCATCTCTATAGAAAGTTACTCGTGATTTGAATCATTTTTTTCTTACTCCCACCTCCCTGTGGAACTTTTTAGTTTTATTAGTTTGTTCAATTTCTTTTGTTCGTGCTCATGTTTCTTTTTCTGAAGAGCTGTATACAGTGTATACCTCTTTTTGGTTCACATCATTTAAGTGTTAGCCTTGTTTCGTTTCTATTCTATATTTATCATACCACACGTTATTCTTGTTTCCTTTTTTCTTCGTTCCCAGTACCCCTACAGTAGTTGTTACCTACCGGTATCTTTCTTATTTCTTCCCACTCTTCTTCTACTGTCTTTTCTTTTTACCTATTTTTTTCTAACTTTTCTTTTCCATTTTGCTGCAATTTCCTCATTTGCAAATCAAATACTTTCTTACTACGATTCTTTGCTTAAATTTAACACCGACTAAGAAGTGATCGGAATCACAATTCGCACCCCTGCAACTGCAGATATCAAGTATAAAACGGACATACTCGTATGTCTTGAATCGATGAAGACGTGGTCTATTTGATTCCTTGTTACGCCGTCCGGGGTCACCCACCTTTGTTTGTATATTTATTTGTGCTGGAATGTTGTACTGCTTATCACCATAACTATTGGTACTGCCTGCTAGATCGATATCTCTCTTCACATTGTTGCTACTTGCTTGGTGTAAGCTGTGTTTACCTATAATTAAAGTGTCGCACTCCTTTGTTCCACTTTTGCGTTAAGATCTCCTATTATTATATTACCTTTAGATCAGGGGATGACATTCCATCTAATAACTACTCGCTGTAGCTGGGCATAAAATATGCCTTTGTCCTCTTTCGTTTGTTCACTGCATATGCTTATATTACCAAATTTTCCTCTTAACCTTATCATCGCTATTTTTGTCATTTACTGGCTTAAATTATATAATAGCGTGTTTGCATTTTGTTAATAATAAAGCTAGTACCATGTTTTCCTACCTTCTCCGCACTTGACATTTCCGTGTAACTTCCTATATCTGAAATTCCGCCCACTTTTCATCTCATTTCTGCCACTATATCTCATTGATATCTTTCAATTCCTTTCTTAAAATTTTGTACTTATTTCATTGCTTTTTCCTTTTTTATTCTTGTATGTGTTATTCCGTTCGCCATTTGTATGTCATTTTTTTCTGTTTGCACATACTATTAAATAGTTGAAGCTATAATAAGTGATGGGATAATTGTGCCGATGAGTGTATTTTGTCGTGTTTGTGCTTTGGAAATGTAACGACAACAAAACTACGAATCAAATGCTTTTTTAGTTTTTCATTCAACCTAAATCTTTCAAGTTTTAATTATGATGGAAAATATTGTTTCGTGTGATGTTTGACGCTGTGGTGTTTATTGGCCAAATTTCAAAAAAGTTCCGTTGGTATTCGTTCTTAGATTATTACCTGATATTAATCTGATGTGTTTCATATGATTATTATACCTAATTGCTTTGTCTACTATCTGCTATTGTTTTTAGGCATGCGACGTGTTATTGACAGATTCGGAGACGAAAGACTTTCTTGGTTCAGGTCGTGATTTTGACCTACTCATTATGGATGGAGCATATCCAGAGTGTGGCCTTGGATTTACAAAACATTTTAAAGCACCTTTTATGTATATAAATACAGTAGGATTTTATACTGGATCCTTATCTACTGCGGGAAATCCTACTTTGTATTCGGTGACGCCATTTTTAGCTCGACCTTTCACTGATTCTATGAATTTGATAGAGCGAACAATGAACACGTTGTGGCATTTGGGTTCCGCCACAATACACACATTTATGGTGCGATTTTTGCTTCAAGATATATTGAGGGAACACTTTGGAAGTGACCTACCTCCTATTTACGAAATGTCAAAAAACGTCAGTTTCATACTCCAGAACGCATATGCTACTGTAACATATCCAAGACCGTATCTACCGAATGTTGCTGAAATTGCCTGTATACATTGCAAGCCATCAAGAACTTTACCACCGGTAAGTAAACAAACTATACGAGTACAATTGTAAACTTGCGATACATATTCTTTGAATTGGGACGTTTTAGGATTTAGAAGATTTTATACGCGGTGGTGGAGACGCAGGATTTATATTCGTTAGTATGGGTTCCTCTGTGAAAGCCGCAAATATGCCAGAATATTTGCGCAGGCTTTTACTCTGCGTTTTTCGGCAACTTCCCCAAAGAGTACTTTGGAAATGGGAAGCGGGCGATGACATGCCTGACTTACCTCCAAACGTCAAACTGAGCCGGTGGTTACCTCAGCAAGATTTACTTGGTAATTATTGAATGTTGCTTTCGGAGACCGTATTTATTTTAAATATTGTAAATGCAGGCCATCGCAAAATCCGAGCTTTCGTAACCCACGGAGGATTACTTAGTATGTTTGAAACGGTATACCATGGTGTTCCGATTGTCAGCTTGCCAGTCTTTTGTGACCACGATTCTAACGCTGCAAAAGCAGAGTCTGACGGATACGCAATCAAATTAGATTTATCAACGTTGACCTCCGATTCTCTTTTGTGGGCAATTAAAAAAGTGATGTACGATCCCAAATACAAAGAACAAGTAAGACAAAAGCAAATACTGTTAAAAGATCAGAAGGAAACCCCTTTAGAAAGGGCCATTTATTGGACCGAATATGTCCTGAGGCATAGAGGAGCAAAGCATTTGCAGTCTGTCGCCAAGGATCTTAATATTTTCCAATATTATTTAGTGGACGTTATAATTATATTAGCTTTTGCCTGCTGGTTGCTGTGGCAAGCAGTAAAAATTATTTTAAGATTACTTTACGCCCTTCTAACGGGCAGCATAAGTTTCAGTATATTTAAAAAATCCGTTAAAATAGACTGAAATTGAATGTATTTTATTGTAAATAAACACGTAAATTTAAATAATTTAAGATTTTCTCAAAAGCGACTATTAATATTAAGGAATTGTAAACAAATAAAATTTGTTCCATCCAAGTCATTTTTGGACACTAATAAATTAACTGACCAATGTTACTGAAAATACTGATAATCGAGCAACATACAAATGTTCCGAACAGAATAAGGAAGAGGTACGTTTTGTTTCCTTAGCATTCCTCTATAATCTTTGAGTTATAAACTAATTTAATTTTTTATATCCCTTTTTAATCGTTAAAAAAGCTAGCTGGGAAAATATTACATATTTATTTCTTAAATTTGTTTTATACATTTACCATACCTATCTCAAAATATAATGTGCTGGCTTAACTATATCGTACAAATTTTCGTTTGTAAATTAATGCCTCATTAAAATATATAACCATTTCTTATTCTACAAGTCTCAATATAAACAAATATCATTTTTAACACATATTCAGCACTTGCGAACAATCTTTTTCTCTTAATCAGTTTCTTGTTTACTTAATTGTAAATATTTTGTGCTTAACATTAACTTGAAAGGTGTAAATTCTTATAAAAATAGCCAGTGCCAGAAAACTCTGTTAATACGAATACTTTCTAATTATTAGCCAACAGTTTGTTTTTTTTTTAAATCATAATAATAATAATAATAACATAAAAGCTACATTTTATCACATTTTCTACCTGCAAAAAGTTGCATCATAACAACACTAGTAAGCTATATAGGTCGTAGTGAGCAGACAGTTCTCTTTTGCACCATCCATTCATCACATCTAAAATTATAATTTCAGTGCATTATTGTTAGTATCAGCACATTTCGACTCCATGGCCTTAGATATACTCAGAACACGCTCCTTATTAAAAAGTTTTGTTCTGAGCCTACTAAACCACTGGAGTTGGAAATTTTTCAGACTGCAAATTTAACAATATTCATTAACGTGTTCCCAAGAAAACTGCACAAAAAAGAATGGACAGAACGTGTTTGCGGCTTTAGAAGCTTTGTTCTCTTTTGCGCGATAACACTCGATGGTGAAATTTAAAAATTACTAGGTGAACGTCGAACGTCAAACAATCGAGCTCTTTCTAATTCGATAAGTTTGATTGTTTTTAGTATCTTTCAAATTCGTGATTTGACAATCCATTTCTACGCCCGTCCTGTCCATCCTGTGATCCACCGAGCATACTTATTACATTTTTCTGTGCGTCATTGCTTTTATCCACAGGCTGAACGGTTTGGGTGATGGAAACTTGGTCTCTGTTCTTATAATGAAGAAATCCTCCGACTCCCATCCCGACCAAGGATAATAGGAGAATAACCAGCTTCACGATTTTGATAATTTTTAACATCTTGAAGATGCCTACCAATTGTTTCGCAAAATCATCAGGTAAATCGGCACCCTATTGAAAGAAATATAGAAAATAAGGAAAACAATGGAATATGTATTTATTTTTGCATTTTCAGAAGCTCTTTTTAGGTTCTTAAAGTAGCCTACAGACATAGGGAATCTGTGCTCCGAACCACGGATCTCCAGAGAAGAAATACTTTTGCCTTCCGAGGGAAGCGGTTGGGGTTTTTCGTAGTATGTGTGGCCCTGAGAACGGAACCCGGACCAGTCTTTTTAGGTTAGAAAGTGGCATTTACAGAACTTTGTGATGGGAAGAATTTTTAACAGTAGTAATAGCAGCAGACATTTGCATTAATAATAAAAAAGTATATAATTACCTCTTCGACCCATAATAAAGGAAGCAATGCTGTTGGCATGTTTTTCATTACTGATACTTTTTCGATGGGCATTGTAGGTAAATTGAACTGCAGCCGTTTCTTTCCCGATACAGGGGTTCCAGTCATCTAAATAATTTAAAATTACAGTTTAAGCTAAAACATTTTTGTAAGTTGTAACTTGAAAATGCACAAGAGAGTTTAATTAAAAAATCGAATCCTTATTCGCTTGTTGGTTTACTTGATAAGTAATTACAGAGGCATTAGTTAAATAATATATTATTCGTTTATTATGTATACGGCATGTTGTTTTGTTACTTTGTTATCGTGGAGTAGCTTATCCACGTAAGCCCAATATGTAATTAGTGTGACATCTACATGTTACTCAGTATAATCTATTTATTATGTAAGTTAATTCGTCATTTGAAATTTTTTTTGTGTTTACATTTATTGCATTAGGAATTCGAAGAAGAGATTTCATTGACAGTGATACAAGTTGTTAGTATTTGAATTGATAATATACCTACCAG
This sequence comes from Melanotus villosus, assembly GCA_963082815.1. Taxonomy (NCBI): domain Eukaryota; kingdom Metazoa; phylum Arthropoda; class Insecta; order Coleoptera; family Elateridae; genus Melanotus; species Melanotus villosus. The sequence continues at coordinate 13,852,260 of OY720421.1, forward strand.
TTCGAAAATTAACGAAATTCCATGCTCTTCTTCGCTGGGATGTAAACCTCTAACACCCTCTAGATAAATTGGATCGGCGTCGTAAAAATGAGGCATGGAAGTGACGATGGGCGCTCCAACGCATTTCGTTAAATCGTGAAGTCCTTGTTTCCAGCAGCTAGCATTCGCCGGACAGTAACATTTAAAGCGTTCGTCCGTGGACATATCACCAAAAGTTGCCACATAACGGTACACGGTTATACCCCTGTAATTTTCTTCCCTGTCGAATGTGGCAATTATAGACCTAAAAAAATATTTTTTATGATTCCCCTTTCTCTTTATTTATTTCCATCATTTAATTATCCTTTAACCTGCATAAATCCGGCGCATACGCAGCTACGCCTTCTTCCTTTGTCATAAGTGGAGGAAATATCGTGGAATCTGTACCGACGTACTGGTTACACTCTTTGGTGGGCCATACTGACATTTCTTTGGCACCATCGTAGGCCATCACGCGGCCGACGTCATGGGACTTTTTGATACCTCTTTTTACTGTTAAAGTGTGGTCGTCGATGGTACCGTTTCTCTTAAAGAATATTTATCGTGTAAATCTAAGGTCATTTCAAATTATAGAATCGAAATTTTATTATTTTGATCTCTGTAAAAATCGCCGTAGTGGTTAAGGCATTCGACTATAGCGCGAACTATCTCAGGGTCAAATCCGAGTCAAATGTTTGGTGGGTCGCCTACACAGTCAACTGAAAGTAATTGGTTGAGTAGGAAAGGTTGTTGGTCGTGGGGCTCACCACACCATCCCGTACGTATAACGTGCGAAAAAACCGAGGTATGAAAGGCTACTTAGGAGGCCTTAGCCCTCTATGTTGCCCATCTCTCCCGGCTTACAAATTAATGCGAATTGTTCATTAATTAATCGTTTGTGTGCTCTATAAACGTAGATTTTTCTAACTGTTTAAAAAATATATATTTTTAATAAATAATAAATTTCAACTTTGTACTTTAAAACTGGCTTTTACAAGTAGTCGTCGATTTAGAAAAAAATTAAATGAAATCGAATTAAGTTTTAAATTATAAGTTTCAGCTAATAATGACTACGGACGGTGTCCTTGTACCGTAGAAAAATAGTATTATGAAATCCTGTGACGTATTCGTAAAGTCCGTGCAAATTAATTACCGGCTTCGAAGTATATGATTAATATTCAGAATGAAAACATATATTTATACGAAAAATATTACTTACCATGCCGAAGAATGAAAACTTGAATATGGTATCCGACACGTGTTCAAGATCTTTTGCTTCTGTTCGTAATTGTGTGCAAACAGCTTTTCCAGCAAAATCACTTACAGTACAATTTATGACTACTCCTCTGAAAAGAATATCCATAACAGGAGCAGTCACAAATGGTGCTTCTGGCTTTCTGAAAATTGCGTTTATTGCTTTGTTTACTAATGTTAACATCGCTGGTTTTTCTCTTGCGACAAGCATAGACATTGCCTAAAAGAATATAATTAGTCACACAAGTTGTGTTGTAAGCAAAAATAAATAAAATGCTCCTTTTTTATTACAGGTGGTCCCTGGGATATTTCGAAATGTTAGTTGTCAAAAGATTTGTTACATAATGGAAAAAACAATGACTCATGTACAAGCACCGGCTCTTACATGCAATGCAGTTTCCTCTTTATAAATGCAAATCATTATTAATATAGTATTTTTATCAAACAGTATCGAATATATTGATTAATCCAAGGAATGGAGCCTGAGGTCTGGTTCAATAGCGAACGTTAAATACCCTGTAAAATCTGTATTTCGACCCATCCTCAGTGTACTTTCTTGGCAAAGTTGGAGAGGACAAAGTCGGAGTCAGTCTCCCAAGATATTCTCTTCACCAAATTACAGAATTCTTCACTAAATCGCCAGAGAAACTCAATTCCTCTCAGTTTTACACTGAGGGTGGCAGTTTAATTGCAGAAATACGTATTTAGTTGTATTAATTATTTTGTGGTTTTACAAGGTATTTGACGTTCGCCACCAATATCTTTAGCAAGGTTTTACTTACTATCATCATTGGATGCCCCATGTTGACAACTTCTTCCCCTGTTAAACCAGGTTTTGATAAATCTGGCCTGAATTTCCATGTTATTCTTTGTTTATAGGTTAATTCGTCTTCGGCTTCGTTATCTACTAATTCTACTTTCTCCTTCCATTCTCTACGGAATTTGATTTATTGAAACTTTTGAATAAGTACAAAAAACATGAAACTAAATCATAATCCGAATATGTTGAAAGTAAAAAATCGTTATTGAAATGTTTTTAGACAAAAAGTTTCTGCCTAAATTGCTGTTTATTAAAGAAAACTCTTAATTTAATTTGATGATAATAGAATACATTTCGTGCACGATCGAATTAAGTGAGTTTTCTTTTTAATATTGTTTCAGCAAGAAAATAGAAGAACAGTAACCGTATATCATTATATGTTAAACAGGAAATACTTAATATAAATTATACGTTTTACAAATTCAACGAATGCTTACTAATCAGTAAAAAGATAATGTAAATCCATAACAATAAGAAAAACGTGGTAGATTGATTTTCTTCATTTTTTCCATGAAACACCAAATATTTTTAACAAAAGTTTATAAAGAAGGGTTTCCTTTTTATTAGCAAAAACGATCATAATCAATTAAATGATTAAAAGTCGAGGCATTCCTAAAATTTTTAACCGAAAGGTGTTATTGAGCAAAGTCATTTTTTTTAGGTTTATTGTTGGGTTTTTCTATTTTAGCAAGTGTTTGCGAAAACTCTACTAAGAAATATAAAAAGAGCAAAGTTAATTTAAATTTTGAATTGCCTTAAGCCCTTATTATTTCTGACATTGAAGCAGCCATCCACAGCCAGAAAGTGTGCTTATGTTCTTATGTATAATAAAATACAGCTATCAAACCAAAATGTCGATTTTAATTATCACACCTGCTCTATGAATAAAATATTTCGTTGGCGTGACAGTTACGCCGAAAATAATTTGAAAAGCGATTAAATTTAATATTCATTAATTAATTGTGTATTGAACACTATGAGCTCCTTAATTACACAAATAAATAATAAACCTAGAAACTCATTAAAGTTAGATAATTACGTATTTTACTTTAGTTTGTTACACAAATAGTATTATCGTTGATATTTTATTAATATATTTTAACACTTTAAGCTTCAATAAAAAGAACTTTATGTTAGTAACATACGATAATTTGATAATAAAAAATAACAATTTTCAATTGAATTGTAATATAATAATCTCTAACTGAACATTATTAGGAACTATAAAAGTAACCTTCGAAGTTTCTTTTAATTTTGTAGGGGAAATTTACGTAATGGTTATTGTCTAAAAACAACAGCAATTAAAAAATAGGGCGTGGGACTTTTATAATAAGTTACAGTTTTATTAAATGAAAATACAGGAAAGTTTAATTATTCTGAATTTCTGCTTTGGAGCTCTCTGTTTTTATAGATACATAGCAATAAGTATTTAAAATCAAAGGGGACGTCCAAGAACCCAACTATAAAATAAATTCTAAGTTTAAAGCTTTTAAGGGTGCAAACTCCAACTTTACGAATCCCATATACAACTATTTTTAAATCCTTTTATGCTATCTCCATTAACAGTAAAGGAATGACTGAAAATTATATCAGTCTTAGGAGATATGATTTTTTTGGGAAATATGTGTTTCTGAGCTTTCCATAATGTTTGTTTATATATTTGAATTCGAATTGCTTTATATAAAAAAAAAAACTAGTTAACGTGAGCGAGTCTTTTGTATATCTGACTGAACTAGGTTTATATATGATTTTTTTCTGATTTGTCGAAGTGAAGTAAGTTGTTCCAAACTATTCTACGAAACTGTTTGTAAGGTAAGAATTATTTATTTTCCAAAGGTTTGTTGTGGAGAGTTTGAGATTTTATATTTCTTAAGTGGGGTTTTCGCCACCAGTTGTTGCAAAAATAGTATTAAATTAATGAACTAATAACTCGGTGAGTGTAACGTTTTGGGAACAAGTCTATCTGCGTTTTCAAACAAATCAAAAAGCTTTAAGAACGAGGAAAGCTTTGTTATTTTATGTCATACAAAAAATATTTAATTTAACTCTGACTAGATTTTCTCAAGTCCTCAACTGAAAAATAACTTTTTTTTTTAAATAATTTAAACAAATTAAATCGTTGGAAAGTTTCTAAACATCAAAGGGGAAATTTAGCAATCCTAACTATAAAAAGAAATATTTAAATCCAAAAGATAGGTAGTTTTTGAGTTTACAAACTTAAGACTCTTATTATTGAAACGAAAAGAAAACTGTTTTATTATTGTGGGGGTGGACATTTTACGTGTTCACTGCTCAGATAAATCATTTCAAATGTTTCCCTTCGTATAGTAAAAAACAGCCAAACATTCATTCTTACTCGAAATAATATGGTCCGACTTCGTCCACTACTGGTGTATCTCCTTTAGCGACGTCTAGCGGATTTGTGACGTTAAACATATAAATTTTAAAATCTATCGCAAAAGGCACTTTGGAATATAAAGCTCGCACATCACCTCCTGGTTTTAACGTTAAGTTCTAAAAACAACAATTACGTTAAACACCGATTTTCTAAACTTTTCCAGCTATAAAGGATCCCGAAGTAACCCTTTTAATTTTAATTGTCGAAAACTTACAGATTTAATTTTACTTTTCAAAACGTGTGGTAACACAATGTATCCCAAAAGGACGATTACTACAAAGGTAACTCCGGAACCGATTCCAATTTTGGCGGGTAATTTCATTTTGTTTATTTTTTTGGTTGCTTTAATGGATGTCTCGACAGAGACTTTAATCAAACGTAACTTTGGAAAAGCCAAAAATATAGCATTAAGGATACGGTTACGGATTGTCATTCACAAATCATTTTCGATCGAGGATGATTTATGCAGTTAGAAAGACGGTTTGATTGCTACTGATAGTACACCATATGATGAGTGACGGTCCTGTCCGTTGTCGAGTTAAGTGGGGATAGGTCACCTATTTAAGATTAATTTTTAAAACTTGGACGTTTTCAACATTTATGATTTACGCCATTTCGATACAAACGCCGAGTACGATAAAATATTCACCTGTTTAATTATTTCTTCGGAAACTTCTTAAATGTAATGGCAGTTTTTCCATTTTAAGCCGTTACGAGTGTGACCTAACTCCCCCTCTAACAAATCGCTTATGTAATGGCCGTACAATTAGTCTTCCCTTCTTTAAATATATCTCATTTATCTAATTTAATAAAGCTCTCAAAAGACTTAGCGGACCATTATGAAAATGAACTGGATTTGGTACTTTTATGACGCATATTTGTTTAAATCAGAGTCCTGGTAGCGACCTTTCTACACAACCATGTTTTAAAATCCTTTTTTGTGGATAAATATTAAAACCACATAAGTTTTCTTTTTTTGAGCAGTGTAATTACAGAGAAACGAATTGGACCTTCTACAATCTTTAACTTATCCGCAGCGCCATATCCTTTTCTGGGTCTATGATCAATCCCTTTTGTTGTTATTTAAAGTTATCGAAGCTTAGGATATTAACACATGGTTTCAAATACGTATTCTTCGATTGTGGCATACGTATGCAACGCTAATTTTTAATATTGCCAATAACAACAATCATAAACAGAATTAGAAGTGTATCCCTTTATCATGTAAGTTTCTACCGACTGATTACCAATCTAAAGTATGGTATTTGTCAGTCGCAAAGTCAAAAGTAAGAACAGTAATTTAAATTGAAGAATTATCCAACGTAAAACGACAACTCAGAGTGTTATTACGTCAGTTTATTGTTTATATGTGGGTACAGGTATTTACATAAAATAATAATAATCATATATGAAATTCTTCACAGATTAATCTCACCACGTAAACCAAATATTTTTATTTAGTTGTCTAAAACCGACAGTAACTAATAACATGTTAATACAATCGGTATTTTTCTCCCTCGTCCTCTCTCCTTCTTTTATATTAAAGTTACAATTAACTTGAATATACGGTTCAAACACGCAGCATGTAATGATCAACCATTGGTATGACAGTAATAATCCCATACGAAAAAAAATGTGAATTTGAGTCGATTTTCGGAACGGATTTTCATTTTCAAGGATGATCCAAATAAAACTCCCATTAAAAGTAAAAGCTAACAAACATCATCCAATATTAATTAATTAAAAGGTAACCAATGTTTCGACCTACATTCGTCAATTTTCAAACATAGGTAAACTTCCATTTAATTATTGAACTTAATAATCGTGATTAATGAATTGCCTTACATTATCATCGAAGCGAAGAAAGGTTAATTCTTACCCTACATTATTGAACAGGGTTGACCGAGGGAATTATAGCGATGCTCACTTGCAATAGTTCACACATTAATTGTTAACGAGATGCCTACGAGTTTTACAATTAAATCGATTAAAGTTTTGCTACTGCAATTATTCCCTTCCAGAAAAATTAAATATGTGTTGAAACAAAAATTCCATTTTTAGGTAAATAATTTCCCTTCACTTTTGTAAATATCGAGGAAGTTCAAAATTAAAATTTTAACAGTCCAGATTTAAATGGGTCTTTAATCGGTTTTTCAATGAGACTTCAGCTGTAGTCAAGTAAATTCATACTTCCTTAAGAAACACGATTTTTAAATAAACAAGTAATGAAATATGAAGTATTTGATGCAATGAAAAGCCGTAAGGAACCTAACTATTGCAACACAATTCACAATAATAATTAAATAACAAAGTCTAACAGATCTTAATGTCTGTAAATTACGCCACGTCACTGAATACAAAATTACGTTAGTAAGAACTCCATTCATAACTGAGTAGCTATTATTCCAGGAGGTTAGAATAAAATACGGGGATATCATTTACTCCTAGTTAATTCATGAAATATTCGACGAATGCTGGAATTATTTATAATAACGCCTCGTATCTGAATGTCACGTTTAAGTTAATTGCCGAGAGTTAGATTTCTATCATTTTTATTGCTGCTTCGTATAAATATCTTTCGTTTCTCATGTATTCATAAATACATGTATTTCGTAGCTCTTACATTAGTACGTTTTTAAAAAGGGATTTTATTAAATATCATCTACATGCAAGAGCTTGTGCTATTTGCAAATTTTAGTTTTTAATTGCCTCTTACCTATGTGTATTTATAGAATAAGTTTGTTAGTTTGGGTCTTGCACATTGGCATAAATAATTATTATCTATTTAACTACTAACATCGAATAATTTTTCAGTTTGGGTCTAATCAGCTTTAAAGAAATAACTTACATAACTGTGTTTGGACAAAACTAGAAATAAATATTTAAGTTCGAAGACAAAATTAGCAGACCTTAAACTCTTTTAATAATTTAGAACTGACCATATTTCAAATTTAATGTCGCCTCCCATTTAATGGATTTTTGGTAGGATTAAATATGTAAGCACGTTGGCAACTGCATGCAGGTTTAAACTTAATTAAACAAATATGGCCAGTTTGATAAGTACCTGTGCAAATGAAAGCTAGAAAAGCAACTCTTATATAATTTTTTCTTCTATAAATAACGTGATTCTATTTAATTTTAACTGAAACACGTCCCTATATCTAAGCAAACTGTTCTGATCCTGAATAAATAAAAATCCAATGTGAACCGTCCTGTAATAAAGCACGTGTTTAGTATTGACAACTTAAGTATAATACTAATGTGCCTTTTGCTAAACGTTCGTATGTAGTTACATGTCTAAAATAGGATTCATTATATTCCTTTTAGATATTTAGTTAACTAAACCTCTTTAGCAAATGCAATGAAATACTATTTCTATTAAGTATATATTATTTTGGCAATTTTATACAGTGGAAGCGACAAAACATACTACGCAAATAAAAAGTTTCTAAACACAAAATACTTAAGCAATAAAGCTATAAATCCCTCATTAGACCAGTAGTGCTATTTCCAATAGAAACATGGACAATGACTAAAAAAGAAGAAGAGGATTTACGAATATTTGAGAAGAAAATGAATTAAGACCAAGAATGAACTTCGAATTACCTACTAGAGCAAATGCAAGGTGAAGACATTGTTACGCATATTAAAGCACAAAGGATAAAATGGTTGGGTCATGTAATGAGGGCAGACAGAAGAAGACTGATAAGAATAATAACAGAATGAACACCCACAGAAGTAAGAAGGCGAGGTAGACCCAGGACGAGATTGCTAAATGATGTGGTGAACGATTTAAAGAGTATAGAGATAAAGAATTGGAAAGAGAAATGTAAGAACAGAAAAGAATGGGCAAAAATCGCAGAAGATGCCAAGACCAACAAGAATTTACAAGGATAAAACTTTAGGGGAACTAATCTATCCTAAACAAATGATTACCTAAGGAAGCTTAAGCCGTAAATGCTTGCGGTTAAAGTGCTAAATATATAAATATATTATTTTGACACTTGTTATTTTAAATGTTCACATCAGCTGATGGCTTGTGGAATTTCTTATTATTTTTATACATGCGTGAACTTAGCTTTGGATTCGGATTTGCAAAGGTTTTTCAAGTTACTAAATCATAACTGAATAGATCTGAAATTACTAAACCTATTTCTTCAAAATCAGATACTTATTAACATGTTTTTTAAAGCTACCATACGATAAAGAATTATGTTAACAGCAGGAAACCTGCAAAACTACCGGGGTAGCGACATCATCTCCTATTCGGAAAATGCCCAGATTCGTATTGTTAAAGTCATTTCGCACTAACCAAACTTTAAAAACGGAACCGGTCATCTAGCTGCGGTCGCTTAGACGCGGCCGTTTAGACACAAGTCTACTTGAACGTTGGGACACTAGGACGCAGGGACAAAAGGGATGTTAAGACGTGAAACAGAAGGACGCAAAGACTTTAGGCCCAGAGATTCAAAGACGCATACATGTTATTTTAACAACGAACTTTTCTTTAGAAACGCTATAAAATATAAATGTAATTATGTATACAGAATGAAATAGCTGTATATTTAAATAAAAGTCTATATTAAAGTCTTAATAAGCATTAGCAACTATTAATCTTATAATTTAAAAAACACTATTATTAATTACAATCTAAATATTTCAATAATTCTCTGTACAATATTTTCTCTATACTTTCTAAAATTAAACGAATTCTATTTAAATTTTAATACAAAATTTCTTTTTATAATGGTGGTTTTATTTATTTATCATTTAATTATTAAGTTTCACGTGACAAGCTACATTTCTGATAACTAAGTTAGCGGTTATACGATAAAGATTGTAAGGGTGCTCAAGTTCGGAAAAACTATTTTTCCGTTAATAAAGACAAACAGACTAATTGCTATATATATTTTTTTACGTTAAGCTACCATATTATGTTCAACCACTTGAATTTTTTTACGATGCTAGATTTAAATTAGTTAAGAAATATATGATCCGTAAAATGAAACGTTTCGTTGGGGTTTTAATGTATGTTTCCTTGCAGGGATTTTAATTATTTTTCAGGCCACTTCTTTGTAAGAACGGTGTCCGCAAGGGGTGTTTCTTAATCCTAGATAAGTTATTGGTGCTTAATCATATGCACTCAAACGTGTTAGCGCAGCGAAGTCCCAAATATTGGGGATCTCAGTTACGTTGCGACACTGCAACATAGCTATAAATCACCGCAGAAATATGAAAGAATTCCTATGGGAAACTTAGTTTATGCCGGTTTTGATACAAAACCGGACAGCTAATTACCGCTAAACTTCAGTTTGAATTTCAATTTGATTTGATAAAAGCAACCCCTTATATTTGTGGGTTGTCAGAAATTATTATATAAATACAATGGATCAGAGCGGCAAGAGGCCAATTTCCTTTTTGATTGTACGAGTGTTACTCTGGGATCTTACCAATCTCAATAGGCACCTGCAAAATTCCTTAACCTTTTTCATTGTACGAGTGCTACTCTGGGATCTCACCAATCCCAATAGGCACCGGCAAAACTCCTTAACAAAAAAACAAAAAAACATAAACTAATAAATTTATGTGTTTTATTTTTTAAGCCATTCTCAACAATTTTAACATAAAAAATGAATCTAACATTATGGGTTTTAATTTTAAAACCAGATAATGGGATTACTCGATTAATTTCGTTCATTCTTACTAGGTACATATTTGAACTTATAGGCCGTTTTTCTTGATTTTTTTCTTATGTAACCTATACAAAATTGTATATCATTGAAAACAGATTAAAATACTCTATCGAAATAAAAAATAAAAAATATAGGATGTCGTTTAAAAAAACAATTGATGACGTCATAACTTTTAAAACAAATGAAAGTTAAATCTGAAAATAACTTTTTCAGATGCGCTGTAATTTTAATCGATACATGTCTCTATCACAAAGATTAACGGAGTTATCGAATTTATTCCTTACTTAAATTCCACCCAGTATAGGCTGGTCTGCAGAATTCTAGGGATTTTTCAATTATATATCTTAATATAGATATAGTTTGGTGTATCTTTGATATCTTATCTGCCGCAATTCGTGTTAGTAGCTAGTGCATAATAAGGTTATGATTCCGTAGTTGCTGGAGCCTCTTTTGTCTCCCTTTTCAAAATGGGTATAATGATACTCGTTCTCAATTCGTTCGGAACTCTAGAGTTTTCTAGTATTTTAGAATAGAGCTTTACGATATCTTTAGTTAAGTCCTCGCCACCGTATTTAACTAATTCGTTGTTAGTATTGTCCATACCCGCGGGGCTTTTCTGTTTTTGTTTTTTTTAATAGTGCTCTGTACTTCTTGCTCCATTATAGATATTAGGTCCGAATTTTCATTGTTCATAATTAGTTATGTCCATTATCTGTGTTATTAGTACTGTATAGTTCAAAGTATGTTGTCCACTGCTTGCTGTTTCATTATGGATTCTTTCAGTTTTCGTAAATCATATTTATCGGCAGCTTTCTTTCTTATCTCTTTCAATTTTATTCTGAAAACACCCACTAGAGGAATATGATTCGATTGTAGGTTGGCTCCTTGATATGTTTTCACAGAGGTACAGACAGTTGTTTCTGTACTTTTTGTTTGCAAAGATAAGCTCAATTTCTTTTTCTTCTTCATATGTTAGGAAATAAGGCCTGTTTTTAACGACTTTTTACTCCTGAGATTTTGACTGCCAACTGTCCTTCCATCTTTTTGGTAGTCTTGCTGGTGGTTTTTCTCTTCTTGGTGTTCCATCTCTTATTATGCATACTTGCCTGTTTCTGTTCATCGTATCCATTCCCCCCTCCTTTGTCGTGACCACCTCACTACATCCTTTATATCTGTGTTCCTCATCCGATCTGTTAGTGTCCTGCCTGCTATCGTTCTAAGTACTTTCATCTCTATTGTACACAAGATTTGTTTTGTTTGCGACGTGTCTACTTTGGTCTCAACGGTATATGTCATCACAGGTCTTACGCAGCTCTTGTAAATTCTGAGTTTACTTTTCATATCCATGTTTTTATTGTTCCAAATTATACCTCGTAGACATCCTGATATTTGTGTGCTGCCATAGTTCGTTTTTTAGGTTAGTGAAAGCTCATATTTCTACCCCGAGGTGTATTTAAACGACAATACCTACTCTAGGCTTTGGTCATTTACAGAGAGTTTGTTCCTACATCCTATTGTTTCTACTCCCTAAATTCTTCTACCCTAGTTTACTGCGTCCTTTTGTCTCTGTATCCTAATGTCTCTATGCCTAAGTATGTATGCGTCTAAACGGCCGCGTCTAAACGGATGCGTCTAAGTGGCCGCGGCTAAATGTCCTAAACCGTCTCAAATATTATCAAGAAACAGTGGCTAAATCGGCATCGCTAAATTTAGGGGATAAAGGGTAGCAACATAAAATCTCCTATTTGAAAAATGCCCAGATTATTGTTGTTAACATCTTCTTCTTCTTCTTCTTAAGCCTTTTTACATCCATTGTTGGATATAGGCCTCTTCTAAATGTTTCTATGCTCTTTGTTCTCTTGCTGTTATCATCATTGTTTTCCCACTATCCTCTCAACATCGTCTATCCATCTTCTCTGAGGTCGTCCAATATTTCTCTTCGTTTCTCTTAGTCTCCAGCAAGTTATTCTTTGCGGCTATCTATTTGTGTCCTGTCCATTTCCTCGCTATTCGTTCCATAACATCAGTTATTTTAGTCTTATTACGAATTTCGCTATTACGTATTTTATCTTTTAAAGTGCCACGTAGCATGATTGCTTTAAACACCCTTTAGGTCACTCTTAGATTTTCTGGTGTTTTTCTTGTTATAGTCATGGTTTCCAGACCATATGTGATTACCAGGAGTATGCAACTGTCATACGCTTTTCTTTACAAGTATATCGATATTCGTTTGTCTTTAAAAATGTAACTTAATTTTCCAAAGACTACCCTTGCCAGGTGAATCCTATGTTTGATATCTGCACTTTGGTTTTCTTTACCAATTTTGATTGTAAGTCCTAGATATGTATAGTGGTCTGATAACATCGTGTGCACTGATTTTAGTTTTGCTTAGGTTCATCGTCAATCCTGTTTTCTTAGATTTTTCGTTCAAGTCCTTTGGCATGTCGTTCAACTCTTTGATGTCAGTACTTATTAGCACTACATCATCGGAATCTTAAATGATTTAGGTGTGTTCCATCAACATTTAGACCTTTTTCTCCCAAAGGCAACTGTTTGAAGACGTTCTCCAATGCTAGTTTAAACTTGGGTGATATGGTATGTCGGATACATGTATTCTATCTGTTCTGAGATCATAATTTATTTGTACGTAAAAAGTAGACTTGTCATAAATATTCTGAATAATAGTACAATATACTCTGTTGTTTTCTCTATAAGTGTCCTGATTGTTTGCAGATGGCCAATGGCTCCAAATTCCTTTCTAACCCCAGCGCTTGCTGCACTGGTTGGTATGTGTCTAACTTAGTTGTCAGTTGATTTGTTATAATTCTTGTTAGAAGTTTATATGGATGTGGCAACAAATTTATAGGTCTATAATTTTCTATATTTGTATGATCTCCTTTTTTATATAGTAGAATAAGTTCTGCATTTTCTAGGATTTGGGTATTCCTCCTTCTATTAGTCATTTGTTTATTGGTTTTCTCACAGCTTCTGTAGGTGTTTCTCCTCCTATTTTTAACATTTCTGAGGTTATCTGGTCTTCACCGGGGATCTTTTCATTTTTCATTTGTTGGAGAGTGCATATTTAATTTCAGATGGAGTTATGATAGTTGTTCTGGGCTGGCATTTAAACTATATTTGGAAGAACCTCTAGAAATTGATATGGTCGTTGTATCAAGTTTTTCATGTAATTCCCCTGGTCCGGTTTGAGGTTAGTGTTCTTATTATTTTCTATTGTTTCTAGTATTTGTTTCGTTTTATAGACCCTCAACTCCTCTCTTATTTTCTTCTTTACTGTGGAGTTTATGGTATTATACTTCGGAGTGTCTCTTTTGGGTTTTCTCCTTTCTTCTATTAATTTAATTGTTTTTGGTCTCAATTTAGCCTTTCTTTGATTTTGTATCTTACTACATATCTTTTTTGTAATTGCCTGTATATCCTTTGTTATCTTCTCTGCTAACGTTACAGCAGTTTAACTTCCTTTTTAGCTGTCTTTGACATGTTTCCTGATTTAGGGACAAAACATCTAGTGTTGGGAATAGATTCTTGGTCAGTAAATTTTTCCTTGTCTTTATGAATTCAGCGGTTAAGAGCTAGAAAATCCGGTGAATAATTTTTGTGGATTAAGTTTAAACATAGGGTAAAACTGATTGACATTTTTTAACCTTTTTAACTAAGTTTTGATCAAAACAACGAAAAACAGTTATTGAAGTATTTGGAAGTATAATAATTTGTCAAAGCCTTCTGATATAAATAACTTATCGTTGTTTTCGTTCTGAGTTTAAATTTGCAAAAAGGTTTCAATATCATTCGAGAAGTAAAGGCATGTTATATTTGAATATCTTGGTGCAAGATTGATAGACTCTATTAATTTTGATCTTGGTGAGCCATTACTGGCCCATTTGAAAAATTAACTTACAGTCAGAATGTTGAATTTATACCCAATTAACGATTTAAATAAACGTCTTCCGAGTTGGGATCATGTTATTGTTGAGATAAAAGAACTGAACGTTTCGTCCGCTTTTTTAAGGGGCTTCATCAGGAGGAAAATGTGGGCATTAAAAGAGCACGGTAACTCAACGTGTCAACCACGCCAGAGGCGAAACACTTTTGTCAAGAGAAAGAAGGGAACGATAACTCAACTTTTTTGTTTTTCTTCAGAAGGGTTTGGCTTAATTTACAGTTGAGATACCGTTCCCTTCTTCCTCTTGCTAAACGAGTTTCGCCTCTGGCGTGGTTGACACGTTGAGTTCTTCTGCCTCAACAACAATCCGGAATACATTCTTTTAGCACTGACACAATTGTAGGAAGTTTATTTAATAAGTTTATTTACTATAATGTCTCATACGAAATATATACAGGGTGATTCAACAAACCATGTGTCACAAGTAAACGGTACGCGCGGAAAAAAATTAGAGAGATCAATACAAAAATTGTTTTAGGGTTACTGGAATAGCGGAATAGATCAGTTCTGTTTACATTTAAAATCTAAATTTTATCAAACGCCTTTCTTGTTCATACTGATAGGAGAGACCTGTTTGAGTTGCGAAGGTTTAATGCCAGCCAGTTCGTAGTTTGCATGCTTTGAACCGAATTAACTGACGTTATTTTTAATTTGCGGGATATCTTTTAAAGACTGCGTTTCTGTGAGCGATTTTTTCATCAACACCGTGGAAATCCAAATTTTTGTGAAAATGCGTTAGTTATGGACGAATCTTGTTTCACCCGAAATGGCATAATCAACTTTCATAATATGCATCATTGGTGTGTTGAGAGTCTTCGTGCAACAAAAAGAAGTGCTTTTCAGCAACGTTTTTCAGTTAACGTGTGAGCTGGGATTTTGAATAATCAAATAATTGGACCATACGTTTTCCCAACTTGTTTAGATGGATTTAAACATCTTCTGTCCTGTTCCTCTTTATTAACAACATTTTTTTCTAATATCACTTTTTAAACACTTTACTTTTAATTGTTTACTGCCAGTCTCAAGCCTGAAAAGAATGTGAGAGGTAAGTGAAAGCTGTAAATTACATAATTGTGTAATGTTTCATTTATTTTTCCATAGTCAAATTTCTATCGCGGGCTTTTTAAATGCATATTAGCCAGTGGTTCTTAAAAGTGTATAACAAAATTTAAAACAAACAAAAATCGAGATAAGTTTTAAATATTTGCTGTAATGTGCTTCTATTAAGGTCAGCATATACCCATTTAATTTAATGACAATACTTTTGAACCACCCTGTATAACACTGATACTGACCCTGATCAACTTCAGGATTTCATTTGGATTTCAATACTGTAAAAATTAGCTGAGTGATCCGTTTAAAAATTGAAAGTAGGGGTCTTTTCTGGTTGAACAGGAAGTCTTACTAAATCTCTTTGTAGTTCAAAAAAACATGCTTTTCCTTTCCCCTTAAATTTATTTTGCAATTCCAAAAAATAATAAGAAAAAGACCCTCCCCCCTTCCCCATCTGATAATGGATTTAGATTTGAAATAACTTGTTCTTTTAGATATTTTGCAGACATTTTTCAATATTCTGTCTTTTCATATTCATCCGATTTAAAGCTAAAGTAAAAACGCTATCTTCTTCTTCTTCTTGTAATATGAGAGTATCCTGTTTGTTCCAATTGACTACCAGTCTCTATGAATTCGGTTGTGACTGTTCTCGGTATGTGGACGTCCAACATTCTTTCCATCTTTTGGTAGATCTTCCTACTGTCCGTTTTGTATTGGGATTTTGGGTTTTCGCACATTTTGCTCGGCAATTTTTGCATATTCTGTCCACATAATCGCGCCAGTGTCAACGTCTTGCTCTTACTCACCTAACGAAGTCTTATATTTCACATTTTTCTCGTAGTTCTTCATTCCTCACTCCATCTGTAATAGAGAGCCCCGAAATACTTCTTAGTGTTCTCATCTCCGTCGATCTTACAATTTGCTGAGATCTTGCTATGTTGCACGTGTCTCTGTCGCATAATATGTCATTATCGGTCTCACATGCGTTTTATATATTCTCACTTTACTTTCGGTACTCATATACTTATTGCGCCATATATTATATCCCGGAGATGCAGCGGTCTTGTTTGCTTATGTTCTTGTTTCTTGACTTATATTTCTGTTGTTGGATGTTTTGTAGCCTAAGTATTTAAAATTCATTACCTAAGTTGTTGATTTGTTGTCTATGACCAGTTTACCCCTTATTGGTTCTTTGGAAATTATCATGGACTGGGTTTTTTCTATTGGTATTTTCATATTGGATATTTTGAATTTGAAGAATAATCTTTGCAGGTCATCTTCGTTTTCGGCTGCAACCACCGCGTTATCAGCGTAGCATAATATTTTGAATCTGCTATACTCCATTCTATATCCTTACCTCGTATATTTGACACTTTGAATAATTTTGTCCATTATGATGTTAAAAAGTATCGGATGAAGACTGTTACACTGACTTATACTTGATGATATATTAGGTACTGCTTCTGTTAGGGTGTTATTCACATTTATTCTTGTTTGTCTCTTATTGTGTTTATAACTCTTCGGTCAAAGTTATTCCTGTGTAGAATTCTTACCACATCAGACAGTTGTATTCAGTCGAACGCCTGCGTTAGATCGATGTAACAGAGGAAGAGTGGTTTATTGAATTCGATCGATTTCTCTATTAGTTGACTCAATATAAAGATTGCGTCCGCTGTTGACCTATTTTGGCAAAAGTCCCGCTGATTCCAATCTGTTGTGTTATTTCTTCGGTTATAATCTTAGTCATCATTTTATATAAGGTGCATATCCCTCTGAAGTTCCTTGGGCATTTCTTTATACCTTTCTTGAATATAGGTATAGTTATACTCAATTCGAATACTTCCACGGTCAGTGTCAGTATTAACAGAACGTCTTCAGAGTTGGGGCCGTGTCATTGTTGAGACACAGAAGAACTCAACGTTTCACCCACTTTTTTAAGGGGCTTCATCAGGAGTAAAAGAGAGCACTAAAAGGGCACGGCAACGTGTCAACCACGCACTGATAGAATGGCACGGTAACTCAACTTTTCAACCAAGCCAGATACAGAGACTACCGGAGAAAGGGGAGAATCGGTTGTTAAACAGAAAATATGTCGATGAAAGGCACTTTTCAACGGGAATGGCTAAACTTGCAGCTTTGCCGTTTTGAAATAGTAACCTTCAGTAAAAGATCAGCCTCAACCCTTGTCATCAAGACGCGTCTATAGCACCCCCTGTTCTTGTGGTTTAGTGTATATTGGAGAATCTGGTCGCTCAGTACACATACGTATCTGTGAACACAGACGTTGCTTGAAATCAGGTCTTCTTTCACCCTCAGCTGTTGCTGAACATCATCACGACACTGGCCATAAGATATTGTTTGAAAAATCTTCGATCATCGCCAATGTCCCTCTTATTTTTTCAACAGGAAAATCCGTGAAGGCATTGAAATAATTAAGACGTCCAACAACTTGAATCGTGACATTGATTATCATCTATCGAACATATCGAAGTCTGCAATTAGTACTGGCTCCGCCCCCTCCACACCTGGTCAATCGTCGTCTTCATCCTACACGCTTGACCGGTTATAACCGGTATAAAACCGCTGCCTTTTCTGTTTTTCTTCAAAAGGGTTTCGCCTCTGGCTTGGTTGATAAGTTGATTTACCGTACCCTTCTACCTCTTGCTAAAAGAGTTTCGCCTCTGGCGTAGTTGACACGTTGAGTTACCGTACACTTTTAGTGCTCCCTTGCTTTTACTCTTGATGAAGCCCCTTAAAAAAGTGGACGAAATGTTGAGTTCTTCTGTGTTAACGGTCCCAACTCGGATGACGTTCTGTTAATAGTTGTGCTCGTTTTCCACTGATTGGGTACTTTTCTTTTTTGATTAGTTTTGGAACAAAGTGGCTACTTCTCGTGCTAATTTGTATTTGACAATTTCAGTCGTTATCATGTCTTCCCCTGGGGATTTTCTCTCTTTCTGTTTAGCTACCGCAGCAGTGACCTTGTCCTGTTTGATTTCTGTTGTATTTATTCCATCATTGTCTTTTTCATCCAGTTGTACGTCTGACGTCGATACGGGTCTTTCTGACTCTTCTGTAGTTGGTCGATACAGGTCTTTGAAGTAGGCTCCGGATGGAATGATTGTTGTTTGTATGTACTCATTAAAAGATTTTTTCCTGTTGCAGAGCATGTTCCAAATTTTTTTCTGGTGTCCATACAAGTCGTGCCCCATTTCTTTCGTCCAATACTCCCTTTATAATGATGTTATTTTGTCGTTTGTTCTGTTCCTTTTGAGCCTGTATTTAGTATATTCTTCTATTGTGTGGTTGTTTCTGTATGTGATGTGATTGTAAAGTTCTGGTAAGATGTTTTCATTTACTTAAGTAATAAGTGCGAAATTGGGGCGTATTAGCTAACCAAAATGCATAACTCAGCTATACAAAAGGAGGGGAACTAACACTATTACTACCATTTGGTTGTTTTAGAGATATTGAAAGGGATGCGGTGACGTTTTGGCCATTGCTTGATAATATTTAAGGATTTTTTATTATAAGTTTGGTTAGTGCACAATGATTTTAACGACACGAATCTGGGCATTTTCCGAATAGGGGTTAATGTTGCTACCCCTTATCCCCTGAATTTAACGTTGGTGATTTTGCCATTGCTTGTTGATAATATTTTAGAAATTTTTACTAAGTTTGGTTAGTGTACAACGACTTTAACGATACGAATCTAGACATTTTCCAAATAGGGGTTCAGTTGCTACCCCCAATTCAAAGCTAAGTTCATGCACGTTATTTTTATTCGTATAATCATATAATCTTTTATTGATATTAGCCAGATTAGTCCCCATGTAGACTACAACAACTGCATAAATATTTAAGTACCTAATTGAAAACGTTGGCAGTAAACAGCGAAATACATTTACTTAATTATTTTTGTGTGTATTTGCCGACAAACAAATTTTTCAAAATATTTTAATTTCTGGTTTCTGGGAGTTTTTTCAGTAAAATGAAATAAAAAAATCAAATAAAAAACTTTTAATTCTCAAATATCCTCTTATCAGTGTTCTGTTGTCTGTTACTGAACAAATTTTAATACTTCAGGTTTAATCAACCGTATCAAATTTGTTTGTTTTATTTGCCATCCAGATCATAAAGTTTCATTGTTTAACAGCCCAGAATCTGCTGTGTGTATGAGGCTGCCAATCTCTTTGTTGTAACTGTATATCGACGGAGTTGTACTTGAAGGAAGCTGCGGTGTTTCCAGAAAACAGAACCAAACCTAGCCATGTTTCCCAAAGTAACATTTAGATTTCTCTCAATTCCAAGACGATTGTTTCTAAAGTTGGTATTAATGCGAAATAAGAACCGAAAATTTATTAATTAGAAAATAGTTGATCACACACAACACCGTCCTTTTACAGACAAGCCCCGAGTGAACGGACTGAACTGCTGTATCAAGCTTCGAAATGCGTTTTTAAAAAATTTCACCTCTTTCTCTACACTTTAGGTGTAATGGCAATCGAAAGTGAGTTTAAATTTGAAGCAGCGGGGTGACGTAAGGTACACAATTATTTCTGTGCATTGGTGTATGACGGTGTTTTAGCGAGTTTTGTGATTTTTCTCAAATAATCCGGAGTTATTCGATATTTAATTTAAAGGTAAGCTCGATATAATTTCCAGAAATAAAATTCCGTGTTGCTGTTGTAGAATTAGTATCAGTGAAACGATCATATACGAACATATGTGCTTGAAAAAGAAATCTCTGCGGAAGTAAAAGTTTTTATTTAAGTGAAATGTTCTTGAACCAAGTGTATAGCGCTAAAATTTTTAACTTTTGTTATTTTAATCGAATGCTCATAGAATTTTATTCATACTTATCGAATGAATTTACTAATTAAAGCTAAAATAAGAAATACAGAAGGGTTTCTGCTAGGAAAGAAAACCTGTAAACAAATATAGGTTGGAATTGAGCGTTCCTTCCTTTTTTTAATTAGTTTACATTTACATTTTCAGAGGCAAAATGGTGGTGGAATTTCCGCAAGTATGCTGTGGTTTAAGCTTAAAACGAAGTACCGTCATTATAGGCGTTATACAAAGTATATTAGCCTTTATGTTTATGATCCTTTGTGCTGCTTATGCTGAAAATCCCCATGAACTGGTTGATATGTCAGATTCTTCAGTCATACCTGATCTTTACAGTAAGTACCTATTTCAAACTTAAAAGTTTTGAAACTATCGTACCATTAACTAATAATTTTGTTTCTTGCAGCTTTAAAATGTCTTCTGATAATAATAGCAGTAGCTAGTGCAGTACAGTGCGCATTTTCCATTCTGATAGTATTTGGGGCTGAAACGGTAAGAAAGTATAGCGTGCTGCCCATAATTTTATAAATAAATACAGCATTAAATACAATTGGCGCAACCAACAACAGCAACAAAAAAAAATCATTTTATTTTCAGAATCGGCCCCTTCTGTTATTGCCGTGGTTAATTTTTAATCCAATTACCATCATTGTCTATATAATTGCAACTATAATTGGTATGGTTCAGCATTCCGGAATAAACAACACCTCATTTATTGTCGGACATTTAATTGTGGGACTTTCTGTGTGCTGTAAGTATTGTTTCTTAGAACACGTATACTTCCCTTCCTTTGGTAGATTAAATGCTAAAATTACGTATAAATACGAACAAATAAACGATATTTTGCTTCAACACCAATAAAGAACAATTTCCAAACTTAATTGCAGTAACAAGTTATGTTAAAAACAAATCTGGCGAATTTTGTGAAAATCTTTAAAAAAATCGATAATCAATTTTTATTTACAGTACTTGGAGGATTCAATATTGTAACCGTCCACGGCCTGTATAAACATCTTAGAAGTTTGAATTTTTAATTTGCTACTTGAAATATTCTAATGTGTTTAGAAGAAAATTAACTGTGTATTTTAAATAGAAAAAGTAAGGAAGCACAAAATACACACATGTACAAGTAAACAAATAAATAAACAAAAAATTAGTGAAATAAAATAAGAATAATAACAATAATAATATTAAACATATACTGATTATCAAGGATAAATGAATATTTTAGCCTATTTGCAAACAAAATTAACCCTGTTTAGTGGATTTTGAATTTGATGAAGATCAAATTAATAAGCAGAAGGGATGGTTGTTGACGTGAAAAATATACTGCTGCCATCTACCGAATTTCCGTAATCTTGACAATACTCCAACCACTCCAACGAAAGAATTCTCAATGATTTATTATCAATAAGTTCTACCATATAAAACAAACAAATTTTCATTGTTCTTTCTGTGTTTTTTTAATACTGTTATTTTACTTATACTTTTACAATTTGTCTTAAAAAAGCATACTTAAACCAAATAAGAATTCATTATTATGCCTAATTTTTGATGTTTAAAAAATCGGCTAATTTTAATCGAACAACAAAATGAAGGCCACGAAGAAGGGAGAAGGTAAAGTGGAAGAAGTGGGAGGAAGAAGAAAAACGAAGGAGGAGGATGAAGAATCAAATAAGAATTAAAAATCACACATTATAGCTAATTTTTGATGTTTATAAAATCGGCTAAATGAAGAACGAAATAAAGGCGATGAGGAAGGGAGAGAATGAAGAGGAAGAAGGGGAGGAACAAGAAAAACGAAAGAGGAGGAGGAAGAATCAAATAAGAATTAAAAATCATTATGGCTAATTTTTTATGTTTAAAAAATCGGGGCTAATTTTCTTCAAAAATCGAGTAAATTTTATAATGCTTAAAAACAGGGGCAATTTTGTTTACAAATAGACTAAAATATTATTTTTCATATATAGGCAGTGTATGTAGGTAGTTACTACGAATCTTGTCTTAAGATAAAAGAAACTGTAACAGATTATAAGTTTATTTTCTAAAATATAAATTGCTTTATTTAAACAAGCTATATTTTTCAATTCATTTAGTCCTTGCTATTTCGAGGAGTTCCTTCTCGAATTGTTTCATTTATTTATTTTATAAATTGTAATAACAGTAACACCTTAGAATTTCCGAAATACAACAGAAAAATTTTGTAGTAGTTCTTTGAAATTTGTATTAATTAGGTATAAAACAGGAGGAAATAAAGTGATATTTTTCATCATTTTAAATGGGTTTTTGATTTACCCGTTTTATTGTACGGTTTTTAAGAATAAATAAGTTTTTGTAGGAATGGTTGCCTACAGGGATTAAGAGTGGCATTTTGTACGAGTAAATAGTGTTGCAAACTATACTAACATAAAGTTTTATACAGAACAGGGTTCCCACTTTTCTGGAAAACCTGAAAAATTAGGAAAGCTAAGGAATTTGGAATTTTTTTATCAGGGAAGTTCCATGAATAAGTAGGTACATTTTTAAGTTTTCCGCAGTATCGTTTACACCCAGTATATTCTATAGTTGCATCTTCATCCTTGAAGGTTGGATACAATTTCGGCGGTCTTCTCTACTTTATGCTCTACTAATTAATGCAACGGTATTCATTGTTGTCCAGTCCCGTATATTCTTGAGCCAAGAGGGTTCTCTTCTTCCTGATCCCCTCTTTCCTTCCACGTTTCCTATCGTAATAACCTGGAGTATACTGTATTTCGCCTTTCGGTAGATGTGTCCCAAGTATGCGGTTTTTCTCTTTTCAATTATCGTCAGTAGTTCTTTTCTCCACCAGTCCTTCTTAAAACCTCTTCATTAGAGACGTGTTCTGTTTAAGAGATCCGTAATATTCGCCTGAGTATCCAAAATTCAAATGCCTGTAGTTTTCTTTCTGTATTACGGCAGTACGTATTGGTATGGCGCATCACTCTGCAAGGTTAAGCATCGGTGCCCATGGTTAGAACTCGGACGGGTGACCCGAACCAGGCTCGGTGTGTCCTTCTCGACTATGGCCCTCAATGGCCTGTTTAAGCTGAATATATGTTGGCTTTTAACGTCCATGTTTCCACGCCATACAGTAATATTGAGTATTACATATATACCATTTGATGAGTCTGAATGTGAAACGGAAACTACGGTTAGTAAGTAGTTCTATCCTTGTTCTAATTTCTAAGTTGTGATTAAGATCTTCTGTAAACGAACACCCTAGGTATTTGAATTTTGATACTCCTTCGATTCGTTTGCCATATATTAATATATTGATCTATGCTGGGTTCCTATCAAATTACATTACCTGTTTCTTTTTGTCTTTATTTTTAGATCAAGTGCATCCATCCCCTTTACTCGCGATTGAATTTATAAGGCGTTGGAAGCCTTCAGGGCTATCTATGTTCTAATGATTTTTGAAATATTTCTTCTGAATATAGACAGGTTAAACAATAGTGGAGAGAGAAGCCAGCTCTTTTCGTATTGGCAAAGCTTCTGTAGTTTCTCCCTTAATTCTGATTACAGCTTCCAATATAGGTTTTTAATGAATCTAATGTCTTCCTAATGAATAATCTTCCAATAATCTTGTTAGAGCTGCATGCTTGTTGTTGAAAGCTCGCTGATAATCAATAAACCATGCGTATATTTCTTTAAGTTGGTCTCTGCATTTTTGTAATAGAAAACTGCAACCATACAATGCTTCGCATGTTCCCAGTCCTTGTCGAAATATGAATTGAGAGTGACTTAAGAATACTTAGTATTAATGCGTGACTCAGAAGGCTTATTCAGCGAAACTGATCGCATTTATTTGTATTTGGAGATTTTAGTATTAGAATGAAGATCAGACTCCGAGTGCTGAAATGCTATGTGTTTTCGGTACTGTTGTACGGAGTGGAGGCACGGACCTTAATAGAAAATGCATACAAAAGACTGGAAACCTTCGAAATGCGGTGTTTTGGGCATTCTATATTACTTACGAAACTATCCTACAACGAATCAATAAACCCAGAGAAATCCTGACGACCGTAAAGGAAAAAAAATGAGCTATTTCGGTCACATCATGAGCAGTGACTCATGAGGAACGACAAATACCGGTCCTTCAGCTGATAATCCAAAGAAAGTTTGAGGGTAAGAGGGGCCCCAGAAGACGTAGAATTTCGTGGCTGCGAAACTTACAGCAATGGACAGGGAAAACATTTGTAGAATTATTTAGAGCTGCTGCGAACAGAAGTATATGGGTCAGAATGGTCGTTTGGAATAGTACATGTCCGATAAATTTATTAAGTTGAACAGATCGTCATTTATGAGTTTCAGTAGTTCATTATATACTTCGTCTTGGTCGGCAGCCTTGTCATTTTTAACCCCTTAAGTGCGTTGTTCACTTCTATTTTTAATATGCTGGAACTGATTATTTTGTTTCTGGATCCTGTTGTGCGTGTTTCTTTTGAATGAACCGGTGCTTTCTCTAACTATTTTATGTTCATTCAGTAGATCATGTCCTGCCTGTACTTGCTCTAGCTATTTACTCATCTTGTCCATCCATTGTTCTTCTCCTTCTCGAATTTCCCTCTGTATTATAAGCTTAATTGTTGGTATTTATTTTTATTGGTATTTTTGTATAGTCTTCTTTCATCCATTAACTTTTTATTATTTCTTGGGTCATCCAAGGTTTCGTTGAGTCTGCTGGGTTGCTATACCTATATTAACTTTGTATTGAGAAGCACTAAGGATGTTTTTAAATTCTACCCATACAGTTTCCACATCCTCTTCATTTTCTATTATTTGTTGATCTTCGATATTTTTTAGTTCTTCATTGATTACTTTTCTTTTTAAGTTTCCAATAACAGGGTTGTGGTCGGACCTTATTCTATAATATTATGTATTTTCCTTCTGTTTGTTTTATCTGTGTTGGTTTTTGTGCACTTAATTTTGAAGTTACTCAATTAATTTATTTTTCTAGTAAATAACAATTAGAACAAAAATCGAGGATCTGAAAATATATTTAGGACCAGGAATATTTTGTAACTTAAGAAATTATGGGACGTTAAAGACTAATTATTTTTATAAAGCTCCTAAGATATATATCCATGGAAATAACGACCCAATTTTTAATAAAAGAATCAACACAACTGTAACGCTGATTCGTTTCTTTTATTTACCAACATTTTTAAAAAATAACTACTAACAGTTTAGCTGAGGAATGTTATAATACGAAATCGATAATATATAGATTTGACGATTAAATTATTAAGCGGCATTGTTCTTCAGCTGAATATTATCAGCTGATCCTAGTTTAGCCTAAATTACACAAAATTAAGTAGGTATTAGGATTGTATGTACAACGATGGATTTGGTAATTTTAGATTTTCCATTTTACCTATTTTGTAATAGGAAAAGACAGCGATGACTTCTTCTGTCATCCATATTATAAAAATCACTGGTAAAACTGCAATATATTAAAAAGCAGGACTTTACACTTGCAAGGGGAGCGAATGGTTACGCCCATGAAATTACACCCTAGTCAAAGTCTAGACTAATGAAATATAAAAGTGAAACGCAAATCGGACCATTTAAAAGTAAAAATAGTAAAATTATGCCTTTAAATATAGTATTAATTATGCAACGATGCTCCTTGCTCCTTGCATTTCTGTCAACGCATTATCCTGAGTAGGATTCTCTACAGTTGAAAGAGGATATGCAAAACAAGACGATATTACAAAGGGCTCTCTCAACAACTACAAAGACGAGAATATTTAGTTTTTGAATGATCTCTTACTTAATCTTACAGATATTATTTAATATAAGATTATAACTAGATGAATAAGAAACAAAAAAGTTTGTTTGGTAAATCGAGATTGCAATTCTGATGTATCGCTAGCTTATTTATTTTAGATATATGATTTCACCTCAAAAATTAATTTGGAAAAGTGTTTAATGTCAGTTTATAATATTTCACTGACAAAAACTGGCCCTTGCATACCCTTAAAATCGAGTATTCAAGCTATTTTTTCTTAAATAACTTGCGATAATTATCTAATTATCTAACGAACCCATTGATTTTTTCTGTTGTTTGTGATTTTGCCATTTTTTCTTTTACATTCATCCTTGGTAAAATATATTTAAATATTCAAAGAAAATCTCGTGTCACTGAAACAGTTCTTATTTTATGGTTGCAATTGCGATCTGGTTGTCGAGCATTTTATGCGTCCCACTTTTCACGTACTCATCTCGTCGATGTAATAACCCCAGAATGTTTGTTTTAACCATGTTTGGCCGAGTATATACATACAGGGTGATTCAAAAGGTATGGTCCAAACTTAAGGGTGAGATTGGCGATGTTAAAATAAGTAAAAAATGCCAATAAACTCATGTCCGATTCGCAATTGTTTTCTAGTTGTAACAACATTTACGATAATTTATTATTAATAAAGAACGTATACAATTACAAGAAAAATTAAAAAGTATCACAACAAATGTTCAAAATGTCCACCTTGTACTTGTATACAAAGTTGGGAATCTCGAACATTCCTCAACTGTTGAGGATGTCTTCGAATATCTTCAACAGCTTCATTTATTCTATTAACTAAATGGTCCCTGAATTTCCGTTGCATAAACTTTTTCTTTAATTCACCCCACAAGTAAAAATCTAGTGGAGTAATGTCAGGCGAACGAGCCGGCCATAGAACTGGACTGCTTCTTCCAAACCAGCGCTGTGGAAAGCGATTATTCGGTGGTCAGGCTGTCTCTGGTGAGGATACCTTCTCCCATATTTTACCACAGTTGCACGGTCACTTCCGCTGCAATAACCATATACAAAATGCATTTCTGCATAAACGCGTACAGAAAATGGCTCCATCATTACAACATTTATTGAAAACTACGCCAGTTCAAGCTTGAAACGTCTTCTGTAATAAGAAATTAACATTTGTTTTACTTATTTCCTAGATAACGTGATTTGACAGAACACAGATAGAAACAAAGAAAACCTCTGTAACTAGATAACAGTTGGAAATAAGACATGGGTTTATTAACATTTTTTGTTTATTTTAACATCACCAATCACACCCTTAAGTTTGGACCATACCTTTTGAATCACCCTGTATATAAGCATAACAATATCGAAATAACTTTATTTTTATTTGTGATACATTTTTACAGTTCAGCAAAAACAGACGTTGTAACACATACAAAAATAGAAGAATAAATGTCTGAAAAAAACATATTGTAAATCTTTCGATATCTCTAAATTAACTTATAAATAATAATTGTTTCATCTAAGTCGATAATGGCAGTCGATATTTTTTCAATAGCTACTTAAAGTAAAATTTCGTTTTTAATTTACAAAAATAAATCTGAATAACACGAAACTACACACATTCTGTTAACGTTGGTTACCAAATCTTGGAGCCGATCACTGCCCCATGGCCTAATCCTGCTCCATGACCTAGTGCTACGCCGTGTCCTATTCCTATTCCTCCAGCTCCATGACCTAGTGCTACGCCGTGTCCTATTCCAGAACCGAGTCCATATCCACCGCCTAGTCCTCCTCCCAGACCTATTCCAGAACCGAGTGCATATCCACCGCCTAGTCCTCCTCCCAGACCACCACCCAAACCGATTCCACCGTCTCCAAATCCACCGGCTCCGATTCCACCGAGTCCGAGTCCAGCTCCTCCTATTCCAACTGCAGCAACTGGTGTGGCGACGGGTACAGCAACAGGCTGTGGTATCCTAATTGGAACGGGTTGCGGAATGGCGACTGGTACGGGTTGTGGAACGGGTACAGGATAGGGTTGAGGCACAGAAACTGGCACAGGACTAGCTACAGGTACCGGTACGGGACGTGGTACTTCGACAGGTACTGGTCTGTTAATTGTAACTGGATAAGGTTGCGGTACGGGTACCGGTACCGCACGTGGAACGGACACTGGAACTTGAACTGGATATGGGACTGGTACGGGACGATTGACGGTAACGGGGACGGGTTGAGGGACGGCTATGGGAACGGCTCGATTGATGGTGGTAACTGAGCTAGTGCCACCTCCCACAGCTCCTCCTGCTAAGCCTACACCTCCTAAGCCTGCTCCTGCTAGTCCTAGTCCTAGTCCTGCACCTCCTAATCCTACGCCACCAAGTGCGATGCCATTACCCAGACCGTATCCTAGGCCGCCGCCGAGACCGATTCCGTGGCCCAAGTAGCCTCCACCGACTGCACCCCCGTGTCCATATCCGTATCCCAAACCTATGAGTCCACGCTTCTCCTGCTTCTTAGATGTTTCACACGAGATGCTTCCCGCTAAAGTCAGCACTAAAGCGCATACCTGTAATGAAAATTAATAAGGCTTAAGTTTAAAGCTTATAGTTAAGTCAATTATGAGTCTACCTGTAACGTTTTCATGTTTTCTGCGTATGTATCGTGAATGTAACAAACGAGTACGGTTATCCTTTTATATTAATCCTGTGGTTACACCTCCACATCACGTGATTCAGGGACATGTGCCCGAGATTCGAGATGTTACATCGGATATTGCTAAGACTTTCACTGATACACATGCATGAGTAACCGGAAGGTTAGGTTATATGGCAATATTGTCGTACCTTTAGTGAAAACTCGTAAACAAATCGAGACAAACTGGATTTTTGGTTATTCTCCGTTCAGTTTCCTCGTTAATTATGTGACATTAAGCAATAAGGTGCACACCGAGTTTTCATTTAACACTAGATATGTAACATTCTTGTATTTCCGGATGTTTCGTATATTTTAATCTTTATAAACGATTTCTTGGAAACTAAAGAGTTTAGGAATTTTGTAAGCGACAGCTGCTGCACAGCTAATCCTACGCTCCTTTTATCTATGATGAGCTTTTTGTCGTGTGAAAATGGTCAGATCAACTTTCAGACTATATACATAGGTACGTACGGCATAGTGGTAGTTACATGATTTTAAACGAATTAACGTATTTTTAAGAATGTACTATTGTAATGGGTGTTTATTAACGGAATAAGTTTCCAATTTTTTTAACTTAAAGGTTGTATTTACCTCGTAGCCAAGAAAGGTCAAATAGGTGGTTAATACGCTGCACCTACTAATATTCATGTTAAGTAGAGCAGCGAGCGTTTCATGCAGTTTTGTAACATGTAACTACTTTTTCTGAAAAAATAAGCGAAGTACTACAAGTTTCCGATTCTAGAAATTTAGGAATTACGGTAACAACGCAAGAAACAGAAAAATATAGTTTACATACCTACACCCTGAATTAATTCATGCTGAATAAATTAGTTATAAGCTTTCATCAATTACCAGTTGCAATAAGTGCGGAATTTCAAGGCAGTTTACAGTTGTTTCTTTTACAGAGTAATTTTTGTGTTTCACGTAAACGCAAACTTGAAACCTTGATTGTACCTGTTACGAGTGTTACGTTATAAATAAATAATGCCGAACAAAAAGAGGGTAATGTAAATGTTGTTGAAAGGAGCGATCATAAAATCCACACATATTGTGCAAAGCTTAGTTAGTATTTGATAATTAAACTGAGGCCAACCCCAACTGACTGTTCCTAATACGACGAACGGATTTTAATTTGGATCATTTTTATAGTATCAGTCGTCACGATTAAATTACGACCACATAATAAAATGCGAATACGGACATTAAGAAATATCTGAGTACCGTGCAAAATTACAAACGGCTTTATAAGACTTCCTGTTTTAATACCAATAATGTAATGACGTGTAAATGTATGCATCTGAGTTTTTGATGATGATTCAATCGTTCAAATCATTTTCTTCAAATGTAGTGTATGGGATTTTGAGAAAGCGTAAGACGAATTAGAAATATATCCTATATTTGGTAACAGCCGTAATATTATTATTGTTGAATAACCATTTCTAAATATTGATTAACTTTTAAGAAACATATTCACCAGTTACAATTTCCTGCTTTCTGAATATAAATCGAAAAATTTTATATATGTAAATAAATGCAAAATATGCGTAGGTAAATAAGTTACGTTTTTAAAAATCTGACTAAAAATCTTCTGTTGACGTAGGCGTTAAAAGTAACGATTGCTGCTTGTAGTCTTTCAGATGGTCTATTTAATATTCATGTTTATCGATTAAATAATTCAAGGGAAATTCGAAGTTCTCCCCACAAAATTATCGAAACTGTAATTAACGAACTCATACAATTTTCATGAAACTAAGCGGAGCAACCAAATCTATTAAAATAAATCTTAAAAAAAGGAAAATAAGAATTAGTTTATTAATAATGCAAATAAGCATTCGATGTTTCTTTTAACTGATTAATTATAGAATATTGACCACCCTTAAATGTAACAAAACTAAAAAGAAGGATTATTTCCGAATAACATGTTTGAAGCCGCAGTTTCCCAATCTTTAAAGAAAATTACATCATTCTGTTCCATAACATCGGCATAGATATTTATATCAACGACGTTCTGCACCAATAAATTTTAGTTCAAATGGTCACTAAAATGCATTTGGTTGCAGTAATGCAGTAATTAACAGAGCTCGTTGTGACATCTAAATTGCTTGCTCTAAATAAAGAGTAATTTAGAATTTAGAGCAGAATGTGCAGAAATTACTAATATCAATTAAAATCTAAGCAGATAAATCCCATATCCCTAAGCTATTTACTGATTTTTTTCAACAAATAATCAGTACCCACGCTGAGAATTAAATACAATTTTGCCCTGGGACTCTATTAGAAACCTATAAATACAGAACTATTATTATAATAAAAACTGACAGCTCTGAAATGATTGGTATTACAACTATTATAAAAATAGTCATTTTACAAATCGGTGTCACAGTTAAGGCCCATTCAAGTTCGTTTGTTCGAAGGTAACATAAAATAAAAAGGTCTTTCAACAACTGCAATTGAAATGTTTTAACACATTTTACTGAGTACCCTGTGCTTAAGAACTATAAGCTCGTAAATTCAGCATAAGTAAAGGAAAAACAATTAAATAACCTGAAGTGTAGCAAGCAGATTACATCACAACTTCCCTAAATCGACGCCACAGTTAAAGCCCATGGAAGTCCATTTCTTATGATAACATAAATTCGAAGGTCTTTCGATAATTGTAACTGCATTGTGCTTTAATATATTTTAGTCAGTGTCCTGTACTTGAGGACTATAAGCTTGTAAATTTAGCATCATATGTAAAGGTAAAAGTGGTGACATCCTCTAAACAATTAAATAAGCGGAAGTAGAGCAAGCAGATTACATCACATCTTCCCTAAATCGGGGCCACAGTTAAAGCCCAATCAAGTTCGTTTATTAAGATAAGATAAATTCAAAGGTCGTTCGACAATTGTAATTGCATTGTGCTTTAATATATTTTAGTCAGTATCATGTGCTTGAGAATTATAAGCTCGTAAATTCAGCATAACTAAAGGAAAACGTGATGACATCCTCTAAACCTAAACAATTAAATAAGCGGAAGTGCAGCAGGCAGATTACATCACATCTTTTCTACTCCCAATAAGATTATTGCTAGATTTTTTTAGATGAAAAGTACCATTTGTAGTAAATTCCTTTTAACTTATCTGGGGCGAAATCTGAGCACTTCTTGTACTTTCCCTCGTTGGTATTTTTACATAGCGAACCCCTTAACTTAATCCATTAATATTTTTTTTAACAACCATTCGGGAATCAGTGCATGAAAGTGTAATTCTGAAAACCTGTTTATATCGATATTTTAATCGTATCTGCCTGTTGTTCCTTGAACGCAACTGAAAGGTTTTATCAGAGGGTTATTTTAACTATTAATGTAATTCTACACCAGCGGAATGAATTATGTTTTCCTCTTTTAAAAAGAATACCTATTAGAAAAATCCATAAATGACCAGTGGCGACAAGGCTTTAGTGAAAGTGATACAGCAGGAGTAAGACACCAGATTACCCAATGCCGAGCACTTCCTATAAAACAAACGCTCCCCATAAATTGAAAAAAGCCTATGTATATAGTTACACGACATATGTACAACTGGATCATCATTTAAAGAAAGTTGTCGGGCTACTATCGGAATTTCGATTGTATCCACTGGGCATTCATATTTTTTCCATAAATATGCACACTTGAATGAGTTTAAAAATTGGCTTTTATCATGTATGTAAGGAAGGCGTTAACATTCGTATTACCGATAGAGCAAAAATTCTAATTTACATTTCACTGTTATATGATTACCGATTCCTGGATTGAAAATTTAAACTCAAACTGCATCCTAATAGTTAAAGCAGCTGATTATATATTTCGCGACCCAATTACTTTCCAGTGATAAATTTGAATCTAATGGGACACATAATGATCTGACTATTTCCTCATGATAATAGCTTCTTAAAAAAAATTTTAGATATATAAATTAATAGAAAAAAATGCGTTTTGCATAAACCGATGTTTCATTAATAATAAAAATGTTTGTTTTGTAATACTGATATCTATAATTAACATAAAAGCTAAAGGTAGTGAGTGGCCGTGTTGAGTAACAGTAAAAGGCGGAGTAAGGAAAAAATAGAAAAACGAAAGACAGCCAGGGCATTCGACCCATTATCGTTTAAAGGTCTTAATAGTCGTTTAATGAATGTCTTCTTAGGTTACATACTAAACGAGAAATGGGTACAACCTAAACTGCCACACGTTATGTTAGTTATTTGTTAATTAGATTTTAGGAAAGCTACTGCATATACGTCAAGAATTATATATGTTTTCAACAGCTTTCCAGGATCGGCGACCAACCTTATCCAGCTTCTGTGCAAAACGAAAAATTTGCCTTTTATTTCTGAATAACAAATTATTACTAGGCCCAGCTCGCCTGTTCCTACATCGCGGCCAAATACGAAAATTGAAGCAAATTTTGATTAGCCATTAGTACAACCTACGTGAATTGTTATTCAGAAACATAACAAAAATAAACCGGCGGCCAAGCCAAGTCGGTAAGCTTTGCGAAAGAGGCTAACTTAAAAAAAGTTTCAGGATTTTATGATCGGAAAACAAATCTAAATAGACGAAGCCTAACGATTTACAGCGACAGTTGGTTATTAACATAATAAGTTACTAGACCGAATCCTTCATGAAAGTATTAGAGTTCAGGTCGAAATTGTTCCATAATGCATTGCCTCGCGAATCTTTCATAACAACCACATTGCGGCCACAGAGCAAGCTAATACGATTATTAATCTGAAACCAGCTTCAGTTACCCGCCTGTGCATATACGCTTATATAATTAATTTGCAGTTGTCTCTCTACTTTTCTTTAGATATTGAATAACATAAACCTTGAAATTACGGATAATTATATTATTTCTTCATATTACTACAGTTATGATTTGCTTATTTGTAATACGGATTTTTAAATAACGGTTGTTTTTGCAAAAGGATTTTTATACTTCTAAAGGACATTCAGTTCTTTAAAAACGTTCTCTTTCAAAAATGTCTGCGTGGTAATGGTAATCACGTAATGATCACCAACATTTATTGAAATAGAAACATAATACTTCAGTTACGTTGTACCTAAATGCTTAATGAAGAGCCATTTTAGAACATTTTGACCAATTTATTTAATGATTTTTATGTAAAGCGATATTTAGACATAAACTACTTTGCTTTGTAACGAAGAATACTTGGAGGAACTTGGAGGATCTTGGAGGTCCAGCAAACTCTCTTTAGTTAAACGGCATGTTGTTTGACTTTACAGATATTTTTTTTCATTCAGAAACTGCATGAATGAAATAATACGCATTCGTGAAAATGTCAAGGGTATTTAATACTTCTGCGAAGTCGATTAATGAATTAGAATGGTGTGTGATAA
Organism: Melanotus villosus; assembly: GCA_963082815.1. Classification (NCBI taxonomy): domain Eukaryota; kingdom Metazoa; phylum Arthropoda; class Insecta; order Coleoptera; family Elateridae; genus Melanotus; species Melanotus villosus. Next base: position 13,886,158 of record OY720421.1, read on the forward strand.
TTGAAGTTTTGTCATTTGACAAATAACAAAATTCTAAAGGGACAGCCGTTCCACGAATTCGAATGTAAAAAAACATAAAAATTAACACAATCTCCATGAATTAGTTGTGTAAGAAACAAATTAATGTTAACTATTTCCGAAGAATCCTGAATAACTTCTTTTCAATTAAACCAAAGCAACGTCCAGAGAATTAAATGTATTTAAAATTAAAATTATGTAATCGCTCTACTCTGCATTTTCATGAAAACGGTATTAATAAATAATCAGGAAAGAATATGTGAACGCAATAAGACACAAGTTTGAGCAATAAAAACAGGACTTTTATGAAACCGATCTTGATGGCTTCCTGAAACGCGGAAATGTAATATTGACTAGCTTTCTCCGAACAATGAAACTGAATGAAATCTTCAATTTTAAGTTAATTCAAATAAAACGAAGAAATGTGAATCAAAAACCAGACGATGACTTTTTGGTGGTTTACAAGCTGTTACTGTTAAGAGAACAATACAAACGTATACATGATGTTTAGAGAAAGTGTTTTGACTGGATGCTTATCAGATATCCCTGAAATAGTGTTCTAAGTACCTACACCATGGTATCGTTGATGCAACATATGTGTTAGTGGGGGGTTGAAGTATAAAGTTAATCTCTAAGGACATACATTCCAGTCGCGAACTGCCCCCTAGGTGATTATTAGTATTATTAACAAGTGTTTAAGATGAAGATTCTGGTACGTATTCAAGTGTAAACCTTTTGAAGTGAAATTTATTTCTTAGTATTTGCCACAGTGAATTACGTTCGGTTTTCTTTGAGCATTATTTCGAGATAATTACAAGAGTAGTTCTCGACTTAATATAACTTCAATTAAATTAACTTAAATTTGTCTTTGAGTTATTTTATTGCTGGATTATTAAGCATAGGAGCTCGCACTGACAATAAACAAAGTGGGGGTGCTTTTTTTAATATCTACATTTCCTTTAATATAGGTAAATAGATTAATTGTTAGGCGATTTTACGGAATTTTCTTTGTATGTGAGATAGCCACCAATTAAAGCTACATCTGCAATAACTTAATCGTTATTGCAGATGTACTATTTTAGATTAAATTGGTAAAATGGTAATAAACAGATATAACTGACATGATTTACCTAAACACAGTTTTGATGATTTAAAATGCTAAAATTAAAGAAGTAACAGTAGAAACAGGGCATCTGCACATGTGCATATCAACGCGCCCGCCTTAAAATTTTCAGTTTGCTTGGGAGATGGATTCGGTAATTATTAATAAACAATTTGATTGGTTTAGAACTGCTTCGTATTTATGTAAGCGTAACACGTAACATCATCTGTGCTGTTCTCAGACTTGCCCCTGCACAAATAAAATATTAATTTCAAGACTAAAACGGGGTGGCTTTCAAACCAAAGCAAAACTGTGAATACTTGAAAGATGAGTAACGAAAATTTCAGCATTTTCTAAATTAAAGAGTCACATAAAATCCGTTAATTTTTTCGACTAGTTATCAGAATCACCTATTAATGCGATGAGCTAGTGAAAGTTTTTTATAGGTACTCAAGCTAATAGAAGTAAATATTAAAGTAAAATATCGATTAAACTCGGACAAACTAAACTTTGACGTTTTAAAGGTTTTATTTAATGCAGTAAACCTTGTAACTTGTTTGAATAGATTAAATTTAAAAGAGAAGTTCGATACCTACCGAAGTTAAATTTATAAATTTATTAAATTTTGATCTGGAATGGAGGTATTGTAACATTGCATTAACCCACTGTAAAACTGATTATTGATTACATCGACCTTTAGAATTATAATCAAGGACAACTCGTGTTTCCTATGGTAACATTTCTTTTTTCGTGTGCTTTGTTATAAAAAAATAAATCCCTTTCTGTGAGAATATGCGGACTATTTTAATGTTGCTAAATACTAATAAATATTTTTACTACATATATAACAGGCCATATTATAAAGAGTGACTAAAAAGAATCTTTTGTGTTTATAGATTTGTGCCTGCCTGTTAATTTCAGTAGCCATAGCAGAAAAGTCAGAGAAAAAGCATGAAAAACGAGGCGTAGTTGGCTTAGGACTCGCTGGTGGTCATCTCGGTGGTGTCGGATTTGGTTCCGGACTAGCTTTGGGAGGAGGTTTAGGTGGAGGAGGTTTAGGTGGAGTAGGTCTTGGTGGAGCAGGACTAGGATTAGCAGGAGCAGGTGCAGGTGGATTGGGATTAGGCGGAGCGGGCGTAGCAGCAGGACCTGCCATAGATTTGGGCTCAACTGCACACGTTCATACAACTATAACTCGTAATTTCGGAGTTCCGTTTTCGGCACCTTATCCCGTAACCGTCGAACAACAAGTACCTGTTCCTGTACCAGTCAGGGTAAACGTACCCGTTGATCGTCCGTATCCAGTACACGTACCTCAACCATATGCAGTTCCAGTAGAGCGACACGTGCCTTATCCGGTCGACAGGCCTGTTCCGGTGGCTGTGCCCCACGCTGTGCCAGTACCAGTGCCTCATCCCGTGGGAGTACCCTTCTCAGCACCTTACGCTGTGCCAGTCCCTAAACCGATACCTGTTGGGGTGGCACATCCTGTAGCCGTTCCAGTTGCGTCACCCGTTCTCGTAGCTAAAGCTCATTATCATTGATTTATTAAATTATTTAATCAGCTCTAAATGAAGTTTTAGTACAAAATTAATTTGGTTGATTTTAAATATTTTTATTTTTATGCATTTTAAAATAAATTTTGATATATATTTATGTATATACATATTTTATTTTTTCGTTTTTTACTTTTTAAACTAAGTTTTTTAATTTCTCTGCTGTTTACGTTTGTTATTTCATGTTCTTTGTAGTATCGATTTCAGTCATTCTAAAACACAGAACGTAGATTTTACGATTTTTTGGCAGCTTCGTTAAAAGCACACGAAGGTCTCAACCACATAAAATCATAAACAACAGGCTGTTTTTACAAGACGTTTGTAACGTCAACACCAACGTTGTTTCTTTATATTTTAAAGTAGAAAGTTATTCTGTTGCACATTTTTGTAAAAGTAATTTTACTAATTAAAAAAAAAAAGAAAACTCCCAGTCCTAAACCTAATATGGAATATGAATTAAGTAGTCTTCTGTGGTGGTACCATCCGGAATGTTCCCGTGGAAACGTTCCCGAGAACTGGGGAGCGGGAATATTCTCCGGAAATTTCCTAATTGTCGGAAAAGTTCCTCAAAACTGGGAAAATTAATTTGGTTTTTCCTGCTCCGAAGTTTCAAATAAACCACTTGTGATTTGTGTCTTGTAATTTCGTAATTAATGCCTTGTGCAACACGATGAAATATTTTCAAGTAAAACTTAAAATACTCTTATTGTAATACAACAAGTATGTTTAAACTCTTGCAGAAATGTTGGCATTAAAAAAACTTTATAGAATGCCAGTGTAAACACTGATGATGTAACATCACATGATTTTTTGAGTTCACCAAGCAGATCTAATTTATCAGCCCCATCTAATACTCTTGAAGTTAGTAGTGTACCAATACCATCTACTTCAGAGAATAATTAATAGGATAATCAACACTCCAAGTACGTTACACTCAGATTTTGATCAAATGAGTACCGCCGAAAGCTATTTACATCACAGTCGATGGTGGAACATTCGTTGTATTTTTAAATAAGTTTTTAATTTATCTTAGTCGTTACCAACCAGAAACAATTATTGTCAATCAACCTGTTAGAACAAGAATACACCAAACGTAGAGCAGAAGTGGAAATGCTAATAAGTAATTCTACATCGCTTTCTCCCCAATGCGGTTGGTCTAATTTGAGAAACGAAGATATTTTAAGCAACATTATTTCTGCTCCTAAACCTGTGTTTGTCGACTTTATCAAAACAGAAGATCAAAGGCACATAGCGAAATATATCGTAATGGAATGGTTATTGCAAAATAAAAATTTTTTTTGCTTTTGTACCTGATATGCCGCTAATATGGTAAAAGTTGGAGTACCTATTAATTTCCGAAAAATACCAGGATATTATTCATTTGGGGTGTTTAAGAAATCACGGAGTACATAAAATCATAAAAAAATATGATCACACCAATCCTACTAAAGCAACTACCTACCTGAATAAGGAATTAAATTTCTGATGATCTTGTTTAAGGGAATTCTAAGGCTAACGCACAAGTCCCTACAACTTAAGTTTGCTCAGATGATCCTCATCCCCAAACCTGTAAAACCTCCCGATGACATCCAATTATACCGACCTATCAGTTTCTCAGTTCTATTAAAGCTTGTGGAAAATTGCTTTTCAAACAAATAAATGAAACCTGGCTACAAGATGAACCTAAGCATTAATTTGGTTTTTAACAGCACTAAACCACTATTCAGTAGTATACAGCATAAAAAATTTCATACAAACTCTCTTCCAAATAAATTATTTTGTTCTACTGTAATGAACAACAAGGTTTCCGCAGCGGGCGATCATATAATAACGACGTGTTTGTAATACAACAAATATGAGAAAAAGTCCTGGAATTCACTAAAACCGCTTATACAGTGTGGGATTAAAGTATGGAATATATTAATTAAAACTGAAACAACCCAGTTTTCGAACAAATCCTCGAACACGTCGATTTTATTTTATGAAAATGCACATTTTTCCATTAAATTCGATTTTTGGTCGTCATTTGTTTTCTAGTAATGACGTCAGAGATGTTTTTTTTAAATGGCACCGCCTAAATTTTTTTCGTGTTTTCGATAGATCGTTTAATTCTGAAAACGGTAACATAAAATTTTGACACCTTATTACATAAGAAAATTTTCCAACAAAAGACAATTTAAATGCGCAGAATTAGTCCACAAATTATCGGCAATGTACAAAAATTTGTAAGACGGCTCGTTTATTGTCAAGAAATCGGTGGATGGCAGTTCCAATGCTTAATCTGATCTTTTAATTTGCTTAGCAACAGGAGTTTTTCTTTTGTTTCGTTGTGTTTTCTAATTTTCATTTGTCGTTCGTTGCCGAAATTTTTTTTATGCAAGGTGTCAAAATTTTATGTTTTCCTCCTGAAGAAGCCCCTGTTAACACCGACACTGACTGTGGAAGTCTTCGATGAGAATTAAAAAAATAGAAGGTTTAATGTTAAACACAACCTTCGCAAAATTTAATTCGATTTAAATCCCTGAATTAAATCACAATTTAAAAAACTTTAAAAAACATTAGGTACTGAAAAGATGTGGTCATGGCGCATCTGATTTCCCCTGTCTTATTTTGTCAATTTAAAAATTATTCTATTAAGATTAAAATTCGAGTTGAAATTCTCTTACTTACAAAATAGACGATTTGTCGTTGGACCGCTAAGAAACCTAAATTTGTTGTTAACGGTTTAAAAAACATTACAACTTTTCAGGAAAACAAAACCATTTAATAAGAAAAGCATCCAGAAAATCTACAGGCGTTTGTTATTATTTGATGATAATGTCTACCAGTCTGTAGGGATCAAATTATAAGAGATGTAGATAGAGATAGAAATTATAATAATAAATGCCTTTAAATGCTTTATAACTCTTCCCTAAAACAGCCATCGGCATTTAACCGTAACCATAAACTTTACGCTTAAATGTCCAACATTAACGAATATGTAATATCAAACACATTCCCATTGAGCTCTCTAGACATAGCTTGCCGATCTGCTTTACTGTTTTTGGTTTTGAAAACAAATTAGAGTTAATTTAACGACTCAGTTATTATCCACATTCATTCAATGAATGACAGTATATTTAATATTATGCATGAACTTTAAAAATATATTTCTTGTTATACAGTTAGATGAACAAAAAGGCCTTGATTATCAGTATCTGACGTCACTAAAGCTGTTTGATTATCCGAAACCAACATAATCTGTGTCATTTGTTGGTATGAAATTGTAGCATAGGTTAGCTTAACAGCTTAAAACAATGTTGAAATTATACCAGCAACTGACTATTTTTGCTGTTCTTTTCCTAAAGACAAAAGCGGTAAGTCAAAAACAAATAAATCATGTCAAAATCGTAAATTACGCATTTGTAGTACGAGCAAAGCGATTATAATCTAACAAGCGAAAGAATGGTGGTCGAATATGATTCGAAATACATGGTGGCAGCTACTAAAAATTTTAAGTATAATCGCACTCTTATCGTTACAAACTTAACCGTCAGCTTTAAAACGGATCTTAATAACGACCTCTTTGTAACGATATATTTTGTTTATTTGAACATTTTAACCAGTAGTTTCGTTTTTAGATTAAAATCCAAAGTCACAAATTTTCAAGCAATGAATACCGCTTATTCCCGCTAACTTTCGGAATAAAATTTTGCGATTCGCTTAGAAAGAACGAGTTTGGCATACAAAACTTTTATAATTGCGGAAACTTTCATAGATGTCCCATTTTAAAGGTAAAAATTTAATGATTTTCCAAATGTCCTCCAAACGCTTAAAAATCGGCTAAGCTTTAAAACTATAGAATTACTAGATCAAAGTGACCTACAGTTTGGAAAAGCGTATTTGGAGCGAAAGTTTCTTAGTAAGACAATTAAGGGAGTTACTGGGAAGTTAGGATATTTTAAACCTGAAGGTTTCTTAGGGTGATTACGTCATCTGCAATTGGACTCCGGACGAATCAAAGTTTCCACCTTATTTACCAAGTGGAAGGTACATGGTTGACTTGGAAGTAATCTGGAAATCAAAAATGATTGCCCATATGAGATGGTATGTCCAAATTGAAAAAAGGATGTTCTGGTAAATTTTGTTAGTTTATTATTTGTGTTCTAAGTTACTGTTAGTAAAGCGAAACTGTAACGTAAAGTAATAAATTCATTTAATGAAAAGTATGTGTTTTTTGTGGATATTGAGAGAAACGTAAGGGTGATGTTTTGATAATGTCTTCCCAACAAATTATCTTGAAGTTTATGTCTGGTAAGGAAGTGGTGAAACAGATATGAAAATGTTGGATTCTTCCCAGAAGATCTCTCGTGGTCAGTGGTACAAGAAGAGTGAGAAAAGGATTTTGGGTGATCTTCTTTTAGAAACTCGTCAGCACTCTCGGCAAGCATTGCATTTTAGCTGACAACAACCTTCTAAACCACATGAATGTCGAATCAAAACAAAAATATACTAAGTTCAGAATCTCACACTGAATGTTCAGTCAGCCTTACGGATTCTGGGGAAGGCAAAAATTCGACAGCCTGTAAAAACCTTCGAACTACTCAGAAGCCGCATTGCTGCATATAACATACGAACTATGATTACCTACCCAAGAATCTCTAGAAGAACTTGCATGAACTAAACAAAATAAAATGGGATATTGACGGTGTATCCGAAACTCGTCTGCTTGAAGAAAATGCACCACCTTAAAATCACAACATACATATAAAAACGTACATACATACCAAACATACCTGACCGCTTCTTATTAGCAAATTTGTTTTGAATAATATTTCGTGTGTCTATAATCTACTTCGACACACCCTATCGGTTATTAAATGGTCAATAAAGTGTACAGTAATTAACATCAGAGGTAATAAATACCACGTTCATTTCTTTAAGTCTTATTTCTAGTTCGAACGATGTTATCAAAATTATTTCTATTGTGCTTTATGTGAGTATAATCACCATTATAGTTTAATAGATACAACTTATTCACAATCATTTCGACTGAAACTGCAAAGACTGTATGCTATAGAATTGAATTTTGTTTAACAGCAAAGAAGCACTTGCTTTGAATGACACGTTTTCGAACAAGGGTAACCCGGAATATAAGTTTAACTCGTGCAGGCAACTGGATTCATATTTTTCGGGAGCTGAAGATCCACACGAGTGTTGGTATAATCCGGACGTTGATTCTTATGCTGTAAGTATAATTTTCCGATTTTCAATTTAATTCAGGGTTGTCACAAACTTTAAAATAGTCCGTTTGTGCCTAACAGGTTATTAACGTATTTTGTTTACAATCGTAGAAAACTTTAAATAGTTAATCGCTTCTTATGTTAATTTTGCAAAAGTTAATGTAAGAAACCAAATTTTCTTGGACAAAGTCAATTGACTCTTTCGATCCAGTACGACGTACAGGATGGGCCAAATTCAATGTAATTGCAGAGTATCTTGATAACTACAATAGATAGCGAAAAACCGAAAATTACATTTCGGGAATTAAAAATCTGCTATCTTTTGCCATTTTTGTGTTACGAAAGGAAAATCGATTTTTTGTAATTTTAAAAAATCGATAACCTTTTTTATTTCAAGGAATGCGCAAAAGCATCGGGAATTATATGTACCTACAACAGTAAGAAAGGAATTTTATAAATAGAAGTCAAAAATATTTATTCAGTTGTTTTAGAGATATCCGACATTAAGTTAGAATCTTTTTAATAAATTTCATAGTAGGCTTTGAGATTTTTGCATACCTTATTTTACCAGCTTTCAGAATATATCATAGTTTGTTACGGTTATTTAGACTAATAAGCGTAATATTTCATTATCATTTATTTAAGGAACTAAAAATAGCGTGTGCTTCACGTTGCAATAAAACATTTAAATAGCAGGCTATAAAACAAAAGATTATACAAAAGAGTGTTTCGTTTACAATCGCTAAATGTCCAACTAACGGGATATTTACAGCTATATGCGAAGTATTTTGTATTTGTTATTAATTTATTTTTCTTTGTAGTTAATATTTTTAATTATAAAAATAAATAAACAAAAAGTAGTGTGCTATGAATAATTACATATTGAAAATCTCGTTTGAAATAAATGCAAATTTTATTAAAATTTCTTAAACAAATAAATTTATAGCGAATGTTCAAATTGTTAACTTCCTACTTCAATGCATTTTTGATATCATTTCTGTATTGCATTTACTGCGTCCATGGGATAAATAATAATAAACATAATAGAAAGAGAAAAAGTGATAGAGAAGAAGACGATGATGAAGAAGATGTTTTCAGAAAATTAGAAAACTGGAAGATTGTAACTAGGAAATTATTGATTAATGAAGTGGTTTTCCGTTGCCTTCCTCATCGCTGTACAAACGCCATTTCGGCAGCTGCCTCGCTGCCGTTTGCTATCTGATTCACTACCATCCCCGATTTCTAATCCTGTGCTCGTGCTCAGTTTTGAGACAACCAGCTTCCACTGCTCAGTGCCAGCACAGTCTAGTAATACACATTTCGGGGACATAAACATCAAAGGTGCCGACACGAAGTGAAACGACTGGTAGTATTACTAGACTGTGGTGCTAGTTTTGGTTCACCCCGGGTATTTAATTGCCCCGGTACCTCCCATTTCTGAGAGGCATTACCCTATTCACCACCTGGGGAGGCGCCCGATGGGGAACGAACTAGCAACCCCACACGATTATCATGGCAGCAAACACTTATCCAATGGTCCTCAGTCCCCGGCAAATCTTAAATGGTCAGAGGGTGCGAAGAATCCCCGGGTTAGCTGTGAGAATTGCAACGTGGAACGTTGAAAAGTGCGTATAGACGAGCGCGCCGAACCTGTAATGCAACGTTGCATGTAATGCGCGGAGGACTTTTCGTTCATCACGAACACGCGCTGCGCATCCACACTTCACCGAGACATTTATTTGTGTTCGCGTCAAAAACCGACAGAAAATGGTTCGTTGCGCGTGTTCGCAGTCCCGTCCACATGAACAAACAGTATGTTCGTTTCATATTGCATTACAAGTTCGGCGAGCTCGTCTATACCCACCTTTAGGAGTTTTGTATCTGGCAAGTTATACAACGCGATATTAGGAATGGAAAGGATAGAGTTAAACATACTCGGAATAAGCGACGTACAGTGGCCAAGAACAAGAAAATGTAATACAAGAAATTATGTAATGTATTTTTCAGGAAATGATGACCAAAACCATCGATGTGGTGTAGGCTTCCTTGTTGACAAGATGACAGTTAAATATCAGTACTAGACTTTACGCCAGTTTCAGATAGAGTCAGTGCCTATATTTAGGCTTAATTGAAAGATTGCACCTATTAACCTAATTCAGATGTACGCACCGACTGCAGATAAAAGCCAAGAAGAAATCGAGAAGTTCTATGAACAATTGACTCTAGCTTTAAGAGCTACAAGATAACATGAAGTGACTATTATTTTAGGCGACTTTAATGCCAAAGTCGGTCAAGGAGCAGTGGAACCTTGTATAAGTAAACATGGGTTAGGAGAACATAAGGAACGAGGTGATAGATTACTTGAATTTTGTCAGGACAAAGATTTATTTAGTTATAACGAACAGTCTCTTTAAACTACCAAAGCGCAGACTGTACACTTGGAAGTCTCCGATGCATGCTATAGTAAGAAACCAAATAGACTATATACTTATTAGAAATAGATTTAAAAATTCCGCCAAGTCAGCAAAGATTTATCCAGAAGCTGACATTTGTTTTGATCATAACCAGTCCTAGCATCGTTAAAAATAACATTGAAAATACTTAAAAGTAAAAAGTGTAAACTGAAAGATCTGGAAGAGTACCAAAAAACGAAGAAGAAAGTTAATTGTAATCTACATAAAATCGACATGAATAATGTAGATAGAAATGACATAGACCGGAAATGGAACAGTACCTATTCAGGAAGCTTCAATATTTGCTGGCAAAGATATTCTAACTGCAACGAGAAGGCCTAAAAAGTGGATGACGGAGGAGATTTTACGTCTGATGGACGAAAGAAGGCGATATAAAAATAAAAACATCTCGAATTACAAAGAGCTAAATCTGAAAATTAAGAAAGAAATAAAAACGGCGAAAGAAAAGTGGTGGAGCGAACAATGTAAAGAAATAGAAAACTATGTCTATTGTCTGCCTTGTCACTTAATGAAAAACTACAAATGTTGGAGTCGTAAGCGGATCATAACTGGGTGAAAAACATATTTAATACAACTGCCAAACCAGGTCGAAAAGATCAAGGTAATGCAAAATAAAAGCTAATTGAAAAGAAGCACAAGAGAACGACTATTCATTCAAGATGTTTTATCCAGAAAAAATCGAGATATTTAAAGACAAATAAAATTAGAGCTAACGAAGAAAGGAAGAATAGAAAATGGATCAAAATGGGTTATAGGAAGTTACAAATAGGTAATCTTAAAATAAACGAAGTTACGACTACAAAAAACTAATTAAATCCTACAATAACCTAGATATTAACAGAATTTATAATAACGGAACATGCTATGGACAAGGAAAAGGAAAAATGTTACTAAAACGCAGAAGAACTGCAAGATACAAGGAAAAATACATTGATAAAATGCTGGAATGTCAAGACAATGTGAGAAATAAATAAAGGTTTATAGAATAGCGAAAGAAATGAACAAATACTATATTAGTGTGCTAGGAATTAGTAAAGCTAGATGTAATGGAATGGGACCAAGTCAACTTCAGTGTGGTACTACCATAATATATTCTGGACATGAACATGTACAAGCAAAGAAGGAAAGAAGCTTAGCACTAATGCTAAATAAATTATCGAAGTAGGCTTGATAGAATGGAAGGTTGTATCGGACAGCATCTGATGGAACAACAAAAAACCAAATCGATCATGCACTAATAGAGGGAAAATTGCAAAATTCCTTATGAGATGTAAAAGCCACGAGAGCGTAGACTGTGCATTCGATCATGCATTAGTCACTGTGTTTCGGTTCCCGACTGGGCAGGCCACTCGCCGAGCATCCGATCCGAGGTTGATCCTGATGCCGTCCGCGCTGAAGTCGAATCCTCTCGTCCACTCCGGCGATGCTGATAGAACAAAGGAAAGCAAAAATCTCAAAGCCTTCTATGACTACCATTTAAAAAACCCAATTTAATGTCATATTTCCATAACAATTAAACAATTTTCTTTTTTTTAATTATGTTAATCAAATTCTTTTCATATTGTTATAAAAAATAATTTTTCAGAAATTCTTGTTCAATCCTTGAAATAAAACAGTTATTTTGGCTTTTCAAAATTACAAAAAATCGATTTCCCTTTCATATACCACAAATGGTAAAAGATAGGAAGTTTTTAATTTTATAAATGTCATGCTCATCATCATCATCATCATACTTCTCTTTTACCCGGAGGTATCGAATTCATAAATGTAATCCTCTCAAAAGATTAGCCCAAGGATACTTATTCAGTTTTTCCCTATCTATCGCAGTTATCAAGCCCACCTTGTACAAAAAGAAAATCTCGCGCATTTTGGAAAACATTTCGTCAGTCTATTCACTTTCCTTTTTTTAGTAGAATGATAATCTAAAGTGCGCAATTTTATATTTCTGCTAACTGTAAAATTAGAAATAATGCTCATCGACTTTTATAGCATGATATCATTAAAAGGTACGGATACCTTTTCGAATCATACAAAGTGACTTCGAAAGACAACTATATAACAACCCTATTTCGAATACCTCGAGGGAAGAGTGCGTCTTCGACAGAAAACCGACAACCAGTGTTCCTATTACATGGACTTGCCACAAGTTCACATAGTATGGTCGATGTTGGAAAACACAGTTTAGGTATAGTTAATTCATAAAATTTAAATTAAAACTTTACATACAACCGATATTGCAGCGTTTTTCCTAGCCGATGCTGGTTTTGATGTATGGTTGGGAAACTTGAGAGGAAGTGCTTTTTCTGTTGGTCATACAAATATGTCCTACATTAATCCCGATTACTGGAAATTTAGGTAAAAATATTAATTATTACTAGTCCTTAGAAGTAGACCACTGCAGGTAAAATGTTTAAGTAATTTACCAGGGAGCAAAAACACAGGCCAGTGCACTTCCACCTGAACCTGTGCCCAAGTTTGTCGTCTAAATGCGAGACAAGGACAGATAATAATAGGCCTCGGAAGTACAAGGAGTATGTACAAGAAAATAAAAAGTTAAAATACAAGTACAGTAAATTCAGCAGGCCTCAAAAGTGTTGAAAATCGGTATAACAAAGAACAAGGAGCGGTAATCCGTTCACCTGCTACTACATGAACAAATATTCGTAAAAAGCCCTCGCAAATCATCTGTTTATTATTGGGTAAAGAAACAATTGTAAGACTCCTGAGTTTTTACAACTTCTTATCCCGAGGCAAAAAAACAAGTGTAAATTATGCAAACGACGCGACGACTCGTTTTACCAAGTCACTCCACATGTCGATAATTCTTTTGCTGCTTTAACCAATCAGAAAACAAAACATTGTAAAAAAGATCGGAAGATTTTCTTAGACATCACTTACCGAAGTTTCAATTAATGTTTATCTTATTTTCCCCCTGTAAAAATCATAAATTAGATATAATGTCACATATCTTCTTCTTCATCTAATGGCGTGCCCTTTACAAGCTGTCGCAGTCTTCTTTCTATAGGTCTATGGTGTGTCTGTGTGTATGAAATGGCTTAGAGACATAAGTAGTGGGCCTACACGCCTACAGCTTTGCATGGGTTACGAACCACGGAAGTGCTTGCACTTCTACTCCAGAGAAGCCATGCTAGGTAGAATGCTTCGGTGGTTTGCCATTGTCTCCTGAGGGAAGCAGTCGGGTGTTTTCGGTGTATGTATGGCCCTGAGAATCGAACCCGGGCCAATCTTAACCATGACGTACGTCTTCTTCCTGGCTTGAAAAACCCTCGATTTTGCCTTGTAAAATGAGCTACAGTAGTTGATATTATTCATTATGGAGAACATGTCCCAAGCATTGAAGTTTTCGCACTTCAATTGTCTTTAAAATCTCTTATTAACATCGTATATCCAAGAACTCCTAAGCAGGCATCTATAAATAGCACCATGTCAAAACCGTCTACTCCTTTGCAAGCTATTTTCGTAAGATGCCATGCCTCTACTGATAGAGTAATAAAACAAAGATGTAACATTTTAAAGAATGTATTCTAGTTTGAAGGTTTGGTGTGGATTTGTTTAAATCTATTAAAGACAGACTTGATTTTTCGATGTGTACTTTTATGTTCTGTACTAAATTCCACTGTATTGTACTTTATTATCGATAATGTTTCTACGTTCACTCCTCGCTTGAAATTGGGCAGCTAAATTTCCTTTTTTGCTAACGATCGTCACTTTTAGTTTCGATGTATTCAGTTCCATTCCGTATCTCTCTCTTGCGGTCCTCATGTTATCTATAATTAGGCTTTCTTCTGAATATGCTAGTAATACAGCGTCGTCTGCAAACCTAATATTGTTAATAATTCTTCCATTAATAACTATCCTGTCTTTCACCTCTTCTAAAGCATCTTTGAATAGTTATTCGGAGTACATGTTGTAAAATATCGGAGAGGGGACGCACACTTTTTCAATATTTATTTCTTCTGATGGTTCACCATCTACTCTTAATATTGCTCTTTGGTTCCAATATAATGTGGAAATGATTCTTAAGTCTTTGTTGCCAATTCCTTTGAATTGTAAAATTTCTAGGAGTTTATTGTGTCTCACCTTGTCAAAGGTTTTTTATAATCTAAAAGACACATAAAGACATCGCAGTTGACATCCAAACATCTTTGAATTAATGCTTTTCTTGTGCCCAAGTTATTCCTAATCAGAATTGAGTATCACATATGTTTTTTTCTATTTTTATATATGTACATATTATATTCGATCGTACATTACTCCAAGAATATTTTCGTTATGTGGCTTATTAATCTAATTGTCCTATGATCTTCACATTTCCTCGAATTATTCTTCTTTAGAAGTGGTGTAAATGTAGATAACAACCTATCCTCTGGAATTATCCCGGTATCATATTACATTGTATTAAACAGATCTACTATTACTTCTAAGTGCTTATCTGATACCAATTTGCGTTAGCTCTCCTGGGATTTTATCCGGACTAATGCGTTCCCGTCTTCTGTTTGTTATATTGCTTTCTTCACTTCTTCTTTAGTAATTGCTGGCCCTTCTGTACCTTCTATCTGTCTTAGTTCTTCTCTGTCTTCATTTTGAAATAGAATCTTTATATATTTCTTCCATACTTGTATTCTTTCTTTTACATCGTTCGTTATATTTCCTATGATCTGTCTTTTCCATAGCCCAACACCTTCTTTTCGTGTATCATGTTTCCTATCTAGATCTTTTATTGCTATACACTTTTCTACCAGTCAATGCTCTTTCGCTTCTTTGATTTTTCGTTTTATTACACGTTGTATTCGTTTATATTTCATGGCATTTATTGTTTCCTTTCCTCTATTAAGTCCATAATTTCCTGTGTCATCCGTCCTTTCTTGTCAGGCAGTAAGTTTTAGTATATCTCTCACGGATTTCGATTTTGCTTTAATTGTATTACTTGTATTTTATCAAATTCTGCATTTATTTTCTTGCATTATTTTTACTTGCATTTGTACATTGTCTATTTTCAACTTCCATGTATCTTCATCTTTTTTTTTTTTTATGTAATTTTGTATAAAAGCAAGTAATAAATTATGATCTGTTGGGGTGTCGGCTCCGGGATATGTCTTAGCAGATTTGACCATATTTCAATCTTTTGTTAATGAGTATATAATTAATCTGGTTTTTGATTATGATGTCTTTGTTGTTATCTGCAGGAGACTTCCACGTGTATAATCTTCTATGATGTAGTTCATTGGTTATTACAAATTGCATTTCATCGCAAAATTGTACAAGCATTTCTCTTCTGTCGTTGCGGGTTTCTAGTTAATAATTTCCCACAATTCTCTACCTTTTTCAACTTTGGCGTTTAGGTCACCCATTGTAATAGAGATTTCATGGTTTTTTGAATATTTAAGAATTTTTCTTCGTAAAATTTTTCTATTCATTTTCACTGCTTTTGGAAGTTGGTGTATATATTTGGACTATATTTAGATCACCAGTCTTGTCTGATATAGGTATAAATCTTTTAGCAGCTTCTTCTACCTCTCTTTTGATTATTATTATCGCTATTCCATTTCTGTTTTGTGTGGTTATGTCTCCTGAGAGATAATGCATTCATCAACTGTATATTTTCCTATATGTATTTGGACACATATATTACATTACTTTATTTTAATGATAATGAGGCGATAGTTTAAAGCCGAAGAATTAAAAACGATGTCAGGGTGGCACAGTGGGAGAGCGTTGGGCTAGCATTACGTTAGTCCTTGGTTCGAATCTTCCGATGGTCAGGATTTTCCTACAGTCTGGAGGTCGGTATCGTGTCCTTGTGACCATTCCTCGTTGAGCACGACGTTCTCCTCCGAATACAGGCCTAATGGGGAAGGTAACAAGATTCTACACGTACACACACTTAGACTATAGACATGGTTCAGTATGTATGTAGGTATTAAACAGAGCGGCGCATTAATCACCTAACTGGCAAAGAGGAGCCGGGTTGAACATTGCCCCGAGAGATCTAGTTATAGTTAATCCAAGTTCTGCTTTAAAACTACATAATTTGTTAGAACACTAGACAAGTCTTTCCAATTGTAGCCTCATAAATCAATTTTTCCGAACTTTTGTATTTTTATACGTGATATAAATCTATAAGCATCATTCTACAAAAGAAACCTAAATATACTACTCGAAAATGCAATATAAATAATGTTTCATTGATTTTACGTGCGTTTCTAATATAGGCTACTCCCTGTACTTTCCAGGCCTCTTGAATAAAGGTTTGCGTTATTACCTTTATTTGTTTAGCAACCACTTCATTTATAACAGAGAGCAAATTGAAGGAAATCAATTATTGCCGTGCCACTAATCAATTTATTAGCAACAAATAATATCGGAGTATAACAACGATATAATCGTTTTTAACGTATCCATGGGTTTAAGAGTTGGTAAGACGATCGTAGCTGTATCTTTCTTGCACGTAAGAAATTTTGTATCTCCGTTGAAGTTTAATAATTGGGTGTTTTTTTCTCATTGACAAATAAATTAATACATTTATTTAGTGTAAACAGACAAATAGTAAATGGAAAAAAATGACCGATACTTCGGTATCTGAAAGTACAAATTCGTTTCAGAAATCAAAATGGGAAAAAGTTGTGTGCGGTGATAAACTAAAACATTTAGAAAATCAATCAGCTGCTTCAAGAAAATCGACAGTGAAACCTTTATAAATTTTATAAAGGTAAACGTCACGTAAACGTTATTTATATGGGGTTTATTTATTTAGTTGTGGAAGCATAAGGAAAAATTCAGATACTCCCAAATAGAAATATCTTAAATTTATTGGAATCGACAAGTATCTGGGATTTTATACCTATCAGATACCGATGGCCAGTATTGATTGCCCTAGCCCTAATTCTTATCGTTACAGTTTTCACGAAATGGGAATATATGATCTACCTGTTAACTTAGAATTCATCATCAACCGAACTGGCAAAAATAATATCATATTCATCGGACACTCTATATCAGCGAGCGAGCGTGTTTCACATTTTTGAAAGTTATCATAGAGAATTGTCGAAAAAAATTTTAAAAGTGGCCGTTCTGCTTGCACCCGTTGTTTTCTTAACCGACATTCAGCCCATACATCAAGAACTGGGGCAGTTTGGGAGCCCACTGATGGTAGTGTAAAAATTGAAGCATTTTAAATAAGCCCAGTAATTAATTTAAGGTTTTCAGATATTCGCAACATTTCTTAGAGTGAATGACAATTCCACATTTTCAGCGCATGTTCTTGATTATGCTAAGAATCTTTGCAGCGATATGCCCCCTATGCTTGGTGCCTGCGAAAATGGATTTTATATGGCATTTGGGCTTGATTCTAAAAACATACCGGCGGTAAGATTTACGTTCTAATTTTACTCGTAGATTTCAAAATATAACTAGTCGAATTTCAGCATCACATTCCTCTGCTATTGGCCCACAATCCTTCCGGATTTTCGATAGACTCATTAAATCATCTGATTCAAATAATGCATAATGATGGTACATTTCAAGAATTCGATTACGGCGTACAGAAAAATTATGAGATATATGACGATATCTTTCCTCCAGAATATGACGTTCAGGGTTGTGCTACGCCAGTAATGGTCTTTTATGGAACTGGGGATTGGCTATCTACGGAAAAAGTAAACATATTAATAATTTACCCTCGCATTCGCCGAAAGAATAAGGACTTTTTGCTTTTTTAAATTAACAAAGCATTTTTCAGGATGTGAATAAGTTGCTCCAAACCATTCCAAAAAATGTGGTCAAAGGGAAACACAAAATAGATTCCAGCAAATGGAAACATATGGATTACTTTTATGGTAAACATGCTAAAAAATTGTTTCACATTCCACTACTAAACAAGTTAAAAGAATTCAAAGACGATCCCACAACACAAACCTTACCTTCGACCACCGGCTTCACCGAGGACGATTCTCGGCGCTCGAATACAATTGGCGTTCTTACCACTTCTTCGGTATCCGACGTCAGTGGGGCAGCATTGACTACGAAAAATATTCCAACGGACCCTATGTCTTCTGCTACGGAAGCAACATATCTGTCTACTGAAAAAAGCACCGCCGAAATGGAAATAACACCAACAACAGATACGTCACTACCAACCACTTTCAGCACATAAAATTATTTTTTGTTCTTGAACCAATACGAGAATGCTATGTTTTAAACATTGTAAAATTGTTGTTGATGTTTTGTTGCCCTCTTTGTTTGCTTTGTTGCCATAGAATTTATTTACTATTTCAACAAAAATAAAAGCAATTCGAGATATTTTTTTGTAAAATTCTGACTTGAATACTGACAAAGGTAAATATGAAATTTTGAACTTTAAGCTTCTGTTTTTCTAAGTGTTCTTTACAAACTATAAGCCTTTCCTTTCCTAAATTAAACGATAAAGATTATCTTGTTACTGCTCGGACAAACCTCAAATTCTGCGTCTCAGAGATTTAAGCTACCTATGGAATTGATTAACTTTAGAGTCTTTAGACAAAATTTACTCACGAATTTAGTGTAGAATACCTTCAGTTTAAAATTAAACTTTTAATCTGAAACTGGTGCTGTCATCTATACACAAGTGTCTGAATTAAAAGATTGCAACATATGCCTACAGATGGCAATTAATATAAAAATAAAATCATAAATTTCGATTTTTACGTAGATTTACAACACGAATAGGTATTCTTAAAAATGTCAAAGCCACAAAAAATTGTTGCGAAACACCGGGCTGAAGTTACATATACATCTGCATACTTTCTGATGCGTATTACAGCCGCCGTACCCTCTCAAGCATACGTTTTGCGTTAACGTTTTCTTAAACAATTTAACATAATAAACCCCTCCACATGCTCCAAGTTAAACAAATCCATTAACTAAACAACGGTTTACAAATTCGAAATATCTCTAAAAGGCCTAAACTAGCGCATGATAAAAACATTTTCTGCCGAATTATAGGAATTGTTCTCATTGGTTGTCTAATGAACCCCTAGGCCTACAACCCCTACAGAGCGATTTTTAAAAAAGTGCCGGAAATTCGCCCTCAGCGAGCTCGAAACCTTACTGTAATCCGTATTTAAAGATACCTATGGGATATTCGATATTTTTTCTGCCGAATTACAGAAGTTGTGCTCGTTGGTTATACCCCTCATATATGAAATTGTGAATACTATGAAAGTTGTAGAAGACCCGTATGCCTATAACCCCTGCCGAGCTTTCTTTCAAAAAGTACCGGAAATTTGCCTCGAGCGAGGTCAAAAGTTTACGAAAATATGTATTTAAAGACACCTACAAGACCAGTTTTAGATATTTTTTTTGCCGAATTACAGCGGTTGTCCTCGTTGTTTGTCTTATAGATGTTGTAGAAGACACCTAGGTCTACAACCCCTACCGAGTGTTTTATCAAAAAGTGCAGAAAATTCGCCTCTAGGGAGGTCAAAAGTTTAAGAAAATATGTATTTAAAGACACCCACTAGACCAATTTTCGATATTTTTCTGCCGAATTACCGAAGTTCTGCTCGTTGGTTATACTATGGAAGTTGTAGAAGACCCCTATGCCTACAACTTTGTCAAGCTTTTTTTTCAAATAGTGCCGGAAATTTGCCTCTAGGGAGGTCAAAAGTTTACGAAAATATGTATTTAAAGACACCTACAAGACCAATTTTCTATATTTTTTCTGCCGAATTACAGCGGTTGTCCTCGTTGGTTGTCCTATAGATGTTGTATAAGACACCTAGGTCTACAACCCCTACTGAGTGGTTTATTAAAAAGTACCGGAAATTTGCCTGTAGCGTGGTCAAAAGTTTACGAAAATATGTACTTAAAGACACCTACAAGACCAATTTTCGATATTTTTTCTGCTGAATTACGGCGGATGACCTCATTGGTTGTCCTATAGATGTTGTAGCAGACAACTAGCTCTACAACTCTTACTGACTGGTTTATCACAAAGTGCCGGAAATTCGCCTCCAGCGAGGTCGAAAGTTTACTAAAATACATATTAAAGGCCAATTTTCGATATATTTTCCGGCGAATTACAGGAGTTGTCCTCGTTGGGTGTCCTATGGATAATGCAGAGATGCAGAGGATCTCTAAGCCTATAACCAATCTTCAATTGTTGTATGAAGATTCCTAAACTCCGTAAAGACAGAACCAATCCTTCCAAATATCATCCAATTCCTCGCCTTTTTTTTTCTTGTAATTCGGTTTATTAGCAATCAGAATAATAACAATAATTCTATGAGCTAATTTTATGTACTTATAATTAGTTAAAGTCATGAGGGGAAGACACCCTCTGGTGACGCCCCTTATTTAGTCTGTTAAATCTATTGACCACTTTCTTCTTAATCTTCTAGCTTCAGGTTCTTCGGATATTAGGTTAACTGTTGCATTCGGATGATTTTCTAAAGTGTTATGATGTTGACTGCTTTTGTTTTTATAAAATCTGCCACAAATGGAATGTTGAAATCGTTGTGGAGGGTTAGCTTTGACACAAACCATGGAGAGTTGGATAACATTCTAAGAGTTTTGGACTGCAAACGTTGGATTATATTTATAGTTGATTTGCTAGCGCATCCCCATAGTTCCCAGCCGTAGGTCCAAATAGAACGGATTATGCTTTTGTATATCAATAATGTGTTATCTAAGGTAAGTTTTAAGTTTTTCCCAATGAACCAATACAGTTTTGCGAATCTTAGGTCCATCCTGAGCGTGCTGGAGAAAGCCTTCGAGAGGATTCTCACCGACCGAGTCCGCCAATTCTCCTGTTTCGGATGTTAGATATTATATATTGAAGGGGTGTTCGACTCGGTTTGGCACGAGGGGCTCCCCTAGAAGTTTCTCGGTGCGGGATTCCCAATTCCCTTTGTCCACCTTCTTCACAATTTACGGAGTGGCCGTCGCCATCACGTGCGAGTTCTGGGTCATCCGTCCAAACTATTCACGTTGCTGGTCGGCGTACCGCAGGGCTCCATACTATACCCCATACTGTACATCTTCTTTACCAGAGACCTTCCAGTACCCCTCAATCTTTCAGTGCGTTTATTCCAATACGTCGATAACACTGCCCTTTGGTTCTCCTTTCCCCCAAGCTCTCTAGCCTCCCGCCGTGTTTCAGCAGCACTCGTCAGTCTGAAGTGTTGTGTCTTGCTTTGGTGAGTGAGGCCGAATCCTAGTAAAACCCAATGCATCCTCTCCAGAGCCCCAATTCTACCCATAAATGACAGACACATGCTTGCAATGCGGAGAGCATCTTCAAGTTTTTCCTGTGATTACTTATTTGGAAGTCGTTTTCAGATGAACTTTCAGCTGGTCTGAGGAGGTTCACAGATACCTCGACGTGGTCCAATGTCGCAGTGCAATCCTCTCCCGAAGCCTCTGCGTAATCCGAGGTTACTAACATTCAAAGCCTAATCCACAGTTACAAAACTTCTATCACGCCAGTTATTGAATACCGCACTCGTGCAGACACTCTCCGGAGCAAGGAGCCAACGCTAGGATGATGCTCCGGTTGTACCGCTTTCATCCCTCACGAGAGGTCTGCAATCTCGCTGGCATTTCTTCTATCGATGTCCGCCTCTCGGAACTCCGGGGACGCTATGTGGTGCGCGCGATCGATCGCCAACATGTCTTCGCACTCGAGACCTTGACGTCCCCCATTGCATACTGGAGGAAGTCGAAGAACCTTTACGAGGACCTGGAGCAGCTGCTCAAAAAATTTACCATATAATTATAAGACAGTTTTGACCAAACTGCTAGGACTCCTAATTCCTCAATTGTTACTTCATTTATTCCAAATAAGGAATTTAATTTATTTTGTACATATTATTTTTATACATAATATATTATACAATTCCGAACTACACAAGGGGTTAGACAAGAAGACAACCGCAGCCCACTGCTGTTCATCATATTCATGGATGGAATAATAAAAAATGTTATCAGTCGGAGTAAGAAAATGATTGTTGGATATAACAAATTGAAGGCTGTGGAAGTGGGTGACTGTGTGTTTGCGGATGATGTAGTAGTAATGGCGAATACAGAGAAAAATCTACAATTTAACGTGGACATATGGAAGATAAAGGATGAGAATCAATATCAACAAGACGAAATCAGTAGTGATAACAAACGACAAAGAGCAAAAAATAAGCTTACAAATCAAAAATCAGACAGTGGAGCAAGAAGAAAATATAAAATATTTAGGATGAGTTATAGACAATACTGGAAAACTGGATGAAGAAATCAACAACAGATTAGCGGCAACGTCGAAAATGTTCAATAGCATTAAAAGAGGCTTCATCAATAAAAAGGAAATAAGTAATAAAACAAAAATGACAGTATACCAAACCATATATCTACCGACATTACTTTATGGTTGCGAATCGTGGGTAATGACCGAAAAGCTGTACAAGAAAATTCAGGTTGCAGAAATGAAATATTTAAGACGAGTAGCAAAAGTAACGATAATGGACAAAATAAAAAATGATAACATAAGAGAAACACTGAGCATAGAAAGCACCAGGGAGTATATCGAAAAGGCACAATTACGGTGGTGGGGGCATATGAAAAGACTAAACGAAAAAAGACAGGTTAGACAGTCGGATGGCTGAAGAGGGGCTACTACCCTGAACAGCCATTAGGTTAAGTTGTGATTTGTATATTAGTTTATCCTAATAAATAAAATTGAAAACAAACAATGACGATCAAATATTTGGATATAGTATAAGGTATAAAGAAATAAGCCAACAGGTAACATGAAAGGGGCACGAATATCTGGCTACCTAAGGGGCATCACATAGAAAAACGAATACCTGATGACAGAAAGCAAAGTCAAA
Organism: Melanotus villosus; assembly: GCA_963082815.1. Classification (NCBI taxonomy): domain Eukaryota; kingdom Metazoa; phylum Arthropoda; class Insecta; order Coleoptera; family Elateridae; genus Melanotus; species Melanotus villosus. The sequence goes on from OY720421.1 coordinate 13,909,405, forward strand.
ATTTATAGAACTACAGTGATGATCTACGTTGCATAGACGTGGGCTGATACACGCAGAAACAAACAATTATTACGTACGACGGTACAACGGAAATGAACACACTTAGGACCATTCTTGGAAACACACCAAGAGGCAGAGTAAGAAATAAGAATGTTAGAGAAGATTGTAGAATAATGAATAGTTATAGTAAAATTTATTCTAAGAAGAATAAGAGCATGTAACGGCCAAGTCCAAACGGCCGATGATGATAGAATTATCAAATTAGCAAGGAATTTAAAACCGGGGGGGGGGGGGAAGAGCTGGGAAGACCCCAAAAAAGATGGATGGAGAGTTGAGTCTCCTCATTAACGGAAACTCCATGAACAAGAGGAGCATGAAGAAAATTAGTCTGTTTAAAATAAAAGAAAAAAGAAGAATGACGCCCCAAAGTAGAGATAAAAGATCATTTTTTTGACAAACTAGACGTTTCAGAAGATATCAATAGAAAACACGAAGTGATATTGATCGGCGATCTAGACTGTCGAGTGGGAAGTGCGAGAGAAGATCTAGTAATAGGACAGTATGGAGAAGAAGTCAAGAATGATAATGGAAGTATACTGACTGAGTTATGTAGGGCACATAATTGCATTCTTTAGACATAAAAATATACATAAATATACTAGGAAACAGTCTAGCAGGAATTTATAATCGATAAATAATAAATTTGGTACTAGTCAAACACGAAAGAATATTAATCGTAAAAGATGTTAGAGTTTACAAAAAACCAGAATAATAAATACTACAAGATAATAACACTAAATTATTATTATTCTTAAGAATTAAAACAATATTAGGCTTAAAAGATAAAACAGAGAATAAATTAGTTTATTGCACCATTACATATGCGAAGACAGTTATTTACAGAGAATTAAATATAAATGGATATCTATGTTAAATACTAATATATGTACATACAAATAATTACTACATAAATAAACAATTGAGCATTAATTTTTCATTTACAAAACCTATCACAGTCTCATTCTGGCCTCGTACTTCAAGTGCTTTTATAAAAATTTAGCCACTTCTTTCGATACGTTCTTGTTAAATTCTCTTCTTGTGATTTCTGATTGCTGAAATACGTAAAAGAAGGTTTGTAATCATCTTCATTCAATTTTTATCAAAATTTCTAACATACCTTGAAGGCATCTTGTAATTCTATATTGTATAGCCTTTGAAGACCATTCAGGTTCCTTCGTAAAATCCTGATAAATTCACTTCTGGTTATCTTGTACGGTGCTCGTGTTGTTGATACGTTCAGATCTGGACTAGGGGTTGTTGTAGTCGTTGACTGTAATTAATTTTATAATAGTTTTTTCAAGTAAGAATCATTGGAAACGGACTTATGTAGAATGCGCATACAAGCTGCGACTGCAATTCGAACCTGTGCTCTTTCGGTTGGTAGCAAGCGTTGAACCCACGACTTTACGGCTAATAATTTTACTTACCGGGGCATTCTCAGGAAGGAATTGGTCGTTTACTAAATTATTGATTGTATTGTACGTAAACTTCGTATCATTCCATTGCTGAAAATTTAAGAAAAACGTTATTTAATAATAATGCTAGCAATAATTTTAATACCTTACTTCATAGATTAACCCGAAGATCTGAAGTATTGGTCCAGGTTTTTTCTTAATAAATGCTCGCCTATTTCTTGTTGTATCACGTCCGTTTGAACTTGAAACCTGAAATTACAGCGTTAAACAAAGGTCGCTAAATGCTTTTAAAGTCTCATTAATTCATGAAAGAACTATTTGAACAGGCATCATTTTAATTAATTTCGTTTGTTGGCGATCCTTTGTAAAAATAGCTTAATTAAAATGTGTGCATTCTGAGCTTTTTTAAAAAACAAAAATTGTTTTAAACCCGTTGAACCAACGAAAATAATCTAACAAATTGGTATAATAACAGTCATTACTTTCCAATATGCTTCGATAATTTTTTGCATAATAACAAGGAACAGCATCGTTAAAATTTTCTTTGCTCTGAAAGGTTAAATTAAGTTCCTTTTTTGGTGGTAAAATTCAAAAACTCGGTGAAAGCGGCTGTTTATTGTTCAAAGGTTAAATACTCACCGCTTTGTTATTCGTGGCACCGTTTGTGTTTTCTATATTTTGAAGAGTAATAGCGATGCATGATATTATGTATAATATCAACGTCCTCCTTATTAGATCCATAACCTGGAAAATCCACAAACGTTACGCAAGGTTTCTTTAACGTATGCTATTAAATTATTAAGTATGAATACATTCCAAGTTACGTAATGTATTGACGAATTGCTCCAGTTACATTCAGAAAGATTCGGAAAGATGCCTAATTAATGAGAAAGCAGTTTAATTTTATTATTATCGAACAATCAATTTTACATCCTTAATGAACGGATTTATTAAATAAACGAGGAAATAAATTGATCAACTTTAAAATGGAAAGGAAAACTTGTGGATTACGTGTTGCATTTTGGTTTATTTTTAACTGTTACTTTACAACGTGAAGCAACTTAACGGACTTGGTTTAAGGAAAGTAATATCGTACGTACGTTTAAGTATTTCATTTCGACATAGTTTGTTTCGTTTGTTTTAAACAATAATATTTGTTTTAGTTACATATTAAGTTCTTAGGCATCACTTTTCTTTGAATTTTTTAGACTAAATTTACTTTCGTAAAATTTACGTTTAAAATCAGATCTTTTCACTGCTTTCATAGTTTTTAATTCTTGATTTAAATCAGTTAAAATATACTATAAGTTGTTGTTTCTCTGCGGTTAGTTCGAGATATCATACAAACCATTCGTAGAATGAAGTTTCTTTAAGACAAACAAATTATATCTATAAAAAGTATAAATATAATTATAATAAATTGTTAGATGTAGTTGGAGACTTTAACATCAGGTAAAGCAACAAATCCCAGGGATTTAAAATAATAGTTCAGAATTCTTATTAAATTCATTTTCAATTAAAAAGGAGTTTTCACTTAATCGTTGAAGTTTTCAGAAAAATAACTTATTAATTTATTATATCAATAAAAATTTTAAAGAATTTTGCAATTAAGTTCTTAAATTTGACTTAGACCGGCAGTACGGCACTCCCAGCATGTAATACTGGCATATACAAATTTAAGCAGATGCCTGCTTGGTCTGAACAAGAATCGGTGACCACTCTGCGGTTCGGTGTGTCCGACCCCCTCGACACTGTAAAGGTATAAGAGGGTAAAAGAGAAAGAAAGAAAGAAATTTGCCCTAAAAAATATGTTTTAATTAAATTTAGAAAGATCTGTCAAAGTTAGGGATTTGTTTCTCGATTTAACGTTGAAGTTTCCAGCGAAAATTAATTATTAATCAAATTAACAAAAGCACTAAAGAAATTTAAAATTTGTATTGAATTTCTGATAAGCAAAACGTATCTGAATAACATTTGAAAATAATTGTCCAAATTAAAATGGTTTCTCGCTTGATCTAGTGTTGAAGTCTCCAGAGAATATTTACTGTTTGTAACATATAAATTATTTATAATTTATTTATCAAAGTTATTACAAATTAAACACATTTGGTAAGAATTCTTAAAGAAAGGGTTTCCCACGTGTTCTTACATTGAAGCCTCCAGTGAAAATTAACTTTTTTCGTATAAATAAATATATAAGTGCAGTATATATAATTTAATATAGTTTGGAAAGAATTGCCCAGGTTAAAATAGTTTTCCGCTTGCTCTAACGTTACCTTCGACGAAAGTTAACAATTTAACGTAGTAACAAACAACTTAAACAACTGTAATTTACTTATTAAATTTGTTATAAATAAAACAAATCTTAATAAAATTTAGCAAGAATTCCCACAGTTAAAAGGGTTTATCGTTTGATATTGCGTTGAAATCTCCAGTGAAAGTTAACTGCTTTGCGTATATATGAAGGAAATATATAATTCATTCGTTAAATTTGTTATAACTAAACATATATTTGAATAAAATTTGAAAATAATTTTCCAAGTTGAAAGCTAAAACTTGGAAGAATTGTTAAATTTAAAAAGGTTTCTTGCTTACTATAGCATTTAAGTTCCCAGCGAAAATTAATGATAATATTAATAAAAACGTATTTTATATATCATTAATAAACCTATCCAAAAGGTGACTTTTGAAGCAGAAGGTAGAAGAGCAAAAAGCATTACTAGAGAAACGAAGTAGGCTATAGTAGCCGTCAAAATAATTAGGGGTGCTGTTAGGATCACCGACTGGTAATAGGAGAAACTCGATTATTATAGTCCAAACCAACGAAAAGCGAAAAGTTACCAAAGATTATAGGTAGGAAAACTGAATAAGGACGAAATAAGAGAACAACATGCAAATCTTCTGTGGAACAAGCTGCAAGAACTGGAAAGTAAAGAAATTTGCGGAAAGACAAAATTCAATGCAAACGGAAAGAAAAGGACAAGATGGCGGAACAATACAGTTAAATAAAAAATAGAAGATAAGAAAAAATATTGGAAGAAATACGTAAAATCGAAAAATGAAGAAGACAGACAAACATACATACAAAGTAGCAACGAACCAAAGATAGCAGTCTTAGAGATAAAATCAGCATCGTGGGAGGAATTTGGTGTAGATGTAGAAAGCAAGTTTGAGGACAACAGGAGGATTTTCTGAGGTATAATAAAAAAAAAACTGAGAGGAAAGTATGGAAAAACGGTTAGAAGTATTAAAAATAGAGAAAACAAACTCAAATCTATTACGACGATAGATATAAGGAAAGAAGAACATATAAAGAAGACGCCAATAACGAACAAAAATGATCTGAAAATGAGGTGTGGAAAAGGGGGGAAAAAGAACTTAGCTACGAAATAACAGAAGAGGTAAAAGCGGCAAAAAAATCTGAGGAGCGGTAGAGCAGGCAGCGACAACATCAATCCCGAATACTAAAAAACCAAAACCATTTTATCAGCGCCCATGGCATCCGCACCGACCAATCCCTTGGGTTGAGAGTACGCCGTCCGCCCTGACCATTCTCTTCAGGGACGACACTGGAATCGGCATAACTAATTGAATTGAATAAATATACAAATATGTTTGATAACTGCGTTTCTTCGACTTTTCTTTCCTGCCCTTTATAAAAGACTGGGTTACAAATACACCACAAAAACGAACGGGGGTCCAAAGCTTCGGGTTTTTTCGCCAGTGAATTTTCAACACCCCTCAACGTTACAGTACATAATTAACAATAAACGATGTACAGATTTTTATTTCATTTGCAACAAATATTAAATAAATTAATAATAATTAATAGCAATTAACTTCCTTCGAACATATTGAAAATATGTGTCAATTATTAATTTCAGCTGGAAAATTCAACGTTAGGTTAAGCAACGAATCCCTCTGATTAAAATAATTGTTTATAAATCTTACGAAATGTGTTTTACAAACTTACAATTAATTAACATTAAAATAATTGGCTATAAATTTTTAAAAAAGAGTGCTAACACGATAAACTCGGAATTTTAATTGGAGACTTCAACGACAGACTAGCCGAGAAACCAACCTATTTTAAATTTTTGCAGACGTTATTAACTGGCATTGTTTTAATACAGAATGTATAACAATGCTTCATTAATCTTTTTAATTTGCTGCTTTTGAAGTTTAAGAATTATATTTTGGCTGAAAATAATTTAACCTGCATGTCAGGCTAAGAATCTTGAGCTTTTTTTTATTCTGAAAATTAAATAAATCTTCAAGTAATTTATATTTTAAAAAGCTATTGTAACCTTATTGTTCCCAAAATTCTTAAATATTTAAAAATTTTCAACAAATTCTTCTCTTACATTAAAATCGCTTTTTTTATATTTTAAATCGGCTTAATATAACCCACAAGATGTTTGGGGGTTGGTTTGATATATTTTAAGAAGTAGGAAAATTATTTTTGGGAGCTTGTTTGTTCAACAATACGACATTAACACGCAAGAGAAAGCATTTAAGACTATTGATGTAAGATGTAACACCTAATAAAGTGTATGATTTCTAAATTTTGCAAGCTGGACCTTTGCTGCCTTTACATGATAAATGCTTGAGGTGTTAAATTCCTCGTACAAAACAAATCTTTCATTAACTTTTTACATAATTAAGAAATTCATAAAATGTGACTAGGTTTATGAAAATAAATAATTGTTTGTTAATTAATTTATTATTTTTTTAATTTAATTTAAAATTAAGTGTTTAAATAAGAAAAGTTAATTTAAAATAACTTAATCTAAAATAGGAAAATAAAATAAACCATTTCCTAAATAACACTAACAATGAAAAACAATTAAAACGAATGCATTTTTGAATAAAAAACCGAGCCTTGAGAACATTTTTTAAAACACGCCACCTTTGTTTCCTGTAATGTAAATTAAAAGATGAATTTTGAAAACAACTTCTTGCGTGCGATTCATCGTCATTCGAACTGTGTAAAAATTCGCACTTATTAAACAAACAATTCCTTGTTTACCCTTCTAGATTTCCTGATTTGTTTTAGAAAGTATCACCGCCGAGGACTATGTATTTATTCACTTTTTCCAGCTTTCTTTTGGTTTTTTACTAAATAATTCTGTTTGCAAATTTCCTTATACGAAACTCACAGTTTACATTTTTTATGTGTAAAAATGTAAACTTTACTTTTGATTTGATACAATTAATAAAATCACACTGAAATTTGGTTTAGCTTTAAGCACATCAGTAAAACTAAATATTACTGACGAATGAAAACTCGTGTTATTTATTAGTCCTGAAAGTCTTCGATTTTTCCGTGTTACATCCGTATTGTATACCAAAATAGGAATCCTATTGTAATAAAACACTATTAACAACTTTCTACATCGTTTTGTACTTAGTTAACTTTATGTAATAGCATGCAAGCTACTCAACCAAAGAACAAACGAGGTTAATTACAAATTCGTATTTATTATTTGTTTAATTATTTACCATCGTGAGTTGAATGTGCTAAATACTTCCTTAATATTGCTATTTTGATAAACAATTATGATGGTGATGGTAATGCTGATGATTATTGTGTATTATAAAAAAGAAATTATATAAAATTCGCTTCGGAGTTTTTATATAATTTTTATTGGAGAAATGCAGTTAAATAATAAAAATTGATTCGACCTTTATAAAATTACAGAGAAGCATTTTTTTATTTAACAGTTCTTGCAAATGAAAGGGAAATCTATGCATTATTTATTTAATTATTCAACGTCTTGACCTTTTGTATCGGTGATGTTTGAACATTTATATGGCTTTCTGCATTCCATAAAGATCTCTAGAATTTTCCACAAAGTCAATAATTTCCTGAATTTACATGAAGACTTCAACATTAGATCAAGCCAGAAACTCTTTTAATTTTAATAATGCTTCCCAATTTTAACTCTCAACTTGGAAATTTCTTTCCAAACTCTTATGCACAACAAATTTAAAAAGTAAATTATATATGATTCAAACTTAACTTTTTGATGAAGATTTAACGCTATACTGAGCAAGAAAATCTTTCACTTTAAACAATTATTTCGAAGTTTTAGCTTTTAACTTGGAAAATTCTTTTCACATTAATATCTTTTAATTATAACAAATTCAACAAATAAATATAGAAATTCCTTTACTATTTTTGTTAATATTGTAGCTGAAGACTTCAGTGATATTCTAATTTTGATCATTTTTTCGAAGATAGATATAGCCGTCGTCTTAGAAAATTCTTTGCAGATTTTGTTGAACTGTGTGATTTTACCAATAAATTTAACAAATAAATGATATAATAACAAATAATCATTAAAAAACCTTTTTAATTTTAACAATCCCTTCAATGTTTTAACTTTCAACCTGGAAAACTCTTTTCAGATTTTATTTATAACAAATTTACTAATAAATTATGAAATTTTTGAACTTATGGTTAATACGATAAAATAAGAATTTCGATGGAGATTTCAACGACAGCTCAAGCAACAAACTTATTTAATTTTAACAACTGCTTCCACGTTTTCATTAAAACAGGTTTTATTTATAACTAATTTAACTACCTAGTCAATTATAAAATTTCTTAAAATTGTTGTTAACGCAATAAGCAATTGAATTTCGATGGAGATTTCAAGAATAACTCAAGGAAGAAAACCATTTAATTTTAACAATTGTTTCAAAGTTTTAACTTTCAACTTGCACAACTCTTTTTACAATTTGTTGAAATGGTTTTATTTATAACCAACCTGGCATATAAATTATAAAATTCTTTGCTGCTGTTAACATAATAAACAGTTATTTTTCACAGCGGACGACTTAAACGTTAGATCAAACCAAAAACAGTTGTTCTTAAATTTTGAAGAAACCTTCTTTATTTATAACAAATTCCAGACATAAATCAAAAATTTCTTTAGTATTTTTTTAAATTTAAAACAGTTAATTTCCATTAGAGGCTTCAACGATAAATCAAGCGAGAAGCCTTGGGTTGGTCAGTTCTTTGCAAATTTCATTGAAATATGTCTTTGCTTATAGAAGTTTAAGAAATAATAAATTTCTTAACATTTATGCTTTATAAGTAAGTCTTGATTTCTGTTTTTGTTTATTATTTATTATTTTGTTAATTACCTTTCACTCTGAGACCACCTTATCTTCTTCAATGTGTATTCAATATCAGGCAGAAAAGTTAGTTAATCTAATGCAAAATTCTTCAGATTTTACCAAATTGCAAATTTTATGAAAATTGTTGCTTTATTGTAATGAGTTGCCATACCTAAATGGGAATTTCAACATTAATATATTAGAGACCGATTTGATTGGGTATAAATTTCCAAATATGTTTATAGCTTAAAAGCTTTAAATTTTTATAATTTTATTATATCATTAATAGAAATGATGAAATAATAGAACTAGCTATAATTTTTGCTAGAGATTTTGATAGATTACATACACTCCCAGGGAGTTTAAAATCTAAATTTGGAACTTTATAAAATAATTTAATTACTAAAATAAATGCCTAAAATTTTAGTATCTTCTTTTATTTAAAAAAAAATGTTAATTTAAACTTTACTAACTGGAGTTTCAAATTTAATGGTCGAAATCCTGAGTTTATGCATGAATTTCGAATATTTATTAAAGTTCTTCCAGGTTCCTGGTTGGGATTGCTTGCCTTGCTCCTTCGTTCTAAGAGCTTATTGGCCTTTCACGCTTTCATTTTGCTGGTGGCTGTCATCGAAATATTCTTCATGGCCATCTATTAAACCATTTTAAACCCTTCTTCTCTATTCATTTGATTTGATTTCTGTTTCTAATTACTTCGTGTGTAATGTGTTGCATTTTGGATACCCCAGCACTTCTACGTAAATAATCCATCTCCGCAGATAGAAATTTCCTTTTTAAATGGGTATTGATATTCCACACCTCGCATCTATAACATAAGACTAATTCCACCATAGTATTCCCTGTTCACTTTTTGTATTTTATTGATAAACTATTATCCCACCGTGGGGAATTTAATGCTCCTATAATTTTTCAACTAATGTTGGATTCTGTTCTTGATTTCTACTGATCTTAAACTATCTCTGTTAATTATGACTCCAAGGTATTTAAATCTGTCTACTTGATTCACATCATCATAAATAAATATACCAAAATATGCGTATTAACAACTAAATAAGCCTTCTTTGTTTATGGGGATTCCCATTCCAGCACAATGTCTTTTCCAACTTTGTAGCGCCACTTCGATGTAAATATTAAAAAGTACTGGTGAAACACTGCAGGTCTGTCGTAATGCTTTATTAGGTCTTATCGGACTAGAGAGTTGTCGATTAACTTTTACATATAAAATATTATCTTTGTACAGCACTCTAATCATTTTTATTGTATGGTCACTCACATTCCAATAGTGTAGTGCTTCCCGAAGCTTACTTCGTGGAACAGAGTTATAGGCCTTTTCCAAGTGAAGCTCTTCTGCCGTTGCTATCTCCTTCTCTAAACATTGTTGCATAACAAATACATTGTCCACTCATGATCTGCCTAGTGTAAATCTAGTTTCTTTTTCTCCTATTCTTCCCGCCATCTCTATTCTTAAAATATTCTGTTTTTCCAAAAAGTCTACTAAAAGTGCTAGTGACACTTAGACCTCTGTAGGATTTTGCTTATCTCCTTACCACTCTTGAGAAATTTCACATAGTACTTGTTTTCTTCTTTTATCATCCTTCTAAAAATTTTTTCTTATCTTTGTATTCCTGTATACTTTCCGGGTTTCTTTTCCTGAACCACTTATTGTATGAATTCGTTTTCTCTTTATTAAGTGCTTGTACTTCTTCCGTCCACCATGGTTCTTGAAGCTGTTTCTTCGCAGTACTGCTTTATTTAAAAATTGTTTAATATTTGTATGTTCAATCTCTACATTTTAACTTCTTTTGATTCTCTTTAACTTCTTTTTTAACCTATTCTGATAGAGATTTCTAACCCTGTTTTCTTGTAATAACTGTAATTTTAACCTTTTTGCTCTTTCTACTGTGTATACATATACAGGGTTTACGCGTTTTGAAGCATTAAAATAACATTAAGATATTTGTTTTGAAATTTTCACTTTTTATGAGTAGTTATATAATCCAAGATTACATTAAAACTATTTCAATTCAATCCGCTCTCCTCGAAGATTAACTGTTTTTTTTCATTCTTGGCAGAAGAGCTTCGTAGACGGCACTCACTACTTCCATTGGTATACTGTCTCAGATCTCAACTAAATGTTATTTGAATTGCTCGATGTTATGCACTTTTTTAAGTTTAGTTTACTGAACATGGATCCAAATAGAAACAGATTTTATCCTCATAGTTGACTTAATATATTCCTAAAATACGTTTTTCTTTATAGCAAATAAATTAAACATTCAAAATGTTTGTTAATTATAGCTGGAAACTTGAACATTAGGTAAAGCAACGAACCTGTATAATTTATAATAGTTTACAACTCTACATCTAACAAGTAAGCTCTCAAAAATTTGTATTAACATAATAACACCTAATTTTAAGTGGAGACTTCAACGTTAGATTAAGCGAGATATACGACCAATTTAGAAGTTTGCAGATGTTGGTAATTCATAGTGCTTTAGTTCATAATTATAGCTAAAAGTAACTTAAATTTAACTTGCACATTATGTTACAAGGGCGTATTTTTATGATATCTACCTAGCCATGAAAACAACCAGCATCGTATCACATTAACAACCCTCTATTTTGCTACGTAACTCCCTTCAACACTTAGTCACTCATTCCATATTTTTTCCAATTGTCCCTTACCCTCAGAAAAAAATACCTTCGGAACTCTGCTAAATATTGTTCAACAGCTTCTTTGAGTACTTTTTGAATAGAAGGAAATCTGACGCAGCTAGGTCAGACCTATAAGGTGGATGCCTTAACTCTATGCACCGACGGTGTCATTGATTATCTATTTTATGAAACTGCGATATTCCACCTTAATTTCACTCATTTTATCAAGAAGTAAACCTTCCCAAATCTCTATAAACCGCCCAAATTAAATACGTACAACTTTGCACATGTAGGTACGTCTAAATGCCCCAGCTATTTATTAATAATTGGTTTGACATTGTCGCATTTTCGTTTCATGGCTAGGTAGATAACATAAAAATACTCCCTCGTACCTTCGAATTTTGAATTTGTATGCCTGTCAGAGGATTCAATTTAAGGAACATCTAAATTAATGAAGAAGTAAGTAAAGAAATAAGAATTTTCAAAGATTCTTAAAAAATTTAATTCATATGAAAGCAAAAAACACAACTTGAAATTGTCCTAATTAATTAAATATAAATCATCACAAATTTTTAAACCAACAAAGTACAAACTATATTAAAATATTCCTAAAGTACCTAAAGGGCGTGTATTTTAAAAAAATGTACAGTAATAATTTACAAAAATTAGCCTAGAAACAACTAATTTATATGCTTATTTTGCAATTCTTAGGAAATTCTAAAATTTTATTACACCTCAACCACCTGCTAAAAAATTATATCATACAGAATAATCAACGGAAGCATTTACATTAATAAAATTTAATCTTATTAAATCAACAACCTTCAAAGAGTAAACTCATTGTTTAAATTCGGTCATGGAACCACTCATAATTATACAAGATATAAAGACATACTCCAGTTACTTTAATCTTGTTGTTTGTCTATTATGTAATCAGATTCATGCATGTTATATCACGTTCTAGTAATTTTTTAGCACAATATGCGGTTTTAATTCAGATTAGCTGCTGCTGGTTTTGAATCCGTAGTTATAAGTTATAAGATATTTCTTAAGAGCTTGGGAAGAATTAGTTAAAGACAAGTTTAGAGGATTGAAAAATAAGTTTTCTTATGCTTACTTACTTAGTAACTTTCAGACTTCCAGTACAGGTTTTGAAGTGTTAAAGTTGCAGTTTTGGTTGCTAAGTGATAATATCCGAACTTTCATTTCGTATAAGCATTTTGAGCGTGCAAATACAGTTTAATTGTTTATGCAAATTAAATCTTTAGACAGTCAAAGTGAAACACTTCACCATTGTGTTTATTCTTACACTTATCTATTAGGAAATTATCATTATTTAAAATTTATTACTTTGGCCTTATTTAAATCACTTTTTAATTAAGTACGTTGAACGAAACTTTATTAACAAACAACTTATTTAATTAGAATAAATTTCGAAAGAAGATGTTTAAAAAAGTTAACCGTGTTTTGTTCAAGGACGTTTTAATTTTTTCACTTTGTCGCGCGTTTTTTTTTAAGTATCTATCACTCCCGCGACTGATTAAAACATTGTGTTAGGTTCGGGTGCGTTCTATTAAATGTTTGAAAGAGCCTTGCAAGTAAACGTCAGCAAACCAATAACAGAATGAAACGATGTGTTCGCAGTAAAACTCTCTCTTTCCTGCTTATGTAATGAATAAGCACGTGTTATGGCAAGTGTAACCGAAGGTTTTCGCATTTTATTTTTATATTTCCCGCGCCAACATTCACCGCTATTTTACATTATTGAAATAACGTTATTTAATATGTTTAAGCCTCGAGGAAAAATTCAACATTGAATCAGATAAGAAAATTTATGCAAAAGCTTTCTTTTTTTAGTGGCGTTGTTGTTTAGCTTTCGTTTGTGACTAAGAGGTAAATTTATTAATGATAAAAAGTGACAATTGTAAATTCGGAATTACTATACTATATTTAATTTATTGATCTTGTAGTTACGTCACAAAAAATATTGGAAAACCACGTACCAAACTACTAAATTATTAATTTTTGCTGGAGACTTCAACGATAGGTAAAGCAACGCACTCCTCTAAATTAATAACTAAAAACAACAAATATAGTAAATAGTAAATAATGGAGTATTCAAATTTACCAAGAACTAAAAATGGATCAAATTTGAAAGAAACCGATATGAAAACCGGATCAGTTACAGGATGTAAAGGTAAATAAGACTCAACGGTACAATTAGTAAAATTAACTTTCAGTTTCATTAAGTTATCGAAGGTCATCTTCGGTTTCTTTCACCGTAACTGGATCATAAAATAAAATAACGTTTTTTCTAAACTTACCTTTATAATAGATTCATAAAATTTGTACGTTTCCTATCGGCACACTTTCACGTAATCAATAGCTAATAATTATCGGCAAAGTAAAGACTTCGACTGCCCACCTTTACTCAGGCGTCTTCGAACAGGTTGCATTTGCACAATCTTTGCTGGTTATACCACGAATATAACTACGGCCTCATTTTCACAGAAAAAATACGTATAAACCAAGGTCTTTTGTGGAGTGAGTTGAATTTGTTACGTGCTGTTATCGAACAGCTTTTAAATTATAGAACTATTACGTTATGTTCCGATATGCATTTACGGTTAATAGCGGTTTTGTGTTGTTTTCACTCGAAACGGGACTGAACATGTTACGTTTATCAAACGTTGCATTACGGAATAGGAAATTTTAATTAGTTACCTCAACTCATCGATTGGAATTTTCGAAATTTTTGAGATTTTTGATATGAATATTTAAAAGTATAATAAATTACGAAATAACCAAATTTAAGCTGCTTGGAAGCTTTCAACAATTTTTAATTGTTTTATAAGTTGTTTCGATAACTTATATGAACTCTATGTTTAAGTAATATTTGAACTTTCGCTTTTTTTTATATTTGTCCATTTTTCAATGAAAAAATATGGTTCTAACTTTTATGAAAACCTGTTGTTAAAAGACTGGTTAATTAAGGCGTTTTATTAAGAAACCTAAGTTAGGAGTAGTTTAAACTGTTTTTGCAATGCTTTAGTTTTAGTTAATTGAAGTTAAAATCAAGGCGGATTATAGGCAACCCAACCTACAGCTCGAGAATTCGCAACAATTTCTTATAATCACTAACGATATATACCAATATAAATATGTAAGTACACTTAATCAATAACAGTATAAATCCTGTATTTTTGAGAATTTGTGGTGGTTGCGAACTTAGGAAATAAATTAGAAACTCTTGAAATATTTTTCAATTAGGAACTCCTCTACTTATATTTTAGGTCAAACAAGAAACTGTTTTCATAAATTTAAAAATTCGTTCATGTTTTTATTATGTAATAGACAGTTAATTTGGATGGATACTCCAACGTTAGGTAAATCAGCTCTAATTTCAAATAATAATTCATAAAGCATTTATTTTAGACGACGATAATGAGAATGACATTCCATTACAGCTACTAGCAGAGAAGATTAGAAATGGAGCTGATAAATTATCCCAGAATCAAGAAAAGGCAATTAATCAGGAAATGGATCTAGAAGCATTAGTGGCAAGTACTGAACAGTTTGTTGAAAATGAAGAAGTTGAAATACCAGAAAATTATCTCGGATTTAACCTAACGTGTATTTCAAAAGACAATATTATTTGGGAGCAAAAGAAATTCCATCCTAGTATAATAAATAACGTCAACATCAATGATTCAGATACATTAGAAAACAATGAGGTTTTACCTCCAATCGAGTACTTCTACTACATTCCAGAGTATTTATTTGTAACTATGGCTGAAATGACAAACATCTATGCACTTCAACAAGGCAAAAATAATTTCAAACAAACCAATTCCAATGAAATAAAGGTTTTTGTAGGTTTGCATTTACTTATGCCTTGTCTGAAGTTTCCTAGAATTAGAATGTACGGGGATACAGAATTCAGGATGTTGACTTTCTCAGAAAATATGGCTCAGAATCGATTTCTTCAACTTAGAACCACTATCCATATTGTTAACAATTTAGAAAAACCAAATAATTGTTCTGACAAGTTATATAAGGTGCGTCCATTATATGACAGTTTGCGAAACCGCTGTTGCCAACTAAAAATGGAAAAAGACTTATCCATAGATGAACAGATGGTACCCTTTAGAGGACAGCTAAGCATCAAACAATATATAAAAGGAAAGCCAAATCCTTGAGGGATTAAAATATTTATGTTGTGCGGAAGAAGTGGAATGATGCACGACTTTATAATAGGTATACCAATGCAGTACAACAGAATTATACCTACATGTTCTAAAGAAGTTTGGTTTTGGGTGCAAGTGTCGTCCTACACTTATCGAAGAACATTCCAGAACAGCGTAACTTATATTTTGATAATTATTTCAGTACCTACCAAGTTTTTGAAATATTGCTACAGAAAAAGATCAACGCGGCAGGAACTGTACGAGTCAACAGATTCAAAAGTCCACCACTAATAAATGACAAGGATGCTGCAAAAAAGAAGAGAGGCTTCAGTGAAGAAGTAACCAGTCATGATAATAAAGTTGTCCTCTGCAAGTGGGTGGATAACAGATCAGTTGTACTCGCGTCCAACTTTGTAGCAATAGGTAACCAGGGCGAGGTGCAATGTTGGAACAATACCGACAAGAAATATATTTCTATCAAACGACCTGAAGTGGTTAAACTCTATAACCGAAGCATGGGAGGGGTAGATAAAATTGATCACTTGCTTGCGTTGTATAGGATATATATTAGGTCAAGAAAATGAACACTGAGAATGTTCTTTTATGCTATGGATTTAGCGGTTGTGAACAGCTGGATTGAATACAAAATGGATCACAAGAACACAGCAAGGAAGGAAAACCCTCTGAATTTGCTTCATTTCAAGTTGAGGGTAGCATATGCTCTCATCAAAATGAATCAACCAATTCAGGAAAGAGAGGCCGCCCCTCGAGTGAACCTTGGTCACGTAAAAATTCTCCTGCACTGCCGAAGAAATCAAAAGACGAACAGCGTCCTCATGGTGAAATTCGGCACGACTTATTAGATCATATGCCCAACTACGACAACAAAAAAGAAGCCACCCGCTGCAAATTTGAAAAATGCATGAAAAAGACTCATGTATACTGTGATAAATGTCAAATTTATTTATGCTTTTTAAAAGAGAGGAATTGTTTCTTGAATTTTCACAGACGCTAAATAAAATGTTTTGATATTTGTCTTTCTTTCCTTCAAAAATTTCCAAAACCTTTGGTAAATTTGTAGACTTATATGATGGGCATATTTCTTTTATTTTTATTTTACTAACTTCTTCGTCTTCGTAAGGTGGCAAAATAGATTAAAATCAACTGTTCTTTTCTCCTACGAATTAGGAAGAACTTATAAACATATATAAAATACTTAAATTAAAAAATTAGGTTTTGTAATGAATTAAAAAATTATTTTTAATATTCAAACAAAAAACAACAACAAACATTTATTTGAAGTAATGATATAAGAACCACAAATCAGGTTTAATAAATTTCAGAGGTAAAAATGTACATCATACAAAAAGAACAAAGGATGAAACAATCGAAGGGTCTATTTTATGATAATACTAATGACGAGTCCTAAGTAGTAAAGGGAGCAGCACTATTTAATTCGGAAAGAAGTATTATTGTACGAAAGAAATATTAAATAAATCATGCTGGGGAAACCCAAAGAAAATTTTGTATTTTAGGAATCGAATTCTTTTACATGCCTTCAGCTGTTAAATTGAGTTTAGTTCAATAGCAACATTGCTAAGTTAAACTTACATCAGAAGATCAAAACGAAGTCCAAATTGTCATTAGCAGCAGTTTCAAAATAAATTTCGATTCAGGGCGAAAAATTACATTTACCTTAGTTAAATAGTTTAAAGTAATGTGGATAAGAAGCACTCGCATTGTGACACCAAACATGCTTTAGAAATATTGAACTGAAGCGAGTGAACCTAAAATAAATTTGACAAGATATTTGAACAGATTATTTGAATTTACCATATTTTTTCTAAAAAAAACTAGTTCCAAATGTTTGATTTATTGAATCCCAAAGCAGAACAACAATGAAAGCACTAATTTGAAATTTCAGGCAATTTTTTCAGATGAATTCCTTGAACGAATTGTAAGAGTTTTGGTTTATTTTTCAAAGAAAATTAATTTTAAAGGTTTGGCATAATTGAGCTTTTTGTGTCTGAAACGCGAATAACTATGGAACCACTAAGCCGAAAATTTTCAGGCAAAATTTCTTCGAATAAATTATTGGAATAAATTGTAAGAGATTTGGATTATTCCTTTTCCTATAAAGATGAGCTTTAAGAGCTTGATTTAATTTAGGTTTGGGTCTGAAAGCTAAACAACGATGATGGCACTAAGCTGAAGTTTCTGGCAAAATTTTTTCGAAAGGATTATTTGAATAAATTGCAAAAGTTTTGGCTTATTTCTTAAAAATTTGTTCTAAAGGTTTGACTTATTTGTGCTTTGGGTCTAAAAGCTGAACAACGACAAAGAACAAAGCTGAAACTTCAGGCAATTTGTTTTCAAATGAATTATTGGAATGAAGTGTAAGAGTTTTGACCTATTTTTCAAAGAAGATATTAGTACTAAATGTTTGATTTAATTGAACTTTGGGTCTGAAAGCTAAATAACGATGGAAGCACTAAGCTGAAAATTTTAGCCAAAATTTTTTCTAATGAATTATTGGAATAAATTGTTTAAGTTTTTTCATATTTATCAAAGAAGAATAGTTTTAAATGCTTGATTTAATTGAACTTTGGGTCTGAAATCTTAATAACGATGGAAGCACTAATAAGTTGAAATTTCAGACCAAAATTTTTTGAATGGATTATTTGAATAAATTGTAAGAATTGTGGCTATTTTCTTAAATAAAAATTGTTCTAAAGTTTTGATTTAATTGAGCTTTAGGTCTGAAAGCTGAACAACGATGAAACACTAAGTTAAAATTTCAGGCATTTTTTCAGATATTATTTAAATAAATTGTAAAACCTTTGCCCTATTTTTTCAAAGATTTGTTCTTAATTTTCTTTTAACTTAAGCTTTTTAAAAACCATGTAAACTCCGATTTAATGATTTTAAAAGCATTTTCTTTCAAAGTATGTGCGCTAAAATAGTATCTTCTAGAAATTACCCTGAATTAAATGCAACAACTAGAATTTGCAAATTAGTTTAAACTATCAATTATAGTTCCCTCTTTAAGTTATTTGAGTTCAAGCTGGAATATTCGAATCTAAACTTTATTTTATAAACTTTCTCGAATAGTGCAATTAACTAATTCTAAAAATTAAAAATTATTTGATTTACTATCTAGTACTTTCAAAACCAGTTTTGGCTGAAATATTCGAAGTTACTTTAGCGTAGTAACTTAGAAATTGCCAGCTTTGTTTTAGAACTAGAAGTCAAAAGTTCCAAACTTCCAATTTGTAATTGCAAATCAATTTACATTTTAGTTCCTTGATTCAATTATTTAAATTCAGATTAAACGCTACGTTGAGTCTACAGGTTTTATTAAAATATTCTCTGTTGTTCTCATTTCGAAGTTCTTACCTTACCAATATTATCTTCAAACTAAGCTTAAGGAGTGCGAAGTTTTAGTTGGTGACTTAGGCTTGATTTAGTCCTAAATAATGACTTCAAAAGCAGTATTTTAACATTTCTAAGGTTAAAATAGCATTTTTCCTGATTTTCTTGATTGACACAATTAACTGAATAAAACCATTTTTCAGTTGTTCATTAAATGGAAATAATGTTTGCCTTTTTTTAACATTAAGTTGCGTTCAATAAAATATTTAACGTTTAATTTTCAAAAATACAAAAAATGTCTAAAATAGCATATCTTACAACAGAATGTTTACTTAAAATTCGAAAATGTGCTTAATTTCTTTATGAAAGCTGCACATTTCTTTAAAAACACCAAACTAAAATTTGAACTCGAACTAGGAACCAAAAGGGTGAATCCTTAAAAATTTAAATGATGTATAACTATAACTTCTCAATTTGTAAGAGTCTAGTGCTCATCGTCAAGAATCCATCCACTCATTAATTATTAAAAAAAATGCTATTAGAGCTGCGTTGTAACTAAACATTTGACTTTTTAAAAAGACAAGCTAGCTGTTAAAAAACAAATGTAAAAGCTAATAATAAACTGTTCTTATATTCATTTTTCAGTAATACAAAGATTGTAGAATCTTGAAGTGCTTTATTTAAAACCTTTTCTCGTAATTTGGTGCCAACACTTAGTTAGACCAGAATTTTTCTGTGTTACGTATTTCAATCTTAATCGTGCATATGAAATAACAAAAATTGCATTGATTCGATTGTGTTACATAAATGATATAAAGCTTAGGTCTAAATCTCCAATAACTTAAGTGCTTACGATTATCACTTAATAAATTCTACGTTAAAATTAAATAAAAACACATATGGCATAAATTCGAACAGTCGCCAAATTATCTTTCGCTGCTGGATCCATCCGAAAATATAGGTTTATCCGTAGTTACTTCACTAACGAAGCCTTTAACACCGAAAGCGGCCCTTATCATTGGTCTGAATACCTCGAGGAGCCTTTGCAGCCTTATTGCAGAGTTCTGAAAAAGACAAATCATAACTTTTATTTTTACCTTTACAAGTTTTCAAATTTAAAGTTTTCTTTAATAATTTTCATGTTTTCACTTTTTTGTTTAAAATGTTTTCGGCTGAGAATTCCCCTCCTTTTAAAATATTCAGATTTTCATTCTGAACGTTCGCGCTTTTGTTTGAAATTTTTACTTTGTAGCTCGAAATGCTCACTTTTTCCTTTAAGATTAAGAATAAGATTTTCACGTTTTCCTTAACAATTTTCATTTTTTGCTTGAAGATATAGGTAAAATATTAAAGTTTATGTTGGTTAAGTTACTTACAATCATATAATCGCCAGCAGCGGTTGAAACCCTTGTAATAAGAGTAAAACCTGATCCAAATAATTGACTAGGAATATCTAAAGAAACTGGCTTATCCTTTTCAAAAATAACGACGTCTTCTGTTGTTGTAGGCCGTTTGGTTGTTGTACTTAAAACTCGTGGTTTTGTAAACACCGCAGAACTGCTTTTGCTGGGCTGAAAACACACAAATTAGTTAATTTATTAAATGATAGGTTTACACATGCAATTACATCGACTTATGTTAATAAACTCATTAATAAAACGCATTGTAATCAATAAAATAATTAATTTGCATTAAGGTCGTGTCGCAAGGGGAGTTTTAATACCAAGAGAAACAGTAGTCGACTGTTTTAAAAATCATAATCAAAAAATAAGTAAAAAGTATCCAAATACCAAACGTGCAAGAAAGTGAAAAAAATCGATTTCGTTTTTACAACATGAAGGTTTTGCCTGATTAGACATTATTAACTAATGTTTTCCAGGACTTCTAAATATTACGACAACGCGGCTATCTGTGTCTAAAAATTGATAGCGTGCAATTACTCACGTTTTGTAATCGTGTGTGTGTGAAATGGCATTTTGGAAAATTGTTTAGAGAGAGCGTCGTTAATTTGTTTTTAAATGGGTTAAACATCTTAAAATGCATAAAAATTATGAAAATTATTATTGCATCTTGCAGAAATCTAAGAAGCTGTTTTTTTTATTTTTTTTTTTTGTAATTCGTGATTAACTGGATTTAAACATTGGTGACTCAAGTAATTTTAATTATTATTAGGCTTAACTGAAAGGCGAATCTTGCAAATAAATTGGGGGCTACGTCCAAATTTAAACAGAGGCACTTTTTCTTTAAAATGCACCGAAGCTAACTAAATAAATCCGATTACGAAATCAAAGCGAACTAATTCAGCAGATTCGGCAACACTTTACGGTTTTGCTGTTACAAATTTACCACAGGTTGTTCATCATAAAAACAATGATTAAAATTATTGTTGCAGAATTGATTATCCTTTAATAAAACTGTGAGTCAGAGGAAAGATTAAAAAGGTCCTCTGAAATACATAACTCAGAGAATTACATTTTTTTACAGAATTTTTCAAGAAAAAATATTGGAATTAATTTAGGTTTGAATCTGCTTTGAAACCTGCAAAATTTGCACAAAATAGCGACTTTCAACGTTTTGAGTTCAGTTTCAAATTCAAACAAAACTCTTAGTTTTTACAGTTAATTAATGCATATTTCAAGTATTTTTGGTTCATTAATTTGTAGAAAAAATTTCTAAATTTCGCGGCATGTAAACAAACCGAACATAATTTCCAAAACAAGGAAAAACGCACAGTCGGAGAAAATAAACTCAGCTTAATACTTAACTTTTTATTTCCAGTAACAAAAAAACCTTTCAGATTTACATAAATTATTACTATACATAATTTATTTACAAAAAACACTATATCTACAAATATATAAAAACATATTTAGTAGTAATGAAATATATACACGCTGCGAAAATGACATCAATTTTTTCTAACTAAAGGCTCTACAAGACACAAATTTATTTGAAAAAATTCTATTCGTTGCGTTCTATAGAAAAGGGAAAATCGTCAGTTCTGAGCAAACATACGAAGGTTGTTTAGAAAATAATATTACTTTTCCTTTTACAACCTCTTTGAGAGGATTTCTAAATTAATTTTCGTCGCGAAGTACGTCCTCTGAATTTTTAGAAGGAATATCGGTTGCAAAGCTTATAAAAGGAACAAATATTAATTTCTAATAACCTTAAACTACCTGCTACAATAATTAAAAAACATCCTACTAAAGCAAAAATATGCGCAGAGTATTCTACATGATGTGTTTTACAAACAAAATTGCCATCACAATTTTAAGGCAAGACACTGAATTTCGTTCCGTTTCACTGGACAAATTTAATCAAATATTTATTAGATTATCACTGGACCAATTCTAATTAAATTGCCTTCCTTTTCACTGGGCCAATTTGTTCAATTTCCACTGGAATTTTTAAAATTTTGGTTATTTACTACCTACAATTCCAGTTAGAAAACTAAAGGGCAAGAACTGAATTATAATTTGGTTACAAATATCTAATATCAAACAAAACAAAATAAAAACCAAAAACAAAATCGCATCTTAACGTCCATATCCGGCTGAAATGGAAGCTTCGGCACCACCACCACCGCCACCACCACCTAAAAGCCCACCAAGGTTGAAACCACCGAATAAGTTTGCACTTCCGCCGGTCGAACCATGCGCCGAACCGGAAGCAGCACCACCTAAACTTCCGCTCGTAAGTTTGCTAGTGACTAGAGATATAAGTGGGCCAGCTGCTTGTAATTTTTGACCTATGACTCCTGAAATGGCTCCTGCAATTCCGGCAACTGAATCGTCAGGTGGATAGATTCCAAATGCTTTATTTTTTGCTATGTTTAGATGGTCCAATTGGTCGACCCATGCTGTCTTCTGGTCGATGAATGTGTTGATTTTCTGTCGAATTATGATTATGGTGAATGATTTTATGATGAAAGAGAGGTTAGTTTGATCATAAAATGTAAAGTTTTAAGATTTAGGTGAAGACAATGAAGGATTCAGAAATAATTTGATTGTAGCATAAACTTTTGTTCTTGCAGGGAACCAATAACCGCGGTGCGGTTTGTTTCGTTGTTTTCTGTTGCTCTTGTTTTTGAGACAGAAATTTAGTTTTTTAAACTGTAAAATATCGTATTTCAAGTTTGTACGATTTCAATTTAGGCTTAAATCTTAAACCGTACGAAGTATGACGAAGACTTCTGCCGAAATTCGTCGAATTCTTTAATATTGGAAAATTTTAAGGTTAGTTTTCTAAGTCTGCAGCTTTCCCTTAGCAAATTTTGACGTAAGGAAACATTGCTCTTTTGTATTTACTTTTGTTTTTGCAGAGAACCAATAACCGCCACGTAAAGTATTTGTTTCATAGTTTTCTGTAGCTCTTGTTTTTGGAACAGAAAAAAAGTTTTATTTGTAGTCTTAAACCGTAAGAAGAATGACCAAAATTTTAAGTAATATTCTCTGATTTTGGAAAAAAATAACGTTAGCTTTCTCAGTCTGCAGCTTTCCCTTGTCATACAATTTTGAGGTAAGGAAGCGTCGTTCCTTTGTTTTTGGCTTGATTTTTAAAGCGGTCGAAGCATGGCAACGTAAAATATTTATTTTTTGTAATTTCTTGTCTTTGTTTCCCGAAAATAGTTCTGAAGGATTTTATTTACAAGATTTTTTTGTTTTATTTTAAGATCTTGTAAATTTGAATTTAGACTAGAATCGTGAAACACGAACAAGCACAAACATTTTTACCGAAATTGGAAGCTGAATCCTCCAATTTAAGGATAGATTTCTGATTCTAAAACATTCTTATATCATAACTAGAGACCGGATTTTAGGCGACATTTTTAGGTGATGAGTCATCCAAATAGGTAAATTTAGCTAAATTCATAAGCGTACTAAATATTTGTAAATAAGGTTGTCTCCACCTGTACCGTTGTTTCTTAAATAGCAAATGATTTATTTGGTAACTCAACGAAAGCTTGCCCACGCCTATTGTAAATATGTATATAGCACCATAATGATTGGTGAACTTTGTTTGGAAACACTACTATAATTTCTAGAGAGTGGCAATAGTAAACAACTGTTTTAAAAGTGCTACTTAAGTGTGCCGCTCTACTGAAACGATTTTACTAAATTTTTACTAAATCCGGTCTCTAATCATAACACGTAAGGAATCGTCATTCCTTTGTTTTTTACGTTTGTTTTTAAATCGCAGAAAACGGAAAAACAGCTGTGAAGAATTTTATTTACAAGCGACGGCTAATTTTCTTTTTTTTTGTTTTACTTTAAGATCTGTGTAAATTGAATTTAGACTCAACTCTTAAAACGCGAACGATCAAAAACATTTTTACCAAAATTGGAAGCTAAATCCTCCAATTTAAGGTTAGATTTGGATTCTAAAACTTCCTTATATCATAACATTTGGACGTAAGGAGTCGTCATTCCTTTGTTTTTGCGTTTGTTTTTGTTGTTAACGAATCGCAGAAAAGTAAAATAATTCTTCTGTTTTCTATCACTTTTTTTGTTTTTAAAACTGCAGTTCAGTTGTCCCCAAAAACTACATAGTTCTAAAAGATTTTATTTGTAAACGTAACGTTTGGACGTAAGGAAGCGCCATTCCTTTGTTTTTACGTTTGTTTTTGTTACTAACGAATCGCAGAAAACAAAATACTTCTCCAATTTTGGAAAAAGCTTAAGGTTGGGTGTTTATTTAATTTTATAACTTTTCTTTGTTACGAAATTTTGATGTATGAAAGCGTTTTTCCTTAGTTTTTGTTGGGAGGGAATCACAGCAGCCTTAAAATTTGTTTTATTTTTCAATATTTTCTTTCATTCTGAAATTTCTTGGTTTTTGTTTGTGGTTCGGATTTAACTTATAGGTATTAAAGCATTCGAATAATTTAGAAGAATTTTTTCCAAATCGCGAGCGTCCAATTTGGAAATATTTACGGTTGCTTTCTAAGTCTGCAGCTTTCCCTTATCATAAAATTTTGACGTAAGGAATCGCCGTATCGGTTTTTCGGTTTATTTTTAACGAAAGCGAATCATGGCAATGTAACATATTCATTTTGTTTTTTTGTAATTTATTGTTTTTGAAATAGGAGTTTAGTTGTTTCTCCAAACAGTTCTAAAGAATTTTATTTACAAGGTGGCGACTTATTTTCCTTTTTTTTTTGTTTTATTTTAAAATCTTTGCAAAATGAATTTAGACTGAAATCTTAAAACACGAACGACCAAAAACACTTTTACCGAAATTGGAATATCATAACATTTGAATGTAAGGAATTGTCATTCCTTTGTTTCTGCGTTTGTTTTTGTTACTGAAAATCGCAGGACAGTAAAATGCTTTTTTTATTTTCTTTCACTTTTCTTGTTTTTGGAACTGAAGTTCAGTTTTTGGAATTCGGAATTTAGTTGTTTCTCAAAAACAGTTGTGCAGAATTTTATTTACAAGGTGGCGGTTTTTTCGTTTTTTTGTCTTATTTTAAGATCGTTGCAATTTGTATTTGGACTCAAATCTTAAAACACGAACGATTAAAAACAGTTTTCCAAAACTGGAATCTAAGTCGTTCAATTTAGGTTAGATTTTTAATTCTAAAACATTCTTATCGTAAAATTTAGATGTAAGGAATCGTCATTTCTTTGTTTTTAAGTTTGTTTTGTTGCTAACGAATCGCAGAAAAGTAAAATACTTTCTCCATTTTCTCTCACTTTTCTTGTTTTTGAAACTGAAGTTCAATAGTCTCCAAAAGATTTTATGTATAAACATAAGGAAGCGTCATTCCTCTGTTTTTACGTTTGTTTTTGTTACTAACGAATCTGAGAAAAATAAAATACTTCTTCTGTTTTCTCTCATTTTTTTTGTTTTTGAAACTGAAGTTCAATTGTCTCCAAAAGATTTTATTAATAAACGTAAGGAAGCGTTATTCCTCTGTTTTTGCGTTTGTTTTTGTTACTAACGAATCTGAGAAAAATAAAATACTTCTTCTGTTTTCTTTCTTGTTTGAGGAACCGAAGTTCAGTTGTTCTAAGAAAACAGTTCTAAAAGATTTTTTATTTCTTAAATCGCGCTTACTTTGTTTTTTTATTTGTTATATTGTATTTTGACCTCTATCTAACATACGACGAATTAAGAATTGAAAGTTAAATTCTCCAATTCTGGAAACAAATCTTTAAGGTTAGGTTTCAAATTTTGGAGCATTTCTTTGTTACCTACTAAATTCTTCTTTTGCTTTTTCTGGGAGCGCATCATAGCACCCTAAAGCATTTGTATTTTCTTTAATTATGAAATTAGGAAAAACGGAAAAATTTTATTTGTAAAACCGTGGTCCGGTTTCTGTATTCTTTTGTTTATGGTTTAGATTTAGGTTAAGTATTAAGACATTGGAATAATTTGAGACTTTTTTCCAAAATGTTACTATCAAATTCTCTCATTTTAAGAACATTTACAACTGAGAACAAGTCACAATAGCGTAACGTATTGTATTTGTTTATTTTGTTGTTTAGGGGGGGGGGGGCTGAACTTCAGTTGTTTCGAGAGAAACAGTTTGGAATGTTTTTATTTATAAAATCGAGATGTAGTTTTCTTTCATTTGTTCTTATAGATTAAAATATACGAAGATATCAAAAGAATTTTTGCTAAAATACGGGGCTAAATTTCCAAAATTTGGAAAATATTTAAGGTTAGATTTCTAATAAGTCTATATAGTTTTCCATTGCCATAAACATTTTTACGCAAGAAAACGCTGTTATTTTGTTTGTGCGTTTAGTTTTGTTGGGAATTTAAAGCAATTTTACCTTTAGAACTGCAGTTCCTGAAAACGATTGCCAAGGATTTCATTTATAAATCGTTTTACTAAGTTTTTTGAATTTTTAGTAAAAGAATTTGACTCTTTTCCAGTTTATATATTCGTTAAACTTTGAATTAAAAACCATTTTGTTTGCAAGATTCACCTTTTTTTATTCGTAGATAACTTTCAGAAGTTTTTTGAATATTTTTAGTGATTTCATTTTAAAAATCTGAGGTTTCGATGCTAGTATTTGCTTTTTTGGTATTTCTTTTTATAAACTAATTGAGATTTCTGACCATCTCTAAAAAATACTTACGTTGAAGACGAAGCCAAGAATGGCATTTTTAACAGCGAATTTTGGATCTTGTGGATGATCAACGGCCCTTTTATCACGGTCCTCATCATCAAAGTCGACCTCCTGAAAAAAATTCACCTTTCCGATTACTATTAAAATGTTATTAGAAAGGCGCAGCAACTAGCACTGCATTAAAAGTGAAACTTGTATTACGTTGTTTTACTATGTAATAGCCAAATATGGCATTCGGAGAAATTGAGATTTACATCGTATTTACTCAAATTGAAAATTTTATTAAAAAGTTAGTTTCGATATCCTGCCATTAGTGACTGTCTTAAAAATACACATTTTTTTTAAATAGCTTTCATGTGTGTAGAAATTATTAAATAATTATAGCGTCAAGTCCGTTTAAAATAATAAACCACTTGACTTTTGCTTAACCCACATTCAACTAAAAGTGAAAACCACATGTTTCAGATTTATTGGTTAATTCAAGTTTATTCAAATCAGGTTCTGTTGCAATACGACTGCGAAGAAAAAAAGGTCAGAATTTTAAATTTACGGGTTTTTTCAGGACTTTCTTTCTAAGGATGATCTTCGAAAAATGTGAAATTTCCGTCAGTGCATGAATGGTAACAACAATATAAAGACTGTACTGATCATCTCAGAAATTAACTTTCACTGAACAGCTTGCAATATACAGACCAATTTATTCTTAAACCGTTAACTTTAAACGACAGTTCATCTGGCTTTCTTTCTCAGGGTTTAAATTTTGCGATTGTTTGCTAATGAAATTAATACGGAAACAAAAATGTAGACATAATTGTTTAATACACTTAAGGCTACAAAGTAATTATCTTTAGTTCCGAGTTCCGGAATTTTATTACATTCGACACATATGTAAGTAGTAATACACGAATCTTGTTATGTAAAAGAAATTTCTAAGCGGTGTCGCTGGGACAAGGTTTTTCTTGATTAAATTTCGTTGTGTAATTCAGAAAAATTTTTAATTGATTCTTACGCAAATTTTCAGTAAGGATTGCAAACGTCAAACGGTAAATACAACAGGTGAATTGTTAATAATATGGTTAAGGCAAATATTTATATGCAATTTAAACAGTGACACGCGTCTATAAATAGTTAATTTAATATGTAGGTAACGGTTTGAAAAAATTACGAAATACAGCAATGCAGAAGTTGGTTTATAATTAATTTATGAAACCACAGAGGTAATTATTCCTTTGGTCTCAAGGAACTTCTTAGCGCAATTATATTAAATATGATGTACTTAAATGCGAATTCATGTAATCCGAACATAAACGGCCTTAACGATTTAATAAACTTAACCGGCTAATAACGAAATAAATAAATCTTGAGTAAATTCGCATAATAACAATGACCGTTTTAATATCTTAATTATAAGTGTAAATTGCTTAAACTTTTACTTACAACCGTCTGCCCACCATTGGCAACTTTCCATTTCATGCATTTCATTATCGATTTATTAAAAATCTTTAACCTTGCTCCGCGTTGCAATTTTTTAAATTTTATTATATATTTCGTTATTTCCATACGCGGAAGACTTTCACGTATTTAAAAGGAAGCATACGTACTTGAAAAGCAGGATCTAAAGATGCATCCGTTTGTATTTGTCTTTTAACTAACGATCTCGATTCGGTTAGACTGCACAGATATGTCAGGAAAATAAGTCCTAGGTAAATCCAAAGATGCTGCCTCATTTTTCTGAAACAAAAATATTTTTAAAATTGGAACTTACACTTCTGTAATTAAATATTAACGAAGCACTTTTAAACCGTAAAATTAATTCAATTAGAAAGCTCGAACACGGGCGAACAAAGCGTAAAATCAAAACACAAAAAAAACTATTCTAAACCACCACTGAAACCGAAAAAAAAAGAACCGGCACTAAAATCCAAAAATGGAATAAAGATGGCGTGGATACCAATTGCCCAATTTAAAAAAAAAATCAAAAATGGCGCCGAAAGCACGAGGAACCCCCAGGAATAAACAAGTAATAAAGCTTCTTACACTTAGAATGGTGACTAAAGAGTGAATGTGATAAAGTTTTAAAATTCGTCTTATTTCTAGCGCATATGTAGGTCGCTCACTCTCGGCAAGAGATAGCGAATGTTGGCGCGAGTTTAGGCGAATGAAACGCAAGCGGGTCAAGGAGGGTATCTCCGGAGCCAATTGAACATCTCGCAAAACCCCACCTGATACGCCACTGATTTTGTAGATTTTTTGACACCCTTATTAGACTTTTTGACTGCTACTCCTCGATCTTGAACTTGAAATCCTTATGCAACAGGTGAATGCCAGTTATTTTTTAATTTTTTGCCGAATTTTGAGTTTCAGTTATTTCTTTTGCCTTGATTTGACCTTCTTCATTCAGAAGGAAAACTGATGATTCGCACTTTAAATTTAAGTCTGGTTCTTTTGGTTTAGGATGAGGTTGTCTGCTTTACACCAAAACAATCGAATTGTATTTAGCTTCAGAATTTACAGGACAGTCTGATAAATGTTGGATGAAACCAGAAAATTTATGTTATGAAAACCAACAGCAAGAAAAAAATTTGATTCTTCTTAATTCTTTGAGATTTTGACGTAATTTTTTTCATAAAAGATTTTCAGTGGAATCCAGTTTGAATTCGAAATTATTATGAACTAAAGATTTTCAATTAGAAATTCGAAACTCTGAAATTATTTTTAAATATCGAAAACTAATACCATTGGGTTACGCTTCGGCCATAAGATGATGAAGAAGAATATTAAAACCCTACATTTTTTAAAGTTACCAGCAGGAAGCTCTTAGCATCAGAAACAATTCACTTGGGTTTTTCTGCTTAAGACTGACTTTAGCACCGTTCTTGGGTTTCATTCTGGATGTTAATGAAACCAATATGTCTAGAACTGAACATCTTTTAAATGATTTGCAAAATTGTAAACGCAAAATTCTGAAAAATGTTTAAATTAAAAAACAGTAGAAGTCTATTGTGAAAGACAGACTTTTTGCAAAACTTTTAATGTAGGCGTTTTACATTAACTTTAATATTATTTGCACTGAACTCAAGCCTGTTATTTTACAATCAATTTTGTAGAAAAATTTCCTGTTCTGCAGGACTTTTCTACATTAAAATTTCACAGAAGCCTATCTGAAATCCACGTTCTAATTTTACAACACTAAATTCGAATTGTAAACGAGTTTTAGTATTAAAAATTCAAGAAGAATTCTTGCCTAGGAGAATCGCTGAAACTTTTAGGTTTTGGTGACAAATTTTACTGAACTGAATTATGAACCAATTTTTTATTAGATTTTCCTCGAATATTTTTAACTAACACCAATTAGGGCACACACATTAAGCCATTAGAATTAAAATTTTGTGGCGTAACTTAGGTTTCAAAGCGCCTTTAGAACACCTCTGCTGCTAATTTAAGTTGTCAGTTTCAACTTTCAAATGCAATTTTTTAGGTTTTATTTTTGAATTTCCTTAAACCTAATTTTATTATCTAAAATTCAAATGGTTTTCTTTAAAGTCAGATTTTGGAATTAATTTTTAACCCTTTCAACCTCCAGTTTTTAAACAAATTTTGTATTAAAAAATTAAAGGTTCTTCAAGGCTTGCCTAAAGAAAATCTCTGAAAGTTTTCAGTTTCAACGATGAGTTTCAGCAGTAATTTTTATTTGCTCTCCTTTCAAATAATCAAGAAAATCCAGTTAGGCAGAATCAGTTGGAAACTTTGGAATCAACATTTTGAGTCGTAATTAGCATTCAAAACTTGTACTCCTTTATCACACTTTAAATATTCGTTTTAAATACTGTCTTAAATTTAAGTTTTGTTTTCAAATGTTAAATGTCAAAAAAAATTGTTCGTATTGAATGTAAGTCTTATGAATTCGAATTTAGGTTAATAAGTAAAATCTTGCCTGAAATTCAGCAGGATTTTTCCTTGAAATTACTCCTCTTAATTTTCAAGGATTGGCTTCATATTTGTGTTTGAAATTTGAAAGTTAAATTCAGAAGATAATGACTAAATAGTGAATTAACTCTCTCTCTCTGTCTCTTAGTGTCAGATCCTTTTCAGGATGTTGGCGTGGGGGATCGAATCCACATTATATCCCCCTTGTACTAGGGAAATTCGTTCTCTATTGTGGTTTCCCTTTGTCTTCTGTAGAGCTTGTGGCCATGTATTACTGTATTTGTTACCCTTAAAAATGTTTAAAATCCGCAGTTTCAAAACTATTTAGCCAACTAAACTTCCTATAAAATTAGAAACATCCGAAGGTCCTTCCTTTTTATAAAAAACAAAGGGAAAAGTGTTTCGAAACTTTCTGCTTTATTTCAATTGTGAAAAATTGTTAATTAAAACAGATCCTTGTAATCATTAATAAATCAGGGTTACTTCAGTAATTTCATGCAAATTTCAACGTAATTTTTTTTAACATAAGACAACGTAACTTCTGTAATGAATTACATTAGAGTTTCTAATATTAATTTTAAAGTGAAAAAGCTCTTTCTAATTTTTTATGTAAGCAATGTAAATAAATTCAGAATAAACATCTACACTACGCTGTTTACGATCAAATTTAAGTTAGGAAAACGTTTTATGGTCAAGCTTCAATTTATTCTATTTCCTAAAATGATTGAATAAGAGCTACCATAACCAGCGAAATGATTAAATTTTTAACTAGAGCTAATTCATGTATTGCATTAAATGTGGATTAAAATTTCTGTAACACATTACATTATTTAAACTCCTGGGAGTTTCTAATATTAATTTTAAAGTCAAAAAGCTCTTTCTAATTTTTTATGTAAGCAATGCAAATAAATTCAGAATAAACATCTCATCCACGTTGTTTACGATCGAATTTAAGCTTTATGGTTGACATTTATTCCATTTCCTAAAATGATTGAATAAGAACTACCATAACCAGCGAAATTATTAAATTTTTAACTAGAGCTAATTCATGTATTGCATTAAATGAGGATTGAAAGTTTGTAAATTCAACGTGGTTAATTATAAATGATAATAATTGATTATGAGGATGGGAAACGCATTTAAAATAACTGTTTTATATGCATTGTTAAGACATCCGATTTTCTCATAATATTTTGTTACATATTCAGACAAATACGGTGTATTTATTAGTTTATTAAAATTTAATCATGTGAACTTTGCTGATGGCACAACAATAAAGAGTTTTACAGAAAAGCGTGATTTTGAGTATTTCTCCAATTTTTAATGAAAATACAAACAAAGCAGTTACACTTCCGTAAATTTTCTTTGAATGAAGAATCTATTTTCATCTCTTTATTGGGCTTAGATTTAACCCAAAAATTTCTTTATGTAGAAAACATACAAGACCATTGCAGCACAATCTATGATTTCGCAGAAGCTCCAGAAACATTTCCAGAATTCCTGAACAAGTAAATAACTCAGAATTACAAATGAGTAATCTTAAATCTTTACATAATAATTACGTGTTGTTTTTTTTATATCCCTTCCTCTCGTAGTTAAAAAATTATAGATTATATAACTAACAACTTTAACACAGTTTTAAAGGTCAGAGTCAAAATTTACTCATCGAAAATTAACAAAATTGGTAGTTGGCCTACATTTGTTTGAATGCGTTTTCGCAAATTAAAAAGCTGCCATTATTTTTGTTCTGTAGAAATTAAAGTTAAAGATAGTTGTAAAGCTAGTTCAAACGAGTATTTCAATTTTTCTTTTTGGGTTTTATGTTCCACTTAGGTTTTAGTTTTTTTTTAAATTAATATAAGTGCAGTTTTTGCAATGTTAAAGAACGAGATTAATTGTGTAACTTTAACTTTTCAGTTCTGATATTCACTTTCATTTTCTATTTAATGATATTAATGTTACAATTACATTTTATAAAAGTCTGAGTTATTCCCAGAATGTCGCCTAAATTAATAAATAGCCTTAAATCCTTTGAAGCTTCTAAATAATTAATACTTCGCAGATACAGTTTTAGGTTAAGACCAGATAAAGATAACCATATTTTCTTCTAAGTATCAGATTACGAAAAGTATTTAAATAAGAAAAACCACTTAAAAGACCTAAAGTAAAAAACAATATCAACAAAAACAATCTCACGTAAAATTGCAACATTTTGTTTATTTAAGAGGCAATGAACTTAACTGTTTGCAAAACAATAATTACAGAAATTTTACCTTGATATTCACAAAACTGTCTATAAAAACTTTAAAAATACAGTCAATGACAATTTCAGTGTTATTAATAAACCATAACTGATTTACAGATTTTTATTAAAGATAGAAATGAGAGCCACATTTAGGTTTTGTGACTGTCAACTCAGTTGAGTTCGATTTCTATTTGCAATTTTCTTCAGGTGTTTATTTAATGCTTGTAAAATTTGCTAAGCGATTTTGTTGGTTTAAAAGACTAATCAAACTAGAAACGAAGACTTGTTTATTAGAACACCCGTCAGGTGAAAGCGATAGTTTTTACATGAAATGCTTTAAAATTTTCAAAGAAATGGGAAGCAAATAAGAATTCGTTTCTGTCCAGAAAAAAATGTCTTTGCTAAGTCCATTGTAACTACTAAATGTTTTCCTTTATTATTGGAGCACTCGTACTTCAAAGCTTACTGTTCTCATTCGAAGTGCTTTAAAATTCTCAACAAAACGGGATTCACTCCTGTCTAGAACTTCTAAATTTTTCAAAAAATGTCTTTATTTAGTCCTTTGAACCACCTAAAAAAGCTCTTTTAAGCTTTGAAATTTAAGCTCCAGACCTATAAGATTATATTACTATGATTTAAATTTGATTAAGGAAGTTATAATTAGTACGTTTACCATTGAATTACTACAACGATAAATTGGTTTAAATAGCTTTGCATAACTTTTATGCGAGCTTAAACTACGAATAACAGCATAAACATTGCAAGATTTAAGTATTGGAAGCTTTTACATGCATTAACTGGTTACAATGGATTTAATGTGCTTTTTGCCCTTTTTACCTTTATTTTACTTTTGTAAACCAAAATAATATTCTAAAAATTACAAACTTTAATATGCGTTGAATGAGCTAAAATAGGTTTAAAGCGATTTCTACGCCAGAGAATTCAACGATAGGTAAAGCATTGAACCCTTGCAATTGCAAATTTTTGCCTTTATTTTACTTTTGTAAACCAAACGAAAAACCGACTTAAATGCTGAGGGGAAGAAAGAACCCCATAAATGAATGTGCAAACGAATAACATAAAAGAAGACAAGTGGAACATTTGAAGGAGCTAGACAAGGAGTGCTGAAATAAAAAGAAGACTATACCTGGCCAATAGAGCGTTAGTTTTTTGGTCTGCTACCACAGCTCCGATCAGATGTAATCACAAGAAAAACAAAATGCCTAATCTACAAGACCTTAATAAGACCTGTCTTAGGTTATGGATCGGAGACTTGGACCCTAACAAAAATTGAGGAAAGATTACTCGGGTGCTTTGAGAGGAAAATTCTTAGATGCATATACAAAGGAACCCAAGAAAATGGACAGTGACGTAGAAGATATAACTTTAAACTAATACCAAGTATATAAAGAACCAGAAATTGTTAGAACAGTAAGGATAGCAAGATTGCGATGTATAGGGCATGTTGAGCAAATGAAGGATACAGAACCAACGAAAAAGATCAACACACCAACCCCTGTAGGGGCAAGAACTAGAGGAAGACCAAAATTGAGATATATAGATCAAGTTGTGGAAGATCTACGAAAACTACAAGTGACAAACTGGAAAAGAGTCGCCCTAAACAGAAACGAATGGAGGAAGCTTCTTGAACAGGCCAAGACCCATAAAGGGTTGTGGAACCAATGCTGATGATGACGATGCAATGACAATGGCGAGGAAGACATCCAAACGACAGAAATAACACACCAAGACGAACATGAACAACAAGTAACTATAACTGAAAGTAAAGTCACAAACGCCATTGCCAAGTTACAAAAAACCAGAAAGGCACCGGAGGAAGATGAAATTCGCAACGAACTGCTAAAATACCGAGGCCAGCCATTAATAAGCGAAATTCATAGACTGTTTCTGAAAACAATATACAACAGAAATATTTACACCGCTGAAACAAGGGCTGACACCTCAATAACAAAGAGCGTCAAGAACATGCGAATTGAAGATCCTGCGAACTATATGTGGGAAAACCCCGCTAGACTATGTAAGAAATGATGAAATAAGAGCAACATGCCATGTTGAAGACATCGTTAAATAGACAAGGAAAAGAAGAAGGAAGTGGAACGAACAAATTAATCGCATGGCGGATGATAGACTGGTCCCCCGGCACACCACCAAAATATTGACAAGATAGCTGGCAGTCGATATCACAGATGACAACAATACCAAAGGAACAGGTCTAGGACCTAATTGGAAGTCGAAAAAGAAGAAGTATATACCAAACTTTAATATGCGTTAAATGCGTTAAAATGGGTTTTAAATGATTTTCTACCCAGAGACTTCAACGACAAGTAAAGCATTGAACCCTTTATTTTATTTTGTAAACCAAAGTAATATTCTAAATATTACAAATTTGAAGTATGTGAAAGTTTAACATATAACCGGCAGTACAGCAGAATGGGAGTACACGTAATACTGATATATAGTAAGTTAAGCGAAGGCCTGCTTGGTCAGAACTTAAATGGGTGACCACTCTGCGGCTCGGTGTGTTCGGCCCCCTCGGCACTGTAATGATATAAGAAGGTAAGAGAAAAAGAAAAACTTTAATATGCGCTGTAGTAATTAAAATGGATATAAAGTGATTTTCTACGCCGGAGACTTCAACGACAGATCAAGCGACAAACGCTTGAAGTTCTAAGATTTTTTAGCCCTTTTGCTTTTGTAAACTAGCAAAAGAAGTGTGTTTGTTTCCCATTTGGTTAACTACATATAGTAAAAATTCGATAATTAACAGTAAAAACCTTAAAAGCTTTACTAAATTTATCTTTAAAGCAACAAATTTGAGGTTAAAATGGAAATTTCTTGGCGTTATATGTTTTTCATCTCCTTCAGCTTTGAGAAGTTCCTCTATTTCTTCTGTTATCCCAAATTACTCTTTACTTGGAACTTTCAATAAAATTTGTTGTAAATGTAGGATGTAGGAAGAACAGCGAAACAGTAAGAATTTCAAAATTAACTTTCAATGAATTGAACAATCTTTGTTGTTGTTGTTTAACAGACCAAATATAATTGCAATCACTTTCGGGCCATTAAATTTTTAAATGGTTAAAATTTTTCATTCATTAATCTACCGAATTGTTGATAATCTTAATTAGTGGTTCGAGCTGTAGCCTTTAATTAATTTATTATTTATAACTTGGAAGCCTTGTTTTCTGTTTGCTTTCTTGCCATTATTTATATGAAAATTTAGGCTTACGGGATATTTTATTACAATGTTAGGTTATTTGAAGAATAAATGTACACCTGAATTGACAACACTGCTTCTCTCGTAAATCATAACTTTGAAATTAGTGATTTTAAATTTTTACTAAGAAGACGTATTTAACTACGAAAACTCTTGGTTATATCAAGAAACCACCTCCTTAACATGGCCCTTCTTTTAGAAAGGTGAAAATACACTTCCTTTTCGAGGATACTCAAATTTATCCTAATTTTATACATTTATCAGGCAATCATCTTCAGTCCTTTATAGTTATTAATATTTATTATTTTCAATCGTCAAAACATTTTCCCATTTTCCTTCTCAGGTGTCGCAAACGTTCCACTAGTATTGTTTAATTCGAACAACCAGGTTAATGCTTTCTTACACATGTAACTACATATTGCATAGGCTTGTTGCATTTTTCTCCTCTTTAATTTACGCAATTGACAGTGAAAAAGGTGTGTGCAATACGATCGACTATTCTAGGCTATCGCATTTGTGACTTTTTCTACATATAACCAACTGAAACGTTCGCTTTCTGATTGCTTAAACTTTGTTAAACTTAAATTTTGCTATTAAAAGCTGACTCCTGTCCTTTGTGGTTTCATTATTAAGTTCAAAATTGCAACTAATTATTAATTCAAATTTACCCGCAACGAGCAACTTTCAAATCAATATCCGGACTGAAATACGGTGCCTGAAATAACTGTGCATTTTGACCATGAAGCAAATCGCCGAGCCTTTTGCGTAATTATTCATAAATATTAGCTCCAATCACATTATAATAAACGAGCAATTATTACATAAATTTATAATATTTAAGCGGTTTCACTAACGTTCACTTTGTTAATCTAGTTTATTTACATAAATCAGGTTTCGTTTTGTGTTGCCTGTTTTATACCTTTCTGTCTGGTTTTAATGGCAATTACATGGTTATTATTTTTGTTTTGCTTTTGATTTTGAGAAATGTGTTTAGTTAATTGATATTAATTAAATTAGCTTAGTTTTAATCCTTTACAACAAAGCCAATGTCCTACATTTAATTATATTGAAATATCAGACTGTAATTTAATCCAAACTTGAATTACAAAAAAGATTAAGAATTAAATTCGCGATTTCCAGCTGTAGGGTTTCAGGCTTTAATTTTCAAAGGTTAAAAGCCTTAAACTTTGTTTCCACCAATTCAATTTTAAATTTGAATGTGGGATCTGTGACCAGACCAAATCCCGTCTTAATATTTAAAAACTTAAGACTAAAATCATCGGTATTTTCACCTGAAAGTTTGTAGTCGGTTTTCAGGTTAAATTAAGTTTTCTGTTAGAACTAATTCTTGCAGTTTAGTTTCAAATCAGAACTTCAGCACTTGCGATTAAAAAATGCTTTTAATCATCTTTAAATATCGAATTAAATTCTTGTTTTGGATAATCCAGTCTTGAATTTCAAAAGATTTGAATCAGTGGTTTTCAGCTGTAAAGCCAAACGCAATTCAAGGTTTTTATTTTTCTATTTTAATCTGGGCTGAAATTCTTAAGCTGTGATTCTACCAAGCACTTGTAAATTTTGATTATCACTCCCTTGACTAGGAAAGGATTACCGGTTTACTTAAAATCTAGTTTTGAAAATACAATCTTAAATTTCAAAACAAACCCATATTTAGCTTCCAGGTTTCAATGTGATCAGTTTCTCATCCTTAGCTGTAATTCTGCCAATTCGGCTTTAGAGTTGGCGTTTGAAACTACAATCAGAAAATGACCAAAGCCAATATTTAAGCCTTTAAATATCTGATTGAAATCTTATTCTGAAAATCCATAAATTTCAGAGTAATTCTGAATCCTCAAAACCACCATTTTCATTTGTTAACCATAATCAGTTTAATTTGTTAATTTTTAAATTCCTTGTTTTAACTCTAGACTGAAATACTTAAACTTTGATTCTACCAAGCAATTTTTATTTCGAATTTTAACGCCTTCAATCACAAATTCTAATACAATGTTGGAATTATTGAAATCCCACTGTAAAGAATCAAATGTTAAATTAGTAAACAATTCGCAGGCTTTAATTTTCAATTTCAGTCTGGACTAAGATTCTTAAACTCAGATTCTAGCAGCTAAGTTTTATAACACTTGCGGACAGAAAATGGTTTAAAATCCAAATCCAATATTTCAAAGATACTTGTTACAATTCAAACTGCAAGGAATAAACCCATAATCAACTTAGGTTTAAAATTGTTGGTTTTAGTCCGGATTTAAATCCTTAAACTTTAATTCTACAAGTTCAATTTTAGATTTTAATTTAGGCACCTGCGATTAGAACAAGGTTTGAAGTTCAAATCGAATGTTTAACTTTTATCATCTTGAAATTCCGAATTGAAAGCTTGGTCTTAATTCTTAAATTTCAAAGCACTTCTTAAGATTCGTAAATCCTGCAATCCGAAAATCAATTTTTAGGATTTAGTTTTCAAATTTTTGGTTTCAATCCGAACTGAATTTTAGTTCTTAAATTTGGATTTTAGCATTTACAATCAGAAAACGAGAAGGTTAAAGTCACTTAATCATCTTTATATCTGAAAATCTCAGACTTAAATTCCAAAACAATGCTCAGCTGTAAACCCATAATCAGTTTTCTGCTTATAATTATCAAATTTTCAGTTTCAATCTGAACTAAAATACTTAAACTTGCATTCTATTACCTTGATTTTAAATCTAAATTGTAGATCTGCGTTCAGAAAATGACCAAATCCAACATTCTAGCTCATTTTTAAATGAATAACTAATGAAAGCCTTTAATATATAAGGCTGGTATTTTTTAAATCAAATTTAGAACTCAATCCAGAATTTTCTTTAGAGTTCAAATCTTAAGTGTGAGTATCGATCTATGGATTCAGACTGGGATTGTGTTTAAATCCTTGATTCGCATTTTATTAAATATTCAAAGGAACAAATGCAAAGATTTGCACAGAAATCTGAAACCCAGATTTTGTAGTGTTTTTATTTTATTTATAATTGCTTTAGGATGTCGATTTTCAACCTAATTACTTAAAATACTTGTTTAAAAGGATTGACTTAAACCATCAATTTAATCAAACTAATTGAACTTTAGCTGGTTAGCTCTAATTAAATTTTGAAAACAAGGAAATAATTCGTTTACCTAATCCTTCTTTAATAATAAAAAAGTATCAATTACGCTCTAATTAGAATTCTGCTACATTTCAGTATAATTATTTCCCAACAAATAATCCCTGAAAAGTCTAAAAACCCAAATTTCGAAATTTATATTACAAGTTTGTTAAAGATTACGGTTCGTATGCCATTAATGTATATTAGCATTACTGTAACATGTTAGTTAATTCACTTTTCATTGCAACTCTTAAGAGTTGAGTAATAGCACCACACAACACACACATATACACTCAAACACAAAATTAATTAATGTGGCAATTACTTGCCACCATTAATTTTCAACATTTTGTTTTACAAGCGTTTTACAACGAATTTTTGTTGTTTTTACCAGGTGTTTGGGGTTTATTATATATAGTTAGTATACCATCGAAGTGTACCATCATCATTAATGGAAAGCTAATGAGTTATGTCTTGTCGGTTATGATTTCATTATTTCAACCTTTAACCTATGCATGTTGTGTTGCCTAACAATATTACTTACCTACTTTCTTTATAAGTTTTTGTTGGTAATTCTATTAACAAGAAGAAAATCGTTATAAATTTTGAAAACAAATTTGTTGACATTTCTAATGAGTTGCTAGCTTTTAAGTTGGTATTTGTGATAGATTTATAAACATTTTTGAAATATTAACAGACTTAAAATTAAAAAAAAGGTTGAAGTGGAAATAAACATTTATATAAAAGAAAATGAATAAATAAACAAATTCTTTCCTTCTTCTCAAAATTGTAATGGTTTTTTACTTTTTTATTCTCTAAACTTCAGTTTAGGTTAAGTCTTGGTTCATCTCAAGTTTTATTAGGGTCTATAACTGTAAGCTTTAGTATTTCACATTATTCTACCAAAAGGCCTTTCTGAATTTTCGCTTGGATGTTTAAAATCTCGCCTTTCAAGTTCGCAACATTATGACTCTAGTTTTCCTTCTCCTACCTAAAGTTCTACTGGCATTTTCAAAGTTTGAAAGTTAATTTTTGAAAAATTTGTAAGTTTAAAACTTTATTAAATAACAACTTTAAATTTTAGAATTTCTAAAACTCATCCTTTCTTTTAAAGTATTCCACTTTAGATTTGCAGAGTTAGTAATAAATAATTATTATTAATTGCGGAAACACATTAAACACACAAACACAAATTAAATATTTTTATAAATTTCTAATTTCTTTAATTTATTTTATTAAAAACTCCCATAGTAGAGATCAATGAAAAATAAAACTTAAAATTTAACATTTTCTCATAAATTTACTTTCCTCCAAAACCTGAACGATACGAAGAAAACCCTCGAATAGAAGAAGAATTTTGCAAGTGCGCTTCTTTTGATACAATTTCAAAAATTTTATTGTGGATTTGACTTCGTTTTGAGACTGATTACATTCAGAAATTCTAAAATTTAATTCTTCTCAGTTTTTTATATTATAATCTTATTTTGAATTTCTTCCATTTAAAAACTGTACATTTCCGGTTTGCGCCGGAGTGGCCGAGTGGTTAAGCCATTCGATTATAGCGCAGACGGTATCGGAGTCGAATGTTCCGCGGGTGGCCTACCCAGTCACTGAAAATAATTAGGAACCTAAACATAGTGGCGGAGTAGGGAAGATACGAGGTTGTTGAAGATGTGGAGCTTACCACACCACCCCGTACGTATAGCGTGCGAAACAATCGAGGTATGAAAAGCGATTTACGAGGCTTTAACCCTCCATATTGCCGGCTATGCTCCCTTGCGGGGTGTAATGCCGATACCTTCGCATTGCGAGTTTAAATTCTAAAATTTTCTGTTTAGAGCCTAACTTCTACACAACTTGAGGTTATCTTACCAAAAGCATGTTTTGAAGTTTTTAAAGTTTTAGTTTGAAACTTTAAAAAAATCCTCTTTTCAAATTTACTAGGTAAAAATCGAAACTTTTCTAGTTCTAATTTTGAAAGGTAAGGTTAGAGGTCTGTTACATAAAGTTTAAGTTAATTTTCGAACTTCCTAAACGTTTAACGAATCACGTTTTGGGATTTAATTTAAAAATTATGAAGTTTACAGATTTTTCTCCATTATAAATTCAGTTTCGTTAGTAATATAGTTAAGGTTTTAATTTTAAAATTTGCTACCTTAAATAAACAAATTTTTATCAAATTTTTAATTTAGATGTATAGCTATTTCGTAAATTTCTGCTTTGAATTTAGAACCTAGATAGTACACAACATCATTAAAATATCCAAGGGAAACACAAACACCTTAAATGTAGCATAAAAATGTCAGTTTTCAAATTAATCAACTACAAAAACCTAATTTATTAGGTTTTCCTGGCAAAAGTTGAACTTATTGCGTTTAAAGATTCATTTTACAAACAGTTAAACAAATAAAAGTAATTACTAAATTAATATCAACTTCATAATTTTAAAGAATACCGAAAGAATTTACCACAACGTTCAGAGAATTTAGAAAATATTTAATGTTAGACTTAGATAAAAACATTAATTAAAGTCTTCACTTGTTTCAAGGAAGTGTAATTTTAAAACGTTAAATTCTAGAATTGTTTGACCTGTAAATGGGATGTCAAAAAAATGTACCATGTGTATGGAGAAACTTTTGAAACAAGCCCTTGTAATATAAATAATTGAACTTAGAACTGCAAAACCATAACTCCATTTAGGCAGGCTGTTTTATTGTACTTTTTAATATCTTAAAGAAACTCTTGCCAGTTGAAAATAAGATTAACTGGGAGCTGGGACGAAAACTCTAAGGGAGCAGCCCCTCCAACGCCCTTACCTATTACAGGATAGTCTTCTGTTCAGGGACATTCCCAAGTTCAATCACTCTAACCAAGCCTCGCATAAGGTATCGGATCAAATGATGACGAAACACAAACGATTAAGGAATAATAAATTGAGAATAATAATAAAAGATAATTTAAATGAGGGATGTTGGTATGTAAGTGGTATAACAAACAAGTTTAAGGAACTAGAAGATGCGCTCGAAGAAAGAAAAATAGATATCGCTCTAATAACTGAAACTAAGAAAAAGCTAAAAGGAAGCTGTGCTGTGACTTGGAGAAATATACAACAAAATAGAGCTAATGCTGAGGTGGTAATCTTGATAAATAGCAAATCGAAAAATCGAATCACCCCATATACTTGGATAAACGTAAGAATATGTACACTAATAATGTAAAATAGATAGATACAGGAAACAGTTACAAACAACATTAGATAATATAGGAAAAAATCGGAGGTGACTTTAATGCCCGAGTAGAAAGAACCCCACATTACAAAGGTATGCTAAACGTAAATAGAAAGAAAATGCAAGACTTTGCTTGCTACAATAACACAAAGATAATGAATACATTCTTCAAGCACAAAAAACCCATAAATATACGTGGACTGCTAGAGGACATGTCTCGACAATCGACTACTTCTCAGCTAATAACAAGACTTCTGTACTTATTAAAGATATACAGAAGCGCTGATGTTGGGTCAGATCACCACCACATCCGCAAATAATAAAAGCAAATTGGTTTAAAAAGAAAAATAACAGGTACGCTAAAGAACTATTTCAGGTACACCTACTCCAAGAAAAATCTGTGAGACAATTGTATCAACGGAGATTGAACGAAATAAGCATGATGCATGAAC
Organism: Melanotus villosus; assembly: GCA_963082815.1. Lineage (NCBI taxonomy): Eukaryota > Metazoa > Arthropoda > Insecta > Coleoptera > Elateridae > Melanotus > Melanotus villosus. The sequence continues at coordinate 13,952,547 of OY720421.1, forward strand.
ATAAGTATGCAAGAGAATAGTCCAACCTTAAAAACATAATTAAGAAAGTAGCATTTGAAGCTCTTGGAATTTGGAAAAATACTTCCAGAATTACTTAACATATGGAGCAATGAATCAGAAAAAGCTATTAAACATAAAAAAGAAGCATGCCTGAAATTACTTACAAATAGAAGACGGAGAAAAAAAGAAGAAGTCTAAGGCAAAACAAATGGCAAACTTCATGACGCCAACACTAGTTAATATGCATATAAGTATATTGGCGACATTCAATCTCGTGATGATTATGCTCTTCGAAGATGGCCAAGTAATAATAGCAACAAGATAGGACTCCCTACAATACTGAGCCAAATAATAGAAGATTATAACATGAGCCTATCAAATAAAACAAAGGCGATAACTTTTAAAGGATACAACCAGATTACTTAGATCTAAAATTGTTTTCTACATAATCAAATCGTAGAACAAATAAACACCTTTAATTTTCTTGAATATCTAATATCCCTGAACGAAGAAAGAGAGATCCAAAACAGAATATAGAAGTTCAATTACATTAATGGAAGAATAAGACGGATACTTAAGACTAAAGTCAACCAAAACACATCTATAAAATTCTGTAAGACCACATCCGTACCAACTCTTACTTACGGAAGCGAAACATGGATGATAACAAAAACAAATTAATAAAGAATGAATATAAAGTACACAAATGAAATTAGTTAGAGTAGTCGTAGTATATCGAACAGAAGATAGAAATACACAATGAACTAAACAACTTCAGTTTAAATGATAGAATAAAACAATATAGAAACGACTGGCTACTTAGAAAGAATGAAGGGGAATTGCATCCCAAAGCAAGTGTACAGACCTAGAGGCAGAAGAAACGTCAGCAGTCCGAAGAAAGGGTGATCAAACCAGATACAATAAGAGTGACGTAATGGCCTACTGCAGTCTAGCACGCGAGGAAGAAGAAGAAGAAAAATATCTTAAGTGTTTAATATCTTAACCTTTTGGTTGGTAAATTTCAAGGTCACGTTTCGAAACTAATTCAAACAAATTTATTTGCTAAAAGCTAACATTCTGCGATTTTTAAATTAATTCAAAAACCGTCTACTAAAAAGTAGTCAAAATATCTTAATATGTAAAGTGATATCTAATTTTTTTTTTAATCAGTATTGTGATGGCCAGCTGCGCGTTTCTAATTTTATTTTTCTTTATTTTTCAGGGGTTATATCTTAATGTATTTCCTTTGGAAATTATGTGATAAAAAAGTATTAATTTCATTTGAAAACTAAAAACAGCGATATTATAAATTTTCTGACATAAGCTTTGAAACCACCATCCCTTTCTAAATTAGTCAGGCCGCCCTACATCGAGACGAGAATGTGGGCCCGCCTTCTAGTAAAGTTTTAAATATAAATAAATTTAAATCAAACCATACTATTGGAATTTTGAATTAGGCAATTAACTATGAAATTTATTAGTTTTGGACAAGTGCCAGCTGCACACCCGTGGGAAGATTTGATATCAACCCCCTCAGTACCACGCATTTTTACTATAAATACGCGTCCAAATTTTACCAAGGATCCAGTCTTTAATCACCATACATTATATAGTTACATAGCTGTATTGCATTTTGCTGCTCTGCACTAACTTGTAGAATTGTTCATCTTACGCACACCGCTGAAAAGCTTTGCTTTTTCGGTTGGGTGGATCGATCAAAAGGTTATAATAGAGTAATTCCTATTGAGGAGTCTCCCAGCCAAATCCAAATTTATCATTTAGCAATATATTTATCACATTCAAAATTAACCTCTGTCAAAGTTAAATTAGGGTTGCCCTGTTAGTGCTGATCACAATTAATTACAATCACAGGACAATTCTGACTACTGAGATATGTCTTGAACATATTTTCAATCAACAAAAGGGATAAACATGTCTTACAAATACGAGCTATCCAATTTGCTCATACATTTTGAGTTGTGCATAGCGAGTTATTTTAGGGGCATAATGCTTTAGAGGGCACTCTCATTCACACCTTTAAAGGTTGGTTATGATACCACATACTGCGACCTGGCTCCGGCCGCCTGAGATTGATTTTAACATCAATCTCGCTCAAAATCGATTTTGTATCGATCGTCTGACTGACGCACTGACTTACAATATAATTTCTTATAATCAAACCCCCGCACTCAGGCCACTCTGATTACAAAATCATAAAGGGTTTGTAAGTATTTAAAGCCAGTGCCCATATTTGACCTGCCTAAGGTAATTTAGTGTTCATTCACTATGCTTATTTATTGTATTTGAATTTGTAAATATCTGTAAATACGTACTTATTTCCTGTATCATCAACGAAATCACAACAACATTAAGAGTCCTGTGGCTAAATAGTCAGTTATTTAAATAAATAGTAAGATTTTCACTTGACGAATAAAGGTTGAGGGCAAAGAAAAGTGAAAACTAGACGATCACAGTGAGAAACTAACTAAAACGGAAAGAAAAATAGAAAGAAGAAGAGGCAGAAGAAGAATAGGAAGAAAAAGAAGAGGAAGAAGAAAGAGAATGATAAGAAGAAGAAGGGGAAACAAGACAAAACAAAGGTAAAGCTAAAGAAAAATACAAATAAAAAGAAGCTGCAGATAAAGAAGAACAAAGGAAGAAATAACAAACTGTCGAATCGTTTTTTTTTTCAAGCAGATGTTAAATTCAAAGTAAACATTACAAAAACTACAGTTCAAGGGAAAAGTTGCATCATAAATATTTGAACGTATTAATTTCTATCCGACCGCATCACGTTTGAAATCTTGGAGAAATGCATTATTAATTCAACAAAAAAAAAAAACATAAACTCACTTCCTGTTTAAGCGAAAAGTGGTCCAATTTACCACATTAATTAAACCGCCAAATTTATACGCTGCGTACACATTCATAACAATTCGGTAAAATTCCATCTTCCGATAACTTAAAAAACATAATAGCGAAGGTAATTTAGTGCAAACACACCTAGCTTTATGTAACACTAACAATAATAAATAGCAACAAAAGAAGCCTTAAGATATGTGGTAAAAATTATGGGTTTCATATAATTATTTTGTGAAATTATGGCAGTTATTAGTCGTGAATGTGTTGATTAAAAAAACATCTGGTTTTTAACCTTACTATTTGCTGAAAGTATTATTTCGTAACACGAATTTATTATAATCTATACCTTGGTTGTTGTTTACAACTAATTGCATTTTCGGCATGCTTTTGAGACTCATCATTTCGATGATGTTGCGTGTAATTAACAGATAATATCTACGGATTTCGATACACCACGTCGAACAAAAGAAAAAAATCGTCTTTAATATTATCTTGATAAAGTGATTATGTTAATAAGTTAGATTTCTCTAAATCTTTGCTTTCTATACGAGTATTACCCAATGTTATTGTTTGTTTTTATTCAAATTGCAGTTGCAATAAAAAAATAGAATAGAATTTTCTCCTGTTGGTTTTATTGTTGTATAAAATAACTTGCTTTAAAAAATGAATGCGTTTGAGACGTTTATCGTTGCACTTAATTGTGTAATAGTTGCAATATGCCAACGTTGACATCTTTTATTAAGCAAACCATATTGAAGTCGCAATTAAAATCCTGATAAATAGACACGAAAGTGCAATTAGTTGTTACGTTTGTCTTATTTGGTGATAAGTTTGAGGAAGCCTTTGGAATTTGTTTTTAAAATTCGTTGTTAGTGAAAGTTACATATTTTAACAATCTCGTAAAGAACTTTTTTAAAATAAACAAAAATGTTAAATGAAAATGCTAGCTCATTAAATCAAGTATATTACACGTTACAATCAATTTTTGTGTAAAAGTAGAAAGCCTTCCTCAAGTGCAGAATTAAAAAAGCTTGTTTATCTCACGAGCGTAATTTTCCTCGGTACATTTCTTAAGCCAAGCATTTTTAATTAAAAACTTCATCAAAATTTATGATTAAATAATAACAGGCAATTATTAACGAATTTCTCCCGATTTACATTAAAATTAAAAATAATTCTTTACGAAATGTTTTTAATACAATCTTATGAAATTACAAATTATTTACTAATTAATAAATTAATATACTTGTTCGAACATGCTTAACTAATACTTCTAAGCTCAGTTTTCGGTTATTCAAAGCTTCTCAAACATACAGCATAACTTTCTGTTTGTACGTATGTATAACTAGTTTCGTTATTTCTACATTCTGTATCTGTGTCACAGACTTGTTATAAGTATTATGGTCTTAAAAGATTTGCTGAATTCAACAAAAATAATGTTATTAAATTGGAATTTTCTTATTTACAATGCTCCTCTTGAACGTCAAGGATTCGCTCTGTTTTAGAAATTCTGAAGTTTAGAGTTTCGTTTACTGTTAATAAATCCAGTTTCATTATTTGTCTATTTAAACTAACCATTTTCCATTAAAAAAAAACTTGTTTGTAAAAACGTCTTAATGACTTGTCTAAATTCTTTTCCAAAATGTTGTTAGGCCCAATGAAAACGCGAAAATGTTATATCTATGGAAGAAAATATCGTTCTTCTGATAATTAATTAGAAAAACGAATTTGATAGGGATTTGTTACAAAATTTCAGCATTTTTGTGTTAAGATATTTATTTTGTTTTGTTTTGTTTGTATGAAACAGATCTTAACGGAAATGAAGGAATTGAAAGAAAGGCAACCAGAATACCGTGATCTAATCGGGAAATTAACTGAAGACAACAAGAACATGAGAACAAAAATTCAAGAACTTGACTCGAAGAAGAGATAAAAAAACAATATAGGGATATCACAATTAATGGTTGACAAAGTTAAAAGTAAAGAGCTAAAGACAAAATTGAGAAACACAAGGAATCTAAAATAAGGACAAACGCAAGTTGAGAAAAAGTTGCATACATTAACCCAGATTTGAAGAAAACAGAAAGACAGATACAAAATAAAATCGTAATAAAAGCAAAAGAAGAAAGAAGCATAGAAAAACGTGTTAAAATAGGGTATATGAAACTTACGATCAACGGGATGAAAATAGCAAAGAACTGGTGGTGCTAGAAAACAACAAACTAGAAAAAGGTAATTGGATAGAAATAACGCTAACGACACTGGCAATAGAAAAGGACTGGAGCAGACACTATGGGATTACAGAACCAGTTAATAAGAAGGCGGTAAAAAATACTTATGGGCATGAAAAGTGGAATATCCAAGGAATCTACGAAAAAGGCACAGTAAAAATTTTAGAGCCACATGCAAAGAAATATAGAATGGAGTTAATTGCAATAAAAGAATCACATATAAATGAAACTAAAATATCAAAACTTGAAGATTATGTATTCTTCACAAGCGGAGGAGTTAACAAGGAGATGCGGTGTTGCTTTCTTAATAAGCAATAGATTAAAGGAAAAGGTGGAAAAGCTTGTCCCCACATCAGATAGAATACGCTACATAAAAATAGAAAGGGAATACAAGATGTCCATACTGCACATACATGCACCAAGTGAAGCAAAAGCAGAAGAGGCAAAAGATTAATTTTATTAGATACCTAGTCTAAAAGCAATATACATTAATTATAGCATTAAAATGATTATAAGACACGAAAACGCCAAGGTAGGCAGAGAATCCATGTACAGTAGGAGAAAGTAAACACCATATTAGCAGCGATAGTAGAATCTACGGAAGAAAATCAAATGAACACTAACTTCAAAGGAAAGGATACCTGGATGTCCAACCAAATAGATCACGTCGTCATAGAGAAGCGGCACCAGAAGATAGTAACAAACGTCAGGTCCTGTAGAGGAGTGGACATAAATTCGTACCACTTTCGAGTAAGAGTAAACATGAAAACAAAGAACGACCAAATAAAAAAAGAAGGTGCGAACATAAAAGATAGCTTCACTTCAAGAAACTGCAAAAAGGAGAGGCACGAAAGAAATACTAGAAAGAAATGGCACAAGATATCGAGATCAGGAATACGTAATGCATCGGAGGATAATAGAGGAATGGGATGTTATGGAGTCAAATATCCAAGAAACAGCACAGATAACAGTGTATCTTAGGGAGTATCGAAAAAAGATTGAGATAAGGAATATACGTATTACGTATGAGAGTTTTAAGAACTCAACAATAACAACAAAAACAATGAACAGACGGAAGGAAAGAGTTAAACACTAACAAAAATACAATAGAAACCAATAATTACTATAAAAGAAAATAGATTCAATATGTTTATAGAGAGACTTCGTCTAGAAGTGGCGTGTCCTTTTGTCTTTTATAGGGCGTTGCCGATCTTCTCTCCATATTGGGAGAGTATCATGCAGGTTTCCGAAAAGGGAGGGGAACGATCAAATTTTCACAGTGAAAGAGGTTTTAACAACTTGCTACGAATACAACATCCCAGCAGAAGTGCTATTTATAGACTTTAGAAAAGCATACGATTCAGTAAAAAAAATACAAATTGATAAGAACTATATAAGAGTTTGATGTAACTCCGAAGTTAGTAGCTCTAGTGGTCTAGTAAATATGATATTAAAAGCAGCAATAAGTGTAAGAGTAAAAGGCAAAGTTTCCGATGACTTTATCATTAGAACAGGTCTACGGCAAGAAAGCCCCCTTTCATTTTCATTTAACATAGTGCTGGAAAAAATAGTGAGAGCTAGCAATTTGAACCGAAAGAGAAGAGACATAACAAATAAAAATTCACCAGATAGTAGGATATGCGGACATTGTGGCGATCATAGCTAGACATATAAAAGGCATAAAAAGGCAATGAGTAGAACGGTGGAAGAAGCATTTAAGATGTGTCTACAACTAAGCCAAGAGAAAGTGTAAAATAATAAGAAGTAACCACTAGCTTAGGGAAAACGTAATTTGAAGAGATTGACGAGTTTGTTTGTTTGGTTGCTACAATATCAAATAAATGTAAAGAAGAAATTGAATATATTCAAGACTAATAAAAGCGCTGGAGCTTTAAACCAGTTACTAAGGATAGAACAACTACCTCAAAACGACAAGTTCTGACTTTATAAAACAGTGCTGAGGCCAACAGCAATATATGGCTATGAAACTTGGGCCGTAATAGGAAAGCACAAGAAGAACTGTTAAGATGGGAGTGCAAAATATTGAGAAGAATATTAGAAGGAAGGAAAACTGAAAACGGAATCTATGAAATATACAAAGAGACAAGGTAATAAAAGCGAGAGACTGAACTGGCTGGGTCACATTGAAAGAATGGCAGAAGGAAGAGTACCAAAGATGATAGCCTATAAAACACCAAGTTACAAGAAACGAAGAGGAAGACGAAGAAAACGATGGCGAGAAGGTGTTACAGCAGATTTGGAAGAAATGGACTTGAGAAACTGGAAAAGCAAGGCCATCAACGGAAGAGAGTGAAAACAAATAACGAAGCTGTGGGCCTTAATGGGCTATACAAAAGCTATATGTATGTAGTATATTTTTTTTGAAAAAATCTAAGCATTGTTATCTTAAATTTTGAACCGATTTGTATTTTATTAAGAAATATTAATTATTAGAATTGGAAAACAAATTTTATTAGGAAGTAAATTTCTTAATTGTTTAAAAACGTCTCAGTATAATTTTTAAAAGTTAAATTCTTGGAATTTTTGGTCAATAAAAATAATTTTCAAAAATTTGTCCTTTAAGCTAAAAGGTGATGCTTTGAAAATAACATTATAATTTTACAAATTCTAAATACTTAAACTTTTCTGAAAGGAAGTTCTTTGGAAATAATTTTGAGTGATAATTTCTTAATGTTTATACATTTCAGAGTGAGTTTGTAGTTTGTATATTAATTCAAGCATTTTTTACGGAAGAGTGAAATTTCATTAAATTTCGTTTCATTGTGAATTTATTTTATTCTAATTACTTACTACAAACACAGTAAATGCACAAAACAGAAACATAAATACACATACAAATAGATAAGATTCTTTCACCGATTTTAAGTGAAGTACTTTCTGTGAATAGGTATCCTGAATTGCCTCATTTTTGAAGCACGGGGTGAGGTACAACCCCTATATTTGACCCAAATTTTTACCTGCAAATTGTAAGAAATCTCCTTACCAGTTAAACGTAGATGTAAAAAATTAAACTTCGCTTAACTATCTCTTTGAAAGAACAAGTTCAAAAATAACAAATTTTACTTCTAATGGAAGGATACTTTAATCGTCTCTTTTTCATCTCTCTTTAAAATTAATTTTTCTACGGCAAACATTAAATTAAATTAAATCAAGTTTTTGGTAAGAAACTTTAACGGTGAGGCTAATCCTTACAGTAGTTTGAAACTTTTAAATTTATTTAAAATAATAATACAAAATAATCTAAATATTATATTCTTCTTCTTTAAAAAATAGGCTATAACTGGGGTATAAAAATAACTGATTGTTACACGAGAAACTTTAACGACCTGTTAGACGGCGAACCCTTACAATAAATTACCACTTTTGAATTTATTCTCGTTTTATAAATATAATACAGAAGGATCTGCAAACTTACTTTTAGTTCCCTGTTTTGTACCGTGAAAAAGTTTTTACATAGGGGTTGGCCATGAGACACAAAAGTAATGGCTACTGCAAGGTTTAGAACCTTTGTTTTTACAATATTTTATTGAAATTTGCACAACAGTATTATGCCAGCAATGCAATGATGACAGTTAATAAATTCTATGTAAAGGCTTTCTGAACTCACGGTAGAATATAAAAGCTAGAGTTGTTGTAGAAACAATAATTGATTAGATCACATTGATTAACGGCGGGTTAGGCGTCTTATTAGAATTTGAACTGTTTGACTTTTATAGCTTAAATTAATAATTTTAAAAATTACGTCTGCTTTCTTCTGTTGCGTAGATCGTAAACAATTCTATTAATTTTTTTTTCAATGGTAGGTTAAACAATAAACCTCGCGTCATTAATTTTTTTTTCTGTGGGGTCATTTAAAATCTTCGGCTTGCATCAGATTATGTAATAATTTTTGCTATCTAAAGCACCGAGTACCTGTAAAACTTGAAAACGTCAGGATAGAAAATACACAAGTGTCGGTTAATAGGAGACACCCTAACAATTTTGTTAGGTTTTACTAGTTAAATACGTTCTTTAAATATTTTAATATCGAACTTCAAGGTTATTTTCAGTAAATAATAAATGTATGTTCTTTGAAGCTTATATTTATCTTACATTTAGATCGTAATCAAAGTCAAAGCTTTTCAGACTCAAGAAACCTTTTAGGGTATTGAAGGGGTAGCAGCAGAGTGCGATTAAATCTAAATTGTCATTCTTAAGAACATCAAACTATAGTGAGTTCTAGAACAATTTGACTCGAATGTTGGGGCACCCTGACTTTCATTTTACGTAGATCATGGTACTCTAAACTAATCAAACTTGATACTAACATAAGTACCTAAAATTGAATGGAGATTCCAAAAATGTATAAATATTCGTTATAGCTGAAACATGTTTTAATACAATTTATAAAAGAATTTTCCAAGTTACAGGGTATTTCACATGATCTAACGTTGAACTCTCTACCCTAAATTATAGTAGCAAAAATATCAAATTGTTTAATTAATTATAAATAAAACATATTCTGTTAAACTTTCGAAAGAACTGTCAAAGTCAAAAGTTCCATAAATAACATCTAGAACGTTGAGACTCAGCTTTTAAAAGCACCCAAGTTTCCCATGTTTAACGCTGAACCCACGCTCCTATAATCACAATTTAATAAAGATCCGGTGGAAATTTTCCCATTACCTAATTAACTTTTCACTCCATACAAAATAAATCACAAAACAACGAGTATACTTCTAATTTATTCATTCATTAAAATCGCCAAACCATGCACTACAATACATACAATAAAATAACCTTTCTTTTAAAACAGTCCATTACTACGCACTTGCGTTTTGTGCGTCAATTATCCGATGATGTAACTTGTTGTAGTTTGATTAATTAATATAAAAATACAACTTTTACCGTTTACTATTAATAGATTCTGATGAAACAGGATCAACGAGGCCCATTTTATTACTTTGTGTATAAAAGGACCGGAAGGCGGAAGTTAAGATTAATCTGAACAACATTCTTTTAGTAGTTTTTATGTAATAATAAGAGCAGCTGTAAATTCAGAAGCGTTTGTTATTTGCATAAATAATTGGCTTTAGAATTGGCATAAATATCGTTTGAGAACTAATTAATTAAATTAATGGGCAAACCGGAAAGTTTAACAAATGCGTGTTTCCTTTTAATTCGCGTTTTTAGTCTTATTAAATTTTCTAAAGCATCATTTTAAGCACTTAAAATTGAAGTTTGGATCTTTAGATTTTAATCGATGGTAATAAATTTGATTGCACTTTGATTACTTGAACATTAGAGAAGTTATGGTGCGTTAAGCTTTCAATTACTTCACCTATAATTTGGGCTAATTAGCTTTGATGGCCTTTTTGTGGAATTAAATTAAGTATCAATCTTAAATTTTAGGAATTATATTTTTTTATAATTCTAAAGTGCGTTTCACTGGGATAAAATGGGGTTAAACATACTTTTTCGTAGCGGTTAGTTTTAACTTCGTTTTAAAAACTAAGTTGATGATGGGAAATAATTTGAAAAAATATATATTACATTTCCGTTTTGTAAATCATGCAAATGTTATTGCTCTCTAAGAGGAGAACTTTAACGGCAAATCAGATGACAAACCCTTTTGTTATCCTTTTCTTGCTGAAATTAGTTATAAAAATTATTTGCAAAAGTATGTTGGCTCTGCGTTTTGAAAAGTATACAAAACCAGAACGATCACTAAAACAATTTGTTCAATTGTATTGGTTTTCTAGCAAAGACTTCAACGCCAAGTTAGACGACGAACCCTTACCTTACCCTTCAGAAATTTAGCTTCTGTTTTCCTTTTATAAATTAAATTATGTTTATTCCTATACTTCGAAAGATTTAGAAAATATTTAGAGCTACCGTAAAAAATTATGTGAAGCATTATGTGTTTTAGTAAAACCACATTATAAATTAAACCACTTGACCCCAAAGCCAATGCTTGTTCCCATATTTTATAGAAACTAACCGGTTACATATGGTAAAATGCTGGCTTTTTTGTAAAAACCTTCAGGGGGTAAACTGTTTTCCGCGAGAGACAGAGACTTGCCTTGCAGTTCCAAACCTCAGGCGTATACTTTCCTTTTGTAAGTTAAATTACTATTATTTTATGTTTAAAGAAAATGGCCAAAACAACCGAAACAATTGATTCTTTTAGTAAGACTCGTAGTTTTAAATTTTTGATGCTTATTTTCCTGCTATCTACTATCGTTGGTCCCATATTTAGTATAAACTAATTAATTAGAATAATTGCAAGACAACTTAGCGAGTTGCGCAGACTTTTTATTAAAAAAAAAAACTGATAAGTTATACGACCAACCGTCACAGATTCAAACTTTTAGCTTCTATTTGGCCTGTATAAATTAAAAAAAATATTTGTTTACTACACTTCTTCAGTGTGGGAAATAAGAACACCTAAAAATGGAAATGAGGAAAACCGAATTAACATAGTAGGGATAAGTTAAATAAGATAGCGACAACAAGGGGATTTCTAGTCTGACGAATACAGAGTGGTCCACACAAGATGGTAATGGTGTAATTGGTGTAAATATTAACAAAAGAGTTTGGAAACAGGTTCTATGAGAGAATTATAATGGTAAGAATAAGAACGAAACCCAAAGACACTACGATTATACAGGTGTACGTATATGCTTACCACAGCCCATGACAACGATGAAGTAGAGCAGATTTATGAAACATGTAAAAGGTGATGCGAACCTTGTGATCATGGGGGATTGGAATTCTATAGTCGGAAAAGGAAAATAAAGTAGCATTGTTGGGAGTTACGAATTAGGCAAGGGGAATCCACAAAGAGATCGTCTTCCTGAATTGTGTGAAAAACAGACATTAATAATCACTAACAAAATAATTCAACATCATCTCAGAAGGAAATACACCTGAAAAAAGCCAGGGGACACTAACAGATACCAAATCGATTATATTATGAGCAAACAAAGATTTAGAAATCAGGTTAAATACTGTAGCTTTAGAAGTTACTCCGGGCCAGACATAGATGAAATATAGGCTAAATCTGAAAATCTGAAAAAATTTAGAAAGACAGAAATAAAAACATGCGATTTAGATAACCTGAAAGATTAAGGAAAGGTCAGAGCTCTGTAGAAAAAGGTAAAGCAAAATATAAATAAAACGGGGCCAAGCGATGGGGTAAGATAGAACAAGATATAATAAAGCTATCAAAGAAATCACAAGGAACCAGAAAAACAAGATCAAAAAGCCACACACAGAACAAGGATAGCCGAGATTAGAAACAGAACACTAAGAAAAACAAGAAGAACGAAAGAAATCTATATATTATAAAAGATAACTGCGCTTCAATCCAACAAGAAGTTGAGGAAGGGAAGATGTACTTACGTACAAAGCATACAGGAAAATTAAAAGTATGTTTAACAAAAAAAGACCTAAGAATACAAGACAAAAATGGAAATAATATCTGGAGGAATTGTTAAAGCAGACGAGGAAACCCTGATTGTAATAAATGGCAATTATGAAGATAAAGAAATACCAATTTTAAGATTAGAATTCGAAAGAGCTCTGCAAGATTTAAGAAACAACAAAGCTCCAGGTGCTGATGGTATCCACACCGAAATAATCAAACGTTTAGACCAAGACACTTTATATAAAGTTTTTCATCTCATCAGGGGTATATACGAGTATAGCACAAGACAAATCCCAACAAATTTCATAAAAACACAAATAGTACCAATACCGAAAATTACAGCATGCAAACGCGAAGAATACCGAACAATCACACTCTTCAAAAATCCTCACAAAAATTATACATCGAAAGATGGAAGGAACAATAGAAGACAGAAGACCAATTCGGTTTTAGACGTAGTACGGGCACAATCATTGAATGATATGGATACGATATTCTACGAAAGATATAACGTAAACATTAACAAAAGACAAGAGTGATGGTGTACTCAAACAGCAATGAAAGAATACACCATATTAGTATAGACCAGAGGTCGGCAAACTGTGACTCGCGAGTCATATGTGGCTCTTTCGTTACGTACATGCGGCTCTGAAGTAAAATTGAAAGGCCAGTTCCACACATTGCATTTTAGCAGGTCCTACTTAACTATAACATTGTTTCATAATCGTAAAGGGAGGATGAGAGTAAAGGGGATGGTTGAGCACATGGTAAGCAGGGCAGCCAAACAAAGTGACTAATAATTCAGCGCAAGGCGCTCTCTACCAGACAAGATAACGTTGGTAATGGCGAAATGTGAAATGTAGGGCTCTCGAGTAATTTTTTAATTGTTGTGATGGACAGAAATGGCTCTTCCGTATAGTTTTCCGACCCCCGCTATAGACAATGAAACTATCAGGTCGGTAAATGAATTCCCATACCTAGGAAGTATAATCACAATGTGAAACGGATGTGAAACATGGACCATCAGCAAACCTGGTCAAAGGAAAATAGATTCCTTCGAAATGCAGTGTTTCAGAAGATCACTTGGGCACAAGGGAAACCAAATAAAGAAGTATTAGAACAAGCACGAGACAGAAGAAGAGTATGGAAATGGGTAGTACAAAGAAAAAAACAAGTAATAGAGCATATTCTGAGTCGTGATGGATTACTGAAGACTATCATTGAAGGCATAATAAAGGGTAAAACCCACAAACCTAGAAATAGAATAGACTGAGGAAGGGGTTGATTTCGTTAGTACCAAATTTCCGCCATATTACGAGTCTCAGTTATTGCGTCACGTGGTATAACTCTGCGTGAAGTGGTTTAAGTTCCGGCTATAACTTTGGAGTAAAGTACAGCTGCTGAGATAACCCGTACGATTTAAAATTATAGTATGGATTTACATAATTTATATATATGTATATAAGTACCATTAATTCAGGTTAAGTGTGTAAGTTTTGATATGTCGAAAAAAGTAAATATAAACTAAACAACAACGGGTTTGAATCTCAACTGCAGTGCCATTGCCACAACTCAAACTTAGGGAAGCTAAATCCACTAAAAATTTACCAAATAAGACTCCTATATGGCTGTGTTTTGGGTACAAATTTTTTGGAGTGGGGAGCACAACATCAGTGGTCTATTCTATTTCTAGGTTTGTGGTAAAACCCTAAAGAGAAAAGCTTCCAACAGGATGGATTGTTGCGGCAAACCAGTCCAGTCCTTTTTAATGTATGTTTTCCCTTTAAAAGTTAAACAGGTTGTCCGACAGACATACACCCGCACTTTGTGGAAACTAATTAGTAGGAAATGAAATTAAATTAATTTTTCATGCAGGAGACTTTAACGGTAGATCAGCCGTAGGACGCTTGCAGTTTCATACTCTGAAAAATTATGTTTCGTGCCCTGTTTTATAGCAAATAAAACCTAGAACTGAGGTACAAGAAAGTGATAAGATTATATTATATTTGATTTTTTAGCGAGTTAGACTTTTGATTTTAGTTTTGTTTCATAAAATAAAATTATAATACAAAACAACCTGAAAAATTGGTTTGGGCCCTCTCTTATTTTAGAAAAGAAAAGCTAAAACTGTCGAAATTTTTTTAATATTTTATTTTTTGATAAAAAGAAAATTAGGTTAGTACAAGCATATATTACGGTACATTACAGCTTACAAGCATACATAATAGAATTAGCGAAGAGGAGAAAAAAATCTACAGTTTTCGAGATAAAGAATTAAGATGTCAAACGTAGAAGTTTCGCATATATGGTACAAGCAGTATTTCATATTAAACCTTTTGAACCAACGACCATGAACTGGAAAATGTGGTTTCAAAGATTGGTAGGAGCTTTTAAAATTTTTCAAGTAAAAGAAGAGTTATACCTTATGTTTCATATTTACTGCATTACATTGGGACAAGAGCTTTCGGAATAATTTGCGATAAGATCTTCTGGTGTAAGATCCATATTCGAAAACTTTCGATGAACTTACAGAAAAACTTGAACAGTTTTATTCGCCTGTGCCTCTGGAAATTGCAGAAAATTTTCGATTCCATCAAAGAAGACAAAAGGAAAACGAAACTTTACAAGAATTTGTAGTCACATTGCAGAAACTTTCAATAAATTGCAATTTTGGATCGTATCTTAAAACAGCCCTAAGAAACCAATTTGTTTTTGGACTTACAAATAACAGGATTCAGTCAAAATTATTAGAAACAGCCAATTTAGACTTCGACAAAGCTGTCAGAATTGCCACTAGCATGGAATTATCTGCAAAAGATGTTTGTCAATTACAGGAAAATAGAAGCGCGATTAGGACAATAAATTATATGGGCAGTCAAACCAAATCAAGATCTAAGAAGAACAATAATAATTTTAAGCCATTTAATTCTAATTGTCAAAATTTGAAAGCTAACCAAAATGTCATTTCTAACAGTTTTGTTATGTAAACAAGTTACAGATAAAATAAAATACAGAATTTTACTCTGCAGTTTTAGTGGTTTTTACAAGTGCTTACAAGTGTATATTACAGCTTAGAAGCATACATAACAGTTACTCAGTAAACTCTTGAATTTTGAGACTTTTAACTTTATTTTCTTCTTAAAAAATAAAATAATGGTAAAAAACCTCTGAAAAATTATCCTTTGTCTCTTGTATTATAGAAAATAAAGGCTCGAACTGATGTACAAAACTAATTTGGTTATAATACATTTTTAACAAGAAGCGGGTTAGGCGACAAGCATTTACAATTTAAAGCTTTTGGTTATGTTTTTCGTTTATAAGCTAGAGCAATGAAACAAAATAATCTAAAAACTTAATTATGTTTGTCCGCAAGCTTTTAGAAAATAAAAACTCGAGCAAGAGTACAAAAAAAAGTGATTGGATTATACTGATTTCAAATAAGAGACTTTAACGATGGAGTAGGCGACCTACATTTACAATTTAAAGCTGTTGGTTATATTTCTCCTTTATAAGCTAAAGCAATGAAACAAAGTAATCTGAAAACTTAATTATGTATGGCCCCAAGTTTTTACAAAAAAAAACTCGAACAAGAGTACAAAAAACTGATTGGATTATACTGGTTTAAAGCAAGAGACTTAGGCGTCGAACAATTTAGAGCTTTTGGCTGTTTTTCTTTTATAGTAATAAAGCAAAATAATCTAAAAACTTAATTATGTTTGTCCCCAAGCTTTTACAAAATAAAAACTAGAACAGGAGTACAAAAAATTGATTGAGTTATATTGATTTCAACACAGGACTTAAATGGTGAGTTAAGCGACGAACACCGGTAGTTTGTTATCTGACTTCTATATTCTTTTTATCGCTTGGATTAATAATACGAGATTATGTGAAAAGTTACATTTGCTTTCCAGAATTACATAAAATGATAAGCCGAAACGATCCTAAAGAAATTGCTGAATTCTCTTAATTTTTTTACAGGAGACTTCAACGATAGATTACACATCAAACCTATTTTTACAGCTTTTCGATTGTGGCTTTCCTTTGAAATAGGC
This sequence comes from Melanotus villosus, assembly GCA_963082815.1. Lineage (NCBI taxonomy): Eukaryota > Metazoa > Arthropoda > Insecta > Coleoptera > Elateridae > Melanotus > Melanotus villosus. The sequence continues at coordinate 13,969,121 of OY720421.1, forward strand.
TTTATAAAAATATCTTAAGTTAATTCTTACAGAAAGGACATTCATATCTAACCGCTTAATTAATTTTGATAAGCATGTTGATGAATCCAACTCAATATGTTTGGATTTTACATTATTATTGACTCAACGTTTAAAGTCTAAAAGAACTATCAAACATGAATGATAAATCCTATAACAAAACAAACAAGGTACTTTGCTTTGCAAGCATCCACATCGTTTCCTCAATTCTCCACGAAAAGTTTTGAACACCGCAATAGAAAGTAGTTTCGTGGTTAAGACTAAGGAAAATTCAATCATTAAAGAAATTTTTGGCAAGCTGACGTAACATGGTTTTCCATTCATCTACATCCACTAATAAAACGTAATTTAATTGCTTTAAATTCCTGTATTGGCCAATTCTTTGCGATTCTAATTGCCTGATAAACATATTGAGAACGACTTAATTTTCTGATAGTTGTTGATAGTGGCCCAGATATATTAGACAAAAAATACTTGCGTAACGAAACATAGGTGACGCATATTTTAGTAGGCCAGTTTTTATTTATTTATTTGTTTTATTTAATTGAGTAGGCTCATTGAATGGGACTTTTTAGGTTAGTTCTTCCGTGCAGGAGTTAATTCAGATATTAAGAAGCTCATTTCCGTTTTTCTTGCTTTCTTTGTTTTGGTTTTTCTTAGTTTCGGTTTTACCTTCTTTTGTTTTCATATTTTACTCTTGTTTTTGCTTGTTTTAGCTTGTTTTGCCTTACTCTCACCTCTCACTTTCATCTGGTCATCATTTCGTTTTCATTTCGCCATTATCAATTATTATCATTTTGTTTTCACGATTTATTCAGGTTCTCATTCACTTCTTCACATGGTTGAACTCAAATTCGACATTAAGAAGGAAAAAAAACAGAAGATTACAAAACTCCAAAACCATTACACATTCGTGACCTTCTGTTAATTGCACCTTTGAATTTGGAACTGTCCCAGTATTACATGTTGTTTGAACATAAAATGTTTCAAGTTTAAGTCTTTCTTGCGTAAATTTGTGGCATGGTTTTATTTTCTAAGACGGTTAAGTAGAGCAATATTAAAAATATGACATTAATGTAAAACCAATTTTTTTCTAATAAAACCTTGAGGGGATTTAGGTATTTTGAATCAATTGTCCTAAATAATTTAATTCTTAGATTTTGGAATTCAGAGCTTCTTCCTTCCTATTATTTTAGTAACAGGATAATTTGATCTTCTTGAAGACCCTGCTTAAGCTCCCGGCTCACTAAAACTGTTAAGTTTCAGAGGCTACAGCCAACGGATCAACACCAACAAAATTAATCCATAATTAAGTTTCTAATTCGCTATTTAAATTAGTATTTACATATCGGCTTCTGCTTTCTACTCCTCTACCGGCTCTACCTTTATAAATACATGAAGGAAACGTGGAAACTTAATAGCAAAATCAGTTACTTAATATTCTCTATCGGATTTCGACAGTCCTACTTTAACAACACCGTATCACCGAAGTTCAAGTGCACATTTACATTTCGTTGTTAAATACTGCTTTTTTTTACTATTGAAGCCACTTTAAAATAATTAATTTGTTAATTAACTAATGGATCAAGTTGCATGTAATATGTTTTAAATTAGGTAAACTAAGATTAAAAATTAAATGTCAAATTGCTCGTAAATTCTGCAAGGAATTCCACGTGTTGCCTGCCACCGTGGAAAACAATTAACAAAACTAATTTCTCCAAAATTCGAAAGTGAAATGTTTAAATGTATAACAGAAAAATACCAGAGGTGGATATCAAGATCATTCAAAGACTTCATAATTATATAACAAGCCGGAGTAACGCATTCTTCCTGTTCGTTAGAACGCGTGCCCATAAAGATACTTGTTCTTAATACTTACAGTCGGTGATGGTTTCTGTTTCCGGATTCGCCCACCGGTATCTTGTACACATAAAACAGCGTTTAAAGCTGTATTACAAAGTCACGTGTTGAAATCAATCAACGATTTCAAATTGTTTTGATTAGTTTAGTAATGAACGAACGCGTTTTCTCACTTGCACAAGAATTTAAAATTAAAACCGCTTCGCTTATGTCTTTACGTTCCCCACTGAGGATATTGTATAGAAACTTTATTGGTAGTCACTCTCTCTTTCCTTCAATGTCGAGCTGCTTTCAAATCGTCTCCGTTAAATACACCGGGTGATTTTATTACTCAGAAAACGATTTCAAGTTTTCTGCAAAATGCACTTCCGGTGGGATTCTTGCTACGATTTTTTTTTTATTTCTCCCGGATTTTAGGAAATTCCATGTCATTAAACTAAGAATTGGCAATTTTTGATGTTGGTTAAGGTTATGTTCAAAGCACGCGCTTTCAAAAACCACCAGTTAAACGAAACTACTCATTTTTTCTTGCGTAAGAACAGCCAGAGACATTTAAACCTGATTTTTTGTTAGTTTGAAGACCTGTAGACCTAGTTTTACTTTTAACGCTCCTGAAGATTAGATAATACACGCCCGCGCCTATAAACATCACGAAGTTGATCTGCCCTGATTCTGGCATTTTTAATTATTTAATTTAAAGTTCTTCAAGATTGCATCTTCCTTTACTCGAATTTGTTTACGCCTATCGATTTGCATCTTAAATTTATAACTAGTTACCTACGTATCACAGATAAATCAAAATAAATCACTGAAATCTATAATTAAACTCTAGCCTAATACGATTAGCTATTCTCTTCTTATAAGGTCCGCTTTTTGGATGTTGTGACGGAAATATCGCAGCTAGTTATAGTTACGTAATCTAAATACCCGATACCCGTAACTTAATAAAACGATTTAAAATTTTGATTAATGGCTCTAAATATACTAGTAAGTGTTTGCTTCATATGTAAGTAAAGATTAGCTTGTGTTACGTCATTTATGTATAATAATTTAGGTTAATTTGCTCCTTGCACTTTTTAAATGGAATTAAATTGATAGTATTTCGCAAACAATTCTAAATTTTAAGTTTGCAAAACTGCAGTGTTGATTTAATTGGTTCAAATATTTACTAGTGGAGATTTCAACGGTGGTATAAACATAATCCTTATTAATTCCGTAGTCACATAGAAAGAATAAGTTTAAGAGGATTTAATTTCTTCATCTGTGGACTGTATAAAGTTAGTACGAGAGTAAATTATATTGAAAAGTTTGCTAAAAAATTAGCAAATCAGACATTAAACCAAAAATTTTTAATTTTATATGAATGAATTTAAAATAATGACTTCGAAGAGTACGTATGAGTAGATAATATATGCCAGTTCTGGTTCACAACAAAGTTTCACTTCTAACTTGTTTAAAGCTGTTTATAACCTGTTTAAACAGCCGGTACCATTACTAATATGTAGGTACCATGAGCAGTATCAAATGATACCTTGTAGTGAGCTAGAACTGGCATTGGTTTGAAGTGATCCAGAAATGGCATGATATAGAAATGGCCTATATAATAATAATAATAATAATAATAATAATAATAATAATAATAATAATAATAATAATAATAATAATGTCTTTTATTGGCAGTGCAGTACAAATAATACATAATTGGACAAAAATATATATAACAAAAACAAAAACACGAAGCCAACGAGGCGAAGTTCAGATGGTGGATATCTAAATATCCAGTCTCTGCTCTACCACTTAACCTCTTCCAATAATAATTTAATTAAAACAAACAGTTGCCTGTGCCCGCTATACAGGGTGAGTCATAATGGGCGGAACAAATTTTACCAGTTCCTAAAAACCTAATCCTAATCCGCACAGTTGAGGAACTACAAGAAGTCAAAGTTTTTCTTTTTTTAAATTAAATTCAAAAGGTAATTACAAGTAGTTTGCGGTCGTTCATTGTTTTACTAACAGTTGGAGAGTCGTCAAAGGATGCGGATTTAACAATATGGCGCGCCATGTCATTATGGAAGGCAAGTCGCCCGGTGGTTGAATACTCACTACCCTGGCAGACGGATCGGACGTGGGGGTCCTGTTGCCTGGCCTGCGAGGAGTCCCGATTTCAATCCTCTAGATTTTTACCTCTGGGGACATAATTATAAAACAATTAGTACACAATACTGAAATTGACACACGTGAACAACTGCGGCAGAGGATTTTTAACGCGGCCAATGAAATTCGCAACAATGGTCAAGTAGCTAGAGTGTACGATTCCCTTATTCGTAGAGCTCGTGCTTGTATTATATTATGAGTTTTTTTTTTAAATTAACACTTAAAATATCACATGTGGTACATTTTTGAAAAGAGAATTTAACCCTCGATCTATTAGCGAATAAATATACAGGGTGTTCCATTTAAAAAACCAAAGTTATAAGTACATTTTTCCTGAAAAACAGTAGGCCATGTAAAATAATTAATTCCGCCGTTTTATAGAAGAATTACTACTAAAAAATTATTTCCTTTGACTCTTTCTTGTATTTCTAATAATAAACGAGATATAAGCTGATCAATGAAAAATCAGACACCCTGTATTAGAGTTGTGCTTAGCGATACGATATATCGATATCATATCGATTCAGTAAATAAGCAGACAATATCGATACACAATTTAAATATCGATACAAGATTGATATGTATCGTTATAATTATTATTTTTTGGGTTTCGCATTTTTACAAAATAAAATAATAGTTATTTATGTAATAAGTGTGTAAAATTAAGTTTTATGGCATGAGTTCGGAAGTTTCGTGATGAGGCGAAGCCGAGTCACGAAAAAATTCGAACGAATGCCATAAAACTTATTTACACACGTGTTGCATACATTATTTTTTGCACAGACGCAGTATAAATTCAAATAGTAGATTATACCCAAATTTAAAATTTTTTTATTCGCGAATTTATTAATTTCGTTTTCCATACTGTAATAATTCATTTCATCTTTTTCGGAATTATTAATTTCGTTTTCCATATTGTAGTAATTCATTTCAATAAACTGAAAACAGTTTTTATACTTATTTTATTATTTCGTACAACATTCGTACGTAGGTATTTAATGTGACAAGTAAAGAATAAAAGAAAAAACATTTGCCAGTACGTCACACCGGATTGGCCGCGACTGAAGATGCACATCATGAAAGTTCATTATGCGTTCGATACCATCTTTTTGCGTTAGTTACTGCAATCATTTTGTAAACATCAACTTTTGCAACTGTTTAGAATTTGTAAAACGTCAACTTTAGAGGCGACTGTGCAAAAAGATTTTTACATACAGTTGTTTTAATATTTATAAGCCGACTTTACCCGATCGACGTCGTACAAGTTTACTCTTGTAATTGGTCCTTTTACGAAACTGATGAAACTGCTTGCTGATTCTCTGATTGGTTGACGCTCACAGTTTCACACAGCTGATGGTAGCATGCTATGTCTGCCATTATTTTTTCTTTAATTTCTGACATTTGTTACTATGCAGTTTCAATATATGCCTTAATATTAATTTGTACTTTATTTATAAAAAATATCGTATCGGTATCGATAATTACCGAGCAATACAATATCGATACAATAACTAAATATCGATATCGTATCGGTATCGTATCGAATGTCAAAAATATCGATAAGCACAACTCTACCCGGTATTCTTAGATCATAATTTACGATTTAAAAAGCACATATCAAGCATCCTCCAAAAAGCATATCTTAATTTAAAAATTATTTTTCAAAATAGGCATTCGTTGAGTCAAACTGTCAAAATGATCCTATGTGAATCTATGGTTTTATCTCAATTTAACTACTGTGACTGTGTGTATGGGCCATGCATAGACAGTATAGACGGTAGACGGATTCAGCTTATGCAGAATTCGTGTCTGAGACTGATCTATGGAATAAGAAGATATGAACATATATCTCACAAGTTAAAGGATATTAAGTGGTTGAACATGTTTAATCGAAGAAAACTTCATTTGGCATGTTTATACCACAAAATTATTATAAATAAAAAACCTTCCTATTTATTTAATAAAATAAACTTAGATCAGACTTACACACTATAAATATACCTACATGGTAAATACTCAATAAACATTCCTTATCATCGAACTTCGTTATTTGGAAGATGTTTTTCTTACAGTATCTCTTCTTTGTATAATTCTCATTAAACTTATGTCAATTTAAAAAACATTATTATGAAATACCACTGAATTCTCAAAGCAATTCATTATGAGTATTAGGAATATCTTACATCAACACAATCATTTCAGCGGCTGCTCTCTAATATCTTGCTATCATGATTATATTTTATTCTGCTATTACGAATACTACTATACAGGGTGAGTCATAATAGGCGGAACAAATTTTATCAGTATGTAGGAGGGACGTTTTTAAGTAAAAAAGTTCCTATAAACCTTTGTTCTAAACTATATAGTTGTGAAGCTACAAGAAGTCAAAGTTTTGTAATAAACACAAATATTTAATAATAACGGCAACTGTGAAAACTGTTAAAAAATAGCTCAAGGAGCACAGTTTGAACAGTTTTTGTAATACTGTGATTTAATTAAATATTTTTCGTACAGTTTATCCAAATCGGAATAATGTCATTGGCAAATCTTAGATGGTTTAATGTTCTTCAATTTATCTCAATGTCCACATCTTCCCATATCAAGGATTTAAAAACATCTTCCTAAGCGAGCGTAAACAGTTTCGGTGAAATAACTCCTCTTCTAACTGGTACCTATTGCGTTTGTATTCCTTTCCAGTTGGATGATCATGCTTGCTCGTAGATGCCGTGTATTAATCTCCTGTAGCGATAATCAATTCTGCTATTGTTTAGGGTTTAGTGCTAGTTCCACAGCCCACATTCCCACTGTATCAAACATTTTTTCGTAATCCACATACGCTAGATATAGAGGGATGTGATATTCATTACCTTTCTCGATAAACGTTCAAACAGTTAAGAGATGATTGGAAGTACTGAAACATTTACGAAATCCTGCATGATCTATTACTTGGTAGCTATCCAGTTTTGTAGTTAAACGATTCATAATTATTTTAATAAAAAGTTTGTAAAGTTGGGACATTAATGAGATGGGTCGATGATTCTTTAGATTTCTTTTGTCTCCTTTTTCGTGCAGCAGGATTGTGGCACTTTCATCCCAATGTTTCGGAATTTCTGCTTTATGTAGGCAGTCGTTATACAAGTGTTTAATAGTTTTTAGTAAGAATTCTGGCCCCTCTTTCATGTCCTTTAGGGCATTAGTGTTTTCTTGCTTTACTTACTTCTGGACAACTAACAATATTTTTATGCTAAATTTAATAGTACCAAAGCTATGATGATTGTTTGGAGAGCCAAAATGATTTCTGGAGTCCTTTTTTGGGGGGAAATGCTAATAAACTATTTTTTGGGCTAAAGACGTCAGCGATCGATTAAACGAGAAACCAGTACGGTTACGAATTTATTGTTTGAACTCTTACATTGGTAAACTAACAATATTCCGTTGTTATTCCTACATTTAAAGTTTCTTAGGCTCTGATGTTTATTCTACCAATCCAAAATAGTGTTAAACTGATCGGAAGAGGAAACCATAGCTAAATGTGTTATTGTATTCATTTTTATTTTACAGCAATTTGTCGTCGGCGATTATTTAATCAATAATATGGCTACTCTATTCGATGCCTGTTTTATTATTTTGATTTTTATTTTACTTATTCGCTTTTAACGGTTGTTAATAGGCTAATAACATGGCATTACAAAAGTTAATTTTTAACTTACTATTTGGTGAACTAAAATCAGTCAATAATCTGATTTTCTAAAGACTTCAACGATACATTAGCTGAGAAACTCGCGCGGTTGCAAATTTATTATTTTAATTTTCTTATTGTGGGATCAGTTTGAAGAAAATTATTCCACAGATTATTGTTATTCTTTACTCCTTCAATAGCATGGGAAATCATGCATGGAAGGTTGCATAAAAATACAGTAATCCAACGTTAAATGAACATAAAAATAAACCCATGCTTTACATTTTTTATAATTATTATATGTTAATTAAATTAATTTGGAAATTTTAACCTTTAAAGAAAGTGCATTTAAATCTACCTTTTCCTTTCTAGACATTTCCACAGAAAGGTTTTACCAATTTTAAACGGTTAAATTCGTACAGAGGCCCCCGGGTCTTAGGGCGTTAAATTGTTATATAATTCCATACAAAATATTATATTTAAGATTTTAATCGGGTAATACGGCAAATTATATTTGTATCTTAATATTATTATAGCCAAAGGCTACCAAATAAACTAATAAAATGCATGCTTAATGAAGTATAAACATGGCTGTGTAATTAACAAAAACTGTTATATGTGCATTGAGAAAACTCGGTCATGTTTTTCTGAAATAACCTTCCATTAATTTTTAACTCGGACTTAATTCTTACCTTTTCCTTTGCTTTTAAATTTTGGTCCAACTTTTTCCTTGGAAATTCAACTTTAATAAAATGCGAAGAAAACGTTTGTGCCAATTTCCCAAAATGTTGCTGAAGTTGCTTTGTATTAACATTAGCGAAGGGTGAAATCTGTAAACCTTGAACTAGCTTAGCATTATAGACTTTTCATTGAGAGCTTTTTTAATGCAGAGTGTGTACGTAATTTACAGATCAATGTTAGCAGCTGAATTTAGCTTTTTCCTCCGAGATTCGGATATAATTCGTTACAAACATCAACTTTCAGCCGGAAATGCAAACTGGAGACTTCACAATTAGAATCGCAAATGCAACTATTTACTTTTTATTTTTACACAGACCAATCTTTGTAAATATTTTTTAAATAATGTGCATATTTGAATTTCTAAGTTGTTAACAATAAATTCAAAGCCTCAACAAGAAACAAAATTTCTTCTTTTCTAATTGAATCATTATGCAAATAAATGGGAAACTCTGATGTTTCTTCATCTGTTTACTTAATCATACTGCAATTTATATTCATTCCGGTAGTAATATAAATTATTAGTAAAGATGACACACAGTTTACACTTTCTACGCGCGTGTTATAAAGTCTCTCTTAACTTTTTCTGTTGCAAAATCTAATTTTTTACCTTTTTGAAATATCTGCGGTGCTTGAATAGGTTTTCCTATGAATTACTCAGACTGAGACTGAAAGTGTGAAATTAGTTCGTTTTCTGCGAAGTTTATTTTCTAAATTATGAGTCGAAGTCTGTTCTAGAAAATGAACGAAATAAATAAGTTATGCAACTTGCAATTCCAATGGTTTTCTATGAAAAATTAGGAGTTGCAGCTTTCAGTTCTCGACCTAAAGCGTCCTAATTTTTTAAGTCTTTAGTATAAACCTTTACAACAGGCTTAAAATGTTCTCACTTGAAATTTAAATTATGTTTGAAATATTAGATTAATAAACCATAAACATTAAAGTTTGAAATTTTCAGTTAATAAACCATAAACGTTTTTTGGCCAATGTCAATTAAAATTTGCTAACTTGAAATTATTTTTGTATGCAAGTTTGGTTAGGAAACTAATAAACGAAGTGAATTGGAGAATTAACAATTTTTTAAACCTAAAGTTCTGAATGAGGTTAAGACGTACATTATTAATGAACTAAAGAAGTTCTGAAATATAACCGAAACCCCAGTTTCAATCCATTTTTCCCTAACCTTCTTTTTGCAAATAAATATAATTTGTGTACATTGTCTGCAACTATTAATATTAATATTACGCAATTGTTTGTGCATACATTAATTAATTTTCCCATAAATTAATTGCCTATTTAAGTAATAAAGGTGAGACGAGTCGTAAAAATCATATTCAAATGAAATGGAAAGCTAACAGTTTTTTTGTCCTCCCAATGATAATGGATACGTCTTCTAAGATGTCAATAACAGCATCTTGTGAATTATTTCCGGACTTTCTATGATTGCGTGATCGGATGATACATTAGCGTTTTGGTTATTATTAATTCATACAAATTTAACAATCGGTAATTCCGATGTTTTCTGTTTTTTAAACTTGGCAATTAAAAAATTAGTCAGAATTATGCGTTGAATCACCAACCGTCTGGAAAGTATTTTAACTGGAATTTGTTCTCGAAAATTGACGCTTTTTTAAGTGAAAGTATGAATGCACGAAATGACCTTCAGATTATTAAAGAAGGTTGTGCAGAGCACTTTGAATTATTAAATAATTTTTTGATAAAATAAAGTGTGGAATTTAATGTTTCCGGCGTGTGTTTCGATTGACATAATAAAACTAATTATAGAAAGTAAGGCAGTTTTGAGGTAAGATTTTTGTATATTAAAATTATGTAACAGAGTAGTTATTATAAAAAAGTAATTTGTTTGTCGTGTGTGTGTGTGTGTAATAATTTTAAAATTGTTCTTCCTCTTGTTGTGTTCCCCTTTTGTTTAGTAAACCAGTAAATTCAAAGGTTTTTCCAGCGATGATAATCAATTAAGAGAAAGTCTAAAAGCTAATATACATGTATTTGCATAAAGTGTCTTATAAACTACGAACGAAAGTATTTTCTTATTAAACATACGAATTTAAAAAAATACATCTTATTTACATACTTCTTAATTGTTAATATTTACATGTGAGAATCATTTGTTAAAGTATGTAATTCTAAAAGCGGCTTCTACCAATCAGCATTACCCTTTTTAGCGCCTGATGACGAAGTTAATATGGAGGACAATGCTGAGAATAAGTATTTGATGAGGTTCATCTTGATCTGAAACGACTAAACATTAATACTCATTTTGTAAAGTTGGCTAAAGCTTACCGTAAAGAAAGGTGGGCTTGGTTTACCATTCTGAAAGAAGAATCATTATTAATTAACTCAAATCAGTTGTCCCATTTAACCTTTTAAATACAACATACAACAGAAGAAAAAAATTGAATTTGCGAAATGAATTTGGAACTCTCCTTTTTTGGATTAAACTGTCAGAAATACCATTGCTAGTTAAACAACTTGTACAATTAATGTCGAAACTGTTTTAAGTTTGATTAATAGATGTAGATTTTGTTGCAACAGGCTGAAATTTGATTGTTTCGCATATTAGTAATTTTGTTTTAATGAAGGTAAATTAATAACACAACATTAAATATTACAAATTCTAATGCTAAGCCTCTGTTTCGTGTGTTTCATTGGGGTAAACTGAACTGAAACTGGCGCTTTGAACTGGAGACTTCGACGGTACATTAAACGACAAATCTGTCACTTATAATATTAAATTAGTCTAACTAGGCCCTGTAGTTTTATTGTTCATTCAAAACGGAAAAGCATAAAATTAAAGGTGATTTAAATTCCTAGATGGAAATAAAACTTTCTTTCCAATTACTTCTTGTATAATTCAGATGCAAAAGAATAAATTAGATAACAAAGTAATGCTAAAAGCCTGACTAATAAATAAGATTGATATGTGTGTTACGTGACTGAGAATGACAGAAGTAATTGCAAGGCCGTATTGGTTTTAATTCCGTTATACTTACAGTTCCATTAGCCGGTGTACCAAAGAGGGAGTTTAACAGCCCCCACAAAAAACCTCCTGCGTTTACTTGCGGTTTTATTGTTGTAACGCCTTCGGCAGTCGGGCCCTACAAATAATTATAAGTAAAATAAAGGCTTAATTAACCAATAATTACAGTTACGTAAGAGAGAGTAATCAAAGCATTCGATTTACATTTTAAAGTCTGTGCTCAAGAAATTTGAAATTATAATAAGTTATTATCCAATTATGCACGTACACTTTTGTTTTTACACAAATTATTTACAATATTTACAAAACTAGAGAGTAAAGTATGCATTATTTATACAATATATTCAAAATGTTTATATTCGTTAGTAATTAATTGGAATTTTAGTTCACTAACCTTTGTAAAGCACAACCCAAGTTAAGAAATACCTAAATATTTGAAATATTAAAAATCGTTCCAATTTTTAAAGAACACTCCTACCGTCATTTCATAATTTTGACCTTAAGTTACAGGTTTAATTGCAAATGCGTTGACAAGATAAAACGATTGATATAATCTTTAAGAAAAAACTGGAAGTATTACCGGTCCACTTAGAGCTGGAAGGACTTGCTTCAGGAGATTTCCTGCAAACGAACCGGCACCTTTCTGAAACATTAATTAATAACAAGAAAATTGAATAAAACGTCATTCTACCTGTATATGAAAACCAACAACTAGGTATATTAATTAGTAGGGAAAATTATCAACAAGGAAAATAATTAATGCGAAAATAATCCGGAAATCCGGAAACCAAAAAATTATTCTTGAACTTTCTTTAGCGTAAGTGGTACAGATAAACTAAAACGTTCGTAATTAAACAGAAGAGTTACAGTTATCCGAAAGTAAAGGTAAATAAACTTTTATATTGCATAATAAAGGGAAAATTTTTACCGCTCCGGGTGGATTGGCAACTCCACTAATTACTGCCGCTAAAACTCCTCCTGCAAATCCACCAACATCTGAACCTCCTTCGTCATCGCCCTGAAAATATTAAGAGTAATTCTAGGTAAAAATTGTAGCTACAGAACCTTGGGAATTATTGATAAATTCTTTCAAATTAAGAAAGGGTTCTGGTTTAAATCTTTATCAGTTATTATAAAAGAAAAATTAATGACAATTAGCTTTTTTCAGAATTTTCTAGAATTCGTCGTAAATGCGAATTTCAGGAATAAAATGCATACTTCAAATCCTGTAGGAATGTTTTATGAATCCTCTCAGATTGATGTTTCGGTTCGAAAACCACTCTCAAATTTTACACTTACAACTGAACTACTTTAGAATTCTCTAGAAAATTCGATGGTAAAAGCCGTTGTAAATAAGAATTTCAGGAATAAAGGAATTTAATACAAATTCCACGGGGATAATTTCTAACTCCTTTTAGGTTTCTAAAACATTCTACTCTGAAAATCCTTTTCATATTTTAGCTTTGAAAATTAATAAACTGAACTGCTTCGTCATTTTCCAGAAAATTCAATACTAGAATTCATTGTAAATGCATATTTTAGTGATAAAGTTTAGTTTAGTACAAATTCTTTTGAAATAATCAAGAAAATTCTTTTAGAAAATGGTGGTAACTGAACTGTCCCGGAAATCTCTATAAAATTCAGTATTAAAATTCCTAGTAATCCGAACTTCAATAAAAAAATTAGAGCTTAATTCAAATCCTGTAGGAATGCTTAATAAATTTTTTCAGATTTTTAAAACATTTTACTTCGAAAATCGCTCTCAAATTAAAAAGTAGGAATAACTAAAATATTTTAGGATTCTCTAGAAAATTTGATGGTACAATCCGTTGTAAATACAAATTTCAGAAATAAAATAATGCAAATTTTATACAAATTCCGCAGAGATAATTTCCAACACCTTTTGGATTTTTAAAACATTCTACTATAAAAAATCTCTTTCAGATTTTACCATTTAAAAATTAACGATAGCTGGACTGACATTTTCTAGAAACTTCAATGCCAAAATTCATTGTAAATGCGAATTTAGGTATAACAATGCAGTTTAATACAAATTCCTTAGAAATAATCAAGAAAATCATTTGGAAAATTCCTAGTTGCAACTGAACTAGTAAAAACAACATTAAAATTTCCTAGTAATCCGAATTTCAAGAATAAAATTAAAGTTTAATACAAATTCTGAAGGGATAATCACCGATATTTTGGAAATAATGGAGGAAAGGAGAAAGTAAATACAAAGGTAGAAATACAGATAAATACAATATAATTCACAACAAGATCAGAAAGGCGATAGATCGGTTGATACAAGAGCAGTGTGAGGAAACTGAGAGGTTAGAAAGAAGACATGATAATTTTAATATTCACAAAAAAGTCAAAGGAGCTGCAGGACTGTATAAACCCAAAATAATAGGAGGTTTAAGAGATGTCGACACGAAAACGAGATTAGAAACATGGAAAAATTACATTAACTGTTTCTTTGAAGACAAACAGAAAAACAAGCCAAAAAACAATCACTTGTATTACTGGACCAAGAATTATGAAAGACGAAGTGAAGTACAAGCTGTAATAAAACAAATGAAAGAAGGCAAAGCACCTGGGCCAGATGGAATTCACTCCGAATTTTTTAAACTTCTAGATGACGATGCTGTAAATTGGCTAACTAACATTTTTAATAATATATACGACACTGGAGAGATGCCCAAAGAATGGCTTGTGTCGACATTTATTGCCTTACCAAAGACAACTAGTGCCAAATATTGTAATGGCCACCGCACTGCCATATAAGAAGTGTTGTTTCAGTGATGTAGAGATGTTAACACCGACATGTACACTTATTTTATAGACTACCATAAAGCATTTGACAACGTCAAGCACGACAGACTCACAAAAAATACTTGAAGATATTGAAATTGTCGATAAACATCTAAGAATCATAACTAACTTATATTGGAATCAATCCGCAAATATTGCTGTTGAAGGAGACATAAAACGAGGGGTATGACAGGGATGTGTGCTGTCGCGTTTGTTGTTCAACATCTACGCAGAGCATATATTTAAAGAAGCCTTGGAAGGAGGCATCTCATAATCGACGAAAATCTGAATAATATAAGGTATGCAGATTCCAAGAATTACAGGCTATTGTGACAAGAATTGCAACAATTAGTCATCGGTACAAGTTAAAATTGAATACCAAGAAAACCAAATACATGGTTATAAGTAAGAACGTTATCCCTCATGAACCCTTAATTATAAACGGACAGCAAGTCGAAAGAGTAACATCTATAACTTACCTAGGTACTTCAATCAATGATCAGTGGGATCACTCTATAGAAATTAAGTGTCAGAATTGAAAAAGCCAGAAGTACATATATCAGAATGCAAAAACTGTTTAGGAGCCGTGATCTAAATATCAATAGCACAATACCAAAATAAGGCTATTAAGATGTTACGTGTTTTCTGTCTTACTGTACGGAGTTGAATCCTGGACGCTGACTGCAGCCTCTATGAAAAAATTGGAGGCTTTCGAGATGTGGCTGTACAGACGTTTATTAAAAATTTCATGGATTGAACGTGTGACGAATGCAGAAATTCTACAAAAACCTAATAAACAACAGAAATCGTCAAAACCATCAAAATTAAAAAACTCCGATATCTAGGGCATATTATGAGGAATGGAATAGGCTACGGTCTGCTTCGGTTAATGTTGCAGGGCAAAGTAGAAACGAGGTCCTGGCCGAAGATCTCATGACTCAAGAATTTAAGATCTTGGTTTTCTATGTCAACGACAGGACTCTTCCGAACTGCTGTCGACAAAATCCAAATCGCCATATTGATCGCGAACATCCGTAACAGATAAGCTCGAAAAGAAGAATACTTAGATTTTTAAAAGACACTATACTGAAAATCCCTTTCAGATTTTACACTTTAAAAATTAATAGTAAGCGGACTTTCATTCATAATAAACGCACATTTCAGGAATAAAATTGCAATTTAGTACAAATTACTTAAGCTTTGGTTTCCTAGGAAGCGGTGCCGTCATTTAACGGCCGTAAAAATACGGTGGGTGACGTCAGCAAAACGGTGAAAAAATACGGCCGTCGCGAATTATTCCGAACTGTTATGTCTATTTTGACTGGACTATATACACAAGACACACCGCCAAAAAACGTTGCTGAACTGATTCGTACCGTACTGGCCCACCGCTTCAGATGAGACGGCACCGCTCTATTACGTTGGGTGTGCGCTACCGCTCTTTTGGAAAACACTTCGCTTAAAAAACACGACACCGTTTTTCGTGACGTCACCCACCGTACTTTTACGGCCGCTAAATGACGGCACCGCTTCCTAGGAAACCAAAGCTTTAGAAATAATCAAGAAATCCTTTAAATTTTCAAAATAAGTAATTCCTCTGAAAGCCCTTCCAAAGTCTTAATTTTAAAAAAATAATGATAAATGAATTGTTCCGGAATTCTCCAAAAAATTAATTCGTAGTAATTCGAATTTCAAAAATAAAATTGAGTATGTATAATATAATAATTAGGGCTAGGATTTTAATGACGTTAAAAATCAGCGAAAATGCAAAATAAAAGATGCAATTATGACTTAAAAATCTCGCAAAAATGACATAAAAATTTAAAAAGATGACATATAAATCTGTTGATAAGAACGTGAAGAAACTGAATAAGACTGCAAAATTATTGTTGGTTCATTCCCACCCACTGCAGGCCAGTCTTAGAAAACAGCTATGTAAGTTACTGACTCACTGACTGCATTCCAAAGAAATTTAATCCCTTAATGGGCATTCTTTTGTGGATGACTTAAGCACGTTCCCAGGAAACATTAACTTTGCATTTAGCTAACAATAGAGGTTTTAGGCTTCATTTCTAAACAGGTAAAAATACCCGAACAATATTGCATTTTGTTCTAGACTGCATGAAAAATAAAACTTTAACAAAAGTTTATAAGCTCGCCAAGTAAAATATCGCAAAATATCAAAAAAATTAACGCTATTCCTCAAAAATGCAAAAAATTCAAAGAAAAACACACAAAAACCCCAAAAAATGCTGGAAATACCATAAAAATTAGCAAAAAATGCCCCATTCCTCAAAAATGGTAAAAAATGCAAAAAAAATGCACCAACAAGTTGCTCTCATGTGATTCAATGTATCCTGAAACACGTTTATATATAACTGAGCAATGTCACAGACTTTCAGAAAAAAAGATGTAAAATCATCAAAATCCTAGCCCTAATAATAATGCATATTCAGAAGAGTAATAAAAAAAAAAGTAAAATCTTGTAGAGGTGCAGATATTAACTCCGATTACTTCTTGGTAAGAATAGATCCAAAGATTAAGAAAGTTGAGAGAAATAAAGGATTACTTAAACAGGGAGAACAATACGACATGAGCGAACTACAGAGGGCAGAGCTCCAGAAACGATCTGAGAAAGAAATAACAGAAAATGTCAAAGACAGAACTGGAGTAGAGTATAATAGCATTGATAAAGAATGGAAAAGTATAGAAAAAGTTATCCAATATGCAACAAAAAAAGCAATCCCCAGGAAACAGGTGAAGAAAAAGAGGTGGTGGGATGGAGAATGTATAAAAGAAACAAAATTAAGAAATAACTTGAGAATAAAAGCCCCACAAACACAACAAGAAGAAGACAAAGATGCGTACAGGCAACAAAGAACAAAAGCAACAAATGTATATAGAAACATGAAACATGGAACAAATGGAAGAAATAGAAGATTCGTAATTTTTATACAGGGATTATAATAAGATATAAGAACAAATAACAAGTGAAGACGGGAGGAACACTTTAGGGAAGTATTTAGTGACGAACAGGACGAGGTCAACACAGGCCAAGTATTAGGAAGGGAATAAAGTGATGAAACAAGAAATAGATGAGATCATAGAACAGCTCAAAAAAGAACAAAAGTCTAGGAGCAAATAGAATAACAGCGAAAAGCATAAAGTACGCAGGAGAAGATTTGAAACAAATAAATATGAATTCATTTTGAAGATCTGTAGGAAAGAAGAGATGCCGAAAACATAGGAAAAAGCCGCAATAGTGCCAATTTTCAAGAAAGGTGATAATTATCAATGAATTTTATTATTAGATGTTGTTTATAAAATAATGGCTACAGTAATTAAAAAGAAAATAGAACGAATCGCAGAAACACAGATAGGAGTATCAAGCAGGTTTCAGAAAAGGAAGAGCGACAACTGATCAAATATTTACCATGAAGTAACTATTAATAACATGCTATGAACACAAAATACATGTGGTGGTTCTGTTCATAGATTTTAAGAAAGCATATGACTCGATAAAAAGGTACAGAATAACAAAGGAAGAATTACTGAAAACTGAACACTGAACAAAATAAACAGCAACGTGCAGTTTAGAGGAAAACGATCGAAGGAGTTCGAAATAAGAACCGGTCTTAAACAAGGCGACCCCTATCGACATTAGCATTCAATATGGTGCTGGTAAAAATCGTGGGGAAAGAAAACATAATGTACAAAAGTCACCAGTTGATAAGCTACACTGCCGATGTTGCGATAACAGCGAGGGATATAAACGAGCTAGAAGAAGTAACAAAAAGAATAGCAGAGGAAGCACGCCGAATGGGCCCAAAAATAAATCAGAGCAAAAACAACGTGAGCAGTACAGGACCTAGGAGACTGGGTAGAAAGTTAGAGGTTGCAACTGAACAGAGCTGCATGGAATTTGAGAAGTTAATTTGAGAATAATGAAAGCCAATAGAAGTGCGGAATTAGTTAATAATTTGCTGAGATCAAGAAATATAAAATTTAGAATCTACAGAACCATACTAAGACCAACAGTGCTTTATGACTGTAAGACATGGGTGCTCAACAAAACGATAAAAGAAAGAATCATAAGATGGGAACGGAGGAGGAAAGGTGACGGAAGAAGGGTATGTAAGAAGGAGTAACAAAGAGGTAGATGAGGCTTATTAAGGGCACAAGATAAATGAAGTGATATCATCAAGAAGGGTGCAGTGGTTAGGCCATACAGAAAGAATAGGAAATGCAAGAATAGCGAAGGTAGTGGCACGGAAGAGATCCACCTACAAGAGGAGATGGGAAAGACCTAAAAGAAGATGGAGAGAAGCGGTGGAAGCGGATCTAAAAGAAAAGAACATACGAAATTGAGAGAGAAAACGAAAGACAGGGAGGATTGGAACGAAGTAACCAAGCCCTTGATTCTCTCAAATTTTACACTTCAAAAATTGATGACAACTGAAGCGTTTTAGGATTCTCTAGAAAATTCGTTGTAAATCAAATTGCAGAAATAAAATTGCAATTTAATCCTGAAAGTATTATTTTCAGGCTTTTAAATCCCTCTCAAATTTAACAGTTCAAAACTTGTTTAATTAGCTAAAGATTTCCCGAAGAATTTTAACAATTTTCAGCAACCTGCGGCAGTATTTTAAGCTCATCGTTTCTCATTTAACTTTCAAAACCTTCAGTGATTCCTTAAAGCTGCTTTGGTTCTTCAAAACAATTTAGATTTAATTTAGAAACTTCAGTCACAAAATTTTCCTACAGGAAGCTGATATTGAATTATGTTTGCAGGATAGAAAAATTTTATATGTGTTAATACAATTTTTCCATAAATTGCAAAACTTACAACTCACCATGTTTTATGTTTATTCCCAGTAAACAACTACTTTTTTACATAATTCTGTAACAATGATCAATAATTTTTTCCTATTTTTACAGTTACTCCTATGTAATTAAATATTACAGTAATAATTATATTAAAAACAAATCTAATTAAATGTTAAATCCATTAGCATAAACGTATTTTTCTAAAATAAATTCATTGTAATGATTACATTCACCAGTTTGTTACCTGGAAATCCATGGCTATTATACTGTTATTTATACTAATATTTTTAAACAGGGAGTTATTAATTGAGGTTACACAACGTGAAATGTGATTTGTAACCGCAACAGTTACTCGAGTTTTATTATTTTTATCGAAAAAGGCCATGAGAATGAAACACTCACCCCAAAGAATGCGCTTAACGTATCTGTTAAACCTGTAAAGTCATAAGTTCCATCTTCTCTCATCTGAAAAAGCGAAAAATATTTAATGTCCTTTGTTTTCAAAACAGTTGAAGAATTACCGCGCTCAGACTTCCGATTACTGAAACAACTGCGTCTACGTCCACGCTTCCATCTGCCTGTAAAATAATTGAAGCTCGTTAGTTTAGTGGATTGTTTTTATCGCTTGTTTTATTTTTCAATTTTGAGATCAATTTGAAAGCAGAGAAAAATGAAAAATTACCTTGCTAAGGCTCCCCAAAAATCCGGAAATAATTGCACCTAAAAGTCCACCCCCACCGCCTTCGTCGTCGTCGTCTTCTTCCTCTTCCTCTTCCTCCTGCCTTGTTTGTCTGACATTCGTGGAATTTTCTCCATTTTCCTTTTCGATCTCTAAATTAACTCTCTCATAAATCTGAGTGGTGGCAGAGGCTAAAATTTCGTTATCAAAAAAGTCAATGGTCGTCGTTGGTGGCTCTGTTGTCGTCGTCGTCGTAGTTGTTAATTCGGTTGTTGTACTTAAAGTCGTTGGTAAATCGCTTGTTGCAGTTGGTATCTGATAATCCGTTGTAGTTTCCATTCTTGAAAATTGGGTTGTCATTTCCTGTTTGGTTACCTTATTTTATTTTATTTTATGAACAAGTAAATGCGCATTTTCTGTTGCGGTAATAACTTAGTAATTACATATTCATAACAAAAATTTCGATCTAGTTAGAATAGATTAAAACGAAATGCAACTAATTAATAAATTACATGTTAATTAACAAGGTACCTTTTGCCTTCGAAGTCTGACGAAATTCCCATTGTCTTCATCGATATTCGCGGTGTTCTACGCAACATATTTACATTGTTAATAAATTATACTTAAAACCACTGATAGAGCATGCAAATATAAGACCAGGCATCCTAATAAGCCATGCAGAACGTAAAAATAATTAACCTGAAAGTCGGCTCTTTGTTTTCACGGCTAACTAAAAGTATTGATTAAATGTGCTTAATATTTTGCAATAATATATTGCCACATAAACGTATGTATATAATACTTAAAACCTTGTTATTATAATTACCTATTACCATTATTTATACGTACAGGTATGACCATTAAGACTTTCAAGTTTTGCTTTTACATAACAGGTACAAATTTACAAAATTTACATACTTTTTATTTTACAATTACTTACTGATTCAAATACGACTTCTTCCACTAAATCTAGCGCTGCCAATAGACCCTAAAAATATATATTTATAAATATAAAAATCTTTTTAGAACTTTTCGTTTATTAGGAAAGCAGTTCAAATTTTTGGAAACGGTTTTCTTTGTAAATCCATTGCCCTTTAATAACCTATTTCCTAGTAGAATGAAGTTATAAACAGAGTCAATACTTGCGGAAGTACCACGAACAACTGCAACATTTCTGCTTGGGAATACTTAGAAGAACAAACATATTACAAATCTCAAAATATTTCAAAGGCTAGAAACAACTTAAATTTCGAGTGCTTTTAAGATTTTGCATTTTTTAGCCTATATATTTAGCCTTTCTTTCTCGTTCCTCCCTTCCTCCTTCTGCCTTCACGGCGTTGGAGTGGATTCCGTGCAGATATTTAGCCTTTCATAAGCACAAAGTATTTTTTAAGGGATTTATGAGAACTAAGAATATTTTTAACAGTCAAAAAACCGGAAATATTAAAACTTTTACAAAAAATTAGGAAATTCTCTTCTTAAACAAATGCTTTTCTGTGTAAAAATAATACAATACAGCTCTGGATAGAATATTTTTGCAGGAACACTCGTTTAAATACTTGAAAAGGTTTTCGACTAAGGTTAAAGTTGATAGAATAACCGGTTTTTTTACTAATTCAAGAAGAACAAACGTATCACAAATTGTCAATTTTTTTTAAATAACTAAAGGAAATTAAACGCCGAATTAGGTTCCTTTAACGTATTCCGACTTTTTGGTGATTTTTTTGGAAAGCAAAGCATTAAGAATTTATTCTTCTTCTCGAAGTGGCGTGCCCTTTACAGGGCGTTGTTGATGTGTGTGGCATGTATCAATAGCCTACAGCTTTATATGGTATCCGAATCACTACAGATACTTCGGTGGTTTACCATTGCCTTCCGAGGTAAGCAGTCGTGTATTTTCGGTGTATGTGTGGTCCTGGGAATCGAACCCGGACCGATCTTAATCTCAGTGGTCAGACGCATGCTGAACCAGCTGAGCCACGACTACGACCGATTGCTACCATACTTCCAAATTGTTGTTGGATATTTATGTCCCTTAGATTTTTGTATATTTGTATGTTGTTTCTATTTTTGCTTTATGAGCCTCAAAATCATTTTTAGGAATCAAAAACTCAAAATTGGTAAAACCCTTACAAAAATTGCACTTTCCTTTGTGTAAATATATTAAAATATTCTCCTAAATATAGAATTTTTGTAGAAGTACGTATATTTTATTCGTTTTTGGCATATTATTATTAGTATCTTTAATTTATTCTAATCATCTTTGGTAAATTCACTGATTTTTAAAATGTATGGGAAACATTTTGTCTTCAAATACTAGCAACTACTTAACAAAACATTTTTACAAATTCGTTTAAATATCATTAAAGCCAGTAAATAGGTATTTGTGATCTAAGGTTGAAATTCAGAAAATAACTTGATTAAATGTGTTTACCTATTATTATACAAGTAAAACCGAAGCTCGTAAAGTAACCAAATTTTCACACTAATAAAACTGATTTAAATTGTACTATTGACGAGCTGAAAGGCTTAAAAGGTTGTTGAATATACTTATATACTTGGTTGCATATTTTATTGGTTTCGTAGCATATTTCTGATTTTTTTTAAATTACAGTGGATGCATTTTCCTTTCTGTTGGGCTTCAGAAAACGACCTTTTCATATAAAATGTCTTTAAAAATATTAAACAAACGTTTCTAAATGTTCGGTTTAAGCTTGAACTTTGAAGGAAGTTAATGAATTAAAATACACAAATACTAAAAACGAATTCAATTTTAGACGAAGCTATTTTTACGTCTATCATTAAAATACATTTGAGTGGACTAATTCTCCAGAAAAATGTATATTTCATCCGTTTTGGGCATGTTTGTTGCCTTTTTAAAGTCAAATATATCGTTGATTCCATTTCAATACTTTCTTGGTTAAACAAACTCATCAGTTGATGTTTAGGTAAAATAAATATTATTGTCGAAACAAAATTAATAAATAAAGTTTCGATTCGAATTTTAATCTTCGAAAACGTTGAAATTGCTTCGTTCCCAAAAACTTGAACCCTCAACCAATTAAATAAAATAACATTGGCAGCAGATATTTACAAAATTTCAAGCTTTTTTACAGATTTTAGCGAAAGAAAGTAACAAAATTTCAACGTACCCCAACAGCAAAACTTGCCAAGGTCCCAAAGGTCCTACCTTGTCCTTCTTTAAGTTTATTAATTTTTTCAATCGCACGCATTATCTCTTTAATTTGAGCACTTTTATTACGTGGAGCTAAACCTTCCCTTTTACTATTAGAATTTTCTAACGTTTTTAAATTTGGCAAATTTGGCAACGTTGCTATTTGCACATCTTTAACCTGGGAAAATTAAACGAAATTATTTTAATTACTCAAGAACTTTTGAAAATTTGAAACTGTGTCAGATTTTAATTAATTTCTTATTACTAATCACTGCAGATATTTACAAACTTCATTAATGATCGTGTGAATTTCGATTAGGGATGAAGAAACCGATGAAAATAATCGCTGGTTTCAACCTGGCTTATTAAAAATAATTTCTTAACTTCCTAATTTTCTTAATCTTTGAAAATTTTTGTAATTTTCCAGAAGTTTTTCGTGTTTGTTGTTGCGTACGTATTAAGGCGCCTTACCTGATTGTTACCCTCTTTAGATGCAGCGATCTTAGGTGAAGGGAAAGCATGGCTCAAAGCCAAGCTTACAGTTAATATAAATAACTTCATATCGATATTTCACAAATATAAGAAATTAAATAACACTTATATAATTGCGTTAAATTTTTTAAACTGGACACAACAATTTTAAGGAAGTCTCTCGCACATTTATGTAAGTTAAACTTACACTACAGCATTTTTATTAAATGCTCTGTGGAAGAACTAGTTATATTAGGTTAAATAACCGTATATAAAAAATAACACTTTTTGTACGTGACAAATTTTTTGTAAACACTTATAACTGGTCAAAAATGTTGAAACAAAATTTCTTCGTCGAAATTCTAAAACCTTACTGGATTTTCTCACACATAACCCACGACTAAAAATAAAATAGTCCGATAAGGAGGGATGATTTTTCTTTGTCGTATCAGTAATTATTAACTAAGTATAATTTGCATTGGTCGTTTACATTTCTTGTCGAACAATTATTTTCTGTACAAATCGCTTTTTTCATTGTTATCGTGTAATTACGTGAGTGACATCAGGATGTAATAGTAATGTAATAATGTATCATTTTATTTATGTATCGTTAGGGAAATGGCGTAATTCGTACATTATATTAGTGTATTAATCGAAAATTATAGGAAATAAACGTGAAATTTTGTTATTTAGTAAGAGCTAAGGTATAAATACTCCTAACTGCTGTAAATTTGACATAACTTGCTTTGAAATAGACTGGAAAAGTATGTTATATATTTTCGAAGTATGTTATTAGCAATCTTCCTTAAGTTATACAAAAGATTAAAAACCTGAAGCAGCGCAACATAAAAGTTAAGTTGTGTTACAGTTGCAAAGGATTAGCGAATTTTTTGAGGATAAACATAGAAAAATTATTTTATATGAATTAAGTTTTAAACTCGCTGTAAATTCACGCGAATCTGAGTAAATACATCATTTTCAATCTCGACCCTAACATATTCAGTTAATCAATTTATGTCTTAATAAAAATCATAAATACTCAAAGTGCACTGTTCCAAGAAAATTAATAAAAACAGAACGAGGACTTTATAACGATCATGCTTGTCTTATTTTGAAATAAACTTCCTGCTGAACTAAAAAATACTTCACATGCCCTGATTTTTGTTATTAATTATAAAACAATGTTCTTCCCTTTAGCGTGCATAGATTTCTGTATAACGCATCACTAATTTCATATATCAAAATATTACGTAAAGTTACTGTTAAATTTAACTGTGCGTAACTAAAATGTCTTAATAATTATTAAATTCGCATTAATTTTTCGACTTTTTTACCGTGAGATCACTCTCATCTCTTGGACGAATTCAATGAAATTTTTAGAAACTTTTGCTAATGTGACTTTAATAATCTTGGTTTATTTTGCTTTTTTTGTAAGACTTAATAATATTCTCCGAATCTTGTAATTTTGTAAAACTTCCTGAATTAATTTTGTTATTTTTTTTATAACATTTATAATCCTTTAGCAGAATAAAACAATGGAAAAAGTTGTTTCGGTACCTACTCAGAAGATTATCACCCTGAAGTGGTTATATACATAGCAAGGAAAATTGAGATTTACGTTCTCGGGCAAGGATTAGAGCTGAAGCGTAGCCAATACTTAAAATCATTTAACTATCATGGAACATACAAAATTTCAATAATATAATAACATTAACTATCATTAAATCGATCATTTTACTTGAACGTCAAAGGCCCTATAAAACTACAAACAATTAATTAATAAAAGAAATACGTAAATCGTCAAAGAAAGTTCTTGCTCTGGTGAAGAGCATATCTTCAGGCCAACCTTTATTTTTCTTAGTGTCAGAGGCTGACTCCAACCAACATTGTCAAGAAGGTTTAACACAGAGGATGACCGAAATACCTATTTGTTTTTATTAATTAATTGTTTTACAGGGTTTCAGACCACAGGCTCCGATACTTGGATTTAAATACTTAACCTACCTCCTTAGGGAAGTAAATTCGCAGTTGCTTTTACCAGGTATGAGATGAAGAAATGAAAAGTTAGTTTTTACTTTTTGGAACTTTGTTTAAGAAAACTTATCAAAGTATTTTCCAATTTAATTGCAACTGCTGCAAACTTTCTAATACCATTTGATAATTTATCGATGGCCATTTGGTCTTCATTCAAGAGCCAACGGAATCTGGCTTCATTTAATTCAATCTTTTCAAACTGAGATTTATCGGCAGCTTCTTTATTTAACCGCTTAGTAACAGGTTCATTACTTGCTTCGAATTTTCCTAAAAATTTAGGACTGATGGTTAACAAATCACAACCAACCAATGCTTTTACTTCGTCTATATTACGAAAAGTGGCACCCATCACAACCGTACACTGGCAACTGATACAATACCGTGATCTTCTTCGCCAGAGAAGCTGTTTGCATCAGTATTAGCTATATTATATAATATATAGTCGGATTCGATTTAATTTGGTATGTGGGTTTTCGCAGTATAGTTAATTGATAGTTATACTGCTCTCTTTCTAGCTTATTACTGCATATAATAGGCTATTAGAGCGAACGCAAGTCTTGCAGATGGCCCCTCTGAAATTTATGAAATGACTTGTGAAACGAAAAGAGATAGCATTTACTGTGTTCAGAACGGTTCAGTACATGCCAAATTAGATCGAATCCGACTATACCAATCTAAAATATGCCCAACAAAATGAGAAATTGAAGTACCACCAGCTTCTGCACATGCAACAGCTTGGGCAAATGAAAACCACAATGTTAGATTGCAATGGATACCATGTTTCTGTTCCAGTTCCTTTACTGCTTGTATGCCCTTCCAACTTGATGCTAATTTAATTAATATTCTTTCTTTACCAATGCCCTCATCTTGGTACAACTGAATTAACCGCTGAACTTTTGCAATACCTACGTGCTTCTTTATTAAAAGTTGAGACACGTCCAGGAACAATTTTTAGAATTTCGGCACCAAATAAAAGACACAATATATCCATGGTAGCTTTCAACTTTTCATCCATAGATCTACTTATTTTATTACCATAATGTACAGATTTTTGCATGAGAGGCTTGTACTGTGGTAAGTTTGCAACTGCCAAAATGGGGGGTGGGTTTGTAGTAGCATCAGTTGGCTTATAACCCTTCATAGCTTCAAAATTGCCAGTGTCTGTAACCACTGTAGTGAATGATTCCAATTGTTCCAACGAGTTTGCCAGCTTGGACGTTTTACACTGAGGTGCTCTACTGGCACGACAACCAATAAACACATGGTCAAATCAACTTTTCTTTTTCAAATACATTATAATAAAGTTTTAGGGCACGGAAATATACGAGGGCTTTCTCTTTCCGCTGAGCATATCTATTAGGGCCGTTAAAATTTGCAACAAATTTTGTTTGACAGTGGAAGCTAGTTCTTTACAAGTTTAATGACAGTGACGGTTGACAAATATACTTGAATATTTTAAAATAAGTAGGTACTTATGCTTAAAGTGATCCTTTTCGCAAGAAATCATGGAATTAAACAGAGAACATTATCAAGCTGTGATTTTTTACAATTTCAAACGTGGCTTAAGCCAGAAACAATGTTTTGAGGAAATCAATGAAGTATTTGGTCGTGTTCTTTAACTACCATAAAGCAGTGGTACAATGGATTTCAACGTGGTCGACTTTCTTTAAATGACAGTTTTCGAGCCCCTGAGCCAAAAACAGCCGTTACCGTAAAGAATATTGCTCTTGTTCGGAGCATGATTGAAGAGGACCGGCATGTTACTATAAGGAGTATTCAAGCAACTCTAAAGATTGGTGTGAAAGCAATTAACACCATTTTACACAAACATTTGAAGGTATGTGAGTTTTGTTGCCGTTGGATAAGGCTCTGCCACACACGGCTGCTCGAACGATTGAGTTTTTTTTTGTTTGGTTTTCACGGATGACCATTGACTGCGGAGGGGGATACTTTGAAAAATAATAAATAAATGTTTTTTATCACTAAATTAACGAACACTGGTTCGAATAACCCAGTAAAATTAAAATATAACAAAATATTTAAATGAATTCGAAGACTTCCACAGTCAGTGTTAAGCTTTGGTTTCCTAGGAAGCGGTGCCGTCATTTAACGGCCGTAAAAATACGGTGGGTGACAAGACGCACCGCCAAAAAACGTTGCTGAACTGATTCGTACCATACTGGCTCAGCGCTTCAGATGAGACGACACCGCTCTATTACGTTGGGTGTGCGCTACCGCTCTTTTGGAAAACACTTCGCTTAAAATACACGACACCGTTTTTCGTGACGTCACCCACCGTACTTTTACGGCCGTTAAATGACGGCACCGCTTCCTAGGAAACCAAAGCTTTAGTGTTACAAGAACGTCTTCCGGATTGGAACCGCGTCATTGTTGAGAAAGGAGAACTCGACGTTTCGCCCACTTTCTCAAGGTGTTTCATCAGTGGGAAAAAATGGCACTAAAAAAGCACGGTACCCAGCAAAAGAGGAAGAAGGGCGCGATAACTCAACTTGTTACCTTCATCTATTACGGTTGAGCGTGCTCTTTTAGTGTCCCTTTGTCCTCCTAATGAAAACGGGAAAAAAGTTGAGTTCTGTCTCAGCAATGATACAGTCCCAACCCGGAAGACGTTCTTGTAACAACAAAATATTCTGTTTCAGTTTCTGATGTGATTTATTAGGCTTAGAGGGTAGAGAAAATATTATCATCATCGTCATACCTGGCCTGCCTTGTCAACTACAGGACTCAGGCCTCACCTAATTCTTACATGCTCTTGCATTTCCTGCACTTAGTTTGCTGACATAGGTACGTACGTCTAAGGTCCTCGGTTCATCTTCTTGAGGGTATGCAAATATTATTTCTTAATGTCTTTTAAATCCACCTACTATCGAGCATTCTGGCCGCATGACCAGCCCTGTTCGAATTAAAATAGACTTCATCCAATGGTTTCATTTGGGACTCTATCTCTTAAAGTTAAGTTCAACATTGGCCTCTTCGTTGCTCGTTGCCGATACGGTTTTTCTTGATAGACATTTACTGTGCCCTTTTCATCTTAGTTCTTAGTCTTGCAACTGATTTGCAGTCTTATACTAGGGAAATGCGTTTTCTGCAGTGTTTTCCTGCTGTCTTTTCAGAGTTTGTGACTGTGGTGATCTATGACACATGGAATGGTGCCAAAGCTTGTTGGAAGACAGCTTGACCGTTGCTGTCAACTCTACTCAGTTCTGCTTCTAGTCTTACTTACTGACTTACTTTCTCTTCTCCCAGTTACCTCGCGGTGTTGATGTATTGAGCCATCTTTTGTATTCTCTTCTGTCCCTAGCTAGGGTTCTAGCGATGTCTTTGATGTTTTCCTCCCATCCTATTCAGGGTCTTCCTCTTGGTCTTTGACCCTCACATCACATTTCAAATATCTTCTTCGGATATCTCTGTCTTCTCTCACATTCGGATCATATTCTTCTAGTCTTCGTTCTAATATTTTTGGGTAGGTATTCATTATGCCTTCGATTAGTACAAGAGTTCCAGCTCTTACATATCGTCGGCTTATCTATAAATCCTTCTAAGTTCAGTTCAGTTCAGGAAGGGCAAAAAACTGCTAGAATCATTATATTAGAACTCTGTTTTAAGAAATTTTCATGAAACGTCACCGATACAATTTCAGTTATAATGTACAAAATATTTTATGGATATTTTATCATTTTTTTATTGTTAGAGGACTTAGAAGTTTTTCATTGGTGAATACGGGCAAAAGTAAGACTTAGAAGATAGCACTAGGACGGAATTAGTAATAATAAAATCGATTGATTTGTTTAATAACGGTTGCATTTTAATAAGAAAGAATACATACTTTTAAATAATATAAACTAAAATACCCTTTTCAAGTACATTTTGTTTAGTAGCTAAAAAATAAAGTTAATGGTCAATGGAGGATGAAAATACGTAATGAGTATTCCGCAAAGTAGAAATTAACTTGTTAGGTAACATGTAGTAAATAAATTATCATAAAAGTTATGAAAGTCTTTTGGGATCACTGCTTTTAATTCCTGTAAATGATTGCACTTTTACAATTTTATTTTTACCGGTCTATTGTATAAACCACATATGGGTAACCCCAGTTCGCGGGCCAGATCCGACTCTCTACTTCTTTTGATCCAGCCCTGATTCATCTCAGCGAAGTTACTCGAATTTTCATAAAATTATAAAAATAAGACGCCAACATAGAGCATTATATTATAAATAAATGAAATAATAAGTAGCAACTTGTTTTATAGTTATTAAGGTACCAAGGGCATTATGAGCAAAATAAGCGCCCAAGATTGTTAGTGTACAACCCGAGGGCCTTTGACCCGAGGGGTGTACAACAATCGAGGGCGCTTAGCTCATAATGCCCGTGGTGCCTTCAACGTTTTATGTCCTACCAGTTTTCTTATCTAATTCACATTTATTTTGTAATTTAGATTTGTGACATTAACTGAGCTGTCATTAATTTTTACTGTGACAGTGGGGCATTATAAAGTTGTATCCATGGAAACAAATAGTATTTATATACAAAATACCGCCCTAGGGCATGAAGAAAAAATAATAGCCCTAGGGCGTTATTTTGTATATAACATACCTCAAAATAGAGTGATTATTGTCAATTAATATACCGGTAGGACATAAATTCATTTAATATTAATTTATTTTAATAATTTGGTTCGGCCCTTGACTCGGAGACAAAATAATAATTTGACCCCAGAACTAGGAATAGTTGCTCGTGCCTGGTACAAAAGAACTGGAATAGTACTAATAGTATTACTTATATTGCAACGCCCGGGAAATAAAGTCCAGTACGACTTGTAGTCCACCTTGTATTCAATACTTAGATCTGGATTATGTTTTATACACCTAATATCATGGACAGTTGAATCTCCAGATTATTTCTCAGGTTTTATTGAGTTATAACATCTTAAATTGGTAAAGTAATATATCGTAAAGTTGTGGACTATGAATTTCATTTTATAATAAATTGCAGACGCTTTTAAATTCGGAGCCAGAAGCACACTTTGTAAATCCATGGTGAATACAAATTTTCATTTTCTTTAATTTTCATATGTCTTTTGTAATTAACTTCTCATACGTTTTGAACGCGAAAACGCACACATAAATCACATTGATCCTTTTTGGGCTGATGTATTATACTCAGATTCAACTCTTCGAATACCTCCATGAATGTTTTAACTGATAGAGATTTTTTTATTGCATGTTTTTCATACTCTCTGAATACTTCCATCTTTGTTCTCAATATGGGATCTAAGTATAATTTTTTAGTAGATGCTTTGCAGTAGTGCGACTCGAGCTTATGCAGACCTATTAAAAAGGAACGTAAGATATTCTTTGGAGAGTCATCCTTGGGTTCATGAGACCTTTTAAGCAGTTTTGGAGCATGTGAAGATTCATCATCTGTTGGATAGTTATCTTCCGGATTGTCTGTATTTAAATTATGAACATTTTCCTTAAGCCATTCAGATACTGTCCACTAACAAATGCACAATGTATTTAAGAACATGGTTTTCCATACCCTATGCAACTCACCACCTGAATTTCAGAATTTCTTAGATGGAAATATAATAGTAATCGGCCTCTCTTGGAAATTTTATTAATTTGATGTTTTTTATTTAGAGCTACTCCAACTCAGACTAGAAGTTTCACCATGGCTCTTTTTTCACCCCACGTCTTCTTCCAAAATTCGGAAAATATTTGTTTTCTTTCCGGTTCGTTGAACAATCGACATTTTAAGGTTTCAATTTTCTTTGCACTCAATTTGCAATCACATGTTGGATTTATACGTCTTTCACTTTTCTCAACATCAAAAACCTATTTTTTATTGGCCAGCTTTCTTCTTCCGAAACATTTTTTACGATAAGATTGTTGCAATGGAGACCAGGCGAGACAAAGAGAAGTCGGGGAAGAATTGATTCCAGAAGGCTACAAACATAAATCATTGGAAAATGCTAGGAAAAGCCTTTGTCCAGGAGTGGACTGGGATGGGCTGAACAAGAAGAAGAAGAAGAAAGCAGAAAATCTTAAGAACACCGAAACGTTTGAAATTTGGTGTTATAGGGGGATGTTGAGAATATCATGGGTAGATAAAGTCACTAATCAAGAATGAATAAAGACAAAAAAAATCATTAAAACGGTTAAGAAGCGGAAATTTGCTTATATTGGTCATGTTCTAAGGAGTAACAAATACAGCCTACAATTGAGAGTTTACAGGACAGTTATTAGAGCATCGGTCCTTTATAGATGCGAAAATTGGGTCAAGAACAAAAATATAGAAAAAAACTAAACATATAGAGATAAAGAAAAATGTTCAGACGAATCTCTGATGGGATCAAAAATGACAACGGGGAGTCGAGAAAGCCTACAAACCAGAAAGTAACAGATAGATATAATAACCCAAGCAGTGGTTTAGTAGACAGAAAAAATTGGACGCCGAAGAAGGAAAGAGAAAAGGCAATGACCAAACAAAATGTAGCTGGATGTTGTGAAAGAAGATCTAAGAAATCAGGACATTGAGTTCTGGAAAACCAAAGCAACTAATGAAGGAAACGGAGGAGACTAACCAAAAAACTTCAAGCCATAAGCCTTTGAGGCAAAAATTATCCAAGAGAACTTTATAAGAGAGACAAAATTAAAGAAACCTGACCAAGAACTGTTTGGAGAACAGCACAGATCCACCTAGGGTAGTTCAAAAACAAAATAAATAAGCAAACAATCGCGGGAGTAAATTACAGAAAAACGAAATTTTTCTGATAACTTTCACAAAGAGCTCAAATGTTTCGAATGAAAATCCGGAAACGTTAATATAAAACATTGCGTGTATAGCATCAAGGCACTCATTAAGTATATGAATAAAACATTTAGTAATTAAATAAATCAGGTAAAGGTATCGGTTCTTCCACTCCACAAAGGAGTATGGCCGGCAACATGGTGGGTTAAGGCCCCCTTAGTCGCTTTATATACCCGACACCGCCTACCTTCGCTACCCCACCACTGTATTACGGTTCCCAATTATTTTCAATGGCTAGTTAGGCCACCCACCGAGCATCCTACTCGGGTTTGACCCCGAAACTGTCCGCGCTGTAGTCGAATGCCTTAACCACTCAGGCACCTCGGCAAATAAATTAGTAAATTAAGAAATAAATTAAAAAATATATAAGCGGCGAGTGAAGACGGCATAACCACTGAACTGATAAAATACGGCGGACAAAAACTAGCTCACGAAATAACAATACTGTTCCAGAAAATAATCACTACACGTAAAATACCAAAAGACTGGAAACAAAGCATAACAATCCTCATCTACAAGAAAGGCGACAAAAAAGACGCAAGCAACTACAGAGGTATAACACTATTACAGTCTGTAATGAAACTCTTTACCGGCATTGTAAAAGATGAAATAAGCAAATGTATAAATATAAATGACGAGCAACAGGGATTGCGGCAAAACCGATCAACAACTGATGCGATCTTCATAATTCGGCAGATAAGAGAGAAGGCGATAGAATACCATAAGCCAGCACATCTATGTTTTATAGATCTAACCATTACATTGCTTTTGATAGAGTAAAGTTGGAAGATGTAACAACTACTCTAAAACAACTAAACGTACCCCAAGAATTGATACACATAGTACACGAACTCAATACTCATAATTATACAAAAATAAGATATAACAACGAATCAACAGAAAACATAAAGAATAGAACAGGCATAAGACAAGGGAATAGTTTAAGCCCATTACTATTCTGTGTAATAATGGACAGGATAATAAATCAAACAAAATCCGAAAAACGAAGGATATCGAATGGGAGCCGACATAATCAAAATTGTAGGATATGCAGATGACATCGTCTTGATCGCAGAAGATTAAGATGGTTTACAGAGGCTGCTAAATACATTTAGGCAGGCAGCACAAAAGTATAACATGCAAATCAACGTTGCGAAAACTAAATGCCTGACAGTCGCCAAAGAACCAGTGCGCTGTAAGCTAGAAGTTCAAAACAAAATAATTGAACAAGTTATGTCTGATAACCAGCTATGGTGACATACACCAAGAAGAAAAAAGCAAGCCAACAAGGCCGCTGCAGTATCAGGGGCACTTAGACTTGTAGTGTGGCGAAATAGAGATCTGAATACAATAGCTCAGTCAAATTCGCCAAAATAATGGCAAATAGCCGAAATAATTCACGTAGTTTTGAAAATTGGTACAGTTGTTTCTTGAGGTGTCCTGACAAATATACCAAAAGTCCCCGAGGGTGGGGGGTGAGCCGGGGGTGGGGGAGCTGTTTAAAGGTCCCTTTTTTCAGTTTTTCGCTAATAGCTCGAAGACCGTGGCGTTACGATCATTCTATACGAAAATCTAGAAGATAAAATTTCCAACCAAAAAGGTCCTATATATTTTTGCCGTAAGATCAATACCTTAGAAGTAGAAGCGGAGCGAATATAAATAAAAGTTGTAAAATTTCGATTTTGCTAATTTTATTTACAAAAAAATAACTCAAAATGCTATGACAGTTATTTATTTATTAATAATAATAATATTTATTCTCTTAACATTTTTACAGATTAAGTGGCTGATCAGTATTCTGTCACAATATATCTCCTTCAGTTTTGCGTTAATCGTCTCCACTACTGGCTTTTGATATTTGCTCCAATAATTCGTCAACGGAGACCTGAGAATCGTTATTCTGTTCTAAATAACATTGTATTTCTTCCATAGCTTTCGAGATATATTCTGGTTTGGGACGACCACTCATTTTTCCAGTAGGTACAGGCGATGAAAAGAAGCGCTTGGAGCAGTTTACGTGATATATGGCATCAGCAGCTACAAGATCACAAACATTTATTATCCTCAGGGAAACCTGATTGCCCCACTCATCATTCCGCCTTGCCGCAGCTTCCAAAACTGTAGCAGAGTAGTTCAAACTGCGGACGGGGTACACCTCACAACGTCTTTCCTTGGGTTTTTTTTCTGTATTGCGTAAAAATTCTCATCAATTGTTTCGGCGCAGAAGAAGCACTTTGTTTGAAACTGGAACGTATATTGTGACGAGCGCGAACGGTTTGCTGGAGCTGAAAATGTTGATGGAGCTGTGTGTCTGGTATCAGCAGTAATTGAAGTAGCCCTTGTGTACCTCTTTCTGCAAGAGGCATGAACAACAATGCTTTTAACACCACTGAGCTGCTTATGCTTCCCATCTCTCCTGGTATTAGTAGCCTTTATCAAACCTTTTTCACACACTTTACACTTATCACTAGTCACATCCTTTACACAAATGAAACATTTATCAGTCATGATTTATCATTTCAAATCAAACCAGAAAGAAAATTGCACAAGAGAAAACTCATTGAATTAATTGTCAGTTTTGTCACCATGGCTAGCCAAAAAAATAGTATTAATAATTTTCTTGATTTTTCCGGCTCGGCCCAGAGTATACAGTTGTAGCCGACAATGACGATACGCATTCCTATACCTGGGCCACTATAACTTTGTTTGGAAGTTGTTAATCACATGACAGCCCTGTTGCCACTTGGGTTGCACATTTGTCAGGGGAGAAGAGTTGTAAACCACCCACTACGACCCACCTTAGGTAAACCTTTTCATGTTGAAATTTAACCTGTATAAAAATTTGCCACCGTCTCGGAAATACTACCCCTTGACTGACCAAAAATGCCGTCATTCTCCTCCTCACCTACCCATAGCAGCTACCTGTCAGACACAAAGTTGTAGCGGCCCAGTATAGCTCCCTATCGGCCAGCTCCCTCAACGACGCCACGCAAATCCACCGTGTTTCAAAGCATACAGTAAACTTAAAAATTATTAGAAATGTCGCCCACAGCACCCCAATGGGATTAGAAAATTTGTCAATCAGACAAAAACTTTACATATTTAGGAAGTTTCACGAAAACAAGTAACAGAAATCAACATTTACCAACTTTGTTTACTTTCACCGCACTTCTACTTCTAAGGTATTGATCTTACGGCAAAAATGAATAGATCATTTTTGGTAGGAAATTTAGCGAAAAACTGAAAAAGGGGAAAAGCCAACAGTGGATACGATTAATGCAAAACTGAAGGAGATATACCTATGCTGACAGAATACTGATCAGTCACTTAAAGACACGTAAAACCGTCGTATGCTTTAGTGATACAGGTAAATATCAAAGTGCGAAGATGAGAATGAGGAGCAGCCCAGTTTGCGGCTGCCAGGAGGCGTCTACCAACAGTGCATCCGCAGATTTGTTATAAGAGGACGAAGAAGATGAAGAAGATGACATTTTACTTACTAATAATTTTAACTGACATAGCATTTTGAGTTTTTTTTTGTAAATAAAATTACCACACTTTTCAACTTTTTTTAACATTCATCCCACTTCTACTCCTAAGATATTGATCTTTCAGAAAAAAATGCATAGAAACTTCATTTTCGTGTAGAATGGTCGTAACGCAAAAACTTTAAATTTTCGAGCTATTAGCGAAAAAGTGAAGAAAGGGACGTTCAAACAGCTCTCCCACCTCCAGCTCACCCCCCACCCCCGGGGACTTTTAGTATGTTCGTCAGGACACCTCAACAAACAACTTTACCAACTTTCAAAACTACGTGAATTTTTTCGGCTAATTTGGCTAATTTGACTGGACATAGTAAAATAAAAATATACAAGTCCTGCGTTAGGCCAATACTAACATATATTTAGTATAGAAACCAGATCGGACACACAAAAAATGAAACAAATATTGAGGACCAACGAGATGAAAATACTACGAAGTATAACGGGTGGAAGACTAATAGACAGAGTGAGCAACCTTACTATAAGAGAAGAATGTGGCGTGGAGGACATAATAAAATGGGGTAGAACAAGAAGAAAGAAATGGAGAAAAAATGTACAACGGATGAACGATGATAGGATAACTAATAAGATATGCATGACCAACACTCCACATGGAAAGAGGACAAGAGGGAGACCCCCAAAACGCTGGAAGGACAGCTGGACCTCATCTTCGCACGAACAGGCATAAACCCGAAGTAAAACAGGTCGATGACCTAAAGAAGAATAAGTAAGTAAAAGTAAGTAAGTAAGTAAGTAAGTAAGAAATAAAGAAAAAATCTCAATAAAATATTTTTTTAAATACTCAAATAGCTTTGAAAAATATTGTCAGAAAATGTCGATTCAATCAATAGATTTTTCAAGAAATTTTCCCTGGAGGGAAGAACCGCGAATCAGTAAATATAGTCTTTAGTATTGTTGCAGAAGTACTAACAATCGATTATCAATGGAATAGAGAATAATAACAAAACCTCCAAACGGAGGAAATGCTCCTTGCATTACTTTTTCCATACTGTCGTTTCTTCATTAGTTTTTTCTATTTATTATATTTTCTGTCCCTTTTGTCCATCAACTAATTCTTTCTGGATTTTTCCACAGTTTAACTATCATTTTTTTAGCTTCTTGTAGCTCAAATGCATGTTTTTAGCGTTTTTTGGGTTTTCTCAGTTTATGATACTCGATTTTTCGTGTTCTGGTATTTTTTTCTATTACACTTTTGTTTTGATGTTATGTTTTCTGATATTCTTCTGTTTTTATATTTTATTGTTTTTATACTTCTAGTATTGCTTGTCTCTTGGTTTTCCTTTGTTTTGTCATTATTTTCTCTCTGTAATAGTTTGAGCTTCACACTTTTACACTTAGCCTTTTGTTTAATTTTTTCTTTAATTGTAATCGTCCCTGTTCCTACATTTTTTGTGTAACTCGTCGCTCGCCGCTCTCTGTCATTCAATATCTATACTGATAACTAACTAACCATCAAGTTACAACATTTTTCTCTAAGAAAGCTCAGCTTTCATAATTTTCAAGCTCGTATTTTAAATTGTTTGAAATTAAATACAGATAAAAATTAAATCGCTAGATTTATGTGGTAATAAAAATAAAATAATGAGATAATTACACGTTAGTAAATTAATTGTTGAAATTTCGGACTAAGCATAATTACGCACTTAATTAGGTTAAGAGTGTTAAGACCTTGTATATTTTTTGTTAACGAAAAAGTTGACCAAGATAACACCGACTAAATTTGAAGCTAACTTTAATTTATAATCAAATTATACACGCAGAAACAGAAGCAAATCTGCTCGCAATACGCGTTACATGGAAACACAAGGCTAACCACTGAATTTTTTTTATAAAACTGCCCCAGTTAGCCAACAATATTTAACCTTTCATAATTATAAATAGGTTTTCCTTATTTTCGATAACTGTTTAGAAAGTTTCGTTTGAAAAGTTTTCAAACTCAAAGTATCAGTTGAAAGTGGTTTGTTTGCTTTATGCAACTTCTTTGACACGAAAGTTCCTTGTCAATTTAACACGCTCGTTTTCTTATGATTTAATTTTAAAAAATAGAAAAGGTAATTTTGCAAAATTCAACTCTAAACAAGCACATTAGTCATCGCTACAGAAATTTATTAAAGCGTACACGAGCCGAACTTATTTGTATTAATCATAGACTGGATGTAACTTTTTCGAACGTCTAATCTGGAAAGCCGCGGGATTTTGCAACAGAAACTTTAGAAAATAGAACAAGTTTCACTTTAAATTTAAATTGCATGAAACTCGGGTTAAAATTACTCGTTAAAATTGTCCTGCTGCAATTTTAAGTTTTAAATTTAAGACTAATTAAGAACGAAAACGCTTGATGAGCACCGTTTTCCTTCAAATTAATTTTTTTACGTTCTTAAAAATTAGATCAGAACGCATCATTAAGAAGTTAAAAAAAATACGAAGGATTAAGCTAATTGTAACAAATCATTATGGCGATAAAAAAATCTTGTCTAAATTTGTTTTTCGTAATAAAAAACCAGAAAATAAATGGCAAGTTTTACAGATAAAATTAATAGGTTTCTTGTTTCAATCGAGTTTCGGTTTCAACATTAATCGATACAACACCATTCTTATCAATCACCAGTGTATGATTTCTTCTTTTCAAACCGCGAGTAAAGTAGGTTGATACTTTCACGCTTATTCTGTCTTTGCCTTACATCTTTGAAAAGTATGCCTGTCTTTTACTGTTAATGCTTTTCCTCTTTTTACAAGTGCCTAACATGGAATAATAATGTCAACTTATATTTTTCAAAGATTGTTTAGGAATGTCGCTTTTGTACATGCAGTTGAGCTGTTTAATAATTCAAATGTGGTTGTCAAGCATGTGATTATATTTTTGCAAATGTCCTTGTCTTAAACGGTCTTAAGAACTGCATTAAATTTAAAGAAAATCTAAAAGGAAATTCCAGCTTTCCTTTTGCATTTTCCGTTCCGTTTCTTAGCCATAAAATGGCAAATCACGTGAGAAAATTTTGCTTCTGAAGATGAATATAAAAAATAAAAATTCGTAATTAAACTACAAACAAGTATATCAACTTTCGCTTCCGGAATACAAACCAAATCAAATTCCTAATACAATTAGGTTGAGTTTTTATATTTTTCTTTAAACTGCAGCTTATTGCTTGGCAACTAAAATTAATTCATAACGTTTGATGTAGACTAAAGTTAATTCGAAGAAATATTTGGGTTTTTTCAGTTTTCATTTTTCTGCCTTTTTATATTTTTCTGTGATTTGTAGTTTATTGCTTGGCAACTAAAATTAATTCGTAGCATTTTTGGAGTTTGTCTTTTCTTATTTTTCTGGCTAATAACTAATTAACCTAGTATTTATATTTCTAGGAATTGCAATATTCTGTAAATTAGTCCAAAGCTTTGATTATTTTGTTTTTAATTTATTATTAAATAATCGAATAACAAGCTTAGGTAACTTAAACTGCCAAATGGACTTGGTGATTTTAGTTGAAATTTAATCAGAAGTTTAGAAGCGCAATTTTCTTTTTGTACTGATTAAATACTGATTTTTAATTATCAATAACGCTGTTTTTCAAATTTTAAAACAAAGTTTAACCCAAAACATTCCCTTTTAATTCTGAATAATAAACTCAAGCAAGTGTGTGGTTTAACAAACTAACTTTAAATTTCGAAATATCAAATCCTAAAATAATCAAATTTGGATTAAGTTTTTAACGCATTGGCCATACTTTTAATGGTTAACTAAAAATAGTAACTTTTGTTTTTCAATCCAGGTTGTAGTTCTTAATATGAATTTAATAAAATGCCACATTGGCCTAGCCTTCGGCCATAGGAGGAAACAGATGAATAACATCAGATTCAAATTTTTGAATATTAAGTCGAAACTTAAAGTTTCGATCTGAATTTAATATCTGAAACCCTGTTTTAAATGCAAGTTTCTTAATCTCGTAATCTAACCAAATTTGAATTTTTGAATGCAGTTTTAATCTGGACTTAATCTTTGAACTACAATTTCCGGAACTGCAATTCAGAGGTGCGGCTGCTTTACCAAGCAATTTTAAGACAGAATCTGAACGTTTTAGATTTTAAATCCCACATCAAGCTGAATTTAGACTTTCAAATGGCAAATCATAATTTAAGACTAAGATTCTCTAATCTCTGAAAGGCTTGACTTAAATTTATAACAGGAAATTAAATGTAAAAGCTCAAAACTTCTGAATTTCAATCCATGATTTCTGAGGCACATGTTAAACTTACATTTTTATTGAGTAATTGGAGTCTTAGATCAATCTGAATTTAAATTTTCAAATAACTAACCAAATTTGAATTGTATCTTTAATTTATTAGGCCGGTTTTAAATTTTTAGCATGAAAATCTACCTGAAAGTTTAAAATATTCTTAGTCAATTTAAAACTTCTAAAATTAAAGTTTCCCAATCACAACAGATTCGAATTGTTAAAATATTAAATCAATACTTGAAACCTAAACATTGATCCAAGCTTCCCAACCACATTCGGAACAAAGAATATTAAATAATTTTTTATACAGTGTCATGAATCTCAGATCAAGCTGAATTTAAGTATTCAAATAACAAACCAGATTTAACCATAGGTTCTGAAATCTGAATTGTATTTTTAATTTATTAGGAGGAATTTAAGTGAATTTTTAAAATTTTATTCAATATTTTTGTTAAATTTTAAACTTCTACAATTTTTAGAGTTTCCTAATGAAAACAGACTCAAATTGTTAAGTTTTAAATCAAAACATAAAACCTAAACACACAGTATCTTGAATCTCAAGTCAATCTGAATTTTAATTTTTAAATAACAAATCAAATTTAAGCCCAAAATTCTCAGATATGTTTGAAGCTATTCTACCTGATCTACTTTTTTTTGTCATAAAAGCCTCATTTAACTTTCAATTCAAGATTTTATTAATTGTTTTTGTTAAATTAAGACGACCTCAAATAATGTCCAAGCATCTTCAATTTTTAGAATATTAAAAGCTTAAAACTTCAAGTTGAACTCAAGCTTTCAAACTCATACTGAAATTCTGTAAAAGTAAGATAATTCCTTAATAATTTTGTCACGTGCCAATCCTGCACTACGACATTTAATTGGGGATGTCGTTGCCCCTTAGGCTCGCGGCTAGCTAAACAGTGAAGATGGGCGATTCGAAACGTTAAAGACCCTTCAATTAAGGGTTGGTCATAATAAGAATGGGAAGTGTTGAGCGCCACTGTGATATTAAAGTCACCCAAATATCTAAAAGAAGGAAACCCACCACAGAAGATTTCCAAGGGCTTGAAGGGGGTTGGGGATTAAACTGCTCCCTACTGCAAGATATGACTTACCTTGCTTGACTGAAAATAACTTACTTGAACTCTTAAAACTTGTAGCTAGGCTAACACTTTACACATTAATCTTTAACCAAAACACTAATACACAAAATAGTAACGGGGAGCACTAAACACAAATAACAAGACCAAACTAAAGTGACAATGAAATATTTGATGAATCAACAGGCAAGACATGAATACAAGAAATTACACAAGAGACAATCAAAAATAATACGATAAAACAAATAATAAATATTACACTACTTACTTTAAGGGACGATAAGATTGAGGGCACTATATTTACGTCAGGAACTGCAAAACATTTACACAATCTTAGTCCCTCAATCGCAAACAAAAGATAGGATCAACGAAACTTAAATTAACAATTCAATAAGCACCGTTAAAATTTACACAATACATGCAACAAGACACAAAATAATATCTAAACTTGACCTAATACTTGAACTACAAATGAACTTTACTTGACTTAAACACAAAAAATAAACGAAAAGGCGGTACTTATTAAACTCTAAAACCAAACTGAACAATAGGCCTGCCGGCAAGCGACAGTCATAGAAATCTTAGCTGATGTTGAAACACAAACGGCAAAAGCAGGGGCAGCATAAAGGAGAACAGATTTTACCTGACAAGATGTTGGTCAGGGAGTAACGTGACGGACGTGTGACTGGGAAGAGCTATAATGTTCCTTCTTCCAGGACGGGTGCAATACGACGAAAAATAATCCTTAGGCTATGGGTTTACTGATCCCTCAACTGAGGAAATTGTGTGGAACGGTACTTCGACAACTACTAAAACTTCTCATACCAAACTATATCTTTCCGGAGTATATGTGAATCCGACCAAGTCGTAAATTGTAATCCTCCCAGAGGATTGCCAGTATAGAGGCCTTCTGGTTGCTTAAGAACCTAAGCTGGAAACAATAAACTAGCACCGCGTCTTAAAAGACGTCCGATATGGTTGACTAACTGTCACGCACTGCGGAAGGGGGGTGTAGAAGAATCCAAAGAATGCTCAAACAAATTAGCTGACGCGGCCTAACGTACAGGGGATTCCTCGCACTGTATCACGAGACGTTACAATAACGGAAACAAGATGAGATCATGCCTTGACAAAATACACTTGGATTTAGATCACCTTGGGGTTTTTAACAAAGGGAACTTTTACCAAAACGAAACATATTGAAATGACTTGAGGATTTCGTAGAACTCCAAGCAAAACGCGCTGAGTTGGCGTAACCTTGGATGCCCTTTAAACTAAAACCAGCCAGCTGCAGCCAAGAATAACACAATTAACACGGGATTATAATTAAAAGAACAGGGCCGTACTAAAGGATTTACCAAAAATTTAAAATGACTCTAAACTTCCCAAATTACATGGAATTGCAATCTAAATTTTTCAAAACTTTAAATCTAAGTTCCTCAATTTTAAATCAAATCGTTAATTTGTTATGCTGGATTTAAAATTTCAGTGTCAAAATTTTCATTAAAGTTTGGAAGTTCAAAATTTGATTAAATGTTATTGATTGTCGTCTTACACCTCACAGTAAAAAGACTAAGGATTGAGTAAGTAAGTAAGTTATTGATAGTCAACTTCAGACTTTAGAAAATGTCTTACAATCAAAGCAGAACCTGGACTGTTATGAAATCAAGAGGTAAAGGTAACGGCACTTACACTCCGTGAGGGAGTATGGACGGTAACATGGATGGTTAAGGCCTCTCCTAAGTCGCTTTCATACCCATACCCTGTCCTACTCCACTACTATGTTTCGGTTTCCAATTATTTTCAGTGACTGGGTGTCCCTCCGAGCATCCGACTCGGGTTTGACCCCGAGACCGTCCTCGCCTTAGTCGAATGCCTTAACCACTCGGCCACTGCGGTGATTATGAAAGCAAGAGCTTACTTAATAATTTTGAGCCACTGTCTGAATTTGTCATACAGTCTTTTTAACCTTTTTTAAATATAAAATTACTAAATTCGAATTGACTCCTATTTTACTATGCACGATTTAAATTTTTATCATTTCAATTCAAGGTTTTATTAAGTGTTTTTGGTTCTTAATTTGAACCCTATCTACTAATTTAGAAGTATTCCATTCCATATTCGAAATATAAATTGTTAATATCCAGGTTTTATGCATCAATTTTAAGTAATAACGGAAATCTCAAATCAAGCTGAATTTCAAATAACAAACCAGATAGGCCTAGAATTCTGAAACCTAAATTGAAGGTTTAGCTTTTTATTTCTGATTACCAAACTCAAATTTTTAAATGTGTTTGTTTGTTTGAATATTAAATCAAACCTTAAAACTCGAACCTATGCTTACGTTGGAGAAGGGAAAATCTTCAAAAGACACCCTGGTCCCAGGGACA
Source organism: Melanotus villosus (assembly GCA_963082815.1). Taxonomy (NCBI): domain Eukaryota; kingdom Metazoa; phylum Arthropoda; class Insecta; order Coleoptera; family Elateridae; genus Melanotus; species Melanotus villosus. The sequence goes on from OY720421.1 coordinate 14,012,688, forward strand.
GATGGACCTGGAGATAGATCTACCAGGGCGTGTCGGATTCTTCTGGGAAGTTGGCCCAAGCGCCTACCGACTAAACCCCTACTCTTCTTCATTACAACACTACGCAAGGCAAATGCTTTGTCCCATTATTGCAATCTATTCTGTCCTCTTTCCCTCTCTTTTTCGTCGTTTATTCCCATGATTTCCTGTATCATGTCGCCTATACTCTCCCAGATTTGTTTGCCCTCTAACATTCTCATAATGAAGCTCTCTGGTCGGATGGCTAGCCCTCGTAGCTCTTCTGCCCTATGCCTTATAACGTCTCATCTAGTGCACGTAAAAATCGTATGCCGCGCATTATATGCTTTTTCTGGCAGTATTGGCATGTCTCATCCTCTATCTTTCGTATTCTATTTAAATATTTTTGGAAACTGCCATGTGAAATCAAGTTATGTCCGGCATTAATTGATGCAGCCATTTGTCTTTATCACTACTCTGCCATCTTCTCGTTCTCTTTCTTCTGAGCCTCCGTTCTACCTGCTGCATCGTTCCTTTACTCCACCAAAAGGTCTATCGGGACTACCCTTGCTATTACCCTTGCTGCCTCGGCAGATGTTCTCCTATAGCCCTTACTAATTCTCATGGCCATTTTTCTTTGGATGCTCTCTGCTTTATGTCTGTATATTTGGATTTCTTTGTTACAGCCGCCAGGGTCTTTTATTAGCCTCATTACTGCCTCATATCCTGGAAATCAACTGACCAGAAACCGTCGCCGCCGTAGTTGCTCTATCGGTCGCGTAAAAAAAGTGCCTTCTAAAGGTCGTACTTTTATCTAAAATAACTCCTAAATACTTTTACACTATGTTTGGGGTGAATTACTATATCTCCCAAGAAGAACTTAACCTGTTCGTAGTGTCCGTGCCTCATTCTCCCTATAGCCAGCATCGCCTCCATTTTTTCTGGAGATAACTTCAATTCCATTTTATCCATCCAGCAGCTAATTTCAGTTAACGCGTCATTAACTACATGTACTAGTCTATTCTCGGATTTTGTCGTAACCACTACTAAGTATGAGGTCGTCGGCGTATGCCGCTGTCCATTAAGCTTTTTCCTTTTTAAGAGGTATCAGGGTCCGTCTGTCTATGACTCCGGGAAGCACTGCAGCCAAAAAGGCTTATTGTGCATAACCTGTTTTGTAGATCACACCCATTCAGTGATCTTTGCGCCCTGTATCAAGAGATAAAGGTCCGTCCACTCGTGAAATTTCCATAGCAATAAAGATTCGTGAATCTAGTTAAAATTATCAAAAAATTATCACCACTTATGTAATTACTGTTGATAATTTTTAACATTTTCTAGTGTCAATCCCAAACATTCTTTCTGATCAGGCTAATGGCGGCAGGTGGCCAGTGCCAGTTGGCTTTTGAGGTCTTGTTGAAGTTGTTTGGTATTTTTTTTTTGGGCTTGACACCAGGGCCCCCTTGACGTCGGCGCCCCCCGCGGCCGCGGGGGTTGGCGGTATGGTAGCTACGCCACTGCTGAAAGAAAAGGCTTTGAGAATTTGTAAAGTGATGAGAAAATATTCGCAATTCGCTCTCTAAAATAACAAATTTCACAAAAAATACTACATTTACCTTTTATAAAAACCTTAGATTGTTGTCATCCTTCGCTTTATTGCGTAAACTGTATGAAGAGCAAAATACAATTACAGCTATTACGAGCTTGTATTACCTACTCTTAAATGACACGTTTTCCATCACATACATTCCAGAATTTTTACCATTCCGACACTTTAATTAAGTTAATTAGTTACAAATTTGTTAATTTCATGTTGCACTTTGAACTTAAAATTGCCACAGTTATCACAATTCCTGTGGCAGTTTTAATTAATCGGTTACATTTCAGAAATTTCAACATTGCGTGTAATTTCTGTTTCCAAATTCCTTATTAAATTTTCCTCATCCTTTGGAAAAATGTAAATTCTTAAAGTTTGATGTTCCTTAACTTTATAAAATTTGACTAAGTAATGCAATTACGGTAAACAAACTAAGGTAGCGAAGAATACCCAAAACAGTTCCGGTGAAATTACGAAATGTATGATGCGCAATTAAATTCAATTTATACGCACGAGTACAACCAAAATTTTCCCAAACGTGTACTTTCAGATTTCTTATTCCGAAGATTATGGTAATTGTAGCTAAATAATATGAAAAAGTTTCCACGTATTTCAAATTTCATAAAAGGATAGGCGAATAAAAAAATATCTGTGCACATCTCGGTAAATGTAACCTAATTGATTTATTAATTAATTAATTAAAACGCACGCAATATGAAAACTTCCTATATGCAAGGCAAAAAATTGCATAAATTCTTCCAATTTCGATAGGTTTTACCAAAGTAAGTACTACCCCAGATGATAGAGGTGTTGTGGTAGGAGTTTTAAAGAAGGGAATGGCGGGAGAGTACAAGCATTTCAATACCACCTTTGTGGCTCGCAGTGCCTGGTCAGTTATTCTCTGTGTTTTGTGCATGATTTTTAATCGTTGAATACAGTAAGTGTTGACTTCTTTCATAAATGGACTACTTTGGTTGGTTTATTGTGTTTGCTTCGCGAATAACAGTGTGAAGTTTTTTTTAATAATTAACCAAAACGTGTTTGTTTGTTTGTTTGTTTGTTAACCGCTTGTGCTTTTCTTAGCTTTATTTGAGCTTTATTGGTTTTTTAGGGGATGCATATTTTTAATCCACGCTTTCCCTGTTAGTTGCACTTAACCCCAGTTAATAATCGTAAGGAGATGGTCGTAGACGAAATTAATAAAATTGAAAACCGCTTCCTCTGTACAAGTTGGCTAAACTTTCATTTTACAACTTTTACTTATAAGTGTGCTATTTTATTGCTTGACGATTGAGCTTCAGGCTAAGCATAGTCATTTAGACAAAATTAATTTTCGAACCTCATCATTTTCTTAATATAATATGCGCTCAAGTGCAACTTGCACAAAAATGCAGCGATCTTTCGTTACAGTTTTGCGTTCACGTGGTTTTCTCTAATGGAGAAATCATTCACGAATCTGATATCTTACATAAGTTTTTAAATGAGTTTCACTTTTACGGGGATTTAAATATGTAAGGAATTTTCCTGCGGAAATTAATTTGAATTCCACAATACTTTTGATTTTATTATAAATTTCTAACAAAAACAAGCTAACTGTGACGTTTTAAGTGGGGATGAAAGTAAACTCTCCTTAAACTACATAGAAATAGTGAATTACGGACCTGTTCACATGACATAAAAATATAACCAGATTACTTTTTTTTTACTTAATAGCTTGTTTTGGGTATCTTGAAATACTTACAGAAATCAACTCGATCTTCATTTACTTACTCCCAAATCTGAAAGTGAACTGGCTTGCCTTTAAAATGACAAAACACGTTTGTATTCAGGCCAAATTTATTATATTTTCGTTATCAGTTTTCTAATTTTTGATTCGATAATAGTCAACAAATAAATAGAGTTTGCTTAATTGTAGAACCAACTCGTTAACACCAAGTAAAAGCTGCAATAAAACATAAAATTTATTAACTTTATAAATTGTTTATAGCCGTGGTCGCTAATAACATTAAAAAGTTGGGTAAGAAACAAACGGTGTTGCTAAAAAACATTATTTAATTCCCAAAGGAAAGAGATTGACATTTGCAACACGTGCGTTTGGAAGAAGGACAAGGTTAATGTAAACCTGAAAGATGTCTTACTTTTATACGATGACGTTATCCTTTTTGCAATATTAAAACTTGTTGCTTTTTATGGGTACTTCTCGCTCTTTTGTAATTTAAAACATTAATTTTCTACTCTATAATTTGAACTTTTATTAAAACTCAGTGATAGTAAAGGTTTAGTCTTTGCATAAGCAATCTACTATTGCATTTAAATGCATGGATTAACCTCATTTAACTTTTAAAATTAATTACAAAATAATTAAAATAACTTATTTAGATTTGTATTTAAAGTAAACCCAAGATTCAAATCGGTTTTTGAATCAGTTTAATAATACCTCAGTAATTTTTCGTTTTTATATTACTGCCTAATAACTTAAATCAGAAATCCTATAGATACTTGGCACCTGCAAATAAATAAATAAATATAAAACAATCGTCATTCCTCTTTATTTACATATGGAGAAGTTTATTTAAACTCACACTTAAACTTTGTTTTATTCTCAAACAATTATTTCTCGGACTCAAACAACAGCAAGAGTTTCTAATTTGCAATTTTAAACATTAAATATAAATTATTTCACTGCTTTCACCTTTGAACTTCAAATTACGACTTGGCGGTTTCTATTTTTATATTTAAATAGTCTTCACCGTCAGACATTTAAAATAAATCTACGTAAAGTTATCAACTTTGTATTCATTAATTTTGTTCAAAAAGCTTTAAATTGTGCAACACTTCTAAAACTTGAATGTGAAACATTATACGTAAATATAATATTAAATAATGCCCACTTATAAAAGCCTCTAGATTGTAATTTCAACATCCAAACATCGAAAGGTTAGTAAAGTTTGTTACAGAAATTATATCACCGTAAGACTTTTGACATTTTGGTTGTAGAATTTTGTCGAAACTTGACCCAGTTATAATTTAAAAAAAAATAAGAAAATACAAATATTAAATCAGGAAATCCCATCGACCTTATGAAGTTATTAAAACTAAGCTCAAATTTCTGTGCCAATTTTTATAAACGACGCCTGAAAACTAGGTTTAACTATAATAACAAGCAACTAGCCACGTATTTAACGAAAGTGATTGTTGTCACATTGTTTGGAAAGTGAATTGCTGCTCACTGATCAGATGTTGAGTTTTTTAGTCAATCGAAAGTCTTAGTTTCTTAATAAAATAGTAACTTACTGATCGTTTTTAATATACACCATTAAAAGCTGTTTTATTCGCTGGTGTAACAGGTTTTTCTTTTTAAATTATACAGGGGGTTGTTCGAAATAATAAAGACGCAAATTTTTTTAAATACTTGTTTGTTAGTTTGTTTCTTAAGAGATATGCAGGTATGCATATGTGCATGTAAACATACGTATAATTTATGTATTTCAGAATTAGTTTGAGGATATCGTAATATTATGTAGGACAAGTTAACCTTGCTGGTATGTTTAACAGTGGCAATTGTAAAAGTCACTAAAACTTAATCATTGCTCTAAATGCTTTTATTTTCAGGCGAGACAATTTTAAGCTTAAAGTTTAGGCTTTAATTGCCAAAAATAAAACCTTCTCAGAGTGAAAATTTTACAGAAATGTTGAAATCGCATAATTGCAAGTACATAGATTTGTAAATCAGAATCTTTTGGTATTTTAATCACAGCAATTGTGTGGCGGCACTTTAAAAAATAGTTCATATTTAAAGATTGTATATTTAAGGATTCGCTCCTGGAGTTAACATATCTACCTACCTTGTAAAGTAAAGATCTCGGGTTCAATTCTCTGTGAAGGCGATGAGATCTTTTAATAGAAAAAAATCTAACAGTATACCCCTTTTCGGGTACAAAGTAAACAGTAAAGCAATTTTCTGTATTAATAAAAGCAATTTTCGGCCGGTCGTATTTGAAGCCCTCGCGTAAACAAAATTGTCTGAAACTAACAAAATGACCTGCAGTATAAAATACTTTGTAAGAATTTACATAGAAGGTCGTGTCAAGGTCAGATAAAGACTTCCAAGAATAAAGTGCTGATCACTACAAAACACTCGATTGGCGTTTTAATACTTGGAACGCACAAGCCTAAATCTCCTCAGAAGTAACGAAACAAACAAACAAGTTTCCTCAATGCATTGGCATAACCACAGTTAACATAATTATTTCACTTTTGTGCTGAATTTCTAAGTTTTCGAACAGAAAAATAAATTATTTTAATTTTGATCTTCTTCTTCTTCTTTCTTTTAGCCTATTTATTCCAACGATTCTCTCCATCTCTTCCTAGGCCTCCTGGAAATCTCTTTCGTGATGGTTTATTATCTCTGACTATTTTCACAAGTCTATCGTCCTATGTGCTCCTTCCATCCGTTTCGCCTTCGCAAGTCCCAGTTTCCGATCTTCTATATTACATTTTGCTCACAAATATCTTGTCTACCCCTGGTATATTTTATTCAAATGTAACAATTAAAATGTACGTAGTAAGTACAATTAAACTGATTAAAAACAATAAAGTAAACGCTAAAAATGGGGAGTTTGTTTTCAAGGCCAACTTTAATCCCCCTTCCCTTCATGCGTGGTTTCTTTATAATAATAAAATAATTCGATTTCGAAACATGGCATTTATCACGTAGTCATATGAAATTTGACAAATAAAAACTTTAATCGAAAGATGCAGTACCACTCAATGAGACAGCAGCTTTTGAAGCCTTTTTTGGACACCTTTCTCGGGTCAATTGCATCCTGTTTTAAATTGCTAAATCCTTTTAAATTTCATTATTTTAGTCATGTAATTTTCGGGTCAGTTGTAAAGTTTAATCAGTGACTTTTATTTTGCATATTTCCACTCACAGAAAATTTTGTATGTATTGTAAGAAGCTAAATTGTTGTAGTTATTTTGTAATTCAATTAATAAGCTTGTGATGTTCATTATATAACAATTTATCCAAATTTAGTGGAGATTTTTCTTGGTCTTCTTTTTTTCTCTTGAGTTTTTGCCACTGTCGTGCCTTTGACATTACCCTTTCAACTGTTCTTTTTTATTATTCCTTATACGCCCGTAGCATTAACATTAATTACTTACAAAAATTTTTGGCCTTTTTCTTCCCATAATTTGCCTTTTAGGCAATCTTCTGCACTTTGTCTTGCAAGAATCTTTCTCACAACTTCTATAGCCTCTTCTTCGCTTATGTGTTCCTCTTCTTATTTACCTATCTTTTCTTCCCTTCGCCTTCCTTCCTGAGTATACCTAACTGTCGCTTGTTTCCTCAACTTTCCGAACAATATTTTCCGTGCTTGTTATAAGTCTCTTTTTCATAGCTTCTTACGCTTATTGCTTCCATAAATTCACTAGCCCTGTTATTCTTATCCACTTACTCTTCTTCTTCTTTCTCAAGCCTTCGCTACCTTTTTCAGTTCTTTCTTCGTTTCCAAATCTGTTCCTGTTAAATCCGTTTCCTTTGTAACTTCTTACATTTCTTCTTTTATAACGTGGTAGACGTCTCCGTTCTTCTCTTTCGTCGTCTTTCTTGGGTTGTTTTCGTAATCTTCTCTGTCCTTCCGTACCTCTCCCTATGATTCTATTATTATGTGTTTCTTCTGAAACTTTCGTTATGTTCATCTATTTTTTTTCTTCTTCTTTCTGGGGTTGTTGTACCTCTTCAAGCCATTTTTCTACTTTCCTTCATCTTGTCATGTTTCTTGAGTTTTTCCTGTTCTTATACTTTTCCTCATTGCTCTTGACTTTTTCATCCTTTTTTCTTGGGTTTTTATAGATTTTTGCTTTATCATTTTCTGTTAGTTCCATGTTTTTCCTTGTCAAGTTTGTTTCGTTCACAATTTCTTGCGATCTTGACTTCTTCCTGCCCTGCTTCATCACCTTTCTTCTTGAGTGCTAGTCTTCTTTCGTGAGTCTTTGTGACAGCTCTAACTTCCTAACCTTCCATATCTCTTCCTGGAGTTTCGTTCTTCATGCCTTCTTACATTTATTTCTTCGGCCACTTTGGCCTTCAACTTCTTGTAGGTTTCCTTTTTGCTTTTTTCTGACTCTTTATAAGTATCCACATTTCCTTTTTAAGCCAATTTTCTCCATCCTTCCATGTCTTGGCCTGTAAGGTTTCCTTACTTCGTGAGTTTTTGCATTAGTTTCTCCCAAAACTTCATTTTTTTCTCCCCGTTTTTCTGTTTCTTCTTTTTATTTCCTGATTCTTCATGCCCATTTTTTCTTTCTCTTTAAGCCATTTTACCAATTTTCTACATGCTTCTGTGTCCATTCCTATTAAGCAAAGCAAAGCATTTTACGTTCCTTTTCTTCTTCTACTCCTCTTCCTTCTGTACTGAAAACGCGCTCAACTCATTTTTAAGCTTTTCTTCTATAAACAGTTTTCAATAATCCTTCCTTTTCTACTGCCAACGCATTTTCTTCTTCACTTTATAGCTGATCCCTATCCTTTGCCTTCTTCTTTCGTGAATTTTGGTAAAAGTTCTCACTTCCTTGTTAAGCCTTCGTTAAATTTCATCATTTCGTGTCTATCAAAGCCTCCTTAATGTTCCTTTTTTTTCTCCCTGTTCTTCTTTCTTTCTTCTTATTTTCTGATTCTTTTTAAATCTATTTTTTCGTTAAAAACATTTTGTGTTTCTTTCCTTTTAAGACTTTATTAGCCTTCATTTCTTCGTCTTCTTCGCCTCCTCCTTCAAAACGATCTCAACTTTCTTCTTCTTTCTTCTCTAAACAGTTTTCAATAATCCTTCGTTTTCTACTGCCAAATAATTCTTTTTTCGCCTTATTATCAAACCCTATTTTTTGTCTTCTTCTTTCTTGAGTCTTGATAAGAGTTCGTCAAATTTTACCCTTTCATGTCTCTTACTGACTGAATTTATGTTTTTCTCCTTTCTTTTCTTCCTATCGTATTTCTATATTTTCTGTATTTTCTTTCTTAAGTCTTATAACTGTCTCCAATTCCTGTTCAGGCCCCATTTGCGTATTGCATCCACTAAGTTTGCATCTTTTATGAGTTCTTGCATTAATTTCTTCCAATTCATTTATTCTTCTGTCCTTCACTGTTCTTCTTCGTTTGAGAATCTGGTTCTCCCGCCCCTTTAAAGCTATTTTTTCGCCCCTTTGTGTGGCTTTTGTAACTTCTTGCTTAGTTCTTTTATTCTACAAAATTAAAAGCCAAAATAACAAAAATGTTCTTAGAGCTTCAAATTTGATTTTATTTTCTGTTTCGATTTGTTTCGACTCTCAGCCAGTGTGTCTCGATTTGTTCTGACTATTTTATATTTTATATGTAACTATATAATTTCGTCTGTGCGTCTATCGTTCTGTTTGTATTTATTGTTCTGTAACTAAAATTATTTTCAATTCTACAAGAAATCCTGAACATTTTACAGGAGAATGTGTAAATTTAAGATTGGTGCAGTTGAAAATTCATAAGTGTGATGTCAAGATTTACAAATCCTTTTGTACAGGAACGATTTAAATCAGCCTTTGTTTAATTGCCTAGCTTATTACAATGAAATGTTGATTTATGGCTTGATATGCAAAATATTCCAAATAAGTACATCAATTTGTCGTACATACTTGGTTCAAGTTCAAAGAAAACGTGAGTAAGTTTTCCGTTTATTCTTTCGCCCATGGGTAAATCCAGTATCCTTCAGTTGCAAATTTATCTTTCATAAAGCGTAGGGTACATTTGCAAGTGTAATTACGTTGCCTTTCCCGTAACAGTAAAGGTGGAACTTTTATTTAAATCGATCAGCTTTTTTAATTGTCAAGTAACAGTATTTACGAGAATGCATGTCGTTCATAAATATAATTGATCTGTTAAAGCATGCGAGGGCGAATACATATTTTCTCGTGTTCTTTTTGTTTTATGCACTTGTAAGGTTCGTGCTTGGGTTTTACTTCAAATTATAAAAATTTAAGAACGTTCTCTTTTCAGGATTACGAATAGATCCTGAATGAAAATGAAAGTACAATCTTATGCGTGTAATTTTCCAAGGGCGGCTGATAATATTATAATATTAGTGATTAATCTGACATTTAAACAATCAAGAAAGGTTTAGACTTTGTCATTTTAACATTTTTTTCGAAAAAATAATCCGCCTCCAAGTGTTTCAAACATTGTGTAATCAACAATAATAAACAAGTAGAGCAAAAAGTTCTTAGTGCAGCGGGTTGAATTTATAAAAATTATAGGTTGCATGAAAGGCGCTGTTATTTACCGCAGTTACGTAGGCAAACCGATAATTTATTAAAATTAATTTACATAAAATTATTCCCTTTTAAGTGCTGGTTCGATAGTTTGTCCCTTTCCTGTACGAACGCCTGAGCTTTTCTATTGCCACGTATTCACAACATGAGTGATTGTAAAGTTCTTTAGTTTTCAGGTTTTTTTAACTTTAGCTATTGTCATGTGATCTTATTAAAACGAAAGGTTACACAAAGTAGATTTTTTTCACGCTTTTTCAATTTTGTAACGATTTTTTGTAGATTTCAGGATTGTGTAAAATTCTAATAACAATAGAAAGGAAACATATGCAAAAATAATAACTGACCAAGCATTAAAGGTCATTCAAAGTGTTGAAATTCGAAAAGTTATCGTTCTTTATCATGTAATTAGTTCTTTATCTTGTAGTTGTTGTAATTAACTAACATTAATTATACTCCTAAAAACAATCGCTGCTCTATAAACGTTGGAATTCACCATAAAGCTTGTAATATGTGAAAAGCTGACTAATTAGATTATATGGAGTTATTTTAAAACTACATTCACAACGTACAAATTACTTCTTGCGGAATTCTCAAGAAAAACATCTAACGTTAGGTAACGATTTAGGTATGTCTTACTATCGTTGCAATCGTTATTTTAAGAAAAGGACTTGATCGGATTAAATGACCGGCTCAAAATGCTTCGTCAAAAATCTGATTTTGGATTTCACTCGATTAACTTGTTAACATGTAATAAAATCTTACATAAATACCTTGTAAGAAATGTAATCAGTTGATCAATTGATTAAAATATAGACAAACAGAAATCCCAGAAATTATTTCCAATTTCCACTTGATTTTAATTTAGAATTGATGATTATTTAGTAACATTTGAATCTGTTTAAATATCAAGAAAAATATGAAGGTAATAAAAGTTCAAAATATAAAATTTAGATTATTATAAACCAATTGTGAAAGTAACTCTCTACTAAATTTACAAGTAAGACATTGTTAAAATTCCTCTATTTTTCCAAACAAATTTTAGTATTCTGAATGAACAATCAAGTCAGTCACTGAAAGTTCTGAAATTCTACAAAATCAGCCCAGATTCGCTTCCGTCACTGCCAAAGGTTTTTCAAATTTTTCCGCTGAAACAATGCTTTTTCTTCCTACAAACCTGAAATGTTACTTTTCAAACATGACGAAGTCAAAACCTCCCCCTCTTTCCGGCTTGTTTTATCAAAAATATAAAACAAAAAGATCGTGCTTTAGTCCATCGGTGAGTTCTTCTAACGTTTGACTTAAGTGCGGTGTATTTTAAAAGGATTTTCTGTTATAAACAAGCACAAGTAAGTTCTTCCTTCTAAAACTTGTGATGGAATAAACGTTCTTATTTTCCTGAATTATTATCTCAATTTAAAACCGTCCCAAGCCTCAACAAAAAACCTAATTGCACCGGTTAAAAATACCACAAACGTGCTAACATGTGGTAATAATTTGTTGTAATAATTTTAAAATGCCTGAAGATAGTACGTAATACTATTGAAAATGGTAATACTTCCGTTTGTTACTTCGCATATTTATAAATTGAGGAAGTATTTTTATTTATTTATTTAATTTTTTTCTTAATTTGTGCTGATGTTAAGATTTTCCTCCCACTGATTTTTCCCCTCTACTGATTATTGATATAAATATAAAAAATAATGAAAATGTTGCAGTACTCTTGTTGAATAGTTGAGGTGAAGTTTCGGTAACTATTAACAGTGTGTTTGTTTTAAATTGTTGAAGAAGACGTGCGTAACTTGCTCACAAGGTAAACTTAAAGTTTATTGTTAAGTTTGTTTATTTATTTGCTTTGACGCATAATTCTTCCTGGGTTTTTTTAAACCTCTAAGCAACCGATACCCTTTTTTGTTTCTTTTAAACTTTTGAAGATTTCAAATTGATTACCATTTTACAGTTCTCTGTATACCAGAAGGGTTGCCGCCTATCATGTTGTTTCTAACAGTGCTTCCAAAATTTAATATTATTTTTCTCCGCAATTAACAGTTTTGAGTCAATTCAGACTTTCAGAAATTCTAAGATTTAATGCGCCAGGATGTGTGATACCAGAAGGTTTGCTGCCTATCCTGTTGTTTTTAACACTGCTTCCAAAGTTAACTTATGTTTCTTGAATTTAATTTTATTTCCCTCCTGCTTGGTTGTTACCCAATTAACGGTTTTTGAGTCAATTCAGACTTTCAGAAATTGTAAGATTTTATTATACATATATGTATATACATATTGTATATTATAAAGTAGGAAATTCCCCGAACCTCCCCTCTTAATATGAGCTTCTTTTACTATTGTTATAAATTGTAATAATTTATATAGAACGATTTAGTTTAAAGCGGCAGTGCTTCAGTGCTTGTGGTGGGTTCAAACACACGCCTGTGCTTAAAACATCAAGTAAGTCCGAGGATTTCTCTTTGATATATACTTCATTCTTCGACTATTTTTGTTTGAGGATTTATTCGGCAGCAATTTAGAGAAACACTGCTTTGCTTCTTCTTATACCACATTTTCTTTAAGCGTAATATAACTTCCTAATATTCTTATTGCCTAACTTTAAAACCTTGAAATCTTTTATTAGTTATTATTTTAAAACCTCAGATATTTTAACATATAAGAAATCCGTGCTTAAAATATAAGTTTTCATGCTTTCCTCTGTGGTTTATGCTTTGGTAAGCTTTGTTTGAGGGTTTATTCAATTCAATTCAGGGGGAAAACGGTATTCTTTCTTTTATTATCCTTCCACGTTTTATCATTCTAATCAGTTCAAAGTATTATTAATTATTAAGCAAGTTTGATTTCTCAAGCAAAGCTTCATAAATAAACGTACTTCCTAGTTTCAGGACCTTGATATCTTACATTAGCTGGTATATTAAATTCTCGGGAATTTTAATATATATGACAAGTCCTTCGATGCAGTACAAAATAAATTGCTTTACGTCTAAATAAATTAATTGTGTAATAATAGTGCAATTAGTTTAAAAGAAAAGAATCTGTCTTATTTAATACTGGTTATAAATCGTAACAAAATTCCATAAATTAATTATCTGAGCATTTCTGCTCGTTACTTAGCATACTTTTCAGTTTTTCCTTACTTCTGCAGGCGCCAATATTGTTATCAAACTTAGTACATGCAGTTTTTAATTATTTCTTACTTCTGCAGACACAAATCTTACTGTGAAATTGAATGTGGGTACTTAGAAACTTGTGTATGACTTTAAGCATTTGTCCAATGAAAATGTAGTTTGATCAAAGGTTAGATTCATATAATAAAGCTTATTATAACTATCTAACCTTTGATCTGACTTCATCCTATTAAATTTTTATTGGATTTCTGATAAATATTCTACAAGATTTATGAATAGTGTTGAAGACCTTACTAATTAGGTAGAAGTTCTTTTGGTCTAAAACACGGTTGTAAAATGAACAAAAATTGATTTAAAAGGTCAGTTCAATCGTAACTCAACCAGAATAGAATATTCTGCAAGTATTGGGCTTTTCCCTGTGATTTAAATTAAAAATTAATATATTTACAGTGAAAAAGCTCGATTTCAAACTGAAAACCATCAGTTGTAAACCAGTCAGAATTGCGGATTCTGCAGATATTATGCTTACATTTTAACATTTCCGAGTTCAGACTTCAGTCAATAGTTTAGGTAAAATAACTCGACTTTAAGCTGGCGAAAGAATCAAAAATCCCAACATCAAACAAGCGTTAGGAAGCAAAATTAAAAAAAAAAGCTTTGAAATTTCAGTTAACAAATGAAAGCCCGTATTCTCACCTCATGTTTAAAGCTGTCTCTAAATATAAAGTCATGTTTAACGTAAAGATAAAACGAAATAGCTTTATATTGATTTTAATGTGTAGAACAGAGATGCACAATATTGCCATGGCAATTAAACCTGTTCTTATGTTTTTTGGAAAAATAGCTCGAATTCAAGATGAAAAACAATCAAAAGCAATCACTCTTTTGCAGCTACAAGTAAACTACTGGCTAAACTAGATCAATTTGGTATCAAATAACAGGAGCAACTCGCTAACTTTGTTGGATGTTTCTGCACTTGTTACATTTTGTTTATTTTATCTTCTAATCCAATATGACAAGGAATAACCAAAATTAGTGTTTTTAATTAATAATACAATATTAACCATCCCTATTCGAGACGCCACTGATACAGCAAATGTATTTTAAAGCAAAACAATACCTAAACGTCATTGTTTTCTCTGAATTATTGCAACTTGCACGCCATGAGGGCCAATTATATCATTACAAACTCCGACGGAAACTAATCACCTTTGATGATCTCCACTAAAGACTTTATTTGTTTGTTTAAATTTAAATTTAAAAAAAAAAACAACAATGAGTTAACGTTAAAAAACAGCAATTTCTTCGCTTAAGGCAAATATTCAAATTAGCTGTTTTGGCAATTAACCAACCGATTAAAATATTTTGGCAAATTCCGAGGTTTTTTTATTGAAACTTAACACTTAAAGTACAAACAACTCATATTAACACACATCTACTAAACAATTTAACTGTGTTTGTCCGTTAAAAGGCCATCTAATTGTTTGCAAGAATTCATTAGGCGAATATGTAAATTTAACCACTGTTTTTCAAAGTACTTTCCTTCGCCAACTCGCCGTTTAATCAGCAGAACGTTTCGTCCCAATTTGTTCTACTTTTCTAAAACATCTTGTTTTCTCTTTTCTATAAATTGATATTACGTAAAGCTATACCGTTTTATGTTTACTTTAATCACTTTAACCACAAAATTCTTATTCTATAATTTTCAAAATTGGATTCGCAATAGATCCAAAACTAATTTGTCAATTTTGTTTTATTTCCAACCTTAATATTTCTTTGTAGTCTGGGCATTTCGCCGCGAAATGTCAGAATTTGCATTATTTCATTTTAATTTACTAACGTAACACGATCCTTTCGTAAGTTATCTTTCATAATTTCGTTCATAATTATTAACCGAAAATTATCCTTAATAAAAAGTGGCTAAGCCCTAATTTAATGAACATTAAATGAGTTAATTTGAAGTTAATTGAGCTTGTGAAATGCAATTTTTTAGCTGTAAAACGTAACTTGTTCTTCTAAGTTGTTAAATCGGCGATTAAATCTTGATTACGTCTTTTGCTTTAGGGTTGAATTTTCTTTTGTAAACAATTTGTAGCAATTAAATAATAAATTCTTTTTGATCTTCGCAAGAGTTAAGTATCTAATTTATCTTTGGTTTGTTTGTTAGGTTCTCCTTGTAAAGCAATTATGAATAATTACAGTTTTAAATACTGTACCAATTCAAGCAGAATATAAGAATATAAGAACGCGTAAGGTTTTAAGTTTGGATAATGAAAACCTCAAAGGATTTCTTGATTTTCGCAATAGTTCCAATCGCATGAATAATCTTAAAATCAGTGTTGCAATTGTTGCAAAAAACGATGCGTGGATTTTCCTTCGTTGTTATTTATTTAAAAATTAGGTCTAGGCTTTTCTATCGGTCGTGTTTACTATTCAAACTGATAGATTTACAAGCCGGCCTGAAGAATTTCGTTAATTTTAGAAAGCGAATCAGACGCGTTTTAACAACCGAATATTGATATTACAACTTCATTTATGTAACTAACACAATTACTGACTACCAAAATTGGTACTCAACTTAAGTGTATCGAACATTTTATATTAATGCAAAATCGCCTTCCTTTTAATTAATTATCCTTGTATTTAAATTAGTACACGCATATTTTGTTGCGCAACCTCCTTATAAAATTGCTTTATAAACTTTCCATTATTATATTGTTACAAACCTTGCTGTTTCAGGTCATGATATCTTTCGATTTTAATCATTTTACTTATTTTCTTCCTTTAGCTATAATCCGATTAATTCATACAGTACGACGTAAAAACAATCAGTTACGGCTGCTACGGATACGTACGACAATGGAATTATGCGTTTCCGTTGCAATTGCATGTCTTATCCTTATGTGTACAACTATTTTACTTAATTGCTTGGTAAATATTGATATCTCCTACGAATCGTGTTAAGTTTCGCGGTTTACTAGACTGTCATTTTTCAAATTATGTACCTACTGTTAATTTAATTAACGACTACCGACTTTCCTGCTAACAGTGTTTACTTAAACACATGTCAATTTTGTTTGTTATAAAAGAGAGAAATGATCCTCCATTTATTTACTAAAGAAGAACCAAATGGATTTGGACACTTTAGGCTTTTAGATCAGTTGATCAGTTAAACTATTCGGGGTTAATTAAACTCGGAAGTTGTTAAACAAATCTTATACTTAACAAAGTAATTAATTAACTAAAGACTGCATAAGTGTTCCATTAATCTCCTGTTAAACAATTCAACTGCCCTAATGGTAATTTTCAAATGTTTCCCAACAGTGAATTGCTGAAACACTTAGGCAATTGCTCTACACGTTAACTGTTGGCATAATTAACCAAATTAATCCCTTGGCGGATTTATTACGGAATTAATTAATGGACAAGCAAGCAATAACAAAACTAAAGAATAGAAAAGCTCCCGGACTTGATGACATTCCAAACGAAATGATTAATTATGGCGGCCCAGAATTGGAAAAAGCGCTACCAATTCTATTTAAAAAAGTTATTTTAACTCGAAGAACACCGGAAGAATGGAGAGTAAGCATCACGACCCCAGTTTTTAAGAGAGGAAATAAGAACGACCTCCAGAACTACAGCGCAATAACACTATTAGACTCTATAAGTAAGCTACTAACCAGCAAAATAACGAAGAAAATAGAAATAAGTGAGGAACAACAAGGCTTTAGGCAAAATAGGTCGACGATTGATGCAATATTCATCAAGGCAGATAAAGTCAATAGAGTTTAACAAACCCTTGTACCTATGCATAGTTGACCTCACAAAGGCCTTCGACAGAATACAATAATATCAATACTCCAAGAAAATAGAATTGAACAAAACTAGATCAAAGTCATCGAACACCCCAATAAGAATAATAAGACCCGTATAAAGACCAGCCAATGATTGACCAAATGACAGGAATCCGGCAAGGAGGCAGCATGAGCCCAATCCTCTTCAACTTAATAATGAACAAAATAATACAAAATGTCATGCTACGCTGATGATGCAGTATTGATGGCGGAAAATGAGGACTACTTGCAACGACAACTGTATAGATTCCAAATGGCAGCAGAAAAGTTTAACATGCAGATAGCAGCAGAGAAGACGGAATCGATAGTTATATCGAGAGATCCTATCAGATGCAAACTGGAGTAAATGACCAACCCATTAAACAAAATATGCGATGTAGTTATCTAGGAGTGGAAATATCGAGCTGTAAAAATCTACACCAAGAGGTTCGAACCCAAGCAAACAAAGCCTCGAGAATATCAGGTTAGATGCCCACAGAAAGCAAAGTCTGCATATATAAAACCACCATTAAATCAGAGCTGATGTACTCGGCGGAGACTCGAGCAGAAACCTCAAAAACAAAAAACACACAGAGGACTACTGAAGTGAAAACGCTAAGAACAATTAAGGGAGTAAGCTTAAGGAATCAAATGAGAAGTACATCAACACGAGAAGAACTCAAAGTAGAAGACGTAGTAAGGTTTACAAGAGCGAGACGAAGATACTGGAGAGATCATGTTGATAGAATGGGGGAAGATCGATGGGCAAAATGGGCCAAAGACGAAAGGCTAAATACAAGGAAACCTCCTGGCCGACCACCCAAGAGATAGCGTGAAAGCTGGACCTCTGCATCCCAAGAGGCTTAGTAAAACAGAAAAAAACAAGACAAAGTCTTAAAACAAAGCAGAAGAAGAGAAGCAAGCATCCAGTTAATTTTTTTGTAAATTCATTGTCCATCTTTGGATATAGGCCTCTCCCATTTCTCACCATTGATCCCTATTTTGAGCTATGCCTTTCCAAAGAAGTCCTGCTGTTCTCCTGAAATCATCACTCCATGTCATTTGGGGACGTCATCTTGTTCTTTGTCCCAGGTACGGTTTTCAATGTTGGATTATCATGTTTCACCTGTTGTCTAATTATTTGACCTGCGAAGCTTCATTTAAGTTTGGCTACTTTTGCTGTTACATCTTTCACCTTTGTTCGTGTTTTTATTCAGATATTTTTCTTTTTGTCTGAGAGTTTTATCCCTAACATCATCCTTCCATGGCTCTTTCTGTTGTTGCCAGCTTTTCTATATTAGCTTTCGTGATTGTCCAGCGGTATGTGAAGTTTGATAAAATACACTGCTTCTTAGGTATTGTGGTATTTTATGGGTTTTGTGGATCCAGAACAATGTCTCGTTCAACCATTCTAAAAGTAGTTTTTTCAAATATAGGTTATTCAATTAATTACCTGCCTTAATCGACTATTTAACTAACAAATTATTTATAATACTCGAAAGAACTTGTTTTGTTGAAAAAAAATCATCATTCCAATAATTTTCACAAAAATCATTTGCTGCACGAAAAATCAATCAAACCCATCCAGTCTAAATCTTCGCTTAACTAATCTTTTTTATAAATTCATAAAGATAAAATCGTTCCCAGCAACACGTGAAAACGAGAATCA
Organism: Melanotus villosus; assembly: GCA_963082815.1. Taxonomy (NCBI): domain Eukaryota; kingdom Metazoa; phylum Arthropoda; class Insecta; order Coleoptera; family Elateridae; genus Melanotus; species Melanotus villosus. Next base: position 14,031,216 of record OY720421.1, read on the forward strand.
CTACGTTGTAGGAAGTTAATCTAAATAATTACATACTTTTTTAACACTCTGACATATGATATACTTGTGATATTATACTTATAAACAAGGAAACGCCATAGATTTTATCTGTAACTGGTCAACTACGAAATGTTTATGACCCTATTTTAATTTTACAATCGTTTTTATCATGAATGATGCGTTTTGCTTTCGACGTGAGATTCATGTTAGATTAGATGATAGTTGCATACTGAGAATTAATGTTAATGCTTGTATAGTGTTCGAGTTGATTTTCTAGGATTTGCTAGCTTAACAAAGGAATCGGACAAGTCCATCGACGATCTTCAATGTTTGTTTGGTCAGTTTAGATTTTTCCAAATTTATTTTTGAGTTTTTTAATAATTAAGTTTAAACCCTGGCAATACCCCACCTCTCTCTTCTACAAATTATTTTAAATCATTAAGTCTTGAGTTTGTTACTATTATTAATGATTTAATAATCTTTAAAGTTAAAGTCAGATTTATAGAATTTAAAAAATAGTGTCCATAAAACTGCACAGTTTTATGTTTACTTTCAAACCTTAATAAGGCCCTATTTTTTCAAATATAGTAATTAGTCATAGCTAGATGTCGGTGCTATACAATTAGAAAACAACTTATGTCTTACATTTACGACGAAAACAATTGTATTGTCAAAGATTAGTCAAGAAAATATCTGAAAGTTATCAGGAGTTGAAAACACCACTCTTAAATTATTCAAGTAAAGATGTGGCTATCTTTTTGAAATAATTAGCAAATTAGGAATCTAAAAAATCTAAACCATTTTGATATATTAAAAATAAAGGGCAATTGCGTACCTACGTTTAAGATTAATTAGTGCTACTTATCTGTAATTTATATATGTGCGTAATTCACTTTTATGTAATGTCGTGGGATACTGAATCAACCGGTGATAGCGATATAAGGAAGCACTTTTGCCTTATGAAATATATAATATGTATTTAATTATATAAAATAAAATGTTCCTATAACACCAATTCTTTCTCTTCTTCTTCTCGTATCTCGTTATGCCATTTAAATGAGCGTTGGAGATCGGTTCTTATTTCTCATCTACCCATTTCTTCCACTTCTTCACAACACAAATTCAAAAATTACAAACCTCAGATTAAGCACTGCTTCAATTTTTAAGAAAAAGCATATAATTTAAAATCTTCAGGGAAACCAGAATTCATCAAAATCGGCTAAATTCAGTCAAATTCTAATAATTAAAATTAACCATTCGTTAATTTAATAACAAGAATGTGCAACCCGCCCCAAGGAAATTTGTTTTTATTTATATAAACAACGTAAAATTAAGTAGAAAATTTCGTAAGCTACCTTAATATTCACTTATGCGTGTCACATTTTAATATAAACAAAGCAAGGCCACACTTTTTCTAATCGAATATTTTGTAAAAATTATGCCTATAAATCTTTATTGGTGTATTAAGTTTAATTAAGATAAAATGGTGGAGATTAGAGTGCCAAATTAAGCGGCTAACCTTTTTAAATTAAATTTACTGCTCCTTGAGGGCCTTAAGCATGTATGTATACGTATACTACCTAACAGGATTCATATCTAAAGTTTAAAAAATTTTCAAAAATCGGCTTCGAACCCTTGTTCGCGGACTAGGCCGCCAATAGCTCTTTTAATATAAATAGTAATTTTTATAGTCCTAAAATACCATCAAATAATCATAAAATTGTCCTAAAATCCACAAAATCTAAGCTAGAATTAAATGAGGCGTTTTAATATGAAAAAGTCTGAAGACTTCAATGTCGGTACAGACTACAAAATGTTCGTTGTACTCTGCATTTAATTTTAAGATCCAAAATATTATATTTATTTACTTATCTATCTATATTAATCGTTCCGATATAATGTAAAGTATATATTTACAATGCAGTAATTCATAATAATCTTTTACATAGGTAAGTTTGATCAATGTTTACAATTTTGTGGAAGTCTTTTTCTTCTTCTTCTGCAGCTTATTCCACCCATCTTCGGATGTAAACCTCCCTAAGATGATTCCATTCTTCTCTATTGCATGTCTTTCCCATCCAATCGTATCCTACAATCCTACCACTCTCTTTATGTCGTCTGTCCACCTGGTCTGTGGTCTTCATCTACTTCTCTTGTTTTCTCGGGGCCTCCACTCTATGATCTTACGCGTCCATCTGTTATCTTCCATTCTGCTGCCTTGCCCAGTTCCATCTCAGTGTGCAAAGTTGTTCTATTACGTCCATTACTTTTGATCTTCTTCGTATTTCAGTATTGGGTATATGCTATATGGTCGCGTAACTTAATGTTCAGCATCCTTTCCTCCATTGCCCTTTGTGTAACCTGGAGCCTATTTATGATATTTTTAATGAGTGCCCACGTCTCTGTGCCATAATTTAGAACTGGCAACACATATTGATTGAATGTCTCTGATTTTAATGTGTTTGGTATATCCGACTGGAATACGTCTTGTAGTTTTCCGAAAGCTGCCCAAGCTAGTGAGATACTTCTATTTAGGTCTGCTATTAAGTTGTTTTTTGATAGTTCAAATGTGTCTTGAATGTATTAGTTCTTATTTCTGTGTCTATTTGTGCCGTTGGGTTTTCGTATATATATTTAATGAGGGTTGTATATCTGTTATCTACTCTGCAGTTACTTAAAGCATTTAGAACTGCCCATATCTCTATTGAATCAAACGCCTTTTCGTAGTCTATCATTGCTACCCACAGGTGTATGTTATATTCGTTGGCCTTTTCTGTTAATATTCGCATCGTCTGTAGATATAACCTCGTCTAAACCCAGCCTGCTCCCGCGGCTGATAACTATCTAATTTATTTGCTAATCTATATGTTATTATTTTTGTAAACAATTTGTACAGCACTGACAGAAGACTTATTGGCCTATAATTCTCTAATTTATATCTGTTTCCTTTCTTAAAGATTAAGACTACACTAGGGCATTTAACCAAGCGTTTGGTATTCGGGTATTTGTGGAAGTAAGTTATAAAATTTCAGTCCTTTATAAAAAAATGAATTTTGCGAACTTCTTCTTCTTCCCATTGACTAGGACCATGTCCTGTTTGTCTGGCGTGCTTACTCGTTTGATGACGCGAACCATCTCTGCTCCCATCTTTTACGACTTGATTTTGAAAATTTAGGCAATTTAACATCGTGGAAATTTCTAGTGTTGTAGATAGTATTGTATATAATAATAGAATAATTATTTTTACAGAAGTAATGCTTTCCGAATAAAGCAAACACTTTAACCATAGACAAAATAATTTATTTAATCTATGCTTTAACTCTTCCACATAAAATTGTATTAACTAAACTTGCAAGCTTTATTTGTCTATAATCACATACTCTAACTTTCTTTTCTTTCTTTACCCTCTTATATCTTTTTATGGTATCGAGGGGGCCGGACACACCGAGCCGCAGAGCGGTTACCCATCCAAATTCTGGCCACGCAGACCCTTGCTTAACTCTCAATATTTCAGTTTACGTGCACTCCCACTCTGCCGTACTGCCAGTTATAATCTACCTAACAACTAGTAAAAATAATCAAACTTACTCTAAATATTACGAATATTTCGTTTATGTAATTAAATATACAACATAACCTAAAAGCCTTCGCTCAAGCAAAGAATCTTCGATTGAGTTCGCGCACAACCTGTACTCATCTAATTAACCTCTAAATTCTTGGCATAAATGCACTGAAATGCCTGGAAATTCCTCAAACTTATGTAAGTTGGATTTAATTACGCAAAAATTCCAATTAGGTAAATACGTACACGTAATTGCAGGAGACTTCAACGTCAGTATAGACGACAAACCCCCGATTAAGTAATATTTTATGGAACATCAAAGACTTCAAAATTGCTAAAATTACAGAACAAGAATCAAATACAGAAACAACCTTGTATAGTTTGCATAAATGCGTTGAAATATGCCTGACAATTCGTCAAACTTATGCAAGTTCCGTATATTTCAGTTAGAAAATACAGTACATTCAAGTCAATGCACAAATTGCTGGAGACTTTAACGTCAGTGTAAGCGGCAAACTCGTAATTCCAAATTACTGTTTGACTGTTAATGATTAAATAAGATATTTTATAGAAGTATTAAGTACAGAAATTACAGGAGATTCCAATGCTCGATACAGAGAGTAATCCATGTTTGGTATGTCGGGGCACGTTTGTATTTGGAAAATCAACATGCAGTTAAAACAAGGACGGTCTCGTTGTGAAACATTAAAAAATATTTGTTCGTGAGAATATTCTTTACAATGTGTGAAAAAGAATGAAATTGGGGACTTACCTACTCACAAAACCTTAATTTTTTGCACATATAAATAAGCTAAAGAATACACAAAGAAAAATGAATATGAAATAAAATAAATACAACATGTAATTCCTTCGTATACATATAAGTAAAATACTTGTAACGAATTATAATTCCTTTATTATAGCAGAGAATGAAGGTGCTAAAAGGATTAAAATTTCTTAATACTCGCGACACGCATAGTAAATTGGTAGTTAAGTATTCCTTCAGTTTGGGGACATGTCGTGCTTCAAAGCTTCACTGGCAGCCAGTATGAATACAGTTGTCATACAACACACAATTAGTGCAGCTCTCCCACAATAGAACTGTCAGTGCGTAAAAAAGTACACACAGTGGCGCTTATTTGCCAATTAACCTTGCTTTTTTCTAATTTTTTGCTTAAATTTTTTTGGGTTGGTTTAATTCGATTTAATTTGTGTACCACCTTTTTTTAACAATTGTCTTTTTTGTTTCAGGAGTGGTAACATAGTCTAGTCAAAATGAAGTGTTATATTAGTGTTGTGTGTGTTTTAAGTGCATTCGTAGCAGTAACTCTAGCAGCACCTACCACTTTAGAAGAATCTGCTGTTGCCACAGTTCATAATCAAGTCAGTATTTAACCTATATTTATTGGAATCCTTTTAATACTCGTATTGGCTTGTTAATTAACATAATGCACATTCACTAAATTTTTATAATGGGCATTCTGATGGTTAACCTGTTCTACAGCTTTCTAAAAATCCTTCATACATTTCACTAACGTCATTAAACTCGGAATTTTGGACATTGAATGCTTTTAAATTGTTAGTTAAATGTAGATTTACGTAATTTTCCTGGAAAACTTTTGCTTTCGTTCGATTCCTGAAAAATATCAGAAGGATTTCGGTACTTTCAATTTTTGTTACGAAAACATCGTAAATCGTCTGCTTCTATAATATAATTAATTAAACAAGGCAAGGCTTTCCCAAAGGTCAGCCAGCATGTGAAAATTTCTTCATGAATATTCAGAAAACACCCAAGATTTCCAAAAATGGATAGAACGAAAGTGAAAGAATGAATGACTGAAATTCCGAATTCTAAGCTATCACACTTTAGCTTCTAACAACCTTTAAAAAAAAGAAAACCTGATTTGGGTCATATCGGTAAGAAAATATCGCCGAGTACTTTTTAACCTCCACGTAATCGAAAACGAAGCAACATCGTGTTTTAAGAACAACTAAGTTCAGCGTTTCATGTCCGATGAAAGTAAGTGAAAGTAAAACTTGTATATAGAAAAGTTTGTGTGGCGCGTCATTAGCCGGGCATTCCGAGGCGGTGGTTATGTCACCTTTACGCGGATGTTACCGGAATCTAACTTGTTCTTATATTATTAATTCGACTGTATTTCCACCCGGAACATTCGTTGTCAATCTTAACCGTTAGTTATTTATTTTATAATAATATAAAATTGGCCTGTTTGCGAGAACATTTCACGACAATAATTATATTAAATTGAGAGCCAATTTTACAGTTATTACAGAATTAATTTCGTACATTTTTTTAGGTAAATAGTAGATAATGACACGATCAGATTTCAATACTGGAGACGTAATTAGTTAAGTGTTAAAAAGCTTGATCCACATTTCCGCAAGTGTAATAATAATAACCTCGAAGCATGCTTTTTAAAATAATTATTCGGTTACATCAAGCTCCAATTACATTTGTAATCGTCCGAAACAAGCATTTTTAAAGTAATCCAAGCTATTACACCCCAAAAACGGTCTGAGAGCGTTAGCTAAAACCAGTTCTAAGAGAACAACTAAATTTCATAATAAAAGAAAGCCATTATAATTAATTTAAACAAATTCCATCAAATTCTCATCAGAATCTACAGTATAATGATGGAAAACTTGAACGGTAGCCTGGAGATTTCAATGCTTAATGAAACGCAAAACCTGGGAATATTTTACATATCAAAGTAGAACATTCCTGACAAATGTTTAATTATTTATTTAAAGTTCAAAATGCTCTTGAATCTTACGACAAATCTTAAATTTTCGTGAAAAAAAAATAATTTGATTCTTAGCATTTATCTGTCAAAGAACCATTGTGTTAAGGTTTATCAGTAAGAAATCTTTCAAAACTCGCGAGATTACTTCAAAAATCTAAAAATAATTCATCGTCTCGGCCTATTTATTTCACAAGTATAACATTAAAAACTGATTAGAACAAAGTAAACCAGTCTTTAAGAGTGCATGTTGTAATCTGTAACGAAAGAAATTTCTGGTTATATAACCTAATAAAGTAAAGTAAATTTCTAGCTGACATGAAAGTGTTTTTAAATATTTTTTTCATATTTATCTTCTCAATAAGTACACGCAGTGAAAGTTTACAAAAGCTAAATTGAGATTCCACGAATAATTACCACGCATTGCCCTTGGTTATATTATAAAGTTCAGAATAATTTAAGACCATAATAAAAAGTGGTGGGAAAAAACTGCCGAAAGTGAACTATTGTGTTTTTTAATTTGATACTTAAAATTTTCCCAAACTGCCTTTTGTTGTTTTTTTTTTAAATTAAATTAAATTGAATTAGGGTCATTTTAACGTAGCTGCGGGAAAATTTAACTTAATGGAACCGTGTGTGCCTTGAAACTTTGCATCTGATTAAATTTACGAATTTTATCAAGCCCCATCTTAGGTTTTTTCCACAATTATAATGAAATTTACTTTCTAACTTAATATTTTGAACTGTAAATTTTTATTGCGAAGCATAAATCAATAAAAGCACGAATAAATTTGGTTTTCACAGAAATGAAGTAACCATAAACGAGGACTTTTAAAAACGCAAGTGTCAATTTAATTCCTGTAATTTGAATCAGTAAAAATATATTATTTTAATGGCTCATAATTAGTAATTTATTCGTCATGAAAGTTTAAATTATAATAATTCAACAAAACACGATTTTCTCTCTATTCAAGTAAATATTCGCTCTTCCAATATCTGTTTTCGTAATTGTAAGTTTCTCTTCGCGGAAGTTAGTTTTCTTTGTTACTTATAAAGAATTTTCTACAATGGAAGAAATTGAAAGTTAAACGGATTAATCAAAGAAGCTTACTAAAGTAAATCAAAGATTCACTACTTTTGCTCGTTAAAACTCGAATTAGCCTTATATTCATTTCAAAATCAAATAAAGTCCTAACACGACGAATAAATTTACTTTCTAATAAAATCTGAATTTGATAAATATAAATGTAAATATTATTTTGGTATCCATTCAGTCCTTGAAATCTCCTCAACATTAAAAATAATTCCGCCGTTCTTGAATTCATTTGAAAGTATTAACAAGCGATACTCTGTTTAGATAAGAAATTTACGATTCGTCTGTGCATTCAATTACAAACAATACTAACATAATTCACCGTGAAATATTATTATGACCACGCAGTCGTGTTGTAAGTGTACCTATTTCCTCATACTTTGTTAAGATTAAGTCTGAAATAAAACAAAATGTACTTTTTAGAAGCTTTCCTTTACGTAACATTAATGTATGCTAATGCCGACTAAAGAAACTAACACATCACAGCTTGTTCACTTTTTTCACCTAACTACATTTAAGTATAATTTGCATCACAACAGTCAATGTATTTTTCATGTAATTAAAATAATAACCGATGCGTTTTAGCTTTAGATCATTAGCACAAATCGTACAGTCTTACATAATAAAAGTTTTTCTAAGTAAACTTTTGGAATATGTTTCCTCGTCATTTTAACTTTCATCTGTAATTTTCCTACGGGTTTCGTATCGTTGTCACCCAAAAAAAAGGTCATCTGCATCTGATATCCACTCGTCAAAAGTCTACAGACGACCAAGACGAACATCATCGGGTGGTTTTTTTTTTTGAAATATTGTTCATTGATGGATTGTTTTATAAATTTTTTATGGTTGAATGATTAGGTTAAGAGGCAAACGGATAGTAACACCGAAGCGCTTAATCGAGTTATTAGCTTCAGCAACAGCAAACTACAAATACTTCGACAGCTTTGTCCGCAACTTTTCCAGGTAAATATTTTTTATTTATTTTTCTTTTTAGTTTAGTTAGATGTGTAAATTAGTCGCAAACTTTGGCCACGACCTTCCCAATTTTACCAGTCGAAATCACATTTCTTCCGCTTGTAAAATCAGGAAGGTTATGATTTTGCCCGAAATCATACTTAAATATGGAAAATGAAAGCATGCCAGGCTTCCCCGGTTTATTCGATCTGGATAATATCCGACAGGTTTGGCTTTTACTTAAGTTTAATGGCCTAGTGTTGCTTTCAGTTTTTGAAAAATTTCATAATAAAATAGATTACGCAAGCCTGATTTATGTTCTTGTCATACTGTCGACAATTAATTTAATAAATATTATCAAATTCTTTAATCCAGAAACAAGTAAAAGCCGTTCTCAAAATTACAGTTACTTTAATTAAAACGAAGGTATTACACTTACATATCAAACAGTTAATATATTACCCAATTACATTCTAAATACGACAATTACAAAATAGTAACGGTACATGTAGTAGATCAAACATTTCTCCGAGTTTTCTCGTACGTATATGTAATGAAAAATCATGAAATAAAATTGACTTAACTTCAATTACAGAGTGTCAAAATTTTTTCTTGCTTAATATTTTTGTAATGGTGTAATTAACCTTCGAATTTCAAATGTAGGTAACTCATCTGGAACACTGGTTAACTTTGCAGTCCATTAAACTGCTTTTATCATTAGCAATACACTTTAAAGTTTCACTTTCGAGTTATCTTTTGAATTACAACGCATTCGCATCATCGACGTTACAGTAATTCGGTATAATCTTGTTCTTTATTGTTGCAAATACGGTTATTGCTTTAGAAAATGCACAATGCAAGACTTTGTAATTATTTCAGATTTATTTATTGTTCGCTCGTTATGCAATCAAAGAGCAATCAACCGAATCGTTAACTGAAGTACTTCTTTTACTTACTTTAATCAATCTTCAATCATTCAAAATTGCATACTCGTTGTAGACAAAGTAATTGGTTGCTTTAAAATGACTAAAGCCTGAAACAAGAATAAAATGACAGGTTTACGAACTATAAAACATTAAAAGGCATTTGTAAGCATCTAAACATAAACTTTAGCTATAAAATTCAGGAAGTCAATCATCATAATGTACAAAGTTAAGCAGTCAATTGTTTCACATACGTTGCAGTTTTACAGACACCTCCAATGTTGAAGGTTTCTGTACAATCTGATAATCACAGTTAAATAAAGTCTGAAATCTAACTTAATAAGATAATTAGTGGAACGCACAGTGCGATTTTAAAAATGTTTGAGGACAATTTGAATTTGGCCCCATACTAATTTACTGTACAGTTCACTTGCTCTATCAGTGGCATCGTTATAAAAGCTTGGGTGTTATCGGACTGAAAAATTATCAGAAACCTGAAAGAAATGGGCGCATCGTAGATTTTGTGACTTCTTAAATAAATATTTTAGCGTCCAGTTTGGACCAAAAATGAGAGTTTACTTCATCCAAAGCATAACTGAAAGTTTTAGAGTTGAAAACAGTATTCTGAAAAATCTTCCTAGATTAATTTTTAATAGTTGCTTGAAGAACATGAAAAATTATCTAAAATTTCAGGAGGCAAAGTTTTCAGGGCATAAACAGAAATATTAGAAGAGTGGGTTTGATGAATTCTTCCCAGTTTAATTTCCAAACTTTTTTAAGAAGAATGCTTGAGAGCTTGAGAAAAAAATTTTTTGCAAACTTTTAGGCTTCTTTTCAGGGAATAATCAAATTGAAATATTAGAAGAATTGAAAAATAGTAGGTATTCTAGAAGTTTGTTTTGAAAACTGAATATGTTCTTTGAAAAACAATTGAAAGAATCCCTTTTCCGTCTATTTCATTCAAAATTTCAGGCAGTATTTTCAGTGCGTAGTCAAACTAAAATAGCAGAAAATTTGAAGATTTTACAGCTTTCCTGAATTCTACTCAGATTAATGTTTAAATTTTGTTTTAAACAATGAATTTATTGCTTAAACAAATTCAAAAAAACAGTTCTGTTTATTTTATCCAAATTTTATGCAGGTTTTGCAAGGAATAATTAAACTGAAATATTAGAACAACTGAAGAAATTGCAGGTCTTTTGAATTCTTCCGAAACTAATTTAAAATCGTTGCTTAAAAGAAATTGAAAAAATCATTTTCTGTTTATTTTATTTAAAATTTCAGACAACATTTTCAGATGATAATAATATTGAGGGAGTGATTTTGAATTTCACTGAAATTAATTTGTAAAATGCTTGTCTTGAAAACTGAACTTGTTGCTTGAAAAAAAATCTTCTTCTATTATTCCAAAATTCGAGCAATATTTTCAGAACGAAGCTGTAATATCTGTAAAACTGTAGGGCATTGCAGATCTTAAGAAGTCTTCTTAATTTAATTTTTAAACGTCTGCTTAGAAAAACCAACGTATTGCTTGGCCAAAAATCGAAAAACATCATTTTCTATTTATTTTGTGTTATGTTATTTTAAGTTCCTAATACACTGAAATATTTGATTTTAAGGTTTTGTTGCTTGGAAACAGGTACAAAAAATACGATTTTAATTTTATCCAAAATTTTAGTGTATATTTTTAGGACATAATTAAACTGAAATACTTAAAGTGGTGGATGAATTCCAAGTCTTCTGAACTTTAAAGTTTGTTTTGAATTTTAATTTTGTTGCTCAAAGAAAGTAATGGAAATTTAATTTTAATGTTTGTTTTGGAAACTGAAATTATTGCTCGTACAAAATTGAAAAAAACGTTTACCCTTCATTTTTTCTGAAATGAAATATTCAAAGAGATATTGTAAATTGTCTGTCTTACCAAATGATTGTTTCGATAGAATTTGTTGCTTGGAAAACAATTGAAAATTGAAAAACTCCTTTCCCTGTTTATTTTTTCCAAATTTTCAGGCAATATTTTCAGCTCATAATTACACTGAAGTATTTGAAAAGTTTAAGGAATTGTAAATCTTCTGACTTCTTCTGAAATTAATTTTAAGGGAGTTCGTGTTGGAACATAATTATTTTATCTGAAATATCAGAAAATGTTTTCAAAATGTCGGTTTTGAAATAATTGCGTTGCCTGCAAAAATTTGAAAAAATCCATTTCCTATTTATTTCATCCAAAATTTCAGGCATTATTCGAATAATGATGGTTAATATTATATTAATAATTAAAAAAATAAACGAATTTTGGTCATTATTCAGATTTCATATTGTATTAGAAGACAAAATAAACAAAATATGAAAATCGGTCAATAATACCTTCAACAAAGTTAGCGAGTTGCTCCTGTTATTTGACAGCGAAGGTTACCAAATCCAGTTTAGCCAAATTCAACATATGAAATACAATAAAAACTGTGGCGCCAAATTCAAATTGTCCTTAATCATTTAAAATCACACTGTAGATTATATGTAAGATTCCTAAGTTAAACATTTTCAGTGCAATACCTCAGCGATCAAATATTCTTACATAATTAAGGCAGGCTTTCTTCTTAAATATCTAGTTTACAAGAGTTGGGATGTTCTTTTGTATTATTTAGCTATGTTAGGATCTCCTGTGAACTGCTATAAAAAATTTCCTAATATTTATTTTTAAATTTTTCTACATTTTTGGATGTCTACCGATTTGTAATCAATTTATTTCAACCTAAAAAGTTTCAACAAACCTCTTTTTTACTTATTTTCAACAACAAAAATGGATTTTTATACAATTTAAAGGCCTAGAAGTTCCATATACAATTGCTTTAATTAAAAATAAACAAAACTGCTTGGTTCGGTTCCATTCAATGCATTTCCGCTCGGATGTACTTGGATAACCTGCAAGGAATTTTCTGATTCATAAAACTGAGAAAGTTCCGAATGCAATTACTTGTTAATATGTATAACGCGTTCTTTCTAAAATTCTTTTCAAAATACATTATTAATTAGAGGAGAATAATTATCCGTATAATTTATTCAGGAATTTTTGGACAACTTTGGTCATGAACAATTTCGTGAGTGTAAACTGCGCTTGTTCCTCCTTGAGGTTAGGTCAGAATCATGAATCATGTGACAAACAAATGATATTTGATTGTTTATTTCAGCTGTTTAACAACTACTATATCACAGTGGAGATTATGGTAGCCCACATTTGATGCTATAAATAATAACAGAACAGAAAACAAAACAAATCTGCCAGCTCGAAAAACAATGAAATAGTTTGTTTGTATATTTGTTCGTTTGTTTAACACGAAATTTACAGTACTTTTCAGCATTATAAAACGAACATACAAATAATTAAAAATTAGAGGAGAATATTTATTGAAACAGTCTATTCAGAATTTTTTGGATAGCATTTGGCCATAACATTTTTCGTGATTTACACTGCACTAATTTCTGCATTAAATTAGGTTAGGTTAGGTAAAGTAAACTTATACATAATGACAAATTCCAGTGCTAGTTTGTAACAAACAAGTGATTCTTAATTCTTACATCTTTATTTCAACTGTTTAATAACTACTTAATGAGGTTATGATAGTCTGCATTAACGATTATAAATATTAACAAAACATGACCTAAAGGGCAAAACATCTGTTTATCTTTTTTTTCATTAGTTTAATACAAAATTAATAGTGCTTTTCAGTATTACAAAACAGTAACGGGTGTGTTAATAAACAAAATTTGAAGGTTATGAAAACAAATCATAGCCCACTCCTGTTCGGAAGTTTATGGGTAGAGTATAGATATTATTTGCTTAGTTTGGTAGTGAAAAATAACTAAAACTGAAAGTAATTTGTATCTCATGTGTGCAGGTAATCGATGCGGTTATCCAGAACGTGACAAGTCAAGTCTTCAGGGTGGTAGGAGGTGCCCTTCTTCGTTCCGGTGGATTAGGTGGAGGTGGAGGAGGTGGTAGTAGTGCATCTGGTGGTGGAAGAGTTAGCGTTGTATTGCCAACCTTCCCACCAGATGAGGATGAAGATGAGGATGACGACGACGACGACGATGAAGAAGGGGAAGACATGGATATTCGCACACGTTTCGGTTCTGATAATAGTACAACTACAACAACTTCACCAAATGCTTTAAGAGTTAGCTTACCTCTAACATCACCAAATGAAAACGAAATAGATAATGACAATTTAAGGGTTAGTAGCAGCACAATCAGTTCAATGGCAGTAACTACCACAACAGTCACGAGTACTACTGAAAGTACAACTACAGTGGCAGCCAGTAATGATAGTACAAGTACAACATCCACCACTAGTGCTGGATTGACAACAACGGTGGTAAACTCCCAGTCACCCTTTACAGTGAGCAATTGCCTTATGGGCCGGCGCTACTATACTGCCGATATAACAATATTATTTTTTGCTATCTAAACAACGTTCACAGAACTCGTCTTAATACGTGCGAGAAAGAACGTTCTGCTTCTTGTGGAATTTGAAAGTATTTACTCAAGCCGAAACCAAACGCAATAAGCTGACAATTGCGCTGAGAATACTTTTTAAAATACACATTTTTAAGACCACTAATCCTCAAGTATTCCAAACAAATTGACATTTTGGAACATCCTTTTTTCTTCTTCTTGAAGTTTTCTCATATAATTGACGTTATGGGAAGATGCTCATTATTACCAAGCCTCCAAGTATTCCTTTTAATAAATATCTGCATTTATGCAACAAACTAGCTTAGGAGGTTCTCTCTTGTTAATTAAAAATTTCACGCCGTATTTACTGACTTTAACCGATTTATGCAATAAAAGATTTCATTTGAACTTTACGTAACATTTCCAGCTTGCCAATAATTACAAATAATTTTTAGTTCGGCGCTTGATGGAACATCTAATAATCGAACCATTAAATTTTTGTTACAGTCACCCTCGTTGCTGCCAGAAGACACAGTAAAAAGGCACGTACGGATACCAAGAGATGTAAATGATCAAGAAACTTCAGCATCTGGTGATAACGGACCTAATCCTGCTGATGATCTTTCTAACGTAGACACCGATGATACTGACAGAAATAAAAGATATTTACCATTCGGTGGTGATGGACATGCAGCAGGAGGTTCTGGAAACTTCCTGTTTGACCTCATCAGGGTAAGCTCTCAATGAAGGGGATGGAAATAAAAAAAATTACCTTCGAACCCTCTTTATAGGACTGAATATTTCTTTCCCTTCGGTCATTTTCAGGGGTTATTTTCATACTAAGACAAATATCGGTTTAAATTTTTAAAGGACCCGATAATTCTCTAGAATTAAAGATTTAAACCGACTTTTGTTTCGCTCATCTAATCGATCACGTTATAAATATTGCAGTACGTATTTGTTTACTGTAACATTTTAAGCATCAACTTAATTAATATTCCTCATCCGATTATTTCCTAGTTACTTAGAAGGGACAGCGTCCTTATTTTATAATTAATATTATTAGGCAGGTAGGACATTCTTAGAACATGCCTAGAATTAAGTGTCGATATTAAAATAAATTGTATTGAAATAAATTATTCATATGTATCCTAGGGTTGTGTTATATTATTATGAAGGTAATTGGGTGTTTTTAAACTTATTATTAGATTAATAACTAATGCATTTTCCATTCGGCATTTTACAGATTACAACTTTAAAAACATTCACTACATTCTCTCGTATTATAGGAAGTTAAATAAATTTCTGGTTTTTTAACCCTTATTTTATACGGGTCTTGCTTATCATAAAAATTCAGAAATTTGTTAACTTTCTACTTTTTACGACTGCACACAAATAAATGTCTCATTCTTTTACATCTCATTTTATAATTATACATCGTTTTTGCTAAAATCGCATTTCACAATCGTTGTTAAAATTTGTAATAAAAATTATTGTAAATTATACATTTTCTTTTATAAATCTAAAGAAAAAATTACGTACAAGTGAGTATCAAGGTTTTATGATAGTCAATAAACCTATTTATTATTCTATAAAAACACAAATTCTTGATTAATACGCCGTTAATTTATAATCTAATAAATAAATGCAAAAATAAAATGCCAACCGTTACAACACCCACGAGACATATTTATTACAATCACGTCTTTTTCTTTTTAATTCAGGGACTAAAAATGTTATTAATCCCTTTCTTTAATTCCACAAAAGACTTTTAGTTAACGACCAAATGTATCGGATCAAAATCAAAAGTGTATCAACAGGTGCAATTACGAAACATACACTAATTAGGTCTATAAGATTTGACTGCACTGACGCCACAACTTGACTCGTTTACCAACTTTCACTATACGAATTACTCACCAAAAATGCAAGCATTGCAATGGAAGTTTTCTGGTTAAAATCGCCTTCGGAATTATAAAAGACGTCGCTGCTAATTAAACCTAAAATGATTTTTTTACAGGAAGTTAAGATTCACATTCACAAGCAAAAATAAGACAAAACGAATTGGAAACGTTCTTAAATTTGAATATTCGGCGAAGAAGGCGATTGGCATAGTTTGTCCACATACGGTTGTAATTTTTTTAATTGAGTTGCATTAAATCAATATAAAAAACCAGACAGTATGCTGCATTAAAAATCGGAAAAAAACCAGCGTTAAAAATTAAATTTGCGCAATATAAATTCTCAGCGGTTTCTTGCTTAATGAACTGAAAAAGTGCAGCTAAAATCACTTTTTACTTTACTTATTTTGTATTCCAGAGGCAGGTATCGCCGAATATTTTATTCGATATCGAGAATTACGTATAATTCATGTGAATAGAAACTAACACGATTAGAATCTGTAAATATGGGAAATACCCATCGTTTTTATTACACAACATTTATAACATACCTAGTTTTAAATACAGGAGGTCGAAGAAACTTTAAAACTACTTTTATTATAGATCCTAGTTTCATATTGTGAGCGAAAAAAACTTGTAACTTTCACAACCTGAACTTTAAATCAAGACGCCTTTAAATTGCCCAGGTTTTAGTTAAATTTTTAGGCTGCAGAAACGACTTGCAATTCAGTAACTTTTATTATCTTCTAAAAATTAAACAGCTAAACTTAACTGCTAAAATAAAATTTCTGTAGTTAAACTAAGGTAATTTATAAAATTTTCTAAAAAAATAGGTTAATTTTCGAAATATCAGGTTTTTATTCAAAGGTCACTATTGAGTTTAATAAGAATTGCTTCGAATATCTGTCTAAGAATGAAGCAGTGTCTTTCTTCTTGGGTCTTTTTTCTTCATTTCGTTGTTCAGCATCTTATTTGAACATTTATTTTGTTCTTGATGCAAGACTGAATTTCTATTAATCTTGTTTCTTTTTTTGACATCCGTTTCTTCTTCTTTTTTTCTGTATTTATTTTTTTATATTTCGATAAATCTTCTGCTTCTCTGTATTCCCAGAAGATTCGTGGGTGTGTCTATCTTCTATCTAATAATCTAACTATACATCTACCTATCCATATATTTATTTATACATTCATCTGTACATCTACGAGTATATCAGTCTATGTATTTATCCCTCTATCTATCGTTATATTATCCATCAATCTACTGATCTATCTGCCTGTCTATTCATATAACTGTATGTTTATCTCTCTGCTTGCCTTACTAATATCTGTTATTCATTTTTCTATTTATTCATTCGTCCATGTAACGATCTATCTGCCTCTATACTCACATCAATGTCTGTCTATCTATCACTCTACCTATCTATCCAACTATATGCTATTCGTGTAATTGCCTTCCAATTAACTATTTATTTATTTACCTATTCATCCACCTAACGATCTATCTGGTTGTATATTCATCTAGCTGCCTGTCTGTTTAACTATCTCTCTATCTATCCAACTATCCATCTATGTATTTTTCTATTCTATGATTAGAAAGTCTTGGGATAGCGGTTGCTGTGAAATTTAAAAGTCTGTCTCTTAATCCCTCTGTCTGTCGATTCAACTATCTATCTTTTTATGTATTCTTTCGTCTAACGATCTATTTGTCTCCATATTCATATCAATATCTGTCTGTCTATCCCTCTGCCTATTCATCCAAATATATGCAATTTCTTTTTGTATCTATCTATCTATCCGTGTAACTGCCTTACCAATTAACTAGGTATTTATCTATTTATCTATCTGTTCACCTAACAATCTATCTGTCTACATATCTATCTAGCTGCTTGTTTATTTAGCCCTCCACCTGTTTATTCAAGTATATCCCTATCCATCCATACGTTTTCCTATAGTCTGATCAAAAAGTCTTGGGATAGCAGTTGCTGTGAAATTTAAAAGTTAGCCTCTTAATCCCTGTCCCTGACTATTTAACTATTATCTATTTATCTGTTCATTACCTCGGTATTCGTATCAATGCCTGTCTGTCTATCCCTCTGCCTACTATCCCTCAGCCTACTATCTCCAACTATAGGGGATTTCTTGTTCTATTTATCTATCCATGTAACTGCCTTTCCAAATAACTATTTATCTATATACCTAGCCATCCACCTAATGATCTATCTGTCTATATATCCATCTAGCGGCCTGTTTATCTGTCCCTCCCCCTGTTTATTCATCGTGTCTTTCCATCTTTGTATTTTTCTATAGTATGATCAAGAAGTCTTCGGATAGCGCTTGTTGTAAACTTTTAATCCCTCTACCTATCTATCGCTCTGTCTGTCTATCCAGCTAGATCCGATTTCTTTTTCTATTTATCTATCCATGTAACTGCCTTTCCAATTACCTATTTATCTATTTACCTATCTATCCACTTAACAATCTATCTGTCTGTATATCAATCTGGCTGCATGTATATTTATCTCTCTGCCTGTCTATTCAACTATCTCTCTATCTATCCGTGTATTTTCCTCTAGTCTGATCAAAAACGTCTTGGGATAGCGGTTTTTGTGAAATTTAAAAGTCTGTCTCTTAATCCCTCTCTCTCTCTCTGTCTATTCAACTATCTATCTCCTTATCTGTTCATTCGTATAATGATCTAACTGTTTCTGTATTCATATCAATGTCTATATGTCTATCCTTTTGCCTACATATCCAACTATTTGCACGTTCCTTTTTTATCTATCTATCCATGTAACTGCCTTTCTAACTATTTATATATTTAGCTATTCATCCACCTAACGATCTATCTGTCTGTATATCCATCTAGCTGTCCGTTTATCTATCCTTCCGTCTGTTTATTCAACTATCTCTCTATCTATCCGACTATCCATCCACGTATTCTCCTATAGAATGATAAAAAACTTTTAGGATAACGGTTGTTGTGAAATTTAAAAATCTGTCTCTTAATCCCTCTCTTTATCTATTTATCTGTTCATTCATCCAAGATCTGCTTGTCTCTGTATTCATTTCAATGCCTGTTTGTCTATTTCTTTGTCTACTTATTCAATTATATGCGAGTTCTTTTTCTATCTATTTATCCGTGTAACTGTCTTTACAATTAACTTTT
Organism: Melanotus villosus; assembly: GCA_963082815.1. NCBI lineage: Eukaryota > Metazoa > Arthropoda > Insecta > Coleoptera > Elateridae > Melanotus > Melanotus villosus. The sequence continues at coordinate 14,050,027 of OY720421.1, forward strand.
TCTCTAATTACCTATTCATCCACCTAACGATCTATCTATCTGTATATCCATCTAGCCGCTACCTCTTTACCCATCCGGCTATCCATCCATGTATTTTTCTATAGTATGATTCAAAAAGTCTTGGGATATAGGTTGCTGTGAAAAGCGTCTCTGAAATCGTTTATTATTTTTATGCCATTGACATTTACTTGACATCTTTCAATAGTGAGATTGTAATTAAAAAAGTTTCAAAAAGAAGATCTTCTGTAATTGCTTGTTGTAAGTTTCAACTGAATTTTGTTTAATTATTATTAAAGCGTCGCTTACCTTGAAAATTTTATTTGGAATTTTAACAGATGTCAAGGGCATAAAAATAATAGTAGTAAATGACTTTTAACTTCTACAGCAATCGCAATCCAAAGATATTTCGATCACATTGTACTATATTTATTCGTCCACCTGGCACCTAGTTATCTGTCTGATTTTATGTAGCTGTTTGACTATCTATTCAACTGTCTATTTAAGTATGCACTCAGTTATTCACACGTTTAACGATGTATCTATCTTGTCTATCCATCTAACTCTCTGAGTATTTGTTTCACCGCCTGTCGCTTCAGTCTGTTTCTCCGTCCATCTATCCATCCATCCATCCATCTATCTATCCATAAATGTTCTTCTTACTTACTGCACTGCTTGTTTACTCTATTACTCTTTCTAATTTATTTATTTTAATTACCTCTAAATCTTCTGCGACACTCCCATCAATTTCTTTGCAGGTTCATACATGCGTTTATCAATTTATTAATTTACCTATCTCTCTGTCTATCGATCAATCCTTTTATTCATTCTTATTTGATGTATCTGTCTCTGTATATCCATCTAGCTGTCTGTCTATATATTCAACTATCTCTCTATCTATCCAGTTATCGATTCATCTATCTAATTTTTGGTCCATCTGTGTCTGCCTGTTTATCCACCTGCCTTATTTGTTTGTTTATCTTCGTGAACTACGTAGGTCAAGTAATATGCCAATATTTCTGCTTCTTATTTAAGGTTTAACCTCTTGTAGGACACTGAATGTGCTAAATACTTTGATCATTCTGATATAACCCTACATTCTTCCCAACAACGAATACATATGTCACCATGTGAAACCTATAACTTTTCCTATGTTTTTAATTCTAAGCTTGTGATAATCTACCATCACAGCAAGAAACTTTTAAAGCTCGAAGCATTGGTTGATTTTCTTGGCGCAGTCTTTCTAAACCCGTGAAAACGCTGAAGAGAATCTGCTAAAACCAAATATATTTTCAGTGGAAGATTCTCGATGAATAACTCCTCTGATTTTGTGGTAAAGGAACACTTTCGAAAGTTATACCTGAGTTCAAATTTGTTGTTATAATTTAGCGAAAAGAATTCCTTCCACTTTGTTGAAACATTTAATTCGTATTGGTGTTACCAAATGCTATTGTGATTTAAAATTCTTTGTTAAATCACCATTTTCAATAATTCTCTTGTAACTAGTGTTGATTTTAGTGCTGTTGAAAGTACCGCCGTCAAGAACCTTTTTGTAATTAAGTATCAAAATCAAAGAAGAAAATGCGTAAGGGCGAACTTCTTCCTGCTTTGCTCGAAGTTTAGTTGACGCCATTTACTATAACAGTATATACAATTATTGAAAAGCTTAGCGTAGGATTGTATTCCACCTATAGTATATCGCATACATTTACAACCTTACAAGATTAGATAAATTGATTTACCTAGGACCGCCAACAGAATTAACACCAAAACACTAGATTTTTAAATAAAGTTATATATCCAAAATTCAAGGTTTACCTAGCAAAACCCTATCGACTTTCCTTTTAAGAGAGAGGGGAGGGGGTTAATCCCTCAAACAGCCTATCTTAGAAAATCAAACTGCACCAACCACGTCACCTACTGAGTTTATACATCGTGTAATGTAGAAGGAGGTTTTAACTTTAGCCTGACCATGCTTGTGATAAAATTTTAACGATGTGAGTTATATCATCAGCGGAAAACCAATGTTATGGCAGTACCATAAAAAGGTTAAACTTGTACCGGGTGTAATACTTGATTGTTTATTAATTTTTTAGTTTATAAAATGTGGCTCAACAAAAAATGCCAATGTAATTACAAAATTATGACATGTGGCTAAAACGAACAACTGACAGAAATTCTTGTTAACAAGTTGATGTATGTAGCTAAGTAGTTTCTCTAATTAAATGAATGCAGTATTCAAAGGAAAGTTGTTCAATTGAATTTTAAAAACAGACATTGACCATGATGGTTATGCCCATTAAGACGTAAAGTCGTTTAGAAAAACTTACAGAGTCAGAGACCTCAGATTCTATTTTTATTAACAATTTTAACTGACAATATAATCCTGTACTATCTTGGTTATAATGCAAGTGTTTAGAATACAGCAGATCGAGCGGCACGTACAGTCGGTACCGTCTATCGGATGGTTGCTGGTACTGAAAATCTGGGATTCGGCATAACTGCCACTTCAACTTCGTCCAAGACTGTGGCAACTGCTCCAGCCTCCCAGGTACCCAAAAACCCCAACTTCCATCTACTTGTATTTCTTGTTATAACTGTTTGGGCTTTTGCTTTTTGTTGCTGGATTATTGCTTCTTATAAAACACCTTCAGGCTTGTGTAGTAACACAACTGTAGTTGATTGCTCAAATCTTAAAATAATGCCAACGCCAGGGACGAATTTGAAAGTCACCTGTCGCTAACGCCTTGCTTTACAGACCCACGAAATAAAAGAACCTCATTAATGACGGCTTGTTCGCCCCTGGTTGCGGTTTACAAACTTAACCAATTTTAACCCTCATTTTTCTCTACCGAATTTAAAATTTCAGGCCTTTTCTTGTTTGGAGTGACGATTCTAATTCCGCCTAATTTTCTACAAGCTATGGATCATAACGTGGTGTAAATAAAAATAGTGCTTGAGTTACTGTATTTGTTTTTTGTTGTTTTGTATTTATTAACACAACATTAAATTGTAAGACGAACGTTCGGTTAATTGTCATGTCTGCGGTTCAAGCACTATTTAATTTAATGGTTCTTTGTATTAAATTAACAATTTTCCACGCGCCCTAACTTTCATCATTGACCAATATTAATTATTTATATATTATTAATAATCTAATTTTCGTTTCAGTTCTTCTCTTCTCCTGAGCTTTCCTTAGTGTTCTATCGTAATCCCCCAGATTCCTGAATATTTCCTGCCCCCCAGACATGACAGACGAATTGACCGACGATATATGGAATTGTATTTGAAAAAAAATCGATGTAAATTACTGTATATAGAAAACTAAAACCAATTTACGTTTGATAAGCGCTTAGTATTTAAGTCGATAGCTATTAACGGTACTTAGAGGTTACTTTTACTCATCTTCGAATACTTACATACATGGATATATAAAGAATTTACTGTGACATCATAAATGGAAAGTCTACGTATAATTCAGTATAGTTTCCTCTACAAATTAAGACACACAGTGAAAGGTTGATTTGCTTTCACAAAATTTTGTTATAGTTTTATAAGAGAATAACCCAAGTAATTAAAGGAAAACATCATTATGCAATATGAGGAAGATTACTTGTATTTTTTTAGCAACACCAAAAAGTTAATAAAAGTATGTTAAATAAGAAACCAAAAGCAAAAACACGTTTTAAGAATTGCACACAAAACTTGCGGGCAACCTGATTTTGTTACCATGTAAAAGTAATTTTCATTTTTAATTTAATTACAGATAGAATCTTACGAATGTTCACTGAAAATCAACGTAGAGTGATTCAAAGATTAGGGATTAAAGTCTTCTCGAACTGCAGGGCCAACTTAGATGTTTGTATGAAAACCCGATAATACTTAAAATTGGAAAATTTACAAATCAATATTATCAATTAAAATTAATTAAATAAAACGAGAAACTTTGTAGAATTAACAACTTCAAACAAGTTCTATGTTCTATATTTCGTAATTGTTAATGTTTCTGAAATATACTTTTCCTAATAATTAAATTAATTATGCAAATTATTTTTGCAGTTGCAAGTTTTGAATTAAAATAATATTTTGTTTAATTTCCAAGGCGTACAGAATAATTTTCTTGATCAGTTCAGGTAGGATAAATGGTAACATTTTATCCTTTCACATTGCAATCTAATTCGATTTTTATGATTTAAGAAATGCACTAATATGCAAATAATTTTCGCATTTTGCATTTTTATGAACGGAACTGTTTTAATGTCCACCTTCACTTTTACTCCAATTTAGTGTACTTTTATTAAGTTGACGCAAAATTTCAAGTACGTAACATTAAACAACTATACTTTTAAGGAAGAATAGGCAACACAACAATCCATGTGGTTTACCTATCTGCATGTAAAGGTAAAAGTTCATGTTACCAAAGGTTGGTATTATAAAACGCATTTAGTAATTTGAGTAAAGCACGTAGGTAATTAAGTAGTATTTTTTAAAAAAATAGTATTAAATACAGTAGTACACCGAGAGCAAAGTCGAAAGCGCACTTTTTTAGACTTGATTGTAAGCTGACAACGTTTATACGACCTTTTTAAAATTAAGGCCAAATTATTCCGTTCATTTTTGTCGACATAAACGTTGCTCACAGTTACGTAATTAAGGTGGAAGGTCGTATTATATGTCCTCAATTAACAACTAAGAAACTTTTTTTTCTACAGTTGGTAGCAGGTTCTGGTACTACGGAAGAACATGATGAAAGTAGCGCGGGCGTCGGTGGTGTCGCTGAAGTGGATATAGCCCCAAAAGCAGCCGATCATGAGGGCATCCCCGGCCCAATTACTCGTCTACTTGTCATTGCCAACCGTGGTATTGCCAACCTTATCCAAGATTTAATTTTGGTAAGTTTTCTTTCATTATTCATCCGAATTTTGGAAAAAAAAGCTTGGCGTGGTGGAAAATTCGTTGAATCGCACATTTTTATAAAAAGGAGTAGAATAAAGCAAATTTCAGGTACTGTTTGCTAGGAAGAAGGTTGTATTTGGCTGTTTTGCTTGCTTTATTCGAGATATAATTAACTGGCACAATAAAAAATATATATAATTATTAAAAACAGCTAAAGCTTTGGCGTTTTGAAGGTAAACAGCTTTTTGCGTTATCTGTCATATTTATAATGTATGTCACCCCGTCTTTTCTGTTACAGCGTTTGGCCCAAACAAGCGAAAGGATAGTGAATTTCAAGGCTCGTCTTGTTACAGCCCTAATTTAAGTACTACACTGTTTTTCCTCGCAGATTGGTTTTCGTGTTTCTCGTAGATTTTTTATACAATACCAAAAGTTTTAAATTTTCCGTGCTAAAACCTTAGCACAATTCCTATGTTTCCTTATTTCTTCGCACTTTTTTCCTTAATTTTGTTAGTGGTAGTGATTACTAATTGTTTACTATTTAAATTACACGATTTTCACTTCTTCATTTCACAAGCAGATGGTTTTATAAATCCTCCTACCAATTCTGTTCTTATTCTTTTCTTAAACTTTTACTTTAGATTTATGCCTTACAGATTAGACTCTCTAAATTTTAAACCTTTGATCTTTGGTAACTTCCGATCGTTAAATTGTGTTTATTATTCAACGATTGCGAAGTTATGCTTTTAAATAAGAATTGTTAAATTTATTTAATTACTGCCTTGTAAACTATTTAAATATTGTTATGTTATGTATGTCACCTCACGAAGAAGAGAGAGGCAACAGTGTAGTCTCTAAGCCACCTTGAATGGAAAATTTGTTCATAAAATGTTGCTCAAAAAAGTTTGCTTTGCAAAATGTAAATATTAGAATATACCATCTGAGGTTATTAAAATACTTGTTTTGTAAGATAGTTGTAATTATTATTTGTAAATAAACTATTATAAAATTTTATACTATTTTGTATTTTATTTATAGTTGGAACGGATTAGATGATGACTGAGTTTGGTGTTTACAATGATATCACCTAATGATCAAATCTGGGTTATTTCTGTAAATTAACAAAATTTTGAGTTGTTTTACAGTTTTATGAAGCTTAATAATCGCAGTTCAACTGTTATGTACGAGGATTAACTTCATACCTCTCAGCTAGAGTTCTTGTTGCTTTTCTCAGCATTTTCAGATTGCAGTTCATTTTCACAATTTTTGCCAGAAGAAACTGCTTACAAAAAATATTACAGCAATATTTACCGATCTTTCAAGTTTCTAAAAGTCAGAATAACTGGTTTAATGAATTAATACCTTAAGTTAGTCTTGTTAAAAAGTTGTAATATGGTGCAAATCTACAACATTCTTGTGCATCAATTCGTACATAACTTTAATGTAAGTGATTCGACTGCTTATCTTGTTTGGCAACTTTTTATTAGGAATATGGAAAGATTTTCCCGTAAGAGTGGGTTATCTGAAACTCTAATGTAATTAATTACAACAATCGGTGGTGAAACAACTTGGGTTTTACATCAATATTTAAAAAACCACCACAGTTTCTCATCTTACACAAATTAGCCTTTTAATAGTAATCATGTATTTAAAACTAATAGTAAAAATAATTTAAATAGAAACTACAAGCAACAATTGATATAAATATTTACTAAACTTAGAACTGCTTCCAACACATCCTACCACTTTCTTTTTTGTTAACTGCATCGCTGTTAAACTTTCAGGCTAGTTAGGTGAGAAAGCAATTAAAAATTTAAACACAGCACTCATTGTTTATTATCAATCGACATTTGCAATTGTATTTTCAATTAGTAGGTACCGAATTAGATTCTTTTGTTCTTATACTTAAAAATATTCCTTTTTAAAAACTTTTAACAACATAAATATGCAAATAAAGGGGCCCAAAAATTAACAAAAATGATTTTATGGAATAAATTATTGGGCTTGCATTGGGCAGTAGTATAGAATAGGTGTCATTATATCTTCTAATTTTACCACAAACCCTCCAAATTTGAAACATGTAATAATGACGAAGGCCCAGACATTCAGATAGATGAAGTTAGAAGAGCTGTATGGTTATCAAAAACAGGGAAAGCGATGGGTCCCGATGAAATTCTAACAGAAATGTTGAAGCTATTAGATGACGATAGATTGAAAAGGTTAACAAAATAGATTAATAATATATATTGAACAGGAATAATCCCAAAGGAATAGTTAATTCCTACTTTCGTTACCTTGCCAAAAACAAAAAATGACAGAAAATGCAATGAATTCAGAACAATAAGTCTGATCTACGCGTTGTATGGTTAATGGTTATCACTTATCACAAAACAACAAGTGACTAACCCTCACAAAACAATAAACAAGGAAGTATTAGAAAATGTGAGATCAGTGGCGGCTGGTGCTAAAGGGCACAAGGGCACGTGCCCTCCCTACACTCGAGACAAAGAAAGCTTTTTTTAATAACACTTCTCACTTCTTTTATTTTTTTTAACACAACAATCTATTATTATACCTATAATATCAATATTATAGTCCATTGCCGCGTTGCTGCCGAAACGAAGTTATCAAAACTTTCGTCCGGGGACTAGATAAAAATGATACATATTTGTGCAAGCGCAGTGGTAAATTGCAGCAAAATTTCGCCGCTGCTTGACCGGCGTAGAGGCGTGGTTAAGGGCACATTGAATCCCGACCGTAGGCACGTGACAAATTCAAGTTATTTAGTTCACAAGTGGAGTGCGTCTAAAGGTGAATTGTGTTAAGCGCGCATGTTCCGTTTAACTTGTTGTTTTTATTTTGATTTCGTGGTTTGTTCGTTGTTACGTTGTTATCTACTGTTTGTTCGTTACTGGTTGTTGTTGTTTACAGGGAAACTTGTTAAAAGGGAAACTCGTGGGACCAGAAAAATTTGTTCGTTTAAAGGTTTGTAATTTTTAGACACAATCAAACATTAGGTATTTGTATGCGTATTTTGACTTAATTTTATTATAAATTACTTACTTCAATTTTCAAAACTAATTTTTTAATTTTTGCAAACATGCATACATAATGTTTGGTTCAATTTAACGGGAACATTATTTTCATACATTTTTATGACTTCAATCTTTCTATTTAAATCTAAATTATTGTGTTTTACTGCTTTCATTCCCGACATATATGTTTTAAAACTGCTTATGTAGGACATGTAGGAAATGTAATTATGGAAAAAATCCTTTCTGTTTCTGTATGTGAATGCGGAAGCAAAAAGCGATTAACCCACCCACGCTCTAAATATTCATAACAATCATAACTAGCTGAGAACTGAGAACGTGCTTAATTATCAAAATATTAAAATTAGGTCATCGAAATATCAACCGTTGCATTGGTAATATTGTCGATTGAAAAAAGTATTGATCCCCGATTTCGACAATAAAGTTATTGATGTATTCAGGCAGTAAAAAGAACAGAAGGATGGACTTTCTATTTAAATAGGGAGCTACTTAAATGTTTTTAGATAATGTTTCCAGCTCGGTTTTGATGTGCCCTCCCACTAAAAAAACTCACGAGCCGCCACTGGATTTAACTGAAAATTGAAATTACAATTCATGACTCATAACATCAGTAAAATTTGCTAATGTTTTACACTCATACATAATCAAAATTGTAACTGCTTAAATATAAAACAAATTTATTAAAAAAAATTAAATACAAAAAAGAAAACATTAGCTCTATTTAAAAATAAAATATAAATTTAATGAACATTTGCATAGTACATATTTTTTATAGCTACCTCTACAGGGTGATTCAAATTCGCGTGTATGCATGGGGATCTTGGAAACGGTAAGAGATAGAGAGTCGGTTAAATGGGGGCAAAGTTGCGTAATCAAAGAACCAACAATGTCCATTTAAAAAATTAAGGCTAACTTATTCATTTTTTAAATATTTGAAAAAAACTAAAATTTTGGAGAATCGTTTTTATTTAATTTTGACCTTATTTGAGGAGATATTGAAAAACGGAAAACACTTCCTCGTGACCACTTTTTGTCCTCTATCGAATAGCTTAAATGGAACAAAAATTCCAGGTCCGTATTTAGGAAAATGAACTTGATGATGGCCCTGAAATACCGAAACGTTGCATCAAAAATGTATTTAAGCTATTCGATACAGGATAAAAAATGGCCATGAGAAAGTGTTTACCGTTTTCCAATACCTCCTCAAATAAAGTCAAAATTAAATAAAAACGATTGTCCAAAATTTTAGTTTTTTTCAAATATTTAAAAAACTGAATAAGTTAGCCTTGATTTTTTAAATGGACATTGTTGGTCCTTTGATTACGCAACTTTTCCCCCATTTAACCGACTCTCTATCTCTTAACGTTTCCAAGATCCCCATGCATACACGCGAATTTGAATCACCCTGTATACCTGTAATGTAATATGGGTTGCATATTCAGAGCCAGTTAGGGGTCACGATTTAAAATGGGCACACCGATTAACTGAGAATTTAACAAAATCACTATCTATTTTGGAGGACATTTTACCAAACTCTTCCTCACTTTCCTTTTTTTAGTTGTGTTTTTATGCATGTTTCTTACGTAAATGTGTATTTAAATTGCTCTGCCTGGAAAACAATTTATCACAAATTATTAAACAAACAACCCACATAATGAATTTCACAGAAAACGTTATACTAACGGCACAACGTAGAGAATAAGACGATATCTCGTTTCTGTATTAAACTATAATGAATTTAAAAATGCGAGAGACGTAAACCACCCCAGTTGAACATTAACAAATTTTAGCGGGGTGCGCTTGCGCATACCTCGCAGCAGTATGGTGGTTTAGCCTCTCGCCCTTGCTTCTTACTGTGTTTCAGCACTGTTTCAGCGGTGTTTCAGCAGAAGCTGTAGTTTGTCTAGTTTTACATAGATAGCAATATACGTTAGTTCAACTATTTGTACCTAGATGACTCTATTTGTAAAATTTCTGAATTTTTATACAAGGTATACTAAATATTTACATCAGCTGTACCCACGTAAATATACAAAATAAGACATTTCTGCTTGTATCTGCTGCCTTTGTTTCATTAAAAACCCATTATTTAAAAATTCGGATAATCAAATTTTGTATTTTGTCACAAAATCCTACCTGTAGAAAATTCTATTCGAATTACCATGTATATCAGTCAATACACATGCGTTCTAAGTATGGAAAAGTGAAAATGTGTCATCTGTTATTCGATGTTTTGACGTTTTGTTATTGTGTATATTTTCCTAAATTTTTCTGAAGGTTGCCGCTTGCTGTACGTTCTGTACTTACCTTCTACATAAGTCTCAAATTAGTTGCAAAATTAATAGTTTTATATTACTGTAATACAACAAAAATTGGGGCTTAAAAAACAATAAAGAACAAAGGTTAGTAACCTTATAAATTTGTGTTTTTCCATCATAATAGAATACTCTTTTTAGATGCCAATTTTATACAGTGTAATATCACGAGGTAATACTGTATTAGCAAAATATGCATCGTGTGCAGGTAATTTTGCCGAAGTTACGGAACAGATTATATCGAAAATACCTCCACATGATAATAAACTTACATACTCCCATGGAAATTACCTGTTTCATTACATATGTGAATCGAAAATTATTTACATGTGTATCACAGATGATGTAAGTAAGATTGTCATAAGTGTTGCACTTCCATAACATAGGTAATTCCCGTAGGAATTCGAGAGATCGCGTGCTTTCCTCTTCCTTAATGAAACCAAACGTAGGTTTCAAGCCGCCTACGGAACAAACATCGAAAATGCTATCGGTTATGCTATGAATTCTGAATTTTCAAGTGTGTTAGCAAATGAAATGAAACATTATTCGGAATCGCATGATGTGGATACAATTTCAAAAGTTCACGGGGAACTCGATGAATTGAAGAATATCATGGTTAAAAATATAGGTAAGAAAGAGTGCGTTGATGATAACTTAACAGCTAATTGAAATCTTTTCACAGATAATATTGCTATGCGTGGTGAGCGATTAGAACTCCTCATAAACAAAACTGAAAACTTGAGCAATAATGTAAGTAGATACCTACTAACTAAGTTTTAATAAACTTTCATTATGTGAAATTCTTTTTCAGTCCGTTACTTTCCGTAAAACTAGTAGAAACTTGGCTCGGTCTATGTTTTGGAAAAATGTAAAGCTGTACGTTATAATTGCCGTTGTTATTGCTGTGATAATTTATATAATCGTCTCTTTATCTTGTGGTGGGCTTTTGTGGAAAAACTGCATATCCAAAAAGTAATTCAGCACTTCAAACAGCTTTATTTGTATATATACGCTAGAAAAGGACGACTGCACCTATTGTTTAATGTTATCTATGCTGGAATTTTATCTACAATTTATTTTAAGGCAATCTTTTCGGTTGATAATCGTTGCTATGATTAATTTAATAAGGACATATGTTAATAAAACAATGACTACCAATTCATGTTTATTTATAATATAATTTTTATTGATAATGTATAGAACAATATTGATTGTATTATCATTTTATTTCTATGAGCATGTATAGTATTCGTTTCCATTCTAGATTATGTGTAAATATTTAATTAAATTGTAAAATATTGAATTATTTAATAAAAATGAAGTTATAGTAGTTATACTATTTATTTCTTTGCGGTGTTGACGAGCTTTTTATGCATTGTAGTTCAAACTCTATTTCATTGCTTACATTTTATGTGGATACCAACGCTGAAATTTAGTTAGTCGAGCGATCCTTCTTGAACCCTTAGGTGTAAGCAGTGGCGACTCGTGAGTTTTTAGGGATAAGCGCTGCAGCAAAAATAACTTTTAAAATGTAGGTTAGAGCCTTATATATCAGCCGCCATTAGCAAGGGTGGCTCGTCCTTAAGAACTGCGGAACCACCAAAAATAAGATTATAATTAAAACAATAAATTATCTATTAAAATAGAATAATTCACAGCCTATTCTCGCGGTTTTTGAAAGTTAAACCTATGCAAATTGTTGAGCCAGTCAACCAAATGAACATTTAATATGAAGACGCTATGCAACGTTCACGAAACAGTCTTATTTTGTTCTTCTCAGGTGCTGTGATCCAATATCTGCTTGTTCGGTAGACATCGCTGCGTTACGACGGGGCCCGAAGTCAAAAATAAGGGCAACGGGAAAAGTAGAAATGTGCTGCATTTGGTGCAGCTCAATATGTTAATATGCTGCGTTGCAGTATTCTGACTGACTAATTTGTGAATTTACTTTTTTTTGTACGGCTATGCTTACAAACATTCCTAAAATGGATGCTATATTTAATCTAAACGAAAATCAGTTCCCTGCACTTAATTATCAAAATTAATTATTAGTAAAGGCGCAAAATCGCCATACAACCGGAATTACACTTCCACAAGGATATGTGTATATATTTAAGGCTGCGACTGGTGGAGTATGGCATTGTCTGGCAGCGTCTGGCATTGTCTGGGATTGACTGGCAGCAATAGTCAATGACTGGCAGTGCCTGGCAATGACTGTCAACGTCTGGGAGTGACTGGCAGTGCATGGCAAAGAATGGCAGGGGGGCAGCGTCTGGCATTGACTGGCAATGTATGGCAGGAACAACATATTTAAAGATTGACTGTCATTGTAATTTGAGAAATGTTTTATTCTGTTTTCCCTGTGTATTATTATTATTATTATTATTACAGTATAACCTCTTTAATCCGAACTAATAATTGGACTGGTTGATCCGGATTGTCGAAATATTCGGATTATCGAAAAAAGACGGAAAATATCCATTTTCCTAATTACATCTACGAATTTCAACATTCTCACAATAAATAGTTCTTTATTTTCAAATCAAAAATTAACAACTGTACTACATATCGTATTTTGTTAGATACAACATGATTAATAAAGTAAATCGCAAAAAGGTAAAAAGTCAATTTAAGAAGTTGTAAGAAATTGAGTGATTATGCTCTGTTTAATGTTTGCTTCTGGTGCCTTGTGAGCTCGTTTTTTCATTTCGGATAGAATTAGAATGTGGTGTTCCGATTGAGCATTTTCCTCGGTCCATTTCAAACACGTTTCGAAACTTCTGACTGCCTCTGTGTGCTTTACACGTCGTGGTATCACTTCTACTTCTTCGTCGAAGCTTGATTCATTTTGAACATGTTCCAAAAATCCATATCGTTTATGGATTCCCATGATTCTTCTTGTCCGACGGCCCATTCAATAACTTCTTGTCTTGTTACATCTCCAGAAATGTGGTGTACCAGTGCAGTAACTTCCTTTATTTGTTTCTCTATACCCCCTAACTCCATTTTATCCCTCCACTGTGACAATGGAAGATTATCATCTTCACTCCAACCACCATTAACTTGTGTTGGAAGTTTACTCCAAGACTTTTGAATAAGTTTTGGCCTCACATTTTCCCATGCTTTTAGATTAACTTTCTTCAGTTCTGCAGAAATATTACATTTGGCGGCAAAAACATTACAACAATTTTCTTATCATCTGAACATAAGTCTTCAGGGTGTCCTGGAGCGTTGTCTAAAATTAAAAGTGCCTTGGCCTCTAAATTCAGCTGAGCTGTTGCATTCTTTTTCGAACTTCCGGAACAAAATCCATATAAAACTCTTAATAAGCTCAATCTTTTCTTTTATCGATAAAGTAACGTGTTTTCTTTTGGACTTCCAAAATCTCTGCTCTAAATTGCAATGCACACTCAACTCAGTAACGGTCAACGGCCTAATGAACAATGAGCAGTAAACAGGCCAAATCTTAGAAAACATGAAAACACGGGATTCACCCATTTATGTAGCGGAAATCACGTCGCTGTTCGGATTAAGGAGGCGTTGTTCGGATTATGGCTTCGAATTCCAGCTGTTCGGATTATTGGAGGTTCGGATTAGAGCATGTTCGGATTAAAGAGGTCATACTGTAATGCTTTTTAATGCAAAACATCCAAAAATATTGGCTACGAGCCGCGCCTGGATGAGTGTATACAAAATTATATTTAGATCAGTCCTAACATAATATGGTGAAAGTTGGATGTTCAGTAAAACAGTGAAAGCCAGAATATAGAGTACCTACCTATGGAAATGAAATAGGTACCTACTTAAGAGAAGTTCTAGGAATAATATAAGGAGTACAGTTATTCATGAAAGAATGTCCCAGGTGTACAGCAAATCAAGTAGAAGATTGGCTGTTGTTAGATCGACGAATGGAGATCCCAGTGCTTGCCCAATGAGTTGGAGCATCCGAAACTACTTGTGCGCGAAGATTTAGAGATGAAAAAAGTTTTTGCACGATGGATCCCCAAACTCCTTACACCAGAGCAGAAACTGACGAGGGACGAAATTTCTCAAGAACATTTGGCCGCTTTGGAGGACGATTATAGTTATTTTTTAAGAATTGTCACAGTCGACGAGACTTGGATTCTTCTGCAAGGTGGATGACGACCATTTTTTGGGACTGAGAGGGAATTCTACTTATAGAATATATGGAAAAGGGTCCACAATTAATGGAGAGGTTTACGGAAGGACGATCCAGAACCGGAAGCAGGCCATTAGAGAAAAACGTCCGAATTCAGGCTGTTGCACTACAATTGCAGGCTGCAGGGTCCACAAGGCTCGCACAGTTCAAGCCATTATCGAAAGCTGTGGATTCACCAAGTTACAACATCCACCCTATAGCCTTGATTTAGCGCCCTGCGACTTCTTTTTGTTCAAACGTCTGAAGAAAGACCTCAGAGGCTGAAAATTTTCCTCGGGTGATGAGTTGAAAGCCGCTGTTGCGTCATTTTTTGAGGCGCAAGAAAAGATTTTTTGATGGAATGAAACATCTCGAGAAACGCTGGACTAAGTGTATTAGTGTAGCGTAGGCGGTAGTTATGTAGTTATGTAGAAAAATATTTTGTTTTTAACTCTGCGAGTTTTCCTTCATTGCCTAACTTAAAAAAACGTATATTGCTTTTGTTCTTGTTTCTTTGATGGCATCATCCATTACCATGTTAAACAGTATTGGGCTTAGTACCCTTCGCTGTCTCTATCTCATGTTCACATTAAATTCTTGTGATTCCATGTTGTGCACTCTGACCACATTTCTGTTGTTTTTATGCATACTTAGTATGGCTCGTTGTAGCTTTCCCGTTACTACTCCGTGTCTTCAGCATTCTGTTATTATATCTCTTGGGACCCCGTCGAATGTTTTTTGTAGAAGGCCAAGAAGTAATTTTTTCCATATTCTCGAGTATGCTCTTGTAGTTTTATAGTAAAGGCATGGTCCTGGGTACTTTCCCCTTTTCTGAACCCGCTTTATGGGTAGTTCTTTAACTTTTTTGTTGCTTGCATTAGGTACTTCCTCTTCATTTATATCCTGTCCCTGGAGCATTTTGTTTTCCATTTCGTGCCATATTGTATTGCTCAACTTCTTCCAGGTTTAGTAGATTTTTGAAATATTCTTTCCATTATCTGTTCTTTATCGCATAGCATTTCTCCTTTCAGATTCCTTAATTGTACTATTGTTTGTTGGTGTTGTTTTCGGCGTAGGAATCTTCCATTTCCATTTTGTTTCCGAGCTTTGGCCAAGATTTTTGTTTTGCTTCTTTGACTACCTTTTTAACTCTGCTATTCTGTCCTTTCATTCCTTTCATTTGTTTCTTTCTCGAGGTACTTTTTCAATCTATGTTTCTTCTCTTTTATCTGCTCTCTTATTTCGTCGCTTCACCACTCTGCCTGCTTCCTGTTTTTATTTACTCTTGCAACGCCAGATGTTGTCTTGGTTATTTCTATAATTGTGGTTTTGAATGTCCCCCACATTTGTTCAAGGCCCATGCTTTCTGTTGATAGTTGTTCTAGCTTGGCTTCTACTAGTCTCTTGAACTCCTGGGCTACTTCTTTATTGTTCGGTTTACCTATAGATTCTGATATTGACCGATTCCACCTCTACTTTCCATTTCCCGAGTATATTTGTGGCTTTCTTCGTATTGGAAGAACGTGTTCATTCGTAGGAAGAACACAAAAATCCATGATCCACCTTCCATTGTTGTTTCTCACTTCTTCGCCGTAGTTTCCTAATACTTCTTCTGTTTCGTTCCTTTCCTTACCCACTCTTCAATTTAGGTCTGCTCATATAACTAGTTACTCTTCCTTTTATGCCTTCTACTATTTGTGTTACTTCTTCCCAAAACTTGTCTTTGGCGTTGGTCCGCTGCTTTTCATCTGGTCCGTAAAATATTACTCCTACTACGTTCGTTGCTTCTTTTTGAGATGCATTCATAATTTTTAACGTGCTTTGTAATGGTTTTATGCACCATCCTATATTCCTGTTTATGCCCTATCTTCTGCATTTACTCCGCTTAGCATCATCAAATGTCCATTCCCCTGTTCTTCGCTTTTGCATCCTTTCTTTTTAGTCTTTATATTTATTCACCACAACTTAGAATTCTAATGAGTATTATGCCAAATACTTCAGAAATGTTTTGATTACTTAATGGTAAAAACTTGTTTTATTTAATGTAACATAATAAATAAATAGCTTACATAAATAATAAATGCTTATCTCATTGCATTAAGGCAAACCTATTTTTAGGTTTTTGGACCTTGATGTAACTTAGCTAATCTAATCTTAAATTTTGTAAATAGGTAAGTGAGTGTCATTCATTGTTAAATAAAACAATATTGGAAAACATTTCAACATTTAGAAAATATTAAAGGAGATTTTAATCCTTGTGAAAATCTTGTGTACAAATAGGTTTGTAGGAAAACTACTGTTAATTTCGAAGTAACCGAAACTAAACACATCGGCTGCAAAACTTTTAAGTTTCCGTTTTTATAAACTTAAAAGTGGTGTTTTAATTTAAGCAATTTAAGTTAAAAGGTTCTGTGAATATGTTGTTTGGCAATAATTATGATTTACAAAATCAAAGCAAACTCTTGCAACAAAACCCTGGAATTGTTGCAATACTGTTAACTAATTAATTCCTGCAAAGACATCAATAATACCAAAAGTTTGTTTGTTCTGATTTCTTACTTAATACTTCAAAAAGTTAGAATTTCCTAAGAAAAATCATGCAAGAAATCAAAAGTTATTTCTTTTAATTATTTTCTGAATGTTCACTATGTGTAATCTTTTAACATTTTTTTTTTAATTTTTTACGCGCTAATATCGCCAGAGACAAGAACAAACCCTAGCCGGATGCTCGGTTCATTCAGTCACTAAAAATAACTGACAACCGAAACACAGTTGGGGAGAGGCGAAGTTAGGTGATTGTCGAAGACGTAATGCTTATCACATCACCCCGTACGCATAGCGTGAGAGACAACCGGGTATGAAAGCGACTTAGGAGGCCTTAACCCTCCGTGTTGCCCACCATACTCCCTCGCGGAACGGAGTATAACCTTTAATGTTTAGCAACTGGTGGCAAAATACATACAAGAAAGAAAAAAATGTTTTCTTGTTCCTCTATAAGATCAATTTTTCATACAAAAGTGGAATATTGTTTGCAAAATAAACGTTTAAACGTATATAAATCTTCATGCCTTCTAAAAACTTCAAAACTTTTCCTTTAAATCTTTGAAGCAAATTAAAAACTCCTCAAAAGTTTTCAGTCAATTCATCACAACAATAAATGCGTCGTTTCACTTGCAACAAAAAAGTCCAAAGTTTTAAGTTTATAATACTTTGGGCAAATGCTAGCATATTTATTTAAACAGTATTAATTTTGTTGAATATTTTTGAGTCTCAATTAATCTTGTGTTTCCTCTCCTCTTTTGTGGATACATTAGGATTTATCCAAGAAGGGTGTGTGTTTCTCCCCTTGTTGTTTGAAGTAATGAGTAATTAAGATGTCTGTTTAGGGCTTTCGGCGATTAGGTTTATTTTAAACTCACCATTTGCTGCCGAGTTTAACAGTAGCATTGTTACTGGTGAAATTTGCCGAAATTTAATAAATTTCTGAATTACCACGTTTTGTTTTGAAGGTGCTTATCTATCGAAAATTTATAAAACGAAGTTTATATTATGAGATTATGACTTTTGAAAAAGTAATTGGTAAAATTTATAAGAAGATTCTGAGTTGTTTTTGAAACTTCTCTTTAAATTTCTAAATCCTTGATTATAAACAAACAGCTTTTAATATTTTGCTTTATGTAAGCCTTTCTGAATTTTTCTGGGGGTTTTTCGTTAGTTTTCCTAGAACAAAATAGAGGAATTCAAACGACGTTTTGTTTTTCTTGAAAATTTTCTTTGTATTTTTGGATAATTCACTAAACAAACAGTTTTCATCGCTCAATTGGAGGCATCACCGACCTTTGTAAAGCATTTTCAACTCTTTTGCTTTTCTGGAAATTTTTCGTTGGAGTTTTCTTTAAAAAGATTTTAAAGAAGTTTATAAGAATATTTGTTGTACTTGAAAGTTATCGTTGAATTGTTTAATCTTTCACTAAACAAACAAATTCCTTCACTCAATTAGGGGAATCACCAACGTTGATAAAGCATTCTAAACCACCTAGTTTTGTAAAAAGTTTTCCATTGGGGTACCTGGCGTGCCTCGGGAATCAATGTTAGGCTCATTATTATTTAGTGTACACATATCTGCATATACAGAAACTATTTTCAAAACTACAATCAAAGTTGTTTTCGTAGGTTCGTCCTTTTGATTTTCTTTTTGTTTAATAGAATGCACCCTAGTTTGCCTGAATGTTGAAAGAATATATATTTTTATCTTAAGTAATATTTTCCGTCGTATATCATAAAGTGAACTACCCCATCAAAGTTACGAGTCAAATATTACGAGGAAGTCATTCCTTCCTGTCACATAAATTTGGGGGTTCCGCTAAGAAATGCCAATACTGCATTACATTTGCCACAGCATCCACACTCTCGAGACCGGAAGTATCATGCAGAAAGTGCAAGGAGTTGCGCGAAAGGTTTCCATACGAAAATTCGGTGTTTCTATGGTTAAATCTACCCTCGTACTTTACTACCCTCTGACACACTCCCTACCCTGTGAAGTTATGCCGCTTGTTCGCGCGACTGCACTAGAGCTGCATCAAAAAGGGCGCCCCCGGCCCTAGTTAGGCCCAGTGCGGCTGCGGCGTGTTGTGCTTGGGTGTTAGGGCCGTGAACATCTCGTCAGACACGGTGGGAACCTCCATAATGATTTGCTTTAGTTGCGTGCTCAGTGTCAAGTGACTTCTTTATTCTTTGTGACTCGGTTTTGCAATTTAAATGCCCTCTCTATTGTTTATTTACGGCCCTTCGATTTAAATTCGAAAACATTGTTTGTATCATGTTTTTTAACTTGTCAAAATCAATTTTGGATCCAATTAACGCACCGTTAAATGTTTGTCGTAATCACAGAATTATTGAATTTGTCCCAATTGTAATCGATTACAAAACAATCGTATAAATGACCCTCACCTTTCACCTACAAAAAATCGGTCACCCATAAGCTGGCGATTTAATTTATTCCCACGATTATTCCAAAAAAAAGGAAGCAATGGACGACAGCTCTCCGGATTTAAGTCTTAAATTAAGAAGAGGTTCCAGTGATTCCAGGGATTCGTTCTACATGGATTTCGATAAAGGCATCGATTCCGACATCGAAGAAATGGCAACAACATCCGCTGCAGACCTGGGGGATACAACAGCAGACACGACGGCCACCCCTACGGCGGCTCCTCCACCAAAAGGTGAAGGAACGAGGTAAAAAGGTCATTCTTATGGATCACCAGAACTTAAACACACAAACCTTGACCTTAACCCCTACACATTCATTTTACGTTTCATTGGAAGAATTTTTGGTCTACTGAATGTAAAAGTAATTTGCCCTTTAATTCATCGTCTGTTGTATACCTAAATAATTAAAGCCCTAATTACGTATGCGCATTTTACTGAATAACATTTGAAATGTGACGGGCATACAAACCATACTACAAAACGATCAACATTAATTTTAGATTATCTGTCGATTTTATCTCCGAACATTTCAGTTTAAATTGATGTTAACATCCACATCGAGAGAAATTTTAATGGGGTTAATCCCGGATATTTGTCCGTAATATGAAAGGGCTGCTATCCGAATTTTACTCAATAAAACGATCTGAATTGAAACTCTGTTTTAATTAAATAAGTTATCTGAGATTTGATGAAATCTGGAAAGTAATTTATTCTTGCCAAATAACCAAATAAGATTAAAATTTTTGCTTTTAAACAGCTTTTAATTTAGTATAACTTTGGCTTGAAGTTTAGAAAGTATTTAAGCTTCCCTTTTGATGCTTTTATTATATATTAAGAAGCAAGTATAAGTTTAAAAAGTGTTAAATTTTTAACTTGGAAAAGGGCAGATGGCGAAATAGGAAGAAAAGGAACTTAAAAAGTTGTAGGTTTATTTCTCGTAATTGCAAAGACATAAAATTTTACCTGTAAATTCGAATTCATTAATTAATTGTGTCGTATCTCATAACAAATTAACCTGAGAAACCTTTTGGAATAAAAAGATATTTGAACCCAACACCCTGTTGTTGATGAGACAACGCTTTTTGTAGCCCTTTTAATTATTCCATTCTCTCATCCTCCCTTAATTTTTCCTTCTTTGCTAATGAGGAATATTTTCTCTCTGGCATAATATTCATAAAATTAGTCTTTGGGTGCTTTAAGATGCGTCATTTTTGCTTACATAAATAATTGGGGTCAGATTTCTTAATTTCAAAATTAAATTTTGCGTTTTTGCAACAATAAAGTTTTGGTTTTAATTCTCGAGAAGTTAAGGTAAACTTGTGTTCAATTAAATTGCTAGTTCGTCGACCTCAAATACTCTGTTTTACCTGGGTCAATTCAATAACCTAATACTTTGTTGCTACACTGCAGATATAGTATACCTTGTCACGTCAGCTCAGTTTGCGAATACGTCAATAAAGGGCTTCCTTACATGACATGCTTTGTACGATGCATACAATTTTTACCTCTATCTTGAAAACGAAATACTTTCATATCATTGTTTGTTATTATTCCACTCCGAAAAAACCACCATTATATAAAAAAAACACATTTCCAGAAAAGAATCTTATCATCCTTAAACAAAAATTAATGAAGCTAAAAATAAAACAAAGCCAAGTGTTTAACTTGTAAGACAGGATACAAAACTTATTTAATTTCTTTCAAGAGTCTGACGTACGGTGTCGAAAATCAAGTGAATTGCAGCGATTATGTTCGGACATATAGGAAGTACCCCGCGAACATGTTAATAGGGCAACTTGGTTAATAGAATAATGAGTTCCATTAGATAGTAACCCTACAAAATTTAGTGTTGTAACTAGCCGGGCTAAACATGGTCGAATAATGTCTGTCATAATAATGTGAGTTATGAAGGTTAAAATGGTGATACAAGATAGAACGTCCAGGTATTTTTCCTTTTGTTAGTTATGAGTTAATATTTTCAGAAAATTTCTTGGAAATATATAAGCGTTGCAAAAGGAAACTTTAAGACCTTAAATGCTGAAAACAGCCGAAACGTAGGGTTTCCCTAAAACATTCGAAAAAATTAACAAAAAGATGAAGTTAGAATTAGCAGGAAGAACCAAATCCCATTGCGTCCTGATTAATGCTTAACAACGATGGGTGGAACAATTTAGCTAACTTTGGGATGTTCCAAATTCGATTTGTTTATTTAGACTTACATAATTCGAACAGGTTTGGGTTAGCAATTATATAATCAAAAACACAACTTTAATTAATTCCTTTGGTTATTTACGTGAAGTCTGAAATATCAAGAAATTTGAGTTATTTCTTTGTAAAAGTAATCGCCAGACTGGCCGAGTGGTTAAGGCATTCGACTACAGCGTAAACAGTCTCGGGGTCAAACCCGA
This sequence comes from Melanotus villosus, assembly GCA_963082815.1. NCBI lineage: Eukaryota > Metazoa > Arthropoda > Insecta > Coleoptera > Elateridae > Melanotus > Melanotus villosus. The sequence goes on from OY720421.1 coordinate 14,071,844, forward strand.
GTCGGATGCTCGACGGGTGGCCTACCCCGTCACTAAAAATAATTAGGAACCGACCGAGCAGTGGTGGAATAGGGAAGGTAGGCGGTTGTTGAAAGCGTGGTGCTTACATCCATCACCCCATATGCATAGCATGTGAGACAACCGGGTATGAAACCTATTTTAGGAGGCCTCAACCCTCCATGTTGCTAGCCATACTCCCTCGCGGAATGTAAGTGGTGTTGCCTTTACCTTTACCATTGTAAAAGTAAAGCCGAGAAAAATGAAAGGAAATCAAAAACAAAACTATTTCCTTGGATTATTATAAGGGAATCTCCAAGTGAAATTCCTAATAGGTATATGAATAGTTCTTAACCTTTTTACTCTTCTTTTTATTGTTGTTTCATTATTCCCTTACCTTTTCTTCCTCTCTGATCATAGCTCTTATACGCTTCATTGCAGTATTCGTATGGCCTTGGCTTTCTTCTTCGACATCTTCCTCATCTTCTTCCTTCTTTCAGTAATTATTCCACAACCTCTTCTTCAACGTTTGTGGTGTTTGAAATAATATTTGGTGTGCTACATGATACTCATTGCAAATTACGCACTCGTTTTATTCACCGTTATTCTATGCTTTTTCTTCAATATGTTATTTCTGTTAGTATTTACTCTAAAAATTAATGTTCCTCGAAATATTGAAAAGCGTTTTTAATGCGAAATTCAAAGACTTTGTTGTAATTTTACTCCTTTAGGCTTCCTTTTTATTGTTAATTAATTGCTCCTTTGCGTTTTCTTAATTTCTATTCCATTACGTTGCACTTTGATTTTTTCTTAGTTGCGTTGGACTTTACTTTGCCTTCTCCTTCTGGCATTCCTTCCTTTTCTTTTTCGAAATATATTTCTCTCCACCATCACCTTCTTTAGCGTCTTCCTTCATTCAGTAATTTTGCGGCTACTTTTATTTCGTGCGATTTCGTGTTGCAGATTAATTACGCGCCATCTTCATCATAGTCATTCTACACTTTCTTTAATATCTTATCTCTGTTAACCTCTTAGTCTGCTAATACTTAACATTCTTTGAATTATTAAATAAAAAATTTTAGACAAAGTTCTTCTTTTCACCCCACTCATTTTGCTCTTATTTTTATTATTGCTTCTTCTTTCTTTGATCTTTTCTTGCTTTGTATTTATCCTCATATTCTTTTCCTTGCGTTGCCCTTTGTCTTTTTCCATATTCATGTCAGACTTGGCTGTGTCTTCTAGATCAGTTTTTCCCTCTCGTCCGTTTCATTCAGCTTCTTACTCCTCTTCTTCCTCTACATCCCCTACTTTCTCTTTGTTGTCGTGTTCTTCGTCTTTTGAGTACTTTCAGTAATTATACCACAACTTTTTTCTGCAGCGTCGGTAGTTTTTGAATTAGTATTTCCTACGGCTCTCTTTTTCGACATTTTCTTTCGATCCATCATCATCTTCTTCATATTCTACATTTTTTCAGTAATTATTCCACAACCTTCTCTTCAACGTCTGTGATATTTGAACTAAAATTTGGAGTTACCTATACAAATTGCGCGCTCGTCTTCTTCCCCGTTGTGATATGCCTTTTTCTTCCATATGTTATTTCTGTTAGTCTTTACTCTAAAAATTAATATCCCCTGAAAGTTTGAAAAGCGTACTCCTTTTAGATTTTGTTCTTCTTTTCACTATTTTGTTTCTTTTTATTGCTCTTTTACGTTTTCTTAATCTCTGTTTGTAGTCTTATGCTTTCGATTACATTACTCTTTATTTTTCTTATTTGTGTTGAACGGCACTTTGTCGTTTTCTTCGGTTTCTTCTTCTACTCACATTCCTTCCTTTTCTTTTTCGACATATTCTTTCTCCCCACCATCACCTTCTTCATCTTCTCCCTTCTTTCAGTAATTCTGCGACTACTTTTCTTCGTGCGATTTTGTGTTATACACCATACTTGTTACAGATTACTCTTCTTTTCTCTTATTACTTTTCACAGTCATTCTATACTTTTTTTGTATCTTCTCCCTATTAACTTTTTAAATAAAAAATGTAAGATAAAATTTAGAGATTCATTACTGATTTTTACTCCTTTATTCCTTTACACTTTTGTTATTCTTTTCGCCCATTTTGCTTCTTTGTTCTTTTCTTCCTTTATATTTATTCTCTTATTCTTTTCATTACCCTTTGTCTTTTTCATATTCGTGTTGGACTTGGCTCTATCTTCTTCGTCAGCTTCTTCTTCTCGCCCGTTGCTCTTCATCTTATTCTCAATGTTATTTTTACCCTTCTTCTTCCTCTACATCCCCTACTTTCAGCAATTATGCCACAGCTTTTTTGTTCAGCGTCGGTAATTTTTGAATTACTACGGCTTTATTTTTTTTTTCGTTGCTCTTCATCTTATTCTTATTCTTCTTGTTACTTTTTCTTCATTTACCTCTCCTTACTCTTCGTTATCCCGTTCTTCATATTTTTCCTACACTTAGCCACAACTTTTGTCTTCAGCGTCGGTAATTTTTAAAATACTATTTCTTTTTCGAAATATTCATTATCTTCCTTCCTTCCTTCAGTAATTATGTGGCTTTTTCATGCAGTTTCGTGTTATACACGATACTCGTTACAGATTACTTACTCGCCTTCCCCACAGTCATTCTATGAATTTATTTTCAATGTCTTCTCCCTGTTAGCATTTTAATTCACCTTTTAGCTATTTTTGAACATTATGTTCGTATAAACTCACTTTGCGCTTCAATATCAGCAAGCTACATGTAACTTATTGCACTGCCCATGATAAAAGTATCATAATAATGAAGAAATCCGAAGAATATTTCGGAAAGGTTGTTTCCAATATTCATTAAAAGCTTTCTGAAAAGTAAATCCTTCAGCTTACATACGTATTTTAATTAACGGTTTTCATGTACTTCTTTTGCTTTCATATCTTCATGCTGTTAACATTTTAGTTCTCCTTTCGATTAGCTGCCTGTCTGAATTGTTCTTCTTTACAGTTTAAATCAGAAATCTATTCCAAACATTATCTATTATCGTGCAATGGAAAGTGAAGAAAATAGAAGACATTGTGAAAAGTCTAATTGATACTCTTGAACGGCTTTTTGAGCTTCGTCAAAGGTGACTTAACTAAAACTCTTTGGGCCTTTTTACTATTTTTCTCTCGTATCCTGTCGTTCTATGCCTCTTCCTATAAGTCGTTCACCGCTTCTTGGATTTCAGGCTTTAACATGATGTTACAATTAATCTCCGCATCAAATTTATTGTCAGCAGTTGTAGGAGTGTTGCAATCTACCGTGTCAAATTAATGAGTACCATACTAAGCTCAAGTACTCGTTAGAAAAAGTTAAAATTGATTGTTTGCTGCCTTTCTAGTCCGTAGTATGTAGTTCTTATAAGGTCGTAAATAAACAAAGATTTTTAACGTAAAATAATTGTTTCACGAGAGTGACGGCCATTTCGAGCACTTGCAAGTACTGCTATTTAATTTTAGTTTGGAAAATTTGTAATGAAATTTCTGCATTTAAGAAAACCAATTACTTATATTTACGTGTGAAATTAAGCCGCTCTGCTTCTAAATTTATGAAAGTTTGAAGGCCCGAACCTACCGCATGTGAACGAGGGGAATAAATAAACGAATCTCATACTGAAAATAGACCAAAAAGACAAATAACGTGTTGAAAATTAACTGGGGGAATATATTTTGACTTCCACTCTTCTTTTTGTATACTTAAAAAACCATTGTACTCGTTTCGGTTTGTTTTCTGAGGTCGACGACTCCGTTTAAAACTTAAATTCAATGTTAAGGTAGTCTTTCCGGTGTGGTAATCTACCGTTACAAACGAAAAGGTAATTTATTTATTGTTCAGCGGTAGCACGTAAACATTAACGTTAAATCACAAACGACAGCTCTATTACTTTTTGGAACAAGGGCGATTTTAATTGGAATATATAGAATGACCGGATATATCCCTCGATTCTCTCCCCCGTTTTTGCTGATCAAATCCACAAACACGAACAACAGTAATTTGTAAAACCAGATTTTGTTTATTACCTGTGTGCAATTTTGTTTTAGTTGGCCAACGATTCCCCCGCAAAATATAAGTGGAGGAAGTCGCAGCAGTGCTTTAGGGGGCGGCGATCCTTTGTTACCATCGCCAGCATCGCCTAGTGCGATTATTGTTTCCCCGGAAACTCTTAGTCATCATTCTTCTCCTGCTAAACCTACTAAACAAGGAGGACATGTACAAATTGCAACGACACCCAGGTAAATTCAAACGAAACGACAACCGTTAAAAGTATTTCTGCAAATATTTTGAGAGCAAAAGCAAGTCACAGGCTGTAAGCGAAATGCTGAAAATCTGAAGAAGCCAGATGCTTTTAGTTTATAATTGATTAACCTGATAATGAAAAATAAAACTCCTCGGTTTTGTAGATTTCAGAAAATACAAATTCCGTCTTGGTATTTCTTTGAAAATCCTGGAAAAAAATCCTTAATTGAAATTGCAACAGACATCTGAAAGGCAGGATAATCGCTAAGCTCGCTCGCTCATCTTCTTTAGTATTTATTAAAGTATGGACTTTAGCTTAAGGATTATCTTTACAGAGAAACAATGCCAGGACCAATGGCCATAGCCCCAATGGGTTACTATGGGTATCCACCGCCATTTCCGGTAATTCGAAGGCAATCCATGGCTGAACGTCAAATGACATGGCGACAACTTGGGGCGTAAGTTTCTTAATCGATTTTCGTTTCCAAATCTGTCCCCCGATTGTGTTTCTTTATATTATTTTAAAATTTAATAAAAACTTTTGTGCCTTGCCATAAAGAAAAAGGTCAATTAAGCCAGAACACAGAGCCTAAATAATTAAGTAATGTTCTTATTGCACCCTCGTGTAACTCGAGTGACTCTCGAAAGGCAAAGGAACGCTTTCTAAATAACTTTGCCACTTAAATTCTGAAGATCTCTTTACTGCATCCCTAACTTGTGAGTTTTTCTTTTACCCTAACGTGACGCTATTGATTTTTTCCTTTTCGTGTTTTTTTTTTCTTTGTACTTCCTGAACGGGGAGTGAAAATACAATGCGATATCGACGACATTTCCCTTTTATTAGATGCCGATGCTGTTTTGTTGATAATGCACGTTCGTAGGGTTGCTTAGTGTCCTACAATATTGCTTACGTAATTTTATTATCAGTACGTGAAACATTTGTTGATGTCCATTTGAGATATTTGTTCGAGGGTTCAAAAAAAGGCTCATGAAAAATTTATCAGCTACGAATGGAAAACCGAGTAAATTGCAAAAGCAACCCTACGTCTCGGGACCACGTTCTTGTGGCTTTTAGTTGCATATTGACTTATTACCCCAAGAGGTTAGGAAACAATTTATCTTTTGTTTGTAATCCTAGAACTAAATTTCCCATTCCTCCTATATGACTTTTGCACTTGAAACCAAGCCTTGCATATTCACCCTTTGTTATTCAAATTGAAGCAGGGATTACTTAAGAGAATATTAATAGTTCGTTCTAATATCCAGGGACGCTTTAGCCACAACATTATCAGCACTTTACGGAAAACTTTTGGTTATAATGGGAACGGCATTTCCAATGGCGGAAGTTATATCTACTTACATTCCTCCTTCGTTTTATGAAGTTTATTACTTATACCTTTATATTGGAAGCATGTTTTTTCTTCTTTATATGTACACAATGCTATTGAAGGACAAAAGGCAGAGGAAGAAGGAAGAAGAAGCACAAATAAGTAAGTTTGAAAAGTTTTTTGAATTAATTTGCTAATCGACTCATTAAAACATGCAAATTGATTATTAACAAAATCAAAATTACTTTGCTAAATATTACCCTGGGGGGCACAGTTGAATGAGAGGATATTTTATTCAAAATCATAAAAATTAGACTGCTCAAGAATTCAGAAATGAAGCTTTGCTTTTTATCCGTATGTTACTCATAAAGGGTTGAATTACATTTGCTTATACGTTATTACATTAGGGTAGCTGAGTCAGGTAAGTGCCTGCTAGCTAGCCGGCTGACACAGGTTCGATTCCAGCGGTGATCATAGTATTATGGAGCCGATTTGGGTCGAATTCGTTAGTTAAGTCTTAGGTTTAAGGTGTGTTGTGGATGAAACCTAGTTGAACCTACCTCCACTGCACACCAGCAAGTGTAAATGAACCTCGACACTGCATTGCGGTAGAAGAAGAAATGGATTTTAAAAAAATAGAATAACAAACCCTATACCTATAACTGCACTTCAATATAAAACAAACTCAAATACATTCCAGAACAGCAGTAAAACTATCACGGTTCCTTTTATCCTTAAGAATCGAGTTCTGAAAGTGGTAAAACTCGTAAAGTCGATTTTATGATAGCTTGACAGTAACATAAATATTCCATTTGATAAATACACGATTCTTTTATCGCCTTTATCACAAGTGGTTTCTTCTGTAAATGGTCGTTCAACCGAACACGAACACACTATTTTCCTTCAATTATTTATTAAATAGTCCTGATTTATCTGTTTTTCAGAAAACAATAAACCTGAAAAGGAAGAAAGCATATCAGATTCCGCTGAGGAATCCGATAGAGACTCTGGGGAAACGACGGTTGAAACTGCAAGTTCTCAAATGTATCGTCCTACTAGAAGAGGTTCCTTACCTCCGACGTTACCTAAACAGTATCATTATGGTAGTTTTTATTTAAGAATGGGGGCGGTTGGTATGTTTTCTAGTGTTGTTTTTCGATTATATATATTAATAATTAATATTGTTATTTTTCAGCCTTCGGAATCGGTAGCATGATTTATTCTGGCCTGGAATTTGGCCAGTACTTCGAACTGGAAACCAACACCAAATGCCACAATGTGCTTCTTGCATTAACACCCGCCACTCGTATGGCGTTTATTTTTATACAAATGTATTTTATATTTTTAAACAACGAGGTATGTTCGGTTTTCAGTATTAATATCTCAGTACAGTAAAACTGTTTTCAGCAAATGAAAATATACAAACACAAACTGGCAGCGAGATTTGGATTAATGCACATGATCGGAACGAATCTTTCAGTATGGCTTAACGTTCTCGTACAGGAAACCAAACACGAAATCCTTACATTTTATAACCCTGAAAATAACTCATTACGTATATCCCATCGTATGGCCTTTAAAAACAACGTCCTGGGTTTACCAAATCCCGATGAAAATTCAGACATCCATTCACACCACATCGTCGCACGTGGCCTTAAAGGTCCCCATCGGATCTACGAATGTAGACGCACCAACGTACTTGGAACTTTAGTACAAGACGCCTCGCCTTTTTTATTTCCATGTACCATCGAATATAGTTTAATATGCGCCGCTATTTTATACGTAATGTGGAAAAGTATATGTAAACTACCTCCAGCGAACGCGACTGCAGGAAAACTCAAAACAGAATTTGCATACAAAAGGAGTCCTCATCATTATTCGGTGGACTGTGCACGTGCACACAAAGGACTCTTTTTGGGAATTCTCTTTCTTGTTCTTACTATTATTTCTTTAATTTTGTTTTTTGTACTAATATCACGGTCCGAATTCTCTGGCTTGGCTGTTATAGAAGTTAATATCTGTGAGTTGACGCTTTACGGAATGACCACTTTGGCCACGATTTTTGGAATGTGGCAAATGAGACAACTCAAATTCGACGGTTCCAGGAATATTCAGTTAGATAACATCTTACTAATCGGTGCACAAACAGGAATGTACATATACAGCATGTTTACAATAATTGGGGGACAATTCACAATCGAAAAGAACACCATTTTAGTATTAATAACAGCCTTAGCGTCGCTTTTACAAACAACCTTCCAAACAATTTTCGTTTTGGACGCTTCCAGGCGTTCGTGTGTAACACCAGAACAAATCAGAAGAAAACCAGGCAGAGAAATCGTAACGTTCTTATTGGTAACCAATCTAGCAATGTGGTTGATCAATACTCTGGAAAAATCCAGAGCTGATTCACATCCTATTCAGTTACACTTTTACGGTCTGTGGGCTTGGACGATTATCACCCACGTCTCAATGCCTTTAGCTATTTTTTATCGTTTCCATTCTACCGTATGTTTGTGCGAAATATGGAAACGAGCATACAAAATTAAACCGACCTACATGTAGAAATAGTATACGAAAAAAGTATTATTTTATATACACACATACATACCAAAGTACTGAACGTTAAGCTAAGTTTTTATTACATATCTAGCCGAAACTCTATAGAAATTACTAGCATATCAACCTATACAACGATTGTAAACTATAGGAACAAGTATTTGTATGATTTATAATCACCAGGAATTGTTGGGAAGCATAGAATGACGAAAGGGAGAACTCTCACTTTTTGACAAGTAGTAATTTAATTGAAGAAATTATTTGTCCTTGCTTGTAAGGGCATTTTTTAAAACATACAAAGGAAAGGGCGTACTTTTCATTTTAGACAAATTGAAATGCTTTTTTACAAATCGTGGCTGACGCTTCAAAGATGTGCTATTGTAATCGTTTAATTTTAAAACAAATCAAGCTTTTCTGGTTTGCGTTCCATAATTCAAAATCTCAATAGCACAGGACCTACCACTATGCCATGTGATACACCACCATAAAAATTAAGGCGAAATCCACAGTTACAAGTATTATTACTTCGAATGTTTTAAGAAGCACAAAAACGAAGAATTTCAGCCTCCTGTCTGTTATTAATGTAATTTTTATTTATCCATGCTTGTAAAAACACGTCAATCATGTTTGAAAAATGGTTCGTTGATATCTCACACCCGGGGCTAAAATTTCCGTAGAAGTTTGAGCTCCATCAATGAAAACTTACAACTAATTTGTCATCCGTTTGCATTTTGCTATTCTCTATTTAAACGATTTTTTACGCCCCAACCTACTTTCCTAAATGTCTGATGTAAGATTTGTTTAGTGTGATTAATTCATTTAAAACGCTGTTAATATCGTGGCTTTTCTAAAAAAATTTGATTATGGACGCTTGCATGAAGTTACCTTGAGGTTCAAAGAGTCTTTCAATAGAATTTTCTGACATAATTGTTCCTGTAGTTTACTTAACATATTCTTATTTTTTACTACACGTTAAGTCCATTGTGCAATGGAATAAAAATACTCATTTTAAATTTTAAATTAACAAAGAATCACTATAAATTTCTACAAAAGTACAGGTATCGTCTTCCTATAAAACACTAAACTGATAGAAGTACAAATCGTAGTGTTTATTAAACATAAAATGGACTGAATTTTTGAATACGTAGACTTAAGTGGCTAATTTTTCTATATACAAAACTGCATAGATAAAATAGATTTTGAAAAAGTCGGTTTAGTATTTATACTCGGAGCATTTAATCCAAACTTTGTGAACATTTAATACGTTTTTGCTCAGTAAATTTAAGTCCTACCCACTTAAATGATTAATTTAAATAAACGCCCAAGACATGTTTGTTTCCGTCTTACGTGTAAATGTCATACAAATCTCTTAAAAGGGAACAATATTTCGTAGGTCGTATTTAACATTTTTGCTCATAACAATTTTTGGGAAATATCTAAATATAATTTTTATATGCGTGTATGTGAAATCGTGTTCAAAATAGTCTAATTATTACATGATAAATATGTAGTAGACTCAACTCATAAAAAATCCTATCGTATACTGTGTTATTATTTATTGGTTGATGTTAAAAATGTGCCATAATTTTGAATGTATATGTAAAGAGATAGAAAAGCAAATGTAAATAAGTTCGATTATTTGTACTATTTATACAAAATTTATTTGTTGTCTGCTTAGAATTTTATTGTATATAATCTAGTATTATAATTTCTATTGATTGAATGTTACTTTGCTGAATATTTTATTATTTTTATGTGCTCATGTTATTAATAGTTATTAATTATTATTATCATGATTATTGAAAATAAAATCAAAATAAAATAAAATAGTATCAAAGTCGCCAGATTTCTTTTATAGTTTTGTTGTTTCTAGGATGTATTCTCTTCTACTGGCTAGCTCCAAACAAGGGTCTATGACAAACAAATGAAATATGTATTAGCAAAAACTAAGGGCTTCCTCTTGTTTTCTTCAAACTCAAAAACTATTAAAATAGTCACATAATTGGAAACATGGAATTAAATAAATCTTTAGTTATCAGTGTTATCACCTAATAGCAAATTTTGTTCAGTATTATAAATTATATTTATGTAAGTAAACAGGTTGCCCACTAATGTTGAATTCAAGCTGGATTTTGTTACTAACTTATGCAATTCAAAACGGATGTATAAATTTTTATAAGTAACTCACACCGTTTACATGCATTTAAACCAAGGTTATATCTACATACTATTATAAAAACCGCAAGTTTTGCCACCCATTTTTATCTAAACTCGATGTCACAATTCACAAACCCACCTGCATAACCGTGGAATTTGCGGAACCGTTAACCTCTAAAAAAACCTGCTCAATTAAATCTTAACATCTAACATCTATCTATTTTTGATTGTTGGTTTGGAAAACTATCAAAATCCCCTGCGAAATTTTTTCATCTGCACATCATGACCGAGGGGTTCGGTTTAGTAATGGAACGAAGTTATTTCCGCCATCCCAGAGGGATGCGAAGGTGCTTATTGATCTAGGGTAGTCCCCCAAATGTAGAATGCTTTTACCGCTTTCGTAATTGGCTTTATAATATACTGAACAACTGTAATAACCCTACAGATCACAAAAAAATCTTTATTGTAATTTCATTAGCGGCCAATGCTTAGTTCGATTGTAACGCTTAAAATAACGAAAACAAAGCAACGATCAGATAACATAAACCGAACTCAAAACGCACAAAACGTTTTATTAGCTAAAAGGCCTTTTTCCAAACCTTAACTCAGCTCATCAAGACTAATTTCGTGTACCAATTTAACAATTTCAACCCTAAGGGTTATGTACCCTCATCAGTTGTTATTATCGGGTCAGTAGATCCTATCTAAACAAATATACCTGCCCTTAACTAACAAAGGGCTTACAAATAAACCTGTTCGTTTACTTTAACAAAGGATTTACGTCGGAAAACCTCGAAAAAAGCACCGAATTTATCGCTGAATTTTTCGAAAACCGCTAGGAAAAAGGGCAGAACGTTGCCCTTTGATGATAAAAACATTTGGACGCGCTGTACCATTTAATGCCAACATTCGGGGGTGTTTTCTGAATAGGGACGGGGTCCACAGGAACTCAATTCGACCCTTAACACACGAGTCACGTGGTGGGAAGAGTAGGGGGGGACCAAAACACAAGGAACTGACGCATTGCATCGTGTAGTATGGGTAGCTAGTATACACAAAATAGTGTTGGTGTTGATAGACGGTAGTTTTAGTTCGAGTTTCTTTCGAAGCAAATAGTGTAGTCTTTTCTAAAATTTTTACATATCTCTTCGTCATATCGAAAATTTTATCGAAGATAACGTGATATAACAGAAGACAATAAAATACGCACTCGATTTTTTGAAGATTCAATGCTCGAAAAAAACTTGGATTATGTCTTCACTTAAAATGGAGAAGTAAGTTTAAATTTTTAGTATTTTAGTTCGTAATACTGACTTGACTGCTCATTGTTGATTTATTTATTATTATTATTTGCCGTGGTTTCTAAGAATTTAATTTAAATAAATGTCGCCCACTGTTATTGATATTTGTTAAATCGTTATTTTTAGCACGAATAATTGTTGCATGTAAAAGTAGAAAATTTTTTAGAAAGGCCCTTATAAATTGTTTAGGTCTGATGTTTGTGGAAAAGTTGGTACGTAATATATTCGATCGGCGTCCATAGCGTCGCGATGCTCTTTGTTCTAAAGAAACAGGTGTTTGGTAGGGGAAAAATGATAAAAATGCATTTCCGCTTCCACTTTCTCCCACTATCGTAAAATTTTACACTTTCATTACATGAACACCACCCTCCCTACTTTTATGATCCGCAATTTCATGAAACGCCAATATTTTTATTCAAAAGTTATGGGAATTTTTACTTAACCTTTTACCAAATCGAACACAAAGCCGCATACTTCCATTTTGGTATGTGACATTATGCGTGATATATTTATAGACATCGGAATGTAATGGAATGAGGGCTGTCGAAGGGTTCTAAATTTATTAAAACAAACACTGAAAATGCTTTCACATACATGCACATGAAAAGTTTCATTCGATATTATGATTAAGTCACTTTTTATGAGGCTTTTTTATTACGCTGTGGTTAAAAATATAAAGCTAATTAATTTTTAGTAAACACTCGAGCACTCGACTTAGACAAGAGTTGAATAAAAACAGAGATTCATTCCATTTTTTTTTCCTCTCATTTTCGCCCTCGTTTTCTTTATACTTTTGTATTATTTTTTTATATATACACAAATACACCCCTAAGTAAAATTTATAAACACCAAAGAGGGTTTTGAGAAGCACAGAAATTCGAAATGTGTCTGACAGGCAATAACGTATTTTATTGTTGCTTGCAATATCTCTCACTCTAGATTAAATATTTGCTTAAAAGTTTAAGTTCAATTTTTGAACACTTCAATGCAAGGGGTGGACTCATTTTAGATGAATTGTTATATTATTGTAATCGCAAGCATCGTCCTCCTTGCTTGCACTTCATGCATTTTCATTTTAATTAAAAAAGCACAAAAAAGCCATCTCAAAACACCAAGCCAACCATTTTGGTTTGCTTTCCATATTTCCAAATCGCAATAACACAGGACCTACCACCAAACCGTGTGGCACACCACCGTAAAAATTAAGGCCAAATAATAATCCAATTAGGTACTACTTTTACTTTCTTCTGATTTTCTTACTTCCAAGTGTGATTATTTAGTAACAACTAAAATTAAAAATTCAAAATTGCTAGTTATCGAATCAAACAAATCTTCTTTTCCTACTTGAACTGCCTTTTACTATGCACTCCTCGAATTAAGCATCCCGTTGCTTGTTTGGCTCGCCTTTGTTTTAATCAGAATTAAATTTTAATGGTATTTCAACATAACAAGTATTTTATTTTTCGCTTTATTTGGTAATGCTTTTTCTTCCTTTTCTTCATTTCGTTTGGTTTCGTCCTTCTTTACTGGCTTTTCTTTGTTCTTTCTCCCCTTTTGCTCCTCCTTATTGTTTTTAGTATCACTTCTTATTTTATCTTTTTCTTCTTCTTTTCTTATACATATCAGACACGCTGCCTGTTTTTCTTCACCCATCTATAGCGTGAAGTCTGTTGATGATTTCCAGCTCTCTGTCCATCTCTTCCATGTGGCTTCCAATCTCCTGTTATTTTGATTATCCTTTCATTGCTTCTTCTACTAATATGTTCATCCCGGTATTTTCTTCTCTTCTTCTTTTACCTTATTACTTTTCATGGGTTTTTTACCATTGCACTTCCTTCATCTTTCTTGTTCCTCTCATTCTTCTTCTTTTACTCCTCTTCGTTCTTCTTATTTCTTCTTTTCATTCTCAACCAAGTAAAATAGTTTCGGTTATTTAACTAGGAAGGCTGCCGTTTGGATTCAACATTTAAAAAATTTACTTTACTCTTGCCCTTTTTCCTCTCTCCTTTATTTTTTTCTTGATTTTTCTTATTTTTCTTTCCAGTTGTTGGTAGTAATGTCTTTTTGTTATTAATGTTTTGATTTTATCTATTCCTTTTCTTGGTCTCAGTTCTTGTCTCTTCGCTGCTGTTAATCATTTTTGCTACTTCTGGGCGTTTTGCTTCACTTCTCGTTTTCTTCTTTTACTAGTTAAGTGTTTTAAATTTCTTAAATACTCCACGTAATTTACAAAATTTCGGATATTCAAAAAGTGTAATTAAAAAAATATATATGAATGTGTTTCAACTGTTAGAAATCATGTGTTTATCCCAAAAAAGGCCTTCCCTACACGTCATGCTTACCTTATATTAAACAGTAATTCACCGAGTACCATCCCAGTTTATCAATCAGCTTAAATCAAGTACGTGAACTGAAACAATGTCACCCAACCATAAAATTATTTAAATATTGAAATAATACGATCAGCTACTACAATCCAACGAATCAATGTCAATTGTACTTAACGCCATGTGATTAGTATACCGTGGAATTCAGGAAAATGCATGGGAATCTACTAAGTTCCTTTCTTTGTTCTATTTTTACGGTCTACCAATTTTTGCTGTTTATTTATCTTCCCAGTCTACGAAATGGATATTCTGTTAACTTGTCAGGTTTATTGTTTCGTTTGTAAATACTGAAGATTATTAAGTTTCCTGATAATTCACGGTGGTTCTTTGTGAAAATTCGGCGGTGATTACCTTCTTATCAACCAGATTTGCAATTGTTGAAAAATCGATGAAAAGTGGGTAGCGGATTTTAAAAGTTAACTGAGGATAAATTGAGGAATGTTAACAACCCTAATTAGTAAAAAATCGTTTCAGATGTTAATCAGAAAAACGAACATCGACAGTCATTTAGGATCATTCTCCAATACACCACGCCTTTAGCCCTGATGTTGGTAGCTAGAATCTTTCATTAATGGGGCAATGAATCTTTAAAATCCAAAAATAGAACCTCCTACAACCCTTACACACAATAAGTGGCCCGTTAAATAGGGTATCTCGCACGTAGAAAGCCGTATCATCATACGTGTACAAAAGGGGGGTCGGAATCAAAGCTCTATGAAACAAAAGGCGTCGGTAACAGACTGCATGGCGCTTTTATAAGACGGTGGCGCGCCCGCGACGTCGAACGGTGGACGCCCGAACTACCCCTAGCAACACGTATTTATAACGATTGCAGTTCTGGCTGTTTTTGAGGTTCAAATTCGCAACGTTTCCGTGTTCACTCGCTGGACTTTTCGAAAATTTGTGTCGATATGGATTAGGGACCAATATGAACGAACCAGGCGCGACTAAAAATGAGTAAAGAAAACGGCAGATTCCAAAAAACTGTCAAATGCAGGGTTAAACTAGTAAGTTTTTGTTGTTTTTGTAGATTTACACGTGTGGTCAAATTTTGTTAGCTTAGATTCTGAGTTTTATTTGGTGCTGATTTTATCGATGTTTTTACTTTGTGCTTGTCTGAATTTTTTGTAGTTAGGTTCTTTATTTAACATCGTATTTTCAGTAGATGAATCTGTAGAGAATTAGGTCAGCAGGCATCCTTGCTTTTCCAATTTAATTTTATGTCGAATGCAGTCGGTGATTGCACACTTGCAGTTGGGTGCAGCTGAAAACGTGCTTCTTTTGCTTTTGTTATTTTATTTTGATTGCTGTTATTGTTGTTGTTGTTGCTATTAATAATAAATTAGTTGAATATTTTACAACTGCTAAATAAATACGAGCGAAAAATGCGTTAGAATTAATTTAAAAAGTTTTTAAAATGTTAACAAAAAATTAAAATAAACAGAAAGTTAAGGATCCAGGGAGCTTCTTCGTAAATTTTGGGTATAAGAGCAAGGCAAGCCCTTATTTAGAAGGGTTATTTTGACTTCTCTGTTTATTAATATTTTGAACCTTTATGATCAATTTGATCAATTTTAGAAAACAACAAGTCTAGATTTCACACAGTAAATGAAGAAATAAAAGCAACTTGTACATTTCAGAAAATCAAAAAAACTCTTTGGGAAACAAAGAACATTTCCAATCCTTTTTCATGTCAACTTTTTCAAGTCTTCAATTTTTAACTTGAAAACAAAACTTAAATATCTCTCATAATCAAATACAACCGTTAACCCAGGTTAACCCCAAAATTATTCTTCCATGCAATCCACAATATTATTGTTGCGTGTTATAAAATCATCAGCCAACCTTGTCAACTTCAAAAAACTTCAGTTATATCATTTTGCCAGGGAGAAATCGATAAACTGCGTCTGTTTGCAATTCAACAAGACAATAAGTTATTTCTGCGACTGGGGACTTGGGGAATACTGACCCACATATGACAATTTAAACAGAGGTAACTTCACCACGGTGTTAAATAATTCGTTCGAACCCTGAATTTTACAAAAATCGAACTTTAATTACTTATTAAACGGGCTTCAATGTCATTTGTGATTTTGAAAAAAGACCCAGATTTAAAGGCTAGGTTTTAATGATAACTGGGATTAATTTAAAGCTGATAAGAAACAAGTTAATGGAATTTAAATAAATTTAGTTTAATTCGCCTATCTTAACTATAATAAAGTAACTCTCGGTCATGAACATTAACAAAGGCAAAACTTAAAAGTCGATATTCAGTATTAAACAAAGCGCATTGTTCTTATAACCTACCAGTTTTAATTCGTACATAATTTAGGTCATAATTTCCTCTAAATTTTACAAACATTTCTTTTAAATATTTATAAAAATTTCGGGCAGACTTGGAAGCTTTGATCAACTCAAACAAAACAAATCTAAAACACTATTTTCGTCCCGAAACAACCATAATAAAAAGTTAAAAATATTGTAGTAGTAAAACAAAATAATTGCTCGCTTTAACTATACTACTAACACACCTAACCAACTTTTAACATTGAGGGAGTACAAAGGAAATGCCTTACTCAGCACAATACCTCTACAAAGGAATTCCACATGCTAGAGCGATTTTACGAAACTAAAAGCTCTGTTTTCAAATTACAATTAAACGCATGATGGAGATATTCTTTAAAATTTTACAGCAGCTTTGCGCTTGAACATGAAAAGAAGGGTGGAAAAATAAAAGAAAATTTTGCGCTCGGATTATTTAACTTGAAAAACGTAGCTGTTCGTATGAACTATTTTTAGTTTTCGAAATATGTAAACTTAAAATTCAATAGTTTGGCTAATGAAACCGAAGGGATTTATGAATTTTTTACAATTTCTGTATAAAAATAAATTCAAAATTTTATTATTTGTATAGCATAACCAGTGCCAGCACGGACGGTCTCAGGGTCAAACCCGAGTCGGATGCTCGGAGGATGGTCTACCCAGTCACTGAAGATAATTGGGAACCGAAACACAGTGGTGGAGTAGGGACGGTAGGCGATTGTTTAAACGTTTAAAGCGTAGTGCTTACCATACCCTCCATGTTGCCGGCGATGCTCCCTCGTAGGGCGTTCGTGCCGATATATTTGCTTTTTACAGCATAACCAGTAGAATATCTGTTTAAAAAATTGGAAAATTAGCTAAAGAAATTTGGAAATTCAAAACATGTAACTGAATAAGAAGATTAAAAATATGAATACCCCGAAGAAACTTTCGGCAATTTGTTACTTGAATTAAAAGTGCAAAAAATTGCAATTTTTCTCCTTTACACGAGTCAATTTTCTGAAAGTTATTTAACGTTGAATTTTCAAAAAATTTGACTTAAATTGATGGCTTGTCCTAACAAAATATTTAAATAATTTTCAGCTCTAAAATGTAATCATTGTTAAATAAAAGTTGGCCATGATTTGCTTTTCAATGAAGCTGTCTTAATTTATTAATTTAGAAATTAAGTTTGTAATGATTCACTTCTTTGAACAAGCACATCATCATCAATTGACATGGAGCAGATCCCCGTGGATCAATCCTGGATTACGCCAAGCCCACCCCATACCAATAAGGTATGAAGGGCTTTGTTATTATAGATGGGAATTGGGAGCACTGTATAACGTTAAAATGCGTGTGACGCCAGCCGCAGAACACGCTTCTACAGTGCAAGGTAGTTAGTAGGTCACATATTAAATGGTTAAACATGTTTTATCATCTTATACTAATAGTATTTCTAGTATTACCGCCAATTTCCTAGATCTATGACATGAAACGCCTTCACGCAGACATGCCTGCATTATTATCATCATTATTAATATTCTCATTTTCATTGTACTTCACAGATATACGTCTTTCGTGTTTCCTAATTTTTATTTTATTATTATTATTATGATATTTGTTCCTTCGCCGTTCTTCTGCATTATTCTTCGATATTTGTATCTTCTTCCTCTACTTCTATTTCCTCGTTGTCTGGTTCTTCGCTTGAATCATATAAGTATGCGATTTATTTCTTTCTTCATTATAATTTTGTTTCTTGTTCTTTCTTCCCAAGTTTGTTGTGGTATACCCGATCACTCTAATCTTGTTCCAGTGTTTTTGCCCCCCCCCCCCGAATTTCAAAAATCTTCTATACAGGCGTAGGTTTGCATGGCGGGGCTGAAGCTGTGATCCAGATGATCGCTGCAGTTGCATTTCTTCTTGGTTTCCCTCACATAATTTGCAATTTTTTCCTCTTAACTCCAGGGTTTCTTTCTTGAGTTCTTCTTTGTTTATTTTACCTTCTGTTAATTGATCCATTATTGTTGTAAATATAAATAGGCAGTTTCCGTCACCTGCTTTCGCATTTCTTGAGCCGGTAGTTGTGACATCAGTAACTAGTTGCATCCCTATTTTTCCATTTGCTATTTCACTTCCCCATTTGCGCATCTCGACTGCAACTTATACCTATATTTTAAATAATGTAACGCTTTTCTGGCATCGGTCAGATCTTGTCCTCTTGACCATGTAAATATAATTTATAGCCCTTTCAGGCAATCTACCTACTCGGGGTCCGTTGGACGAAATGGTGAGACAATTGGTATTATTCAGTCTATGCTAGACTAAACTATATATCTTTACATATCTATTGTTAATGCTACAATGTGCTCAGATTTATGTTCCGATTCCACCTGTGATTTTGTGGTGGAATTACATGTGTTCGGATTTTTCCTAGTCTTCACTGTAGTTGAGCCCTGCGTCGCCTTGTTCTCACCTTTCTTGTTTACACTAAACCCACTGTTAGTTTATTTATTTACTAGTTTTATAATGATTACAATTACTGGCACTTTGTTATTGCCCTGGTAGATCTCGCGTACTAATTATACGACTTATTTTTTAAATAGAACCGTGTTTTCTTTCGAAAACTCTTAAGAGCGTTTCGCAAAAGCGTGCGTTCCCCAGCACAGTCGGCGCAAGACTCCTTGTAATCTGTAGCCTTGTCTAATTACGAAAAACTTACAGTCAGAAGAATCTCAAGTGACAACAAAATATTTTCCGGTATCTCACTGATGAGACGTTGCCAACTTGCCGATATTTCTGTTACACTAAGAACAACCGTAGGTTTACGACATGAAACAATTCTAATTCGATGATTTTGAAAATATGGAGGCCCAAAGTTTGGATTTGTATATGCTAACATTTAATATTATGACTTCAAAGATAAATTATTTCAAGAGAATTGCACAGAAAATAAATGTTCTTGAAGTGTTTAGTCCATTAACGAGAAAAATCATGAGAAATATTGAAGAAATAAAAATATTTAAAAATGCGTCAAAAACATAACAAAATTCATTTAACAGCAAAGTATTTAAATTGAAAATTTTAATAAAGTAAAAATAATATCTCTTAAGGGCTCTACTACTATGTAGTCAATTGTTAATTCACAATTTCTACAGCACCTTACTTCTTTGAACAAGCACATTAATTTATTAATTTACAAAAGTTGGTAAGCCAAAATGAAGACGTCCCAAAGTCGCATACCTATTAAACCATAAAGCAACAACATTTGTAAGAAGTGGGAGTGTGACAACTTCAAATCATCAACAAAACTGTTAACCAGTTCGCAAACAAAAGTCAGATTTAAGACCTTATCTAAAAAGTTCGTTGTTATACAGCAATATGTATCTTTAATTTTGTTCACAAATGAAAACGTAACTACAAATAAAGGAATATCAGTTTCATTTAGGCCTACTTTTATTGTTCTCAAACAAATTTCAGAATACAACAACAAACATATTTCAACAAAATGTTACAACATTATCAGCACTTTCCTTTCCCCTTATCACTTTATATTACCACAAACAAATGTTGGAAACTTCGCGCTTTCAAAGCAATTAAAAAGAACGGAAATGTTTTACCCTAAATTTTAATTTTATTTATTTTACAATACCAAATTAGGCCCCGAGTTGCTGTAACTAGGTGACCTATTCCCGCATGATCAGATGAGTTAAGCATCGTCGTCTCAGGTCAGGGCTAGAATGGGAAGGTATGGGCAACTAGACGCAAATAAGACACAGTAGACTGTTTAATATAATTTTTTTAATCCGACGCTCTAAAAGGGCATAAGGATAAAGGAGAAAGAAAATATCAAATTTTATTTCACAAAACATTGGCAGACACATAAAGGTACTTTCAAAAATTCTCTCTTCTTTTTCTACTCCTTCTCCCTCAATTTTCTTTTTTCCATTTTCTTGCTCCTACTCCTCCTCCTCGGCCTCCGCTTACTCGTCCTCATCCTCTTCCAGCTCCCTTACTCTTTCACCTTCTCCCTTCCTTCTCGTCAACCTGCTCTACCTTCTCCTCATCCTCCTGGTTCTTCTGCTTTATCTTCTGTTTGTCCTCCTTCTCCTCGTACCACCCTTATCCTACTCCTCCACGTCTTCATCTTTCTTCTCCCCCCTCTTCTTCCTTTTCAACCTTTGTTCTTCATCTTCATATGCCGCCATTTCCTCTAAGAACGTTGATAAGAAGGTTCAAAGCAAATAAATCGTAAAACAGTTGTACGACTAAGTAGTAATCACTAGTTCGTTTTCAACTAAAATAACAAACCCACCTGTTGATAGCCACAGGCTAAAAGTAAACCGACCTTGATTGCATTTTATAAATGAAATAGAGCTGAAGAAGTATTTAGTTTCCAGCCTTCCCGTTAAATTTAATTTCCTGCTAACACCTGAGTTCATAATTTTATTACAACAAACTAAATTGTAATTTTTGCAAACTGAAGCTTTTGGCAACTCATTACACTTGTTTTCAGAATTATTCGGTTGGTTTTTGAGATTTTTAGAATTTGTTTGATCTGTTGGTTTTTTAGATTTTGTTTTGTTGTTTAGAATTTGTTTTGTTTGTTTGTAGAATTTACTTTGTTGTTCCTTTGGATTTTTTGAATTTATTTTGTTGGTTTTTAGAATTCATTTTATTTGCTTTATTGATTTAGTTTGGAACTTATTTTGTTTATTATTAGTTTGCTTTATTTTTAAAATTTTTTGTATTTGCCTTTTTAATTTATTCTATGTGCATTTATTTTGTTTGCTTCTGGAATTGGATTTCTTTGTTTTGTTTTATAACTTTTTTTTGCCTTTTGAAAGTTATTTTGTTTATTTTTATCATTTACTTTCTTTTTAAAATTCTTTGTATTTGCCCTTTTAATTTAGTTTGTATGTCTTTTAAAATTTATTTTGTTTCAAGAATTATTTGATTTGTTTTTCAGATTTTCCTTTGGTTGCTTTTTTGATTTATTTTGTTTGCCTTTTAGAACTTCTTTTATTTTTAGAATTTACTTTCTTTTAGAATTCTTTGTATTTGCCCTTTTAATTTATTTTCCATGCCTTTTAAAATTTATTTTGTTTGTTTCTCGAATTGGATTTGTTTGTTTTGTGTTTTATGTTTGTTATTTTATAGAATCTATTTCGTTTGCCTCCTTTTTAATTCAGTAGATTCATATAAATTATGATACACTACAATCATCAAATCTTGTTGTAAAGTTTTAAATTAAACCGATATATTAATAGCACCATCCTCAATACCTGACATTGACATTCAAAACGGTACTGACGTGAACACCTATCAATGAAGTGAACGTATTATACGTGTTTGTTTCGGTTTCCTTCCTGGAAATTCGTGGGTGTACTTAGAATTTGCTAAACGAATCTGTTAACAATACAAGCAGCACAATTTCACTGCCATTTATGGCAGCTACATGACTTGATTGACAAATCGACTTAGGGAACAATATTCTGTCTTTGAAGTTACTTAATTTCGTTGAATTTTTAAGGTGAAAATGTTAACGTCGATTTTATGCATTAAATTTGATAGACCCGCCCCTTTGGGGAAATATTTTGAATGAATTTGAATTAATTTTGGAAAATCTGCATCATTGAAGCCTGTGGTGAGTTCAGTTGCAATGCACATTCATATTCAATAGTCTCGATTTTATTGCATCTTTCTCAAGCATGGCGTTCAATTAAAAGAATTTTCAATGTTTAACGATGCATTTATTAATATTTATTAAAAGTGTATGAAGTTGCTTGATTTATTGAAAAACGCTGGAATAATGTGTTCGTCGAATGAAAACCCTGCTTGCATATTCATAAGTTTGCCTTCTGCAGTTTATCTGAAGCCATTCACTTCTGTCTGGTACCATCAATCTTCTTCTTACGAGCCTTACTTCTGTCAGTAGTAGGTCAACTGCACCGTTGATTCACAAAGGCTTATTAGTGTGAATTAAAATCAAAACTTGCCTTTGCATTTACAAAAAATTTGTAGTAAAAGCCCCTGGTGTTTTCAACGCCCAAGTTAAGCTTACTTTCTTTATGCTTGTCATGCAAGAGCTCCTCCTGTAATATGCCAGGTGTCCCCCTCGCCTAAAAAAATCCCTAAGATAACCGTGGCTTTGCTCCTATAACAAAGGGAAAGAAGCAAAAGTCCGGAAAACTGTTCCAGTCATCGAGTGTTTATGTTCCTGCAGCAAAATGTAGGAAAGCAGAGCAGGAGGTTGCAGGATTGAACCCGGACGAGCAGATTTAGAGCCGCGCAGTAGCGAACCGGCATCGGTCGCGAGTTCTTCGACCTAATCGCCGTAGACTAGTTGTAGGCACGCACTTTTGTTATTATTTTATTTTCGTGAATAACAAACTACATTTCCGGTATTTTGTGTTGCATCGCAGCACGCAGACTTTAGAATTTTTAGAACGAGCTTCCGGCCTTTGCATCTTAACACTTTACTTCTTCTCTTTCGTCTTTTACATTATGGACACTCAAACGTATTAATTAACTTTATGTAAATGGGTTTCGACATGTGGGAAATACATTTGAATTAAATGGGTGAAATATAGGTGAGTTGGTTACGCGTTTTGTATGGCCCTGAAACTTTTGTAGCTTGCTTTTTTATTAATTTAATATAATCAGCATGAAATTTAAAGCCGTTGCTTCCACCCCAGTTAATTACCCCAAAATAATCAACATAATTTTATCATTCCTTGCTTTTTTGTATATTAAAGTGAATAATAAACAAAACTTGCAAGCTTTTGAAAACTCCACGTGCTCTTTGCATGCCTTTGGCTCATTTATGTATCTTGTAAAGTAAATATAAATATTACAGCATGGTTCGAGTACTCAGAAATTTCTGAAATTTCGCCTGTTGACAATCCTAAAAACAAGATTTGCACGCAATTCAAAAAAATACACTTAAATTTCATAAAATGACCGCCATGCTGTTAGAATTCTTTGGGAAAGTTTATTATGTATTTAAAAGGGTTGTTGGAAAATCCAAAGCCTTTTCTAGTTTCAAAGATGTTTAATTACATAAAACAAGATTTAATTCCTTTTTGATTTGAGGTTCTAATATTAAATCAATTTACAACACAAAACAACAAAAATCTTTATTAAAATAAGGCTGCTTAAACTTCTCAAACTGATTATTACTTAAAAAAAGAGACAAAAGTGCCAAACATCTCTTTACAAGCCAATTATTTAAAAACAATTTTTAAGTTAAAGCAATGCTTCTTCTGCCATTCGTATATTCATGCAATAATCTGTAAAATATGCACATAAAAAATGCATTAGATTTCTAACGGTTTAACACCAAACTAAAATTCCAATCTCTTAAAAACCTTGCTGTTTAACTGCAAACAGAAACAGTGTGGTTGTGAAACTGATGTATCTGTGTTTTGACCTATTTGCAATTATCATAACGAGCCACTTCAAAAACTCTAAATATATTTTTATTACGAATACACAACCAGAATGATTTATATAATTTGTTCTGCAAAACGTTTGGGTTATCTAATCCTTTAGTGCATATTTTTCGCACTTTGTAATCTTCAGCCGTTTATGAGTTAATTTTATTGCTTTACTAAAGGCTATTTTATTTGTAATTACTGATAAATACATGTTCGTTTCGAGGATACGTTGAAATAATTAATAAACGTTAATTTGTTGTTAATTTTAGCCTTCATCAAAGTTTGTTCTTACTTTAACTTTGTGCCAAGCACAAATGTAATTGAGTTGCTTTTAACTGTAAGGATAAGGTATTACAATAACCTGTATATTATTAACACTTTTATCAAATATTAAATCTAAACTTTCGTTTTGTTTAATTCCATATTCACATGCGAAGCTCGCACAGCAAGGTATTAAATATTTATCCTACAACAAGCTTAATTTATTGGGTTTTCATTGATTGTATGTTAAAAGAACCGTATACCAGCAAACAACAGAATGTGTTATTAAATATCAACAAAAGATTGTTCCATTTATGTATAAACAATAACTGAAACGCAGAATTGAAACAAACGTGTTCGTTTTATATTGTTGTTATTATATAACACGATATAATAAACATCTTCTCTTATCTGCTTGATGATACTCGTATATTCCAAAATAATATTTTCTCCTGTTTGTACAAAACTGCCAGAAAAATCATAACGGATCTGCTTATTTAGAATCATCAGTTTGTACGAAGATTATTTATGATTTATAAAAAGGTTATCTGTGTGCCTTAATGACGTAATAATCATTCACCCATAGATATTAGACAGGACTTATTTTTAACTTGAATACATCTGATAAATCTTTCCAGTTTGATGAGTTATCGATTGTCAATACGAATTCCCATCACGGAAAATTGCAAGCCTTTAATCTTATTTATGCATGTCGTGAGCTCCCTTCCTGTGTAAGCCTTTTCCTGTTTCATTACGCTCCCTTACATGGCAGATTTTTACTTCCGCTTCTTAATTCCATTTACGAGCAAACTTAATTCTTCTACTTTCTATCAGGAGATGCTTCTTGAAGGACGCCATAATTAAAAGCATTCAAGTTAACTTCTTCCTTTTTTTCCTGAATAACTTCATTCGTACGGAATTTTATTCTTAACGTTTAACAAGGAATTTCAATCAAAGCAAATTTTCTTATAAATAGGTCAGTCGAGGTTTTTGGGCGTAATTAAATGCTCTGCAATAATAATTTTGATACTTTTCCATTAGAGGCAATGAAACGAACTGCAAGGAAATCGAGCGAGTTAAAACAAAGCGAAATAGGACGGTTTATCTTGATTGAATTAAAGTATGCGGCTTGAATTTTAATTTTTCCATTTCTGAATGTCAAACTCACTTAAATTTCAGTGTAAATCTGGATCTGTATTTGATTGTTTGTAGGAACTGTGGTTCTTGTACTTAAGATATAGAATGAACGAAATAATAAATTTAATGGCTTCTTACATGCTTCATTAGTAATAGATCGATGTTTAATATGAAATAAGCACCGTCAAAGTTAATTAACAAGGGCCGGATCGATTATTCCCCTGTTAAAAGTATAAAGACCGTTATTATGGACAGCTCTATTAAAATTACCATGGGGATCTTTCAGTTTCCCCATGCCTTTTAAATTATAAAAGGGTCTTCACATTAATTTTCAGTTATTTAGGAAAATCGATGAATATAAGGGTGGCCTAAAACGTTTAATTTTACTTGTAACTAACTATTCTTCTGTGTTTGATTGTTAATTTGTGATGTTTGTTCGAAAACAACTGTTATTCTCTCACACTATTGTCACTGCTTTAATGAATTTATTTTTCTGTATTAATAATAATGAAATGATGGAATATTAATAGAATTGTTATGCTTATAAAAAATATATAATCGTAGGAGTACAAAGACCCTTAATCCGCCAGTTTTTGCAAGCTGTAAAATGATGTGTTGGCGTGTGGCGGTAATTTTACTGTAGTGAAATTTAATGAACCATTAGTGAAACGAGTAACGGCGCGTTGAGAAAATACAATATTAATAGAGACCTATTTTACAGCCAATGGTTTGTGACAGGAGTGCCCTTAGTTGCGTGAAAATGCCATATCAATTTCCCTAATTGCATTAAATTGTTTGAATAAGATGCGATACGATCGTTACCCCAATTTCCCATTTTTATTGCTAATTTCATTTCGATTACCCCAAAATTCATTCGATTTTTATTGGGTTCCGGAGCAAGGAAACATTTCGTGTTTCCATCACACATTTAAGCAATCATAAACTTGGTTAACAGACTACATATATTAATAATTATTTGCGGATTTTCCTGTTCATGCTTTTTATTATTATCGTTGCAGTGGATGCACAAGCTTAGTCACTGAATCGAAATAGAAATTGGCTAATGAATTACTTACTATTAAATACAAATAAAATCATTCGAAACAACAACGACTGACATCAGTAATAAACTTAGTTGTTAGTAGAATAAATACATGACTTGATAATTGATTTCTGATTATTTTTGAAGATTACTCTGCTTGACTTATTGCTTGCTCATTAATGCAGATACAAAATTAATATGTAAGAGATCGTGGATGATCTCACCCATCACATTGTTAGTTAAGATTATCGTTATTTATTTGTATTACTATAATAAATGTTTTTCCTGAAGTCGCATTTAGGCAGCACTAGGAATCCCAGCCGCACCATTTAAAGGACCTCGAGGACTGATAAAACCCAACCATTATAACTCCATCTTCACATAAATACGCACCGCATTAAACATAAAAACCACAAAATTCACAAAAAGCAAACGGGAACTCTTTCCACAAGCAAATTCCTGTTGTGCCTTGTCATTAGTATTAAATTAGCAGCGTTTAGGTATTTTTAAAAGCAAGCCATCAATTCGAATAGGAATTTGTTAAAATTTACGGTATTATTACAGTTAGTTATTTAGAAGTGCATCATAAATTACTGTTCAAATATACATACAAGTCTAAGAATAAACAGTCAATTAAAATTGCACGTTGGTTTTCCAAAATAAAACCAAATTCAGCTCGCGGAAGTGCATGTAACTGTAGCCTACATAATAGTTGGTTCGACCCTGGATTTAATAGACAACCTTAAAATAATAATAGAACTTCGTCAGCAACCATGATATATATTTTCAAATTTGCAATTTATAGAACCGGCAGGTATTTTGTAATGCCAAATTGGGAGTGTAAGGATTTTTATAAACATAGATTAGGTAATCGAGAATTTTTGTGAAACGAGTATAAATATTAAAAATTATAACACAAAACTCTGCTCATTTTTTGTTTCAGAAGCAAGCTTTAAATTCTTATACCAAGCTGCAAATGTTTATCACCAACCTTCAAAAATGTATACCAAGCTTCTGAAATTTTTATCAAACTTCTGTTAAAATTATATCAGATTTGAGGCTGTATACCAGCAGTGAAGATACATTTATTCCAAACTTCCTGTTAGTACCACAAAAATCCTTTAATTAAGTTCGAAAATTAAATATGATCTGCAAGCATTGGTAAAAGTATACCAATTGAAGTTTAATTGCTGCATTGAATTCCAAGCTTTATACCAAAATTTTAATTCGCTTTCAAAATATTAATTTAACTTCAAACCTTGATGCAAATCCGTATTTTACAACTTCAGAACGAATTTGCGACATATTCAAGCTTCTTCAGAATTTTATTTTCTAATCAAGTTTATACCAAAACTAATGTTTAAGCTCTATGCAATCATTCAAATTATTTAGTTAGAAAATCAAAGCACGCTAAAATAAAGCTTGGTAGAAAACAAAACTTGTATTCGAAACGTATACCAAGCTTTGGAAGTTTCTGTCGTTTATAGCAAACTTGAAATTCTATACCAAGTTAAATTTATCTTTAAAAAATGTCAATATTCCAGTTTGTGTTGGAAAAATCCATTTAAGTTAGAAAATTGCATTAACGTGCTAGACTCAAGCCACACCGTGTTAAAGTAGCTTAATACAAATTTCAAGCTTGCAAATTAATGCAGGCGAAAAATATGTTGATTTGCCAATAATTATCTTACTGCAGGCAGTGGGCCAAATTCTTCATTTGGTCAGAGAATAACAAATTAGCGCCAGTGAGATATCTTTGTAATTGAAGTTTAGTTCTGATGAAGTAAAAAAAATTCCAAAGCTGATTTTGTAATAGCTGAAGCTTTCCTTCGAAGTATTATAAGTTGTGTTTCAGTTTGTCTTTTCTTTACCTGAGTAATGAGTTTTAAGTTTTAAATCTAAATTTTATACTGTTGTAGTGGATACTCGCTTGTTTTGCAGCTTAGGGAACACAGGTTCGAGTCTCAGTTGCGGTATGATTTTAAGAAGCAAGACGAAATTGCTCAAAAAGGTAACAATTACTGAAAGTTTCGATTACATTTCATAATCGTTTACGATATTTGCTTTTTTAGTACGTTTAAACTTAAGCTAAAATGTTAAATAATTCAGGATAGCCCTTTGTTTTCGGAATGTTGTTTATTTTTCCATTTAATGGTTTAGAAACAAGAAACAATTAATTAAGGATAATGCTTGTTAGTTGTATAAAATATTTTAAAATCAGAAAATTAAAAAGTTTGTTTTGAAAACATTTCGAAAATAAGGAAACTTTTGAAAAGAATCTTTTCAAAACTACAAGATTTTCTAAAAGAAAACTAAATTTCTTTTTGAAAAATAGTAATTTGAAATTAAGATTTTTTACAAAACAAACACGAAGTTCCCTTAGAAGGAATTTCGGAATTACAACAGTTTTCGAAAAAACTAAAAATTTCATTGTAAATCGTTTTAAAACAAAAAAACTATTAAAAAGAAAGGTGTATTCCTTTATAGGAAACATTTTCGAATCATGTTTTCCTTGAAAAAGAAAAGATTTTGGAAAAGTTTGGAATTTAGGAAACTTTTTCTCGCAGCCTTCTTTGGAAATAATTTTAAAGTTAGGTAAATTTTAAAACAATTTTCTATTGCAAAATGCTTTGTTAACATAAACATTTTTTTGAAAGAACTGAAATTAAAATATATGTAAGCTTTAGAAGTTAGAAGTCCAGTTTATACTTAAGTTTTATGTAGGAATTGAACCAAGCTTCGTCCCAACATCCCAAGAAAATCCTTTGATTTAGAAAATTGAATAAAATGTGCAAAGGTTCATAACCACGCTATCACGAAACTTGGTAAAAATTCAGAAATCTAAGTTGAATTTTAAGTGTACGCCAAGCTTTGGCAGTTTCTGTCGTTTATAAGACAATTATACCAAGCTTAAACGGTTATACCAAAACTTTGCAACAAAATTCCGACACGTGATAGAAAAACTACTTTAATTTTAGTTTTGCTTTTTTAACTTAAATAAATCTATAATTTCTAATTCTATTGCTAGTTTAAATCTTGGACTAAACTGAAAGCTTCTTCTTCTTTATACGACCATTACCTAGTTAGGTTTGTCGTTCTTTGTTTCCAAAATTTCTTATCAATCCAGTCTCCTTCTCTGAGGTTCCTTTCTGCCACTGCACTTTTTATATATGTTTCCCAAGCTAATGCTGGTCTTCCATTTTTCTTCTACCCTCCGGAGACCATTGCATCATTATCTTCGGCCATCTACTTTCTGGCATGCGTTTAACGTGTCTATACCATTGGAGGGTCCTATTTTCCTACTGAACAAGTTATTTCCATTTGCCTCCAAATATTCTCTGTTGTGAGCCTGTCTCTTCTTGTTACCTGGAGACGTCTTCTCATGTAATCCAATTCTACCGTTCTTATTTTGTCTCGTATCGATTTTGAAATTATTTTTTTTTATAAAATGGTGTTTGGCTATTAAAACTAGTATAAAAGACTAACCATTAATTTTTATCCAATACATCCTAAACTAAGCACTTATCACATAAAGTCCATCCACTAATGTTCTTTAGATTCTTCTAATAACTAAATATTTACATTTCACTCACACACTGTGCTCTGCTTTTACACACAACACACTACACAAGATCGGATGGTTTGGTTCTCTTCGGTCTTCGGGCATGGTGTTGATTGTCCAGCAGTCGAAGAACGTCTGTATTCAGGTGAAGGTGTAACCTGGCTTCATGCTTACCGGCAAACCTTTTGATTTCTTTTTTAACTGTTGGCATACCAAGATCTCTATGAATATTTGAGTTACGAACATACCACGGAGCATCAAGTATGCTACGCAACACCTTGTCTTGGAATGTCTGTATAGACTTAATGTTACTATCACTGGTGCAACCCCATAGCTGGATGCAGTATAGTCACACCGGTTTCAGGATCTGATTGTAGATCAGTAATTTATTGTGTATTGACAACTTGGAGTTCAGCTCTTCTTCACATGCGTTTTCCATCTCAGCTTCGCATCTAATGTCATGCCGAGATATTTGGCATTCATTTCATAGTGTACAATTGTACCGTTGTGGTTCTGCTATTTTTTTGTTGGTAAAGTTGATATGGATGGATTTAAGTTCATTGAACTTGATCCTCCATCACTTACTCCAGTCTACTATGATGTCGCTTGCTTGTTGTAGCTTTCTTGATTCTGATTCACTGCAGTTGTTTTAGTATTTCACCAGTAATTAGATCGTAACCTGATGCTTTTTTTCGGTTTAAGGTTTGTATTGATCTCCTCTGCTACTTCTTTCGGAGTGGCTAGGGTGATGTTTTCCGAAATTTGGTCGTTGGTTTCAGGCAGTAAATTTTCTACTTGTGTTAGATTGGGTGTAAAGATATCAGCTAGATGTTCTGCAAACAGATCAGCTTTCTGTTTATTGTCTCTGGCCCATGGTCCCATATCTCTTCTTATTGGTGGTATGGATGTATTTGGTTTTCTGATCCTTCTGGTTGCTTTCCAAAGTGAGTAGTCCGTTTCTTCGTCAGGTAGGAATTTATTGGTTCTTCTTCGAGTTTTTTTTTCTCTTCTCAGTTTTTGAGCTCTATTATTCAAGATGGTTTTGTCAGGTAGGTCTCTGGTCTGTTTCCATCTCCTTCTGTTTGATTTTGAAATAGGCCACACTTTCAGTTCCATATAACATTATATTTACATAAGCTAGTCAGACTAGTGTTACGCTAGCCCTTGGTTCGAATCTCCCGACCTGCAGTCTGGAGGTTGGTATCCAGCCCTGGGGACCATTCCTCGTTGGGCACCAAACTAACGACACTCTCCTCCGAATACAGGCCTAAGAGGTAGAGTGACAAAGTCACACACAGCCACACACAATACATATAGTGCAGTATGTAGGTATTAAACGGCGCACCAACAACGTCACCCGCTGGATTGTGCATTGCACCTGTAGAACCTCATACGTTAACGCACCAGCCTCGACACCGAAAGGTATAAGAACTTACTGATAATACATACATATTATAACATTATATTTTCTACTATACTGTGGAAGTGTCTTTTTTTTGTTTCCTTACTAAAGTTACCATTCTACAGTGCACTTGTCGCTTTGTCTGGTGTCAATATCTCGTTCACGTGTTCCTGTATCAGTTATTATTGAACCTAGATGTTTTAAGATATTACATGACCGGACTATCTGGTTGTCAACTACTAAATTCCGTATTAATTGTTAAACCTTAAACCCCATCTTTCGAATTCCTCTTTGAGCTTTTCCATGTCTTCGTCGTCTTGGGCAAATATTATTTGTTCGTCCGCAAATAACAGAGAGTGCAAAGTGTTTCGTCTATCTTTATTTTCATTCCTTGAGCATTTGCGATACCAGGTTTGTAGCGCCTGTTCAATATAAATATTTAATAGTAAAGGAAGCCCTTTGGCAGATTGATTGGCATCGTTGCTGTCCTGTTTTATAATATATATTTTCTTTACAAGATTTATCCATTTTTCTTTTATATTTACGTTGTCATGGGCTTTCTCAAGGTCTATAAAGGTCATGTGTGTTTCTCTTTCTTTAAATTTTTTCTTCTCTATTAACTGTCTAACGCAGTTGATATTATCTAGGCATGACCCCCCTGTTCTAAAACCACTTTGCTCTTCACTAACGTGAATATTGCCCTCCTCTGTTTTACTTTTTAATGCACTTGAAAACAACTTTAACATGGAAGGTATGACACTAATTCCTGATAAATAATTGGTGCATACCTTCTTATCCCCTTTCTTATATATATGGAGCTCATGAAGGATTCCATCGGAATCCTTCTTCTATTTTATTATACATCTTTTGTATGTATTTTGTCATTTTATCCCCTCCATATTTCAATAGTTCCATTCTAATGCTTCCAGGACCGGGTGCCTTATGTTTTTTGCCAAGTGTTTTTCGGGTGTTGTATCCTCGTCTTGTATGTCTTCTGTGTTTGTGTATTCCTATCTGTGTTCTTGTAGTAGATCGGAAAAATGGGTAATCCATTATTTTGGGGTTATTGTTTGTATCATTCCTCTGATGTTATTATTAGTTCTGATTCTATTTATTATTTCCCATGTTGCTGATGATTTATTATACATATGCTAATGTGTTGTCGATGTCTCTGCAGTTTTTTCTTCTCTTATTTTTGCTATATTTCTTAATCGGACGTATTCTTTTCTCAGTTCTGGTTTCCTTTCTGATACCCATATCATATATGCTTTTTTCTTGTATCCGGCCTTCCAGACTTCCGAGAATTTTTCTAGATCCTTTGTGATCCTATTCTCTACGCCAAGTGCTTCATTTGCTGCGTCTGATAGATATTAATTTCTTTAGGTGCTCATACATGTCATTAGGAGAACCCGTAGTATCCACATTCAGTTTATTTTCTATTCTATTTTGATATATAGGTCGAATTTGTATGCTATATTGCTTTAACAAATCAATTTTAAAAGTTGTTTCTTTTAGAACCTCCAATTTTGTTATCTCTTGTTCGTGTGCCCCTCTTTGTTCCCCAGAATATAAACTGAAAGCTAGAAATAAAAATTCAGCCCTACACAAATGTTAATTTTCCAGCCACTTCAATATTTCAAAAAAACAATTCATGATTCATTTTGTACTACGAATTTATAACATTTACTGAAGCTGTTTAAGGTTTGTTCACATATTAAACCCGGAATGAATTAATAGGGTTTATTTTAACACTGCTATGAGCAGGTAATCAATTAAATCGGGTGCAAATAACAAGCGCGTGAATTTGTGACCTGGTTTAACACAATTTACAATTACCTTGAATTATAATGTTTTTGTTTAAAAGCTATAATTTTTAAAACGTTTAGGACGGCTAAAAACTGGTATAAAATTGTGGTAATTATATTCATTAAGCTCACAACTGCTTACAGCCAATTTAAATATTGATCTTAGCAATCCTTTTTCCTCCACGTGAAACCTTAAAATAGCTAATTTTGTTTAAAAAACAGAATAATTTGATTTATGTTATATTACAGCACGTGCTGTTTGGAAAAAAACTGTTTGTTTAAGAATCTAAAAATCGGGTAAACTTTATAAAAAATTAAATAAGTAAACAGAGTTAGTGATTACTTCCTTATTAATATCTGATGGAAATCTAGATTATCTCCATTTTATATTATACTTCCCTATAATGTTACAACATCACGCAACGATGAAAGCCCACCAAAAATTTCAAATAACAATCCAAATTTATTAACGTTGCATGTCACACGAAGATTTTAGGAATGGCTTTGCCAAAAATTATGTGCACGGATTTATTAAATGAATTTTTATATTAAACTTTCGGTGGTTCTAAAATAATTACCTACTGCTGAAAATAATAAAAATTTCTAAAAAGGAAAACGTCACTATTTTCAGTCAGAAATACCTTATGAAAATTTAATTTAAACACGGGGTCGACATCCCTTTGTATTTCCCCCATCATCTCTTAAGTGCATACAATAAAAAGCTGCACTTATGTTTTAAAGACTTTCGATATTTCAGGTAATTACAGAAAAATATACATTTCCCCTAACTTCAGCCCTTGGTTCGCCTCCTTCTCTTTTAAAAGGGCGACTTTCTAACGAGTACTTCTTTTTTAGTACCGAGTATCCAGTATGCAGCGGTGTCCGTATATACATGAAATGAAAGAAAGGCTCCTTGGGGAGCAAATACCTATGGAACCGCTCTCGAAAAGTATTCCCCAACCACCACCACTCATAATGGACCAACAACCCGTTGGCACCGTAGTTAAGGTATGCTCAAATTTAATTCTTACAATTCAAAAGATGTTTGAAATATCAAGAGTTAATTACATGGAGTTATTATTACAGTTAAACGCCGATGGGTACGGATCTCATACTTCACCCACACACGCTCGAACTGATAGAACACCATTGATGCCTCGAGATCCTGAAGATGAATTCACCTGCATCGAGAGATCGTTTTTTCCCAAAAATGCTAAGTAAGTGTGTTTCCGTTCACGTAAGCTTACAAAAGTTTTAAAGAAATGCAAAATAGGCCTTGAAACAAACGCTACAAACATCAGCAAGTCGGGAACAAAAAAGTCAAAATGAGTTTTGTTTTGCTCGTGTTTTGTTAAACTGAGTTTGCTTAATCTGACAGTTGTTTTCAGCAACAAAAATAGAAAACTAAAGAACTTCACTTGTTTTTTGGCTTTTGTTTGTGTCAGTTGATATAAATCGAGCGTTGCTTTCAGCAACGTCAGAAACAAAAAATGAAAACACGTTTTGTTTTAGCCGTATTTGTTTGTCAGCAATCCATTTACTTAACTGAGGATTTCGATAACAAAAACAAAAATCTGAATATATGTGCTTACTTTTTGGTTTTTGTTTATATAAAAGTCAGTTGCTCTAGCTTGAGCGCTGCTTTTCAGTAACGTCGGAAACAAAAAGATGAAGACGTTTTGTTTTGTTTTTGTTTTACCGACAATCAATTTGCTTAAACTGAAAGATGTTTTCGGTAACAAGAAAGTAAATATTGTATGCGTTTGGTTTGCTTTTTGGCCTTTGGTTATATATGAAAGCCAGTTGCAGTAGCCTGAGAACTGTTTTCGGCAACATCAGAAGCAAAAAAGTAAAAACAGGTTTTCTTTACTGACAATCTCTCCCCTCTTCCCTTCAACTAACAATTGTTTTCGGATACCAAAACAAATAAAACTAAAGATAGTTACTTGTGTTTTGGTTTTTATTTTGTACAGTTGCTGTACCTTATTAACCGTTGTTTTCAACAGCGTCAAAAACAAAACGTCAAGATGAGCTTTGTTTTACTATACTTACTATACAGTACCAAAAACAAAAAACTGAAACTAAGTATGCGCTTTTTGGCTTTTGTTTCTATATGTGTAATATGTAAGTCACTTGCTGTAGCTTCGACGTTGTTTTCGGCAAAGACTGGATGCATACATGTTTTAATCATCTTATGTATATTTTGTTTATGTAACCAACACTCAATTTGCTTAAACTGAGAGTTGTTTTCGATAATAAAAATAGAAAACTAACGAAATGTACTTGTTTTTTATCTTTTGTTTATATATGAAAGTCAGATGCTACCATGAGTTCAAAAATATTTTTGATAAGGCTTGACCATGTGACACAAAAATAATGTCTATTACAAGATTTAGAATTTATTAATTGTCATCACTGTGTTGCTGTCATAATACTGTTGTGCAAATTTCAATAAAATTGTAAAAACAATGGTTCTAAATCTTGCAGTAGACATTATTTTTGTGTCTCATGGCCAACCCTTTTATTTTAGCCGTGTTTATTTGTCAGAAGTCCGTTTACTCAAACTGAGGATGCTTTTGGTTTGTTTTTTTGGATTTTGTCTATATTCTATATATGAAAGCCAGTTGCAATAGCTTCAGTGTTGTTTTCGGCACCGTCGGAAACAAAAAAAAGTGAAAGTAAGTTTTGTTTATCGACAATCTCTTCGCTTCAACTAACAATCGTTTTCGGTTACCAAAACAAATTAATGTAAAGATACATTTCGCTAAAACTTATCTGTTTTCGGCAACAACAACAAACAACTGAAGATTTACACTTGTTTGGCTTTTGTTTACATATGCAAGTCAGTTGCTGTACCTCAAGCGTTGTTTTCAGGAACATCAAAAACAAAACGTAAAGATAAGTTTTGTTTTACTCGACTTTAAAGGTAGTTTGCTTATTGACAGTTATTTCGTCTAAACTTGCGTGTGTTATCAGTACCAAAAACAAAAAACTATAACTATGCCCTGTGAAGGGCATGTCACTCCGAGAAGAATGCCCTGCTTTTTGGCGTTTGTTTCTATTATATGAAAGTCTGTAGCTTCAGCGTTGTTTTCGCCACAAAAAAAAAACTCAAAGCATATAATATGTGTTGCTCATCTTGTTTATATGGCAATTAGCCTACTGTATATTAAACATTCGGGTTTTGTTCTGCTCGTGTTTTGTTAATCAACACTCAGTTTGTTTGAACTGACAGTTGTTTTCTATAACAAAAATAGAAAACTATAGAAATGCACTTGTTTTTTACCTTTTGTTTATATACGTATGAAAGACAGTTGCTACAAATGGAGCGTTGCCTTCAGCAATGTCAGAAACGAAAAGTCAAAATAAGTTTTATTTTAGACGTGTTTGTTTGTCAGCTGTCCGTTTCAGTGGCGTACCTAGCTTTGGGAGGCGGAGGGGGCAATATGTCTTGAAGGCGCCTTAGGACCCTTAGATATTATAGAAAAAAAAAATGACAGGCGAAAATTTTAGTTTGGGCTAATTTTAGGAGAGCGTTCTTTTGTCTATTTTTTGCACTTGAATAACGTTTTTTTTTTGTTTTTTTAAAAATACCAAATTTAGTTCAATTAAAACAATTTGAAATACGTTTTAAGCACGGAACATAATATAAGCAAATCTTTACTCTACAAAATCAAACTGCAAATTGTCGAAATGAAAAACAGAACACTGCTCTATTCTTTTTAATTTTTATACATTACGTTTGCATTTTGACGGATCGGCGGCTCTTTTAAAAATAAAGTTGCACATAAAAGGGGTTCTTTGCCGCCGCGACGTAAATCGTAAATAATGTACTTTTTTATAAATATTGCCAGGAAAGACGGTACGGCATCGGCAGGTTTCTAGATAGTTATTTCTTTGTATAGAAAATTAAAGCGGCCACACCACCACTATTTAAGAATATTTAAAATGAATGCAGACATTATTTATCAGGGCGGCAAAAAATAAAATAAATACAACGTGGGGGCTCGGTTCTTATAAGGAATATAAAGATCTTGCTCCTTGTGCCATTTTGATTTTAGCACGTCTATAGAATTATGTAATAAGAATAATTATATTTTTTATTCTGGTTGAATTAAAAAATAAAATATCAAAAAAATGCACGGCGCCGAAGCCGCCGAAAGATCGAAGGCGGGGGGGGCAGACTGCCCCCCCTAGCCCCCCCGTAGGTACGCCACTGGTCCGTTTACTTAAACTGAGGATTGTTTCCGATAACAAAAACAAAACGCTGAATATATGTGCTTATTTTATTTGCTTTTGTTTACTTATATATAAAGGTCAGTTGCTCTATCTTGAGCATTGTTTTGCTAGTATTTTTTTGCCGGCTTTAACTAAAAGCTCATTTTTGGCAACAAGAAAATTTGGTTTGTTTTTTGGCTTTTGTTTATATATGAAAACCAGTTGCAGTAGCTTCAGCGTTGTTTTCTGCACCGTCGGAAACAAAAACAAAGTGAAAATAAATTTTGTTTCTGTTACCAAAACAAATGAAACTAAAGATATGTATTTATTTTTTTGTTTTTATTTTATATGAAAGACAGTTGCTGTACCTTAAGCGTTGTTTTCAGCAAGGTCAACGTCTAAAGAGTTTTGTTTTACTCGACTTTAAAAGTGGTTTGCTTACTGAGAGTCATGTCGCTTAAATTTAATCTGTTTTCGGTAACAAAAATAAAAAACTCTTCGTTCCATGTTTTCCTATGTCTTCCTTTTCCTCTCTTTTTCTTTGTTCTTGCTTCATATACTCGTGGTGTTGTTGTTTCGAGGGTGAGGGTGGTGGGTTGTATTATTCCTTTGTCTTCATCTCTTCTTATCTTTTCCCACTTTATTCCGTTCCTTTCCACTGCGTTTCTCAGTTCTTCGTTCCGCCATTTTTTCGAGTCTTCCTTTTACTTTATTCTTGCATTATGTACTCGTCCTGTCGATTTTTCTTCCTTCATCAGCATTACATGCCCGAATCAACTCATTTGCTTTCCTTCTATAATTGTTTTTATTGGTCTTACATTTGGTTTTCCTCGCATGTTGTGTTTCTAACTCTAATCCGTAGTCGTTTTGCCCTCTATTTTCCTTAGGGATCTCAGTTCAGTGCTATTTTTCTTATTTCATTGGTTTTCCGTTGCTGTCCATGATTCTGATGTATATGTTGTTATAGGTGCAGCTACCTTTTTCTGTATTTACTTGCACTTTTCTTCTTCCAATCTTATTATATGTTTCATTTCTTCTCTGCTTTTTACTGCTGTTAATTTTCCTGTTTATATTTTCCAAATGTTGTAGTCTGTCCAGATTTTGTTTTTTGGTACTTTGCTGTTACTACCATGTCGCCCTTTCCCAATTTCCTACTTCATGAAATTTTACCTTTTTCATTGCTTCGTCCAAAACTAACGAAAACAGAATCGGATTTAGTATACACCCTTGCCTCGCCGCTTTACTTTTGTTCTTTCGAACACTGTCGATTTTTCATGTTGTGTTCTTATCATAGACGACGACTCCGTGGGGGCATCTGGATCATAAAAGATCGACGCCTATGTTTCTTACGTAGTTTTTTTTATTTTGATAAAGACTGTTCACTTCCTACTACTTTATATTATCCTTCTCTTTCTCTTAGCGCTTTCCAAATGGTTATCCTCTAGAGTTCCTTCTATTTGTGTGTGTCCTTATTATTTTGTTTTCTACAATTTTTTCAAACATTTTGCTGTGCTAAACAGTGTGATTCCCTTGTAATTTTGTCAATTTTTTATGTTTCCTTTTTTAAAAATCGGTGTTATTACCCTTCGTTCGCTCATAACTAATAAGTCTTTGGTAAACTCATATCAACAGAATCAGAATCAGTCAACATTTTGATCCATCAAAATCCGTTTGCCAATCCTCTGGTGTTTGTCGGATCCTCATTCATCATCACCGTATTCAGCTCATCAAACCATAGTCGGATTTTACCTCCCCTAATTTTTCGTCCATCTTTGTATATGTGCTTGCTCAAGGCGCTCAAGCCTCTTCGACGCTTCGCGATTTTGAGCTATATGTTTCCAGTGTTGGTGCCAACTAGCCTTTTAAGATCGTCGGTTAATCTTATCTGTGGACGTCCCCAACTTCTTTTGTTGTTGCGTCGCTGCATTCTATTATTCGGCGAATTCAACGATTGTCCGTCATTCCACTATAGCTTGCAGATTCTTGCTATCACATCTGTCACTTTGGACCGTCCACGTGTGTCTTCGTTGCTTATATGGTACAAAAAACTGAAACTATACACTTTTTGACTTTTGCTTTTATACCTATATGAATGTCAGTTGCTGTTTTCGGCACAAACAAAACTCAAAGCGTGCATGTTTTGCTAATCTTGTTTATGTTTTGTTTGTGTGACAATCAGCCTGCTATATACACTGATCACTCGTTAGGCGTTTTTAGTCCCAAATTGAAACTAAATAAGATTGATAGCACAGCGATAAAAGCCTATCGTTTACACTTTTTGTTATTGGATGAACGATTTACAGATGGGATAAATCAAACTGTTAGTTTATTCCGTCCATCATTTGCGTTGCTTTCGTAGATTTGTCTGCAGCTACCTTCCTAAGTGTATTATTTGGTAAGAGCTCATCAGTTGTTATTAAATTAATACTCACACAGATTTCTACGAAGCTTTTCATTTGTGCGGTGATAATAAATGTAAACATTTCTGAATGAATTTTAATTTTCCAAAATTCATTCAAAGAAGAGTGAAATCTCAATAATTTGGCCTTTAAATTAAAGTAAGTTGCGATAAAGATTATTTGATGTATTTATTTCTAATCGTAAAGCATGGTTATTAAAAAACATAACACCTAAATTTTCCTGTATGCCAATTATAGAATGAAATTAGATAACTAAGGCACATGTTATAACACAAATCATAAACATGTGACCATTAAAACGTTATCCTTCACTGACAGACCAATCATTAATCATTCTGTCTTTATTGGCATTCCAATTATCTGTTGGATGTTAGGTATTATTATCGTCATAATATAGCAAATCAGTATGAATATTACAGATAGTTTGTGTTATAGCACATTTGGAAAATTCGGCTGTTCGAATCGGTTTCCAGTTATACAAAACAGTAGCTGCCTCTCTAATTTTTAGTCAAGTTTAATAAACATTTTGGCAACATACCAAAGATTTCAATGCAGTTTTAGCAGGAAATCGGAACTCGGAATTCAAACTAAGCTTAAAACAATTTTTTAGTTGCTTTTTCCTTATAAAATCAATAAAGAAAATACATGTTCGTAACTCTCAGTAAATAAACGTATTAAATCCCCTTTACATGTGTCCAAAAGAATGATATAAAATATCTTAAGAGTATCCGTATCCAGTCTTTTTTACAACAGGCATTAAGCAATACCAGAACGTGATTACTTTAACATCCAGAAATGCATTCGGTTTTTACTGCTGAGAAATAATTTCCCTTCTTGTAGATCTGTTTTATACCATCGTTAAAGTCACTGTATGTATATAAATGTATTTAGTATGTCGTTTAATTAACATTAACCCATAAAGTTATTTCATAGATTACAAAGGCATCCCAAATCCCAAACCATTGCTTGGTTTTTTGAAGGATTTTAAGAGGCCGCCACACCAACACCTAATTAATACTGATAAAGCCTGTCGCTGGTTTTGGGAGTGTTATCGTCTGTATTTTTAATTAAGACAGTTACATTGTAAAGTAATACGTAACTTAGTTTACAATTTGGTTAATTTAGACTGATTACTTGTGAATGAAACAGAAAATATATAGTTTTCGGTTTAGAAACATAAGTACATGCCTATTACACACCAAAACCTACTTAAGTGTTTCGCTCTCATGTTTAAGCAGTCTGACTAAAATCGTGGTTAAAGTATACATAAAACGATACAGCCTTATCAAATTTTAATGTGTAAAAAAGAGACGCACGATGCTTCCAGTGAAATTAAATTTAAACATGTATGAAAAGATTTCCAATTCGAACAAGATGACGATCTACCCGAATGAAATGTATTTAACCGCATTAGAAGTGTAATGATTCAATCTGTAATAGTTAACGTGCCCAGTATATCTTTCCCATCCTAATTTCTCATGTCGTTTATACCATAAACGATTCTATTCTCCGGTGATCTCTTACTGAATACTGTCTGAGATATTCATAAGACTATCTTAAGGAGATATCTGGCGTGGGAGCAGGAAAATACAGGATAAGCTTCGCCTGTCATAACGGCACAGTGGTGTCATCAACTCCCATAGATTTCTATTATGACCTCTCACTTAACCCTGATCGGGGTTCACAATACATCCTGCTTTCACAAAGTTGATTGTATTATCTAAAGGGCTGATAATTTGTTGGTACATACTACATATTTTAAAAGACCTTTTTCATATTCAATTTGTTCTCACGTCTTTGTTTTTTTGTTTTTTAATTAAGGGTCGTTGTTTATAATGCTTGGTGGTTTTGGAAGGTATTTTGAAAGTTTAACGATGCGGTCTATACTTTCGGAACGTATCCGAGTGTATTGTCCTGAAATTAGTTAGATTTAGAGCTATTTCAGCATGAAGGTTTTCTAGTAGCTAACGCCCTCGTTGAAAGTGGGGGTGGCATTCACAAAATCAATACGCTACTGTGCTCAGCATCCCCAACGGTAAATCGCTACAAATGAGGGTTATTTATGAAATTTAATTAGTTTTATCTTTACGGCGATAAGTATTTGACCGTCACCAACCAAATGAACGGACAGATTATCGATGTTCGAGAAAATTTCCTGAAATTGAAAGAAAA
This sequence comes from Melanotus villosus, assembly GCA_963082815.1. Lineage (NCBI taxonomy): Eukaryota > Metazoa > Arthropoda > Insecta > Coleoptera > Elateridae > Melanotus > Melanotus villosus. The sequence goes on from OY720421.1 coordinate 14,113,594, forward strand.
TTCTTATCGATTTCGATGGAGGATTTTGATTGCCGTTAAGGGTCGGTCAGTTTGGACAAATTGTTAATTGCTAAATAAAGCTTAAACAATAGGTCATCTGTGTTTAGACGAGGTCATCTGAGGTTACTGGGTCGAATCCCGGGACCAGCTCTCTTAATGGTCCAATCGCAGCTTTCGCGCTTTTCACGTGACTATCCTGCAGCATCCCTTCTCTTCTGCTACGTTCCTGCGAGCTTTTCTCCATAGTACCTTCCTGTATAAGCGGCAAGCTTTCGGTAAATAGATTTTAAAAGCTCGGGTGGCGCTTCTTCGTGTGTTTTGTAGTGTTTAAAAAAAAACAACGCGTCCATAACACGACGTACAAAATGACCCCTCTTGTTCGTTTGTTTTAAATAAATGTGCATGAAAATTTTGTACAAAATCGGTATGTGATTTTAGTGCGCAAACAACAAGGGGCACCAAAAATTTTTCCGGCCTAAGACATCGAGATGCGCGGGTATGTGATCGGCACAACGAATTATTTAAATATAGATATTATCTTATAAATTTTAAACAAAATGGTGGGTGGCGGCGAAGTCAAGGTCGCGACGGTCGAGGTGGAGTCTGTGGACAACATGGCGACGCTTCCGGTTTCGCGGGCCCACGGCGGCGGAAACGATGCCATCGCCGAGAAAAACAATGCCGCTAATAAAGAGATGGAACTTAAAAAGGTGCAGCCGAAGCCTGACAAAAGGTACATTGTCTCCCTTTGAAACCGACGCCCTTTGTTGCATAAACTGTGACTCTTTCAGACGCAAAAACCCGTACATCCGGGAACACTTTGGAACATTTCGTTCAATATAATATGATATATTACCTCACGTTACCAAATTATAGTTATTGATTTCTTATACGAGGGTCAAGCTGAATTTATTGAGAATAACAAACCCGGTTAATATTTTCTAGGATTTTATTTTAAATATGCTCAAAGTAATTCCCTTCAGCAATGATACACTTGACCATTCTTTCTTTCCACTGTTTAAAAGCTCCCAACCAATCTTCTTTCGGAATACCTTCAAAATAAGCGTGAACTGCGGTATCAATCTCTTCTTCAGACGAAAACCTTCTACCCCGCAAATTCCTTTTAAGCCCAAAAAATAGCCAAAAGTCGCACATTGCTAAATCAGGTGAGTACGGCGGATGTTCTATTACTTTTATATTCTTTCCAGCTAAAAACTGGAGAGTTAAAGCTGCCGTATGGGACGATGCATTATCATGGTGGAGCATAATTCCCTTGTCTGGAACTCTACTGAACACTTCAGGCAAACATTTTTCAGTGTACCATTTAGCTGTAACTGTCTTTTGTCCATCTAGCTTAATTGCATTTACTAGGCCCGTACTTCTGAAGAATACCGCATACATAACTTTTTTCATAGCTCGCTGCTTCTTGGTCATTGTTGGAGTTTCCTCATCTTCGTGAATCCATATACGACTCTCTTGGCGGGTAGGTACGTCGAAAAAGGGAATATAAGTTTCGTCACCTGTCACTATTTTGGAAAAAATTTGGTGTCCGCCATTATTTAAGAAATTTAAAGTTTCATGGCAAATTCTTACACGCTCTGCTTTTTGGAAGTCAGAAAGGTGATGCGGCACAAAACGACTGACCACTTTCTTTAAATGCAGGTGATCGTGTATGATTGTTTTAACAGCTGAGGATCCAATCTTGAGTTGATGCTCTATTACCGCATAAGTGGCTTTATTGTCCACTTCAATTATTTTTTTAACAGCAGCAATGTTTTTGTCGGTAACAGCCGTAGGAGGACGCCCTGCTCCTTTTTGATGCTGAACAGAATTTCTTTCGCGTTCAAATTCCTTATACCATCGGTAAATTGTAGCCAAGGAAGGTGCTTGTTCACTAAAAGCTGAATCTAAACTCTCTTTGCACTCATAAGCGCTTAAACATTTTTTAAAGTCATAATAAATCATGATTCGAAAATGCTCTCTGGTTAATTCCATTTTTTTACTTGTAATGTCACTTTAAAAAATTAGTAACTTGAGTTATCACGAACGTAACTTCAACAACTAAACTTCAAATGACAGATAAAGAGTTGTTCTAAATAACACTGTATGTTTTGTTTTTCAAGGCCTACTAGATTTTCTTATTCTCAATAAATTCAGCTTGGCCCTCGTATGGTAGGCTATAAAAAGGCGAATTATCCCTGTCGAAACCCCTGATTAATGCCAAATTGTTTGAGAAATACTTTAGCTCCTATAGCTGCAAGATAAAGAAGCACCAAAGAAGTGGGTGTGGACTACGCCTAAGACTTTTTCATTAATCCATAATCCAAACAATACAATTTGCAGATAAAGCAAACAACGCTTAGTTTGTTCCGTTCTTCCAAATTAGCTAATTAATTCTGGTTTTGGCTTTCACATTTTACTCTGCCAAATTTGTAAAATGTATTTTATCAAACTTAAACTGATATGGTACCATATATATAGACAGCTAATTCGTCAGCCATACCGGGTTCAACCAGGTCAACGAACTCTAACCTAACCAATGCAAAAGCCCGGTAGCTTTAGTTCGGTAATTCCCCAACCTAAGAAAATCTTTCCTTTGATGAAAGCTGAAAGCGTATTTCAGAAATGCGAATAACAGCTAAATATCGAAATCAACTCGTAAACATTAATACGATTTGAAGCATAGCATAGCATAGCAAGATCAAATTAAATTAAAACAAAGAAATTGGAAATGTTTGAAATATTGTAAAATACAGCTATACATCTAATATCACAGTGATTGAAATCAATCTATAGTTATTATTATTATTATTATTAAATATGATATAGCAAAAAAATTCAAATCAAAGACAAGCTTAATTGCTAACTTTAAAAGCTTGAGCTCAGCAAAGTAATATGAAAAATCTTGTCTTTGCAAACATCTCGGCCACTTATTGTTGAATTATGTTAAACGTTCGATAAATTAGAAGTTCATGATTTGACTACAATCTAAAGTACAACCCTGTTTTTTTCTATAATAATTTTAGCATGGTCTGATTTAAGTTCTTTAAAACAAGTCATGCTCTTTCAAAGTCCATAGACCCCGAGTTTTCAAGATCCTTATGGAGGCACAACTAAATAACGTTCTTTCTCTTGGACTGGAATATCGGTAATTAGGCAAAATAGTTTTGGAGGCATCTTAACAATTAATCAAATGATTGCTTTATGGAGAGCAGTTATGGGGGCTTGGGCCCCGGTGCCCCTTCGGAGTCGGTGCCTATGAGCCCGTCTATACTTTTCCGTAATTCAAACATTTATTGCCATTCACCATATCTTAAAACTGTTAATGTAACGCAGGCTGAACTAAAACACCATAAACTTTTTTATTCATCTCTGCTTTTAATCCAAGGTGATTTCTCATAACAACCAAGGAAATTTTAGAATTTAGTAGCCTGGCATTTTGACAAGTTAATATTAATTTTTATTACGTAGAATCATATGTCCTTAAGGGTCGGCACTTTAATCCAAATTTAAGCTAAAGCTTAGCTTAAGGCGGTTCAAACTACGGCCTTGACTTAAGCCCTAATTTAAATCTTCTGTTCAAACCTTCACAGAAATACCGACCTTAAGTCTTCTAAAGTTTCACAATTTAGGTAAGGCAAATTTAAGCTAAAGCTTAGCCTAAGGCGGCTCAAACTAAGACTTAAGTGTAGTGAGACTTAACTTAAGCACTAATTTAAATCGACTTAAGCTAAGCAAATCTTCACAGAAATACCGACCCTAAGTCTTCGAAATTTTAATAATTTACCGACGTTCTCTTTAGAAAAGGAAAGATTAAATTAACCGATAACATCCAACGTTATTAACCTTCAAAGTATTACTGAAAAAAAAAATAAAAGGCAAAAGTTAATCTTGAACCATGAAATTTCAGAAATAGAACGTTATTTTAAACAAAACAGGTGGTTTGTACTTGTCTCTTTCCTTCTTATTGGTTTTATTGCAAGTAGAAATATTCGACCAAACGATTTAATTATAGAATATTAACCTTATTTCCTTTGTTTATGTACAAGGCGTTTCTGTGTGCAACATATTTTTAGAATACTATACTAGCTATTTCCTGTAAACTGTAAAAAAAAATTAGTTTGCCGCGACAGACATGTAAATCTTCAACATTTGTTTACTGTTCCAAGAAGTATCTAAAGCTTGAAACATAATTTTCGCAATTTGCTGTGACCTATACCCTAAATTTAAATTATATTTATAGAATCCACTCACTACCGGTTAGAAGTTTTATCTAGTGTTAGGCATAGATTGGGTGAAGGCATTTCCAGTAGTTTTCATGTGAAAAAATAACAATGTAAATTATTTCCTTATGTGTGAAGTGATTAGTTTTAAGTCACGTTTTGTGTTTTTTTTTTCTTTCAGGACGTCTCTCTTCATTATAATGAGCTTCGTGTACGCGAAGCTTTTGATAGTAGTTTGCATAGCATACGTAATATCAGATGTAGTAACTCGCAGCATTCCATTATATTATTACGAAGGTTTCTTCACGTACTTGTATGGAATGAGTATACTGTTCCTTTTATACGTATTTTGTTTCCTGCTACAAGAAAGCACGTGTTGTGCGGGAGACAAAAAGGAAAAGGTTAAAAAACCGCCCAAAGAGAAACTTAAAGAAAAGGAAAAAGAGAAAAAGAAAGAGGAAAAACAAAAAAAGAAAGAAGAAAAGGAAAAGAAGAAAAAGGAGAAAGAGGAAAAGAAAAAAGAGAAAGATAAGGATAAAGATAAAAAGAAGGATAAGAAACAAGAAAAGGTAAGATTGTGATTTTTCGCTTAATACTGGCTCTTTTTGGCATTTAATAAAGACATTTTTTAACACCATATACGCACTATTTTCACTTGTGGAATTTTATAAGCAGCTGAGGCATTGAAGCAACCGAAAAGTGACTGCTTTGTTTAAGGATCTTTCAGAAAATTTACTTAAAAAAGCAGAAAAATGTTTAAAAACTTAAAAGATATTGTATAATGGGGTGGTTTCAGTTTTAGGGGCTTAGTTATTTTCTTTTGTTTAACATATTTATTTTATTTTAATTATACTTTCTTGTTTTTATTAACTTTAATTAACATTATATTAATTTAGATTAAGTTATTATTTGTGTTGTTGAGCTTGTTGTGCGTGTATAGAGGGAGGTGTTTCCCCGTAAGATGCGGGATGTGGTTCAGCAGAGGGCGACTTCTCCCATCCCCCAGGTGAGCGAAGGTTGGTTGCTACTTTACCTTTCCTTCTCACTAAGATTATTAATTTTATCTACTTCTGATCTTTTAATTTTTATGTTCTTCCTAATTACTCTAAATTTTCTGTAACAATTTATCACATTTTCCTAACTTCAATAAAGAAAAATCACGAATAGGTTTCTCAATAAATTAGCCAAATTAATAATCTTCATATTAAGTTATATGCCTGATCTCTTTTACTGTTAAACCTTTTGCTCTGGATATCAACCTTTACTATACGTAAATCCATCAAATTATACCGGAAACACAGGATGCTAAACCTATATTTTTTAATTTATTGTTTTTATTATTTTGCGATTTTGTTGAGTTTATTAGCAAACAAATTCTGCAAATTAACCAAATTATTCACTCCCAAATTCTAGTGGGTTGTTACAAAATTAAAGTGGTGGTTCTCTACAACAACTATAAGTTTGTAGAACACAATTATTTTCAATTCAATTTTAACTTAATATGTTGAATTAGTTGCTGTACAGAACCATACCAAATAGCTGGTTGTAATTGCTTCAGCAAAACACATAAAAAAGATACATAATTGGTAAAGTTCACTTTACTTTAATAAAATCAACAAAATCTTATAAGATTATGGAATCCCTAACCTTTTTTGTTTTTAAGACAAAGTGAGGAATACAGTATACCCAATCATTTAGTTTATATTTTCCTGTTAACCATTTCCATATTTAACCACTAATAAATCATTTTCAATAGGTTGGGCCAATATTTAAATACGAATTTAAACTAAAACTAATTAAATGCAGAAATGCTTGGCAGCACTGACATATCGAGATCGACCCCTAAGTTAGTTTCAACTTTTGTAGTATGCTGGGTGATTCATATAAGACAATTAGAATAGGCAACCCAACTTACAACGTCATAAATAACCTTGATCTACAGGGTGTCTCACTATATTTTGACTGATTTTACATGCTTATATTTTCTAAATGGGATGAAGTATTAAGGTGCGGTTTTCACCAATGAGTTTTACATGAGCCCAAGTTTTTTTTATGGTTTTTACGAATATGCTATTCCTTCTTTAAAAACCGAAATAAAAATGGCATTATTTGGCAGACCATATACTTCATTTTTTTAAAATGCAACCCTATACTTATTTGTAGAAATAAGAATAGGCGCATATTTTAGCGTTCAAACGATATTTTAAAAATTAAAATCGGATGAGAAATGACCGAAATAAACGCTTATGAAGATACTACTGTAAAATCAAAAACGTAAACAGCAAAACATTTAGCATGCCATGACTGACAAAAGAAGGAATAGCATATTCGTAAAAACCATAAAAAAAACTTGGGCTCATGTAAAACACATTGGTGAAAACCGCACCTTAATACTTCATCCCATTTAGAAAATATAAGCTTGTAAAATCAGTCAAAATATAGTGAGACACCCTGTATATTAATCGTCGATTAAATGTATACAATCGGAGGTTTACTTCAGAACAAGGCCCGCTGAATTAATATTGCATATAAGGCCTTACCACTTCATTTAGCCAAGACACAATTAGCAAGGACGCAGGCGCCATTTGACGTGAACTATACATTTGTCCATACATTCCGTGTGACAAATGTATAGTTCATGTCAAATGGCTCCTGCGTCCTTGCTAATTGCGTCTTGGCTAAATGAAGCGGTAAGGCCTTATATGCAATATTAATTCAGAGGGCCTTGCTTCAGAACGACAAAACATAATTAAACATAATTCTAAACCGAAAATTTTCATAACCTATAACTAGAAAATTAAGACAAATATTATCAATAACAAAGAAAAAATGTCTCAATTGTTGGTACAAAAATATTCAGCTCACCTTAATGTAAAATTATTTTAACGACTAGAAATTTCTAACCGTCATTTTTAATGAATAAGTAAACAATAAGTATTTGTGAACATATCTACTACAGTATTTTTCACCTAGGATTTAGGTTGTGACGTCAACGCGCTGCGTATACAATAAGTGCACAATCCAACTATACTTCATCTCTTTCTAAACTAGGTTTTCATTACTTACTGCGCACGAACGCGTGTCTACCCATACAGTTTTTGGGCGGAGCTTGTTGACGTCACAACCCAAATGCTAGATGAAAACTACTGTACATCAAACATGTTTTTTTTTAATTTGCAGTATTTCTAGTGGCTTTGAAAATATGTATGTTGGGTTGCATTTGGAGATTTTAAGGGACGCGTCTTACGTGAATTACTCAGTATTTAAGTTAATGCTAAAAGTTAACATTTTAATGCTACAAAGTAATTCACAACTGCTTAAATACACAGATGTTCTAATTTTCGGTCTAAAGAAGCTGTATATGAAATTTAGTAAATATTCTATTATTACTTGCTAACAGATGATTTTTCATTGGAGTATAATTGATTTTAATGATATATAAATTTACTGCATCTTGTAATTTAAAGTTTTTCATTATTTTTGAACAGAAAGCTACCTATATCCAAGTTGATCTGCTGTCGAGGTGCCCATCTTATCGAGATACCTTACTCACTCTGAATAGGCAACCATCCATACGTGTAATATGTGTTGCCTATTCAGAGCCAGTAACGGGTTACGAGAGAAAATGGGCGTCTGTTTGAACCAACTTTTCTTAATTTTGATCCTTTTTCCTCTGATTTCTTCTGTAATGTTTTAGTTTTATCCATTATACTTACATCATTTATTGAAACATTTTCATATTAGGATCGGCTGTAGGCACCACATCTCACTGCTTTATGCATACCTATTGCTTATTGAATATACGCTCAAGCTCTTGCTTTGCAACTGCCGAATTAAAAAATTCTGCCCAAGTTTCATAAGGTTTTTTACACTTTGTGCTCTTCCCTTTGGTATCACAATAAGACTTATTTCTAATTCATATAACAAGAAATATTTCAAAGCATTTTCATAAAACCTTTGATTTAGTGAAGTGAAAATTGCCAATGAAAATGTTTAAAAATTCTACTTTGCCCACAATACATACACTAAACATGTCCTTGTTAAAAGAACGTGTTATTATTGAGACAGAAGAACTCAACGTTTCGCCCATTTTTTTAAGGAGGTTCATCGCGAGGAAAAGGGGGGAACTAAAAGAGCAGGGCAACTCGACCAAACTATAGGCTTGGTTTACAAGTTGAGTTATTGAGTTATTGTTCCCTTCTTCTTCTGACTTGCCTTACAAGTTGAGGTACTGTTCCCTTCTTCCTCTGGCTTGGTTTACAAGTTGAGTTGCTGTTCCCTTCTTCCTCTGGCTTGGTTTACAGGTTGAGTTATCGTTCCCTTCTTCCTCTGGCTTGGTTTACAAGTTGAGTTTGTATACAGTTCCCTCCTTTCTCTTGCTAAAGAGTTTAGCCTCTGACATGGTTGGCACGAGTTACCGTGCTCTTTTAGTGCCCCGTTTTTCCTCCTGATAAAGCCTCTTGAAAAAGTTGGTAAAACGTTAAATTATTCTATCTCAAGAATGGCACGGTCCCAATCCGGAAGACGTTCTTTTAACACTGACACTGACCGTGGAAGTCTTCGAATCCAAACCTATCCTTATTAATAAAGTAAAACTGAATGAAGAGTGTTTGGTTCGGAAGGAAATCATCCTGTGTTTTCTAAAAATTCCTAAATTATCAAATACACGCACAAACATGCGCACCTTTTCACACTTATTTTTATCTATAATTTGCTTCTTTCTTATTTGGTTATTTGGTTTTGCGGGGGTAGAGCACATATCGTCGCAACTCCGAGGGGGTGGTTGACGCGGGTCTCTCCGGGGTGCCGGTACCCGTCGCGGAGATTGGCGCGCAACAATCTTCTGACCCTCCTGTTATCCAGCAGGAACAACCTCATACTCAACCTCCACCACAACCGCAACCACAACAACCACCACCGCCCCCACCTTCCGCTGATGTTGAGGCTGGAGCTGTCGCCAAAGTTACACGAAAAAGAAAAACTACACAAAATGATCAAAGCCATGGCAGTTTCTTCTTGAGAATTGGTGCTATTGGTAAGTAAAATGTAAGTTTGTTTTTAAAAACAAACACCTAAAATAATCTATTAAACAAACATGACCAGATCATTCCGAAAACTTTTAAATGAAAGTGATAACATGGGCTATTAAAAATAATTGTTGTTACAGAATTTATTTCGCAAACATTAAGGTAATTTTTTTTGTAGCATTTGGATTGGGAACGATGATATACAATGGATTGGAATTTGGTACATTTTTTGAAACTCCGTTTACATCACGTTGTTACATGATACTTCGTGGTGTTAATCCCGTTTTGCAAATGATTTTTACTTTCATGCAAATGTATTTCATCTTTATGAATTCTCGTGTAAGTATTAAAATGCTTGTTTTTACCGAGTACTATCAAAAATAATTTTTCAGTTAAATATCCATCGATTTAAAGTAATAGCACGTTTTGGGCTCATGCACATAGTTGCAACGAACATATGTGTATGGATAAGAACTGTCGTTTTAGAATATATAAAAGAAATAACGATTTACCATAAAAATACCAACAGTAGTGTTCAAGAAGGAATTTTAGCAGGTTTGTGGATGTATTTAATTAGGCTTGGTTTTTGTTGTATGTTTCTGGCTATGTACTAATAATTGTATTTGTGTGATACACTGTAAATAATAGTCAACACACAACTTGCAGAGTCTATTCGCTTGCACACTCAGCGCAATGCAAACGCTGTGTTAGGTACCCACATTGCTGTACCTGATGTAATAACAACAACAGCTGCCGCACTAACCACCGCTTCAGCCGTGAATTCCACTATAAAACGTATCACAACCACCACAGCTCGCACAGTTATTACTACATTACGTGATGCTGCTACCACTCTGCCCACTACTACAACCACTTTAAAGCGTGAGTTTTATAATGCAATATTGTACGTTTTTAAAACTGCACTATGTACATACTAACTGATTTTTTACTAACTGTTGTTCGTACTAACTTGCTTTAACTCATCAAGGTGTCTTTACGACTGCTAAAACAGTGCCGACGCACATTTGGAAAATGAATAAAACCTCTCCCGTTGCTTTTATAACCACACCAACAACTCCTTCTACCACAAGGGCATGGAGAGTAGTTACAACTACTCTCTCCACAACTCCTTCCTTCAGAAATTTCTTTGAATATAGAGGACCCAGTCACTTTGAAAATATTGCTAATGGTATGCACCGCTTAACACAAATTATTCTATTTTATATCTACATACACCGTCTTGGTTATTATTTTAGTGGCAGAAGAATCATCTAATGTTATTAACGGTTCCAATTTTCTTGATGGTAACTTTCCGCAAGCTTTAGTAGCATGGGTTAATGTCACAAACAGTACAGATAACAACACCGATCCATCAAACTGTGGAAGAGTTAGTATAATGGGGACAATCGTTCAAGATTCTGCTCCGTATTTGTTCCCTTTTATAATTGAATATTCACTAATTGGTGCTGCTGTAATTTATGTCATGTGGAAACATATCGGACGAAATCCCAGGTAAATATTTAAAATTTTAATCAAAAGGTAAGTATACAATTTGCAGACAAACAGTGTTTATATATTATTTATCTGTTGCATAAAATAAACGGAATATAAAGCAAAGGATGAATTAAACATTTTGTAATTATCTATTAACTAAACTTGATACAACAAGAATTGGGCCAGCATGTACTAGATAAACAGTTTGAGAGCAACGGAAATCCACTGCTGAGAACACATTTCCCAAGTATAAGCAGCTTTAAGAGCTGATGACCACACACACACACCGCACTGTAGATATTGCATAAAATTATATTTTAATGTTAATTACGGCTCGTATAAAAGAGTAAAATATTAGTGTAGTAGCCAATCATAAAACACCTTCGTTAACAAACATGTATTTTTGTTTACATATTAGAGACGTGCCAATTGTGAGTGATTCGTTCTTTTTGAACAATTCGAATGAAACGTGTCTTTATTTTTACTTTGAGGTGAATCGATTCACTCAACCCCGTGTCGAAGTAAAGCCGAGAGGAATTTGTGAATCGATTTAGAAACGAATCGTTGATCTCGTTTGAGTTTCGAGTCTTCAACGTTTTGAAATCAAATTGCTTCGCATATCCGATATGTTTAGGCAGTCCTCAAAATAAAAACAAAGTTTAGTGTAATACGTCAAATAAGACATCAATAAACAACTCTTATCTTGGCTTCGATTATTTGTTAAATTAACAAACATTTTAGCCAGTCTTGTATGTTTTTATTCATGTATTATTACATAAATAATACATAAACAAAAATACAAAAGGATTATACCTAGTCATGCCATAAGTTCTATCTCTAAATATCAAACAACCCTAGGGTTGCCTGCAGTTATGATAACAAATTACGTTAAATTAAGCAACCTCAAAACTGATCAGTCAGGATTGGCAAATCATATGGTCAGCATGAATTGGGGTGTTAAAAAAAAACTGTACCGCTGTGATTGAGTTACACAAATGTGGCAAATCACCGGTTGAAACCACTGACCATCAAACGGTTTGATGAGATATCCTCTGTCGACGACAGTCCAAGAACTGGCCAGCCGTGACTCACAAGAACAACAGCAACCATCACAACGGCTACCGCCCAGTGCCTCGCGAGGAAATACTCGCACTGTTTGTACAACTTTTTGAAAATTGTTTTTAAAATAAATGCGCCGCGCGCTCTAAATGGAAATGGACAACAAAAAGTGTAGACTTCTAATTGAGCTGTACAAGGAACATCATTCACTCTGGGATCCAAAACATAAAAATTATCACAATAATACGATTAGAGAAGATTCCTGGACGGAAATAAGCAGTATTCTAGGGATAATTCAAAGTCAAAATAGAATTTTAAAACTTTTATTTTCAGTTATGGATTTTTGAAAAAATATTTTGTCTATAAATTTTAACCACATCTTCCCACATCAAAAGAAAGTTTGACCAAAACCGAGTAGTTTCCGAGATGAACATACTTCAAGTCCTTAAACGTCAATGTTTTTTTTTTTTTCAAATTTTATGATTTATGAATTTTCATTCTTCTTCTTCTTCTTTGATAGCTCTGCAGCCCCTGATGGGCCTTGGCTTCCTTTAGGAGCTTCTTCTAGCTGTCTCTGTCCAACGCGCATCTTCTCCACATGCTCTTAAACCTAGTGTTTTGAGATCTTCCTCCACTGAATCCAGGAACCGTTTTTTTGGTCTTTTACGTAGCCTTCATCTATTATAGGCCTTTTTTTGTGGCCTATTTGGCCCACCAACGGGCTTTTCGTCGCTGTTTCTTTCTATTTGTTAAAATTCGATGTATCAGAATTAAAGAGAATGCTGCAACAGCAATAGTGGATGGTGCCATGCTTATTGCCTCACACTGCTGCACTTCAAAACTGGCGGCTCGCGCTGCTTCGCGAGCTTACCTCGTTCACCTCGTGCGAGGCAGCTACCAGATGAGGCAGCCGCACGAGGCTACCGCGCAAACTGCGTATATAGCTTAAAGATGCCAGAACGATATGGTTTACATTCGCAGCTCTCAGGAAGCTACTGAAAAAATTCTGAAGATGGAACGAGGCCACCATTCTGCCTCAGTGATTTGGTAGGGAGTAGCCTACGATATTGAATTGCAATTGCATTTCTGTCAGCAGGGGGTAAAAACAAAGGTGGCAAAACTACCAAGTGGCAACGCCACTGAGTAACACCTTATACTCAGCGCCTGCACATAAAACCAAGACTACCCAACGCTGGCTTGAATACACCTGGCCTACCGAAGATTAACCGTCGGGAAGCCCTGATCTTAATCCTCTGGATTATCGTTTGTGGAACATCTTAGAAGAGCAAGCCTGTAGTAAAGCTTATCGAAATATAGAGGCATTAAAGGCCGATTTACTAAAGGTAGCGGCCACGACAACTCTAGAAATGGTGCATACGGCAATAGATGAGTGGCCTGACCATTCGAAGAAAAGAGCGAAGGCAAAAGGCAAGCATTTTGAGTAACACCTTTAATTACTATATTTTGTAGGTATTAAGGAATATGCAAAGAATTTAAAGGGCTTAAATTGAAATTCTAAAATCTTACAATAAAAACAAGCTTTTATAAGAAGCCTGAGTTTCTTGTAAAATTATAGAATGAAACAGTTTTGATCTACAGAAAAGAATTAAAAAGGTTCGGAAATTTAAAACTGTATTTTACAAAAAGCCTGAGTTTTTCTTATATTCAGGAATATATTTTTGAAAAATAAATCATTTTATTTAAAGAAAAATTACAACCAAGAAACAAAAATCAAGATCTGATTAAAAAAAAAACTTTGATTTTGGTCAACGTTACTACCAGGCAGTAAAATTTTAACGAGATTTCTAAAAAGAATTCAAAATCGATATCTGAGAAACTGAAATTGAGATTCTGAGAATTTATAATAAAAACTGTTTTTTAAGCCATTAATTCTGGCTTGGAAAATAAATTCTAATTGTTAAAAAAACTAACAATTGAAAAACGAAAATCTTAGGATTAACATTACTCCATAGCAGTAACATTTTAACGAATTTAATCTTTAAAAGGAATTCGAAGAATGGAAAATTGTAACTAAGACTCTGAGAATGTATAATAAAAACTGCCTGAGTTTTTTGTAATTGGCAAATAAATTTTACTTGTTTAAAAAAATGACAATTAAGAAAGAAAAATTTAAAGGTTTCTCCTGTATTTACCAACTAACAAAATTTAATTTTGGTCTGAATCACTCCCTGGCACTAAAATTTAAACGAAATTTCGGTTTGGATCTCCAAATAGGAATTAAAAAACTGCGAAATTCAAATTAAAATTATGAAATTTTAGACTTAAACAAGGGTTTTTCTAAAAAATTTAAAAATTAATGTTTGGAAAATAAGTTCAAATTATTCATAAAATTTTTCCTAACTTTAATATGGATCGAAATCACTTCCAGGCACTTAAATTTGGGCAAGATATCGGTTTTTATTTATACAAAAGAATTCAAATTGAAATTCTAAGATTTTAGAAATGAAACTGACTTCTGTAAAATCCTGGTTTTTCATAAAATACACGAATGAATATTTAAAAATAAATTCAAATTACTTAAAAAACTCAAAATATGTTTTGTTGTGTAATTCGACCTAAGAAACAATTTTGATTTCCAAAAAGGAATTCACAAGGCAGAAATTTAAATTAAAATTTGCTTTCACAAAGAGCCATAGCTTTTTTCTAAATTTTAGAATAAATGTTTGGAAAATTAATTCAAAAAAATCACAATTCAGAAACAATTTTATTCTCCAAAAAATATAAATCTTTGAAAAATAGATTCAAATGTTTAAAAAAATCACAATTAAGAGACAGTTTTAATCTCCAAAAAGGAATTCAAAAGGCTGAAACTCTTTTATTAAAAGTCTTTCGTAAAATAAATGTTTGAAAAATAAATTAAACAATTTCATTTGCACTTTGTCTTTCATTATGTTTGTACAAGAGACAGAACTTATGGCACGACTAGGTACAATAAAGGAGTGGAAATGTACGCTGACACGTAAACAGACAATGCAGATGCTGGCCAAAGACCGAATCACCGAATATTGAACATCCCACTCAGCGTCCGTACATCTAGCATTACCTCGGTTTGGTTTTTGCCAAACTTCTTGGTCTAAGCAAAACAAGTAAATCATTTGAGAATGAATCGGTTAAGTTGAATGAATCAAATGATATTGACTCAATTCTTGCTGAATCAAATTTAATAACTTTATAATTCCGTCTGCATATTGTAAATGCTTAGATTTGATCTAATTTCCATTTTTTATATAAGTAAAATATTACATTGTAAATCTGAAAAACTTCAGATATGTAACTGAAGAAGATTTAGAACATCGATTAGAAGTAATGTTGTCTCGTAGAGCAGTGGCAATGGCTCATGCCCAACATGGCCGTGTAGACTGCGTGGGAGCATCAAAGGGTTTATTTTTTGGATTACTAATGTTAGTCGGATCCCTGATTTGTCTTATACTCTTCTTCGTATTAATTCGTCATCCTGATTTGGATCTGCTGGCCATTTATTTAGCCGATGTATCCCATTGTGTATTAATGGTACTTAGCATCCTTGCCATAATAATTGGTTTTATAAGGTATGTACTAAATGTTTAACAATTTAATCTGTGTTACTTTCAATTCTGCTATTTTCACTCTCATTACAACTTCATCATAAACTTAGTTGAACTCATTTTCATTTCGTGCTTTTTTTTTATTCTTTTGGCACGATCGTCACATGCTTTCATCAACAGAACGAGCCTCATGCCTTCGGACCTTAATTCTAGGGTACAAACACTTAAATTTAAAATAGAAGAACAGAGTGACCTGAATGACATTTTGCTACGTGTATCAGCATTTGGACTATTTACTTATGCAGTATTCAGTGTGATCGCTGGATCACTTAATGCATTTACCAAAGAACCAAACTTATTAGTCATGATCACAGGGCTACTTTCAATTGCCCAGGTAAATAAGCGTCAATTTTGACCTTGAAAGTTATTAATTACCAAATGTTTCAGGTGATATTGCAGTTGCTATTTATCGCCGATGTCTCTCGTCGCAGAGTTCATCTTCCGGAACATGACCGATCCAAGCCTGGTCGGCAAGTGGTGACATTTTTGCTTATTTGTAACGTTACAATGTGGATTATATACACCTTTGAAATGCAGAAAGTTGTAGCTAATCCTGTACAACTAGAGTTTTATGGATTTTTAGCATGGGCTATTGTTCAACGCATAACTCTACCATTATGCATCTTCCATCGGTTTCATTCCGCAGTTACACTAGCCGAAATTTGGAAAACAAGTTACAAAGCGCGACTCGAATAAATTTATGTGTAAGACTAATTTTTGTGATTTTTTTCATTGGTTATTTTTTTAAATTTGCGTCTCGCTCACCTTATGTCCATTTTATGTAGAGGTTTAAAAGGTTAGAAATATAAGTCTGATATTATTGCTCAGTACAGAATTACATATACAAAAAAGTCATTATTTTAATTTTTTAATTTTTAGGTTTACAAAATCTTTTATATTTAACTACCGCATTTAAAACGATTGTTGCCAATCTTTTATAAATTTTAATCTAAAAATTTCAAACAAATATAAATATATATAATTCCAATGCTGATGTTCTTTATTAGAATCAGAGTTCATCAAAGCAAATTGATAAAAAGAAATAACTATATAAAAATGTTTGTCTATTCACGTGGTCGGTAATGATTAATATCTTTACTGCGATTAATCAAATGTGCAAGTTACGTTCGTTACTAAACTTTATTTTTAGACTTTCTTATGGAAAATAATTTAATACCGAACAAAACTGAAATAACCTATTAATATTGCATTTAAAACCTAATCCACATAAGAAAAGAGAAATTTTAATAATACACATAAAAGGCATCCTGCAATTTGTGTCTTATTTATGTGGTATTGTGTCTTTATTGTTCTTGTATATTTTAAAGTTGTAAATATTGTCACATATCGAAATAAGATTATATTTATTAATTTATTTTCTGTTAAACGATGCTGTTAAAGATAACCATGACGCGCACACAAACAAAGTAGAAGTAGTCTAATTGAACAAAAAAGATAATTGTTTATATAGATACATATAAACAATTATTGTTATTATATATTACATTTTACAATAAAGTTACCCATCCATGAATGTTCAAATATAAAAAAGTAGTGACAAATGTCAGGTCGTATATAGTATATAAAATCATAATCATCGTTACTCATATACAGTGTTTAATAAATGTGAAATAGATTATAGAACAAAAACATCACTTATTATTCGAGTTTTCTTAAAGGAAGTCGCAATTCTGCTCAAATGATTTGAGTGAGTCGATATACATAGGTACATTATTTGTAATGTATAAAAGGGTCAAACTTGGGAATACGATAGGTAATTAAAAACGCAAACAAAAAGATTGGAACACAAAGTCTTTTATACAAGAATACTGAGTTCCAACTGCCTGTATTTCTGTGTAGAATTTAAAAGAAATACCGGCAGCTAATTTATGGCATTGACGATGTGTATAATATTTATACGCCATTATTATGTATCATCACGAATTTCATTTGTTTTAGTTCTTCTGAATTTAGAACTCACATTGAAGATAGCAGTTATTTTGCAGAACACGTTGCATTGAATACATAATAGCAATTTCACGTTTCTACTTTTATACAGTACTACTAATTAAATCATTTAAAATAGTCATTAGATGTTCAAACGTACTGGATGTAATATGTGTGGACCATTAAGTAACAAACCAGTTATTTGTAACAACAATTTTGTCTCTAAATTTGGTACTTTTACAAAAAACAAGTACTTAAGAATTCAGAATTAGTATTTACAGTAATGAAGTAAAATCTTTGTTACTTAAAGCGAATGAGATGTAATGCTTTGTGCCATATAAACATTTTAAAAAGGTTTACACCTTTCCTGCTGCGTTAATGGTTAATTCTTACAATCTTAAAACAATTAATGTGATATTACACATCGTAATTAACCGTTAACAAAGTTGTAAATGTTAAGCTTTTTAAAAAACATTTCTGCACAATGCATTTAATCAATTAAATTGTGATTTCATTACCAAACGTAAATTTTACATGTAAGGACATTAGAATATACATAACTTAAATAATTTTTTTGTGCATTATATGTCTCGTGGATGTGTTAAAGTTTCTATAATAATTAAAAACAAAAAAAAATATGTAATAATAACAAATATGTCATGTTGCAGATTTAGAGATCTGATGGAATTAATATAGTCATTATTATATATGTATATATTTTACCAGTTTTATTTATTGTTTGAAAGTAGAATTCTTAATAAATGATTTCCGTTATTAAAATAGATTGAAGCGCTAAGTAAATATTAAAGCATGTAGTTTACAAATTTATGCTCAAATGTCCAAGTAAAATTGATAATCTTTGACATACTTACGTAGTATGTGGGCTTGAAATCGTACTCAACACTGCCGTTTCTCTAAATGTTAGACGTTTATCTTAACAAAAAAAAAAGGTACTTAAGAGTATAAACATGTATGATTGATTTTCCAAGTATTTTTTGGTATGACTTTTTCTTATATTTGATATTTAAGTATGTTATGTGTAATATTTCTGTAATAAACGTAATAAACAAATAGAAAATATAAAAACCTTAATTGTGTTATTACTTATTATACATATAACTCAATATTCGTTTTAAATTAAATTTTAAGGATTCACTCCTTTGGGGAAATATATTTTTAACGAAATAATGTAAATTCCATATTTAGAAAAATATCACCTCCGCAGGGATTCGAACCACTGACCTTCGGCTATACGCGCCACTGCTCTACCATTGAGCTACAGATACGATTTCTAATGCACACTAGATTTCACAGTTTCCACTTACTATATTTAGACGAATATCACATCTTCAGAGATCTGCCTCTGTAGCTCAATGGTAGAGCAGTGGCGCGTATAACCGGTCAGTGGTTCGAATCCCTGCGGAGGTGATATTTTTCTAAATATGGAATTTACATTATTTCAATATTCGTTAATCAGAAATTTTATTAATTATTGAAAATTTCTTTCTTTATCGCTTATCCTTATGCCCTTCTGGGCGTCGGATCTCCTTTCATCTGCCCACCCACTGTGTCTTATCTAATTGTCTTACACTCTCACCATGTGGGAGGGACGGAGCAGTAGGGCAACCTATCAGAGTACTGACCCGAGACAACGAAGCTTAACTTTCGTGATTGCACTTGACTGGGGTGCCTAGCTACCACAACTTGGAACCTTTATAGAAAATTATCAAGTGGCTTGTAGCGATGTGAATGTTAAAAATTCACAATTTTCTTTAACTGGTGAAAAACTCCGAAGCTTTGGACTCTCGTTTGCTTTTGATAATTAGGTGTAACCCAGGTTTTTATAAAGGGTAGGAACGAAAAGTCAAAGAAACGCAGATATCAAACTTATTTGTACATTTATTCGAATAAATTCCAGTGTGATCTTCCAAAGGTGGATGGTCGTAGGGACGGCATGTTTGTAACCAAAGGATTGGTCAGTGCAGACGATGTGGCGATGATACCCTATGATGAAAGTGTAAATCAATGCCTTTTAAATTAGCATATTTATTGCTTAACTGAAATCTTAAAAGAATGTCTTCCGGGTTGAAAAAGAACTCTATTTTCTTCTTTCTCACTAATGACAAGGTCCCAACCTGGAAGACGTTCTTTTAACTGACACTGACCGTGGAAGTCTTCGAATTCATTTCTTAATTGAAAATACCATAAATGTTATTAAGTTTAATTACAGAACATTATAAATGAGTAATTCCAGACTCCATTTTCACGCCGCATGCCATTTCAAAGCTATGAATGCAGTTTGAACCCAAATAAACATTTTCACTGCAAGTAATTGATGTATTTGACAAACGTCAAAATTTGATTACTGAATATAGGAGCCTTAACAAAGGACTTTGAAACGCCAATGTAGCACGCAGTGTTAGTTCTCGGTTCAAATACCCCGATGGGCAGGATATTCCTGTAGTCTGGGAGTCGGTATCGAGCCTTGGTGACCATTCGTCGCTGGGCACCTAATTAACGACGCTCTGCTCCGAATGCAGGCCTATGAGATAGAGTAACAAGGTCCTACACCTACCCACACTTACACTATACACATGGTGCAGCATGTAGGTATTAAACGGCACACTAACCGCATAACTCATAGAGATGAGCTTCTGTAAAAGCCATATACTATGCTAAGGCACCAGCCTCGACACCGAAAGGTAAAAGAAGTTACGGATACAGACAAATACAGAATCAGTTAACGCACAGGATCAGAATAGAACTAAAAAAATATAGATTCAGCATGTATAATAAATACATTGAAGAACTTAGACGCAAGGACGCAACAATGTGGCAAGCGACCAAAAGATTACGGAGGCAACCGAACATAATGCATATATTATACTATGTTAACGATGCACAATACCTCACTGATGAAGAAAAAACCAAAGCGATTGAATCACATCTTGAAGGAACGTTTACTCCCAATCGAAACAATCGACAATCAGGATCTAAACAAACAAATGAAGGAATTGATTGATAATTACACCAACGAAAATACCATTAAATTTGAACCAACGTCACCTAAAGAAATCAAGAACTACATAACTAAATTACCCACTAAAAAATCACCTGATGCAAACTTAATAACTAATGAAGTTCTAAAGCAATTGACGAGAAAGTCATTGGCCCTTCTAGCAACGATATGTCTTAGATTAGGGTAGGTACTTCCCTGACACATGAAAACAAGCACATGTAATACCATTTCACAAAACTGGAAAAGACAAGCATAAACCTGAGAGTTACCAACCAATAAGTATACTTTTAACCCTCTCCAAATTACTAGAGAAAGTCATTCAAACTAGACTTCTGAAAATCTTAACTCACAAGAATATAATACCAAACTATCAATTTGGATTTAAGAAAAAGTACAGTACGCACCAGCTTTTAAGAATAACAGAGTTAATTGAAAGAGGCTTCAAAAACAGAGAGTACCTATAGAGTTATAGCTTTCATTGATCTACAAAACGCCTTCGATAAAGTATGGTTGGATGGGTTGATATATAAAATAATCAAACTCGGAATACCTAAGAATGTAACCAATATAATCACTTCCTTTCTCAGTAATAGAACTTTTGCTGTCAGAGCAAACACAACATTGTCCAGGAAAAGAGTGATTAAGGCAGGAGTACCGCAAGGGAGTCTACTCAGACCAGTGCTGTTCAACTTATACGTGCATGATCTAACAACCACAGATGAATCCATATTAGCAATGTTCGCAGATGATACTGCCATAATACCTCACAACCATATACTGATGGAAGCAGTACATCACCTGCAATAAGCATTAAATAACATAAGCAAATGGAAAATAGAGTGGAATGCTGGAGACAACGCAATCAAATATCTTGGTGTGTAATAAACTAATATTTTCCAGGTGTTGCCGTGGTCTTTCAATTTCGCTTTACGTTTCACTGCTCATACTGTCAGCTTCTTCAGAAGTTATTCAGTCTTTAGAATAACTTCTGAAGAAGCTCTTAAAATGGTCTGTTAAATGAGGTCGACACCAACTATGATTTCCATTTAAAAAACCACAAGTTTATGCTGTAACTGAAACACCATAGCAAATGGAAAAAATCTACGTAAAAATATCTATAAACAACCTCTATACTATACAGATATTTCTATAAATAAACAAGTTATAAGACTTAGTAGAATTGAAGTAATTTTCAGTTTAGCGCAATAACCCGAAAATAAAAGAAGATCGCCCATTTCTGTTTCCACCATAGAATTACTCTCAAAAAGTTGGCCCAATAACGTGCAATCGGTTTTGCCGTAGCTGTACAAATAACAAAGTTACCCATACATGCACGTCGAATTTAGGACACACTGTACAAGAAGAATTTGTAAGACGACTCGCTTATTGTCAAGAAACCAGGGTAAAAGAATCAAGAAACCGAAGGATGGTAGTTCCAACACTTTCTGATGTTTTAATTTGCTTAACAACGGTTTTTGTTTTTGTTTCCTTATTAATAAAATATGTTTTATAATTTTCATTTCTCTTTTGTTCGAAAATTTTCTTATGTAAGGTGTTAAAATTTTATGTTACCGTTTTTAGAATTAACGGATGTATCGAAATCACGAAAAAAAGTAAGGCGGTTCCATGTAAAAAAAATGCCGCTTACGTCATTACTTGAAAACAAATGGCGATCGAAAATAGAAATTAATGGAAAAATGTGCATTTTCAGAAAATAAAATCGACGTGTTCGAGGATTTGTTCGAAACTGGTTTTTCAATTTTAATTAATGTATTCCATACTTTAGCCGCACACTGTATACAAAAGTATACTATGCTACTCCCTTTATGGCTATGTGCTATTAAATATAAAAAAGTTCCTTTCCCTTCACTACCTGCTAATTAATAAACCATTCACTGTTCATTTCGCATATGAAGAGTGGACAATGTCTTATGCCAATGCCTACTTCTATATGACATAATAACTATTACTATTAGCTATTAGCATTATTAGATTTCTTATTAATTATTATCTAATTGGCATTTGGATTTTTTACAGCTAGTTTAAACAGTAATAAGTAATAACCACACAATTTAGTTTATTGCACCTATACCTAAACACACCTCCAACTAAGTTACCTAAAAAGTCCGTATGACACGGTATTAAATTTATGCTAAAATTTTTGAGTAAATTTTTTTATAAATTTTCTGAAAAATTTTCGCAAAAATTGACAATTTTCTGTTTGCAACAGTCTCACTTTTTAATGCAAAATTTGTGAATTGCGCTTGCGTATGATTGCATTTTTTAGTGTTATTTGTGACTGCCATATTTGTAACACTGATGTAACCAAGAGTTGCCTTCCATGTTTGTTTATAACGGGCGATCAAATAAATTTCACATCTAGTAGGCTATTTATTTTTTAGGCATGTCTTAGTTTAATCCTTAAATATTTTCTTTTATGAACTGTCAAAATAACAAATCCATTTAAATTATAGTTCGCTGCAGTAATCTAAGACATGCCCTGCACTTACAGCGCCTACCCTAATCTGAAATTCATTTGATCACCCGATATATTTGACTACAGCCTCGTAGTGTGGAATGTTGCTCTATGCGCACTTTTAACGCGCACTTTTTCTGCTAGATTTAGGACACGTTCTAAATAATTTATGCATAAATTTATGAGAAAATTTATTTGTAATTTTTCTGTATGCAACGGTGCTAAAAATTTTATAAAAAATTTTTGCATAAATTTTGTGTAAAATTTAACGTCGTGTCAAACAGGCTTAACATTTATTTTAATTTAAAAAAAATTTAAAAAAAAAAGTCGGATACATTGATATACGTAACTCTGTCCTATTCCTAATCAAGATTTAAGGTTTATTAACATAAAACTAAAATTAAACTATCA
This sequence comes from Melanotus villosus, assembly GCA_963082815.1. Taxonomy (NCBI): domain Eukaryota; kingdom Metazoa; phylum Arthropoda; class Insecta; order Coleoptera; family Elateridae; genus Melanotus; species Melanotus villosus. The sequence continues at coordinate 14,136,855 of OY720421.1, forward strand.
CATTCTTCTAGTGACTGGCCGTGATATTCAAGAAATAAACTTGCAGTAAAATAAAGAAAAACAACTAACAAAAAAACAAATGACAAAATTACAATTGGAACGCTCCCACTTTACGAGGCCATATTCTTAGATGTGTGACGTACGAACCACGCCTATTACTTCCTAACATCTTATTGGTTGCTTGAAATATTTCCAAGTGACATCTACTCAATCTACTGTACATTGGAACATTGGTATGGTACATTCAGTGCAATTGTGCAATACTAATGCTAATGACATGCCTTGAACAGGGCACCGTAATCAAATATTAAACTTAAAATTACCTCAAAATTGGAAAGGTTTTATGTGGCTAAAGTTGAAAAACAAACACAACCGCCAAGAAGATGGCGTTTTCATTCAAGGCAAACGTGCCTACAGAAAGTTAACGAAGTGTCCTTACTGTTCTTTGTTACTGCCCTCCCATTTCGTTAGTGGATTTACTTTTATTGAGGTTGGGGGGTTTTCCCACACTGTATTTCGATTATTTAACAAATACTACCTTGAAAGCAAAAGCGCCACATCTGTGCGCAACTATCAAATTTTGCTACGGCGTGAACGAGTGTACATTTCGGGTGCGATTGCACGTGGAAATAGTGAAAACGTGTTACTAATTGTTTAACTATTTTAACTTTATTATAAAAACATGTCAAATAAGGAAAAATTGGAACGTGCAATTAAAGAACAAGGAGATTTAATTAGAAAATTAAAGAGTGCCAAAGAAAGTAAAGAAAAGGTAGGTAGGATTTTACATTTATAATGTAATTGCATCATTCATTATAAAGATGATCAAATTTTATAACTTGTCATGTAGAAATATACCTTTTTAATATTTGGTTATCCAATATTCGAAATTGAGGTTATTAATATTTTTTGCTATGTACTTTCTAATTACATACACTCCAGTACATTTCGTTTCCTATTATTATGTGTATTAACCCTAACAATGAAAGTAGTTTACCTTGGATTTTTCAATGTTGCTTTAGAATTCCAACGGCAATTCATTCTTCAATAATTTAAATGAAAAGTATTTGGTGGCCTTAAACAAGTTCCTTTCAACTGAAAGTTATATTTGTGGATTTTGGCCCACAAAAGCCGACCAGGAATTATTTAACCTCCTATCAGATAGATCGATTAACGATTTAAAAAAATATGAGCATATTTATCGCTGGTATACACACATCAAAAGTTATCCTGAATCTGACCGAATTAATTTTGCCACTTGTAATAATGATTGTCTCAAACGTATACAAAACTCTTCCCTGGATCATCAGGTAAAATAGAATTTCTTGTATTATTTTCGGTACTTAAGTGCTGACGAGGATTTTTCATCATTTCATAATGTTTGCCTGCTTTCGCTGTATACCTCGATTGTCACGACCTGTGGATTCTTTCACCTTATTACGTGGTATTTCTGCAACGTTTTCTTCAAAACCACAGGTCAGTGACTAGTTTTTTTATATATTACGAAATTTTTCGATTGATTTCACTTATAAAATACACTTGAAACTCTTACGGCAGGTTGCACAAACATGATTTAACCACTTTGTCAAAGTGAACAAAATCGAATCAAAAGTAAACAAAAATTGATGCTCATTTGTCAACTTTGATCATTTGTTAATTTAGCAAAAGCTTTGTGCAACCGGCCTTTAATACAACCAGTTAAAAAGGGTAAGTCTAATGATGATGTTATTTTATAGGTGGACAATGAAGTAGCGAAATTGTTAGAACTTAAAGCACAGTTAAGTAGTGAAAATGGCAGCACCATTCCGAATGAATCACAAAAATTTACTCTTAAAACTCCGAAAGGGACCAGGGATTTTGCACCGCAACAAATGGCAATTCGAGAAACGGTTTTCCAAAAAATCATAAGTGTATTTAAACGTCACGGTGCGGAAACAATCGACACCCCTATCTTTGAATTAAAGGTAAAAAATATTAACATGATTGTAACGTAAAATCATATTTGCATAACAACCAATCAGACTGATTTTTAATTATCAACTGTGTTACTATAAACTATTATTGTGTTATTTATAACTTTTATCAGTCTGATTTTTTGTTACGATTTCGTCACTTTATAATCATTAGCTTGTGAAGTTACTCAGGTTTATGCAACCATTATGTTTTATAGGAAGTATTAACAGGAAAATATGGCGAAGACTCCAAATTAATTTACGACCTAAAAGATCAAGGTGGAGAAATTTTATCGTTGCGATATGATTTAACAGTACCGTTCGCTAGGTATTTAGCAATGAATAAAATCACCAACATTAAGAGGTATCACATTGCAAAAGTCTACCGTCGAGATAATCCCTCAATAGCCAGAGGTAGATTCAGAGAATTTTATCAGTGTGTAAGTAAACGAATTTATAAATAATTTAATAATTCTTATGTAATTTCTTAATCAAGGATTTTGATATTGCTGGAACCTATGACCCTATGATACCTGATGCGGAATGTGTTAGGGTTGTCCAAGAAATTCTGGAAGCTCTCGATTTAGGCCGATTTGTCATCAAATTAAATCATAGACTACTTTTAGATGGAATGTTTGAAGCTTGTGGTGTACCACCCGAGAGTTTTAGATGTATATGTTCGGCAGTCGATAAATTAGACAAGGTAACTACATTATATACAGTGAATTATGTATTAATTAAACTTCTAAAATAGTCGCCATGGGAAGAAGTAAGAAAGGAAATGGTCGAAGAAAAAAATTTGTCCGAAGAAGTCGCCGATAAAATAGGCGAATATGTTCGATTGAATGGCAAAACCGACCTTGTTGAAAAGTTACTAAAGGACGCAAACTTAACGAAAGTTCGCTCCGCTGTAGAAGGACTAGAAGCAATGAAGCTTATCCTGCACTATTGCAACCTATTTGGAGTCAACGATAAGGTTTTGTTCGATCTCAGCCTCGCTCGAGGCTTAGATTATTATACTGGTATTATTTACGAAGCAGTCCTGTTGAGTACGTTCTTTCAACTAAACTCGGTCGTAAATAACTAACAAAAATTTGCAGGTGATTCACAAGCGGACGATGCATCGTCATCCGTTGGATCGATAGCTGGTGGTGGCCGATATGACAATTTAGTAGGCATGTTTGATACAAAACGTAAACAAGTACCGTGTGTTGGTGTATCAATTGGTATAGAACGTATATTTGCTGTCATCGAAGCTAAATTAACAGCCGGTTCAAATAAAGTAAGAACAACGGAAGTTCAAGTATTCGTTGCTTCCGCCCAAAAGAACTTGCTGGATCATAGAATGCTACTTTGTAAAGAACTGTGGGACGAAGGATTTAAAGTTGAACAATCGTATAAGAAAAATCCGAAACTATTAGCACAATTACAACACTGCGAAGAGTATGGAATTCCGTTAGCCGTAATATTGGGCGAATCTGAAATTCAAAAGGGGGTCGTATTGCTTCGGGAAGTCAAGACTAGAAATGAAATGGAAGTACCTCGAACTAAACTAGCCGATGAGATTAGAAAACGTATGCAACCAATACACATGAATGGTTCTACATAATGATTACTTCAATAAATAAAAAGCCAGTTACGATATAAATCCTTTTTCAAAAATCCAGTTCTTATTTTCGAATTATTTTAGCTTTATTATTTTTGTTAAGTGTATATACAATCTCTAGAGCATTTCTGTATCCAGCAGATTATTTAAGTTTATTTATTTTCTTCTTAGTTTCAAAGGTCTTTTACCAAAAATAACTTAAATGTTACTTTGTTCCTCTGTATTTTCATTACTGTATTTTGTTACTATGAAATCAATATTCAAAGTAACTTAAATAAATATATTGCATATAAATGTTTTTTCCTTGGTAAAGCTTGTGGCTGGTTAAGTATAAAGATTGCTCTGGTTGGTTAATAAATGGATCAATATTGAATAATATGCTAGCTACCTCAGTCCAGCACAATCAGGAGGGTTAAGCATTGTTGTCTCCGACCAAAACCCCTTCACTAAAAAGTGAAGGAGGCCTTTATTCTATGTAGGGATATGATGGGTTAAAGTTTTTATACCTAATAAGAAGTGGTTTAACTACTTCGAATAATTACATTTATTTAAGTACCTACTTACTTTCAAAATGGGTTCAATACAGATGCATTAATTATGATAAGCAGTAAAAGGTTTAAGGAGAAATACTAGGTCACCAAAAAAATTATTTAGAATAAAATTTCAAAATTAATTACATAATACCTACTTAATTTCTAATTTAAACTTTTAGCTTTTCACAATATGCTATAAAAAAGTAATTATGAACTCCGAATAAAATATGTATACAGAATATTTCAAAGTATGTTATGTATTAAACATTAAAGTAAAATAGTTGCATACAAATAAAATATTCTTACATTTACAGTTGTACTAAAAGTATGCATAAATTTTCTTTGTTTCGTAGAGCATACATAATTTACAATAAATATCCATAACAGTGTTAGAGCGTTTTGTGATGCGTGAATCTGCAATTAGTCATGCTTAGTTGTAACAAATTCCTATTTAGTATTCATTAGAATTAGTCATGTAATTAATCTTTGCCTATATCATTAACTAAAGATTTCGTCCATTACGTTATTTGACCTTGGTGGTGTAGAGCATAACAAGGTTGCCTTGTAAACCCAAGATCTCAGCTTCAGCCATGATTCAACTCGTTACGATTTTAAAGTGAAAATGAAACTATGACTTTCTTTGGGATACGACATAAAGTGCAAGGCAATGCGCAGCATGATAAAGACTCTTCAAAGGGTGGGCCCCCTTTGCTCCGGTAAAATTCTACTTGGGTAGTGCTAAAGCAGTAAGTAAGTAAAGCAAAACTAGAGGAAGAAGAAACAGCAGTGAAGTTTAGAACAGCAATAACAGAAAGGCTAGAGACATAAAAGATGAAAGAGATAATACTAGAAGCTAGAAGAAACAAAAAACTGGCTGGGGAAGGAGAGAAATAGCTGGTATGACAATGAGTGTGAAAGGACTTGTCACGTGCCAAACTGGCACTTCGACATTATAGGGGGATGATGAGGTCCCTTAGGCGTGCGGCTAGCTAAAACAGTGGAGAAGGGCGGTTCGAAGCGGTAAAACCCTTATTCAAATAAGGGTGCAGTCATAAAGTTATTACTTTACAAGTTCTAAACAAAACACAAAGACAAACAAAAGGCAGGGTACTTATTCAACTTTAAAAACAAACTGAACAATAGGCCTGCCGGCAAGCGGCAATCGTAAAACTCTTAACTGAGGTTGAAACATACACGGCAAAGCAGGAGCAGCATATAGGAGAATAGATTTTACCTGGCGAGATGTTGGTACTTAAACGGAAAACCAGGGAGTGTCGTGACGGACGTAAGACTGGGAAGAGCGATGATGTTCTTCCTTCCAAGATGGGTGCAAAACGACGACGAATAATCCTTAGGCTATGGGTTTTCCTAATCCCACAATGAGGAAAATGCGGGAACAACACTTAACTTTTCACATAACTATATTATTCCGGGAGTATTTGACATCCTCTAGGTCTAGGGTTATCAGGACTTTATGCCGTAACAAGTTCTCTCCGAGAACTACGAAAGTGAGGAGCCTTCCCGGTGGGTTAAATACCCAAACGATAAAATTTGCACGCCCCGTCTTAATCCAAAGACGTCTGACATGATCGAAGACTTGCCACGTACTAACTAACGAGGGGGGCGGGAGGCGTCGAAAGGACGCCACAGGTCAGCTGACAAAGCCTCGCGTGCTGGGGATTCCCCGAACTGTATCACGAGAAGCTGCAATAACTGAACCAAGATGAGATCATGCCTTGACAAAATACGCGTGAATTGGGTCACCTTGGGATTTTATAACAAAGGGAACTTTTACAAAGACAAAACATATTGAAATGACTACAGGCTGAAACGGAATTAAACTGCAGCCAAGAATAATACAATTAACACGGGATCAGAATTGAAAAACAGTTAAAATGTAGCAACTATAGAGGGATAAGTCTCCTTAATACAACATATAAGATATTAACCAACATAATTCTTCTTTTGTGATTTTGGTCTCCTAACTTTACTTTGTTTTGGACAGTTGTTCAGGCTTTCTCCTACACCAGTATTCTTTCATTGTTTGGCTTCTTTGATTCCGTAGTTGTGAAACTATTCTTTATCTTCGGAAATTCACCTACCTCCTATAACTTTTGCCTAAAAGCTGTCTTGTACGTCTTTGAGTTGGATGTTATATGCTTGTACGTCTTTCTTGCAGTTTGTAATCCAGACATTATTTGATTTGGGTTTAGAGTTGAAATGGTCAAACACTTGGCATGTGGTGTCCATAAATGTCGTTTCCTCATTTCCATGTTCAGTCTATTTACTTGGGAGTATATCATGCTGTTGCTTTTTAATCTATATCCTTCATAGATTTTCCTCAGGATCCTCCGTTCAATTTTTTCAAGATTTTCAATCTCATTTTTTATTTAAGTAAAGGAATTCGGATGTGTAGTACTTGTCAGCTGCTGGTTTTATAACTTGTGTACTGTCTCAGCTTAGCATTTCTGGAGATTTTCTTCTTGTTGTAGATGTCTTTTGTTAAATGGTAAGCTTCCTCTTTTTCTTGTAGGAGGTGATGTCAAGTCCATTACTTTGGATAATTTCTCCTAGATATTTGAAGTCGATGATACCATATTTGATTGTTAGTTTTTTGACGGCGTCCTTGACGTTGGTCATCCATTCTGTTTTCTTGAATGAGATTTGTAGCCCTGCCTTTTCTGCTATTTCTTTCAATGTTTCATGTTTCAAGATATACCTTAGCATCCCTCATGTTGTCAGTCAAGATCGCCATATCATCCGCAAAAACAAGGCATTCTACCAGAGTTCCCTTATGTTTTGCTCCTAATCTTATGTTATTGCTGATTCCTTTCTCCTGTAGGCTTCTTTGTGTTTCTCAGAATACTTTTTCCTTACACCTGCATTTACTACAAATGGTTTCGAGAGTTCGCTCAGGAACTTAATGTTAATTGTTTTATCGTCAATCTGAAAGTTTTCAAGTGTCCGGAATAGTGTTTGTCTATCGACGGAATCATACGCTTTCTTTAAGTTGATGAAGAGGTTCATGTAATCTTTGTTTCTGATGGTTTTATTTATTATGATTTGTTTAATATTTGGTCGACGCATGACCTGCCAATCCTACAGCCGCCTTGGTATTCACCAAGTTCTTTCTCGATCGTTGGTTCAATTGTCATGAGCAACCATTTCGAGAAAATCTTGTAGACAGTTGGAAGTAGGGATATGCCATGACAGTTATTCACGTCTGCTTTGCTGCCCTTCTTATGCTGGGAATGAATTAATGCTTCATTCCAGACTTATTAGTATTTTTTCTTCGTTCCATATTTCCTGGAAGATGTTCTCAAGAGTTTACGACATTTGCTTTCCGGTATTCTTAATGCATTCAGCCGTTATGCCATCAGTTCCTGCCGATTTATTTTTCAGTGACTCAATGATGCTGAGAATTTATCATTTCGCAGTTTGAGTCTTTCATTTAGTTGTTCTCAGAGTAGGAGTTTTTTGAAATACTTTGCTAGGATCTCACAGTTGCATTTGTTGTTCAACCCGGTTTTGACGTTTTCATCCGTGAAGCACAGACTGGGTGGTTGATACTTGGTCATTTTCTTCTTAAACATCTGGTAGTAATCCCGTGTGTGGTTTTTTTGGAAAAAGATATCGAGATCTTGCAGTTCTTCTTCAATTCTTTTTTTCTCGGACTGAAATGTTTTAGCTGCATCCCTTCGAGCTGTTCTGAAATTGACCCAATTCTGGTTGGTCTTGCGGTTGTTCCATTTCTGCCATGCCTGTTGTCTTTGATCTAATGCTTGGTCGCATTCGTCGGACCACCATTGGTTTAGTAAGCTAGAATCAAACAGAAAAGAAAAATCGACACTTGACCAGATAGTTATTCTTAAGCAAGCAGACAAAGAGACATTTGTAAAGATTGGAAGACTAAGATGGGCAGGGTATGTAAACAGGACGGAGGAGGGGGCAGTAGCAAGTAGAATCGAAGAACAAACTCCTGAAGGCAGTAGAAGAGGAATCCCAAGAAAAAGATGGAGGGACGTGGTTAAAGACGATACCTACCTACGCGTAAAAAACAGAAAATTGGAAAAGGCGAAGAACAGGAAGAGATGGGAAGCGAAGCTAAGGGAGGCCAAGACCCTACGCATGGGCTGTAGTGCTGCTGAATACCTAAGTAAGTAAATAAGTGCTAATGTGTTTGAATGCACAATCCTTGCACGATGAATAAACAAACAAACCTATAAATTGTTTATTATTAAAATGCGTTAAAATAGGTATTAATTATTTATTATACATTATACCTACCACTAACTGTATTTTACTACTGCATGAAAAAATTATAAAACTAGCATGAACAATAATAAAACTGAACACTCCTGCCTAGAAAAATAAATGTAGCACATAATAGTATATTATATACACGACGCTATAATGTAGGCTATTATTAGCGAGGATAATGTTTGCAACACGAGCGAGTTTTGCAATTATCCGAGGTAATAATAGCCATTATAGCGAGTCGTATACTATACTTTATCCACGAACACAAATACGAAGAATTTTTAATTAAAATTTATCGACGACTTGTCAATAATCTGTCAATTAGGATTAGAAACATAACCTATAATCTGTCAATTAGGATTAGAAAAATAACCTATTATTTCCTACATTATACACCATAAACTGACACCTTGAATAATCATTATACACTGCTGTCAGTGTATAATGGATAGCATTATGAGTGACCAAACACATGAATAATTGACAGATTATTAAGTAGTCGTGGGTAAAAATAATTTATACTCAGGGAATTGCATAGAAATAATATTTACATGACTCATAAATGACTGAAGTATGACGAAGGAAATTTTTGTGTGTAGTTTTATTAAAATAAAACATGAAAAATATTTAGAATTTTCGCAAATACTAGGCTCAAGCTTTTAAATAATCATATTAAAATGAAATTTAGTTCTGGAGATTTGTTATTTGTTAATTGTAGTTCATAATCTTTTTTAGTAGGTAGGTATCTGAATGAATTAACATTAATAGGTGTGTTATTTGTCTCACAGAAATATGCTGTTATTTACGTTTATGTTATATTTATTTCAAGGTTTATGGTTGTTTACCCAAAATGAAGTGCAACCAATGAAACAAAAATTTAAATAAACCATACTTACCTATAACGATATTGTTAATAATACTAGTAGGTATTAGGTATGTGGTATAACTTTCTCCAGTTGATATATAAAATGTGACTTGCTTTAAGCGCTTTAAGACTTCACTAGATATATTAATAACAATAAGCATTTGGATTATTATTAATTTAACCTTAGGTACTCATCGCTGTTTGGTATTTTGAATTTTATCCAGTAGGTACCCTTTTCGTATTTTTTTGGGACTTTTGCAGTTTCACAATATTAATTTAATATTGAAAGTTAACTAAGTTAAGTTCATGTTTGTTATTAGTACCTACTTACAACTTATTTATTATTTTAATAAATTTAAATAATTTTAACATAGGTAATCGGTTTTTATATTTCTTGATATCTACAAAAAACTGTTGTTTTATCATTATTTTTATTTCTCAATCTCCTGCAATATATACAAACATATTATGTATTTTGATTTATTACGCATAAAAACTACAATGAAAAGCAATGCTATTTAAAATACAATGGTACTGATAAACTAAACAGTAGTTTATTGAATTCCTATGATTATTACCTACTGCATTAAAGAACCAAAACTGGCCACGAAAATACTCATTAATAATAAATGTAAAAGCATAAAATAAGAGAAATATTTGAGAAATCTGATGCATGAGGAACTAATTTCTCCTTCGTGTAATTAATTAATGTCTTCCAGTAAAACTTTCACCGTAGGTACTTATTAAATTGTCTTAGGATTGAGAGATTTCTCCGCTTATATAAAACGTAAAAAAGTATTTGTGCTATTAAATTTGGCCGTTTCTTTATCATTCTAATCTATTAATAAATCGATTACGTTTATTTAAATGATAGCCTTGAACTACAACTTGCAAATTTTACGCCGGACAAGTTTTGAATCTCTTGTGAAATCATCTTTCGTAGGGAACTTGTATTGAGACGTATTTGTGTAAATAAAGATAACCATATACAAAATTTTCCTAGTAAACAAAGATAGTTATATGTATAGAACGTACTACGTCACGTTCAATGAAAACATCAACTATGAACAAGGATGGTTATATACGGTTTAGTTGTGATTAACAAGGATAAAAAGTAAGTGAACGCACCACAGAAATTGTTCAACGTACTCAACGTAGCCGAAAATCGTATGATCGCGTTCGTTCGAAAGAAGGGAATGATTTCTACATCTAGAATGTTGACGTTTTGTAGACTGTAAAATTCTGTTCTGTTTTCAAACTTAGATTATTTATTGTCATTCATATATTTTCATACATAAATATACAAAATTTACCGTAAAAATTCCTCATAGTATTCATAAGTTTACAGTTCATCAAGACCTTTCAAATTTTTATAAAAGCATCTCAAAACCATCGTGTCAATGTGTGGTTAAAGTGTACTAAAAATGAAATTGTATAAGCAAAAATTGCTTTCAAATGCACAGTTAAAGAGACTGAGTGAACACAAATATTCGTGTAGTAGTACTAGTTTTTTTGATAATTTATTACAACCGTGGTGGACGTGGTTAGTTGGTAAAGTGCCCCTCTGGTTAGCTCCTAACCTGATTACTATTTTGGGCTTATTAATAAATATACTTACAACCCTTATTCTCGTTTGGTAAGTACACATTTTTAAAATATATGAGAACTCGTTGCAACTGTAATTATTATAGGTACGCACCAGATGCAAAAACAGAAGCACCACGATGGGCATGTTTTCTATGTGCCCTAGGCTTATTCATATATCAAAGTTTAGATGCAATAGATGGAAAACAAGCGAGGCGAACGAATTCCGTTTCGCCTCTCGGAGAATTATTTGATCACGGTTGCGATTCAGTATCAACAGTATTTGTAGCTTTATCGGCGTGTATAGCCGTACAACTAGGTTACTATCCAGGTTGGATGTTCTTTCAGGTAAGAATTGTATTTATTTTTAAAATCATTCTAATTAACTTGCGATTTTCAGTGTTTTTGTGCTATGACATTATTTTACTGTGCACATTGGCAAACATACGTTTCCGGAACCTTACGATTTGGAAAAGTCGATGTTACAGAAGCACAATTTTCCATTATTGCGATACAATTAGTTTCTGCTATTTTTGGACCAAGTATATGGTCGGCCAAGGTAATTATACACCTATAATAAGATATTAAAAGCTGTAGCCCGTCTCAACATCCAAAAGAAGTATAGTAAACGCAATTTAACTTACGTCCATTATCGTAACATTACCTTGTACATTCAGATACAATTAGTTGCTCTGATTTTCCTTAAAACCGTGTATGCAGCATCGTTGCACATTTACAACCACTTTGGTTATCAGATCCGAATATTGTTGATTATGAATTCTGTACATTAATGTTAAACAATGTTTCAAAATGATTGTAGGTAGGTAGCATGGATAGATTCCCCAGAAGAAAATACCAACATTTTCTAAATTGATTTACTTAATTCACACTCTTAGAACTTGAATAATAAACATTATAATAAAAGAATACTGGAATAAGTGAGAATACTTTAATATAAATAGAAGTACATACAAAAGAATGTAATTCTAAATTCAAAATTTACTTTTAAATGCATTAGATAAAAAAGTTCAAGATTCCAGTAATTATTGCAATAAGTTTATTAATCTAATAGAATAATTCCCATAAATCAGTGCAAAAGAAGTTAAACAAATAAGTAAAATTATGAAAAATCAAATGATATGGGACGGATTGTACAGACATTTAACAGCTTTGTCAAATTAGTCATTCGTCAAAATGAACAAACTCGAAACAATACAAATTCACCTGAAAAATATTAGTATTAGCCAGATGCAGGCAAAGGCTTCCCAAGGTGCTTCCGTCTTATGCTGTTTTTTTGCTGTTGTTGTCCAGTTTGTTCCCACATGCTCAACTAATTTGCCGTCTGGGTCTTCCTCTTCTCCTACCTGCTAAGAAAGGAGGCCAGAATGTAGCTCTCTTTGACCACCCATCATTGTTTCTCACAGTATGTCCAACCCACTTCCACTTTATTCCTTTGCATATTGCAATTATACTTTTTACATCCAGCTTTTTCTTTATATCTTCGATTTTTATTCAATCCTTGATTTTGATTTTTAAGATGTTTCTCATCATCTTATTCTGTGTTATTTTTAATTTATTGAAGCCTTCATACGGGCCCATGCCTGTGCATCATAAGACATAACTGGAATAATGCACATGGAAAACACCTTTCCCTTCAGTTTGTGTCCATCAAAGTTTGACCAAATTCTTTTTAAGAACCAAAATTTTTTTTGGGCCAGATTTATACGTCTTTTTATTTCTTGTTCTTGCTTATTTCTGAAAGTAATGGTTTGCCGTAAGTATGTTGCCCCTTCTACATATTTAAATAGTTTTGCCGAACCTCGATTTGCAGCTTGTCCCTGTTTGTTAGAACGCTGGTTTCTTCTCCGCACACATTAGTTAAATCATTCATCATAATTTCTAGTTCTTGAGCATTATTTGCAAATCGTAGGTTTGACAACCTTTTACTGGAAATATTTAGACCTCGATTCTCTCACTGCAGCTGCCTAAAGGCCGCCTCCATTGTAGCATTAAATAGGGTTGGAGAGAGGGGCTCTCCCTGCCTCATCATCACTGCCATTTGTAACTTGAATAACCAAAACATCCATAACATACGCCTTGTACCAATATTCTTTCTTATGCTGGCACACTTTATTCGACATTTCTTGCGTTATTTGACGAAATTTTTATGCTGCAAGCCTTTGTACATCCTCTAATTTAAATCTTACGTTTTTAGACGCTACGTGGTTTTTTACTTATAGCCCAAATCGTTTCTATGGGAATTAGTGGATGATAGGGCGGCAGTCGTAACACAATATGACCAATAAGCTTCCATCATACTATCAATTTTGTTGTTTTACGTTTTTAATTAGTTGATACAGTTGTATCTTTGTCAGTTCTTGAGAATAAGAAATGCCTTTTTCGGTTAACCAATCTATCATGATTTGTTTTTTTGTGGTAAATTCCTAATACATTTTTGTTTTAACCATTTTTTATAGTTCTCAAAATTCATTTCATGGTGATAATCACCGGATTTGGTCCCCAAATTAAATATTAAGAAGGCACTGAAGTATTGGCATTAATTTTAAGGGTAGATAGAGCATATCAAATAGAACAACTTTTCTCAATAAATCATGTGTCGCAAATAAACTGTAAACTCAGAAACAAAATTAAAAAGAACAACACAAAAATTGCTTGGTGGTCACTGGCATTTAAATTTATCAAACGTCCTTGTTGTTCATATTGATAAGAGAGACCAACTGTGTATGTAAGTAGGTTAATATCAGTTCATTCTTCGCTTTCAAAGTGCATTCATCGACGTTTTAACCTTTTAACAATTGAATTAATTGATGTTATTGTACTTAATTTGTGTTTGTGTTGTGTGTATATTTGTGTTTGTGTAGGAGTTAATGGAGGCACATTTGAACATATTCTGTAAGTTCTGTTTCTCTTTATTTACAATAATTTTTTCTATATCACTTTTTAAACATGCCAATAACTGCCAGTCTCAAGCCTGAAAAAATGCGAAGGTAAAGTGCACGGTCAAATTTCTATTGCAGGGTTACATAAAGAAAAATGTATAATTTGGTAAAGTACAGGTGTGAAATTCGTTACATAAAGAACAATGTATAATTTGGTAAAGTACAGGATTGTTGTGCAAGAAAAACGTAATAATTATTCGTTTACGTAAATAGTGATTTTAGTATGTATGTAAAGTATGACATTTTGAAATATATTGTTTTAGTGTAATAATACTAACAATAATAATAATAATAATGAATCTTCGTTACATTGTAGATGTAGATTCTTCAGTAAATGACAAGTTTAACAATTTGACATTTTGTCGCTATCAAAATTGACAAATTTAAAAACTAAACAATGAAATAATTGCGTGCCGGGATAACAGATGCCGGCGCTATTTCTGTCTCATTCTAGTATCAAATAAAGTCAATTATGTACAGTATTTTTCACCAAGGATTTCGGTTGTGACGTCAATGCGCTGTTTATAAATTCACAATCCAACTATACTTCATCTCTTTCTAAACTAGGTTTTCATTACCTATTGCGCACGAACGCGTGTCTACCCATTTTGGGCGGAGCAAGTTGACGTCACAACCCAAATGCTAGATGAAAAATTCTGTAGATTTAGTGCTAAATTCGTACATATTCCGCAGGTAACTCGGATCTTTTCTAAAAAAATACATTGGTGTTTCCCTATGTTGTGTCTTACCGTAAACACCCGGTATCTGAGTATTCCATTATTCCCTCTTTGATAATTGGTAATTGGCAATGGAGTGGGAATGCGCGAACGTTAAAATGCATTTACTATACAAGATCTCATGGTACCTGTTTCTCTTTGTTCAATTTGAGAGTTTTCTATATCATGCCATCCTTTTTTAACAAAAGAACGATGCGCATTACTACTGAATACAATATAAAGTTGAGACGGACCATAGTAAAGTTATTCAATTTTTAAGATATAAAAGGTAGAAAGAAATAATGTCATTTAAAAATCCCCTTTTTTAATATTGCTGTCCAGAAATAAATTTGTTAGATTTCTGAAAACTGTCCCAAAATAATAATCTTCTTTTCTTAAAGTATTTTGTACTCCAATGGTAATACGGTTGTATACAGATTACAGAATGCCTTTATGTATCATTTCATATTGTGTTTTTAAAGGTTTTTTCTCATTTGCTGCAGATTAAACTTTAAATTTTTAATGCTGTTTGAAGATATCAGAATTGCTGAAAATTGTTATTGTTAAGTATTTTTTTAATTATTTGTTTTACAGGAATGATTTAGAAAATTTCAATAAAGCGATTTTTAAATTTCAGTAGTGGTTTATTCGCTTGTTCAATTAAATACATTCTCAATTAATATTAAATGTGATGTTTTTTAAGTATTTTTAGCATTAAAGTTGTATTAGCTTTTTAGTGAAATGTTTGTTTTGTGGTATTTAATACCAATTTCGACGTTTGCGTGTGGCCTTTGGTCGTTATACAACATGCTAGGAGTGATCTTCACAGGAGGTGTAGGCAAGAATGGGTCGACAGTTGCCGTAAGTCGCACACCTTTTGCCTACAGCATGGATTTGGCAACAATATTGCTGCTCTAATTTAATTAATTTGTCTCTGGTTATTCGTAGTGACAGGTTTACTGGGACAAACTTGGGAATGCATGTTTGGCTTATATTTCTAATTTTTAAACAGGGCGAGAACGCTTGGTTAATTTGTAAAACGAGACTTACAAACTATTTGTTTTTGTACCACAAGGACTGCAAATAATTCGTAATGTACAGGTTGTCTGGAGCAATTGCATCATTACAAATACCTGATCATGTCCCAAGTTTTCTCTTATTTTGAAAATTTCATTTTACTTTGTAGGTTGGCATAGCCGATTTTTGTTTAGCCCAAGTTATGTGTCTAGTATTTTATGCGGGTTTCTTTCAACAATATTGCAAGCTCTTCCAAGTATTACAAGCCGGAGGGTGTGGAAAAAACGGTTCGACTGTTGCTGTAAGATACTTTCGTTAATTTTACATTCTAAAGGGAGGGCTTTGGTGCGGATTGTTTTGGTCAAATTTATGTAAACAGCTTTTTTGTCGGTAATATGTGGTTTTAATTATGTTGTTCATGTTTTTTACCCAAGATTCCCGGTTTGAATATGGAGGTGAAGCTGTTACCTATAGGGGTCGCATGTGCAATGGCGTTCCTGCTGGCTCAGGCTAATGTAGCTGTCATTTTCACAGGCGGAGTGGGCAAAAATGGATCTACCGTTGCTGTAAGATTGCTCCACGATCAACCTGTTCTGTTAATAAAACTGCGTCTTTTGAATTTTGCCAAATTAATAAATTACAATCATTTACTATTTGGCAATCTTCATGAGACTTTTTTGAATGGATGTTGTGTAGAGCAGTACTATTACTTGCTATATTGCCTGTTTGCTTCTTTTGTTTTTTGTTTGTGTCTTGTTTTGTGCACTAACACCTAACATTTTATTGCTGTTTTGTGTTTATGTTTTGCATGCTATAGTAAGATTTAGTTGAATAAATAGTGCAGATTTTTTATCAGTAAAAAATAAAGATGAGAAATTATTTTACCACTTGTTTGGCTGTAGAATTTGGTTATTATTCTTGGGCCTATTATATTGTAAAAATACGCCATTTTAAAAGTAGTTATATCATCTGTAAAGAATTAACAATCAAAATTTAGTACAAATATGTTTTAATTGACGTTGCAGTATATTAGCAACTGATTTAATTTTTGTTTGATAAAGAAATCTGACACTATGTAACAACTTTTAAGTTAAAATTTTTCTCGATTAAAACAAATGGGATATTTTATATTGTTTGTTCTTCCTTTCATTCTGCAATCTTTAAAAAATACAGAGTTACGTTAAATGCGACAATTATTTTATTTAACAACAAGATCTATTTGTTTTTATGTAGTTCATTAGAACAAGAAATATAAAACATCTCTGACAAGATTTTTTTACGTTGTTAGAAGCATGTTCTTTTTAAAAGTTTGTTGCATCTCACAACATATGTATTTTCTGAACTAAATCTTGAAGTGTTTTTCTTATTTAGGGCACAAGCGTCTTATCTCCGATAATACCATTTTCTATGGTTTTGGTTCCTGCTTTTATTATATATCGGAAGTCCATTGAACATGTATATGAGCAACATCCAGCTCTGTATATTTTAGCTTTTGGAATGGTCGCTGCCAAAGTAACCAATCGTCTTGTGGTACGTATATTTTTTGCTGACTTTTGTATATCATTTTTTAATGGTAAAAGTGCTGCGTCTTAAATGGATAATTTTCAAGCCTTTCAATAAATTACTTATTTTTAACGGTGATGTTATTAAGATATGGTGTCTCCACTCCTTCAATTGTTTGTGAACTGTATTCTTTGACAAGATCGCGTACTAGTTCCAACAATTGCTGTAAGATGGCGCTAATGACAGTTGAATGTTATCACCAAGGCCCGCTGAATTAATATTACATATAAGGCCTGCCCACTTTGCAGCCAAGACGCAATTTGAAAGAACGATGGCGATATTTGAGGTGAACTATACATTTCTCCCTTAAAAAATGTATAGTTCACCGCAAATGGCGCCATCGTCCTTTGTAGCAGCATTTTTATGCTTAGTTTGCCTTTAGTGGCCAGGCGGCGCCACCATTGCACGGGCAGACACGCGACTCGAGCGACCCTGAAGTGCTTGATTTGTATACAAATCAGCTGATTCCAAGCACTTCAGAGTCGCTCAAGTCGTGTGTCTGCCCGTGCAATGGTGGTGCCGCCTGGCCACTGAAGGCAAACTAAGCATTAAAATGCTGCCAGATTTTACATTAACTTGGCGAATCTGACTGTTATGTGATCAGGGGTTATATCAACCAAAAATTTGACAATAATTATTAAATTATACACATATAAGTATATACAATTACCGGATACCACCGCATTACATGAACACAAGCCTACAATATGGATACTTCCCCGAGAATCTTACATTTGCATTTTAATGAAATACATATAAATTATAGAACTGCAACACAATATTTGTAAGTATTTTATTAACAAATTATCTTTGTTCCCTATGTAAAGAAGCAGATAATGCAGGTAGCTGGCTTCTAACGAAAGCTGCAAAGATTTACCGCTTACCTGTAAAAGTATCGATCCCCCAATCTTTTAAGATGTTAACAACACTATCAGTATCCATTTTATGTTATTCAAAACAATAATTTATTGAAGTAGATATACAGTATAACTCGCTTATAACGTACTCGTCGGGACCACGACAATCAGTACGTTATAAAAGAAGCACGTTTTAAAAAAACGCACTAAATTAAAAGAAAATTTTATTTTTTGAACAATTCGCATAAACACAAGTACAGTACGCACGATGAAAGATTGCTTCGGGTGCCGCAGATAAAGTTCATGCGTTCGGCAGCATTTGGCATCTAAACAATAGGCCAAATGCTTTGTGATGCTTTCCCAGTGGCGTCGTATAATTTGGTTTATTAAAAGTGCGTAACTGCAGGTAATGTGAGTCACATCGGAATTCACAATATTTTTGTATAGCATTTTAGTGGTTTTTAATTACTCTACAAATCATTAAACTACGCAATGCGGCATTAATTCACTGAATAAACAATATTTCCAAAACTTGTTTTTTCATGGAGTACATGTGATGCAGTTTAGCGACGACGCCACTGATATCAGCTGCTACCCGGGCCTGGCAATTTTTAAATTAGACGAGTGCGTATTCAGTAACATAATATACACGTAGGCTATATTTAGGTACTTAGTTATTTAAAAAAAATCTGTTATGAGAGTCTATTTATATAAATCTACGTGACAAAAAGGCTAACAATCGACTGAGTACATACACGATGGGATTTCATCTTGTAAACCATTTCTAAAACGCCGGGGAATACCCGCATTGTGTACTCTGCGATTAAAACTATTATGCAACGTTTGCTGATTTCACATTTTAATAGTAAAGTACGTTATACGAGAAATTATGCAGCCTACGGGACGTGTTTTTGGTACGTTGTATAAGAAGTCCGTAGTAAAAGAAGTACGTTTTAAAAGAACAAATACACGACGTATCCGGCGGGGACCGAGCTCTCAAGTACGTAATAACCGAATGTACGTTAAAAGCGAGTCCGTTATAAGCGTGTTATACTGTATACAATTCCAATAGGCAAATCACAACGCAACTCGCACTTCGCAGCATCAAAATCGGAAAGTGTGGATGATTCGAAGGTTTATTTGTCACAAATACAGTAGTGTTAAAACTAAAACAATATTATAATGTAATTAGTGCGTTTTGTGTAATGTGATTTATTTAACTCCAATTTGAAAGTTATTTAATTCAAAGAAAGCCTCAAATTAAACTAAATAAATTCTATTTTGTATTTTTATTTAAGTAAATTAATATTTCTTCCGAAACAATATACCAACTGTTTGAGCCAAAACTGTATAGGATTCGCAAATAAATATATTTGTTAATTCGAAATAAATCTTTATCTCTGTGTAATTACAATTGTTTATTTAATGCTTTCAGCAGTGTATTTCTTAACTTATATTTTTTAGGTTGCGCATATGACAAAAAGTGAAATGGAATATATGGATTGGTCATTGATAGGACCAGCGATGTTATTTTTTAATCAATATTTTAACACTTTTATTCCCGAATACATAGTATTGTGGTTATGTATGGTATGTAATATTCATGCTATTGTCGGATAAATTATTAAAATGAATTGAATTTTAGATATGGGTTACGTTGGACCTGCTACGTTATTCAGCACAAATTTGCAGTGAGATTTGTGAACATTTACATATAGAATTATTTAGAATACCTTATCCAGGGGGTCCGCAACGAATTCCCCCGCCATCAGCGACTGTTGTACCAACAGAAAAGAATGGTACGGCTACTAGATCTTTTAAAACACGAAGTCGTAAATATTACTAAAACATGTTGTCATAAATTTCTGTCGTTGCTAGTTGTCTAACAAACGGTGACTGTAAAATACCAAAACACTTCAAGTTCGCACTGACCACACGTTCATATTGCATGTCTTTTTAGTTGCTTAATGCTTTGTAAATGCAAACTCGATATTTTAAGTTATTACAGTGTTCCACAAGTTATCTCTTTCTAGTTGATATTTGTAAAACTCTCTGTTTAACTGTATAGTTGAACTAATTTGCTTATTGTGCTTCCAAATATTATTATTATTATGCAGTTTACTGTACAAGTTCTTGAAATTCATTAAAATCAAAACAGTAATTTTATGCGATTTTATGAAAACAAGTAAATTAAGGTTACTTACTTCAAAAGAATTAGCTGTGTTTGTACATTTAGATTTTGTGGAAAGTTACAGTTAGGGATTGTAAAATTTGTTTATATAATTAGTTTAAGTAAGAGACTGTATTATTGATTTATATATCTATGTATAAACGTAATCATGATTTAGATCAAAGTACTATCACTTTCCTTGTGTTGACAATTGAATTAAAGGAATTAAAACATTCACGTTAACTTGATCATACCGAACAAACTAACGGATACTTGTGTTCCTTATTTTTTAACATTATAAAGCATATTATAACACGGTGATGGTTGCCTGCAACTATATTAAAAAAAGAAAACTTAATGTGCCAACTGTGCCGGTTCTTTGATATGTCCAACGTAATCAAATTTCATATAGAAAACTAATGTAAAAGTTCTTGACATTACAAATTTTTTATCAGCCTCGTGTTAAATATGCAATAAAAACTTGTATTGAGGTAAATTTTTGTATAAAATAAAATAGTTGAATGTAATTAAGTAGTATTTTTTTATTCATGGAACCGCAGTATGTTGTTCTTAGAATCGAAGTTGGTTTTAGGTACAACAGATTCTGACCAAGGAAACGAAGATACAATGCCGTTAATTGAACATGCTGCCGATATGTGAAACTTATGAATCTCATCATTCTCATCTAGTGGACTGGAACTGAAATAATTAGTATCATCACTGCACCGTTAGAATTTTACAAAACAATAGAATACACAACATTATTACGATATACATACCGAACATAATATTTTATATTTTATAAATAACGTATAAATATAAATAATTTTATGGAGATTTTTTACTTTACTTTACTTTTGAATTTACCACCAAACTTTATTTTTAGATGGCGGTAGTAGCTAAAATATACGCAGGTTTGCGTCCGCCCTAGTGATTTCAGTTCCTAAAGTTGGCAGTATGATAAATTTTTATTATGCACATAAACACAGCAACTTAGGTTTATTTACAAATATTAATTATTTTAGTTGAAATGAGGTGCAAAAATATGAAGTGTAGATGATATTTATACATCTAAATTGCCGGAAATTAGTGGTTTTAGGTATTATTTTGGGTTATGAAGGATATCAGTTTAAATGTGTTTATTTTAATAATAGTGTGTGTTTATTTACCTCAAAACAATGGTAATTTGCATTTAAATTTATCAGAAACAATTAGATTAGATACATATCTTTGTTTTTAGGAAATGCTGGGCAAGTTGATGGCCCTATGTTATTATATTCCACCATGAAAGACATACGTATAGTTCGCACAAACAACACAAAGGTTAAACCACATACGCTTGTGAAAAATTTAACCGATGGTGCGGCATTAGATTTTGATTACGCTAATCAAAAAATATGCTGGACAGATCATGGTCTTGAAAATATTCAATGCGCTACTTTTGACGGTGTGGAAATAAAAAATAAGGTAGCGACAATACAGCACGTGTCAATTGAATAAGGTTAATTGAATGATTGTGTTATTAAAGGTTGAAATAGTAACCAGCGGTGGTGGACTATTATCACCGGACGGTTTAGCATGCGATTGGTTCACAAATAAATTATACTGGACTGACAGTGAAACCAATCGCATTGAAGTTGCTACAACTTCAGGTCAACATCGTAAAGTGCTCTTTTGGGCTGAAGTTGATCAACCTCGTGCCATTGCTTTAGTTCCTATGAAAGGGTAAAATAATCTAGTCTTTTATAAACATTCAATAAAAAGTTTGTTTATTCCTAGTTTAATGTTTTGGACCGATTGGGGTGAAGTTCCAAAAATAGAAAGAGCAGGAATGAACGGCGATGCAGCTACTCGTAAAGTTATTGTTTCTGAAAAAATATTTTGGCCAAACGGTTTAACCATCGATTACGATGCCGAATTAGTATACTGGATTGATGGAAGATTATTATTTATTGACGTTGTAGATTATAATGGTGAACATCGATCCACTGTGCTAAAAAACGGTTTCGATTATCCGTTTGCACTTACTCAGTTTCAAAATAAATTCTATTGGACGGATTGGAAAACTTGGTAAGTTTTGTTTGTTTCAAATAATGACTGTTAACAAAACTGTGGTCACTTAATCTACAGAAAATTTTATCGCCGATTTGAGAATTAATGCATTAACACGTTTGCTGCCAATCACGCCTAGTGCCATATGCCGACGACACCGTCAGCCATAATATACACATTTGTTATTAATCTGTCACTGTTTGTCTGGCATTGGCGACTAGGCCGTCGGCATTGTTATGTTTAATATTGTTAGAACTTTTTTACTCTAAGTTAGTGTTTTTCATCGACTTCTGAGAATAGATGACTCTCAGGCAGGTCCATCTGCATATAAAAAAGCTAGATACGAATGGAAGAGGCCTTTATAAAGCAAGGTTCGCAGCTTTGCGTTTGTCCGCTATCCGTAATCCGTTGACGGACGAATTAAAAACAGGCGGTTCGGAGCGATCCGTTTCCGTTGACATTGAACGGTCCTAAAATCTATACAAAAACATAACCTTATATCGGACGAATTCGTACGTTCGTACGTAATAGTTGAACTTCAACCAACTTTTCCGTTTAGTGGATGCGTTGTCCGTAGTCATACGTTCCAACGTTTTGATTGGTCAACGGATCGACGGAAACGTATGAACGCAGAGCTGCGAACCTAGCTTTAGAGGCTGAATTACTAGAATTATTAGAAAATGACGATCCTTTATCGGATGCGGACCTAAATGGCGTTGATGGTAGCGACAATGAGCTTGGTAGTGATAGTAATGATTCCAGAAATGATTTTCTTGTTAACATCCCACTTTATTTGTAATTATGTACAATGTATATTCAGCAACGGGTATGACAAGTTAAATGACATGTAGGAGAGTGCTCAGTAGCAACCTCCTGTAACGAATGGATTTTCATTCGTTGTGTGATTTAGGACAACAAAACTTATATATTATATATTTATATAATTGATAAGCTCTACAGGCCATGCAGGTCTTGGGCTTTGTTGACTATCTCACGCTATCGCTTCCTACATGTCGCCACTTCTGCCCAGTTCCAAATATTTAACTCCTTTAAGTCTTCTTCAACGGCTTCAATCCATTTTTACCTGGGTCTTCCTCTATATTTACTTCCGATTAAACTAGCTCTTAGTATAATTCTAGTCGTTCTTTGCCTTGATAATCTGCACATATCCTATCCATCTTATTCTTTGTGCCTTGGTCTGTGTCCCATTACTTCTGGAACGCCCTGTGTAAAATTAATAAATTTATTAATGCAAAATAATCGTCAACTTTTAACCCATAAAGGTTTTAATGTTTTATATTTGCGACGTTTAAAAAAAAAATCATTAAAATCGGAGTAGTTTGGACTGGTTCCGAGATAAAAACCTAAGGTTGCTCCACTATAGTGATTCCTCGCTTTCTTGTGTCATCGTCCATTTTCTGAGGCGTATGTTACAACTGGTTTAATGAGTGTTTAGTATATTCTCATCTTCGTTGTTCTGTTTAACAGTTGGGATTTCATTAAGTGCATATTTGCAAAGTATGCTTTGTTACCAAGTTGGATTCTTCTCTTTATTTCGCCGTTGTTGTTCCCAGTTATGACAATTTCGCTTTCTAGATAAGTTATTTTTTCTAATGTATATTTCCCTATTTTGATTTGTCTTTCTTCTCCTGTTTTATTTCCTATTTGTATTATTTTTGTTTATTTTTAGTCCAATTTTTCCGGCTTCTTCTACTAATTTTATGAATGCGCTCTTTAAATTGTAACTTGTCATCGACATAAGCTGTTATTTGTATACCTTTGGTGTTTATCGGTCCTGTGGTAACTAGTTTTCGTGTGGCAGATTCCAGAGCTATGTAGAATAACGTGGTAGATAGTGTATCTCCCTATTTAACTCCAGTCTTGTATGCTATCTCTTCTGTTGTGTCTATCAGTGTTCGAATCTTAGCTGTTGTGTGTTTGCAGTGTCATTTCTACCATTTTTGTGAGTTTTTGAGGTATACCAAGCTCTTTCATCCTTTGCAACAATGCTTTCCGGCTAATGCTTTCATTTACGTTTTCTATTTCATCTATTTCTTTGTAGAGGGCTTCCCTTTTTTTCTTCTAATTAATTTTGTTGTGTTTTTCCTCGTTATTCCATACTCTTCTTTATTGAAGTTGGCGTCATTACTTATATATTGCTTCCATAACTTATTTTTTTGTGCCGTGGCCGCTCTGCAATCTTCGTCGTACCATTCTTTCCTTTTAATTTGTTTTTCTTTCCCCACAGTTTCTCTAGCATTTCTTGTTATGGTCTCTTTCATTCATCTTCTATCTCTCTGGTTGTTCCCTTTTGCTGTAAGTCTCTTTTAATTCTTTGCTCATAGGTCCTTCGTACATTTAGTTTTTTCATTTCATCTACGTTCAAGTTCTCTTTTTTATATGTGTTATTACTTTCCAATTTTAATTTGTCTTTCAATGTTATAACTACTAGCAAATGACCCGCAGGTTGCTTCTCTATTTGTTTTCACGTCGGTTATGTTTGTTGCTCTTCTTTTTGTAATTAGTACGTGGTCAATTTGGTTGAGTTGTCTATTTCTAGGGCATAGCCATGTTCCTTTCCCACTTTATGTTGATGGTTTGTGCTGCTTATAACTAAATTGTTAACGATTGCGAATTGACAAATATATCACCGAATTCTTTATTTCATTGGATATGATAAATCCTGTACCGTTGCTTCCTTGTTTGTTGGACCCACTGTAGTACATCGAACATGTTTCCTTGTGATACCCGAAAAGGGTTCCGGTCCTAAGCATGTTTCCATGGCTCCGAGTTTGGCTAGTTTGTCAGCCTTCTCGTTGCCTCGAATCCCTGAATGCCCGGGAACCCAAACGAGTTCTACGTCTTTCACTGTTGTCAGCTCTTCTAGGGCGTCACCACACTCCTGAACAAGTGCTAATCTTGTACTGGGCGAGCATACTGCCTTAGTGCCGCTTGGCTGTCAGAATAGAGATAGATTTTTTTATTCTGTCGACCTTCGTATTTCCTCCTTTGTAGCTATCGATAAAATAGCAAAAACTTCTGCCTGAAACACCGTGGTGTACATTCCTAAAGCTGAGCTTTCTTGGCCTCAGTTTTCTACATAGATTCCTGCCCCGGAGCGTCGTTCTTCCGTCAGCCTTGAGCTGTTTGTGTAGCACACTAAGGCCTCTGGCTGAAAGCTAACCTGATCTTGCTCCCAATGATCTCTAGTAAGGATTGTGGGAGTGTACTTCCTATTCAACCTTAGCCGGTCCTCTGCTTCAATTACCTTGCAGCTTGACAGCTCCTTTGTCACCGTTTCAGCAACCCTAGCATGACCCGTGCATACTCCTTGGCTGCTCCACATCCCTATATCTCGCATTCGGAGATGAGTTGCCAAGGCCTCCTTCTTTATCCAAGTGTCGAGACTTGGAAATCCTAACAAAACTTCTAATGCTGCTGTAGGGGTTGTTCTCATTACCCCAGTAATACTGTAACGAAGTGCTTTTTGCATTTATTGATTATGATGGTAGAGACTTATAGCAACTTCATTACGAGTGTTTAAGCTTTGCTTTTTGCAAGAGGTTATATTAAAGTGCACGATCAACTAACATCAAATATATTGTTATAACTTTAAATACAAACATTATTTAACCATTCTACAAACATGATCCAAATATTTAACAAGTCTTAAAGCATTAGTATCAATTTAATAATAAACACTAGTCTTACTTGAAACATCTTGAGAGGAACACACATCTTGGTAACAATGTTGGAAAGTATATGTAACCCAACCCTTGGCTGAGGGCCAGGGGTAGGTCCTGGTAAGGCCTCTAGTCTGAGTATTAATCAGGCATCGTAGTGAGACTCAATCAAGAGACTGACTCCCCTATAGTAGGGTTTCTATATTTATACTCCCAAGATGTGTTCTTTCTCTCTTACATTTTAACATCTGCTTATGTTAGTACAAGAGTTCATTCTTACATTGTATGAATATAGGTCAGTTAGTATAAACTAATGCAACTTTGTATTACAATGTTATGATTGCGCAATACAACCAGCTGCCTCATATGACTCATATTTATACAAGTGCATCTTTAGTTAGTAAACAGAATCCTTACTTTATAATGATTGCACAACTTATTTTATCAGAACACACCCAAATGTTAACTTATTTAACACATTTCTTATGACAACGTTTCAAGTTATCATTTAAGTAATCCACTATCTTACAATACCTAAGCAGGCCAATCTTTGGATTTTAGCCAGCTTGGCTTGGATTTATCTCCCAATTTTTGCCCACCGCTCGGCGTAACTGCCAGAGTGTTGCTATCGACTTGTTGACAACCTTGTCGACATGCAACGTCCAGGTTATCTTACTATCTAGGATCACCTTAAGTACTTAACCTCCCGCGTTGGTGCTAGAGGTCTGCCATACATAATGGGCGCCCTAAATCCTTCCAGTTTTCGCCTTTTGGTGAAGAGAATCATCTCAGTCTTACTCTTCACACCATTCTTCAATAATTCTACAAGCTACTTGCATGATATTGCAGACGATGATTAAAAATTTGCTAGTTACTTGTACCAGCCCAGCATAAAAGCCTTCTGCCGTTAGCTGCCGCAACAGATCATCCATTATGACGCACCACAGATGGGGTGAAAGGCAGCTGTCCTGTGGACATCCTCCTCTCACCCTGACCTCAACCGAACAATTCCCTAGGGCAGCAGTTATGGTTCTTTCTTCTAGCCTGTTCTAGCCTTTTCTCGTGGGAGAGAGGTGCAGTTGGGCCACCCATCCTGGCACTGACCCGAAACAACACTGCTTAACTTTCGTAATCGTGCGGAATGGGGTACCTAGCTACCACAACTCGGGACTTAGGCTTATAATGAAAATCGAGGGATATACTATATTTTAATTTCATGTTACCATGAAAATATCAAAAATCATTAGTTTTACTGTGCATGGCTTCTGGGGGTAGGTAATACCTTAATGAGCCGGCAGTGAACGTGTTAATAAAACAAGCAGTTGATATTAAAGGACTTACAGTAAGTTATGTGACTTAACATTATGTGTTAAATTACAAGCTGTTATAAGTATAATTAATTAAACTAAGAATAATTTACTTTAGGTCGATTCATGTATATGACCGAAATTCAAGTCAGGATTCAAAAGAATTTATCCATTCGGATTATGTACCAATGGATATTCACGCATGGGACCTGCGTCGTCAACCAATGAAACATCACCCGTGTGAAAATGATAACGGTGGCTGTTCTCATTTATGTTTACTTGCACCTTATCCTCCAGGTTATTCTTGTGCATGCCCAATAGGAATAAAACTAGTCAATAACTTAACGTGCGCAGATGGTCCGCAAGAATTACTAATTTTAGCAAGACGTACTGATATATGTATAATTTATTTAGACTCAGCAGATTATACGCACAAAATTTTACCTCTTAATAATATTAAGTATACTATAGCTGTAGATTACGATCCTGTAGATGGTTTTATTTATTGGACGGACGATGAAGTTAAAAAAATTCAAAGAGCACGATTAGACGGAAGTGAACAGAGTGACGTTATCATTCCTGAAATTCAACATCCAGATGGTATTGCCATAGATTGGGTTGCTCGTAATGTTTATTGGACTGACACAGGTACAGACCGTATCGAAGTTGCTCGATTATCTGGAAAATACCGTAAAGTTATTATAACCGATGGACTCGTCGAACCACGAGCAATTGCAGTTGCCCCTCAGCTTGGTTGGATGTTTTGGTCAGATTGGTACGAAAAAAATCCAAAGATTGAACGATCAAACTTGGATGGGTCCGAAAGAGATATTATCGTGTCGAGAAACCTCGGCTGGCCAAACGGTGTTACTTTAGACTTGGAAAACCATAAAGTATATTGGTGCGATGCAAAAACTGATAAAATCGAGTATGCTAACATGGATGGATCAGACCGTCGAGAATTAATTAACGATAACTTGCCTCATGTCTTTGGATTCACTTTAATGGGAGATTATTTATATTGGACCGATTGGCAACGTCGTGCTATTGATAGAGTGCATAAGGAATCGGGAGGTAGTAGAGAGATAATAATCGATCAGATTGCCAATGTAATGGGTTTGAAAGCTATACAGTTGGGGGAGGTGCATGGTTCTAATCCATGCGGAATTAATAACGGAGGCTGTTCTCATATCTGTTTATACAGAAATAATAAAACTTACATTTGTACTTGCCAAATAGGTTACGAACTTACCAAAGATGGACATAAATGTGTTGTACCTGAAGCATTTTTGTTATACACCCGTAAAGATAGTATAGGAAGGATAAGCATTGAAAATGGGAATAACGAAATGACCATTCCTATAGCAGGAGTTAAACATGCCAAGTAAGCATTATTTTGTAATTCAGCACACAAACATTCTAAAATTTTCTATTTTAGTTCCGTAGATTTTGATATAACAAATATGCGCATATATTGGAGTGACAGTAAATTAAGAGTTATAATGAGAGCCTTTATTAACGGATCAGATCCCCAACGAGTTGTTGAACTAGGTTTAGCATCGCCTGAAGGTATAGCCGTTGATTGGATAGCTCAGAATATATACTGGGCCGACTCTGCAACTCATCGTATTGAAGTTGCCAGGCTTGAAGGTTCAAGTAGACGTACTCTTATATGGAGAGATATTGATGAGCCTCATAGCATCGCTTTGCATCCACAAGAAGGGCAAGTATTATTTTATACCTGTAAAAAGTTTATTTTTAGTTAACTAAATGATTTTACAGGTATATGTATTGGTCAGAATGGGGTCATTCGAATGCTATAAAACGAGCAGCAATGGACGGATCCAATCCAAAGACACTTGTCATGAATACTCGTCATGCTACAGGCTTAACTATAGATTACGAAAAGAAGCGAATTTATTGGGCGGAGACGACAACTCCGGTGATTTTATCTTCAGATTTGAATGGAATGGATAAACAGATTATTGTGAAAGAAAACATTAAGAAACCAATCGGTTTAACTATTTACAGGGAATATTTATACTGGAGCGATGAAATTACTGGTAATTAACATCTCTCTAATATTCTCTCCATCCTTCTATCTCTAATTTTTGTAAATCTTCTCAGACTTGGTCCTTCCACCTGTTTCTTGGTCTCCCTCTTCCTCCGTTATCGAATGTCATTCTTTCCACAACTTTCTTTATCATTCTTCCTTCCACTCGCGTTATGTGTCCCAGCCACCTCATAGCTGTGCTCTTACTATAGATGAGATTTCCGGTTTACTATACAGATCATTCAGTTCTTTATTCATTCTCCTTTCCCACCTACCGCTTACCCTTTTACCCCCATAGATTCTTCTTAACATCTCATGTTCCCACACTTCTAGTTTAGCCACATCACTTTTATTTAAATTCTCTTTTACCTTTCCAAGCTTGTTGGCATATTTCCTTTATCCATTGCTTTGCCTTTTCTCCACTATATTTGATCATTTCTGGCGATATTTCGTCTCTACCTGCTGCCTTTCCCACTTTTATTTGGCTAATAGCTTCTTCTACTTCTTCTATCTCTATATCTCTCTTCTCTTGCTCTGCTGCTACAGCCCCTCTTCTTTCTCTGGTTCTTATATTGTTATGTTCTTAAATTTCTGACTATAGTAGTTTCTCCCAAGTTTCTAGGATTCTTTTTCTTCTACTTCTATATTACCTTCATTGTTTCTTACACTCCATACAGATTTTCCATATTTTCCTCAAGCCTGTTTTCCAGAATTCTCTCCTGTTGTTTGTATTAAATTTCGTTTCAAGGTTCCTGCCAAATTCTTCCCATGTTTCCTGCTTTGCTCTTTTAATGGTTTCTTTGGCTTCATTTCTTTTACTTATATATTTTTGTCTATCGTTTTCGCTCTTAGTATGCATATACTTTTTCCAGGCAATCTTCTTACTTTTCACTTGCTCATTCCACCACCGGGTTCTCTTTTGGTTATCCTTTACTATTTTCGTTCCACATGTCGCTTCCGCTTGTTCTATTATAACCTTTTTCAGTATCTGCCATCTCTTCTCTACGCTCCATTTTTGATTTTTGACGGCTTCTTCCAGCTCCTGCTTTCCTAAAGCTTGATTTAGGTTTGTTTGGTACTTTTCTATTACCTCTGGTTTTCTCATTCAAATCTATTACCTTTATTTTTCTATATTGTCTAGCTTTTTTAGGGTTTCTTGTATAGAATCTGGTGTCAGCAATAAGAAGTCTATGGTCAGTATGAAGTTCAGCCCCTCTTATTATCTTCACATCGAGTATGACGTATTTTGCTTCTTTATTATATGTGAAGTAGTCGTTTATACTTTCTGCAGCTCTTCCAGTTGCACTAAATGTGATCTTGTGTATTATCTTATGGTTAAAATGGCTGTTTCCTATTAATAATTGATTTCTTATACAGAATTCTATCAGTGCTCTTCCATTGTTGTTTACTACTGTCTCTCCACCGTATTTTCCTAGTGTTCCATGGCCGATGTCCTGTCTATTTCCTGTTCGTGCATTCCAGTCCCCATTTATAAATACGTGTTTGCTTCTGTCTCGTGCCTTATCGGTCTGTACTTGTAGTTCTTCTAGGAACGCATCTTTCTCTTGTTGGTCTGAATCCTCCGTCGGGGCATATACTTATATTATTGTTATGTCTTCTTTTATTTTTATGTCTACTTACATTATTCTACCATTGACTGCTTCGCAGTGTGTTACTTGTCTTGAGAGATGAGGGTTTAGTATAACTCCTACCCCTTCTTTAGCTCGGCCTTCTGATCCTGAGTATAATAGTTGGTATCCTTGTTCTAGTATTTGTTCTCCATTCCCTTTCACATATACCCAAGACACTTATTTTGTATTTTACTATTTCTTCCACGATTTCCACTTCCTTTTCTTATATTCCGCGTTCCCATTCTCATTCCTTGTTCTCTCCGGTTTCGTCTTTCTATAGTCCTATACTCCGAGGCTCTCAAATGGTCTCTGAATCATAATACCTCATACCCTGTTTTTTTTTTGAGAGGTGTTACTCCTCTATCACTCCCCAATTTATCCTGGCTTGTGACAGGCAGAGCCTGGGTCCAGTTCTTGGACCCAGAGTGGCTGGGCTTGAATTGATTGCAAATTTCATATTTCTTAATAAGTTAGTACTCTTGCTATTCAGTAAATATTTCTTTAAGTTTAAAAAGGTTTGTACGATTAAAAGAGCTATTTTAAATATATTCTTAGGTTTAACATAAAATAAAGTGTCAACCCTATATTCTTTCAAAGACACAAATTCTGCATAAGGTTGTAAAGTATTTTTTCGCCCTCCGGCTAGAAACACTCAATTTTCATGCGTATAAATCGTCTGGAACATGCTATTTTCAAGCCTAGGCCTGAAAGTAAAATTAGGATTTTTGATTGGTGGCGCTGAACCGAACTGACTCCGCCCTCTCATTGCCACGCCCATTGTCACGCCCAGAAAAATAAATTCCCTAGAAAAATAAATTCTCTAACGTCAAATATTTGAATAAAAAATGATTTTTTATAATTAACGTATTTTTATCGGCCGAAAAAATATTGTGTATCACACGCCTAGAAACTGCTTTGCAAGTACTCGTACTTGCAAAGTGACAGTTTCTAGCCTTGTGATACAAATAAATATTTTTTGTTCCCAAAATTTCGTAACATCTTTTGTTTCTTCATGCAATGTATCCAGCGCAACTGGTCAAAGCATTTTGTTGTCTTAGAGAAATTTGTGGTTTATCATTATTCCAATCTAGAGGTAAATTTAATAAATCGTTCTTGTTTTCGAAAGTATTCTCTTTATCTTGTTTAATGAAATCCAAATATCCAGACAAGGGTTGTCAGTCGTCTTTTTGATAACTTGAGTTACTTGGTGTGTTCAAATATTGTGATATAGATATCAACTTTAGATCTTCTTTGAATTGCAAGGCGTTAGGGAGTGGATGTTTCTGTCTCACTTGTGAAAATAAATTCACTAGACAATCTTGCATGAATCTCGAAGTTAGCAGAAAATCGTATCCCTTTTTTATTAAGTCAAGTATTGATGTTAGAATTAATCCTGTTTGCACCGGTTCCCAAACTGATTTCCCATTGTTATCAGGGGCAACTGAATAAATCAATTATTTCTTCGAAAAATTGAAAATGTTTCTTTATACACGTCCAAATTGAATTTACTCAAAGCTAAAACTGAACTCCGTAAAGTCATTAATTCAAACCATTTGAAAACCATAACAATTCCTACTTACACCGAAAGGTAGATAGGCATCAGGATTAAGTAAAGTAAGTAAGTAAACAATTCCTACTTCTTGCCTTTGGTCTTTAACTGGGGTTCTAGCTGACTTTTTGCTCTTCTGGAATATATCTCCGTTTTCTTCTTTATCCTGCTCTTTCACTTTTCCTTTTAACTAGTTCTTCTGATGATCCTGTACTGTTTACTCTGTCTCTAAACTTACTGTTTATCATCAGGTTTATTTATGTGTTTACAGGTGAAATATCGAAGGTGGAAAAAACGAATCCTTCGAACTATAGTAAAATATATTATCTTTCGGAAAGTGCCACCGATTTATTAGTTTTCCATTCATCAAGGCAAAAAGGTTTTAATCAGTGTGGTGTTAATAACGGTGGATGTTCCCATTTGTGCTTAGCACAACCTCCTCAAACCCAGGAAGACACTGTTCTGTACAGCTGTGCGTGTCCTACCCATTATGTTCTTCAAAATAACACATGCATACGTAAGTCTTTATTTAACCTGTCGATGTTACACATCACTTATGTGTGAATTTTATTATAGCTCCCAAGCGTTTTATGATTTATAGCCAGCGCAACTTAGCAGTACGTCTCTTACCCGACACGTTAGATTCACCAGAAGCTGTTCTACCAATACAGGGTCTTAAAGGTGTAAAAGCGATCGATTTTGATCCTGTTAATCATTACCTATATTGGGTATGTTTCATTAATGATTGCACAGTGAAAATTCTTAATTTGAACCGTGTCTTAACAGGTTGAAGGTAAAACGCATGCGATTAAACGAGCTTCGGATACAGGTTTGCACATGTCTGTGATTATACCCGGTAATCAAGGCAACCATCCATTTGACATAGCTGTAGATGCACTAGGGAGATTACTGTTTTGGTCTTGCGCATCTCAAGATGTCATTAATGTAACTCGATTGGATAATAGTTCAAATGTTGGAGTTGTTATACAAAAAGACGGCGAAAAACCAAGACTGTTAGCAATACATCCTACCAAAAGGTTAATTTCGTTTGTGTTATTAATATAGGCTTAGTTAAACTTATGATATGATTTATAGGTTGTTATTTTTTACCGATGTTGGGTCTACTCCTCAGTTAGTAAGGACTCGAATGGATGGTACTCAAAGAATTGTTATTACCAAAGGAAGTGATATTGCAGCTATTGCTGTCGATGCTGAAAATGATCTGATTGTTTGGGCTCAAGGTCATAGCATTTATATGTGTAATATTGATGGAGACAACCAGTAAGTATCCATATTTAATGTAAATTGTGTATTTTTATAATTGTACCTATCATTTTAGCCATGTGGTATTCAATGAGAGTAATTCTCGAGTCACTCAATTGGCCATACATTCAGGTTGGCTATATTGGTTAGACCGTGAAATCCAACAACTTCAGCGGCTTGAATTAAAAACCGGCGGTTCTCGCTCTGTTGTTCTAACACATGCGTCTTTAGTTCTTGATCTTGTATCAGTAAAACAACCTGATCGTAATCATTCGTGTGCATATACACAATCTAAACATTGCTCGCATCTGTGTATAATTAATGGGACAAGTGCCGTATGTGCTTGCCCTCATGGTTTAGCTCTTCAAGATAACGATAAACGGACATGCGCCGCTGTACCAGATTGTGGCAGTGATCATTTTACTTGTTCCGCTCATACGCCTAGTAGTAAAGACTGTATACCGGTTGCGTGGAGATGCGATGGCCAAGTTGATTGTCCGGACGAATCTGATGAAGCTGGTTGTCCGGCGTGTAGAAGCGATCAGTTCAAATGCCAAAACGGGCAGTGTATTGATCAAATTCATGTGTGCGATGGTGTACCACAGTGTACAGATCACTTTGATGAAGCACACTGTTGTAAAAGTCCTGATGAATATCGATGCCCTCTTACGGATGTTTGCATATCTGTTAATTTACTATGTGATGGCATGGATAACTGTGCAGATGGTGCGGATGAACGAAGATCTGTGTGCATGGATGCCAAAAGATACACTGCCACTAATAAAAGTGGCACAAACACGTTAATCGTCGTTATTTTCACAGTAATTTCAGCAGCAGTAGGATTTTCGGTTTTGTTTTTTATAATACGCAAGAAAATAAATGGAAACGATATTCCACAACATGACCAATCTGAAGATCCTTTAAATCCCATGCAACCACGCATGCGAATTAAAGTTCAAAACAAAATTCCTGATGTTGTACATATGTCGATGTTGAATGGAAGCCACAGTTCCAGTTATGATAGAAATCACATTACTGGTGCCTCAAGTAGCACAAATAGTTCAAGTCGGATGTGTTATCCTCGTGAAACTTTAAACCCGCCCCCAAGTCCTGCTACTACTGCGGCTTCGACACGAGGTAGTAGTCCATCATCACGTTACCGCCCTTATAGGCATTACCGTTCAATTAATCAACCACCACCCCCCACTCCTTGTTCAACTGATGTGTGTGATGAAAGCGATTATAATTATCCCACACGCAGTCGTTACGATGGTGGTCCTATACCACCACCACCTACACCTAGATCTCATTGCCATAGCGAAAGCTGCCCACCCTCTCCAAGTTCCAGATCTTCAACTTATTTTAGTCCATTACCACCACCCCCATCTCCTGTACCTTCACCAACCGATTAATAAAATGTATATATTTTTTAAGAAAATACCATGTGTGCC
Organism: Melanotus villosus; assembly: GCA_963082815.1. Lineage (NCBI taxonomy): Eukaryota > Metazoa > Arthropoda > Insecta > Coleoptera > Elateridae > Melanotus > Melanotus villosus. The sequence goes on from OY720421.1 coordinate 14,171,927, forward strand.
TCAGTTTTATAGGCTGTTGATAGTAGTTATTATATTGTAAATATATTAAATATTCTTATAACATTTAATTATTTTTATTAAATTTTTAACTGTCATTGAAGTATTTTTAAAAAATCTATCTAGGGTAGCGCAGTGGTAAGAGCGTCAGGCTAGCGTTACACTAGTCCCCGATTCGAATCTCGCTGGATGCAAGACTTCCCGGAGATCGGTATCGAGCCCTGGTGACCATTCATCGTTGGGCACCTAATTAACGACGCTCTCCTCCGAATACAGGCCTAAGAGGTAGAGTAACAAGGTCACACACATACACTCACATTACACTCTACACATGGTGCAGTATGTAGGTATAAACGGCGCACCAACCATATAACTCGCAGCGACAATTCGGCTTGTGCATTGCACCCGTTAAAACCACATACGCTAACGCATCAGCAAAAAGCCATATAAAAAAAGTTAAATACAGACTATAATATATAGTGTGTGTCAAAAGTAAGTAATATTGCCTGTAACTTTTTAATTTGAAGAGCTACAAGAAAAAGTTGCATACGAAAGTTTTTGGGCTAATTTAACGTTTTTATTTTGTTAGTATCTTTTTTTGTTTAGTTGCTATGGTAACCAACTTTGTTTATTTAAATGGGAACCAAATGTTTTCTTTACATATTTAAAAAGTACAGGTTTTTTTCTATTCACCTGTGCTATTATATCGTACGTTGAATACTACTAAATGCCACATTACGGAAAAATGTGAACTGATTTGCAGTAATATTAATCAGTTACTTAACTCAAATCTCAAGTATTTAAATATCAACTTTGATCAGATACATTTTGAAAATTTGACAACTAAAGAAACAAATGCTATGAAAACAAAGTATTATTCATTTTTTCGAGGTGTTTGACGGAGTTTGTTTGTTTTTGTTTTTTTTTCCTTTTCTTTCTTAAGTTCGATACAATAGCACAATCTGTCTGACACTAGGTTGAAGCTCATGATAAGATGACTTAAGGTAGTAGGTACTAACCATAAAACCAGTTCCAAACATTCTGTTCTCGACACCCCTATTCATAAGGACATAATCACCCACACTTATAACTCCTTCCCACTTTGCGTAGTTTCTTATATCGCAGCTATATCCACTCTATATCTTTTTCTGTGTACTTATTTTCAGTTTTTTTGCCAAGTTAGGATTTAGATCCTTCTTGACTTACTTAAATGAATATTGTTTAAACCCATTTCGCTCACTAGTGCTATCACTTACAAGCTTACAACCCTATATTTTTGATACTTTTTGTAGCTATTATTTTCATGTAACTTGCTGAGCAAGTGATGTGCACAAAAACATAAGATAGAGGTTGTTTCCATTTCTGATATACAGGGTGCCCATAATCTATCTCATTACATGGGTAACTTTCGTAATATAAAAGATATAGGATCTGTTAAATGGGAAAAGTTGGGCAGAATTATAAGCAAAATCTCATGCCATTTTCAAATTTGACATATGCCATCAACTTTTTTTATTATTTCGAAAAAACTGAAAACGGTCGTTTTTTTCAATGTTTAGAACTGGTGTAAAGGTGTCTTCTTGTAGATATTTTTGCGTAGAATTCGATAAAGTTACGCAAAATGTCATGACGCTCTTGGTTTTCGAGATATAACATAAACTTGCATTTTTTTAAATAGCATTCATAGTTGGTTGTGATCTCATTAAATAGCTTTTGTTTTTCTGATTTCATTGATATAAGGTTCAATATACTTTACTCTCATATTTTCTTTTTAAATGCTAAAAGAAGTTTATTGGTACAATTTAAGGAGCAAAATAATACACAGGTAGGCACGATAACCACTCTCGCAAGTTCGTAGATTTCTGTCTAAATATATTTCTTGAACTTATTTGATTACACAACTCGGCTATCGCCTCGTTGTGCAAATTTCAAACGCGTATCTTAATAATGCTTATATCCCACTTGTATCGTAAATATCTATTATGATAAAAGTTCAAAAAGTGAGTCTTTAAAAGACACGCATCTGAAAGTTTGTGGAACAAACGTAGCGAATTCTGCAATTCACCTAAGTGCCTTAAAGGCACTTTTCGAACGATTTTTTAGCTACGAACCTTCAAATAGCTCTAAGTAGAAAAATAAATAAAATCAAGGAATAAACTATATGAGTAGGAATATTTTTCCGTATTCAGAGTAATAAATAATTTTACTCTTCGCACCAGTGCATTAAAGTGTTACTTTTCACACGGAAATCAGTGCAAAAAGAGTCATTTATCATATCTGAGTGCTAAAATAGCTATTTATGATACAAGTTCGAAAAGTGAGTCTTTAAGGCACGCATGTGAAAGTTTGCTGAACGAGCGTGTATCATACAAGATTTTTTAGCTACGAACGTTCAAATAGCTCTAAGTAAATAAATAAAATCAAGGGATAAAGACAATCAAACTATCTGAGTAGGAATATTTTTCCGTATCCATAGTAATAGATAAGTAATTTTACTTTTCGCACTAGTGCGTTAAAGTGGTACTTTTCACACGGAAATCAGTGTGAAAAGAGTCATTTTTCGTATGTGAGTGCTAAAAATAATTCAGTTACGAAATGTCAACATTTCGACATTGATTTTAGTTGTGAAAAGTGGTTCATTTTGTAACTAGTTACAAAATATGCTCCCATTTTGTAACTAGTTACAAAAAGATGATTTGAGTTGCGAAAAGTGGTTCATTTTGTAACTAGTTACAAAATATGCTCCCATTTTATCACTCCCATTTTATCACGATGACCCAACTCCTTTTTTAAGAAGATGTGGCATTTACATTTTGTTATCTGAATTGGATAAAATCTTGTATGAAACACGTTGCAAAACATGTCTTTTTATCACATGGCGTGTTGTTCATCTCGGCTTCGCCTCGACGAACAATTTCACGCCTGGTGATAAAAAGTCCATCATTTTGCAACTCGTTGCATAAATAGCTATTAATTTATTCCTGGATTAAATTTTACACGTTCACTAAATCTGTGCCCCTTCACTTGTTTTTCACACGGACACGTCAAAATTATCATTTTTAATTCAGACCCTACTGCGATAAATAAAGTACAAAAAGTTTAAGTATTTTTAAGGTATTAGTTGTAGTAAAAATCAGGTTTTGAAGTTACAGCAAACAATTAAAATTAAAATTTCTACTTTGACACCCTGTATCTCTCTAAATATTAACATTTGTGCTAAGGTAATTTAGCTAAATCGTAATATTTTAGGAATCTACTGTTGGTCTTTGTCCCATTACCCATGGACCACCCTGTATATTCACTACATTTATATTTCCTTTTTAAGTGGTTAATAATATGTTTTTTTCATTGTGGTTTTTATTTTTTATAAACTTTGTTTTATAATTAAATAGTAAGGTATTCGTTTATGCGCGACTGATTTTTTAATTTTGAAATTTTGGCGCACTAAGCTACCTTATGCGCTTGCGTATTTCTTGCAGTTGTGTCCGCTCGTTTGTTTTTTACTACTAGCGCAGTGTTGCCATATACACGGTAAATTCCGTCTTTTTCTGGTAAATGGTCCAACACCTTCTATCGTGTTCTAAAACACGGTAATTACGAGTCAGAAATTTTACTAGCAAATAAGTAATAGTAATTAACGTCACAAGTCCGGGAACTCATATTTTACAGTACGAGTACGATGTTTAAAGACGAGGCGGCGAAAGGAGCCGTGTCTTGAAACTCGAAACGAGTACTGTAAAAAGAGTTCACGGACGAATGTCGTTATGTATTTTATTTCGTACTGTAAACAATTTGATTTTTTAATTTTTACATGTGACACTTTTTCAAAACGTCAACATTACTGTGTCAAAGCCGGTAGGTGTGACTTGGTTACACTTTTACGGGCTCTGATTGGGTGCATAAAATAACAGTCCGGAAAGTGTTACTTGGCAACACTTTCCGGCTCTGATACCATAATAGCTCACTTTCCGGATTCAAAATGGCGCCGGGAAACTGAATTTACCAGACAGTATGAAATAAATACATTTTTATTTAATCAAATTTGTATTTTGTATTACTAAGATATAATGACTTACATATGTATACCGGGTGTTTCAGGCAAGACGCAACATAGGGAAACACCAATGTATTTTTTTAGAAAGGATCCGCGATTTGTATGAATTCAGTGCTCAACGTAACGTATGTTCATTAAAAAAAAAAAAACGCAGCAATCCCTGGAAATGATTTTCATATGTAACATACAGCCTAAGACATACTTAAAACAAATTTTCAAAGTACTCTAGAGTTTTTTTTTAATGAACATACTTTATATCACTGGATGTAGTTAACGCTAGAAAGAGATAGAAATACAGAAGGCGTCTGTTATTGCGACACCCGGTATGTAAACGTGGTAATTTTCAGTGTAAACGCGGTAAGTTTTACTTCAGAGAAACGGTAGGTCTAAAACCAAGATCTGGCAACACTGTACTAGCGACATCACTCCTGTGCACCACTCGTAAAATTCTGTGATTCTATGGATTCTACCACACCACCACACGTGACTTTCACGCTGGTTTTTTAAAGTTGGTTGAAATATTAGAGGTTAATTTCAGAACTAATAACAAATAGTGTTTCCAAATATTTGATAAAAATGCCGAAGTCACCTATTTCTGCTTTTTCAATGTATCAGAATCAAGCTAAGAAACCTAAGTTAAAAAGAACTCGAAGTAAAAGAACTCGTATTACAGAAAATTTGAAGTTCAAGACTTCACCCACCGAAATACATTTAAAATATGCAGAACTACAAAAACCTATTCAGAAAAAGAAGGATAAAATGTTAAACAAGAAAAAAGCCAAAGTGTCTTTAAAAAATGGAAGCCATTCAGTTTTAAGACGTGATACATCAGAAAGTGAACTGCAAACTGCTAGCGAAACTTCGTTACTACCCAAAGTCTCTTTTACATCAACACCAAATGCGTCGTTATCTTCATCAGATGAATCGACCGAATTTTATAATGTACCCCATCAGGTATTTGAATGGATAATTGCACCGATAAAGTCAGACGACTTCTTCAGAAATGAATGGGAGAAAGCACCCCTCTTCATTAAGCGAAATTTGAAAAATTATTATAATCAAATACTCACCACTGAAAAATTAGATAACATATTACACGAAAATTCTTTGTTTTACACTCGTAATATCGATGTCGTTTCTTATGTTGACGGACAGAGAGAAACTCATAACCCTGAAGGCCGGGCAGTTCCAGCTGCTTTATGGGATTATTATCAAAATGGATGTAGCATTCGAATTTTAAATCCTCATACGTATTGCCCTAAATTACATTCGGTGTTAGCTGCTTTACAGGAATATTTTGGATGCATGGCAGGTGTTAATGCTTACCTTACGCCTCCCGGTAGTCAAGGATTTGCTCCACATTATGATGATATTGAAGCTTTTGTTCTGCAGCTAGAAGGTCGTAAACATTGGAAATTATATGCACCTTTGTAAGTATAGAGTAATTTGCTTTCTAATTGTTTTATATTGTCAATTTTTCATATTTGAAGAACTAAATCCGAAGTGCTACCAAGATTTTCAAGTAAAAATTTGGATCGTAACGAATTAAAAGCTCCAATTAAGGAAGTAACTTTAGAAGCAGGTGATTTATTATACTTTCCTAGAGGTACAATACATGAAGGTTTCACAGACGCAGATGCTCACTCACTTCATATTACCGTTTCTGTTTACCAAAAAGTAGCTTATGTTGATCTTCTTGAGCATATTTTAAAACCAGCTTTGATGACTGCCGCACAAGAAGACATCGAGTTTAGGTAATAAATCTTTTTTACTCCATTAACACGAGGTAAAGTTTATATTAATTTTAATTTTTGTAGGAAAGGTTTGCCTCTACAATATTTACAGCAAGTTGGCTTGGCTAATTCAGCTAGTTCAAGTAAAAAACGAGATGAAATCGTAACAACAGTAAAAAACCTTTTTGCAAAGATTGTAAACTACATTGATGTTGATACAGCCGCTGATCAATTGGGAAAACAGTTTATATGGGATTCCATGCCACCGGTTCCATCTAAACATGAAAAAACTTGTATGGTTTCTGAAAATGGGGAGAGAATGCTTAATGGTGAAATATATAACAAAGTTGAAATTACCTTAGAAATTGAAGTACGATTAGTGCGTTATCATTGTATTCGTATAGTAAAAGAAGACGAAGAAGTAGAAACTAATACGTTGAAAGTTTATTACAATACAGAAAATGCAAAATATTACCATGGGGAAGATCAACAGTTTATAGTTATCGATGCAACTTTAGCTCCTGCTGTGAAATGTCTTCTTCATAGTTACCCACGATTTATCGCCGTTAAATCGTTACCCCTTAACGATGATGTAGATAAAATGCAAATTGTATCGGATTTATGGGAGAAAGGACTCCTGGTAACATACCAACCTCTAGATTACGATTAGTAATTGCCAAAGGTGGTTTACGACATGTGTTTAATTACATACTTTTTATATGTATTAACAAAGTTTAATTTTTTTTTTGTTATGTTATGAACTGTAAAATACATGAATTAATTTTATTCGCTTGTTTTTAAAGTTGTCAGTTAAAATATTAAATACAGAGTATTAAACTGAGTTGTCTTCATTTAAAATGCGATTTCAGGTACATTAAATGTTTATCTAGGCCTCTTGGGTTTGAATCTCATGTGGTGATAAGGATTTTTACAAGCAAATTCCCCATTGTTCAAGGTCGGTACTTGAACGAGTGAAGCCATTTAATCGTTTGGTTACAATTAATGATTCTGTCTACGGAGTGACTGACTGCAGAAGGCAACGAGGTACCACTACAGAGAACACATTTCCCTAGTATAAAACGGCAAACCAGTCGCAAGAGAGAATCTTTGTTTTCTTTATCGTCTGACTGCAATTTCTGTCATGTGTTTCTGTATTATTTTCTTCTGTAGATCACTTTTTCAGCTTCTTCTACATATTTCTTTTTCCTTATCCATTTGGCTTGTATTTTAATTTTTGCCTTTAACCTTTACCAAGTGACGGTCAGTGCTAACATCAGCCTTATATAAACTGTAAACCCTGTTGTCATTGAAGACTACAGCAGTTTTCTAGTTGGCTAAGAAGTAGTCAATGATAGATCTATGACCTCTTGTTGTCCGCTATTATTTAATGTAGTAGCAGGTGATAAGGATTTTTACAAACAAATTCCCCACTGTTCAAGGTCGGTACTTGAACGAGTGAAGCCATTTAATCATTTGGTTACAATTAATGATTCTGTCTACGGAGTGACTGACTGCAGAAAGCAACGAGGTACCACTACAGAGAACACATTTCCGTAGTATAAAACGGCAAACCAGTCGCAAGAGAGAATCTTTGTTTTCTTTATCGTCTGACTCTGCAATTTCTATCATGTGTTTCTGTATTATTTTCTTCTGTAGATCACTTTTTCAGCTTCTTCTACATATTTCTTTTTCCTTATCCAGTTGGCTTGTATTTTAATTTTTGCCTTTAACCTTTACCAAGTGACGGTCAGTGCTAACATCAGCCTTCTATAAACCCTAGTGTCATTGAAGACTACAGCAGTTTTCTAGTTGGCTAAAAAGTAGTCAACGATAGATCTATGATCTCTTGTCCGCTATTATTTAATGTAGTAGCAGGCTGTCTCTATAATATGGTAGAAGATATAAACCAGTGGGTACTGTAACGAAAGAATGGAATGAATACATAAATCGAATGACAAAACAGACTAGTGAGAATATCCAGGGATAAATCCCCCAATCGAAGATAAAACGAAGGGCGTCCAAGAAAAAAACCGAAGAAGGAACAAGACTTAGACCTATCGTAGAAGAAGAAGAAATTGTACAAAAAATTATTTCCTGAAAAAAATAGTTTTAATTTATTAGGTAACACAATAAGTAGGTGAGTGACTTTGGAAAAAATATGTTTCATTACTTGTTTATCATTATATTAGTCAGCAACTGTTTAATAACATGATTACTAACGCACAGATATGAATAATTACGGTTTTAACTGTTTATACTTACCAAACCATAATTCTCTTATAAATGCGATATCTAATTATTTATTTTAAAGTACTGCTTTATTTTTAGAGTTTTAAGTATTGATTTTATTTAGGTTTATTCTTAATTCAGAATCGCTTGGTACCATTAATTGTATTCAAAAAATATACAAAAGGTAATGAAGCTTTTTTGTCAAATATCTGGGTGTTATTTTTGACAAGAAACTGAACTGGAACAACCATGTTAAAACAAAGGTGGAAAAAACACGCTTGGTTTCATGGCACTCTCGCCGTGCCCTAGGCAGACTGAGGACCTTCACTGTACACTGCCGTAGTTAGACCTAGAGTCAGGCAAACTAAAACATCATGTAAACTCGCTTACATACAACGATTAGCATGTTTAAGTGCTACCAGTGCAATGAGAACCATTCCCACTGCAGCTCTGGAGACTATCCTGGGCCTCCCTCCACTGGATATCTATGCGGAGAAGATGACCTGAACCTCCACATAAATATAGCACCAGGCCAACTTGCTACCGTGTTTCAAGTGTTTTTGCCATTATGCAAGGTGCAAATGAAATTCTAGAATGAAAAATTCAGAATCAAATCATCAGGATAGCTGGTGAAGCGGCACTGTTGGCTCTAAATATGTAGTTGTAAAATAACAGCAGGAGTAGTACCTACTCCAGTGCCACAACACACTGAAGCTAGCTGCCAGAAACAATATCTTACAACTTATATGGGTTAAAGCAGGCAGTTGTGGGGCCAAATTATCACTCTGTCTTTGAGTCAAGGAACGGACCAAATTATTAAATAAATTAATGTTAAAAGAATTAAAATAAGTTGTTACTTCTTATTTCATTTATTTAAAATATATACAGGGTGATTGGTACATAAATGTACCTATATCTGAAAGGAGGTGGTAGGTGAGTTGGTTTGGAACTTATTTAACCATATATGTATATATTATATCATTATACAAAGTGTCAGGGTTTCTAAGATATAGCCAACTTAGTGATTTAACTAAATTAGACGATTTTTGCTATTATAAATTTTAATTAGACACTCATATTGTAAGTTTTTAGTTCCTAGTAACTTTTATTTTAATAGTCTTTGATATCTATTCTATCAAATAAAATCATTTCATACACTCTACATGCAAAAATCGTCTAATTTAGTTAAATCACTAAGTTGACTATGTCATTAGAAACCGCGACCCTTTGAATAATGATAAATATGGTTAAATAAGTTCCAAACCAACTCACATACCACCTCCTTTCAGATATACGTTTATTTACCAGTCACCCTGTATATTGGTCAGATTACAGCATTATGCCATTCTTCCGGCATTTCTTCTTTTTCCCATACTTCTTCTAGTAATTCGTGTATCTTTTCTATTAGCGTTATTCCGCCATGTTTTATTAATTCTGGCGTCACCTCATCTCCTCTCCTGGTGCTTTCTGATCTTTCAGTTTCCTTATTTGTTGTTCCACTTCTTCTAACGATGATGATGTTATGTTTACATGGGGTGCGTAATTTATTGGGGTTTCACTTCTTTCTACTACTTGTACCTCTGGATCTTCATTTTCGTTACTTTTATACATGTCTTTCCATTGTTCTAATATTTCTTCTTCCTGTACTATTAGCTCTCCTTGCTTGTTTTTGAAGATATGTGCTTATCCTTGAAAGGGTATTCTTCTTTCTTTTAACCTTTGATAGAAATTTTTTGTGTTTTTCTTCCTCTTTTCATCTTCCATCTTTTCCCTTTCATATTCCCTTTTTTCCTTCTGCAAATACTTTGGGGCTGTCTTCTTTTATTCTGATATTCTTCTATGCTGCTTCTTGTTTTCCGTTGTAGCATTTTCTGTCGGGCAATGTTTCTTGCTATCTCGCATTCTTCATCATACCATCCATTTCTCTTTTCTAACCTCTTTTTTCCTAATGTTTCTATCGCGGCTGTATGAACTGCTGTTTTTATTAGTTTCCATCTTTCATTAATATTTACTTCGGTTTCTATTTCTCTTTCTTCGTTTATAATTTCTGCTATTCTTTGCTGATATTGGTTTTCAATTTCTTCATTCTTTAATTTCCGGAGTTCATAAGTACCTAACCTGAGTTTTATTTTGTTCTGTCTTGTACTTTCTACATATTCTTTGTCTATATTTTCCTTTAACTAGTATGTGGTTCGAGTCACAACTTGCTTCTTATTATATCTATGATGTTGGATGCATGTCTTCGGTCTAACAGGACGTGATCAATTTGATTTCTTGTGTTTCCATCTGGTGAGACCCACGTTTCTTTGTCTGGGTAGCGTGTACTCGCTATGATTATAACAACAGATCAATAAAAATACCAATTAGGGTAGGCTGTGAAATTGAATTATTTTGCATTGGTACTTTAGCCACATCCACAGAATGACATTTTATAACGTTTGTAATTTGACATTTTTTATTGCAAACAAAGTTTATAACCTTAAATGCATGTCAGAAATGTCATTCTGTGGATGTGGCTGAAGTACCAATTCAAAATAATTCAATTTCACAGCCTACTCTAATTGTTTTTTTTTATTGATCTGTTGTTATTATTTCCGGCAGCAAAATCTATCAGCATCCTTCCATTTCCGTTGCTAACATCATGCTATGTAGACTTGTTATTGGTATGTTTCCGATTTCTTTCCCGACTTGTGCGTTAAAGTCCCCATTGTTAACTTCACATCATGTTCTGGTATCTCTTTGTACTCCCTCTCTCTAGCTTTTCATAGAAGCTGTCCTTTGTTACTTGATCTTTTTCTTCTGTTGGTGCGTGACAGTTTATTATCGTTCTATTAGAAAATCTACCTTTTATTCTAATTGTGCATATTCTTTCGTCCACTGCTTTGAAACCCTTAACTATGTGTTTTATATTCTTGCTTATTAGGAATCCTGTCCCCAATGTATTGTCTTTATTTCCGTATTATGTAGTCTTTGAAGTTTGTAATTTGTTTTCCTTTCAAACGTGTTTTTTGTATTGCTGCTATCTGTACGTTTTGTTTTTTTAATTCTTCTGTTAGTTCCCGTATAGCTCCGACTCTATACAGTGTTCGTATATTCCAAGTTGCTATATGGTTATGTCATATTTCCTTTTTCTTTGCTGTTGTTGTATCCCTTGATCCGTCCGGCTGATTGGTTGAGTTTCCGTAATAAGATGCTTTTTTACGGAGATTGTGTTATTAGCCCTACGCTCCAACCCTCCTCTTTTATCCGGGCTTGGGACCGGCTGCATCCAATGGGCTACTCAGTTCATCCATTTTCCTCCACAGGCAGAGTTAATTATGGTTTTATTTTTTATTGTTATTATTTTCACAGCAAAGACAAGGGCCCGCAGGTAGTTTTACACACGGGCCCGCGCAAGTCTCACTACGCCACTGGTTGGAGGTTGGAGGTAACACAATGGGCCCGCTCTGAAGTCTAAGTGAACATGAACATAGTTTATCCCCTACACCAAATCCAGAATCCAGAAGCTTGTTTGCTGGGTTTTCCTAGTTAAATAAGTAATTAAAAAGTTTCATTTTGCTGTATTATCCATTCACTTAACTCCCGTGACATAAAAGTCACAATGTGTTGGTTAATATGAAAATCCCTATTAGGCTATTAACAATTTTTAGATTTGAGATTGGCGCACCTTTAAATTTAAATTTAATGCTTTTGTTTTCATTTTGACACTTAAATTATTTATTATTCAAGTTACGTTTTATAATTCATAATCTTTAGAGAAATGGATGAACAGAAGCACCAACGAAGTTTATTATCATACTTGCATTATTAATAAACCCATTTTTACCTTGTTCTACTTAATTTTACGAAAATGACAAATGATTTATCATAACCTTACTTTCAGTTTGACGTTAAGTACATTCACTAAAAAAGTTGATAGGTTCTGTACATAAAGTACACTCCAGAATTTTCATTTGACAGCGTAAACGTCACGGGAGTTAACTGAATGGATTATAAGTACTTTGCTTCAGTTAACATTTTGAATCACATTGTAGGTACCAAAAAACTTCATACATTTGTTTACATAATAATATTAGCAGAATAAATTCAAAAACATTGATGGTAATGAAATTATGAAATATGCTGCGTCTAAAAAATTTTAAAATGATGAAACTATTCTTTTTGTTTATAAAACAATACTTTATTACATAACAATGTAATACGGAGGTATATTTTTGATTAACGTTTAATATTGTACCGATGAAATTACATGCATTTATACTTTAAAATTAGGACTTATCAGTGATCTGTTGGACTTTGTACTTAAGGCGGTACGTAAAATCAAGTAAATATAAATTATTTTATTAAAAAGCTACCATCTTCTGATTATAATTCATCAAATAAAACCAGACGAGTTAATTATACACAATAAGATACTCTATTAATTTTAGCTCCGGTCGTTTATCTTTTGTGCTGTGAAACTTCAGTTGTATTTCTGTCTGTATTTTAACCGGTGGATTTTTATGTAAAGTTAAGTATGCTTAATTGTTTATAATTAAATAATTTGAAGAATAGAATAGTTTGCCGCTAACATAACCTGTTTTCTTAATTATTAACTAACCTTTTTCTTTGTTTATACCTACATAATATACAAACATGCTGATAATGAATGATAATCAATGTTCAACAGGTATTTTGATTCACTGCTTACATTGTTTATTTGTTAATTAAAATAATACTTCGGCTTACTATCAACCGCTGCAATTCTTCATGAAGTGGCTTGTTTGAACAACCACATTTTACACAAAACATTTGGCAAAGTTTCGTTAAATATTTTTATGTATTGATGTATTCATCAATATTTTTTTAAATAGAAATGACTCTCACCCGAGTTACGTTTGCGATAGCAACGAGGGGAGCTGTGAGTTCAGTATTAACAAAGGAAATTACAAAACAAGCCCCTAATTATGTAAGAAAAATTATTTATACTTACCCACCTTTTAATCCTGTGAATAATCGATTTATTTGTAGGGAACGACACTTCAAAACGTCCGTCTTTTCTCATCGTTAGAATTATCAAAAAATCTAGAGTTAATCAGTAAAGATAAAAAGGTAGGAAATGTTATGAATTTAAAATTGCACGAGCCGCAGCGTAGACCAATGGTTATTTTATTATCTTGGTTGATGGCGAAACGTAAACATATTTATAAATTTGCCAACTACTACATGGGTCACGGATTTGACGTATTAAATGTTAGTATTAGCCCTTGGCAGTTGCTTTGGCCAACGAAAGGATCTCAGGTTTGTACCTATAATTTCAAACTGTTGTTAGGTCAATCAACATAAATCAATTTACTAGATAATAGCCAATGATATATTAAAATTCCTCGAAGTAAATGCAAGTTACGCTCCGTTAGTGGTACACGGATTTTCTGTGGGTGGTTATTTATGGGGCGAAGCGTTAGTGCAAGTAGCGAGGGATCCTGAACGTTACCAACAGATTGTAGACCGAATTGCAGGACAAGTATGGGATAGTACTGCTGATATAACGGAATTATGCATCGGTGTTCCGGTAGCTGTATTCCCCAAGAACAAGGTGTTACAAAGTGCTTTAAAGCAATACATGCTGTAATGTTTTTAACACTTTTATTTATAAAAATCGATACTAAAACTGTAATTGTAGTTATCATCTTAAAACTTTCGATAAAGTAGCAACTTGCCACTATGTTAGAGCTAGTCAAATGTTTCACACTAATTTAGTAAAGGCACCAGCACAATTTTTCCTTAGTAAAAGCGATCCTATTGGAGCTGAAGGATCAAATTTACGTGCGCGGGAAAATTGGGAAAATACAGGCATTAAGGTTTGAACATGAATTAAAATCAACTAATTTTATTTGTTAATAATTTAACAACTTTTAGGTGTATTGGAAATGCTGGGACCAATCGGCACACGTCGGACATTTCCACCGTCATCCAAAGGAATACATCGAAGAAATGAATAGTTTTCTTAATAACATCGGCTTGCTTAACCTCCAACAAAAATTACAAGCGAAAGTTCAATGAAAAATACCTGAAATATATTTAAGTTTACTTTAATAGTATTAATTTTGTATTTATTTCAATCTCTGGGGTGTTATGTTTTTAACTTTGGGTAAATTTAAGTTTTAAAATCTCAGCTTTTTATCAAGCGTGGAAATTTTATATTTGTAGACTTTATTTTGTATTTAGTATAATTGTGGATTGTTAGTTTTCAACATATGAATGTAAAGAGTATGATTTTCTTAATTAATTAATTCTTGAGAGTTTTTGGTAGCATGCCAGGTTAACACACTGTTACGTAATCGGGCCACACAGGGAGCAGATACTTGAACATGATGGAAAATTTTCAAGGCCGTCAAGATGTATAGTTAGTTAAAATAAGTCAAATAACCAAGGTCTTCATATTTAAAAAAATAGCTCTTCCAGGTACCTGCCAATAAAGATTCTAAATTTAACCTATCCTTCGTAAACTAGCAATAATTCCTTTTATATGAATTAATGTTTTGTAGCTGAATTCAAAATAAATACTTGGAAAATTTTTATATGTTGTATGTAATTGAATGTTTTTTTTTAAATCTTTATGTAACAAGTCTACAAAATAAATTAGCATTTGGAATGACATTATACAACATTAAATTTTATTACAGCTCAGAAAGAACTGTAATTAAGTAGACTGTAATTTCACTTTTAAATTTCGTATTGTCCTTCAAGAAAAAAGCTTGTTGAAATATCATTTAACATAAAGAGGAAAGTCTAAATGGGTTCACTTTTGTATTTAATTTATAAAAGTTTTGAAATAATGTACAAATCAGTGATTCTGTCAATTTCATACAAGTGGCTTTCCTACAATTTTAATTAATCATAAATTGAGAAAATATCGTAAATTTGACCTCTGCTTCAAGATTAAATGCTTGGGTTATTGCATTTTATTAAGATATTTTCGTCACTGTCTGAGAATCATGTAAGAGTAAATTGCAAGATTTTACAGGGTGTTCTTAAAAAGCATATCACATTAAATTGTATTCGGCCTGGTTAATTGGTTTTGTGGTGAGGAATTTTCCATTCAAAGTCAGCCTTATAAATTTTGCAACATTTTAAGTTTAAATTCGTTTGTGACTTGAAATGCTTAACTGGTAACATTAAACAGTGACCGGCAAAATGTTCGCAACATATGGGAAACATTTTTATTATCAGTGTATCGAAGAAACTTTTCGGAGGGGATCGGTTCTGCATGTCCGATAACCTAAAAATCGAATTTGAGGCATGTCACGTGACCACTGATATGGCGGAAAATTCAAAAAAATCACGGTGAAGTCGCAAACAGTCGAGTTAGGTGACAAAATATCGAAGAAAATTATTTGAAAAAGTTACTTAGAATTTAATTTTAGGTCCATATGCAAAATTTAAAACATTTAAAAAAATTGAAAATCGCAATTTTTCGTAATTATTTTTTTATTAATTTACAAATACGCAATTTTTTTTCTTGCAAATAGCTTGATTGAAGTGGAACCTATGTATATGGATAACAGTCAGGGCAGCCTTCTCTATAAAGGGGTCCTATAAATTTTTTTGTCAAAGGTAAAAATAATAACAGTACCTACTTATTAAAAAAAAAGAGCGTATATTGCGTTATATGTATTTATTTAAATATTTGATTTTTGGCCATTTCATTAATTAGGCATATTAGGAAAATTACAATTTTTAGCAATTATAGCAAGTTCGTTTAAGCGTTCTTCGCACATAGTTAGTTGACTGAATATAATTCTTTATTAATTTTAATTTGCTAAAAGAACGCTGCCCTGCATAAATTATAAGAAATTATTATTTAGTATAAATATTGCAATATGTCTTGCGCGTAAGTTACATCTTTTTCGTTCAAGATCGGTTCTCTTAATGAAATGGTTTCTTGAATTAAGTCTTCGTTTAGGTATGGTATATCCTTGTTATAAAATTTTACAAAATTCCTTGAGTTTGAGTGATTTTC
Source organism: Melanotus villosus (assembly GCA_963082815.1). Taxonomy (NCBI): domain Eukaryota; kingdom Metazoa; phylum Arthropoda; class Insecta; order Coleoptera; family Elateridae; genus Melanotus; species Melanotus villosus. The sequence goes on from OY720421.1 coordinate 14,187,942, forward strand.
TAATTCATTTTTTTCTAAAAACTAGAAATAATATTAGGTATATTTTTTAATCTTTCTTCTTCCGCTTGTTCTCTTTAATCTTTTCTTGATGTTTTTCTTTTTAATTTAGTTTGTATTTTCTGTTTCTTCTGTTCTTTCTACTCCTCCGGATCTTTCTTTTTTCTACTCTTTATTCCATTTCTTTCTTTTGGTTCTTTCTTTATGTTTTATATTCGTATTTTAATCTGGTTTTTCTGCTTCTTCTACCACTTCTACTCTTCCTGAGTTTCTTTTTTCCTGCTCTTTATGCTTTGCCTTCTTTCGCTTTTTTGTTACTTCTTCTTGTGCTCTATTTTAATTTTGTTCTGCTTTTTCTGCCCACTTTACTCCTTCGGATTCTCCTTTTTCCTGGCCTTTTTTCTATTCCTTGTTTCCGTTTTTCTTCTTTCTTCTCCTTATTTACGGTATTCGTTATCCCTGATTCTTAGATCCCGCCTGCTCTTTCTTCCCCTCCTCTTCCTTTGCCCTAGTTCTTTCTTGGTGTTTTGTTTCTTTACTCTGTTTATTCTGCTTCTTCTACTCCTTCTGATTCTTCTTTTCCCTGCCCTTCTTCTTTATGTACGTTTTTCTTATCATTTTAAGGTGTTTTTTTCTGCTTCTTCTTCTGCCTCTACTCCTGCTGATTCTTATTTTGCCTGGCTTTCTTTTTCTTCATTATTTGTTTTCTTTTTACCTTTGCTTCTGTTTCTTGTACCTCTTCGGCTCTTTCTCATTCTCTTCTTTCTTCGCCGTCGTTTGTTACTTTGTCCCTCTTCGCCTCTTTTCCTTATTATTTTTGCGTCAAGTCTGTTTTTCACCATTTTTAATTTTTCTGAGAGAATACAATTGACTAGTTTTTTTGTCATCCTTTTAGAGTTCTGTCTAATGGCTTGGTGGGAGCTTTTTTAGTCTAAATCAAACCATAAACCTATATAGAGTTCAAGCCTAGACATTTAGAATTTGATTTCTGCTTTAGTAGATACCTATTTGAACCTCATTCGGAATATTAAATTAGGACTTAATTGATAGGCGGTGCTAACAAATCTGCTTCTTGCAGGCCTTTATTTGACTATGTCTTAATAAGTAAGGATTTTTGATATTTTAGGCAAATGAATCCTACAAAGCACAGAAGATCTTTACTTGGTTATTTATATTTAGAGTTTTAGTTTGTTCTTAGGATATTTTCAGAAGGTATGTTGGGCCGAGATTTTTGATATTTTTCTACGTTTTGGTGGCAAAATAAAATACCTACGAAAAAGTAAAGTTCTTCGTTTGTTTCTTTAACACTTTATTGGGCGAGATCTTTGTTTTTGATTTTATTTTTCCTTTGCCGTTGGAAAATTGCACAATAACGGTATCAATCGGTCTCTTAGGGGGGCCCTTAAAAGCGCGGCGCCCGAGTGGCATCTCCTGGACGACAAGAGAACCAAATGAATCGGTGCTAAGAATCGGCTTTCACATATGATCTACTCACGTGTACTAAAATTCTTTGTAACAAAACATAGAAAAACTCATAATAATACAAGGAAAAATTGGAGGCGCAAGACCAAGAGGAAGATCGCCAAAACGATGGTGTGACCAAATAAAACAGCTTACCGAATATTCAGTTCATCAAGCTGTCCAACAGGCTAGACACAGAGATAGATGGGGGAAGTTAGTAAGACAAGCCACGAACACAGAAGATTAACATACGATCACGACACTTCTGCAAAGAAGTTAAGACGAAGTAGAAGAAATTAATTAAGAAATTGCGATTTCAATTTTTTTCAATTAATGCTTGAAATTTCGTATATGGACCTAAAATTAAATTCTAAGCAATTTTTTCAAATACTCGTCTTCGATATTTTATCATCTAACCCCTTTTTTTCCGACTTCACGGTAATTTTTTAAAATTTGCCGCCATACCTGTGAGCACGTGACATACCTCAAATTCGATTTTTAGGTTATCGGACAAGCAGAACCGATCCCCCGTAAAGGTTTTTCCGATATTCACTGTACACAAAGAATTTAGATATTTTCTTTTTTAGGAACACCCTGTATTGTCATAATATTCCATGTAAATGCATCATGCGCTGTGTAAGTGAACAAACATAAAAAACTTATGCATCAGTGGCGTTCTAAAATTATAACTAAAGGGTTTAAAATTCATAGTCCAATTTCCAAAATTAAAAATTGCAAAGACATCCATAAGAAACCACAAACTAGTTTATTTTTAAAATTAGTTTCAGTTTAAAAAATATCGGTTTCGTCTATGCTCCTCTAACAAAATCAATGACTTTATTCAGTTGATGAAGAATCGATTTATTTATAATATTTATATCCCTACCAAAAATCATTTTTAACATAAGTATTAAGTGGCGCAAGTGGAAATTTTCATAAATGATGCAACCAATTAATTGTCTATAACTGTGTTAATCGTTGATTTAAGTGTGTGAATTTAAATTCAAATCAAAAACATAAGGTAAATAGTCGAATAACTGCTGCCGTTTTAATTACCATTACTCATTACTGATTACTGATGTTATCAAAGTTTTGTTGTGACTAGTCTGCTGATTACCAACATTCAACATAACCTTGCTATGTAATATCCATATCCTGTATTTCATGCTTTATAAACATTTTTATATAGGTACATACATACATACCTACATTCATTCAATTGTTTCGTTATTAATTCAGATAAAAGCTAACTTTGATTATCGTTTTGTACATGCTGTCTATGGAATTTTTTAACGTTAGTATTAGTGTATTGTTTAAATAATTACAATTAAATCTAACATTTAATTAATCTGCTTTACAGCAATGGCTGCAAGATGGATTGCATTTTCATTAATTAGAAACAACCAGTGCCGTAGCTTACTGTTTGTTAAGCAACACCAAAACGTTGTAAGAATCCCATTTCGTTTTAAAATAATGTAATTTCATAAGTGGCATTTTAGAGTGCGATGGTTGTCTCCCAACTTCGTCAGTTTTCATCATTGGAGCTTTCAAGAAATCTAGAGTTAATATCGCAGGATAAAATAGCAAGCAAAGTAACGAATCTCAAACTGTCTGAACCGCAGAATAAACCTCTTGTTGTGCTACTGTCTTGGATGTTAGCGAAACGCAAGCACATATATAAATTTGCAGATTATTATATAGACAATGGGTTTGACGTTTTACGTGTTAGCATAAGTCCTTGGCAGCTGCTCTGGCCTACGAAAGGAACCCAGGTCTAAACACATTCTTTTGCGTTGATTTATCCAGTAAACTCTTATCCTTCAGGTGGTTGCTGGTGAAATAGTGAAATTTCTCTATTCAAATAAAAGTTACGCCCCATTGATGGTGCATGGTTTCTCAGTTGGAGGTTACCAGTGGGGTGAAGTTTTAGTACAATTAGCAAATGATCAGAAGCGTTACCAACACATTCTTGATCGAATGGCGGGACAAGTTTGGGATAGTGCAGCAGACATAACGGAAGTATGGTTCGGTTTTCCAATGGCTGTTTTTCCAAAGAATTTGGTTCTACAAAATGCGATGAAACAATACATGATGCAAGTTTACGTTAACTCTTTTTGTTTAAACTTAAAGGTAAATTTTTAGATATCATCTAAAAACATTCGACAAAGTTGCAACTTGTCACTATGTACGATCCAGTCAATTATTCCACACAAATTTAGTGAAAGCACCAGCTTTGTTTTTCCTTAGCAAGAGTGATCCCGTTGGTGCTGAAAAATCCAATTTATGTTTACGAGAAGACTGGGAAAATATAGGCATTAAAGTAATATTTTTATACATTATAATTTCTTTATGACAACACAAATATTTTGCAGGTTTATTGGCAATGCTGGGATAAATCTCCACATGTCGGACATTTTCACTACCATCGTAAGGAGTACCTTGAAAAATTGAATGGGTTCCTTGACGAAATTGGATTACTAAAGAATCGAATGAAAATACAAGCGAAGTTATAGGAAAATTGGCTTTTTGTACTTTAATTCTGTCGTACTTGTTTATAAATAATACTTGTGTCTTTTTGCGTTTTTGCTTTACTGGTATATATCTGAATTATCTTTAAATACACAAAAGATAATATTGAAAACACTTATTATTACTTTTAGATTATATATTCATACAAATCCAATGAAAGTTACCTACTGTGTTTGTCCAATAAATAAACAATTAAACAAGTTATTTTATTTTTAATGTAATAATTGAATAAACCTATGAAAAAGTAGTAGAAGAAATGATAAAAGTCGACATAATATCTAGGAATAACAGAGACAAAGATGAAAGGATTTAAAAACGACGATACACAGAGGGTACTGGATGTACTTCACCTCGGAAGTGGAACAGACGGTACACACACAAGCAGGGGTAAGATTCATAATAAAGAAAGATAAGGAATGAAAATAGATTTAAATTTGGGAAAACAAAAATACTAATAGTCACATATAGTTATTTGAAGTGCTCTGTCCAAATCTCTTTGTATTCATTTTCCTGTTCTATTACTTTACCTTGTTTGTTTTTTATTCCAGTTGTTCTGGGTTTATATACCTTATTGTGGTTACTGATTTTCTGGTGTTTGTTTTCTTACTTTACTTTTCTATTGTAATTTTTCTTCTATCCACTCTCTTTTACTTCTCCTTATTATTTCATAACATTCAATTTTCTTTTCTCTGTACTCTGCTTGGTCTTCTTCTTTATTAGTTCTTAACCATTTTAATCTTGCCTTTACTTTTTCTTCGTGTGTTTTTACACTTTTCATTGTTTTTTCTCTTTTCGTTTCCTATTACTTTTTCTGCTGTTTTATTTATAGATTCTTTAATGTCATTCCATCTTTCTTCAATTGATCCTTTCCTTTGGTTTATTTTTTACTTGTTTTTCTAGCCTGTTAATATATTGCGCGCTTACTTTTTCATCTGTTAGTCTTCTTGTATTCCATTTTTTCTCAAATACTTTTCCTTTCGTTACTGTTCGTTGTTTTTGTTTTATCGTTGTAGTTACCATGAAGTGATTCGAATCGGTGCATGCACCTCTGTATGTTCTTACATCTGTTATTGATGATTGATGACTTTTGTTACTAGTACGTGATCTATTTGAGATTGTGTTTTGTTGTCTGGTGACGTCCATGTCACCTTATGCTTTGTTGGGTGTTCGTACTTAGTGCTGCTTATTATCATGTTCATTCTGGCAATCTGGCGGCTAATCCACAAAGTTTAATTCCATTGTCATTAGTTTCTTTGTGTATTGTGTTTTCCTGCTACTTGTTTTATTATGTTCTCTTTGCTGATCTGTGCATTGAGGTCTCTCAGTTCTATGATGAGATCTTCTTTCGGTATCTTCTCAATCTTTTCTTCTATCTTCTCATAAGAACTGTTCTTTTTCTTCATCATTATGAGTTTCTGTAGGTGTGTAAATGTTCAAAACAGATATCTTCATTGGTTTCATAGGCCATCCTTTCATCTATTAGTTCAGTTTCTATAATTTTTGATCTCATCTCTCCTAGTAATATAAAAGCAACGCCATAACAGCCTTGTTTTTCAGCTCATGAGTAGATTATTGTGAATTATTTTTTATCTATTCCTTTCCCTCCCCATCTTATTTCTTGCAGTACCGTTATGTCAATCTTGTATCTTTTTAATTCAGGCGCTATTTCTTCCATTTTCCCCGTTGCTAACATTGTCCTAACATTCCATGTACTTATTTTGATTTTGTTACTATTTTTTACTTTTTTATTTTTTTCTTTCTTTTTCAAAGTCAAATTCTTAACCCTTTCATAGCCATTGTCGTTAACTCTTATAATCCTTTTATCTTGTTGCTTTACCAGTTTTTTGGGCCGGTTCCTGGCATTTCTTTTAATTGTTGGTTAAGATCATTACTGGTGGGTTTTAGTTAATATAGTTTTCGTTTTTAAGTATTTTGCCTGACTTAAAAACAGTCAAGAAAAGATTTGATCTTCTACTATTGCTTCTACCTAACAAAACTTTCCGAATATGGGAAATTTGCAAAAGGGTCGATGCATGCATAGGAAGATAATATTGAAACCCACCCCGCGACATGCAAAAATCAAAACATTTTTGATGGATGTCTTGTGTGAGTCCCTTTTCGTAAGTTTTACATAATAGGTTATAATTTAATTAATATATTAAAATTGGTCGTTCTGGCCTTGTAGCGTATGAAGGAAAGGTCTAAAAATCTTAATTCATACCCGTTCTTCTTTTCAACTGTCATTATTTAACCGTACCGTTATTTTAAAATTACACAATTTTCAGCGCGTAAACATGCTACTAAAACCCACCCTTTTGTTTATGTGTCCGTAGTACTGGAAGATTCGCGGTCTGCGTGTTGTTGAGAGTCGTTTTTTTTTTATTCCTATTTCTTGTAGGACCGAGTTATTCGTCCTGTGTGGTGCTGTCCATAGAATTCTCAGTAGTCTTCTCCAGCACCACATCTCAAAACGATTCAATTTTTCTATCGCCTTTTTTGATTGTCCAGCTTTCAACGCCGTACATAAACTCATAAACACTGGAAAAATCAGAGTTTGTACTAGTTTAATTTCTGCCCAAGTTCTTTTTAAGGTATTCACCGTTGTCCGTCCCATTTGCATGCGACTTCTAATCTCTGGTTCACTGTTTCCTTGATTATTTATAGTGGCTCCCAACTATGTGAAATTATCAGTTCTATCGATGTTTAGAAAGTTGTTTGGGTGTTCCAGCTTATTTCTTCTATCTTCTCCATTTCCAGTCCGAATGCTCTACTTTCTTCCGTTAGCCGTTGTAGTCTGCTTCAAGATGTGATTTTTGCTACGTAAAATAAATTGCATACACTCACGCACGTGTTAAAAAAAGATAATAAAGTTTTTGTAAAAAATTAACTTTGTACTGTTTATTCAAAAATGAGTACGTTCCTCGTGATCTCATGTACAAGTTTTTTGAAATTTCACATTCAAATCTGTTAGTTCAAGACCGGGATAGAGGGCAGCACTATAAAGAGCGCGAATTTTTAAATATATTTATTTGCGGTGAAAAACAATTGTTTCTTCATTTTAATTGTTAAAAAACAACAAACGAATTATCTTGTGAGAAGAGATGAAATACCTCACGATAACGTATTCCTGCTTTCTGTTTGTATACATATGAATTATCTTTTATTAAAAGTAAACTTCACAATATTAATTTTTGTTTTCTTTTAGGTTTCAAATGAAGATTTAAAGTTATATTATAAATTCGACGTTCTTCACCGACCAATATCGCAGACTTTTACTTTAATATGCTACTTTTTAAATAAGATCGACAATTTTCGCTAAATTTTTGTATATTTAGCAATATTGCAAAAAACAGTGATAGTATCTGTAGTAACAAATAGGTTATGTTGTAATGTTTACGTTTTATCGAATTTGTTGAACATCTATTTCTAAATATGCAAAACATATTATTATACTAATATTATACAAAGATAAGTAGTGAATAAATAGATCTGATGATTTTATTTGTAGTGACCTTCAAAAAAGATCGCGTTTAAGGGATATTAAATGCGTCACATTGTGGTTTTAAAATACGATTAAAAATTTATAAGGATGTTTTACTATTGACGACACAACATTACTCGCAGTTTAGTGTACTGTTTATAACACATAGAGCAGTAGAAATTTTAATCCGTAAACAAAATGATATTTCACATAGCAATAATATTTCTTGTGACAAAGTTAATAAACTGTGATACGTTGATGTATCAACCGGAACAGGTACATATTTCATTTGGTAAAAATACCAAAGAAATTGTAGTAACATGGTCGACGATGAACATAACGAAAGAATCAATAGTCGAATATGGTATTGGTGGAATGATTTTAACCGCAACAGGTACTTCGAAACTTTTTGTTGATGGTGGTCCAAAACAACATTCACAATATATCCATAAAGTGACTTTACCTAACCTTACACCCGACAGCACTTACGGTAAGTTACTTTATCTAATAAAATCATATTTTAATCGTAACGTTTTTAGTTTATCACTGTGGAAGTAGTATGGGATGGTCACCACAATTCTGGTTTAGAAGTGTTCCAGACGGAAATACATGGCAACCACAGTTAGCAATATATGGTGATATGGGTAACGAAAATGCTCAATCTCTTGCTCGTTTACAAGAAGAGACACAGAGGGGCCTTTATGATACCATTTTACATGTGGGAGACTTTGCGTACGATATGGACACGGTTTGTTGTTTTGTTAAGTGGTGGCACTAATTCAATGAAAAATAATATTATTTTATGTGTATAGGATAACGCTGAAGTAGGAGATCAGTTTATGAGACAAATTGAGTCTATAGCTGCTTATGTGCCATACATGACTTGCCCTGGTAACCATGAAGAAAAATAGTAAGTACCTAGTTTGTATTTGACGTGTCCCGATTTTAAGACTACCAATTTGAACTAAATCGCGTTTTGTTTTACTTTTATCTCAAAGTTTATTAGGCATCCAATAATATGACGATAATTTTTGCAAAACTAGTCTGAAATGTATTATAAAATATCTTGAAAACTAAAATCTGACAACCCAGCATGATTATAAAATAACAAAGCGTGTTTTTCTTTGTTCTTTGTTTTATTTGTAGTTATCATCATCACACTTACAATTATAAATCAAATGTCGGTTGCAGTTAAATTGCAAACTTTATAAGAACTTTTTATTATATGTATAAAGATGTTTGTTTGCAATTACGTAATTTATGAGGTTGTGACATGAATAATGCAATAATCGAATAGTAATAATAAGTTAAACTGATGTCGAACATCTGTTTTTATATCAAGGCTTAGATAAACTACAAATCAGCATAAATAAACATTAAGAGATAACAAAATATACTTACACAGTCATTACCAAGAAATTAAAATAACTATCTGTAAAAACTAACATGTGGAATCCTAAAAACTAAACTATTCCAACTAAAATATGTATATTGGATTGTTGTGACGCGTTTGACATTTTATATTTCTGCATAGAGATTTTCACCACCACTTACTAAAATGAAATTATATTAATTAACTAATAATAATAATAACAACATGTAACGTTTCGAAGACAACTCTATCTCCATTTTCAAACAATTCAAAATGATTTAAAAACGAGTCAAGTTTTGTAATTTAATTTGACATGCACATTTAACAGCTTGTATGTACATACATAGTGTGTTAATGAGGTGTTGAAGCGAATACAAAGCCTCTCGCATTCAAATGTGAACCTCACCTCTGGCAACCAAGTATAGGCGGAATAACCTAACCACCAGCACGAAGGAAATGTCATTGCACAAGACCGTCACACACTGGGGCAAGCCTGATGGCCTTAGATGGCAGGCCCATCATCAGGATTGGACGGTGGGCCAATTACCCATACGTCTTAAATAATAATGATTAAAGAAACTTCTATAGATGAAAGCCGGGTTGATGCAACCCTTGTTGGCTTATCATAGCACACATATTTAATGCCAGACTAACAGAACACATAGAACCAGCTCTTCAAGCAGAACAAGCCAGGTTTATATCAAGCAGGTCATAATACGTTATGGATTATGGTGGAACAATCCATAGCATGGAGAAGCCTTCTGTATATGGCTTTTATAGATTTTTTTCTAACACTAATATCTTATACTGTTTCTATGGTGCATAGGAGCTCACTTGTTATGTTTCCTTTAAAATACGGTTTCTCTATAAAATACGTCGTCAATGACAACGTATTTTATAGGCCTTTAAATACATTGTTGCCTAGCAATCTTGCATTTTGTGTATTATGATGCGTCGCAAATAATAATTTATTAAAATTTCTAATAATATGTTAGTGAAAGAAAATTTAAGATAATTAGTGTTTTATAGTTTAAAAATCTCGGTCTATCAAATCCTCGGCTCACTTCGTTCGCTCGGATTTGAACTACGACCTTGATTTTTAAACCTTCTATAAAACACTTGTTGTCTTATAGCTATTAAGACAACAAGTGTTTTATAGAAGGTTTAAAAATCAAGGTCGTAGTTCAAATCCGAGCGAACGAAGTGAGCCGAGGATTTGATAGACCGAGATTTTTAAACTATAAAACACGAGTTGTCTTCAAGATTTTTTCTAACACTAATATCAGACATTTTTTTTCACTAATATATTATTAGAAATTTTAATAAATTATTATTTGAGACGCGTCATAATGCACAAAATGCGCAGTTTGCTAGGCAACGACGTATTTAAAGGCCTATAAAATACGTTGTTATTGACGACGTATTTTATAGAGAAAGCGTATTTTAAAGGAAACATAACAAGTGAGCTCTTATGCACCATAGAAACAGTATAAGATATTAGTGTTAGAAAAATAGCTATAAGAGTGCTTTTATTCATTAAACCACTCTGCTATCTGGCAAATGTTTGACCTTACTGGTGTGCCTTCAAAGCTAATCAATATGGTTAAAGCACTATGAAAATTTATGTTGCAAAGTTCTACATAAAGGTAAAGGCAGTAATGATATAACTATTCTAAAAGGTGTTAAACAGGATTTTCCACTATCTCCACTCTACTGGCGAAAATTGCGATTTTCAATTTTTTTAAATGAATGCCCGAAATATTGCATATTGGCATAAAATTAAATTCTAAGCAACTTTTCTTCGAAATTTTGTCATCTACCCCGGTGATTTTTTTAAATTTGCCGCCATACCAGTGGTCACGCGACATGCCTCAAATTCTATTTTTAGGTTATCGGACATGCAGAACCGATCCCCCGTAAAAGGTTTTCCGATACTCTAATAATACAAATTTTTCTCATATGTTGCGAACTTTTTGTCGGTCATTGTATATTAGACGATGAACAATACAATAATTGATAAAAGAGAATTCAGTAATAAAACAGAAATGCAAATATATAGCATGATAGGTATTCTTACCGACACTCACCTATGCGGTAGAAAACTGGGTGCTTGCAGATAAGTTAAGATCTCGACTAACAGCAACTGAGAAGAAGTATCTAAGAAAAACAACCGGACACACTAGAAGAGACAAGGTTAACAATAGTACTCATATAACCCTCCGGTTGACGGGCTGGGTCTGTGAGGCCCAGGCAAATCTTTTTTTTGTTGTATTTTCTAAAATAATTTTTTTAATTTCTTTAGCTTTTTGGTACCTTCCTTACTTTAATAAAGACAGGTTTTCCTTAATTTGTCTTAATTTTATCATCTGTCGTTTGGCTGCCAGAAGGGCTTTGGGCCCTTTTTTTCCTGCAATTTTGCATTCAATATTTTGTATGTCAAATTTATGTACACTCATTTTATATATTTTTTTCACTTATTCAGCCGTATACTTTACAAATAATTGTATGTTATTGTTATTGTCTTTTTCGTTTTTTCAATTTATAGTTTCTTTTGAAAACTTGCATTACATGTAACTTTTTTTAAATAAATGGGAACTCCCACGTTAATGTTTTTTTCATAACTATTTTTACTCTTAGCAGTGCAAAATAGACCAGGTTAACAAATGCATACCAGAAACTGGGCATATCAATGTATTATTAGGGGAAAAAATAAAACACAGTTTGGGTCTGAGAGACCCAACCCGTCGAATGGTGTGATTCTGAATCCACGCGTCAACCGGAGGGATAATAAGGGAGACATGGGCGAAGTTAAGGGGGGGCTTGGGGGAGCTAAGCCCCCCCAAAAACCGAATTAGCCCCCCCAAAAACATCCAAACATACACATACACTTAAAAACAAAAAATATACATGTCTTTTCATATTAGGGCTTTAGACCCCCCAGGTCTGATGACCTAACTTCGCCCATGAAGGGAGATGCTGAATCTTGAACCAGTAATAAAGAAGATAGAGGACAAACAGTTGAAATGGTGGGGACATATATGCCAAATGGGAGAGAATAGAATTCCAAAAATGATGATAGAAATGAGAGTAGAAGGAAGAAGACCGAGAGGAAGGCCAAGGCTACCATGGGAGAAACAGATGGAGGACTTGGCACGGAGAAGAGGAAAGATCTTAACGGACATAAAAAGATTAATGAGAGAAGAAAAGCATATAAGAAATAGGTAGGAGACCTGTACGAAGACCTGACACCTAAGGGCATAAAGATAAGAATTTGACATACAAAACTTAACTCGTTTTTAAATTGTTTGAAAACAGAGATAGAGTTGTCTCTGAAACGTTACATGATATTATTGTTATAAGTTAATAATAATAAATATAATTTCATTTTAACAACTGGTGGTGAAAATCCCAATAAAAAAATATAAAATATGTATGTGTAAAAACTAACATTTAGAATCCTAAAAATTTATTTATTCGTATTTCAGTAATTTTAGCAACTACAGAGAACGTTTCAGCATGCCAGGAGGTTCAGAGAGTTTCATGTATAGTTTTAATCTCGGACCTCTTCATATAATCTCAATATCAACAGAAGTGTATTATTTTATGTATTATGGAATAAAACCTTTAGTATTCCAATATGAATGGTTAGAAAATGATTTAATTGAAGCAAATCTACCAGAAAACCGAGAAAAACAACCTTGGATTATAGTAATGGGACATCGCCCCATGTACTGTAGTAACACAGATGAAGATGATTGTACACATCATGAAACAATGACACGAGTTGGCATTCCATTTTTGCACGTATTCGGTTTAGAAAAATTACTGTATGATTACGGTGTAGATTTGCAAATTTGGGCACATGAACATACCTATCAACGTTTGTGGCCTATTTACGATTATAAGGTTTATAACGGTAGTTATGAAGCTCCGTATGTTAATCCTGGCGCTCCTGTGCATTTCATTACGGGTTCTGCTGGATGTAAAGAAGGCAGGGACAATTTTAATAATACTCGTCCACCATGGTCAGCATTTGAAAGCAGAGATTACGGATACACTCGTCTTAAAGCATATAATGGTACTCATCTATACTTTGAACAGGTATCGGATGATAAAAGTGGGGCTGTTGTCGATTCATTTTGGATAGTTAAAGAATCTCACGGACCATATCAGTATTCAGAAATGGATTGGAGTAAAATCGATAGTTTACGATTGAGAAATTTCGAATAACTTTATAATATTTATTAGCAAATGTGTATATTATATTATTTTAATAAATTTTAGTAATCTGTTACCAATTAATTTACGTTTTCTTCAAGAATTCCAAAGATATGTTAATCTAACATTTAAGAGGTATATTTTATATTTGAAATATGAAACTATTATGCATTGTTCTAAGAATTTATGTGAAACAAATAATTGTTATTTTATTTATTATAACTTTACTAGTGATTATAAAGTATTAACGAAGAATGGCTCATATTGTTTTGGTTCCTAGTACAGATTTTTGTGAGCCAATAGGGTAGAGTACCGTTTATATTTTCTAAATGCCGTTTGCTGATCATTTTGTTTCCATGTATTTTACATTCCAAATAAAAATAGAATGTTTAAAACAAGTTTTTGTTTTATTACTTGTTATTAATGATATTTAAGGTGAATTTTCTAGGTTTGTGTGCAGGAACAACCAGACCTTTCGGTTGTGGTTCAAGGTCATTCGCTTTTTTACAGCTTGAAAGTTTGATGGAACCCGGGTAAAACTAAATATATATATTTTGGAATTATTCTTTAAAGGTGTATTAAGAACAATTTTAAAGAAATTGGGGGTAATAATAAACATTAAAATCCACTTACCAAAAAACGTGAAAAAATAATCCACTACTCCAAGGAAGTCTATAAAGTATAAACAGAAAAAAAAGGTGCCTCACTAACTTATATAGTCACTTCAGAGTTTACTTATGAAATTACCGAAACCAGAAGATAGGTTGCGAGTGACACAGGTCTAGAATCTTTTGCATGACATTTTTGGGGTGTATAAAAAATGAGGGATTGTGACCTGTTTGTCAATTATCTTGATAACATTTTAGGCTTATTTTCAATGATTTTAAAGTGTGCAATTGCCTTGGTCCGAAAATGAAATGTTGGCTTTGGCGTATCTTAATTCCTGTAAAGATTTCAATTATGCTTCAGTGGTTTTTTATCTTCAACTATACAGGGTTACTGGTAATTCGATACATTCCTTTGGAGATGTGATGGGACAGGAGCTAAGAAACAAATTTAACCCTATCATACATTATGCAAAACTCAATAGTTTTTGAGGTATTTCAATTTTTGTGTTTTTCTCAAAAAAGTAGATCTTAATGTCTTTAAAGTTAATTTTTAAAAAATCTACTTGACATTTTCTGAACTTTTTGACTGCGTTACTTGTCCCACTCTATGGTCATCCGTTTCGAATGGAAAATATCCGGAAACATTTCGATCATGTGAAAATTTTAAATAAAAACTTATTAAAAATGATTTCTAAAAATCAGCTACGAAAATTACCTATTCGTTTTTCTCAGAAATTATTTTTTTATTTTTGCATAATGTATGTTAGGTTTAATTTGTTTCTTAGCTCCTGTCCCATCATATCTCCAAAGGAATGTATCGAATTACCAATAACCCTGTATATACTTAATACCACTTATTGTTGATCCAAATACAAATATAAACCAAATACATTTTGTTTACGTTTACGTCTCTAGTCATGCAAATAATATTTTTAATCGGTGATTTATCAACTGGAAACCTTTCTGTAAACAACTTTGACAAGGGATCTGGTGGTGTCTCAAATGAGATGTGCTTCAAATTTTTTTTCACTGACGAGCAAAGGTCGTCCCCATAAATAGGACACATTTTCTGGTTTTTCATTAGATATATCCGGAAACTGTTTCAGGAGTTCAGTAATCCTTGTTCGGATAAAATATATGCTTTGAATTCGTAACATTGGAACCAATATTTTTTCGTTGATCTACATATCTTATATGTTGGTCTAGTTGAATTGTGGTTAGGGCTTAATTCAGTTAATGGTTTCCTCGTTCTACATGATTTGCAAACTCTTGTATCCATTTATATTAAATTAATTTATTTAATTTTGCCGTATAAACTGACGTTTATTTGTTTCTGGCCTGCCCATAAAAGTTGATGTTTTATAAACAATCGTTTAAAATTTTTATTCCGCTAGCGCTTTAAAAATGTCACATAAATGTGAAAATTGAATAAACAGTTGTATTACACTTGCGGATTAATAGTAGATTACGTACCAAGTGCCGAAAAGTGGATTTTTACTAGACGAGTATGGCAAGTTTGAGTACGAGCGATAGCGAGTACTTAAATGCCGTACGAGTCTAGTTAAATCACTTTTCGGACGCGGGGCGTATACTATGTTTTCGCATTTTATATTCTCACATAAAAAGTTATCTAAATTTATTGAGATACATTCTGAATAAAATTAATAAAAACACTGAAAAAAGTAGGTGGATTCTCTTTAGCATAGCAACCTGACAGAAATTGTTTATGTACATAACAACATTCAATTCATACAAACAAAAAATACATTTTTGGAAATCTAATTCCAAAATGGAGCACGAAATGGAGTTGATGAGTGACCATTCAGATATTTTAAATGCTGCTCGAGAAGCTTCTTCCAGTTTGCTTCCAATAACATCAAAGGAACGATACGAGCAAGCGTATGGTATATTTTGTAAGTGGAGGGACAACAAGAAAGTGGAAGCCCTTAGTCAAAACATAATGTTGGCGTATTTTTATGAGAAGGTAAGACATTTGTTACTAGTAAAATTAATGTTTATAGTAATTTTCTTATTAATTTCTTTAGATGAAAGTGCTTAAGGCATCCAGCTTATGGTCTACATACTCTATGCTGAAAAGTACAATGCAAATCAATGAAAACATAGATATTTCACAATACAAAAAGTTAATCGCCTTTCTGAAACGTCAAAATGACACTTACGAACTGAAGAAATCGAAAGTTTTGACAATGGAAAATGTTACAAAGTTTTTGACTGAGGCTCCAGACGACACGTTTTTATTAATGAAAGTGGTACTAATCTTTGGGCTAAATGATGCATGTAGGCGTGCAGAATTGTGTAATTTAACAGTTGAAGATATAGAAGACACCGGCACAATTTTAGTTATAAGTTTACATGATACCAAAACCAAGAAGAAACGTGTATTTACGGTAACATCAACTGTCATGGCCATAACTACTTGCGATTAAGACCCAAAATAGTAAAACACAATCGGTTTTTCGTGTCTTATCGTCATGGCAAATGCACAGTACAACCAGTGGGCATTCACACAAAAGATTGCAGAATACTTAAAACTCCCGGATGCTTCCAGCTACACTGGCCATTGCTTGAGGAGAATCTCTGCAACCTTCCTTGCCGACAGCGGAGCTGATATTCAGGCTCTCAAAAGGCATGGGGGGTGGCATTCAAGCAGCGTGGCCGAAGGATATGTGGAGGAAAGCGTTGGTAATAAGATAAGAACTTCAAAGAGGATATTTAGCCAAGCACCAGAAGCACCTCAAGAAGGAAATACAGAAATTATGGTGAATCAAGGAAATTTTCAGCAACAACAGATGGATGTAGTGCGGTCAGGAGTTGTAACCTTTTCTAATTTAAGTAACTGTGTTTTTAATATATCCAATAATACTACTATGTAAAATAAAATAATAATTTATGTCAAATTGCGTTTTAATGACACCTGACGTTGCTATGCTGTAAAGTGGCCCATTACATCACGATTTTGAGTGTCGTAAAGTAATACATTACAGTACGAAATGCGAAAATAGTTATTTATGTTTATTTGGCTTTTGCGAAGTAAAGACGTAAACCTCGTCGCTGTGTGCGGCGTTATAGTTAAAGTGTTACTTGATAATACTTGATAACAAGTCTTGAACCAATGAGATGGTGATAACCTTGTTGGAATCGCGACCCGCACGGATGCGGTCGCTTATCGTAGTATACAGCTATATACAATAATGAATTTCAACAACAACCAGTAAATGTAACACCAAATTCAGGTATGTTCATAAATCCACAATCTTGTTCGTTTCTACAAACACCCGTATTGCAACAAATGCAAGCTACGCAAATGAATGTACCAAATTATCAACAAATTAATCCACAAATGATGCATCCAATACAGTAACCCCAATACTGGAATGCAACACAGGCTCAACAAATCCATCCTACAATTCCCACATATGCAGCTACTCAACAAAATGCCTCACAAATCCAAGCACCGGAATATAATAACTCTTATCAAACACAAAATACATTATTACAACCACAATACAAAAATTTAGCAAGCGAACACCAGTCAATAACTCGTGATGAAACTTATCAGCCAAATGAGTTTCAATTAGTTAAACCTCAGAACAAAAGAAGAAGACAGAACAGTAGCCCGAAAGATGAAAATAAATCACAACACCCAAGTATAGGCATACAAAACAAATATCAATCGCTAACAGATTTAGGTGAAACCAGCGACAACAAAAATACAAACACTACAAAAAACAAAGAAAATGTACCGCCATTTATTCTGCGTTTTGTAGATAAAATTCCCCCCTTACTTGAATTACTAAACTCGGTAATAACTAAAAAAGATTACTATTATCAAGTATTGCAGGGAAATAATAAAGTTACAAATAAATACAATAGAAAACTACAAGGTAGTTAAAAAGTTACTTGATGAAAACAAAGTCATAAGACACACCTACACCCTTGATGAAGACAAAAAATACCGAGTAGTATTACTTAATCTTCACTATACTACAGATCACAAAGACATTAAAGATTCCTTAAAAGAGCTGGGTCACACAGTTGTTGATATAACAAATATACAAACATGGAATAACAACAAAGCAATACCAAAAAATCTGTTTTTTATTGATCTCTCGTTACAGTCAAATAATATAGAAATATTTAAAATCACACGTTTACTTAACGCAGTGGTTCAATTTCTACGTAAAAAAGTGCCTTAATAATGTTCAAATTAATTTCTGCTATTGTTAATAACAACTGAGCTAGGTGCGAAAAATGAAATCTGAAAAATTTAGTTTTTTCGTTCTGTGCGAAAACAAAAGGGAATCTATGGAGTTTAAAGCTGAATCTTGGTAGTACTTGAGCTGCTGAACATTTTCTCTAATTTAACCGAATCTCTATCTCTTACCGTTTTCGAGATCACCATGCATTTCATCCTTATCCTGGACACCCTGTATATGTACCATGGAGTAAACGAAACAGAAAATAATAGAAACCTAAAACGGAAAACTACATATTTCAACATGTACACCATTTTAACTACCTAGGCTGCATTATCGATTATCGCAAAAAAAAATGAACGCAAACAAAAGATACATAAAGCAAATGGAGCATACTACAGTAACAAAAGCCTACTCAGCAAAAAGCTAAGTAAACAAACAAAAATCACAATTTATAAAACCATGATCAGACCAATAATAACATATGCAACAGAAACCCTAACAAACGTTAAGAAAATTCAAAAGGAAAATATTAAGAATGATATTAGGCCCTATCAAAGTAGACGACAATCAATATAGGCAAAGAAAAAACTTTGAATTGAAACAGGGAACGAAGACATACTAAACGACACTAAACGTCATAAAATCACAACGCTTGAAATGGTTTGGACAAATCATGAAACAAAGTAACGATGCAGCACTGAAGAAAATAACACAATGGGTTCCTGGTTTAACTAGAAACAGAGGGAGCCCCAAGCTAAGGTGGAAGGACGAAGTCAAGCAAAACCTACAGGAGATGGGTATAACTAACTGGAACATCCTAGTGCACGACCGCAACACATGGAAAAACATCGTAAAACAAGCTAAAACCTACCCAAGCTAACAAAGCAGCAAAATGATAGTAATAACAATAATAATACTAATAATAAATACATAAACAAAAGTGAAGCGACTCAAAGTGAAACTATAGGAGTGATTCACCTATAAACAGAATCAGTTATTATACATCTCAAGATTGCAGTGCCAAAGAAGAAGAAGAATGTTTTGAACCAAATCACTTTCTATTGATAACAGCTAAACCATTTAACCGTTCATGCGACAGTGTTTCTTAAGAATGTTTTTATTTTTTTTAACGTAGAAAAACAGCGTTCTGCTTCGGGACTGGACATTGGTGTTTTAAATAAATTCCATAAAAGTTTGGTAACTTCTTCAAAGGTATCTTCGATATTATTGCGAAGTATAAAATCTAACAAAGGCAACGCACCATCAATTTCCCATAGATCTTGTCTGTCGTATACTATTGTCAGTTCAGTTTTTAATCTGTTTTTGTTTAATATAGGATATGTTTCTACGGCAACGTTTAAATTATTTTCGGGAACTATTTTTGAATTTGTACTAAATACCGCACACAGTTGAACCGCGACACGGTTTAGTGCGGCATACATTTTGTATTAGGGCGTTCACACCTTTAGCCGTCAACTGCGCACGGTCTTCCGTGCGACACTTTCGGAAACATACATCTTAATGCTTTGAACTATAATCGGGTAATACCGCACATTATTCAGTAATTCAAACCGTGCTAGAAATTTCTCTGCACGGAAGCTCTGAATTCATGTATTTATTATTTGTACTAAATTCCGCATACAGTTAAACCGCGACACGGTTTAGTGCGGCATACATTTTGTATTAGGGCGTTCACACTGCAACCTTTAGCCGTCAACTGCGCACGGTCTTCCGTGCGACACTTTCGGAAACATACATCTTAATGCTTTAAACTATAATCGGGTAATTCCACACATTATTCAGTAATTCAAACCGTGCTAGAAATTTCTCCGCACGGAAGCTCTGAATTCATATATTTATTGTATTATGATGTGCGTTGTATTTTTGGAAGTGATTTAATTAATGTCTAAGTTGAAAATACAATGTAATGCTGTTTTAATTAATTTTGTAAATTACTTTTTATTTTTGATTACTGCTAATAACTTGTAAAATTTAGGTTAGTGCTGCAGCCCGGCAGCCCTTATATACCGGCCGCCACTATCAATAAATAAATTAATAGAAATATATGTATATAAGATAGTTCGATATGACCGTGGGATGTGATCAACGGTTTGTATAGGCTTAACCGGAAGACGTCTGGCGCCAAGTCTTTGGACTTATTTAGAAACATCAAAGATCCAATAGTTGTTATCGTTTATTTACGAAGTTATAAAGTTAATAATGCAAAAAATTATACAAAATTATAAAATCATGTTAAATATAAAGTATGTATCACACCAATGCATGTAAAAATAAAATTATTAATTCAGCATAACATTCTAAACTAACACAGCGTAACAATTTTTAATTTTTGTACTACACAATCAGTTTTGTTAAAACTATGAAAGTCTATAAGTCTCTATGGAACCCTTTCCTTTTCCCAACGAATACTTCTTTTCAGCAACACAGGTTTGATTTAACGATTTACTTCGTTTATCACATTTATTATAATAACACTTCGATAAAATTTCGTTAAAGTTAAAAAATAAATTATTGTCCCCTCCGTTAGGGCCCACAAGTATCTCACAGTCATAATTAAATTTATCAACATCATGGATACAACACTGTAAAAATTCAGGGTGTACTGTAAAATACTCTCCTAGACTGTAATGTTTTATTCTTAGTTGTTGTGCTAATAAACCGGTAACGTACACATCGTCCACCCAAAAATAAGGAACGTTTAAAGATGCTCTTATTAGCCTTTGACACACATCAGGATTAGTTATGTAAAACCACCCTGATATAAATGTAGGGTACATTGAATTTTCATACTCTTCCTTCGTAACATACCATTTATTATGTGGTTCTCTTATAGGAGTCATTCCATGTAGTAAGTAGCCTGCTAAAAGATTCTTCTTTGGTAGTTTTAAAGTTTTAAGCAGTTCCACTACTTTATAAAGATTTATAACTATATCATCGTCCATTTTAATTACGTACTTAGCTTGTTTACAATGTGCGGAAGCCCACCTTAAACCCATTATATGTTTATAAGTCAAATTTCTGTATGCTTCTTTAAAGTTACCTTGTATTAAATCTCCAAAGCGTCTGCTTTCGTGTAAAATCGCATTTTCCGTCGTATATTTATCCTGAGGTGCAAGACCCAAAAGAAATACTCTTCTTAAATTGAATTCTTTCAGTTTTTCATCAGGAAAGGCTCGGCGCATTGCACTACGTGTTTCAACATTACCAAAGTACGTTGTAATCACTATTAATGCTAAGATATCAGAATCGGTTTCCGAATTGTTTGCACAAACATCACTATTGATTGTATATTCAAAATTAAGATCGAAAAGTCTTTTATAATTTATTAACTTGGGTGGTTCGGAATATACCATTTCGATTCCTTTTTCTTCTATTTTATACCAATTAATTTCGAAGAATGTTAAAAGTACAATCGTGAATCCGGTAATTATTAAAACCGTTATTAACTTTCGACTAATAGCCATGGTTTTAGTTAACCATTTATTTTTATTAAGGAAACCTAAGGTTACCTATTTGGTGAACTTTTGTTTATAATTTTAATGTCGCTGAACTTCATCCCATAAAAGGTGATGAACTCTTTCGATGTCAACCAGTTAACCCACATTCACTGATAATAATACACAGGTTTTAACAGCATGTTTGAACAAATTTTTGTGAAGTTTTAACTAAAGTTTAATTAATGATGCGTTCTTAGTTTATAACATTATAACTTGTAGCATCCCACTACTTTTTTAAAGTTCACAGTTATAAATTAAATGATCTTTATATCATCTGTACAAAAGGTTGAAAATTGCTTGATGGCAATAATTACGACCTTCAAGGTGGAGTTATGTAAATTTACATGTTAATTTAGTAGTTAGGTAACAGAGGAAGTATTAATATCAAATAAAGTAAAACCTTGAAGTTACTTGCTTTGTTGATTATTATAATAATAACATTCATTATGAAGATGCTGCATTTTATCTTTGGGCAGTTTTTAGGACACTTCTAAAATACCCTCAAATTACTTAGACTTTATTTTATCACTCATTAAATTACAATGCTCTAAAATTGTTTTAATCACATTATTAACATATTCTTCTGAATTATAATCTTTCTGATTCCCTTCATCCACTGGAAGCTCATAAGTAGGCCCATATTTAGTAAAATACTAAAAATACACTGAGTACAGATGTGATATTTTAAAAAATAGTAAGAAATTACCTCACAACTATCAGGAATATCGTTACTTAACGACTTTTTTATTATTAAGGATGTGAGATACGTCCAATACCTTGCTGTGTTTGCAAAGTTATAACCACCTATGAAAAGGAAGCAACCATTTAATACCGCAGCTATTTTAAAAATATTTAATTTACCTCCTCCTAAGATCAAAGTTGGTAAATTACAATTTAAAATTTCCTCGATACATTGGCCCATTCCTTTCGGTGTGGTATTAATACATCCGACAGGATCACCATTTATACAGTCTGCACCGCATTGTATGACGATAGCTGCAGGCTTAAATGCCTGACACACACTAAAATGTTAATACAAATTTTTAAAATCTTTGTGCGCTTAAATCAAACAATACCTCGGAAAAATAGACAAAAAATATTTCAAATAGGTTCGGTTACTGCATCCTTCTAATAAAGGTACATTTAAAGAATAGTATTTTCCATCATAAAGTCCAATCTCGTTTAAGGCACCAGTTCCGGGGTAAAATCCTGGGCTATATTTATGAAAGGAAAGAGTTAACACCTTTTTGCTTAATTCAAATGCATTTTGTACACCGTTACCTATAAAAACGAATATTATGACAAAATAATCAGTTTGGAAAAAGTTTACCGTGATGTATATCTAAATCAACGTATAACACTCTAGGAAATTCCTCCGTTAATTTTTGGATTGCTATGACTACGTCATTTACATAACAGAAACCTTCCGCTTCATCTCTGCAATAACAAAATTTAATAGAAATAGATATATTGATTGTAATTGATTAACCTCTGCGCATGATGCCACCCGCCACACCAATTTATAGCCACCTTGCATCTGCCAGTGGTTAGCAATTTGGCCGCAGTTAAAGATCCGCCAGCAATAACTTTTATTAAATCATACATATGTGACAACATTGGACAATCATACTGCAAACCAAATTCAGTTTGTTCGTCTTCTAGTAATTCTAAATCTTCAGTTTCGTTGGAGTTTTTTAAAAAATCGATATATGCAGAAGAATGGAAATATTTGAGTTCATCTTCTGTTGCTTGAATACTTGGTGTAACGATTACTTCTTCAGTATTTAATAGTTTATATGAGTCGATTAAATCCTGTACCAAATTCGCCTACAGATTATTTTATTTATGTATTTTGTATTACATATAACCTATAAATAAATTACATACACGATTCAATACACTTGGTAGCCTGTTGCATTCCTTTTGTAGCTTCTTATCCCAAATATATGCTATTTTATCATTTTCAATACTTTTATCCATCGTTTCAGCTGTAAATAAGGCATTTCCCGCGTTTTTAACAGCTTTTTACCTGTCATTTTTAGAGTGTGTCTAAATGACCGTTGTGGCGGTTAAATAATATAAACATTATAAACAACCGCCTCAACTCTCAACTAATGGTCATGCTTTTATCATTTTTGTTTCATCGGCTCTCATTATATGCCCAAGCCACCTGATTCGCTGTGCCTTCATTACTTCTACAATGTCTTCCCCTTCCATTATTTTTAAAATTTCATGATTCATGTAGTATCTGTACTCTTCATTTCCCAATTTCTTTACTCTCACTATTGCTCTTAATACCTTCCTTTCAAATACTCTTAGTTGCTCGTTTTCTTTTTTCGTTGGACACATTATTTCTGCTGCATATAACACTACAGGTCTGATTAGGCATTTGTATATTCGTATTTTAGTTTTTATACTTATTTTTCTGCTCGAGTATACTGCGGTTTGCATAAAATGCTTTAAAACCTACTTGGATTCTTTCCTTTATTTCTTCGCTTCGGTCATTATTATAACTTAATTGTACACCCAAATGAAGCGTATAATTGGTGATGTTCACGAGTAGATAACAACTGGAAACAGATAGATTATTTTGAGTATGGTATCATGCTAATAAGAAAAAAGAAAGCGGGAATATTGGCGGCAGAGCTAGTATTTCTTTTTCCTTTATTTGAATAATCTTTCGACTTCACATCTCACCAGCAAATATTTGCCGTATATCTTAATTCTATAAATTCTTCCCAAAACATTTTATGTTGCAAGCCAACGGCAAATATACAATTATTAATAATAAATTTAATAATTAACAATTACAGCACCTGCCACTATAGAAGAAAGTAGTTTAAAAAATTTCGTTTCAACTGGTCATAGCAATTTCTACATGTTGCAACCTGTCGTTTGATAAACTGGTAGTACAACACAGTTTATGGAAAATCCATACTGCAAAACGATACAATCGCGTTGTACTACAGCCCTACAGACGTTGCAATTGTCGTTCAAATGATCTAATTAACTAATGTTGTACAATAAATTGTATCGTCCGTGAGGCGTTTTAGAAATTTAATAAAGATGATGTAACGCATTGGTAACTGCAACCATTACGCTTTGGCCAAATTAAATTGAATTGTTAAAACTTTTTAAGATATTGTTGAAAACCCTTTAAAATTATGATGAAAGAATAATTACCAACAATATTTTCTTTTATATTTATTAAATAAAGTTATTTACAAAGTTGTATGTGAAATCTTATATATTTAAATGGAGTTGTCCCTAACTCAATCTAGAGATAAAGATTTGAAATCTAATTATTCACAAAAGGTATATTCCATCTATTGTTAAGACACCAAGATGTATATTTCTTTCAATGTCCAAATGCATTTCAAGAACGTCTTTATATTCAAACTTAAAGGAACAGTTCAGGTTAAAATAAGTCAACCCACTTGAAATGTTTGAACCAATCGTTTATCGGCACTCTATAAAATTACATCATTGAGGCATTTTAATTTTATTAGCTAGAAAGGAATTTAAAAGTTAAGAAATAAATGAAGTATTTTCTTGCTTTACTTATTTAAACAAATATTTAAGCAAAATTAGTCCACATATTTATCTGCTGCCTATATTTATCGTAGTAAAAAGCCCTTGAAACATTCCTTACAGGATGCCGCCAAAAACTTAGCAACGGCTATAACTTGTGTTTGCTGCAGTGTAGCACAAAACAAAAAAATATGGTTATCTTAATTTTAAATGCTGTTTTTTAAGACTAAGTAAATGGTTTTTCTCCCGTATGAATATTCGTATGTCTTTTCAGTTGGCGTTTAGTTACAGTCCTATATTCACATAAGTTGCAAGCAAACGGTTTATCTCCGGTATGAGTACTTATATGCACTTTCAGCTGGCTTTTAGCTACACTCCGGTATTCACATAAATTACAAGCAAGTGGTTTTTCTCCAGTATGAATACTCATATGCCTTTTCAGCTTGCTTTTAGCTACACTCCGGTATTCACATAAATTACAAGCAAATGGTTTTTCTCCAGTATGAATACTCATATGCCTTTTCAGCTTGCTTTTAGCTACACTCCAGTATTCACATAAATTACAAGCAAATGGTTTTTCTCCAGTATGAATACTCATATGCATTTTCAGCTTGCTTTTAGCTACACTCCGGTATTCACATAAATTACAAGCAAATGGTTTTTCACCTGTATGATTATTCAAATGTTCCTTGAAATATGTTTTGTATGCAGTCTTGTATCCACATATATTACACACATGCGGTTTTTCTCCAGTATGATTACTCATATGCAATTTCAGACCGCCTTTGGTTGTACTGCTATATTCGCATAAATTACAGGGAAATGGTTTTTCTTTGGTATGAATATGCATATGTGTCTTCAGTTTGTCTTTAGTGACACTCTTGTATTCACATAGATTACAGGTAAATGGTTTTTCTCCAGTATGATTACTCATATGTTTTTTAAGATTTTGTTTAGTTACACTCCTATATTCGCATAAATTGCAAGAAAACGGTTTTTCTCCAGTATGATTACTCATATGCAATTTCAGGCCATGTTTGGTTGCACTCTTGTATTCACATAAAGTGCAAGCGAATCGTTTTTCTCCAGTATGAATACACAAATGCTGTTTAAAATCCCTCTTAGAAGTAGTCCTATGTTCACATACATTACAAATAAATGGCTTTTTTATTAAATGCATATTTTTATGACTTTGAAGACTAGATCTATGAGTCGTTCTAAATTCACAAACATTACATGTAAAACTTTTCCCTTGATTTTTATTTTGTTCATCCTTGTCAAAAGGATTAACTGTATCAGTTGTTTCAACTTTTGTTTTGGCCACTTCATGTGCACTACTCTTTATAATTGCAATTTCCTCCCTCGTATTTCCTCCAGAGTTTTGGCTAATATTAGTAGTAGTTTCATTGATGTTATATTTTTGTTCGGCATCATCGCCGAAGTCACTTTTTATATCGTCCAAGTAGAGTTCAAGTTTGATTTCTTCTTTGACGATATCCAAATCCTGGTCAAAAGAATTAACTAAATCAGTTTCAATTTTTATATTGTCCACTTTATGTGTACTACTCTTTACGATTGCAGTTTCCTCCCTCGTATTGCCTCCAAAGTATTGGCTAATATTAGTGTTAGTTTCATTGAAGTTATGTTTTTCTTCAGCATTGGAAAGGATATCATCACCAAATTCACTTTTTAAATCGTCCAAGTAGGGTTCAAGTTTGATTTCTTTTTTGACGATATCCAAATCGACATCGTATTCTAGATTAGTCTTCGAATTTATTTCAGACATTTTTAATACAATTTCCTGTAATAACACAAATAACAAAGAGTAAATATTACAAACCGCGTTTGGTAAGTATTCACTAACCTGTAATTATTTAAAAGTACATATAAAAATGTATCCCTGCACACATACAAAACACTAAACAAGCCACAGACTCAAGAAATTGATAATTGAAAATTGAGTATTCTTTACTGGTAAATACAGCATACAGCAGTAGGTATACAATACCAAAATATTCGGATGTGGTTATTATATCAGTACCGTAGATGTCCGTAGACGATTATATAATCCATTCAGAAAACTCCCGTGACATAAAAGTCACCATGTGTTGGTTAATATGAAAATCCCTATTAGGCTATTAAAAACTTTTAGATTTGAGATTGGTGCACCTTTAAATTTAAATTTAACGGTTTTGTTTTTTTTGTTTTCACTTTGACACTTAAATTATTTATTATTCAAGTTACGTTTTATAATTCATAATCTTTAGAGAAATGGATGAACAGAAACACCAACGAAGTTTATTATCAAACTTGTATTATTAATAAAGCCATTTTTACCTTGTTCTACTTAATTTTACGAAAATGACAAATGATTTATCATAACCTTACATTTCAGTTTGACGTTAAGTACATTCACAAAAAAGTTGATAGGTTCTGTACATAAAGTACACTCCCAAATTTTCATTTGACAGCGTAAACGTCACGGGAGTTTTCTGAATGGATTATAGAAAGCGATTAAAAAGGTATACAAAATAGATTTAGTTGACTATGAATTTCTCCTATAAAATAAAAGACTCTTTAAGGCTGTTTGGAACAACCTCCATGAAGTTGTGATTTAAAGCCGTGCGATTATTTATTGTGGCCATACCTCATACGGTTTTCAAAAACCATTTAAATAATTTAGAAGACCGCTGCCGCAGAATGCAATGAGAGCAGTCACCAAACAAATTTCGCCAGTCACTTTAGTCTTTAGTGAACGTTTTTGAAAACATGAAAAAAAGGATAAGTAACACTTTGTTTAGGGCTTTTATATTTAATACATCAAATTTTTGTAATTCAAAAAATGAATATAAATAAAAATTATACTCGCCCGCCACGATACTACCAAATGGGCTAATAGGGTTTATATCGTGGCGGGGATTTCTTTATGGTTCGTTTTTCAATTCCATACAGTCCATACTGAAGGGCTTCGCGTACAATGTCATCGTTGGGGATTTCTAACTTCACACGTCTGCGTTTTAGTTTTGTTTGTTACAAATGTATATATTTGGTGCACCGTACAGCCGTGGTGACGACTTTTTAATTTTGTAACATTGTAAGACCTTGCGAACAGCAGAAGTTCCACTATTATTCATTCACAGACCCGGAAGCAGTGTTGCCAACTGCAAGGAAATTTCCCTCAAACCGGGAAATTTTTATATGAAAGGGAAAAAGGGAAATTTCCTATAAAAATGCCAAAAATCGGGGAAATTTCCGCTACTCGTAATACTTCGCTTTAAAAACGTATGTACCATCGCGTTCAAAGAATACTGGTATAGCGAAATTTTGGCTGTTTAAATTTGGTTTGAAGCCACATAACCAATTGCGTTAGCAGGCTATGACCATGAAACATCAACGTGACAGTTCTATGAATGAAAAATCTAAAAAACTTGTCAGTTTGACAAATACTTAACCTCTATTTGACATATCCGATTTACACACAAAAGAAGTGTGTGGAAGTGTCTACATCAAATTTTGAGTTTTGGAAGTGTCTGCAGTAACACACTGTACCAGTATTCTTTGAACGCGATGGTACCTAAAATTGAAACCACGAAAGATGAACCCTGCCTCATCAATGCTATCCGTATGATATAAGATTTTACTTGCTAGTCAAATTAGCATCAGTTGTATTCTCAAGGAATTATGATTGGCGCTTTAACCGGAAAACAAACAGCTGTCAAGTACTTTCAATACGAATTTTAACCTTAAATTATTAATAATCTAACCAATAAATGTACCACTGTATTTCTTCTGCAACGCAATAAACCAAATAAAATGTTCATTTATCTAAACCTCACAACACAAATAGGTACTACAAAAACGAATTCCAATTAACATAGGAATTTAGATACCTAATAAAATAAAATAATGTAAATGTATTAATAATTTGACAGTTTGACGTTTTAGTGACAACACGCGCATTTGACTTAAACTACTCTAGTCAAATAAGCACTTTAATCATAACACAGGCTTATTGTAATGCTATCCTTGTCGTGTGCATGGGGTTTGTGAACAAATGTACACGCGTGTTTCTCGTTACTAAATTCAGCGTGTAATGAGGCAGGGGTCATCTTCCGTGGTTCGACCTATACATGTAACTACAGTCTGTTCACTGATCTCTTAAACACCAGATTTATGTTGGCATGCACTGTACAATTGGTACCATAGTGTTCAAAGAATACTTGTGCACATGTTGCATAAGCAGCGCGTTAAATTGCCGTAGGCGAAAGCGTAGACAATACTTTTCTACGTTGGTAGTGCATATTACAAAACAGTAATTCTCCAATAAAAAATCTAGATGTGCAGGCGCACGCGAAGTGTGTTTATTCAGACAAGTGGAGAAAAGTTTAACGGTTGTTTTAATTTTAAATTTAGATACGAAGAAGTATGATACATAAAATTCGAATTTGAAAATTGTGAAGAAAAATACGTAATTTAAAAAATATGGCGGAATTTATTATTTCTGAATTTTATCACACTTTAATTACAGTCCTGTTTGTAAAGTTTTTTTTGTACTTATTTATAAAAAAAATATCTGCAACCCTTATGTGTTTTTTAATAGAATAATAATTGAAGCGTCTAAAATTAAAATGTTCATTTGTCTTAACACAAACAAGTACGCATTATTATCGTCTTTCAACTGTTTTACACCTTTCCCACGGACGATACTAAAAAATGATTAGGTGATGGTAGTTCAAGGCCTAGGTACTACACACAAATGATTTATTTAAATTAAATCTTTTATCAAATGATAAAAAATCTATATAAACGCGGGGTTTAATTAATAATAGATACCTATCAATTGTTTAATAATTTCGAGTTTGTTTTTACAACATAGGCGCAAGTGTGATTCTTGCCAACAATTGTAGTTTTAATTTAGTTGTTCATCTTGAAAGGGTAGAGCTGACATTTTATTTTTGGAAGTAAAAATAAAATTAAAATGTGTCGTTAGCGTGATACGCGCGCATGTCCGTAATGCACGTTCATGGGCGTACACGTGCTTTTTCACGCTAACAAAAAGAAACTCTTATCTACGAAAAGATAAGATTAACAAGCGTAAAATGTTTGTAAAATTCTTAAAAGGAATTTTTATATACGCCGCCAAATTATCAATGGGTATTAGTAAGGTTTTAGGAAATCACCGGTTGGTGCCGCCAATGCATCTTAAACCTGGTTCTACATTCCTAACCCAACCAATAATGAAAATTTAGTTTGCTTTCGACTTTGGTTGAGGATTGTTGGATTTTGCTTTGGCTTTGTACAATTACTTCGTTTTAGGTATGATTTTTTTTTGTTATACGCATCAATCATCTTTTGTTTTTTTTTTTTTTAATTGAAACCGGCTTTTCATTCATGCTAAGTCTCTAAACCTATTTAACCCCGTTGCTGGTGCCGCTGCAGTATTTTTTTTATTTAATCTATTTGAATAAACTGATTGCGCAGTGTCTTCGTTATTACGTAAAACTATCATGATGGATTGAAAAGTATAATTAATCCAGTTCAACGTCTTATTTTCCTTGACACAAATTATTTAATCGCATACATTTTAAATCACTTCTGTATTATTGTCTGTCTCGTAATCTGCATTCGATTACTTCAAATAAAAATATTGAGATTTTTTTAGTTTATTTCTAAGAAAATCGTCTGATTTTGTATACATTTAAGCTTTGGACTCTTTCGATTATAAAACGATCTTTAACCCCTTAAACTTGTTTTTTATTTATTTTCTGAAAATCACATTTAATTACTCATTTATTTTAGTACTTTCACAGTGTATTTAAAAACCTCCCAATTAGGTTAAACAACTTGTTTTTTTACTAATAGTTTAGCTTTAGAATGTCTAAAGTTCATTAACTTAGAGTTTAAAGGCAATCGACCTGTTTTGCTAAACAGCTAAACAGGAATAAATAAATTGCGAAGAACTTACTTGAAATTATTGGAATACTAAAAACACAGTGAATGTTTAACTTACTAATCTTACTAAACAAGGCTTAAAAAAGTAAGTATTATTTTTAGTTTTTTTACTGTTATCTGATATTAAACCTTTTTTAAGCCTACAAGTTTTTTGCATATTTGTTAATCTTACTAATCAATTGGCTTCCAAGGGTTTCAATATTGTTGTATTGTATTGATCAAAATTTAAATACAAATTAAACCAAAATTATAGATAAGACTAGTTACTTTAAAACCAATAATAATCATAATCTATTTTTGAAAAAAATCACCGATGTTTAAGTAGGTGCGATTATAGTAACACATGCCATAATCGAAACATGCGATAAGCAATGACAATTAGGATTTTTATTCATTAAATCTCCCACAGTAAATGCGTGCTGATAAGATGTACTTTTATTTGCCCTTTTAACAGTTTTAACTAACATTTCAAATATAATCCTTTATAGAGGTCATTTAATTAAATCTGCAAACTGTGAGTTATTGATTGTTGCTGCGTTCGACCTTCAAAAGTCTTACAGATTTGTTTGATTTCTTTTAGTTATTTTATCCTTTATATTACTTTAATTAAGTAATCAATCAAACTTTGGAATCCAGGTTTTTCTTTATTTTAAATTTTCAATAGTAATAATAATAATTACTTCAATTAATTAATCAAACAATTAAATTCAGGGGTTTTTCTTTATTTTAAATACCTACATAACTGATTTGTAGCTAAAACTAAAATTGGACAAAGTTAATTTGTGTGGTAAAGGATTAAGTAATATAAATATTTGAAGTCAGGTACGTTTCAGAGAGATTCTGTTTTTAGAAATTTAATTCGTGGGAAATTCTTAATCTGTATAATTAACTTGAAATGCTTTTAACTTAAAAATCCGAGAATAGATTTAAATTAAATTAGTTTACTAATTGGTGGGTTTTCAAGACGCAGATTTGATTCGGTTAATTTAATACAATTCTCGGTAATTTTATAAAAAACGACACAGCTCTCACTGTTAATTCCTAAATATTGTTGACCACAAAATTATTAGGTGCAAAATTTCCGTTGGTGATAAGAGTATTTTCAACTTTAAAACGGATTTTATTCAACATAATTTAATACAAAGGAGAAAGTTATTTTGTTTCCAGTGCAAGGCCAAAAGCAATTGAAATTATTTTGAAACATTTAAAAAAATTCCATTGAAACAAGATTCAAATTTAGGAAATTCACAATTTTTTAATTTTTAAAGTGAAAGTTAATGTTTATATTTAATTATGGAACTTCTGGCAAATTCAAGGAATTTTTTTCAAGTTATGCCATTTATAAAATTTGTTTTTAATAAGTATCAGTTGCATAATATTTTGTGTTTATTTACTAAAGCTTATGTACAGATTCAAAGGCCAAAAATTAATACAGTTATGACGTAGCTTTGGAGTACTTCCTGAACTAATCGCGCCATGTTCAAATTCTATAGGTCATAATGATACAGAAATATGATTAAAGATCTGCATTGTCATACGTTATAACATTCATCAGTGTATTTATAATCTATTCATATTTTATTCAACGTTTGGCAAACCATGATTCCACCGTGTAAATTGGGCTTTTACACTTTTACGCTTTCACATCGTGTAATCATACTTTTAACTCGCCTTGTTGCCAGATCGTATAAAATACATACAAGTTCTCTTAAAGGTTCAAAGCTTGCTTTTTATTTCTCGATATAATGTTAGATATTTTCAGTTTGTAGCAGCCCTTTAGTAACTCTTTAAGGCTTACATGTACGGAATGTCACAACAATCACCAGTCATGACTAAATATTCATAATAAACGTTTCGAAAGATGGTTTTAGCTAAAATCGAAACCTCATTATTTACAAAAAGTGACGTAAAACATTCAGATTTTATTCATCATAAGTTAAACCACGATCCGATTGTGTAAATCGAACTATGATGCTTTATAACGACAGATCAATTAAAAAAACAATTAGGGTAGGCTGTGAAATTGAATTATTTTGAATTGGTACTTTAGCCACATCCACAGAATGACATTTCTGACATGAAAATTTAAAACTGAACGCTGGTCAAATTTCTTAAGTTTTTTATTTGGTGAAAAAATTTAAAGTTTGAAAAAATGGTATTCACTACACAACAAAAAGCGAAAGCTATTGAATGTTTTTTTCGAACCGGCGTAAGAATAAATGGAGAGTGGCAATATTCACTTCATGACTGCATGACTGATTTTCGTGAAGAATACCCCGATTTAGTGTTCAATTACAATTATTTTTGCGACGTTGTAACTAAATCTGTGCAGTTATTTAAAGAAAGTGGTAGTGTCGCTCGTAAAAGTGGAAGTGGACCGCCGCTTAGACGAACAGAAGCAACGATTGAATTACAAACGTTATAAAATGTCATTCTGTGGATGTGGCTAAAGTACCAATTCAAAATAATTCAATTTCACAGCCTACCCTAATTGGTATTTTTATTGATCTGTCGTTAGTAATTGACATGGTGTAATCGTTCCTTTACTACGCCTTGTTGCCAAATCATATAAAATACATGAATTGTTTAGTGTGGCGATCAACAGCCATTTGTTTGATTTCTCGTAAGATTTTTACCTCGCTGTTCTACTATTTTTCCTATATTTTGTTCCCATGTTTCTGGCGGTCTTCCTCTGTTGCGTTTTCTTTCCGGCCTGGCTTTTAATGTTCTCTTCGGGTATATATGCCTAGTAATTCTCGCTGCGTGTCCATACCATTTTAGTTGTTTGTTTTCCACTTTATGGATTATTGGGTGTGTGCCCAGTTCTGCCCTTATTGTTGAGTTTCTGACGCGGCCTCTTTTGTGCGCCCTTGCCCTTCTCAGATATTATATTTCACTAGCTGTTGTCTTGCTTTATACAGACAGATCAATAAAAAAACCAATTAGGGTAGGCTGTGAAATTGAATTATTTTGAATTGGTACTTTAGCCACATCCACAGAATGACATTTCTGACATGAATTTAAGGTTATAAAGTTTGTTTACAATAAAAATGTCAAATTACAAACGTTATAAAATGTCATTCTGTGGATGTGGCTAAAGCACCAATTCAAAATAATTCAATTTCACAGCCTACCCTAATTGGTTTTTTTATTGATCTGTCTGTACTTTGTCTTGTAATATCCAGCCTTCAGAGCCATATGTCAGTGTGGGTACGTATATACTTCTAGAGACACTTAGTTTTATCTGTGCACTTAGTTATTTCTTTGTTATTATACTGTGAGAGCAAAAAGGTTGACCGAAAAAAACTACTTTCCAAGGCAGGTATTGCCAATCTTTACTACCAGCTTGCTTATGTGCGTCTTGCGGTTTAGAGTGATATTAGCTTCGCATTTTGACGTTTGCCTTGCAGGTTTAATTTTTCGCCATCAATAAACGCTATTTAACTTACTTGAATATGTTATCTAAGCTTAATGAATGCAATTATTGTTTATTGTTATGGGATAACTTACCATTTAGCTCAAGTGCTCAACACAACGGCCTTAACCAAAAATGACAAACAAAATGTCAAAATAGATACGAACCAGTGTTGCCAACCGTCTAGCATGTTTCTCCACTACCATGCGCCAATAATTCCGCTACATTTTGTAAAATACCGCTACCACGTGAATTTTCTAGGACAGTACATGCATTTAAACGCCTTTTCGTTATTTTATTAAAATATGAACATGCATACATGGAAAAAATAGACATTTTCTTTTAAAAATTCGTTTATTGTTAAAAATAAACACCAACAAACAATAAAAAAAAATTGTTTTTAGAATCGGGATCTTTATTATCACCGTCCTATATGATTTCTAGGAATGCATACTTAAGAAAAATATGGTAA
Source organism: Melanotus villosus (assembly GCA_963082815.1). Taxonomy (NCBI): domain Eukaryota; kingdom Metazoa; phylum Arthropoda; class Insecta; order Coleoptera; family Elateridae; genus Melanotus; species Melanotus villosus. The sequence continues at coordinate 14,222,716 of OY720421.1, forward strand.
GGTGATCCTACATCAATTCTTCGAATGTTAATTTAAATTTTGTAGACTGATGTTCCTCATTTTTCAATTTTTTTGGTTTGAACAAATTCCGCTACTTTAAAAAAAATAAGTTCTTGCCGCCGCTACGCCACTACGAAGTCCAAAATCCGCTACAGTAGCGGAATTCCGCTACGGTTTCCAACACTGATACGAACGTAGGTGCACTGTAGAGATGGGTTGCTATTTAGCAGTCTGCTATTTTATAACTGCTACACAACAATAGCAATAACAGGTTGCTATTTGAGAAAAAAAATAACAGGCAAACACACGGACGCATAAAATATTTTTTGTAGAAGTTAATAAAATAGCAAGTAGCAGGTAGCGACGCACCGATCAACAACCCACAACATTTCAGCTGACAGCTGCTATTCTGCTATTCGCTTCGCAGTCGCAGTTCGGCGCGTGTCTGATCTGAGCGGAGAAAGTGCTCGCAAAAGCAAAGCAAGACCACAGTATAGAAAACAATCAGTAAGGACAGCTTAGTGCTTTTGACGTGACCAGTTTTGTATGCGCATGTCACTTTGCTGGCGGAACTTCCAGAATAATCTATTAGTGGCGCTACAGTTGTGTGTGTTAAACACGTGTGTAAATGTCAAACTTTTAGAAGCGGAAAGTGGGAGGATGACCTTATTTTATTCGCTTAAATTTGTAAATGCAAATTTTAGAGTCACAAATCCAAGTGGCGAAAGAATTTTTAGGAAAAACATTATTTGGAACCACCGATAGATATTGCGCTGCATATAATAATAATAATAATAATGTTTATCCAGCTTCATTACCTACAAAACATAAACAGCACAGCGTGCAAAAACACAAAAAAAACTAATAATAATAATAATAATAAAAAATAACAACAATAATAGCTAAATGCTAACAGTAATTTGAAGCCAGAAATCGATGGCAATCAGATGACCACTTACAAAAGGGGTCCCTGCTCTACCTTACCACCGGCATATAATATATAAAAAAATAACAAGTAAAATATAAATAAATTGTCATATTTTCATAAATGTAACTGTAACTACTTTTAATTTTTGTAATTATTACTATTATTAAGAAGCTGTAACATAGTTTGTAATAGCATAATTTAGTTAGTTAATTTATCTATTAAAACATTTATATAATATACAAAATTAAAAATATGATTCAGTACCTATTCAATATTTGTTTCCAGACATAAATACCTAATCAACATCATTTGTACATAAAAACTGTTTACTTTTATCTTATACTATTTTCTAATTCGCGCTGTTTTTGTTTGGCGACATCTATACACAATTCAGTGAAGGCCTGCCAAGACCGCCATATTGGTTGTAAAACTTGCGCTATGAACTTCAAAGGCGCCGACAGCAGCTGTCCTTACTGATTGTTTTCTATACTGTGGCAAGACGGAATGATTCAAAATAACAGTTGCTATTAAATAGCTGCTATTTTAAACTGCTATTTGTTAAAACAGTAACAGGTTGCTATTGCTATTTGAAAATAGCAGTTTTGCCCATCACTAAGGTGCAGTTCAGGCTTACATACATACGAAGCGGCACATTTTTACTATGTTCATTTTTCAAGGGGGCGGCACGGTCAGCCATTGTAGTTCTCTTTGTAGCTTTGTGTATTGCGTAGTAAGTTTTACTTGCTTTGTTTACTCTGTTTAGGATCTCTGCCTCTATTTTGCCTTTTTTTCTTTATTGTTGTGTCTAAATATTCATAGTTTTCCACCGATTCAATTTCGTTGCATATAATTCTTGTATTTTCTCGTGTATGTTATCTGGATTATTTTACTTTTATTCGTATTTATCTTCTTCCCCCTTCTTTGAATTTCTGCAGTCTATTTATTATTGTTGTATTAGTTTAATTGTTGAATCTGCTACTAACACCACATCATCAGCGCATACCAGGCTCTGTATCCATATGGACTGTAAGTTCCAGTTTCCTATTTTCACATTTAACCTCGGTCTTCACGTTCTTGTATTATTTGGTTTATTGTGGCAATGAACAGTTCTCCTTGTTTTATTCCTTTGTCCATGTTGAACTTACCCGATTCCCCTCCTTGCTTCCTTTCATTTTAACCCTGCCTCTGGTCTTTGTGTACAGTCTCTTAATTGCTTCTTTAAGTTTATACTCTCCATATATTGTTTTGGGTATTGTGTCGAATAGTCAAATACTGACTTGATGTCTATGAAGGCTAAGTATAATTGTTTCCCCTTTCAAGTCTCTTTTCTATCGCAGTCCTGTGTTTGTCGTTGAGGTCGAATGCAGCTCTAGTAACTTTTCTTCTATTTCTTTTGCTAGTCTTCTCTCCAAGGTTCTTGAGTAGATATTGGCATTACTGATGAAAGATGCAATCATTTGTTGCTCCTTTTTTTATGGATAGGCACTATAAAGTTTTCTTCCCAGTCAGTGGGTATTTTTCCTTCATTCAATGCTTGTTCGCATAAATGTCCTTTGTCAATTTCTTTACCTTCTCGCCTCCATATTTCACCATTTCTGGGGTTATTCCATCCGGGTCAGCTACCTTTCCCAATTTCATTTGTTTCTTCGACTTCCTCTATTTCTATGTTCTTCTCTTCTTCTTCTTCCTGTATTGCCCTTCTTCTTCTTCATCTTCCTGCGTTCGGTTTTTCTTTAAATTTTTGTTCATAGAAACTCTTCCATACTTCAAGAATTTTGTTCTCATTTGTTTCTATTTGACCTTCGTTATTCTTTATGCTCCAGGTGTTTCTTCAATATTTTCCTGTGATCGCTGTGATGGTTTTCCAGAATTCTCTGTTGCATTCCTTTCTGTTTTTCCCTTCCAGATTTCTCCCGAACTTTCCCAATTCTGTTGTTTTGCTCTTCGGACGGTTTCTCTGGCCTGTATGTATCTTTTCCAAGATTCTTTGTTCCTTACTTTATCCTTCTTCATTGTTCCAGTGTTTTTATAAGTTCAAGATTTATTTTTAATTCGTTGAGGTAATTTTGATTATTTTGGACTTGTAGTAGCCGTTCAGTAATGTGGGGACTAGGTACACAATGTTCATAAACATACTGAATATCACAGCAACCACCAACCCTAGCTGTATATCGACGTTAAATGTGTTACTTCAAATTATTTGTAAAAAATAAGGCAATATATTCAAGCTTTATTCAACGTTTAGTAAACCACGATTCCACTGTGTATTTTGGAATTTTACGCTTTAGCAAATGGCACCCTGTAATCATACCTTTAACAGGCCTTGTTGCCAGATCGTATAAAATGCACAAAATGTTAACTGTTTTTATGAGTTCAGTTTTTCTTTTCTTTTAATCATTCTGGTATTTTCGTTGGAGTTTAATAACGTTTTGGGGACTACAGAAAAGTTCATAAACTTACTGAATATCGCAGCAACCATCAACCCTGACTGAGTATCCACTTTAAAATTTTGCTGTTTAGTTGAATAAGAACCTTAGGAAAAAAGTGACAGTAATGCAACCTAATAAAATATGATGTGGCTAACCAAAGGTCACATAAATGAATTGTAATTACTCGGGCTGAACTGCTTGTGACGTCACTTATCGTGCGTGGTTTGAATTTTCTGTACCTCAAAAAGGTGTCAAAAATATACATAAGTTTACTTAGGAAATTAAACGAAATTTAGCAATATCCATTATCAAAAAAACCAACATTTCGTAATTATTTTTTAAATTTAAGTATCTGTTTTTACAAAGATACGTTCTTACTCAAAGGCTGTAGTAATAACTTTATCAAAGTAAATACGCAATCTACTCAAGCTTTAATGTTTGTATTAATCGATAATAACATAGGTAAAGTACGCACTTTCGTTTTTCATTTGTTTAGTTTTTAAAATCAGGGTTCTTTTGTTTATTAAACTTCGTCAAATCCAAATAACGGTATTGAACGCGTACATACAAAATAGCCTGTTGCTATAACGACAGCTCCGTAACCCCGTTTAATAAATATTTGTCTGTTATGCAATATTGTTGGTACACTAAAAAATTATTTTAGCAACCGTTATTCACGGCCTGGTACAAATTGTGTTTTCGATAACAATCGAATTTACACCGGGTCATATGGTTTGTTGACGACAAGTTCGCATTTATCTACAAATTGAAGTCCAATGTCCATTTGATTTAAATAAATTAGGAAGCGACATTTTTTTAAACCAGACCAGAGATAAAAATATTGATTTAAAATAGACTGTAGGTACTGTAAAACAGATCTGTACTTTTGTTAAGAAATCAGAAATATGTTTTTAAACTGAAAAAACTAAAAATAAATCTGCTCGAAAGTCTTGTTTATTCAAATTGGGTGCGTCGATTGCATGAATTTTGCATGCAAAACAATGGATTGCTTGTTGATTTATATTTTATTCATTTGTTTATTGGAAATGGGAACTGGTTTTTCTGAAAAATTATTTATTAAAGTAAACGCGAAATGTTTGCATGTCAAATTGTAGGTAGTGATTGTGAAATCTTTCATTGTTAATTACGGCTAATTGAGTAAGTTTAGAATATAAACAAATTTTTAAGCTTGTTTTTAAGAAATCGTGTGGATAATTCATGAATTGTCTACCTTAAAAAGATTTCGTATTTTTTTTGTTATTCCTTACCATTAAATTTGTTAAACAAAAGACAGAAAACAAATGGAAACGTAAGCTAGGAAGCTAGCTAGCAAACAAAATACTTTCGCGAAACAAATGAAAGAGTAAGTAAGACTATTGAGTTGAGTTAATTTTCTTTTTTTCTACTCTTTTCTCTATTTCGGCATTATAATGACATCATTCTATGACCCATTTTGATGCTTTAATGAGCTTCATTATTAAACGATTTTTGGTGATATTTTATTTTCAGAAATTGGTGATACTGTATCAAATAATACACAAAATACCTGGGCAACCTTTCAGTTGCCAGGCAACCAGTCAGTTGCTAGGCAACAAAAATGTCAAACTTCTGTCAGTTGTCAAGCAAAAATCAGTATTACCAACTTAACTATTTAACCAAATATCCCCAACTCGAAATTGTCAAGTATTTTTATAAAAAGAAATAATGTAAATGAAAGCCGAAACAGAGAAAATAGTATAAAAAACTCGTCACAGATGGCAATTCGAGCACTCGTCCGTTCGGGCACTCGCCGCTACGCAGCTCGTGTCCAAATTTCGGACTCGTGCGCGAAAACGATGCCTTCTGTAACTTGTGCTTTAATATACTATTCTGTTCTGGGTTATTTTTTTCACCTCCTTCCACTGCAGTTTTCACTTCTTCTTGTTAGGTTTTTCTTGGTCTACCTCTTCTGTCCCGGTACTCTGACCTCATATACTCTTCAGGTAAGTCCCTCTTCCAAGAAAGAAAGATCAATAGAATGATCCTTTCTTGAATTTTAATTGTTACTCGCTTTATCTTTAACTGTTCTTTCGAGACCTCATTTCTAATTCCATCACTCTTTGTCTTTCCCTGTATTTTTCTTAAGAACCACATTTCTGATTCGTTTATTCAGTTTCTGTTTCAATTTGTGAGTGTCTATGCTTCGCTACCGTATATCAGTGTTGACGTCACTACTTTTTGGACGACTTCCTTAGACACTTCTCCTTTTCCAAAAAATGTTCTCAAAGCGTTGTATGTTTAACAACTTTCCCTATTTTATCATTCACTTCACTATCTTGTTTACCACTTGCTTCAATTACAGTTCCTAGGTATTTGAAGCTTCTCACTTGTTCGATCTGATGTTATCATAGTTTTTGTCTTCTGTGCATTTATGTTGATGTTAATTTTCTTCAGTTCATCCTTTAATAACTATATTCATATTGTGTTGTAGATTCTTTTTTGAGTATGCTATTACTGACATGTCGTTTGCAAACAATAGTTCTGTGAGTTTACTTTGTTTCATTTTTCAAAAGCCCAGTTGTAAAGGTCTCATTTTTTTGCCTTCTTTATCATCTCATCCACTACACATGAAAATAGTAATGGACTTGGCACGCAACCTTATTTTAGGTTTTCTGTAGATTCAAACTCTAGAGATTCCTCATTTTATGTTCTTACGATTATTGTTCTCTATTTCTATTGTTGCCTTTTCAATTCCTTTCCTTTCTAGGTTTTTCCAGACTTCTGTCGAATGCCTTTTCTAGGTCTACGAAACATATATGAATTTCCTTGTTTTTATATGTATATAATATATGGACCTCTCTATAGATTGTCGTAGTATGAAGACTGTATCCTGCGTGTTCCTCCCTCTTCTGAATCCGTATTGTGTCTCCTTCGATGTGTTTTCTATTTTTTCTTTTATTCTTCCTTCTATTATTCGAGTTAGTATTTTAGCTGGTACGTTCAACAGTGTTATGTCTTTGTAGTTGGCATAATCCCTTTTGTCGCCCTTTTTATATAGGCTCTAGTAGTAATATAAACTCCACGTTTCATTCTCTTGGTACTTTATTTTCCTTGGCAATCATGTTGAAATGTTTCTTGCAGGTAATTGGCCTATCATCGATTCCTGGAGCTTTACTGAGTTTTGTCTTTGGTATAGCGCCATCCAGTTCTTCTGTTGAGATTGGTAGGACTTCTTGGTCATCGTTATTTACTTCCTTACTTATTAATTCATACTCTTCATTCGATTTTGTTACTTCTTTAAAATATTGTCGCCATCTTTCGATTATTCTATCCTCATTCGTGATTATGTTACCGTCTTTCTCCTTTATGTTTTTCATTCTTTTTTCCTTCGGAGTTGTCTTAATGTGCCATAGAACAATTTTTGGCTATAGTTCTTAAATTCTAAGCTTACTGCGGAACCATTAGTTTTTAACGAAACCCTCTGATCAGGCAAAACCAATGATAGCACGCTTGTCGAATGCAGTGGTACGCCCAACTTACCGTGTCAGGGCAAAATAGTCCGTATGAAAGATATAAGCTTAGAATTTAAGACCTATATTTCTGAAGATATCATTCATACTTTGTCTAAACTTAATCCACGACTCTCTTTTCGCTTCTTTTACTGTCTCTTTTCTTTATAGTTATCTGTTGTTTTTGTACTCAAGTATCTTCTCCATTTCGTTTTTCTCTCTTTTGCAATTCCTTGGTCCACCATTCTGTTCTCTTTATGTTTGTGTTTCTTACCTTCGATGTACCACAACTCTCATCAGCTGCTTTTAATACGGTTTCCTTGAATTCCTTCCATTTATCTTCTAAGTTTGTTTCTTCTCTTTGCTGTTGGAATTTATTGCCGAGGCTATCTTGATATTTCTTTTTGTATGTATCGTTTTGCAGCTTGTAACTTTTTTCCTTTACTTTCTTTTACTTTTGTCCGATTTTTCGTTTTTATACTCATTTTCACTAAATAGTGGTCACTACCCATCTCTGCTTGTCTTCACACTTTTACATCGGTGATTATTTTCCATTTTTGTTTTTCGACCAAAAAGTAATCTACTTAGGTATTATTGATCTTTCTTTTCTGCTGCGTTTCTTCCTGGTGTATTTGTGTATAACTTTGTGTTTAAACTTTGTGTTAGCAGTTACCAATTCATTTTCCATACGCATATCTATAATTCTCTCTCCATTATTGTTTTTGACTTGTTCCCCTTTTCTTTACCCATTATATTCTTAATTCCTATGTTCTGATCGCCAACTCGTCCATTCAGATCACCCATAATAAATAAATTGTTTTTAGCTTCGTCTATTTCTTCTTGGAGTTTTGTAAAAAAACTCGTCTTTTTCTTCTTTCCTTGCATTGTCATTTTCTCCGTGAGCTACAATCAGTGTGAATATTTCTTCTCCTATCGTTTTCATTTCCACTGCTAGCAATCTTTCATTTATATACTTTTCTTTTACTATGTCTTCTAACCTGCTCGGTGCTACTATTAAACCTAGAACCTACACCTTCTTCCACTCCAACCCAGAATAACCAGTATCCTTTATGTAATTTAGCGGTTTCTTTTCCCTTCTTTTTTGTTTCTGTTATTCCTAGGATTTCTATCTTCTGCTCTATCATTTCTTCAATTATTTTCTCTTCCTTTTCTTTTAGGCTTTGCACATTTCAAGTTCCCAATTTTTAATTTTTTCCTGTCTTTTTTTCTATTGTTTTTTGTTACTGTCCAATTCCCTATTTTGCTATTCATTATTTAAATTTTTTTATTACCGCACTCTTAATTTTAGTTTCTGTGTTATGTTCTTCTTTGATAAACTCCTGTATTTCTTTCTTTACCTGCCTCTCCTCCTGTGTTTCTACTGCCAGTCCTAAAATTATTACGTTAATCTTTTACGATTCGTTCTATTTTTTTGTTAAAATCTCCCGTTTTTGTTTCATCTTCGTATTCTCTTCTATAATTTTCTTAATATATTCGAAATACTCTTGTCCTTTTTTAATTTGTTTTATTTCTATCATGAGATCTTTCATTACTTATTTTCAAGTTATTTTTCTGATATTCTCTGGTGACAAATTTACGAGTTGTTCTCGTTAAACTTTATAACTAATTGAGCACTCCTCGTATACTTATTTTTATTTATTGTCGGTATCACTATACTCTTACTATTTTATTCCTAAAATAAAACTATAAACGGATAAAATAATTAATAAAAAAAAACCTGTTTATTGCTAGTCAAAGTTTATATTACACAATATCAGAAGTGTTATTTTTTTTGTTGACTGTTTATTTGAAAACCTCGCCATTAAAATGTTTGTGAGCGAACAGAAATAAATGTTATTTTACAGTACAATGAAATTACCTGCCAGAACACGAATTCTAAAAAATAAACAGCCGCAAGCAATTGCTCACGTGCGCTTATTACTTAAATACCTACCTAAAAACAAGCTTTTTTTAGATGACATCCAAAGTATTTTACCATAGCTATAAAATGTGGCCTAATATACTAAATTAAGTTATCGTTTTTAAGAAACGTATCTACATTTATAAGAAATAGAACAATTGTACTACCAAAATAGAATAATCGTTGACCCTAATTTTCAAACATTAACAGTTACTAATGACTAAGTGTATGAAACTGAATTGAAGTGTGAGCTGATTTGAAACTGAATTGAATAAAATGATGCTATTGTTTATAATCAATATTTTATTAACGTTCATTTATATCAGTACTTAAGTTTAATGCACTTTTATTTACATTAGTCCTTGACTTCTTGATCATCTCAACAATGTGAAGGCTATAAACATGTTTATGCACTCTTATACCATTAAATAAAAGTTCACAATTTTGAACCCATAAATTTCGACCTTAGCTATTGATAGTAAAACTAAATGTATTTTAGGTAAATCTTAGTCATGATAATATTTACTTTATGTAAAATAGGTATAAAATTAGATATATCTACTGACATTGCTGTAAATTTAAAACAATTAACTCTTAAACTATTCCATTACTTGAAATGTTGTAATCGCAAGGAAAATTAAATTAAATGAACATTTTACAGCTGTAAATACACTCGACTACACTGCATAATTTACCATAACGTTTAATTGAGTGAACAGATGGGTTACATTAAAACTTCATTCCTTATAATTAAAAGTGCATTTGTAAAAATGCATTCCATCTCATGAATTTTTTCTAATACCTACTGGACTTTTCAGGTACTGTAAGGATTCATTGAAGCTGTGCTGGTGCGAACGATACAACTAAAAAATGCTTATTCGACTTGCATCAAGAAATTTGCTTTATACAAAATACAAATATAGATGGAGTCCTCGATGTTATTCGTCGCAAGTAGAATACAAACCAATTCGTAGCGTTTTAGTAGCGAATCGAGGTGAAATCGCTGTAAGAGTATTTCGCGCATGTAATGAATTAGGTATTAAATCTGTGGCAATATATTCAAAAGAAGACAGGGCCCATATTCACAGGCTTAAAGCTGATGAAAGTTATTTGGTGGGAGAAGGGTTGCCCCCTGTACAGGCATACCTTAGCATTCCTGATATCGTAGCAATATGTAAAGACCATCACATTGACGCTGTGCATCCTGGTTACGGTTTTCTTTCGGAAAGGCATGATTTCGCACAGGCTATTATCGATGCAGGATTACGATTCATCGGACCTAGCCCTAAGGTTGTACAACAAATGGGTGATAAAGTTGCTGCTAGAGAAGCTGCCATTGCTGCTGGTTAGTTGCAAATTTATTATGTAATATAGGAACTAATTAGAGACACATAAAGTTCAAATCCCTGCACTTCCACGACATGAATCTTATTAAATAATATTAATAATTAAGAATAGAGCTAACGGAAATAATTTAACAGGTGTGGCAGTTGTACCAGGAACAGACGGCCCTGTAACAACCAAAGAGGAAGCAAAAGAATTTTGTGTAAAGCATGGATTGCCTGTTATATTTAAAGTAAACTACCTCAAGTCTTTTATGTTTCTTTTAATAACGAGAAAGTGTTTGTAGGCTGCTTATGGTGGTGGTGGAAGGGGTATGCGAGTGGTACGTAAAATGGAAGAAGTCGAAGAAAACTTCCAAAGGGCTTCGTCAGAAGCATTGAGTGCTTTCGGAAATGGTGATATGTTTATAGAAAAGTTTATTGAAAGGCCTAGACATGTTGAAGTGCAACTCCTTGGTAAGTAAATATAAGTTATATAGAAAAAAACATATAATTTTTCTATTATTATTCAAGGCGATAAGGCTGGTAACATTATTCATTTGTACGAAAGAGATTGTTCAGTGCAGCGTAGGCATCAAAAGGTGGTGGAAATTGCACCTGCTCCAAATTTAGATGTAAAAATAAGAAATAAAATGACAGATGCAGCAGTGAAACTTGCTAAACATGTGGGTTATGAAAATGCTGGTACCGTCGAGTTTCTGTGTGATGAAACGGGAAATTTCTATTTTATTGAAGTTAATGCCAGGTAAATCTCCATTTCTGTTGTGTATATTTAGGTACTAGTCTGTATCCGTAACCTCTTTTACCTTTTGGTGTCGAGGCTGAAGCGTTAGTGTATGTGGGCTTTACGGGTGCAATGCACAATCCGGCCTGACTCTTGCAGGTTACATGATTGGTGCACCGTTTAATACCTACATACTGCACCATGTGTATAGGTGTATTTACTAGTAATTATCTTAAATTGTAGATTACAAGTCGAACATACAATAACTGAGGAAATTACGGGGGTGGATTTGGTGCAATCTCAAATTCGCATAGCAGAAGGTATGACTTTACCGGAATTGGGTTTAACCCAAGATAAAATTCATCCGAATGTAAGTAAATTTTGTTTTACATTTTAAATGTGCTTAAAGTGTTTAAATATAGGGTTTTGCCATACAATGCCGTGTAACAACAGAAGATCCGGCAAAGAACTTCCAACCAGATACGGGACGAATTGAAGTATTCAGATCTGGTGAGGGTATGGGTATAAGATTGGATGGTGCTTCTGGTTTTGCAGGTGCAATAATTTCTCCGTATTATGATTCGTTGCTGGTTAAGGTGATAGCTCATTCCAAGGACTTGCAGTCGTCATGTGCTAAAATGAACAGAGCTTTGAGAGAATTTAGAGTTCGTGGTGTTAAAACCAACATTCCATTCTTACTTAATGTGTTAGAGAATCAGAAGTTCTTAAGTGGTGCATTAGATACTTACTTTATTGATGAAAATCCAGAATTATTCAAATTCGTACCTAGTCAGAACAGGGCCCAGAAGTTGCTCAATTATTTGGGTGAGGTTTTGGTTAACGGACCGTCCACACCTCTGGCAACTAAATTACTGCCAGCTGAAGTTAAACCACACGTTCCTGTTGCTTCAAAAGGTAAACTGTTAACTGAGTTCTTGTTGTGGGGAACAAATTAAAACTACCATGGTTAATCAGTGTAGCTTAAAACAGTTTTACAGGTATCTTACTGGCTTTAAATGTTTAGTACATTTTTATTTGTTTCTGCTAAAAATTCCAATTCTGCAACACTGATTATACTCTGAATATTGTTTGCCTTTTTTTTAATAGCACCCAGTTTTTCATAACAAAAATGGGGTGATTTCTTTTGGATGATAAGTATTTTATGAAAAACACTACAAAAATTATTAAAATATTTATATTACCGGAAATTAGCCCTATTATAAAGTGAAAGACATAAGAAACTTGTCCTTTTTCTGTTATTTATACGTTATCTTTATGTGCATTTATTTAAAAAGATTTTTATTTTTCTTATGTGTTAACTATTGATTTGTTTAGTTTAGTTTAATTAGCTTACAATTCTTTTCTGCAGAGTACCTGAACATCAGTCCAGAGGAACAACCAAGTAATTATCGTTTTTCTTTAGTTTCTGCTTTTTCTTTTTTGTTCTTTTATTTTAGTTTTGTTTTTAACTGCTAATTACTTGCATATTAACATCACTCGCTTTTTACTTAAAAACCGTAATTATTTTTTTTATCTCGTTTAATCATTATTAAATTTTAATTAGGTGTACAACCACCAAAAGGCTTCCGCCAGATTTATAAAGAGCAAGGTCCCGAGGCCTTTGCTAAGGCTGTAAGAAACAATAAACCTTTGTTACTTATGGACACTACTTTTCGAGATGCGCATCAATCACTTCTGGCAACTAGAGTGCGTACACATGATTTACTTAGGATATCGCCATTTGTTGCCCACAATTTCAATAATTTATATTCTCTGGAAAATTGGGGTGGTGCCACATTTGATGTTGCTCTTAGATTTTTACACGAATGTCCATGGGAACGATTGGAGGAAATGCGTAAATTAATACCCAACATTCCTTTCCAAATGCTACTCCGAGGTGCCAATGCTGTTGGTTACACTAATTATCCAGATAATGTCGTTTTTAAATTCTGTGACATGGCTGTAAGTATCAACGCTGAATTCTACGGTGCGATCAAGAAATACTCTTTCAGTTGGTTTTAAAAAAATTTACTTGAAATTAGGAGCATTGTTAACTCCTTTTTTCAGACTTGGATGGTGTCAAGGTTAGCATACTTGCCTTGTAAATCAGAGATTTTGGGTTTGATTCCCAATCCCAGTCGTTAAAATATCTGAAAGTTTGGTTGGTGCCTTTCGCATACGATATAAAACCATAGGTCCTGTGCCAATACAATGTTTGGGTGGAAATCCCGTGGGTTCGGCAAGTCGAGTAATGCCAATGGTCATAGTAGTCAACACGCTTGGAAATCTCTGGCACCCGCAAGCCTAGATTTTGCCTAAAAAGTAAATAAACAAACTCCGACCTTTTGTTGTTTATGGCATCATTTGAAAGTTTAAATTTAATTTGTGAATCCAAAAACATGGAGCATAATTCGAACAATACTTTTAGTTTTTAGTCTTCTTCTCTATTTTTAGCAAGCAAATCATTGTTTACTCACCTAAATCAATGGTATTTATTACATAGCTTACTAACTGATGTTCTGTTAAATTACCTGAAACATCTGGTTAGTAAGTTATGGCAATCGATTCGCAAAAACATCCCGAAAATCTTATTATCAACTGAAACAAAATTTCTTAGTCATGCTGTAGAAATAATTATTATACTTCATTTATGATGCTTTCGGATGGCAGCATGGAAGTTGACTCTGGAAATTTGGTACACTAGATTTTGTATGATGCAGTTGTCAGATTGCATACACAGACTTCCTTGCAAAAATTCATGAAAGGAGTATAAATACTGTTAATTAAGTTATTATAAATATTTGAATTATTTTTTTCTCTATCGAGGTTCAATCAGGCATGGACATATTTAGGGTATTTGATTCTCTCAACTATCTTCCTAATCTAATAGTAGGTATGGAAGCAGCAGGTAAGGCTGGAGGAATTGTAGAAGCTGCAATTTCATACTCAGGAGACGTTAGTAATCCTAATAAAACCAAGTACGATTTAAAATATTACCTTAAAATAGCTGACGAATTGGTTAAAGCTGGTACTCACGTACTTGCAATTAAAGACATGGCAGGATTACTTAAACCAACTGCAGCCAAGTACGTAAATTACTCGCATTGGAAACTGGACTTTTTTTAAGTTTAATTTTACAGAATGCTAGTAACAGCGTTGCGAGATAAATACCCAGATTTACCCATACATATTCATACTCATGATACAAGTGGAGCTGGAGTTGCATCCATGTTGGCTTGTGCAGAAGCAGGTGCCGATGTTGTAGATGTAGCAGTCGATGCCATGTCTGGACTTACTAGCCAGCCAAGTATGGGGGCAATTGTTGCAAGTTTACAGAGCACTCCATTAGATACAGGTTTTGAATTACCAAAAATATCTGAATATTCTGCGTATTGGGAACAAACTCGTACTTTGTATGCACCTTTTGAGTGTACTACAACTATGAAATCGGGAAATGCCGATGTTTATCAAAATGAAATACCCGGAGGACAATACACTAATTTACAGTTCCAAGCTTATTCATTAGGTTGGTACAGTGCTTAAACTGTAATATTGTTTTCTGAAATACATTTCTTGTGCAGGTTTAGAAGAATTTTTCGAAGATGTTAAAAAGGCATATGCTGAAGCTAATTTATTATTAGGTGACATCATTAAAGTTACACCTTCTTCCAAAGTAGTAGGAGATTTAGCTCAATTTATGGTACAAAATAAATTGTCCGCTAAAGATGTTGAAGAAAAAGCAGAGGAGCTTTCTCTACCAAAATCTGTGGTAGAATATCTTCAAGGCCATATTGGACAACCTTACGGAGGTTTTCCAGAACCATTTAGGTCAAAAGTTTTAAGGGATATGCCAAGAATTGACGGTAGACCTGGAGCTACCTTACCACCTTTTGATTTTGCTACACTCAAGAACGATCTTCAAGCCAATCATCCTAATCTTAACGACAAAGATGTAATGTCGGCAGCTTTGTATCCACAAGTAACAAAAGATTATCTTGCATTCCGTGAACAATTTGGACCTGTAGATAAACTTGAAACTAGAATGTTTCTGACTGGGCCAAAGGTAGGAGAAGAATTTGAAGTTACAATAGAGCAGGGTAAAACTTTAGGCGTAAAAACGTTGGCAATGGCCGAAGACTTGAGCGAAAATGGTGAACGTGAAGTTTTCTTCGAACTTAACGGTACGTTAAGGTCTGTATTTATTAGAGATAAAGAAGCTAGTAAAGAAATAGAAGTACATCCAAAAGCCCTCAAAGGTGATAATAAGCAAGTAGGTGCGCCCATGCCTGGTACCGTTATCGATATTAGAGTTAAACCTGGCGATAAAGTAGACAAAGGCACACCTTTGGTTATTCTTTCTGCAATGAAAATGGAAACTGTGGTACAAAGTCCTGTCGCAGGAGTTATCAAGACTGTTGATATTGATATGAATATGAAATTGGAAGCTGAAGATTTACTCATAACTTTAGAATAAACAGTAGGATTAATGTCTCTCATATTTATAAAAATCGTACATTACATTTTGCACTCTTTCGGTTGTAGAATAATTTGGCTGTGCTGTTATGAATTAACGGATTTATTCGTACAACTTTAATAATCAGTTTTCAATTGAGATAAATTTTTTATTGTTATTGTTATTTCTACAAATTCGATTTTATCTTGTAATTTCATGTTGACATTTTTAAATTTACAATCCGTTTTTATACATTTGTTTATTGTACATTTAAAAAATATTATTGTTCATAATATATTTGTTGTTTTACTTATATTATTTTAAAACCAATAACCAAACCGGAAATATATATTGGAAAAAAATTATTTTAGAAACTTTTAACAATTTATTTAGCAAACTTTATGATATCTTGCATAATGCTTTATATTCGTAATAGGTAATCCTGGACTTTCGTTAGGCACATACGAGTACTTTAAATCAATTCTTTATACGTAATTATTAAGTATGTAAGAAGTACCTATAGATGGGCAAATCGATTCCTTCGATGATTCAGTTCCATCAAATCGGATCTGACCAAAGATTAACTCTATTGGTAGGTACCGTTCAATGTTATTATTATCCAGACGTTGAAGTTATTTAAGTTATAAGATTAGTAAGGCCCCAGTTGCAGTAGCTAGGTACCCCAGTTAAGTGCAATCACGAGAGTTAAGCAGTTAAGCTTCATTGTCTCGGGTCAGTACTTGTATGGGTTGCCTGACTGCTACGTTAACGCAGCACCGCCCTCCCACATGGTGAGAGAGTAGGACAATTAGATAATACACATTGGGTGGACAGATGCAAGAAGATCCAATGCCCAGAAGGATAAAAGAAAAAGAAAGAAATTAGTACCTATTATTAATAAAAAATCAGTAATAAAGAGCTGATGCTGGAAGAGATAGAAAAGAAGTAACAAAGAGCAGAAAGCAAGAACGGCAAGTGAACGATCTCCGGGGGATGTGGAAAACAAAGGTATGAGGACAATAAATAGGATGGCAGTCAAAAAACTAATTAATAATAAAGAAAGCCTGTCAAAATTAAAGGTAACAGAAAGCTGTGGAAAAAGATATGAATTTGGAAAGGGGATAGATAAACATCGAAAGAGTAAGTATAAAAATGAGACCAGAATAGGAGAATGGAATATAAGTAAAAATATTATTAAAGAAAGGAAAAATGATAAAAGTGGGAAAAGTGTAAAATACAAAGTAGGTAGGTATTGGAGACACAATGGGAAAAAAAGAAATACAAAAATGAATTCGCGATGTTATATTTAGGTGAGAAAAAGCAAGATGCAAATGGGGTAACATTTTATATAACAAAAAACACTTATCAATTATTAATGTATCCACAGAGCAATCAAGCGAAAATGACAAGGAACAGCTATACCATGAATTAGAAAACTTAGTTGAAGAAGCATCAAGCTATGACATGATATTGGTAATAGGAGATTTTAATGGCAAAGAGAATTTTACGAGGTAGAGTATAACCGTCGAGAATTAGAAAGCATTCTGAGGCCTTCAAGTTATGACAGCTTTTAAGCAACTGTCCTCTTTCTATACGTTGCAGTGCACGAGCCAAACGGCGACCGTATTTAATTCGAGTTCTGACATATGTTCTGCAGTGTTTGTACGCGTTAAAAAGAGATGAACGCGTAACTTGCTGAGGGTGATTACTACATGCTCTTAAAGGCGGGGCAAATAACTGCTTGAGAAAAGCAGAGTTGTCAAAACGGTTCAATGTTGTTCTTTGATTTCTAAATATTTTTGGTTAAGTAGACATAAAACTGGACTAGTAAAGTTTCAAAGTTTGTTTTATTATGATTAGAGTTGAAATACTTAGTAATTTCGCTTAATAATAAATAAAGAAGCAAATAACAAGACAGCCACTAGAATAAACTATTCAGGACCGCTGATGGCGCGGATACTTAAACACAGTGGTCGGTATTCTGATCTCATATTTAAATTTAACGTCATGTTTAATTACCATGGCAACATCGCGTATCTCTGTTATACACATATAAAATTATATAAAGCTATATCGTTTTATGTTTACGCTAAACACGACTTTACTTAGAGACAATTTTAAACATAAGATCAGAATACGGCCCAGTATAGATAGAAAACAGTAGGTTCACTTCGTGTTGGCACCTTTGATGTTCGTGTCCCCGAATTTCTACTGCACACTACGCCAGGAGTGGATTTTACTCCAGTAATGGACACGTAATTCACCACGCACTAGAGGTGGGAAGTTCGATTCTTTTTGGTGAATCGATTCATTTGAATCATTCATTCCAAGTGATTCGTTCACAAAGATTCGTTCTTGAATGATTCACTCATTCACTCGTTTTGCTTAGACTAACGAGTCTTAACAAAGACCGAACCGAAGCAATGGTAAATGTACCGGCATTCGTATTCAATACTCCATCAGGAATGTAAAATTGAATAATTTTATGTTTACATCGAATATACAAGCTTATTTGTAAATATATCTCAATGATTTTTAAACCATTGGCAAGCTTATTCTTTCTAGCTTCAGATGCTGCCACAATTATGTCAAAATTGTTGTTAACAAATGCTACATAAATTAATTAAACTAAGCGTACGCGAAACGTGTAGCCGAAATTTCAGCATCGAGGTATTTTTTAAACTATTTCACATAGATGGGTAATTATTTATATCGTATGAAATGGGTAGAAAAAAATGAAGAAGTTTTTAGTGAAAGAATTACTTGCATAGCTTTATTGTTATAAAAGATATGATTTATTTTTGTACAGCGCTCCGTTGTAAATATTTCGTAACGCTGGCATAAATGTACGTTTCACCCATAATTTGCCAAACATAAATTAATTTAAATAATCAACGCCAAGAAAAGAGAATTATAATTACTGATTTACTTATTTGCCATTTTAAATTAAATTTTGAATCTACTTTGAAGACGGAGAACCACCCCACCGCATTGTCAAATTTTACACCATCAAATCCGATTTACTGGTCAATTTTACGTAGAACTCGAAACTCGAACGAATTGAACGCTGAATCTTTTGCCAAAAATTCCCGATGGTTCCGCGGGCTACGATACCGAGTCGAGTGAATCGATTCACTTCAAAGTGCGGCGGCTCCGAAGTCCGCGGACTTCGATGCCGAGTCGAGTGAATTAGTGAATCGATTCACTTGAAAGTAAGGACTCGGTTCATTCGATTCAGTGTACTGATTCGTTATGTTTGAACGAATCGTTTACGACCGACACACCTCTACCCACGCACATAGCTGGGAGTTGAAAATGCGCACTGTAATATGGCGACACAATTCCGGCCAAGTGAAACTACTGTTTTCTATCTATACTGTGACTTAAATAACCGTCGGACTGAAGGGCTAAATATCATGGCCGGCAACAACAGTGGTGCCCGCGTGCTCGGGCACCACACGCAAAATCAAATGGTGGTGCTCAGCACCACACGCTTCGACGATGAATTATGCACAGGGTACAGGGTATAGTTTTATTTTGCTCTATATAAATCGGTCTTTTTGTCTCTTATTGTGAATACTGAATTGTGTTGTGATTTGTGATGCATGTTGTGCAACAAATTGTGACTTTACATCGACATGTACAGCGGAAAGATCTTGTTCTGCACTTCGTCGACTAAAGACATATTTACGTTCCTGTCTCAGTCAAGAACAGCTGAATCACACTGCGAAGAAGCACTTGATTTAAAACCACTCATAAATGAGTGGATTTCCAGGGCTTCAGTTAGTGTCTCCCCTTTTTCCATGTCCATGTAAAATTATTTATATTATGTATAATATATGTTAATATGTTAAGCAAGTGCCACGGTGGCGCAGTGGTGCCGCGTCAGGCTAGCGTTGCGCTAGTCCCCGGTTCGAATCTCCAGATGGGCAGGATTTTCCTGCAGTTTAGAGTTCGGTATCGAGTCCTGGTGACAATTTACACATACAAAACGTACATCAGACCCATGGTAGATTACCGCTCCACCAATTTCTCCGCGCTCCCAAACCACCTAGCGGGAAAGCTGGCTTCCAAGGAGAGGGCGATCTGTAGTCGCGCACTTCACCTGGACAGACACCACCCTTCACAAGAGGTCTGCGGCCTCGCTAACATTCAGCCAATCGCAGCACGTCTCTCGTCCCTTCGCGGTCGCCTTGTTGCCCGGGCGGTGCAGCAAGACCGCGAAGACATCCTAGCAATCCTCTACACGAGACCATCCCGAAACAGAGGGCCCAAACGTAAATTAAATCACCCTCTCGCTATCTTTCTACAGGACGCCGAGGCTCACCCAGATGACCTGGCAGAGATCCTCGACGACACCCCATACGCTTTCCGATAACCCCCCCCCCTACTCATCAACCAACTCACCACAAAACCCAAACAACTAACTGAAAAGACCGTCCCCACAACCCAAACCCATAAACAACGACTCCCTCAGCTCCTCTTCGCCCGCATTTGATTTTTAGATTTTTATATTTTGATTTTTATATTTTTAACCTGAGAACCGAGAACGAACGACGGCCCTCCCTTCCAACCAACCAATATTCCCCATGGTCCCAGAGAGCTTAAGCTCTATATCGGTCGTACATCCAAAAACTTCACTGATTTGACTTTGATAGTCGCAATCAAGTGCGAACACATGCAATACAAGTGCGTCGGTGAATATAAATAAACTGTATAAATAAATTAGTTAGTGTTTCGAGATAGTATTAGTGTTATGTTCATAGTGTGTAATTTGTTGTTTCGTGTTACTTATTACGTTATTTAAATTTGTTAATAAATAATTCACACCACGGACCGAAGTTTTAATAAACGTTTTAAAAACATTAAATTAGTTTTTGTGGTATGTACAGTTCCGCTAGTATTTTGTACAGTTTTTCTCTGTGTTTTTTTAAAAATATACTTAGCACTTTTTCGTCCTTTAGTTTTTCTAAATTATACCGCTTCCTATCTTCTTGCCTTTTACTTCTACTTAATTTATTTCTTCTGTTAGTGCTGCCTTTACTAGGAAGTGGTCAGTCCACGTTTGCCCCCCTATATACCCTAATGTCTCGTACAATTCTGGCCTGCCTTCTTTCCACTAGGACATGATCTATCTGGCTCTGGCTAAGGGTATTTCCATTCGGTGAGCCCCATGAACCTTTGTGTATTCTTTCATGTTAGTTTTGTTTCTGCTGCAAACTCGATTAGCATCCCTCCATTTTCTTTTCGTGCAAACTATATTTTCCAATAATGGGTTTGTCTATTTCTTCTTTCCCCACCTTTGCATTACAATCACCTTATCACAATTTGCACATCGTGCCCAATCCTCCATAAAATTCATTCTTCTCTTCCATGCTTTTGTCCTCCGTGGGTTCATGTAGGTATTTAACATACTTATACAGGGTGTAAATTAATGTCATGCAGATATTTCAGGGGGTCATAGTACTCGGCAAAACAAGGAAAAAATGTTAATATACACATGATCAAAAACGCGCCATTTTCGATATACAGGGTTGCGAAGTTTCAAATTTTTTTTCGTATTTTGCGTTTTTCTCCTGTATGTTTTGAGATAATTATTTGAAATTTAGTATAGCTACTATCTTTTTGAAACTCTACAATAAAATGTTAAAATCATCAGTTGCAGCATACAGGGTGTTACATTTCTTTGGGTTACCGACCATTTTACCTTCCGGAACTTTTTTTTTGAGCACCCTGTATTAATTTTTATATCTTAATTGAATTCCCTGTTCTTTTCTCCAGCTTTTTGGTTTTTTATTATTCCCGTATCTGTCACCGTTTTCGAGTTGTTTGAAAAAATAGCGATCAATACAAACCAAGTGTAGTCAAAATAATTTTTTTTTGTTTTTTTTTGTTGTTGCGTAGTAGATGCGTTTTCTCTTTCTGTACTGAGGGCCATGAGATATCGGGATGTGTCTACACCGCTTTGTCAAGGACTATTCCTTCTTCATTTATATTTTACCTGTAAACACATCACTTATTATCGTTATCTTTATCTTATACAGTGCGAACGCCGGCTGTGGAATACTCTGAGTAAAATGTTTTCGGTTCATCTGAGGTCGAAATCCTCGGACACGTAAATCTTAGTTTTTAATGGCGCATCTTTTTTTACATTGCAATTTTTTTTATCCCCACCTCCCTTTGCTGCAATGACGTCATCATATTTTTTTTAAATAGCAACCCCTACTTTTTCTTGCAAATTCTGGTTCTCCTGGCAATTCTGCATATGACTGCATGTATTTTTTGGCCAGCACGATCACCTGACCTTACACCCCTAGATTTTTTCCTGTGGGGTTACCTGAAGAGTAAGGTGTATTTTTATAAAAAAAATAAAAAGAAAACATTAAAATTATTAAATTAAATGTTCAAATTGGGATCCATTAACTTCTTGACATAAAGCAAGTCGATAGATGAACTCATTTCTAACATTTTGAAGCATCTCTGGCGTAATCGCCCTGATTTCATTTCTAATTCTTTCCTTTAAGGTATTAATAGAATTTGGTCGGTTAAAATACACCTCACTCTTCAGGTAACCCCACAGAAAAAATCTAGGGGTGTAAGGTCAGGTGATCGTGCTGACCAAAAAATACATGCAGTCATATGCAGAATTACCAGGAGAACCAGAATTTGCAAGAAAAAGTAGGGGTTGCCATTTAAAAAAAATATGATAACGTCATTACAGCAAAGGGAGGTGGGGATAAAAAAAAAATTGTAATGTAAAAAAGATGCGCCATTAAAACTAAGATTTAGGTGTCCGAGGATTTCGACCTCAGATGAACCGAAAACATTTTACTCGGAGTATTCCACAGCCGGCGTTCGCACCACGACCAACTGCATCTATATACTCCGTATATACGGCCAGTCCACTCTGCCTAAAAATAGGTTTTGAGACAGTAGGCCATAAAGACCGGATAGTGGTGTCCTCTATTAAATAAACTATAACCAATTCGGAAGATACCTGTAAATTGTCGAATGTCAACCATTTGTCAAATCGATTTAAATTATTTGGTCGATATTTATTTCTTACAAAGAACAAAGTAATCAATTAAACCAATTGTTCGAATCTGGCGTTTGTATAAAAATTCTTCAGCTATCTCAAGAGTCACTGATTAACGAACTAGTTAAAAATAGCACAAAAATAGGACTAAAAATGAACAATAAAAAATCCTGTTTACTTATTAACAGATGTGAACGCAACATCTATGCTCATGGAGAAGAAATTTAATACGAAGGTAAAGCTAAATGCTTAGGCCAAATTATTTTATTCTCAGAAAACCGAAACAATATAGTACAAGAAAGAATACATATAGCTAGTGGATGGAATAAGTTTTGGCAGCTCCAAAAGATCTGGGGCCCAATTCTCGAAACCACTCGCTACGAAGCGTATACGCTAGGAAGCGAGTGCTTGATAGCGCATTCGCTACCCACAGTTAACCAAATACCTATTCTCGAGTGGATTCGCTCAAAGCTCCCGGATAACGTATGCGCTATCCTATGTCTGAGATTATTTCATACACATTTAGTCTTTAAACCAATAGAACTTCAGTTTGCTGTCGATATTTATACCTCTAATGTTTGCAGCGCTTGCTATTTAAAAATACAAAAATTCCCGCAAAAAATATTTGCGTCTTCCGCATTATGTTAAAGTAAATAAATACTTTAAATTTTAACAAAAGTATAAAAATGCTTTCTGAAAGAAATTGTGCAGTAAAGTAAACTACGTCAAATAGACCCTATTTTTAAGTCAAAAACAACAATTGCGTTACTAAAAAGACTACTTAAAGGAAAAGGGACTCTTGTCTCTCGTCATACCTATCATGCAGGAACGATTTTCTTTTGTTCCTATTTTACCAAACCACTTTATAAGTAAATAGGTATTTTTTTATTGATTTTTCATGTGTGGTTCTCTCATTTTCTTCAATAATTTGTATTTGATGTTTCTAAGAAATTATTAAGTAAATTCTCCAATAATTCGAGTATAAGCAACACCAAAGACTGGCACTCCTAATTTCGACTAATTTATGAGACATTCTTGGAGTCAGATTTTTTTTGTTGTCTGGGTTATTATACTCCAATATCATATACTTATGTAATGTGTAATCCATTTAATAAATTTAGGGTAACATGCGTGAAATAAAGTATGGGCCCCGTCTGGGTGGACCACGGATGTAAATAAGTTATTTACATCCGTGACCACGGATGTAAATAAGTTATTTACATCCGTGGGGTGGCCTTTCAGCATTTACTTCTGCTTCTTCTACGACACTTATCCCATACAGCAGTGCTAATTCATTTAATGCCATCTGAACAAAATTTACGAGTAAATAATACCGTTTCCCGGATCCCGGAACTGTACCAAGTTAGAATAAAACAAGGTGTTCTGTGGACTTGAATTTGAGGTTGTAATGTTCTAAAACGACCAACTGCGCAAACGTAAACTGTGTAGCGTATACGTTACGAGAAAGCGAATGGTTAAATAGCATTCGTTACGTAGCGAGTGGTAAGCATGCGATATATAGCGTATACGACTGTTCGAGAATACCATTTCACAAAATTCATGCGCTATTTAGGGTTTAGCGTATACGCTTGGTAGCGAGTGGTTTCGAGAATAGGGCCCCTGAAATGAAACAACTAACTTAAAACTTAAGAAAAAGTAATATATTACCGGCAATGACATAAATATGCAGCACAAACGTGGTGTCTAATAAAAAGCAACAGCAAACAAATTGACACATCATAATTATGCTAAAAAAAATTCTCAAGATCAGAAGAGAGGACGGAGCAAGAAATGAAGATCTTCCATAAAAATTAGTAGTAGGTACATTTAATAACTACCTAGGTACCGCTATTAGCAAACTGAAATGGCGAGAGCACCTAATAAGGAATAACGGGCATTATGGGCAAGCAGAACTACAAAATGATATGGTATCCATCTCTATACGGGAGAATAAGCGACCGCCCAAGAACAAGATGGAAGGAAGATTTCATAAGATTCTTGGGCTGCAACTGGGAAAATATAGCACAACATGCAGTGGAAACGCCATGAAGAGGCATTTGCCTGCGAGCGGGATTAACTACATTATTATCAAATATTAAATAAATAAATAAAAATTCAACTACCTAATAAATTTAATATTCTTTTGAATTGTTGCACTCTATAAAAGTATTAATTGTGTGCTTCAACACATTAAAACTTTTTGAACAAAGATCTACTTTCACAATGTTTTTTAATAAATTGGTTGACAACTAGTTGACATTTGTAATACACTGTTGACAGTTATAATAGTAACAACAACTTCCTAAAGGGGGCATTAGTTTCTGGTCCTGTCAAAAAATTTGTAAAACGCGAAGTGGAGCGGCCTTATAGGGACGAAGTCTCTATTGATACAGTTGGCCTTGTTCGCACTGTATATAAAACCATCTATCGTTTTCTGAGTGACGTAAAGAAAAATGGGCGGATATTAAGGAAATAGATTTCTTACGGAGGTGGCGACAAATTTTAATCCGAAAGCGGAATATTTAACTTAAACTTTACTTTACTCCTGATAAGTTACGTCCGGACTTGAATTATGGCAAGGAGGGATGCAACAAGACATTTTTAGAATGTAATTTTTGTTGAATATTCAAAAATTAACGAATTTAAATTATAAATACGGTTGCCAGTGAAAGGATAACTAGCGCCACGGGCTAAATTTGAACTAGTCGATGAACAGTCAAACCAAGGCCCGCTGAATTAATATTGCATATAAGGCCCAAGGCCCGCTGAATTAAATATTACATATTAAGGCCTTACCACTTCATTTAGTCAAGACGCAATTTAGAAACAGCGGTGGCGCCAATTGAGGTGAACTATACATTTCTCCATTAAAAAATGTATAGTTCACCGCAAATGGCGCCACCGTTGTTTCTAATTTCGTCTTGGCTAAATGAAGTGGTAAGGCCTTATATGCAATATTAATTCAGCGGGCCTTGGTCAAATAGCCCTATTCGGCAGGCTTTATAAACCCCGTTTTGAATCAATGCTAGATTGTGGCACTTACCGTCCAACAGTTAGAAAGAGAGAAAAGATGAATGAGACAACTTAATAGGGACTTGTCCCTATTGCTTTAGTTTGCCTTTTTGGCGAATAACAGTTTCGTGTTCGTGTTTTTATAAATCCCTTTCATCGAAAATTTAAAACTTAAAAATGACCGGCAAATTGCCGGACAGGTGTCAATGCCGGACTTTTTTACGGACAAATTTTAATGACGGACAAGCTTGTAAATGACGGACCACATGACGGACTGTCCGTCGAAATGACGGACCATTTGGTCACTTTCGCATTCCGTCTAATGAATTTTTTCTAATATTGCATTTTTCAGGTATTGTTATTGAAGCTGTGCTGGTGCGAACGAAACAAATAAAAAAATGCTTATTGGACTTGCATCAAGAAATTACCTTTATACAAAATACAAATACAGATGGAGTCCTCGATGTTATTCGTCGAAAATAGAATACAAACCAATTCGTAGCGTTTTAGTAGCGAATCGAGGTGAAATCGCTGTAAGAGTATTTCGTGCATGTCATGAATTAGGTATTAAATCTGTGGCAATATATTCAAAAGAAGACAGGGCCCATATTCACAGGCTTAAATCCGATGAAAGTTATTTGGTGGGAGAAGGATTGCCCCCTGTACAGGCATACCTTAGCATTCCTGATATCGTAGCAATATGTAAGGACCATCACATTGACGCTGTGCACCCTGGTTACGGTTTTCTTTCGGAAAGGCATGATTTCGCACAGGCTATTATCGATGCAGGATTACGATTCATCGGACCTAGCCCTAAGGTTGTACAACAAATGGGTGATAAAGTTGCTGCTAGAAAAGCTGCCATTGCTGCTGGTTAGTTGTAAATTTATTATGTAAAATAAGAACTAAATAGAGATACATAAAGTTCAAATCCCTGCACTTCCACGACACGAATCTTATTAAATAATATTAATAATTAAGAATAGAGCTAACGGAAATAATTTAA
The DNA here is from genome assembly GCA_963082815.1 of Melanotus villosus. Taxonomy (NCBI): domain Eukaryota; kingdom Metazoa; phylum Arthropoda; class Insecta; order Coleoptera; family Elateridae; genus Melanotus; species Melanotus villosus. The sequence goes on from OY720421.1 coordinate 14,249,056, forward strand.
CAGGTGTGGCAGTTGTGCCAGGAACGGACGGCCCTGTAACAACCAAAGAGAAAGCAAAGGAATTTTGTGTAAAGCATGGATTGCCTGTTATATTTAAAGTAAACCACCTCGGGTCTCTTATGTTTCTTTTAATAACGAGAAAGTGTTTGTAGGCTGCTTATGGTGGTGGTGGAAGGGGTATGCGAGTGGTACGTAAAATGGAAGAAGTCGAAGAAAACTTCCAAAGGGCTTCGTCAGAAGCGGCGAGTGCTTTCGGAAACGGTGCTATGTTTATAGAAAAGTTAATTGAAAGACCTAGACATATTGAAGTGCAACTCCTTGGTAAGTAAATATAAGTTATGTAAAAAAAAGTAATTTTATTATTATTCAAGGTGATAAGGCTGGTAACGTTGTTCATTTGTACGAAAGAGATTGTTCAGTGCAGCGTAGGCATCAAAAGGTGGTGGAAATTGCACCTGCTCCAAAATTAGATATAAAAATTAGAGATAAAATGACAGACGCAGCAGTGAAACTTGCTAAAGATGTGGGTTACGAAAATGCTGGTACCGTCGAGTTTCTGTGTGATGAAACGGGAAATTTCTATTTTATTGAAGTTAATGCCAGGTAAATCGCCGTTTCTGTTGTGTATGTTTACTAGTCTGTATTCGTGACCTCGTTTGCCTTTCGGTGTCGAGGCTGATGCATTAGTGTATGTGGTCTTTACGGGTGCAATGCACAATCCGGCTTGACTTGCAGGTTACGCGATTGGTGAATCGTTTAATATTTACATATTGCACTATGTGTATTATTAAATTGTAGATTACAAGTCGAACATACAATAACTGAGGAAATTACGGGGGTGGATTTAGTGCAATCTCAAATTCGCTTAGCGGAAGGTATGACTTTACCGGAATTAGGTCTAACTCAAGCTAAAATTTATACGACTGTAAGTAAATGATGGTTTAAGTTTTAATTTTGCAGTGGCTTAAAATGTTTAAACATAGGGTTTTGCCATACAATGCCGTGTAACAACAGAAGATCCGGCGAATAACTTCCAACCAGATACGGGACGAATTGAAGTATTCAGATCTGGTGAGGGTATGGGTATAAGATTGGATGGTGCTTCTGGTTTTGCAGGTGCAATAATTTCCCCGTATTATGATTCGTTGCTGGTTAAGGTGATAGCTCATTCCAAGAACTTGCAGTCGTCATGTGCCAAAATGAAGAGAGCTTTGAGAGAATTTAGAGTTCGTGGTGTTAAAACCAACATTCCATTCTTACTTAATGTGTTAGAGAATCAGAAGTTCTTAAGTGGTGCATTAGATACTTACTTTATCGATGAAAATCCAGAATTGTTTAAATTCGTACAGGCTCGGAATAGGGCCCAGAAGTTGATCAATTATTTGGCTGAGATTTTGGTTAACGGACCGTCCACACTTCTGGCAACTAAATTACTGCCAGCTGAAGTTAAGCCACACGTTCCTGTTGCTTCAAAAGGTAAACTGTTAACTGAGTTCTCGTTGTGGGGAACAAATTAAAACTACCATGGTTAATCAGTGTAGCTTAAATTATCCACGACTAGTCAATAATCTGTCAATTATTCATGTGTTTGGTCAGACATAATGCTATCCATTATACACTGAAATCATTATGCACGGTGTCATGGTAACATCATTGTCTTCGGTGTATAATGAAAGAAATAGGTTATGTTTAGGCAGTGGCGGCTCCTGGTAAAAATTCTAAGGTGTTCTGCAATTTTTGAAAAAAAAAACTTGCCTATTTTTTATAAATTAAGTCTATGCTACGTTCTTTTCTGTTCGCAAATTTTGTAATCACTTTGTCATTAAAATTGTCTATTTCGCCACCAAAAAGTAAGCAGGGAAAACAGTATAAAGCATTTGTTTTGTTACATCCACAAATCCATTTTTTAAATAAATGTCTCTACTAAATTTACGTGTGTAACTTTTCCCTCTACTTACACCAGATTTTTCAATAATAATATCTGGTAATGGTCTACCTTTTGCTTTTAATTCTATCTTTTCTTCGTATGAATATTTAAAAAATCTCTTCACATTAGGTAATTAAATTAAAGACCACTTCCATAGTATACAGTTAATAATTGTCAGCAATGCACAAAAACAGAATCGCACGCACGCACTATATTATTATTGTTTTTAAGTTGCACTCGCGTAAAAATTCGATACAAACAACAATACCGTCTTCGCGTGCTCCACTTCCACGCTGAAGTAAATGCAGCGAAATCTCTACTTGAATCGCGGGATCACGGCTTTGTTTTAGACGGCTTTAAACGGACACGGGGGAAGCGGAGTGCCGCGCGGGTGTTCGAAAGAGCTCGTAGAGCACGATCGTGTGGCCCAGATAAATAATAACGCGACTTCGCTTCAGCCGGCTTAATGCCGGCTTTACAAAATCGCGAATGCGAAGTATTTATTATTTGCTTTTTGGTGATAGAAAATATTTTAGTATTTTAGTTAGAGTTAGATTACATAATTATTTATTTTTTGGGAGCTCTGCAGCGCCCTGCACTAGCCGCCACTGTAGTTTAGGGTGATCATACGCCCCGTTTTGAACGGGACTGTCCCGCTATTTTAGCATGTCCAGGTCGTCCGGTCGTTTCAGCTAAAATAACGTTTTTGTCACGGTTTGTTAAAAAAAATTACAATTTTTCCATGAAAATAATTTACGGCTATTTTAAAATGAATATGAACTTGCGCAGACAGTTCCTGCACGTTACCCTACGCGTATAATCCTCGTACTTATAGTCGATACGTCGCCCAATCTCACACTTGAGCATTATTCAAGGTTGGTCACACCCTACCTTGAGACGCGTTCGAGGCGTACTTCGCCGTTTGATGTTTACGCATTCTCGATTCTCGGCAATTCTCGGCTGAGCAGTTCTTAACTTGCAACTCACAGAAGCAAACAAAGTCCCTGAAGGGGCGTGTCCTCTACATTTGAAGAGTACACTCCGGGTAAAAGGTATCTTGGCGGTAAATTTAAATGTTTTACCCTTTTTCTCAAAATCCACTAAAAAAGAATCTTGAAAAAGACTGTTTTTATAAACACTAATTAACAGCAAAAATTCAAAACATAAAAATAACCTGCCAACGCAAAATACAACGACTGACCAATTGACACGACCTCGGCGGGTCGGTATTACTTTTGCTTGGGAATATACGCTCTGAGAATTGTTAGTAATGATTGGACGAACGTTTTACCGCTACAAATTTTTAAATTTAGTTGACATATTTTCCGGGGACTTTGTTTGCTTCTGTAAGCTGTATAACAAGAATAATTTGTTTGCTTCTAAAAATTCCTTACCATAGAATTGTTTCCCCCCCCCCCTCACTTGTCCCGTTTTCAGATCAAGGAATTATGGTCACCCTAGTTATGTTTCTAATCCTAATTGAAAGATTATTGACAAGTCGTGGATAAATTTTAATTAATTCTTCGTATTTGTGTTCGTGGATAAAGTATAGTATACAACTTGCTATAATGGCTACTATTACCTCGGATAATTGCAAAACTCGCTCGCAAGCTCGCTCGTATTGCAAACATTAACCTCGGTAATAATAGCATACATTATAGCGTCGTGTATAATATACTATTACAGGTATCTTACTGGCTTTAAATGTTTAGTACATTTTTATTTGTTTCTGCTAAAAATTCCAACACTGATTATGATTATACTCTGAATATTGTTTTTATTTTTTTTTAATAGCATCCAGTTTTTCATAACAGAAATGGGCTGATTTCTTTTGGATGATAAGTACCTATTTTATGAAAAGCATTACAAAAATTATTAAAATATTTATATTGCCAGAAATATAAACATAAAGTGAATGACATAAGAAACTTTACCTTTTTTTGATATTTATATATTATTTTTGTGTGTATTTATTTAAAAAGATTTATTTTTTTACGTGCTAACTATCAATTTGTTTAGTTTAGTTTAGTTTAATCAGCTTACAATTTTTTCTGCAGAGTACCTGAGCATCAGCCCAGAGGAAGAACCAAGTAATTATCCTTTTCTTGCATTTCTGCTTTTTCATTTTTGTTCTTTTATTTTAGTTTTGTTTTTAACTGCTAATTACTTGCATATTAACATCACTCGCTCTTTACTTAAAAACCGTGATTACTTTTTTTTCCCTCTAGGTGTACAACTACCAAAAGGCTTCCGCCAAATTTATAAAAAGCAAGGCCCCGAGGCCTTTGCTAAGGCTGTAAGAAACAATAAAAATTTGTTACTTATGGATACTACTTTTCGAGACGCGCATCAATCACTTCTGGCAACTAGAGTGCGTACACATGATTTACTTAGGATATCGCCATTTGTTGCCCACAATTTTAATAATTTATATTCTCTGGAAAATTGGGGTGGTGCCACATTTGATGTTGCTCTTAGATTTTTACACGAATGTCCATGGGAACGATTGGAGGAAATGCGTAAATTAATACCCAACATTCCTTTCCAAATGCTTCTCCGAGGTGCCAATGCTGTTGGTTACACTAATTATCCAGATAATGTCGTTTTTAAATTCTGTGACATGGCTGTAAGTATCAACGCTGAATTCTACGGTGCGATCAAGAAATACTCTTTCAGTTGGTTATAAAAAAATTTACTTGAAATTAGGAGCGTTGTTAACTCCTTTTTTCAGACTTGGATGGTGTCAAGGTTAGCATACTTGCCTTGTAAATCAGAGATCTTGGGTTTGATTCCCAATTTTAGTCTTTAAGATTTTTAATCTAAAAAAGTATCTGAAAGTATACATAAAACGATAGGTCCTGTGCCAATACGATGTTTGGGTGGAAATCCCTTGGGTTCGGCACAATTCTAGTCGAGTAATGCCAATGGTCATAGTAGTCGACGTGCTTGGAAATTCCTGGCAACTGCAAGCCTAGATTTTGCCCAAGAAATAAACAAAAACTCCTATCACCTTTTGTTGTTCATGACATCATTTGAAAGTTCAAATTTTAAATATGGGGCATAATTCGAACAAGACTTTTAGTTTTTAGTCTTCTTCTCTATTTTTAGCAAGCAAACCATTGTTTATTCACCTAAATCAATGCTATTTAAATTACCTGAAACATTTGGTCAATAAGTTATGGCAATCGATTCGCAAAAACATTCCGAAAGTCTTATCACCAACTGAAACAAAATTTCTTAGTCATACTGTAGAAATAATTATTATACTTCATTTATGATGCTTTCGGATGGCAGTTGATGGAAGTTGACTTTAGAAATTTGGTACACCATAGATTTTGTATAATCCTAATATCAAATAAATGTACCTTTAAGTTAACACATAAAGTGCCTTGCGAGATCAATGCGGTCTCGTCAGTATTTATGATATTTTGGCCCAGTCAAGCCACTCATATCTCGTAGCACAAACTTTTATAATTTGCGATGCAGTGTCACCTTGGTCTGTTATATCAATGCTAATATCCTAACTTTTTGGGAAGTAAAAAAATGTCATCGTCATTGAATACGCCGGCAATGTTTGATCGTATAATGACCGATTGTCTTTAACTAAACAAATTAATTTGTCTATTTCTTCGGCTGTCCATCCCACCATGGAATAATACTAATAAATGTAAATAATAGAATCAACAATTTCACTGCTAGAACCCGATGAACGTGTACGCGGTGTTTTATAAGTAACTACCGACCAAAATTTCGAACAAGCCCTGAAGTTCGAACCGGTAGGCGTTGCAGTATGACAGGATGCATTTAAATATACTGGTTTATAAAGTTGGTCGGACGAGGATGATCGATGTAAGAACTCTGTCTGACACCCGCCTAAGCCAAGACATATGGGAAAAAGGTTAACACGATCTTAGATTGTGCCCTCGACTTTCGGCCGACGATATACTATAATAGCTATTCAAGAAAGCCCTTAACACTTAAAAAAAAAGAGAACGAACTTTCTAATAAAACCCCTTTCTTTCTTTCTGGCCATAAATTCTCCCTTCATCTGGCGATCAGAAGGCATGTGTCAACTCTTCAATACTCGCCCGAGGATTTTTAAAAAGTTTAAATTGCTCTATTTCTATTAACCCTAACGGCTTGAGCTATAAACTTCCAGCTGAGACCTAACGCTTAAGCCTACCCGCCCGCGGTGCGGAAGGACCGAATTTTATCCCTTAGTTCAGCGGAACTAATTTGCTTCTATAATAAATAATTGCTGGTAAAAGCTTTCTAATTGCAATAAGCAATTGCCTTTATTTAAATCTAATTTAAAAAAATCTTAATATCAAACTCCCCTTCAAGTGAACTGCTTCCTTAACTTTATAAACATCTACCTGCTATCACACACCACCACGGAGATTCTCGCGGTTTTTATTCACGGGAAGCGTTAAACCGTGATAAACCCTTTCTCGCTCGACTGAACCAGGTCGTGTTGGGTCTCAAACGATGCGCTCTGACGCCAGCCAGACGATGATAATTACTAGACAAATCAGTAATTAGATTTGGGGCAGTTATTTCCGGAGAATGAAAACACAGGGATTTCTACCACCACTCGCCAGCCAATGGGAAAGCAGCATTGGATTTTCGGGCTATAAAAACGCTCGAAAAATTTAACTCGCCATCAACGCCTCGGTGTGCTGGTTCAAGATCGACATTTCTGCATGTTTGATCAGGATCGACACCTTTACACGTTTGATTGATATCACCGCCTCCACAGCCTATCGGAACCGCCAGTCGCCGCCTGACGCTGGAACCGCTCGACGACGCCTAAGCCGCTCTCTACTGCTGAGGCCACACCCTCACCCACGTCGTCTGACGCCGCCAACTCACCATCTTCGGCACTCTTCTCGCCAGATCAAGGCCCAGGTTCGCCATAGTAGCCGCTCCCTTGACGCCGCGCGCCCGTATCCCATTGTCGACGCCCCGCCGTCTTCAGCTTTACTGCCGCCTTCGCCGTCACCGCCGTAGCCGCCGCCGCCGCCGCTGGCACGCTGGTCCAGGTCTACCTCCATCGCCGCCCGCGACGCCTGGTTTTCACTATTAACTACAATTTTTCAATTCACATTTCTTTTTGGTTTTTTTCTTTTTTGGTTAGTAATAAATAAATTTTTAGCCTCTTGTCGTTAGTTACTGAGCCAGCCAATTTGAACACGGCGCCCGTTAACAAGCAGGTCCTAGTTTGTGTCAAGGTGAAAGTGAGAAAAGAATGGAAAGACCGCGTATTACAGGCCCTAAATGAAAGTGTGAAAGAAGAAAATCAAAAGAAATATGTGGAAAATTTAGCAGAGAAAGCAGACAAAGCACAACATTACGAACGAAATGTTACAAAGTTTACCAGTCGAAGGCAAACAGTTACTGTTGACAACATTGAATGCATTTCTGAAACAAGAAATAATTCTAGATCAGTGAAAATACTCCACTTTGCCGCCTTTTTTATGTATAAGTATAATAGGAGACATAAAAAATTACAGACCAATAAGTTTTACTCTCAGCCTTACGCAAAGTCTTTGCTACAATTATTATAAAAAGAAGGATAGAAGAACAGTTAAATGTGAACCAACCAGTTTAACAGGGTGGGCAGGGTCCAGGTGTAGCTTTTCTACTATTGATCATATACCCAGTCAACCAGGTGTTGGAAAAATTTAAAGAGTACAACAAAACAATACATACTGCAATGCTAGATTTTAAAAATGCCTTTGACAACGTCAAATAGCCAAGGATGATAAAAGGAATTAGGGGGTCCCGATATATGTCAAAAACTGCCCTGGGAAAAGAGAGGAGTACAAATAGCGGGGAGAAGGCTTTCCAACCTATGATTTGCAGACGACCTAATCTTATTTGCAGAAAGTAAATCATCACTAAAAATCATGCTACAAGAACTTTTAGAAGAAAGTGGAAAAGAAAAGGAGAACTAACGTGTAAAGTTAAATATTTACCGGTATAGTTATTACCATCATGTTTATTAAATCGTCATTAAAAAATAACGAATAAAATTCATAAGGACCTTCGTTAAAGTAATTTTCATATAATTCAGATAAAAAGTCATGTTCTTGCAACTGTATTAAAAAATCTTTCAAATTTTGTCCTGTTATTGGTTTCCATGTAATTCCAAATGTGTTAGGTGCACTGGCATCATCTTCTGATTCATTTGACGACCCGATAATTTGAAAATCTTTGATTATGTTTTCAATGGTTTGATCAATTTGATTATATTTTGAAGTTGACCTACATAGCATGTATTACTTCGACATCAGCATTATCCTTTGACTTCTTACAAATAGGTTCAGTATCAGACTCATCTAACTCGGATAAACTAGGGGAGTAGTTGTCTGAACATCCATCAGAAAATGGTTCAGCTTCTTCATCTGACAAAATTTCTTGCCAAAGCTTTGGGGACCTTGTAACCCCCCTCCTCAGGTAGCTCAACGGATAAGCTCAGACGAAGCCAGGGTTAATCTTGTCACAGGTGAGGGCTGTCGAGGTATGACACGTTCGTCCTGGTCATTACTGGATGTCCGGTAAAGTTTACGTCGTCGGCGGTACAATTCCAGGTAGGTGTAACCCTGACCTTTATAGCCGCCTTACGAAAGTGGTTTCTCTGGTAAATCCGCCTGGATTCGGTTGTCGGTATTTATATGTGTCGCGGCTATTATAACCTGCGAGGGTTCGGGTACCTCTGTAGGGGAATCGGGGTTGAAGACTTTCCCTTCCGGGTCGGTTAAAGGAATTTCTCAGAGCTTCCTTGCAGGGCCGCTCCGAGGAAAAAGCAGCAGAGAGGCTTCCTTGCGAGCCGGCACGAGGGAAAAGCAGGAGACTTCCTTGCGGGCCGCCTCGAGGGAAAAGCAGGATTGGTTTAATGTTTAATGTTTGCGGTCGGTCAGGTTCAGGTGAATGCGGATCGGTTTACTGCGGACGGTCGGTTTCCAATGAAGGCGGTCGGTCGGTTTCAGGTGAATGCAGACAGTCCGGTTAAGCTGGTGTACTCGTGCTCCGGGCCGGAGCCTACTCTTCGAGTCGGTCGTGGAAGACTGTGTCCCGAGTCGCGGTGGAGGACTCTCCTCGTCGCGGTCAGTGAGGACTCTGTTCTCGTTCTCGTCAAGTCAAGTCAAATCAGTGAAGTTTTTGGATGTGAAAGGGCCCGTCCTGCTCCCGATCACCTCCAACGGCCGATATAGAGCTTAAGCTCTCTGCAGCCATGGGGAATGTTGGTTGGTTGGATAGGAGGGCCGACGTTCGCTTTCGGTTCTCAGGTTAAAACACAAAATACAAAAAAGTAAAAATCAAAATATAAAAATCAGGCGCGGGCAAAGAGGAGCTGCTGAGGGAGTCGTTGTGTATGGGATTCGGTTGTGGGGACGGTCTTTTCAGTCACTCGTTTGGGTTTTGTGGTGAGTGCGTGTCTCGTTCTCGGTTTTGGAGCCGTTTATATATGATTTTCAGGCATGTGTTCTTTGTCCGACTTTATACGATAGAAAAGGTTCGCAAGACCACGTACGCCTGCGAGCTGGCGAGTTATCTTGGTCCGTGTCCTCGACCGTCGAATTGATTAAATGGTCTGTACGTCAGTCTGGTGGTTCCTATCACGAAACGGAAAAATTCCGCTTGAACTTACACCTGTAATCGACTTTCTGTATGTAAATTTCATTTACCTTTAAGACAGGAAGTCTTTAGAACAGGTGGTACGTTACAACCTTTCTTATTCTGTTTCATATGACATTTTTGCACACAATAACCAAATCTTACCTACACAATGCACGTTGCACAACTATCTAAATGTAGTAAAACTTGCATGATCTTGCGACTATGCCGGCAATATAAAATCTCAATTTTCTGGCCGCGCGAATCCAATGTGGTCTCGCCCTTTGATTTATATATTTTTTCTCTCATTTATAACCGAAACGCGAATATATTTGTAAAGAAACATATTTTCCCTAAATTATCTTGAAATAAGCTTGTGGCCCGGAGATCAACTTTTTTTCTATGTCATTGTGCCACTTTATGTTTTAAAGCTACATTGCGAAAGTAAGCAGCTGTTAAGTAGATATCATTGTAATATAAAATTACATGCTTGTGAGCTAAAGTCCCAACAAGTCAATGGATACAACTGTTGGTATTCTCACCTCATATTTAAATTTAATTAATAAAGCTATATCATTTTATGTTTACATTAAACATCACTTTAGTTATTACAGACAATTTTAAACATAAGGTGAGAATACGGGCGAATGTAATTTGTCAGATTGCAAAAATTCATGAATGGAGTATAAATACTGTCAGTTACGTTATTATAGGTAAATATTTGAATGATTTTCTTTTCTATCGAGGTTCAATCAGGCATGGACATATTTAGAGTATTTGATTCTCTCAACTATCTTCCCAATCTAATAGTAGGTATGGAAGCAGCAGGTAAGGCTGGAGGAATTGTAGAAGCTGCGATTTCATATTCAGGGGACGTTAGTAACCCTAAAAAAACCAAGTACGATTTAAAATATTACCTTAAAATAGCTGATGAATTAGTTAAAGCTGGTACTCACGTACTTGCAATTAAAGACATGGCAGGATTACTTAAACCAGTTGCGGCCAGGTACGTAAATTACTCACGTTGGAAACTAAACTTCTTTTAAGTTTAATTTTACAGAATGCTAGTAACAGCGTTGCGAGATAAATACCCAGATTTACCCATACATATTCATACTCATGATACAAGTGGAGCTGGAGTTGCATCCATGCTGACTTGTGCAGAAGCAGGTGCCGATGTTGTAGATGTAGCAGTCGATGCCATGTCTGGACTTACTAGCCAGCCAAGTATGGGGGCAATTGTTGCAAGTTTACAGAGCACTCCATTAGATACAGGTTTCGAGTTACCAAAAATATCTGAATATTCTGCATATTGGGAACAAACGCGTACTTTGTATGCACCTTTTGAGTGCACTACAACTACGAAATCAGGAAATGCCGATGTTTATCTAAATGAAATACCCGGAGGACAATACACTAATTTACAGTTCCAAGCTCATTCATTAGGTTGGTACAACACTTAAACCGTAATATTGTTTTCTGAAATACAATTCTTGTGCAGGTTTAGCAGAATTCTTCGAAGATATTAAAAAGGCATATGCTGAAGCTAATTTATTATTAGGTGATATCATTAAAGTTACGCCTTCTTCCAAAGTAGTAGGAGATTTAGCTCAATTTATGGTACAAAATAAATTGTCCGCTAAAGATGTAGAACAAAAAGCAGAGGAGCTTTCTCTACCAAAATCTGTGATAGAATATCTTCAAGGCCATATTGGACAACCTTACGGAGGTTTCCCAGAACCATTTAGGTCAAAAGTTTTAAGGGATATGCCAAGAATTGACGGTAGACCTGGAGCTACCTTACCACCTCTTGATTTTACTACACTCAAGAACGATCTTCAAGTCAATTATCCTAATCTTAACGACAAAGATGTAATGTCGGCAGCTTTGTATCCACAAGTAACAAAAGATTACCTTGCATTCCGGGAACAATTTGGACCTGTAGATAAACTTGAAACTAGAATGTTTCTGACTGGGCCAAAGGTAGGAGAAGAATTTGAAGTTACAATAGAGAAGGGTAAAACTTTAGGCGTAAAAACGTTGGCAATGGCCGAAGACTTGAGCGAAAATGGTGAACGTGAAGTTTTCTTTGAACTTAACGGTACGTTAAGGTCTGTATTTATTAGAGATAAAGCAGCTAGTAAAGAAATAGAACTACATCCAAAAGCACACAAAGGTGATAATAAGCAAGTAGGTGCGCCCATGCCTGGTACCGTTATCGATATTAGAGTTAAACCTGGCGATAAAGTAGACAAAGGCACACCTTTGGTTATTCTTTCTGCAATGAAAATGGAAACTGTGGTACAAAGTCCTGTGGCAGGAGTTATCAAGACTGTCAATATTGGTATGAATACGAAATTGGAAGCTGAAGATTTACTCATAACTTTAGAATAAACAGTAGGATTAATGCCTCTCATATTTATGAAAATTGTACATTACATTTTGCACGCTTTTAGTTGTAGAATAATTTGGCTGTGCTGTTATGAATTATTGGATTTATTCGTATAACTTTAATAATCAGTTTTCCATTGAGAAATCATTTTTTTATTGTTGTTACTATTTCTGTTTCTTGTAATTTACAATCCGTTTTTATACATTTGTTTATTGTACATTTAAAAAATATTATTGTTCATAATATACAGTGTGTCCCCAGATAATAATAATATGTCTTTTATTTAGCCATCGTTATTACCTTAATATTATACTCCTAATATACTATAATTATAACTGGTACTTATGTCACCATTAGGTTACAATTCATTGCACAAATATAATTTTTTTAACTTGTATTTAAAATTATTTATATTTTCTGTATTCTTTAGCTCGTTATTTAGGGTGTTATATTTTATAATTCCCTTTACAAATACCTACTGAATTAAAAGCACAGTTCCTAGTTTTTGTTTCTACATAAAACTTCTCCCTATTTCTTGTATAATAATCATGTACATCCCTATTCTTTCTTAAAATATTATTAAAATATTGTGGCATACCTCCCAATTTAATTTTATGAATAGATAGGATAGAGTTGACAAGAGGACCAAAATATGTAGTTATTTGTATCACAAGGCTAGAAACTGTCACTTTGCAAGTGCGAGTAGGTACGTATGTATTCGGAGGTGCAGCCGAGGCCCTACAAGTACAAGTACGAGTGCAAAAAGGTAGCACTTTAGATACTTGCCGTAGAGATAAATTACGACAAATTAGAAATTTACTAGTGTTGGAATGTTCTTAATTAGTTTAAGTATTCTAATCTAAACCGCAAATATTTACGTGTATGGCTGTATGCTGTAAAACATCCATGTAAAACCATCCAGTATATGCCTATTAACTATTAATAGTTTTACAGTTTTACTACAGTCTTATACCTAAGAAGAAATTATACAACAGATATATCAGCACATCATTGCAAAAATGCGCCTACGCGTGTATGAAACCAGTTATACAAGGGTCAAATCAACATGTTTCGAGCCACTGTAATGCCGTTCTGTGGGCTCTTTTTTTGACCAGTCAATCACGAAAAGTTTTCAAGTCATTAATTATTTCGGGGATTCTCTGACCTTAGCAACTAACATACATAAGTTTTAGAAACTCGTATATTCGAAATCATCCCTGAGTTTGCAGGCGTTCTTTCTAGAATATTCGTATGTGGACAAATTTTCGAGTCACACATTTTAATACATTTGATCAGCATACTTAATAATTGCTTTAGTCACATTCTTACGTCAGTTGCCTTTAAATATAATTTAAAAAATGTTCGATTTAAAACAAAAATGTAAAAACCTCCTGAAAAGAACCGTAGCAATTTACAGAATAGTGGAATGTGTAGGATGGCTGATGGGTAACGGGCGGCGGTTGTGGTTTCGTGATATTAATCTTGTAAAAACACATTTGACCAATAATTAAATTTAATAAACAAAGTCGAAACCACAACCGCCTGCTACCGAACAGCCATCTTATAAATTCATTTTTATATTCTAGATGCAAGTAAAAATTAAATCAGGCAAAAATGAAAAAGTAGGATTATACCCAAAAACCGGTACCGTTACCTGTATTGTTAAAGAAATTGTTAAAGAGCACTAGAAGCTGTGGAATAGATGGAATTCCAAGTTATATCTTTAAAGGATGTAGTGAAAGCTTATCTTTCCCTTTGCTTCTAATTTTTAATCTAGCTTTAAAACTGTCTGAATTTCCAGAAGCGTGGAAGAGATCGAAGATAGTCCCCATTTTTAAATCTGGTGATAAAAATGATATAAAAAATTATCGACCGATAGCCGTTTTACCTGTTCCCGCAAAGATTTTTGAATACGTAATATATGATAAAATTTATTTCCATGTAAGTAATGCGCTCTCCAATATTCAACACGGTTTCTTAAAAAAGAGATCGACTGTCACAAACTTAATGGTCTTTGTGGATGAAGTGAGCGCTGAATTGGATAGGGGTGGCCAGGTTGATGTAATTTATACAGATTTTCAGAAAGCCTTCGATAAAGTTGATCATGAGATATTAATAAGTAAACTAGAATTATTTGGCTTTTCCTTCAACTTGTTACAATTTATTAAATCTTACCTTACCGATCGTCAATTATTGGTGTTTTTTGATGGTGTTTATTCATCTGTCTTTTATGCAAAGTCTGGGGTGCCCCAGGGTTCAAATTTGGGACCACTCCTGTTCTTATTATTTATTAACGATCTACCAAACAGTATAAAGTATTCTAAATCTCTTCTCTATGCGGATGATCTAAAACTATATAAACCAATCTATAACTTACAACAAGCACTAGAGCTGCAGGAAGACCTTAACGGCATCTTTCAAGGGAGTCTTGCAAATGAGTTAAAATTTAACTTCTCAAAATGCTATGTTATGAGTTACAATGTAAAAAAAAGCAATATAAACGTACGCTATACAATGAACAATAGTGAGTTACAAAGGGTAACACAGTTTAAAGATCTGGGAGTTCATTTCACATCGGATCTTAATTTCAAAGTACATATTGATAAAATTGTTAAGGCCTGCAGCAAAAACTTAGGTTTTATTATCAGAAATGCCTACGCATTTCGTTATAGTCAATCGGTTATCGTTCTATTTAACGCATTTGTCAGATCCCACTTGGAATATGCATGCACGATTTGGTCACCGCATACGCAGTATATTCAGCATCACCTTGAGAAGGTACAGAATAAATTTATTAAATACTTACACTACAAGGAATTTGGCATCTGTCCTGAATTTGAATCTTATCAACCCATTAGGGATTACTTCAATATAAAAACTTTACAATACCGACTAACTTCACATGTTATTATCTTTTCTTTTAAAATCCTAAATTATCTTATAGACTGCCCTTATCTACTCTCCCAACTCGCCTTTAGAGTGCCTCCACACGGTATTCGACCTACCTTTTCTTTTCATGTCCCATTTGCAAGAACAAACGTACGTCTCTATTCACCTATTGTTAATCTGTGTTCAACTATGAACACACATTGTCGTCATTTAAATTTTTTTGAATCTTCCTTAAATCAGTTAAAGATGCAACTAAAGGATCTAAAATTATAGTTCTCGCGCCCATGCATTGTGATGGTACCGCCATGTACAACATGATTAATTACAATTCCTTTCTTTTTCTTGTCTAGTTTTAGTTTAGCTTGTAATTAGAGATAAGAGCAATATCTATGTTTTATGTTTATAAGAAACATGTAATTGGGCTTTGCCTGTTTGTTTCTTCATAATAAATAATAAATAATATGCAGCTAAATCTAAAAGATTGCTAAGGGTCAAGACATTATTAGCTTAGCTTTGCATACGTAAGAATCAGAATAGAAATTTTGCTATTGTTGGCCCACCGTTGTAGTCATTCTGTAACTAAATACCTAATGTTCACGATTTTTTGGGAAATTTGGAGTGATTTTTTCAAAATTGGAAATTAGAAGTGGACACTGTATATTTTTACATTAATTTATTGCTGCACCTTTAACGAAATGCAAATGTGTTTAAATTTTATTTAAAGTATCGAAACTTTGGTCCTTTTAAATTTAATAACAAATTTTATTCTAAGGAAAGGTAAGTTTCTGCTAAAACTTAGCATCTGCGTGTTATCAGCTTGGCCTCGCATACTTGAGCACCAGTTGGCCCACCACTGTCGCCCCTCTGCCCTTTAATATTTCAATTAAAGGTGCAGAGCAGAAGTTGCAGTGTTAAAGTAATGACATCAAATTAAATACTGTTAATTATTTTTAAAAATAACGTTTTAAAGTTTTGACATAAACAGTGATTATTGTTGTTGCTTGGGCGGGGCGTCTACGTAGGTAAGAATTTATAAAATTACCTAACCAGCTATTGTTTGATATTTAATATCAAAGGAATAGTTTATACTTCTACTTACAAAGCTCCATATTTGCTTTGTAAAGCCATTTTTGAGAATATAAGAAGGAAGAGGTAATCTCTGTGAATTAAAGCAGAATTAACTGAAATATTTTTACATTTTATACAAATTTGAGTTTGAGTTTATTGAGTACTATTTTATTGAATATCAAAGTGTTTACGTAACTAACAAAACATTTGTTGGCCTTCTTTTGATATTTTTTGTTTACAAACGCTTCCTTTAAAACACCATGTTTTTGTTAATGTAGTAAATTATTTCAGCTTTGATAACAGTTCATTTGGTTGTGCAATTAATTTTGAAAGTTATTCACAAGCATTCTAAGTTTAATAATCATAAATATTAGGCAAAAATGGCATTTATTTCTCAGTTCCTGTTGGTTTAGAAACGTTAAAATCGCACATCTTTTGCTCACTTTAAATTTAAATATGCGATATGAACATTTTTAATCTAAAGTCAAATTGAAAGTTAGATTTGGTTGTACGTATTTATAATTTATTGCTTGCGTCGCGTCGTGACAAACCATGTACAAAAATTTTAACTCTAAAAGATGGAGAGATTGCTCCATTGCTGTAATTTGTACTATTCATCTCAATTTATAAAATGCACTTCAAACTGAATAAATTATTTTAAGAATTTTATTGAGAAATATGAAATAAGTATAAGAAATATTTTAAATTATTATTGTTTACTGCATTCCAGTTATTGATTCTGCTCTTCTTAATTTTAAATTTATTTAATTAATTTTTAGAGGTTAGTGTTTGAATATTGTTTTAGCCTTAAATTTTATCTTTCATTTACAGATTAATATTTAAAAATAAAATACTTTTAAGTTTTTTCGGAATTATGAGAGCTGAAATATTTTGCTGTTGTAAAACAACAGAGCCGCAGTTTCGACATTTTGTAATTTAATATCTTTTCGAATTAATTTAACTTAATCAATTTTGGAATTAAATAACCAACTATGTAAGTAATGCTGTAACTAAAAATAATCTTTCGAGAATATTTCAAAAACAGTTTTGGTCGGGACGAAGTTTTTTCTGAATTAGATTTTCGTTTTAAACAAATTAAGAAATATGTTACAATTTATGAAGATGTTTTGGCAAACTTAAAAATTTGTTACGTTGACGTTTTTTCGCCGGAGTGGCAGGCGGACGGTTTCCTAGTCGGATGCTCGGCGAGTGGCTTGCCAAGTCACCGAAACACAGGAAGGCGTGGTGTTTACCACACCAGCCCGTAAATATACCGTGCGAAACAACTGAGGTATGAAAAGCAACTTTGGAAACCTTAACCTTCCATGTTGCCGGCCATGCTCTCTCGTGGGGCGTTGGTCAATAGCTTACCTTACCTTACGTTTGTGTTTTGAAAATCATAAACGATTTTAATTTAAATTTAAATATGATGAACGCAGTTTGTATTCTAAAAATTAACACGTTTAATTAAAAGACCTAACTTGTAATTCTGAAGTTGCTAAAACGTTATTCGTTTAAAATTCAATACCAAATTTGTTTTCAACGTTTATATATGAACGCAACGTCACCAAACAAAACTTGTGAATTGTTTAAAAATAATTTGACGGTTTTAATTTAAATTGCAGTGATGTTTCAGTACATTTAAATGGTAAGCTTTATTAAATTGTGCAAGTTGTTACTATTTAATAATATTTTTCAAATTTATTATAGGAGAAAGAAAAAAATACGCATTTATACAGTTATAAGACAGACAACGTCCTAAGAGAAGTATTCTTAAGAGCTAGTATTTTTTTATTAAACATTTTCAGTTAATCATTTGACTACAGTTTGGTAGTAGATAATCCCGTTGTTGTTCTTAGTTGAGACAACTTTTGCGGACACTGATTTTTAAAAATTATTATTTATTTTGCAACACCTTCGCAGATGTAAATGTCTTTTCAACACAAGATTCTCAACTTCTGTACAAACGTAGTGAATAAATTTATGACTGGGGTGATTCATAAATTGAAAAATGTTATTGTCAACCCAATCTAATTTTAACAAACAATAATTAAAAATTTCTATAATTTTGAAGATGTAATTTCTATTTTTAATTAATACGAATTAGTGTCGAAAGTTCTTAGTAATTGTATCTTTATAATTTGGATTTTATTCATTCGGTCCGCATGTGGACATATGCCTCCTCCATTTCTTTCCATTTATCTCTCGTGCCGTTTCCATCCATCTTTTCCCACCTATCTTTCTTATGTCATCGTACCATCTGATAAGAGGGCATCCCAGGTTTTGCTTTTTTCCCCATGGTTTCCACTCTGTTGTTGTTCACGCCCACCTTGTTGGGTCTATTCTTGCTGTGTCCGTCACATCATAACTTCATTTTCATTACTGCCTGTCCAATGTCTTCAATTTTTGTTTGTTGTCTAATCCAGTGTATTGGCTTCCTATCTTTCAGTGTGATGTTTAATATTGCTCGTTCCATGTATCTTTGGGCTACTTGTAATTAATGTAGTGTTCTTTTTGTGAAAGTCTTCCTGGGCTTTCACATGGGAAAGGAACTAATTAACGTTAATTTGTTATAAGTTCATTATTTGATGTATGTTTATTATTATAGCATTGGTGCAGACCTGTAACTACTTGAAAAAAATCGTGAGCAGTTGTGGACCAGGCCATGTGTCAAACACCAAGGAGGGTATTTGAGAAACGAAGATGATGGTACTGAAACATTGGGAACGACAGAACCAGGAGAATACATTTTCACCGTGGATGGGATTGCACCAATAAAGGACTGCTGCAGTGCCAACATTTTCAAGCTGGGCGCAAGGTAAGTGCACAGTTTTATTAATTACCGTTTATAATTAAGAATTGTGTGAATTATTGAGAAGTTGGCGTCTTAACCAAGACTACACAGGGTGATTCACATAAGACGCGCCCCTTAACAATTTGAATAGGCAACCCAACTTACAAATTCAGAAATAACGTTGATCTATTAATTCTCGATTAAACGATACAATCAGAGGTAGCTTGCTTCAAAATGGCTCTATCTAAGTAAGCGATCTGTCAAAGAATCTTGGAACATGTGAGTTTGACCTATAAGCTCTGCAGAACGAACCTGGTCCCTTATTAAGTCGGCATCGGCAGTCGGATACATATTTTTGTTTATTGAAGGTAAAACGTATTTTAAACATTACGTCAACAAATAAAAACTTAAATAAATCCTACCCATTAACCATTTTTTCAAGGGGTCTCGGTGGGCGAGTGGTCGCTCCGCTTACCCGCCGAGGCCACAGTGAGATCGGTCTGCTCGGGCTGTGGGTTCGACTCGCGGCCCGTGCAAGTCGGTTTCACTTAGTATAAGTTAGTATATAAGTTGCATGTATGTAGTATGTAAGGTAGTATGTAAGGGACGCCCGTGCCCCCTGAAGTAATGCGAAAAGCGGTTCCGGGGGGTACGGTAGCATGCATGAACGGGAAAAAAAAAGAAAAGAAAAAAAAAAACCATTTTTTCAAAAACTTCCTTTTATTTCCTATAGAACACATTACACTAAAAATATTGATCGTTACTTAAGAATCCTGATGTTTATTGGTAAAAAAGAAAGTAGGTACATGATTTTATCACAAATTACGTAAGTTCGGCAGTAGTAGAAAAGTCGTAGTATGGAAATGGAAATACTGTAAATTCATTTCCGTTCTAAAATAAATTTTACTACATATTACTTTTTTTAACTGAAAACATCTTGATAAATTAGAGGCACAGTCCGTGACAATGTTATTATTGTTATTATTAGCTATTTTTCTACATTTTTTAAATTTAAATACTTTCAAGACTAAGAATCGTTTGCAAATAATTCAAAAACAGCCTTAATTAGGACGAAGATCCTTTCATCATTGGTATTTTGTTGGTTTTTGTTAAGGAATACATTAGAAATATTTCAGCAAACTTAAAAATTTGTGTTACGTTATAAATAAATAAATTGGGAAATTTCAAAGTATTTTAAATCAAAATTCAGGTTTGGCGAACACAAATTACATTCTGAAACTGAAACATTTTGAATTATAAAACAGTAAAATGCAATTTTAAATACAAGGAAACATTTTTTCAACGTAGAGGACATGCAACTTTTTGATAAAACATGAATACAAGGCCGTTTAACAAATATTTATTCGTTATCATCTCTGCCCAAAACGAGTTCAAACCTTTCACAAAACTGGCTTTCTGATAATTTGTAACATTCTCGCTCTTTTAATATTGAACGTTGAAATGTGCAGAACTCAGTGCAACATCGTCAAAGTAAATTTATAAATTATCGTTAAATTATAGTGACATTTGAGTGCATCGAAATGGTAAGGGTTATTAAATTATTGTTTAATAGCATTTTATTTAGGACTCCCTGTTTTCCTTTAAAAATTATAAGCCTTTTATTGTAAGTTGTAAGTCATTTTATTCTCTCCACTTGACACTTTTTGTCACTTATATTATTTTGTTGAATTATTTGTTATTTCCTGATTTTACTTTTATTAGTATCATTAGCGTTATATAATTAGTCCCAAGGAAGTACCCCAGCTTCATATTTTTATTTGAGTATATTCATTAGTTTAATATACACAATTCATCGAAGACTATTTATTGAATTTTAATAGTTTGTGCAAATAAAGATGGTAGGATTTATTAGATTATAATAGGTAATAAATTCTTTATTTATGAAACATAAAAAATAGGTAAATTGTAGAATAATAAACCAAAAACCGCCTCGAAATATTTTAAAAAACTATTTTTTCTAGTTAAGCATTTTCGGCGATTTTTTTCCATAATTAGTTATTAGTTGCGTACCAGCAGGTCTCTTGTACCTACGTATCCGAAATACCAGTCGCAGACAAAAATTGGAATATTTGATAAGAGGTTTCATAAGATACATATGGTCGGCTGTTTTTAGTATCATTCATTGTTTAACATGCCATTATAATAAATTATGTAACGTAGGAAATGTAGCAATGATGGAGACGGATTTACCTGTAACAATATTCTGAACTTAGTAGAAAGTTAAGTGAATATTTTTATTACTGGGGTGATTCGTAAGTTCCTAATAATCTAAATTCTTCTAATTTTGGAAATTTAAACTTCGTTTTTAATTAATGCGAAAGAATTGAAAAAAATCTTACTATTTGGTCTATAACATTTGGATTTCATGCATTGAAAAGAATGAACTAAAGTTCATCAATAATACAGTTCATGATTGTATATACCGTAACTGTTACAGCATTGATATAAACCTGCAAATACGAACAAATTTATAATGGGCTGAGAACCAAGCCGTGTCTCAAACAGCAAGAGGATATTTGAGGAACGAGGATGATGGGGGTTGTGACATTGGAGCAGATGAAAGAAGGAGAATATCGATCACCGTGGATGGGCCTGGACCAACAAAAGACTACGGATTGAGAACATTTCAACATAGGTATCAGGTAAGAACACATTTTTATTCATTAGTTTTATTAGAAGTGGTGCGAATGAATGAGAAGTAACTGTCTTAACCAAGACCTTATAAGTTCCGTACTTCTTCTTCTTACTCCTGTAGTTCCTTAAGAAGCAAATGGCACCAGAGGGGGCGTTTCAAAAGCAAAGTGGATGGCAGAGTTGCTAGTCCTGCCCACCATGGGTTGTGTTACGTATGTAACTTATTATGACCTCGTGTTTATTTAGGAGTTTGCACGTACGATTATAAAAACAACTTAGGACAAAACTTCTACTTTTAATCTTCAAACATAATATGTCTACAAAATTATTTTTGTTTGTTTCTAACAACCTTATTTTACTATTTGTTTTTAGCACACTACTAAATTATTATTGCCCAACTCTACAACACTAAAAATCTAAGTTTCTAAACATCAATGGTTCTCAACATTCTCCCACCTAGAGTTGGCAATAAAAAATTGAAACGACAATGTATGTACATAATATTAACTCAAAATATTAATCTAAAAGTTTTAATGGTTTCTTCACCACTCGTCCCGCTCTTGTTATTGCTGGTAACTTCTCATCTCTCTTCTACATCGTCTCTTCTTTCTTCTGAGAGTCAGTATCAAAATTTGATTCTGGCCACTCTTGCGGATTTAATTTCAGCCAAGCAGGTCCCTCCCACCATTGCAGTTGCAATAATTTCCTCACTCCACAACCTCTTGAGGGTATATCTGCTGGATTATTTTCACTGTGGCTATGTTTCCAACTCTCAGGATTGGTTAACTGTCGAATTTCTTGAACTCGATTTCTTACAAATGTTTGCCATTTCTCATCACGTTTGATCCATGCTAATACTGTAGTTGAGTCACTCCAGTATGTGATGGAGAGTTTTTCTAATCCCTTTAGACTTTTGATTACCTCAGCTGTCAAGCGGGCTCCTATCGAGGCTGCCATTAACTCGAGTCTTGGAATAGTGAGCCTTTTTAGCGGTGCTACCCTAGATTTGGCTTGAACAAGCTGTACCGTAACTCCTGTGGATGATTCGACTCTCAAGTAAATCGCCGATGCATAAGCCAGTTTACTAGCATCACAAAAGGTGTGAATGCTGTAAATCTTTTCTCCACTTCCTCTTCCGAGCAGCCATCTGGGAATTCTTGCTTCTGATAGGAGTGGTAGCTCCTTGATCCAACCTAAAAATGAACTTTTGATTTCTTCGTCCACCTCCTTGTCCCAACTGAGACATGTTGACCATGCTCGCTGCAACAGTAATTTAGGAAACAGAGTAATAGGACTTAAAAAACCGATAGGGTCGTAAAGTCGATGCGCTACAGATAGGATCAGTCTTTTTGTAACATGTTTTATATCTAAAGATTTTAAAAAGTCTGTGACAACCTGCAACGTATCTGTTCTCTTGTTCCACTTTAATCCTAACACGAACGATAATTCATTTGCTTCGTTGGTATCATCTAACCATGAATGTTCCCAACCACGTAGGTCAAAATTTGCGCAAGACATAACGCTTCGCGATTCATTTATAAAACGTTCAAGTTCTTCGCGATTTCTTACACTGGTGACACAATTGTCCACATAGAAACTACTCATTAATTTCTCTATTGTTTCTTTTGAATAAAACAAACCAACACTGTTATTTTGGTCTAAATTGTTTAAAACTGTTCTTAGATGAAAATCAATTACTGACGCTAATAGAAATGGGCTGCTGGTCACTCCGAATACTACACGAGCGTGTCGGTACACTACAATTTCATTATTATTATTCCACCATAGGAAACGCAAGTAGTTTCGATCTGATTCACAAACACTGATCTGTAAGAACGCACGTTTAATATCTGCCGCAACACCAATTTCATTCATACGAAAACGTAGCAATATTGCTGGTATCAGCTCAATCATATTTGGTCCCTTCTCGAGGCACTGATTCAAGGATGGCCAGTTCTTCTGTCTTGCTGATGCGTCGAATACTGGTCGAATCTTGGTGGTGCTATTTTCCTTGACTACATGTCTATGTGGTAGATAGTGTCCGACATCTTTACCATCATCTATCGACACTGCTTCAATCACACCATCTTGTAACCACTCCTTTAATACATTATCATAGTCATCGAAACAATTTTCTGCCTTCAATTTTTGTGTGAGTGTTTGTAATCGTTTCTCAGCCATTTCAAAATTTGATGGGAGTTCTGGTTTATCGTTGATCCAAGGTAATTGTATCTCATACCGATTGTCTTCATTAATTCTCAGTGTCCTCTCAAACAACTCTTTGGCTTCCATATCCTTTTCTTGTTTTAATTTAGTTTCCGTTGGGTCCTTTATTCCTAGAGTATCTAAATCCCATAAATCACATATTTGGGCATTTCTTACAAACATTGATATGACACTCATGGCCACACCGCTATCAACTTTTCCTTCGAGTGGAATTTTACCTAACAAAGTCCACCCTAGCCGTGTTTCCATAGCCACTAATCCACAATTCAATTCTCTGCGTTCACCAGTAAAAAGTTTCCCTGCGACATCGGCTCCAATGAGTACCTCTATTGGCCCTTTTACATCACCAATGTCACTTAACTTTATGTTCAATGCATTTATTTCGGTCATCCATTTACCTTTTTTAATTTGTGGGATGTCATCAACTATAATTTTCTGATTTAAAACGTCAAACTGACATGTATACCCATCATTTAAACTGCTCAAACGTATTCGGTAACGTCTGTGGTCTTGTTGAACAGTTTTCGTGCCTCCAAAAAGGGAATGTATTAAGACTTCCTTACCAGTACATTGATAACCTATACTTTCAGCTGTTGTATCCAGAATATATGACCTTTGTGAGCCTGTATCAATAATTGCTCTCACAAGTTTTAGTTTGTCATTACATTTCATCTTTACAACTAACGTCTGTAGAAATACTTCGGGTGTCGTAGAATGATTAGCCAACATAGCGTCAACCTTTGTAGTATCTGTTGGTTCACTTGCTTTACCTACATTTGTTTCTTGAAGCCCTGGTAGTTTTGGACACATTAATATAACATGTCGTCCTTCGCATATTGGACATTTAATAAAAGCCCTACATTTTCTAGCAAAATGGCTTATTTTCAAGCAAAAGTAGCAACATTTTTTATCATTTACCATTTTCCGTTTCTCATCCAAAGTCATTTTCTTGGCCTTGAAGCATTCTGTACTATTGTGCTTCTTTTCACAGAAAATACAAATGTTGTTGTTTTGTCTGACATCTTTCACATTAATAAGACCGGCTGCTGTCGGCACGTCATTTTTGACAGATTTTACTTTGTTCTGTCGTATCTTTGTTTCATTAGTAAGACTGAATCCTGATGATGCTAGCTTTATTCTTTCTTCATTTTCAACCTCAGAACGAAGAAATGCCATTAACTTTTTAAATCGAATTCCTGTCAATGTGCTCGCTGATTCTATGCTTTCGAGTTGTAGGTTGTCCCCTAATGCTGTTGATGCGCGTTGCCACGTTCTTAGCAATTCTTCAGGTAGGCTCGATTCAACTAATGGGAACAGCATTGCTGCATATTTGTCACTGGTGACACCAAGTGACTCTAAAGCTCTCAATTGTGATTCTAATTTATCATATAACGAGCAAAGAGACATCTGTTCATTGTTATTATGGACCTTTTTCAACACTAATGTCAATAATTCTCTAATGTAAACCTCAACGAGCATATCCTCTCTACCAAAACGTGACTTCAGTCCTTCAATAGCTTTTGCATAATTTTCTCCCGTTGGTGGGAAACTATTTACATACTCGCGTGCTCTGCTACCTTCTACTGTGACTTGTATCAAGTATTGGAATTTATCTTCCGTTGCTATTTCATTGTCTTCATCAATTTTTCGAAATTGGCTCCAGAATTGAAGCCATTCTTTAATGTCACCTCCGAACTTCTTTAACTCGATTTTAGGTAACTTGAACTTACGTCGTGTCCCTTGGGCTGAATGTACTGAATTGTTGTGGTCATATGTGATTGTAGTTTCTACGGTTAAAGCATTTAATGCATCTATTCGCAATCGTTCGTACTTACGTTCATATTCGTCTGCGTCTGCCGTTTCCTGTTCAAAACTAGCTTCATCTACATTTTCATCTAGCATATGCCCAATAATGATTTTGTCCAATTCACGAATTTCATTGAACTTACGTTCCAATAAAGATATATTAGCTTGAACTTCCTTTTTATCTGGATTTTCAGAATTCAAATCTGCCACCACTTTATTATGCAATCTAGTGAATGCACTTCTTATAACTCCTCGTGCTTTCTTTGCTCTTTCCATTTTAAAATACTTCCTCCTAACCTTACTTATAACACGAGGTCCTGTCACGGTCGCCAAATATGTTACGTATGTAACTTATTATGACCTCGTGTTTATTTAGGAGTTTGCACGTACGATTATAAAAACAACTTAGGACAAAACTTCTACTTTTAATCTTCAAACATAATATGTCTACAAAATTATTTTTGTTTGTTTCTAACAACCTTATTTTACTATTTGTTTTTAGCACACTACTAAATTATTATTGCCCAACTCTACAACACTAAAAAAATCTAAGTTTCTAAACATCAATGGTTCTCAACAGGTTGAGTTCGTTTCTATTGCTCTTTTCTGAACAAATTTCTTCCATTTTTCCATGTCCTGTGCTATGCATTTGGCTTTGCTCCGTGATAGATTTTGTAATTGTACGTCTTTCGGCAGGTATCTTTCGGTCTACCTATTCTTCGCTTTCCTTGTATATTTATACTCTTTGCTTGTGCGTTAAATTCTAATGCTTGTTTTGCAATCTTGTTATATGGTTCTCTAAGTGTATGTTCTATCCTGTCGCATTTCTTTCTTCTAATTGTGGTTTGGATCTTTTCCTCATTTGAAATTTCCCACAGATGTCGACTTGATATTTATTCGGGCAAATTTATTCGATGTATGTATCTAAGGCATTTATTAACGAAGGTTTGAAGTTAATGTTTTTTGATCTCTATGTTTTGTTTAGCATATCAAATGTTGTTTGTGCTAAGGCTATTCTTCTGGTTATATTTTTTATGCGCCCCGTTGGTATCTATCGAATTACCTAAATAGTCCACTTTCTTTATGTCTAAGTCCCCGAGTGTTATCGTTGGTTCTTCTTTATTTGCATTTGAGAGAATTCTTGTCTTGTTCCCATTTATTGTTAAGCCAACCTTTTCTGCTTCTAGGTTTTAACTTGTTTAACTTTCCTTACATTAGCTTTTTATTCGGTGTGGGCAAGCACATATCATTTGCAAACTCTCCAAGTCATCCAGTTTGCTGAAAATGCCCCAATTTATTTGGGATTTGTTATCCTCTGTATTTCGCACGACCCTTTTGTATATTTAATGTAGGTTACGCCAGTTCAGTACCTACTTATGCTATTTCATGGCAGAACTCGATGATACTTTGACGTCTAAATCGCTAATGGGTCTCTTAGACCTTGTCTTTTAGCACTGCTCACTATCACTATCATCGACCTTATATTACTGGACAGATAATTCCCTATACCAGCAGTAGGTGCAAAGTGAAGCCAAGAATATTTTCTCGTGAGTCCCTTTTCCGTCTACTACGCATACGCGGAAAATTTCGGCGCTAGAATGACGAGTTTGAATTTAAACTGAGTGCTGTATATCTTGATAGAGTATATTCTACTTTTGCTGTAGTTGTTTTAGAAATTTAATTAATAGTTATTTATTATACATGCGGATTAAATTAATGTTTAACGAGCGGTACGTTCAACCGCGCGAGCGGCGGTAGCCGCAAGCGCGTTGATACCGCGAGTTAATAAATTAATTTTAATCCGCAAGTGTAATACAACTGTTTATTCAATTTTGACATTTATTTGACATTTTTAAAGGGATTTGACATTTTTAAAGCGCTAGCGGAATAAAAATTTTAAATCGCTAGCGGAATAAAAATTTTAAACGATTGTTTATAAAACATCAACTTTTATGGGCAGGCCATAAACAAATAAACGTCAGTTTAAAACGTCAAAATTGAATAAATCAATTTTAATATATTTTTTCAATGAAACGCGATGAATAAAACAACTTTATTTATACTTTAAAACGTCAAGCACTACAACCGCCATTAATGTTGAAATGGTAGGCAGCGTAGGTACATACCTATTCAACATCAACAAATGGTTTGTGTTTCACTCAACGTCAATGAGAGTAAAAGAAATAGAGCATACAAGTTTATGCTAAATTGTACCGCACCATCGACCATCGTTGCATTGCCACACAATTTTACTTGCGCATGACTGTTTCACAACGCGGATGTTGATAAGGACGACGATATATTATTTTTCTACAACCACCATGGAAAGTGGGATTTTCAGACTTCGTCTCCATAGATACGAGTATTGAAAATGAGTGTTTGCCGAACAAGTGAAATTAGCGTGCGGAAAATTACTATTCTCTTACATTCTTGGCTTCACTTTCAGCATGGAAGGCTCTGTCCAGTAGTATAAGGTCGATGATCACTATTTAAAAGGTCAGGTAGTTAAGTTTGATATGCAATGATTTGTTGCCAACATTGTAAAACACTGCTCCACTATGCTGATGTATGTTACGATAAAATTTTTGGTTAATTTTCTTTATAAAGTATTCAACTGTGGGAACGCGAGTTTCTCCACGACCTGTCGATAATAATAAAGAAAGGTATTGGGACAGAATGCAACTTTTTATATAGATTTCCTGTGATAGATTCATTGAATGTTCGACTCTTGCGGAGAAGTTGTCACACATTAGTTTGAGTGTTCTTATGTATTTGTCAGGTAGACCATATTACTTCAGTATTTTTTACATTTCTTGAAACTGAGTCGAATGCCTTGTTACAGTTAACACATTTGTCTTGCCCCTTTTCTATTATTTGTTCTATTACCCTTGGTTACAGACTACAGATCTATGCACGAACGCCTTTCCATAAATCCCTTAGCTTGATGGCTATGGCAGATTTCATTCTCTTCAAAATTAATGTGGTCATAATTTTTACTTGCTGTTGATGGAAGCATTATGGGTCTAAATTTTTCGCATCAAGTTAGGTCGCCCTTCTTTGGTATCTTTATTAGTATGCCCTGTGTCCGATCATCTGGGATCCATTCTGCGGATTAAGCCTTGTTTACTACTATGTACAATATTTCTATTGTGCTCTCCTTATCTATTTTTAGCAATTCGATTCCTATTTCGTCTATGCGTGGTGTTTTTAAATTTTTTATTTGTTTAGGCGTTTCTTCTATTTCGCCCTTTGCTGCGAGCTTTTCTTACTAATGTCAAGTTGTTGGGTTACCATATTGTTATTTATTTCTTCCTTGATTTCTTTTACTTTGTAGATCTCTGTAAAATATTTTGTCAGTATATTTCCATTACTTCTCCGTCTGTTTTATATACTTCGTAATTTCCCCCTTTAAGTCTTGACCTGGATTTGTTTGTTTAGTTATCTTATATAGGATTTTCATATCTTTGTTGTGAGCAGCTTCTTCTGCTTCCTCCATTAAATTTTCCATGTTTGTTCGTTTGTCTTTAAGGTACCTCTTATTTTTGTTCCAATAATTTTACTGTAATTCTTTCATCATTTTTGTACCTCGTGTTTAATAATTTTATTTTTTATTTTTGCCTTCCTTCGATTGTGTTTATTGTAACACGAGCTTTATGATTTTATATCCATGGTCTCTCTTGTTAATTGCCGTTTTATACACTTGCCATACATTCTCTACGGGATGATTTCTAAGGTGATCGAATACTCCTATACAGAATATATATTTTTTTGTCCTCTTCGATATTGTTTAGTTTTGCGAGGTTAAATTTAGATCTTGCTCGTATGTTTTTGTTATTCTATTTTGTTATCTCATCTCTCGTTATTATTTTTGCTTTTACGAGGTGGTGGTTGAAGGCTATGTCGGCATCTCTTATCGCTCTTACATCCCGTAACGAATTTATCCATTTTTCTTCGATCATTATGAGGTCAATTTGGTTCTTATAGTGTTCATCAGGTGACGAACACTTGTGAAGGAAACTCTTAAAAACTTTCTTATGTTTGAAAAATATACCGCCAATTAACTATTAACTAGGCCATTTGTCTTAGAAAAATCAACAAACTTTTCTCTGGTCACAACTCCTAATCCATGTTTGTCCATCACATTTTCCTTTTCTGCATGAACACTTCCAACCTAGTAAATTGCCCACAAATATATTTATTTTCAACCAGTTTGAGAAACTGTAACGTAATACAGTCGAACTTCGATAACTCGAACCATGACTTGCCAGAAAAAAAGTTCGAGTTATCAAGACTTCGAGTTATTAAATAAAATACATAATACGTATGTATTATTTTACAGAGGCGAAACGAATATTTGGTTAACGGTTAACTATTCGGCAATCGTAATATTCGGCCATTTTAATGAATATTCGGCATAACCGAATATTTCGCTGACTTTATTTAAATTTATTATTCATGACTACTTATTTTAAGGTAAATCTAACTTATTTCATTTTAAGTTGGCTTAAAAAATACCAAAAAAGTTTATAGCCTCATATCTAGCCTTTTTCTGAAATTTCCCGTCTGAAACATATACTATTGAATTATTAGAAATATTTTACGTTGAAAATAATTAATACCCCGGATTCAAAAAGTTTGATGTCCATGACTAATTAATTACCGAGAATTTAGGGTTTGTAAACAAATTTCTGAACCAATGCATTCTTGTGTTGTCTACTCTTAGAAGGGCAGTTTAATAATTAAGCAATAAATTAGTTTGCTGGTGACCGCAAAGAAACCTAAATAAAAGCTACGATTTGTTAATCGGTGTAACAATAAGGCATGGGCGGGGGAGGGGACATATTATGGTTAAGGGTTCAATGTTATTTAAACCATTGTACAGAGAATCGGTTGTATGTTCATTTGTTTTTAAATACGAACGCAAAACACTCGACGCTTCCCAAAAAATTCGACTTATCGAAGGTGGCGCCAAATATTCTGTTCGAGTTATCTAGATATTCGAGTAATAGAAGTTCGAGTTATCAAGATATTCAAGTAATAGAAGTTCGAGTTATCAAGTAAAAATTACACATAATTCTCACTCTTGACGCTAACGCCAACCAATTTGTTTCGAGTTATCAAAAATTCAAGTTATCGAAGTTCGACTGTATTTGATTAAAATGAAATATATACTGAGCACTAAAACATAATAATTATTTGTTCTACGTGGAGTAAATTACAAGAAAATAAAAATTATCATAATTTACGCCACAGTTTTATCGTAGTTTATCTGTTTTTCCTTTTTCCACAGAATTCAGGCCGAAGTTTACTTAACAAATGGAATATCTTTTAGATTAGCTTTCTCTTAATTTTGTAAATTGATAGGGTGTGTGTACGTGTTTGT
Source organism: Melanotus villosus (assembly GCA_963082815.1). Taxonomy (NCBI): domain Eukaryota; kingdom Metazoa; phylum Arthropoda; class Insecta; order Coleoptera; family Elateridae; genus Melanotus; species Melanotus villosus. The sequence goes on from OY720421.1 coordinate 14,279,816, forward strand.
GTGTGTATTTAGAATAGGTATCTAAATAGGATGCAAAAACTGCAGATGGTTAATGTACAAAGTGTGATCGATCATACCTAGAAGAATTGTTCTCTTACAGGTATTCATAAAACTGCGTAATTATTTCACATAAGTTGTGATTCTAGGCAGGTTTCGAAATGGCAAATTTTCAATATATACGATATTTTAGTAAAACACTGTGTGAAATTTACATACATCTCTGACAATTTATTTCTTATCATGTAATTTCATAACATAACAAATAATATCATACGCGTAATTCTCGATATTTTTCAAAGACGTAATTTTATGAAATAGAATTCTATTCTCCTCATTCTTGCGTCTCTTTAAATTGTTGAAATAAAATTATAATTTTTTGAAATATTAAGTATCTAAATTAAGCAAGTTTTTCTAAACACCCAATTACCTGCTTATTAATTATATTTCCATATTTTCAAATGCAAGTCTTTCACGATTTTCTTTTTAAATTACTTAACCTAACCTATTTGGCGCTAACTAATTTTTCAACTTGCTTTTACAAAATTCAAACTGACAAATACTCGTTTAGTTGCAATTTTTTATATATTTCTCATTAATATCAGTTGGTGTTGAGACGATTTTAAGTTATTTTAATCTGCATAATCGTTTCTCGTTCTCGTTGTAGTCTTCGTATGGTCTCATTTTGTTTTAAAATTTAGGTTCTAATGTCAATTCAGGTTTCTCCCCCATATTAAGTAATCTCATCATTTCCCTCGCGATCCTTTACCATCTATCCTCTCGCTCGAGAACTAGAAACTGTGGTCTGGTTGTGCATCTATGTTTGGGGTAAAGTTGGCTCATCTTGGTTGTCCGTTAGGTGGGGTTACCGCGGTTAGCACCCGGCGAAGTATGCCACACCGCACTTGATATATTTATTATATCTAGTTGGGTATTTTTATATCCGACCGCGGGTGTTAAGGCTGCTTACGCGTTCCAACAATGGTCCTTCTGGGATTGGTGAGTTGGACGGGGCAAAGCGTTTGGTACCAAAGACACTCTTGGCTTGAGGAAGTCGCCACTGTTGGACCGGATTTGATTGGGGTAAGCCGCTGCCTCACCCATCTATGTACGATCGGAGTGCGTTTTAGTTTATTAACAGTATATAACGGGAGCAAAGGCCTTAATTGGTCAGTATCTGGTTAGCCTCTGTTAATTATGCACTCCTATCCCTTCTATGCTCCTCCTTTTTTTGCCCGAGAACTATAGGTACAGGTTTAGGATATGCATCTATGGTCGGCGATAATTCTGGAAGTCGGGGTACAGTAACCGTCCTTTCATGGGGTTGACGACCCTCATACTCCACGATATTACGACGCACATCTTTGCTACCCGAGATTTTGTTTCTGTTTATTAGTGGTGTATAACGGAAGCAAAGGCCCTAGTTGGTCAGTATCTCGTTAGTTTCTGCTAATTAGGCAAGAGATTCACTTGAGTTGGGGAGAATCACTTTTGTTTTTGTCTAGTCACTTTCTTAATCTGATTAAGCCAGATTAGAGGCCATTCGAGGAAAGAGTGGAATATAGAAACGAATTACTAAGTGTAGTTCCGTGTTTATTAGGAAAACTTGTAATAAAGTTTATGTTAGGTGTTACATTTTTCGTTTAAAGTAGTTGTGCAAGTGAAAAAACAATAGTAGCTCAGTTTTCGTGTTTTTAAAGGCAAGCTGAAATATTAAATTAACTTCAAAATAGTTGAATTTTGGAATTCGGTTTGATATAAAGTGTTTAGGAAAACGGCTTAAATTATAGAATAGCAAGTGTCTAAGGATCAATTTTTGTGAAACATTGGTTTTTCAAAATTACATTTTATAAGAAGAAAGTGATATATAATATTGAAACCAGACAAAATTATGTTTCTTATGCTTCGTCCTTCTTAGTGCAAGCCAGTGGCTAACTGTTTAGATATTAAAATCTAATTAGCTAAAAACATATTCAACAAATATTCTAATTAATATAGCAGAATTACCGAATTAATTAATTTCTGTAAATCTTTAAAGGGAACATATTTAAAAGCAAGGTAGTTATTGCTAATAGTAATTTAGGGTTATTTTTCAAATTATTTTAGAGAATTGGATATTGTTTCCAAGAAGATTTTCTACAATTTGCTTTTGGGAAACTTTCTGCAGCACATAATTAGTACTACTCTTTGTAATGTTTTAAGAGTGGTCTCTTAACAATGCTTTTGAAATAATATATTTATAGAAAAGTCTAAATTTTATTGAAAATGAAAGTTACGATTATGTTCAAATTTCTATCGTCGGAAGGCGGGTGTCTTCAGTCTTCAGAGACGTCGCTGGATGTTATAAGTCAAAGGTGAGTGGTGAATACATGACGTGATCGATCACACTCTATACAAATTTAGGAACTGCATTTAAATGACTGCGTAGTTAAGATGAATTTTTAGTCTAAGGTCTTACATTATTGCAATAGTTATAAGTGTGAATAAAAGGAAAATAAACATTTCTACTTTGAAAAGATTTTTTGTTAGGGCGGTACTAACGTTACTTTTTATTTTCATAGAAATTTGTCCAATTCTTTAAATGTATGTAATTACTTGTTTATGTTTAAATGTTTTATAAATAGAAATATAATATAAAAATTAGTGAAGATCCTGGTTAACCCAGGGGAGGCGGGGGGCACAATTAAAAAAAGGAGCGGTAGTACCTACTTATTTGTAATCATCTGCAGTCGCATCGTAACAAATTGAGACATTAAATGTACTCATTTTCTTCTTAAATATGCAACTTATAATTTCATATCCTAAATTAAGTGTTTGGCTTAACACCCTTTTTAATATTGGCTTCAAAAACATTATATATTGGCTGTGCACGTTGTTTTAAAATCCTGAAAAGAATCTCAGGTATGAACTATTTAGCTTTAGGTAGAAATAATTAATTCAAAGTAAATACTATACAGCAGAAGCAAACAAGGCTAAAGAGCGAATTATCTTTCCTAATTTTGTAAATTTAGGTAACTGTGTGAATGTTGTGATTACTAAGGTGTAGCTAGCTGTTAGAGCACACGAATTATACCAGGACAACTTCTACAAAAATCTGCAAGGAGAACGTACAAGAAAAGGACGTCAAGATGACTACGATTACAACAAAGGTAACTGAATTCGCTTTCCTTAACACGATCAAAGTCTGCTTTTACTTAGTTCCTTCGTTATTTTTGTAGTTTTTGAATGCTTCATTGCTTTAATTTTTTTTTTTTTTCATAACTGTAAGAAGTTAATTTGCCAAATGCCAAAATGTAACTTCAAATCGTTAATTGGCTTAATTGGTGACAAATAATTCGATTATTTTTAGGTTAGTAGTATTAAAGATTGCACATTTTACTTCAGAAACCTTTCCTACCCGTAGGGTGTAAAGGTATTTTAGTACATTTACAAATTTACAAATATTACAACTAACATACTCGATACTTCATGATTAACTGAACTTATTATCTAAACTAAACGTCTTCTTCTTTAGCACGAACGAATTCTTGTTCTGTCAAGTTACATCTCTTTGTTGTAGTTTGTAGTATTTCTTCCATTGTTTGGTTTCATGTTTTTTTGTGGCCTTCCTCTAGTTATTCTAGCTGTAATTCTTGCCTCCCATATTCTTTTAACTTGTCTATCGTTGCCCATTCTTTCGAGATGCCTCAACCACTGTAGTTCTTCTGTTTTGCTTTTCTAGTAAGCGTTTCAACTTCTAAATCATTTCGTATTGTTTGACTCCTTATCTTGTCCCTTCTTGTGACCCCCTCACTCTTCTTAAGTACTTCATTTTCATGGTTTGCAATTTATTTTCTTTTTTTTTTTGATAAGATCCAGGATTCACTACCAAAAGTTAAGGTCGGTTGATACATAGTTTTGTAAACTGTAATTTTTGTTTTCCTTGAGATTTCTTTTTTAGTTATAAACGTGTTCGCTATTGAGTAGTACAATTTTGTTGTATTATCTATTCTTTTTTTGTTTCACTTTCGGGTCTTCCTTCCTTATTTATTGTAACTCCCAAATATACAAATTCGACTGCCTGTTCTATTTTTATTATTTTGGACTTCTATATTTATTTCTATTTTTTTTTTTGCTATTACGTGGCCGTAGTTTTTCTGTAATTTATTTTCACGGTGTATTTATCAAGAGTTTCCCTGTAATCCCATCTCACTTGCTGCGAACGTGCATTCTGTTATAAGGGCCGTTCCTGCGATTTTTGCCGCTCCGTGCAAAAGATAAAATTGTCGCCCCCTTATGTCGTTTATAAAATAAAGTCGTAAATTTAGTAGCATTATATTTAAATATTTAACAAAATTTAAAAAATGCAAATAAGAATAAAACATTCACTTTTTTGCAATTTATTACCAACAAATCGTTAATAAAAATCACTGTTAGCTCTTAACTAAAAATTAACACAAATAAAACGAATAAAATAAAAAGTATTGACCAAACAATTATATAAATAAAAAAAAATGTTACATTAATTTTACGTGATTAATAATAAAGCTAAAGTAAAACGAAATTTTTTGGATGCAAATTCATCTATTAGGTATGGATGATACGTCTACATTTTGACTTAACTACTACTTTTAATTTTAAATTTAACTTACTACTATCTAAAATGTAGTTTAGAGTTTGGCTTTTACACGGAATTTAATTTTTTTTTAGAATTTATAAAATTTGATGTGGAAAAATGCCGCCCCCGAATTTCTGCTGCCCCGTGCGAGTGCACGTGCTGCACCCCCGCCAGGAACGGCCCTGTCTGTTACGCTTATCTTTTCCATGTTTTTAAATCCTATCTGTAACTCGCTCATTCTTGATCTGGTCATCTGGTCTCAGCTATAAAATCATCCATAAATGTGATGAACAACAATGAACTTAGGACTTCTCCCTGTCTTAATTCGCGCGTGTTTTCTTCTAACATAATTTCTATTATTCTTGCATAGACTTTTAATAGCATTAATTAATTTTCGTTCTACTCCTCTTCTTGTTAGGCTATTTCAAACCATATTTCTCGGTACTCGGTCGAATGCCCTATCTATATCTATAAATATCATGTATTTTAGGCTTGACCCTTGACCCTTTCTAAACCCACTCTGTGAATTAATTAATTGTTCTTCGACACCTTTTCTTAGTTTATGTTCATAAGGCTTACGGGCTGTACTAATCAAACTAATTCCTCTATAATTCTGACAATTTAATCTCATGTTTTATAAAGCGGTAATATTTTTCTTAATTCCTAGTCTTTTGGAATTTTACTTGTGTTCCATATCTTCCATATCGTGTCCTGCCGATTTTCCACTTTTGGTTTCCTTATTGCTTCGTGCAGTTTTTCTTTTCTCAATTTGTCGTTGTTTATTTTGTCGTTTACATCGATTGGTTCATTTTCATCTGATATTGTTGTTATCTATTCTTTCTCTTCAGGTTGTAGCAACTCACTCACTTGTTTGTTTGTAATTTTCGGTTTGTTGTATTTCCAGTTTATCCATTTCTTTGTTTCATTTCCACATTTGTTCGTCTATTTTTAATTTTTGGTCTTTTGGCCTTTCCATCTTGATTGGTTACGTGGATTGGAATGCCAGATTTAAATTAACAAGTTGATAAATGTTGTTTATTTGCTATATATACATTTCATTTTTGATTCGGCTTCCAATATTTTTTAAATTAGAATTGGTTAAGATTTTAAAATTTATTAAATAATGTCTATTGTTAGACGTATAATAGCCAATTAAATAAATCTTCGAAAGTAGGTAGTCACTAGTTAAGTGTTTTTGAATAAACATTTTTGTACAAAATAAATACCATATCAAATTCTTTACAAGTTAACTTATGTAAATTATGTGAATTAAAATTAAATCTGCAAATTTTGCCAATTTTTTGGTGATTTTGTTGGAGAATTCAAAGCTGTTTAAAAAGTACACCGATTAAACACTTTCATTAATAAAATGTTTACGTAAAATAATTTTCCTGAATTTACTATGATCGTTTGCTCAAGGAATCGCATTCAGTTCATCTCTGAGATAGTAAATAATTTGACTTTGGTAAAATTTACGTAGAAAATTATGTACAGATCGTCACATTTAATCAAGGAGATCCCTCATTTTTTAAAATTATTCTAAAAATTAAAAAAATGTCTAAATTTTCAACTTTAATATTTTTAAGTTGAATTGCTGCAAAACTCTTTGTTTTATTTTTTGTTTCTCAATTCTACGTAAGATTTTGAATTTCAAATTTATTTATTATTAAAACGTTGTAACCAATTCAATCCAATTGGTTAATCTTAAGTTGGTCCATCTTCCTCAGCTGCTCGTGAAGAAAAGAAGACTTCATGTATATATTGTTTATTTACTTTCATGTGTGTATTTTGAATAAAACTGTTTTTGTTTTTTTTTCTATCCTAAGCGTTAGAAGTCTAATGCGTCATAATGTTGAATATTGCACTTATGGTCGAATTTTCGAGCCAGGTAATGCACGTCATCAATAAATTTTATGACATCATAACTTGGTACGTCTACATGAAGTTCCAAACGATTTACAAATTTTATAACCTAAAAAATGTCAAATGTCAAACAAACGTTAATGACATACAACACGATCTGTCAAAAATTTGCAAGTGAAATTGGAAATTGGAAATATAAACATGTCAAAAATAATACAACCTTTACAAAAAATAAATATGAGCTAAATTAGAAAATAAAAACCCGATTTCTTTCTTATTTTCAAAAATGTATAGACCTTGTGACTAAACACGGCTGCCTAATCTTAGAAAACTACAAAAATAATTTATATTTAGCAATTACATTTTGTATTTTTTTATCGCGCATTATTGGTAACGCAGACCGTTGATCATGTGATTGATGACGCGCATAACCTGGATCGCCAATTGGACTATAACATCCGCTATTTTGATGCATTTGGCTCTAAAATTGTTATTTTAGACATCCAAAATTACTCTTCAGTATTCGAAATTTACTTTTTAAATACTGAAAATAGATTTCGAATATAAAGTTGTTTTTTAATGTTTAGAATAAATTTTAAAATTAATTTTAGAACGTCTAAAACCTTGGGCGTTAAAAATTTATTATAAACACAAATAATTTGTTAAATATTAGAAGTTTTAGACGTCAAAGGTTAATTTTGATTTAGGTTACGGTTTTATTTTGTTTATTTTAAAATCATGTTTGCATCTTGATATATTTGTAAGGTAAGGTTAGAATTTTTAATTAAAATAATTAAAATTAGGTTAGAATTTTGTGCCGTTAGTGTAAATAAAAGATTTCCTATAAATAAATTTTTATGAATCTTAAATGCTGTGTAATTTTCTACCCAACTAAAATCCTGTATGAATTTTGTCCGGTAGATCAAATGAACCTTGAAAGTGATGTATAAAATTTGAAATTCCATGAGTTTGTGATGTTAGTCGCAGATGCTCTATACAGTGTGCCTCACTTTAGACGGCACCACCCCAGTATTTTTTTTATATATTATCGATTTAAAAAATCCCTAATACGACTTCTTCAATTTTGCTGTTTATTTTAAATCGTAGTAGAAAGTAACATATCCTAAAAGTACAATTTAGTGAGGGGTATAATCAGAAAAAAGAAATTTTTTAAATCGATAATATATAAAAAAAATACTGGGGTGGGGCCGTCTAAAGTGAGACACACTGTAGATACAGCCAAGACAAATGAGGAAAAAAAGATCAGATAAATTATGAAGCTAAAGGTTGTGGGTTCGATTCCCAATACCTGCCATACTAACTTAGCATTTTTTGGACACAAGGAGCACGCAGATTTGGAAGATGGAATTTAGTGTACGAATTACACAACTAGTGACAGTAACAATTGCCTTGCAGCGCATTTGAGGTAGGTTTTCTAAATTTTTTTAAAGTAGAATTCAACTTGAAACATGGGTACTTGTGTGATCATAAATTTATCAATGTGAAGCGTAGGTCAGAGGTTTTAGCATTGGGCTGTAAAACCAAAGGTTGTGGGTTCGATTCCCATCACCCGCCATATTAAAAATAATCGTTTTTGCACTCTAAGGTGCACTCAGCCTTTGGAATTGAGTATATGGGTTACATAACCGGTGGTAAATAATTAGTCGGCTTGTAACGATTCAAGTTTTTCGAACTTTTTAAAAAACAGGATTTAACACGGTAAAGGTAGGAACTTGCATCTTTGTCTTTCTCAATCCATATAGGATGATGCGAGCTGTGAAGGAAAATAGAATTTAAGTTGGAAACTACCAAAACCCTAAGATATGCTAGTAGTTTATACTTCGATTGTTAGGCATTGCGATCCAATTTTGTAGGGGTCATCCTCCTCCCACCCCCTAACCAACCCACCCAAATATATTAAGCTCCTCTATATAACTATCTTGTGTTTAGTTTACTTGTGACTGATAATTCTCCTGACATCTTTTAATTCAAATGTTAGTCTGAGATATATGCAAATTACAGTTTCCGCTTTTAGAATTATAGTACAAGAATTACAACATGGCGTAGCGATTTATATTATATGTCCATACTTTGTCACGTGCACTACAACATTTAATGGGGGACGTTGTTGTCCCTTGGCGCGCGGCTAGCAAACAGCGCGGAAGGGGGGTTTGAAACGGTAAACCCTTCAAATAGGGGTGGTCATAATCGGAATAAAAATAGGGCGCCACGACGGAAATCACCCAAAGATAGTTCCTCTAGGGCTCGAAGGGGTTGGGGTTAGCTGGACCACGCTGCAAGATGTGACTTACCTTGCTTAATGAAATAGCTTACTGAAATTCTTAAAACTTGTAGGCAGGCTCCCACTGTATACGTAAATCTTTACCAAAACACTAACACACAAAATATGATCGGGAGGCACTGAAAACACTGACAAAACCAAACTAAATTGACAATTAGATATTTAATAAATCAAAAAGGCAAAAATGAATACACAAAAGGGGCGACAGTTAACATGTTACGTTAAAAATAAATAATAAATGCGATACTTACTTTAAGGGACGATGGGACGATAGAATTGAGGGTACTACATTTACGTTACGTACGGCAAATCATTCAATCCCAGGCAGAATATAGGATTAACAAATATTAAACTAAAATTCAATCAGTAAAGCTAAATCTTTATACATGCAACATAACACAAATTTTAACTTGACTTTACTTAAAACTTGCGACAATGAAATCTTTAAAGGTGAATTGGTACTGACACACTTGAACTACAATCTGAACACAAAAATCTTTACTCAAACACAAAATTACTAAGACAAACTAGTCAACCGTTTGCCAACGGTCCTCAACCTTTGCAATGTGAATATTATCAAAGCCGCCTAAAGGCGAATCACAAAGCCTTCGCATATTATCGCCAGATCAAACAAATTGACCAGACATCGGCTACTCTAAAATTACAAGTTGCAAACAAAACACAAAAATAATAAAAAGGTGGTACTTACTAAACTTCAAACCCAACTGAACAACATTGATAGAGGCCTGTCCGCAAGCGGCAATCGTAGGAATTGAAACAGTTCTCAGAACTACAATTTGTTGAAAGATTTTGTTGTTAGGTAATATGATATGCTATCTCTTTTTTGTGACAATTTATAATGCGTACCAGCCTCAACACCGAAAGGTACCTATAAGTGGTTAACGATTACATACATACATGTCAATTTTGGTTAATTTTGTACAGGAAATCAGAATTCCTAAAATAATTAATATTTCTAGAAAGCCTTCGGTCCGTTCTTTATACTTTCTTAGGCGTGCAAAAAGGTAGCACTTTAGATACTTGCCGTAGAGATAAATTACTACAAATTAGAAATTTACTAGTGTTGGAAGTTGGAATATTCTTAATTACATATTAGTTTAAGTATTATAATCTAAACCGCAAATATCTACGTGTATGGCTGTATGCTGTAAAACATCCATGTAAAACCATCAAGTATATGCCTATTAACTATTAATAGTTTTACAGTTTTACTACAGTCTTATACCTAAGACGAAATTATACAACAGATAATATGCACATCATTGCACAAATGCGCCTACGCGTGTATGAAACCAGTTATACAAGGGTCAAATCAACATGTTTCGAGCCACTGTAATGCCGTTCTGTGGACTCTTTTTTTGGCGCATGCGGTTAAAAGTTTCCGTACGACGGCCCGCACCCCCTTATTATTACTCCGTTTTCAAAATTCACACAAAAATAACCTCTTACGCAAGCAGTGTCAACCTGTCAACCACAGAACATTAAACCCTCAGCTGTCAACTAATGGCCAAGGATGGGCGAGCACGAGAAACGAATAACGAAAACACGAACTTCGACTAGGGTAACGAAGGTGAACACACGAACTGCGCAGGTTGCCCAAGACTACTTGAACATGCGCGTTTTAAGAACTCCCGCCTCCCGCCCGTATTCGAAATTCCAGTAAGCAATTCCTAATTATATATAGACTTCGTTCACAGGCAATTGTAAATTTGTGATATCAACTTGCAGAAGAAATAATAGTGGCAACTATAATTTTCACAGTGTATATATAAATTATCCAGACTTACATTTGTCGCCTCGTAGAAAGCCTAGTGTAAACTTGCAAATGTAACCTTGCATTTGTTCCCCTACAGCAAGCTTACTATAAGCTTAGATATGTAACCTTGCACGTGCAAGGATAGCGCAACTCGAAAGCAAGCTTGCAATAAGCTTATGTGCTATCTGGATTATTGAAAGTTGCAATGTAATAACGATTAGCACAAAAAGAAGTTCAGCGGAAGAATCATGGCTTAAAATAAAAGGACGAAGGAGATTGAAAAAACTTGGACTCACAACTAAAACTGAAGAACAAAAGAGAAACGCACAAGAAGGATATGTCAAGTGTAGCAGAGAAGTTAAAGAAGCCTAAAAGTAGACAAAAATGCTTTCATTGAAAATTTGGCAGAGCAAGCACAATTGGAGGCTGACATGAGTGACAATAATGAAATGTATCGTGTTATAAGGAAATTGACAGGTAACAAGGGGAAAACAAGTGAGTCATTAGTTAAAGATAAAAATGGAATAATGTTAGGCACGGTTGAGCAACAATTACAACGCTAGAAGAAATATTTCGAAGAAATAATGGATGTTATAAGTTATTATACCGTTCAGATTCCAGCAGAAGCTGAAACTCTCGAGCTTCCAATAAATACAGATATCCCAACAAGAGAAGAAATGTTTCAAGTAATTCAACAAATGAAGAAGGATAAAGCTGCAGGGAATGATCCAATAAGAAGGTATATTAGATGTACCTACTCTACCCTCTTTTTCAAAAGATATGGATTGAACTGATTGAAGACACATTTCTCACGGACTGGACGGAAGGGATTATTATCAAAATCCCTTACTTACAAAAATATGAAAATTGGAGGGGAATTAGGTACCCTTTTAAATGTAACGAGCAAGGTTTCTGATCGTACTATATTAAACAGAATCAGTGCAACGTTTAATAATATATTACGAAATGAACAAAGTGGGTTCAGAGCTGGCTTTTCATGTGTAGATAATATCAATACCAAGAATATTAGAAGAGTATTAATAGATCAATCACTTGAATACCAATCGTCGCTTCAACTGTTCTTTAAAGATTATCAAAGAGCATTTCATTCCATAAACAGAGGATGTATTTGGAGGGTACCTACACAAAAATACAGGTCTCCCAGATAAAATAATGTAACAATGGCGAACGTAAAATTACTAAAATTATAGAATCTAAACGTGGATGACGTCAGTTTATAAAGGATCATTATTTTGGCAAGATACACGTGTAACATATCGAGTTACATCTGATAAGAATGCAAGGAAAGTCACGTACATGAAGTGTAATGTATTGAAACTTGACACCTCGTACGTGCTTCAATGCAGTTCTGCAATTCCCAAACGCCTAAGATAAGATACTGAATATTGGAAGAAGGGGGTCACTTTTCTATATAAATACTAAACGAAATCACATGAGAGATGCGGTTTATATCCGACCATTAAAGTAGCAGCATACATACTGCACCATGTGTAAAGTGCAAGTCTGTGTATGACTTTGTTACTCTACCTCTTAGGCCTGTATTCTGAGGAGAGCGTCGTTAATTAGGTGCCCAACAACGAATGGTCACCAGGACTCGATACCGACCTCCAAACTGTAGGAAAATCCTGCCCATCCGAAAATTCGAACGTGGGATTTGCGCAACGCTAGCCTGACACGCTACCACTGCGCCACCGTGGCACTAGCTTAACATATTATACATAATATAAATAATTTTACATGGACATGGAAAAAGTGGAGACACTAACTGAAACCCTGGAAATCCACTAATTTATTTTTTTTTTTTAATTACACTGCATATTTACAATCTACTCTAATAAGTGAGTAATAAGTAAATGTGAGAAAGTTAAACAGAACATGAGGGGAACCATGCCAGTGCTAAGGTTCCGAAGGTAAATATTAATTCTAAACTGGTTGTTGCACTATATCTTGTGGCCATGTCCGCTTCAATCGACGTGTGACAGCGCCGACGACGTTTGTTTATTATCGACGAACACACAAAATATGCAGACAAAGCTGAATAGTGTATCAAGTGAATCAAATAAACTGGGACTGTAACTTAACAAAGATAAGACTAAATTATTAACTATTAATACAGACCTGAGTGATACTATAACAGGTGAAAGCGAAACAAAGAAAAATAATCACCTACCTGTATACTTACAAAAAAACTCAAAAGAATTCGCCGACTAACTTAGTTGTTTGCGAGGGCCGTAGATCGCCGAGGATTGCCTTATCAAAGTTAAAACTCATAAAGTGAATACTGATAAAAAATGAAAAAATTGGGCGCCAGAAAACTTTTCAGTTTTCAAAAAAATATAGAAATACAGATATAAGTAATTTTAATGACTTCAAAATAGTTAACAATATGCAAATTAAATAGAAAAAGTAAGAGCAAAAATATGCAACCAAATGTACAAAAACAAATCGCTTAGGTTAATTTCAAAGGAACCAAAAAAACTAAATATCAACGTTAGTTGAATTAAAGAAAGATATACATGAATGAAAAAAAAACGATCAAGGTGGATAAATAAAAAAATAAATAAGCGCTTACCTTTATTACCTGAGTGAAAACAAGTCTAATAAAAATGAACGATCAAAAATATATAGCAATAGCCTTGTTTAAACTCAAGCTTATTACCTTGAAAAAAACACGCAAATTCGTTATGTTAATAAAATAAAATGGAAAAACCAACCTAAAGCGTTACATTATTTTACAATCAAAAATATAAATTTATTTCGTGAAGCGAAAAAAGATTAATATGAGATAATTAAATTAATGCAAGTTAAATTCGCTGAAGGCGTTAAAATTCAATTGTATATATATTTTAATAAAGCAAAATTAACAATCACCTCGAAGGTAACACACAAGTTTAATGATAAGAAATTTAATAAATGGACTAAAACCAGGTAAATTCGACGACACTTTACAATTCAATAAACACCGACCTTGAATCCTCCAAGCGATCGAGTGGCGAATAACCAGCAATGATAAATAATTTTTCAATAATACCGCATCCTTCAACTCCATAAATAATGCAGCCGCAAAAAGGCAAAAACCAAAAGAGCCGGAGTACGGTAAAGTAATGGAAAATAAAACCAAACGAAAAGAAAGAAGCTGTAACAAAGTCGCCATTAACACGTGCGTTCAATGATAAGACAAAAATCTCCACTTACCACCACAATCTTGGTGCTTCTAAAAAATAATTTCACAAAGTGAAACAAAACCGAAAATCTCGGAAGTTATAATTACGAAAATTCCATCAGAATTAAATGAGTAACTTCGGGATAACTTTTGCCAAACTCAACTGCTTCGGCAGACAACCCAAACGGAAAAAGCCAAGATTGTTAGAACGCAACGCCTATCATCAAACGCGCATGACACTCTCAAATCAGAAAACCTACTCAAAACCAAAAAGTCACTAAAAACGTAATCTTTTACCAGTGAATATATAATAAATAGAGGTTCAATAAATGCATTCACCGTAAATAAGCAATTGAAAGGAGCAAAATAATATAACGGAAAATGAACCGTTACAATACCTTTGAACCTTTGAAAACTATAATATTGAAAACGTTGAAGAATTCACTTACCTTGGTAGTGTAGAGTCAACAGATGGAGGGTCATCATTAAGGGTTATTGAACTTAGAATAAATAAAGCAAGGGTGGCGTTTCTAAAAATGAATAATATACGGAGAGCCGAGAACATTCATAAGACAATTAAAATAGAAATATTTAAGGCTGTGTTGTTGTATGGTTTAGAAACTTGGTGCGCTACTGTGTTTGCGCACGTGTAAACAGATGTTTGAGAAATATATTAAAAATTTGGTGGCCCGAGCGAATATGACATGAAGACTTATGGAGGACGACCGGACAAGTAATAGCGAATTCCGTTGGGCTCAGTTTTACACTGCACCACAGAACACAACACACTGCACTGGGGTGCATTCGCACGGTGCGAGTGTACACCTGTACACTATCACATGACCCAAGGATCCTAAAACAGTATATAGAGTTTACGGTCCTTGCACATGACCCACACTACACCAGTTCTGAAAATTACCCGCGCAATATTTAAATTTAAATCTTCTAATGAAAAAACCAATCAGAAATTCCAGTTGAAAACAAATTTTAAATGTGAATGCCAAAGAAGACTAGCTTAAAACGTTTTTCTCTTAGGATTAACAATTGCAGTCGTCTTAATTTCAATAAATAAGCAATTTTTACTTCACTGTACGATTGAATTATACTTATAAATAATCTTTTATTTTTGGCCTATCTTGTTTTCACTTTGCAAAGCCAGCGCATATAGTTCCATTTCGTCATTTTCATCGCTGGAGCTATCTAAAAACTCCATAACGGCAAGTGCGGTTGCCATAGCATTATAATTTTTCATTTTTAGGCAAATATATTTAATTAAACAACACCTTCTCTAAACACAACCTCAAATCTGACGATTTTTAAAACACGAAATAGGTGATGTACGCACAAAAACAAACAAAAAAACTATCACGTGATTCCAGCTACACCGACCCTTGCAGCCAGTGTAAACCAAACGCACTGAGAGTGCAGGCAATTTTCCGGATGGAACGTCTACACCGGTGCAGTGCGACGCCATTTTGCCCAAAGGAATTCGCCTACACTCTTAGATCATACAGGGAATTTTTCTTTTTAATATACATATCCCCTATGTATACTTTTAAAATAAACGCAATATGTAGGCAACCAACTATACACTAAACGTCTCGTCACGTGGTGCGTAAAGGTTATGTTTTATGTTTGTAAATAAAAAATAAATCAAAATTAGTGGTTCCAAACAAACAGAACTTTTAAAGTTCGCATCGGAACCACGCATTCTACGGTTAGAAAAATAAACGCTGGAGTCCCTCAAGACTCCATTTTAGGACCGGTGTTATACAATATATTTATGTATGATATCCCTAAACCAACAGACTCTGAAGTTGCGATGTATGCGGACGATACCGCTATTATTGCACAAGACCATGACATAAATATGGTTAAATTGAAGCTGCAACGGAGTGTCGACACCTTAACAGACTGGTTTACAAAATGGTGCAACAAAATTAATCCTGATAAATGCGAGACGAAAATATTTACTTTGCGACGACCGGCTGATCCAGAAAATATA
Organism: Melanotus villosus; assembly: GCA_963082815.1. Classification (NCBI taxonomy): domain Eukaryota; kingdom Metazoa; phylum Arthropoda; class Insecta; order Coleoptera; family Elateridae; genus Melanotus; species Melanotus villosus. The sequence goes on from OY720421.1 coordinate 14,295,541, forward strand.
GTAATTAATAGTAAAGAAGTCACCTGGAACCCAAAGGATGGGGCCGTAAGATATTTAGGCCTTTATATGGATAGGAAACTCACTTGGAGCTTCCATATTAATAAAAAATTATCTGAATGTTACGCACGGTTAGGTATGTTATACCCCCTAATTAATAAAAACTCGCGCTTAAAAATACAGTGCGGCAAGCTACTCTATACGGCGTTACTTCGACCTATAATAACATATGGTAGCAATATTTGGGGTGCAACGTCCAAGACTAACATTAAAAAATTACAGATATTACAAAGCAAGACATTGCGAATAATTGTTAATGCTCCTTGGTTCACAAGAAATAGTCAAAATCATCGGGAACTGGAAATTCCAACTATCAGTACCTTCATCCACAACTCGTCAAAGCTTTTTTACCAAAACCTATATCAGTGTAGCGGAGCAGCTTATTATGGCATTGGTCAACGCTCTCTTCATACCAGGCTTAAAAGAAAACTCCCCTACGATCTGCTGCCGCTATCATCAAGCGATTCCAGTACCAACGACTCAGATCAATAGTGAACTCCGATGTTATAGAATATAGACGAATAGTGACAGGGGAGCTGCTGAAGCCGACCCCACTAAAGTTGTGTATTGCTAACAATTATTAATAACTAACACTACCATGTATAGCATATGTATTGCTGAGCTGGTAATAAAATCTGTATTTAAAAAAAAAAAAAAAAACAAAACAAAATATCAACAATGCAAAACAGAAAGGAAAATAAAAACAGCAACAGTTAAAGACTAATTTTTTGACATTAACTTAATTTGATGATTTTTGCCACAGCATGCTAATTTTTTTAATCATCAAATTAAGTTAATTTCAAAAAATTAGTCTTTAACTGCTGCTGTTTTTATTTTCCTTTCTGTTTTGCATTGTTGATATTTTATGTTTTAGAATAATCGTTGAATTAAAATTATTTTGATATTCCACTAATTTTGATTTATTTTTTATTTACAAACATGAAACATAACCTTTACGCACCACGTGACGTTTATAGTGTATAGTGGGTTGCCTATATATTGCGTTTATTATAAAAGTATACATAGGGGATATGTATACTAAAAAGAAAATTTCGCTGTATATGATCTAAGCGTCTAAGCCTACACTACACCAGTGCAACCGAGTGCAGCGAATGGAATTCGCTATAAGAAAAGGAAATTCAGGTGGTTGGGACATACACTGAGAAAGCATACAGACGTTCGCAGTCATGTTGCATTGGAATTGAATCAAGACAAGCGAGTTACGGGGCGGCCTCGTAAAACTTGGAGAAAAATGGTCAAAGAGGAAACCGGTAAAACTATCGCTCAGCTTCCCTACCAAAGTTGTTTTCTCTACTTCTAACCTCTAAGTATATTTGGTTGCCTAACCTCGGGACCTAAATTGTTAACCAGAACCGGAAAATTTACGGGTTCTGAAATGAAATAAAAAAAGATTGGAATAATTGCGTATGTCGAATGACTGACTACGATTTTTCACTGTCTTTTCAATCAAAAACTTTATCGATTTTTTGCAATTGAAGGCATGAGAATGAAAAGTGGATAAAACCATTTTTGTCAATTTTTGGTTTTGACCAGTTTTCGACTCTCCCAACAGAGCTGCAACGTTTAATATGAAAGGTGGACAAATCCGCTTATGTTACTGACTAACCGAGAGCATTTTGTTTTAGCCAACATTAAACACAAGTAACAAATGAGCGTAACAGTTAAATCCGGAAACTAGGTTTTTGGTTTTTATCCACTTTCATTCTGAGGTCTTCAGTTAAAGAATTACTTAAACAGCGACCCAGACTTACTTTGAGTCAGTTTAAGATAGATGCCAGATTCAACCCGATTGAAGTCCTCTCCGAGTATCTGCTCATTTCTAGTAGGAAAGATGGTTATGTTATTCCTCATAAACGTTTGTTTATTTATTGGATGAAACCTAGGCTTCTGGGTTCCCGTTATTTTATGGCCCATTGTGTAAAAGTGAATAAAATTTCCTTATTAATTTTTTGATATATTTAAAATTACGAGGTGATAATATAAACTGTAAAATGCAATTGAATTCATTTATTCAGAGTTGTATTAAGAAGTTTTTAAATATTTCAAACTATTAAAGAACAGGAATGTGATCTGCACATATATTTATTATTTGACATCAAGGTTTATTATAATAAAACACAGGTAGTATAGTTTTGCAAGTTAATAATTAAATTACAAGTAATTGGATGTTCAAAAATTGGCAAAGGCACAAGTTGGAAATTTAACCAGTTGCTGATTAAAAATGCAAATTATAAAGAAGGTAAAACGTGGAATGTATTATTAAAAAACAAGAAAAAATATATAACAGAATAATAATATATGTTAATATAACATAAAAACAACAAATTTACTTAAAATAAACCTTGAAAATTTAAAAATGATTAAAAACAGCACTCATTTAAAAATGAATAAGTATACAAGTTATGTGCGTATTTTAAAACAAGCTCGAACAATAATTAAGAACTGCACATAAGTTCCAACAATACTAATCTCTAATGGTACAAATGTACTTTTAACATAACAGCTTTTACAACTACTAAATAGGCCGTTGATTCATTAGGAATACATTTTAATAAATAAGATGATACCAGACTAAATTAATAATTGTACACTCTATTAAATATTGCATTATTAAGAATACCTCTGGCACGTTTTCCTACTGCAGCACCTACACACAGTGTAAACAGACTGGGCGAATTAACCTTAAATTATAAAACTGGCTTCTAAATTTCTCTACAAAATTTCACTCTAGTTTTGTGATTTACCTTCTTTTTGCGTTGTAATGTAGGACGTGCCGAGTCTCTTTGCACCTTCTAACAAGTGACTATGCTACGTAACAACCATCAAAGTAACAATTAGCAACAATTACTATAATAGCAACACTGAGTCAACAATCTATCGAAATTAATTTATAATACATATCACTATTTATGTTTTTCATCTTTACTACGACTGAAATTCAAATTATGGCTGGCTATGCTGTGCACGACTGGAACTGCTGGGATTATTATTATATACAAGTTAAGCACAAACGAAACAATTAACACGTCGCCGTATTACTAGAGAAGAGGTCACTTAATGGGTTTTAGGTAAATGCGAATACGGAACGCATGATTCAATGCTCATGCGTTACGTATCTATTAAGTTTTAATCTAATGAAAGATTTTGGCAATTGGTCCTGTTTTACTATGTTGTGATTTACTAATATAAGCTCAGTAACCGAGTAATTCTATGTAGTTTCTCCATCTGATATTTTAGATATTTAATGTTTGAGAGCTGCGTCTTACAAAAATTATTTTTAACGAATACATAAGCAGAATTCCAATGTAATCTGAAAACAAGAGAAACGTTTTGAACAACTTCAGTTTACTTTTGGTTAGTTTGAAGTTGGTCCTCTACTCAACTAAAACCCAAATAAAAATGGGGTAGATTTGTCTACGAACAGATATACCTCGGTGATTAAACAATTGCAGCGATTTCAATTTTTTAAACTTCGTTATGTTTTGGTAGATGGACACAGCTCGTTATATCTAAAATATTCCTTCACACAACTCCTTACCCTCTCACAAAATCCCCTTAAATATTTTACTTTTACAGCATAGTAATTACCCTGTTTATTAATTCAGTGAATGTATTAAAGTAGAAGTAATAAAAAATTAAAACATTTTTGTGCTTTGATCTGTAACTACATTAGGTTGTTATAGCATGTTTAAAGAATATTAGTTTTCTTATCGCTAAACTACCTAAACATGTATGTAGTTTGCTTTTGTAAATAGTAGAATAAAATACTTGTTTAAAACAATAGAATTTGGGAAGTTTTATTTAGTAGTAAAGTTTGTTACCTTCGGAAAGTTTTACGTATATTTAAAGAAAAGCTATGTTGAGAATTACCCTTGCTTAAGTAGATAAAGATATTAAAATGCTAAAAGAAAGTAAAAATTTTGTTATACAAAATATTCTAAAGGTTGTAATATATATAAATAAAAAGGACTAGAATACGAATTAATTCAAGTACATTATAATTAAAAAATGTGTAAGATTAAGATTTCTCGCTATATTAAATAAAAATGGCTTTTAATTACATTTAAGTATATTTGGGATCTTTGTCTTTTTATAACTTTGAAAAATGTACAAATTTAAAAGTTGCGGTCAGCAGAAATAACTATAATAAACAATTAAAAACGAATTAATCTTCGACAAGTTAACACTGTAAAGCAATTCCAGCTTGTCCGTGCATTCAGCTTGATTACAAAGAAATGATTAAAGTTAGCCAAAATTACCTACTGCCGATACAATTCCTATTTTTATAGATGAACATACAGACTTCTGATAGTTAAAGCAACGATTTCATTTAGAATGAAAACTGATTGTATCAGCAGCACACATATTCGTTTTTAAAACGCACACGCATACAAATAAATTACTTAGCTATCGAGTACGTAAGAATCATCAATAAAAATTGCTATAAATTCTATATACAAAGTTGGTAACTTGCTAATATACAACAGTGACTTTGTAGACACAGAAAATATTATAAAAGATTAAAACATACACGAACATTAACATATTTACAACAAAATTCGTAGACTCGTGCAGGATACAAAAATTAATACGTATAAAATTTACAAAGAACAATTAAGGTAACCACTTTACGTATAAAAAAATAATTGAAACTGGCACATAATTAAATAGTGTCTTAAATCACCAGCAGTCAAAACTACTTCTCCAAGCATCTCATCTAAACTTTACTAAAAACTACTATCACAACGACGAGAGACGACAATATCAATGAGTTCTACGCGCTAATAATACAATATAAGAACTGTTATCATTAAAAGCAACTGTTCGTCGCTTAGATGATTGTCAAAATGTATGTGCGAGATTCGACATATAATCTCAAATGGTATTTTCGTTTTATGTTATCAGGTATTGCACGTCGAACGTAATTTCCAAATTTATTTGTTGAACTACTTGATTGAGTATGTCGTTTCATCAAAGATTAGGTAATTCAAGCAAAACCATTCTTAGTCATGATTACATAACCGATTTTTCCTTATTGTTGTGCATTTGTACTTCCACCGACAAATTCATTTTCTGCTCTTGCTAACCGAGTTTCAAATTCTTTGCACATAGCAGCTTTCGCCTTTAAAATAAAATATAATCTTTTAACTTATAATTAAAAAATATTAAACCTAAAGTTTAACTCGATTATTTATGAAAGGGAGACTGGGGCACTTTCGACACGGGGTAGTTTCAATATTAGCAGGAATGAGACGTTCAGTATTACATCCTACCACTACAAGCATGGCCGATCTGTAATTGGAGAAAGTTCATGCAAGTTCATATCGTCCGTTGTTGTTATTATTATTATTATTATAATCATATTCCCTTTTACCTAATCGGTGTCGGGTTTGCTTTTTACATTTTATTTTATACATCTTACTTTATATATTTACATTATGTTTCATTTCGTATCTATAAATTTTTTCCATTCTTTTCTGTTTTTTGCTAGGTTTTTTGCTTCTTCCCATGTTTTTCCTCTATCTTGGAGTATTCTACTTATGTCTTGGTTCCATGTTTTTCTTGGTCTACCTCTTTTCCTCTTTGTCTGTGGTCTCGCTTCGTATACTAGTTTTACTTGTCTGTTATTGTTCATTCGTTGTATGTGTCCCCACCAACTAAGTTGCCGCTGCTCGATAAAGTGCAGTACTGGTTGTACTCCTAGTTCTTCCCTTATTTGTGTGTTTCTGATCCTATCTTTTCTGGTCACTCCCTTTACTCGTCTAAGGTACTTCATTTCCGCTGCTTGTATTTTGTTTTTTTGTCTGTTTGAGAGTACCCACGATTCACAACCATAGGTTAGGACTGGTCTATATATCGTATTAAAAACTTTTATTTTTGTCTGTTTAGCTATTTCTTTTTTATTTATGAATTTTTGACTCATTGCGTAGTATAGTTTTATTGCTTTGTCGATTCTTTCATTTATCTCAGCTTCCTGTTTTCCTGTTCTCTCGAAGTTTACCCCCAAATATTTGAATTCTTCTACTTGTTCTATCTTGACATTGTTTATTTCAATATTTGTTTTAATATCTCTGTCTCCTATTACCATTATTTTCGTTTTGTTTATGTTTATTTCCATGTCTTCTTCTTCCATTATATCCTTCCATATGTTTAAGTTTTCTTGTAATTTCTTTTCACTTCCCGCTGTTATCACCACGTCATCCGCGAAGACTCCTGCTGCCACCTCCACTCTTTCCAGGTTTCTGTGTCCAATGAATAGTTTATTTACTTTTTGTTCACTTTTCTTAATAATCTCGTCCATATGTACATTGAATAAGGTTGGACTTAGTCCTCCTCCCTGTCGTAGTCCCATTTCTGTTTTGAATCCTTCTGATTTCATGTTATTACTTATTATATAATTTGTGTTGTTTTTATACAGATCTTGGATCACTTTTATTGTTTTACTGTTTATTCCCTTTTCCTTAAGTCCTTTCCATACTTTTTCTCTCGGAACTGTGTCAAAAGCTTTCTGTAAATCTATGAAAGCTAGGTATAGATTTTTATTTAGTGGTTGTTTCTTCTCTATTATTTGTTTTATTGTAAAGACATGATCTTGGGTGTTTCTTCCGGGTCTGAATCCGCTTTGTGGTTCTGCTAGTTGTGGTTCTAGGATTATTTTTAGTCTGTTATTGATTATTTGTTCGTATATCTTCACTATCGTGTTTAATATTGTTATTCCTCTATAGTTTTTGCATTGTTTTTTGTCTCCCTTTTTGTGTATTGGCTTTATTAGTGCTACTCCCCACTCTTCTGGTATTTTTTCGCTTCCCCATGCTTTGTTTAGAATTTCTAGAAGGGTTTCCCTCCCCGCCTGTCCCATATTCTTTATCATTTCTGTGGTAATTCTGTCATTTCCGGGTGTTTTGCCATTTTTTAGTTTTTTTATTACGTTTTCCAGTTCGTCCATTTTTATTTCTTCAATTTCTTCTTCTTCTCTCTGGGTTTCAGTTTCGGTTTCATGTGTATTCTCTTCATTATTTTGTCTTTTTTGTCCTAGTAGTTCCTGGAAGTATTCTCTCCATCTCTGCATTATATCTTTTTTATTTGTTAGTATTTCTTGATTTTTATTTTTTATGTATATTTCTTGTGTCGTCCGTTGTTATAGTATGTTTAATATGAAATAAAAAATGTAGAGTCTGTTTACTTATGAAACAAGTACGGCACATTTATCTAACCTCAAAACGAACGGATATTTTTTTATTCTTTTGAGTTGTTGACGAGATGGGATGGGGTAAATTCGACACCCATGATTAGGGGCAGTTTGGACAGTGTGTCGAATGTAATTCGATACCTAAATTAGAAAATAATTCTCCAGTTTCTTTCTCAAACTTGTTGCTATTTAGTAATAGCCACTCTAGAGACCTGCACGAGTAAGTAAAAATATAAGCGATTACTAATTGCCGAGTACATTACACAGCAATGCGAGTACGTAATCGTAAAGACGGCATCGTAACGATTTGATTCGTTAGTAATCATTTCGTATCGTGTCAATTGTCAACTAATGCTTTGCGTATGCGATTGAGAGTTATGCAATTTTGTATGACTTCACAATGAACATTATAGAAATAATTAATAGTGGTGAGTAGAAGATAGCGAAAAGAACTGGTTCGAATGATGTGTGGATGTACTTTGAAAATATTGTAAAGAGTTATACTGAAGAAGTTTAATCATTTGTAATATATCGAACATGCAAACAATATTTACATATGGAAGAGTATGTAGCCCTTCAAATTTAAAAATCGCCGATGCTACAAAGAAAAGAAGTTAACAGTTGATAGAACCAAAAAACCGCTTGTTGTTGTGAGTGAAGAAGTTACACAAAATTGTGTGAAGTATGTGACTTGTGATCCACGCTCATTCGATACTGTGAACGGAGATGGATTTAAAGAGTTGGCATGATCCCTGGTAGAAACTGGCGTCAAACTTGATACAAAAATTTCGCTATTAATGATATTCTAGTAGGCTTCAGAAGCTGCATGCTACTGAAATTGAAGTATTTGTCGCTAACTTATGACCAAGTATGACAAAGACGTACCACAACAGTGTGCGCCTCATATTTTTAATTTAGTTACGAAGTGTAAGTCTCTAGTTCAGTATCTGATACGATCAGGAAAGTCCCAGATGTTAGAAACAACTGTAAAGCAAGAATGTTCAGAGGCCTAGAGGCCTTGTTCTCTGTGCGTCAAAATTTGAATACTATTGAAGAAATTTTGGCAAGAGATAGAAACAACTTCAAGAAATGGGCCAAATCTGGGTAGTAGAGAAAGAAGAAGAAGAAGCATAACAAACGCTCGCAAGAGAAGAAAATATTACTTATGTTAGACAACCACAAATCCCACATTTCTGTGGCAGCTGTTAACTACTGCCGAGAGAAAGGGATTGTTATGCTGTCTTTTCCCCCCACACACGTCGCATCGTCTTCAACCTTCTGACGTTGCAGTATTCGGCGCTTTCAAAAGATACTGTGCCAATGCCTTTAATGATTGGATACTAACTCATCCCGGAAAAACAATTAGCATTGCTTACTCGTCATACCTTTCTAGCAGCAAATAAATAAATAAAAATAAATAATAAGACTCCTGGGATTTGGCCATTGATGATTTCAGCGCTACATGTGTTTACGACAAACCTGCACCTACTGCTGGAACGAGTCAAAGTAGGTACCAATGAAAATCATGACCAAGAAACATAACAACCTGCACCTGTTGACGGCACGAATAAAGGTAATTAATGACCAAGCAACAGAACAACAACTGACAGACAAGGGTAATGAAATCGGAAAGCCAACACCAGAACCTAGGAGAACACAAAGGAAATCGAAAGTTTACACAGACACACCTGAGAAGCTATTACTGGAACAAAAAGAGAGGGAAATAGAAGAAAGGAAAAGAAAGTCTGCAGTCAGTAAAAAAAAACAAAGCTTGTATTCGTCATCCAGTGAAAGTGGGGGAGAAGATGTGTAGCTAGAAGATGAAGAAGAAGTGGATTGGATAGGTCTCAGTAATGAAATTTCAACCCTTTTGGATGATGAAGTCATTCAGACCAAGAATTTTTATTAGTCAAATTCTCTAGCAACATCTCCATCAAATACTATGTTGGCGAGGTTACCAACTGCGGTCAAGGAGAGTATGATGTGAAATTTTTGAGTGGAGAGGTCAGTTAAACTGTTTTTCATTTCTGAACATTGAAGACCTGTTAACTGTAGATCGGAGTGACATTGTCGCAAAGCTGAAAGATGAAGAAAACAAAGGCACATCAAGAACCCACAGCATTTTTTTTCAATGTTAATTTTTAAAAATATGTAGAATAAATATTATTTTGTGTTCTTCAATAAAGTAAAAATTATCCATAGAGTGTTTTTTCCTTGAGTGCTAGTTTTGTAATTGGCCAACTATAATTAATATCTGTCAAAATTGCCCCACTATGAAGTTGAATGTGCCCCACCGGTGGGGAACTTTCGGTCATTTTGTATTGTTTTGAAAAATACTCCACAGCGAGAAGTTACCAGCACTAAAGATTAAAATAGCTTCTGACAATATTAGACAAAGCCCCCACCTTTCAAAGATGTATTTATCGAAAAATAGTCTAAGTGCCCCAGTCTCTCCTAGTCAATATTTATCTTACAATAAAGGAAAAATATTAATGTAAAAATTAAAATCACATACCTTAGCTTTGTGTTCGGCCAATGCAATTCGGACGGCTTCATGTTGCCGCAGTAGCTCATCTTTGCGCAATTCAAAAGTTTGCCCTAATCGTTCTCGTTCGGTAACTCCTCGGTCGACAACTGCACTAGCCACTTCTCTCTTGACTCGCACTAATTCATCTCTATCTCTATGTTTTTTGGCTAATGCTTTTACTTCTTCTCTACGGTCGGCCTGGAGTCTCCTCATTAAATCAGAAGTTTCACGTTCTAATTGTACCTATTCGGACATTTCACAATTTTATAATTTTTTTTACACACTTGTTTCTAAAATTGCTAGCTATTACACAGGTTGTCTAAAAAGAAACCGAACTGTTGCTGTAGAAATGGTATTAGTCACATCATCCAGTTGTAGCGGGTAAATCATAACATTCATAACATTCCGGTGAAATATAACAGATGTTGCGTGATTTTTTGTCAAAAAAACCGCAATTCAGTTGTGCGTGAAACTACAGAAAACTTTTACAGAAATGTGTAAGTTACCAAAACAAGTGTATAGAGATTAGAGATGGGAAGTTCGATTCTTTTTGGTGAATCGATTCATTCATCCCAACTGATTTGTTCACAAAGATTCGTTCTCGACTGATTCACTTATTTACTCGTTTTGTTTAGACTAACGAGTCTTAACAGAGACGAACCAAAGCGATGCTAGATGTACCGGCATGAAATCATAGGTTCAGTATTCCATGATTCGGTCAGCATTCACTTTTCAGCTTATATTTCCACTCTTTTGTTCGATAACCTCTTTGCTGGTTTGTTTAATAACTATTACAAAAAACACAGAAAAACCAGAAAACTATTAGTTAATTTTTTTCAGAAATTGATTTTTATAGATTTCATAAGAATCTAGTATAAAGGAATAAATATTTAGAATTTAGCTTTAAGGTTTTTTAAGATCATCGATTTGGTACCTTAAAAATAAATACATAATGTTTAATGCATCTATTATGCTTTTTTTTTTAAATGCATATTTTTTCTGGGTACAACATACTAACATAGCCTTTTACTTACTTGAATAGATTTTATAGCAATCATGTAACTTGTAAACTGAAACACCATTTTACTGTATGTCACAAAGAATCACAGGATTAAAACGTTGAAGACTTGAAACTCGAATGAGTTGAATGATTCACTCACTTCTGAATCGATTCACAAATCCTGTTGGAACAAAAATACTCAGTATATGCTTGCTTCAAGTCGAGTGAATCGATTCACTTTAAAGTAAAGACTCACAACTAACACATCTCTAATGGGGACCGACGACTATCTATCCCATACACAAGTTTGCGACTGGTTTAGTCGATTCAAGGACGGTCGGGAGTTATTTGAAAACAACTCGAAAAATGATCGTCCGAAGACGTTAACGGACATTAACATTGTAAAAGTGTGTCAAATATTGAGCGAGGAATGTGACCTGTAGAATGTTGGCAGAGAAATTGAGAGTATCCAACATGATTTTACGAGATGATTTGAACAAGTATAAGGTCTGTTTCCGCTTTGTTGCGCTGCTCACAGAGGACCGAAAACATGCGCGCATTCAACAAACTCAGAATATCATCAGAATGACACTGCACATCCCAAATTTTCGCAAAAACATTGTAATAAGTGATGAGACATGGTACTACCAGTACGATCCGTTGACTAAACGCCAAAGTACTATGTGGAAGTCATCAGACGAACCCACATGGAAACAACTTTGCTTCCAAAAGTCGCTCTTCTGTTTTTATGACTCCAAGAGTATTGTGCACAAGGAGTTAGCCCCAAATACCCAGAATATCACGAAATATTATTTGGGCTATTTGAAAGCTGAAGGAAAAGGGAAACCACCGCGTAAAAGCTATAAATTCCCAAGAAAGCAACATAATATTATAATGATAAAGTCTTTCCTAGACAACATATCCGGAGGTAAAACTGCCTCCCCTTCGGATCTTCGGGACGGGATAACTAGAAAAGGCATAGTCAGGAGAAGAGATAAGAGTATTACTACAATTGCGACATGGAATGTCTTCTTCTTTAGCCTTTGTTCATCCAATGCTGGATCTGGGCCTCTGAGAGATACCAACTAGATTCAAAAACCAAATTAAAGATTGTCGTAACTACTCTGGGGCTGATATACTAGCTGGTGATCATAATCTAGTTATGATGAAATCACATGTAACATTGAAAAAACTGAATAAAAATAAAATAAATCTTGGCAGATAGAAAAACTAAGAACTAAAGTACCAAAAAAATACAAGAACAAATAGAAATAGATAAAGAAACAAGAAAAGAACAAAATGTAGAAAGTGAATGGAAACAAATAAGAGTTCATAATGAAAGCTGCAGAGCAGCTAGTACAAACTCAAGGAAGCTTGGATCACAGAAGAAAAAACCTTAAAAACGCAACGAACGAAGATAGAGAAAGATACCGATAACTCAGGACTGAAATTAAATCGTAAATCAAAAGCAGCCAAAGAAATGTACCCAGAAAACATATGTCAAGAAACAATAAAAAGGGGAAAGGTGGAATTAGCATATAAAGATATAAAAAATCTTTTCAGAGAACCAAAACTGAAAAACAATATACCTAATAAAAGACGAAGATGGCAAGATGCTATTTGAACCTAAAGAAGTTGCTGAAATATGGATACAATATATAGAAAAATTATATAAAGATGAAGAAAAGGGAAGCAAAATAAACGTCAAAAATGACTTGAAAAAATCAAAAACACCTGGATCCCCTCTGAAGTTCTGAAAAACTTAGGAAAAGAGATGACAAATAGACTATATATAAGCTAGTAAGTAAACAAAATTTATGAAACGGGATATCCCCACAGATTACACAAACACCAAAACAGTAATAATTCCATAAAAATTCCGCAATAATAGATGTGAAAACTATAGAACTATAAGCTTAACATCATATGCATCCAAAATTCTTACTAAGATAATATACCATAGAATAAAACAATCGATAGTCAACTTACTGACGACCAACTTGGATTTAGAAAAAAAACACTGGAACAAAAGAAGCAACTCTGGCTATACGAATAATTGAGAAATGAATAAGAAAACATCTAGTTCTTGAAAAAGCTTTCGATAACGTTAAATAGGAAAGAATGTCTAAAATTATGAAAGACATTCATATATAATGTAACAAATTATACAATGACATCATCGCCGCGTCAGCTGTTCTCGAGCCGACGAGTAAATTCGATGAGTCTTCTAGCAAAATCCACAAAACTCGGGAGTCGAAGGCCGCCGCAGATATAAGAGCGGGACGAACAAAAACCCGGCAGTCTTGAACAGATAATCGCGGCCTACGTATAAATAAATACCTACGTTTAAATAAATAATAACTGTTACATAAATTACTTTAGTGTTCGATTTTAATATTAAGTGTTCGGTTTAGTTTTACGTTAGTTTTAATTGTTGTTCTTTATAATTATTTCGTACTTTAAGCTTGTTTAATAAATTAATTTACACCACGAACCGAGTTTATGTTAAATAAACGTCGTAAAAACGTTACAATAATATAGATTAATTAATTAATTAATAACAATAGGGGATGAACACGGAATAGCAATAATTAAAAAAAGGGTAAGACAGGGATGTACTATGTCTCTTCTTCTATTTAATACGTATATTCAGAAAGCCATGTATGAAATAAAAAAACTCAATTACCAAGGAAAGAGGGTTGATATAATAAGACACGTGGATGACATAGCATTGATAAGTAATGATCAGGAAGACCTACAAGGGATGATAAACATTATGAATGAAGTTTTCAAACTACACTGTGGAATGATGATTAACAGTAAGAAGACAAAGATACTGTAATGTGGTAAAACAATAAAAAATATAAACATAAGTACAAATAGCAAATAGATGACACTTCTGCTATTTGGAAAGCACCATTACACAAGGCGGACGACCTAAATAAGAAGTAAGAAAACAGGATGCAGTTAGCTAAACAAGAATTTTATAAAAAGGAAGGTCTTCTAACTTCCAAAAGTATTGATCTTAGAATACAGAAAAACTTCATAAAGATTTATATACGGAGTGTTGCATTATATGGATGTGAAACACTTACTTTCGGAAAATAAGAAAGAAAACGGATAGAACCTTTCGAATTATGGTGCCTAAGAAGAATGCTGAAAGTACCTTGGATCGATCATGTCACGAATGAAGTATTTAACAGAGCACAAGAAAAACGTTAAAAAACGAGGAGGATACATTCTTAGACATGAAGGTTTGCTAAACACCATCATAGAAGGCACAATGCAAGGAAGTACTGCGAAAGAAAGACCAAGGTTAAACTATATTAAACAAATAATAGAAGTGCTAATTGCACATCATATACAGAAATGAAAAGATAAGCGCAAGACAGAAAAAGATCTCAGGATTTGTAAACATCTTTAGAACCAAATTTTACGGGTATGGCAGGAATATCGTACTCAAGGAAGCTGGACGCTGCTGTGCGACTCTTGACCATCCATCATACTGACCCGATCTGACTCCTTGCGATTATTTTCTGTTCCCGAAAAGGACACGTTACAAGGACAGTCCAGAGACTGAGGCCAGCAGTACTAAACGAGATACCAAAACAGGAGCTGAAAAGGTCTTTTAAAATGCACAATACTCGTTTCGATCGTTGTACTGATGCATAGGGAGCTTATTTCGAATAAATAAACATATTTATAATTATATATTTTTTTTGTCGAGCAAAAGTTCGGTTTCTTTTTGGACAACCTGTGTATAGATGTTCATTTACCTTTAGCGATTTAAACTGATTAGCTTGAGAAGTACGCATAACTTTTTCGGCTACACTATAAATAATTTCGTGGTATTTTTCACGTAATTCTTTTTCTTGGGCAACAAATTCTCGGTTAGCTGCTAATAAGCGCTCTGATGTACTACGTGGTAAAGTAGGTCTTTCTGGTTCAATACCACTGCTACTTTCAGGAATATCAGCTACACTGGTTAATGGTTCTGCACTAGGAGATTCTGTTGAGAAAACTCCAGTTACTCTGAGAAAGAAAGAATGATTTAAGATGGCTGCCTGAACACCTTGGAAACTGAAAATATGAAAGTCTGTTACGACAAACTGTCGCCCCACATACTTTGTCTTCACACTTCTTATAGGAATGACTACGGTTGCATGCAAGATACTTCTTCAACTCTTCTACAAATATATTTATTAATTTACTTACATATTTTTGCTGGAAAGCCGCTTAACCAACTTCATATTCATTAATTTTGATATTTTTTCGCTTGTTTCGCCAGTAGATTTTTGTGTCTGCAAAGTGATTTTTTTCTTTTCGTGCTTTTTCCTCAAATTCTCCAATTTCTTATCTAATTCCATTTTCTTTTCTTTGACTAGTTTATTTTCTAGAATTTTATCTAGCGGCTCAGCTACCATTTCTTCAGTAAAAGGCCCTTCTGGGGGTTTCGTCACAGAATTTTGCTCTACCGTTGCAGATGTACATAAGACTGGTGTACTTCCGGAAGTAGGTTCGTTTTCTGTAACAAGTTCAACCGATGTTCCCACACCAGCAGCTAAAGACGGTCTTGGAGCCGGACTGCCGTTACTTGTCATTTCTTGCTGGACCTTAATAACGCTGTCTTTTTTCTGCTGTTCGTCTTTACTACTACTGGGAACTTCCATATCGTCTGTTAATACTGCCAATTGTCGGGAACGTTTTTCAAGATCACTCTGATATTTGATAGGATTTGCGAGTGCTTCTGCGAAATCAGATAAGCCATCCGGAACGTAATCTTTTACTACTACTGAAAGAAATAATGTGCCGAGTGGTAGCGGCTGTCCTAATTCCGTTCTTAAATTTACATGACGGTAACCAGGACATAAACCTACAACGGGAAGCACTCTATGTCCTATCAATTTCCCCGACTCTTCATATGCAGCTAAACGAATGGAAGCCAGTTCGGGAAGCACTACTTTCTTAAAAACAAATGGTTCCTCATCGTATAACGGGTTGATTCCATTATTTGGAATTATCTTTGTGCGAAATCTTTTTCTAACCGTGTCAGCTGGTAGACCATACATGTCTACCTCTACGTAAGTACCTACTCTTTTATCAGTCAGGAACTGACCCGATATCACAGATATTTTTACAGTACCGGCGATAATTCCATCCACGGTCGATTCCGCGAACGGATCTAATCTTCTGTCTTTACGTCGCATAAATTCGGGTTTTAATAAATAACCCGTTCTATAATTATACTCAAAAATTCCCAAATTGAGTTGCATGGCAAGATCTAAAGTTTGAAAATTTAGGGCTACCAATTGGCAACCCGCATTCCAAAACACTTGTGGCATAAAATTTGATGAATCAAACCTTGTACCAGCTGGATATACTCTACTCAGTTGGACTTTATTATAATTAACAAATTCTATTGGTTTTTCCTTTAAAAGTGTGGTTGCTTGCTTTTCATCAAATGATGACATTTCATAGCTACGATTTTTTTCTGGAATTAAAAATTATTTAGACATATTATAGAACAACATATTCTACAAATCTAACTACAACAATAATCACCATATGGACTCGTTCAAGATTTTTTTTTAAATACCAGGGCTCACAGCATCATTTTCAAAAAAAAAACTAGTACTTAACACTGAAAAAAGTAACAAAAAAGTAACTTCATATTATGATCGATATAAAAAACTGTATTAAGTTAGACATGAATATGAATCAGTAGGCACTTGAAACTCATTACTACCTAAATATTAATGGAAACAGTATAATTTTTCAAACTAAAAATACATCAATTTTAATAAGCACATTTTAATAAGATATTAATCCACTTTTAACTTTTTAGAAAGTTTCATATTTTGTTTTTAAAACAATTTTGTTCGTATTTAAATTATGTTTAATGTCTTAAATTTTGTTGGTAAACGTTGTACCATTTCCTAACATGGCTTTGCCCAGTTCTGCCAAATAAAAATCTTTCTTTTATCGTATAAGTGCATTTCTTTTATCTTATTCTTTATACCCCGATTGTTTGTTTACAGTGCCGGATCAAGAAACTTTCGGGCCTGAGGCACTTAATATTCTCTGCCCCTTGTATGAAAAAAAATTACGAAACACTGCTATTTGTCGTATTTAAAAAAAAACAAACGCAAAATCAAAGCAAAAAACGTGTTTCATGAAACAAAAGATTATAGTAAAATTAAATCATAAATTGTGAACATAACGTAAAATTTGATAGCATAACCCATAACGGAAAGTTCCTAACAAACCCTAATATATTTTTTTCTTGACTTCTTGAAAGCAAAGTCTTGCATGATGTTGTCGCAGTCAATGCTGTCCATGCTTTCACTCTCTATGTATAACAAAGAGAGAGCATCCAGTCGAATTTGCGGCATGGTTGATCTTAAGTAACTTTTCACTCGTTTTAATGCAGCGAAAGACCTATCAGCAGAGGCATTGGACAACGGTATTGTTAGATAAATTTCCCGCAAGGTAAGGATATTCGGACATTGGATGTAAAATACAATTAAAAATTGCTAAATCTTGACGATCGTGTCCCACGTTCCCGGGCGCCGGGCCCTGAGGCGCGCGCCTAATTAACATGTCAACATAACTACATAACCTAACATTTCAGGGAAGTAAAAATCTCACTAAATTTTAAAAATATGTAGTGCTGCCAATTCAATAACAAAAAAATGCACCAGATATTTCGATTTAGATTTAGTGCTTTTCCTAGTAGTGAATAGATAATATATATTTTTATATTTTGTATATCAGGGCACTTAGTAGGCACATATTTTAAAATATTCTTCTAATATATGGTGTTTTTTTCAATTGCATTTGAATTTCCGCAAAATCTTCTAAACGCGCACGCAACAGGACAAAGTTACCAAGTTTGTACAATTAAACCTGGCGCTTCTTAGAAATTTTTTGCAATCCATTATTTAAGGCTGTGTGAATATCATGTATGTTACAAGTCACGGTATCTTCTCTTCTTCCACAAAACATCCCAAAGACTTTTGTGTTTTGTCTTAGGTCTATCAATTAATAGACCTAACCATCAATATTTATTATGTTACATGTTACTATGTATTTATATTCTATATATATTATGGACCAACATGGCCTATGAAAAGGTGTTTTGAACTAATTTTCTGTACAGACCAGAATCTAATGCGAAATTATAGTTCCTTTTTGTCTTCAGAAATGCAACATAAAGGTTACTTAGTGCTTTTTAGCATCAGAGCATCACTCATATTTTCATTATAAAAATATGTGCCAAGAGTTTTCAAAATCAAGTATGAAGCTTTTGGAGATGATATAGAAAACTCTGATAGAACACCGCTTTCAGGAACACCAAATATCACTTGAAATAGTTCCTCGAGATGTTTGCAAGATTTGAAATGTTAGATGCAATAATTTTCATACACCACAGTAATTTAGCCCTACTACTCGATTTAAAAATATGACCGTCTTCTCCAACTACTTCAAAATGTAATTGATTAGGCGCTAACTGCAGTTTATTTTTTTGTAATGCTGTTCTAGGCTCTGTCGCCCTTTAGAAGTTAATTACTTACGATGTGGTGTCTCCACTCCTTCGATTGTTTGTGAACTGTATTCTTTGACAAGTCGTGTACTAGTTCCAATAATTGCTGTAAGATGGCGGCGCTAATGACAGTTGAATGTTGACACCAAGAACTGCCAAAATATTTAATTTTGAATGTTATGGCAACTCTTGGGAACACAAAGTATTATGTTTCGCCCGTGCTTTTTACCTGATTTTCGAAAATGCCCAGAAAAACATTTGGGAGAACAATTTATGAAAATGCTTATGTTTGCAGCATTGCAGCAAACCTTTTGTGAAGAAATATTTAATTTAAAGAAAAAATCGATTTGTTTTTAAAGCTGCAGCGTTTATATTATATTTATATGTTCTTGTGCATCTTCTGTGAAAAGTGCAAAATTTATAAAAATACGTTGCTTTATAATAGATTATGAAAATATCAAATTTTGTGCCGCCATCTAGCGGCAAATATCTAAACTAGTACGTTTTCATTACGTATGTTTATTTCCAGACATTAAATATATTCAAACACTGTTATCAATAGATAATTTAGCACGTTCAGAAAACATAAATAAAAAACTATAACGCAAGTTTTGAAGCAGAATGAAATTATACTATAAACGGATCCCACAATAACGAGGGGAAAACCATTCATCCAAAAAAGTAACAAGTGATTTTATGAGAAAATAGTAATAAAAAGTAACATTTAGTTGCAAAAGTAACTCACTGTGAGCCCTGAAATACATTTTTATAGTTTAGGAGTTCCTCGACATTTTTTAAATTTTCCTGGGTAATTCCGACACCAGTTGCTTAAAACTACCCACAAAAAAGTAAAAACCATTTTCTTACAAACTTTTTAACACTTGTGAGAAATATATAAATGTAAATTAAAACGGCGTCGTTATAGTATTGCATTGCACTTACTTTCTGCACTTTCAAAACTTGAAAAATGTATTGGTTGTATATAGTTGACTAGAGCAGAAATTTCAGCACCAGCCTCAGTCTCTTTTGCTTGTGCGGTTTTGGGATCGGCACTTTCAGGCTGAGGTCCTCCTTGAGAAGTTTCAGCTTCTCCTGTTTCGGCATCTTCTTCACTCGAAGAATCTTCTTCTTCAGTTCCTGTAGATTCTTTAGAACCCTATACGATAATAATTGAATAAATATCTGCATTAATTAATAAACTCGCTACTACTCACTTGTCGTGCTTGCATCTGCAAAGAAGGAGCATGGTGTGTAACGATATCTCCATTCCCAGTTGGTTCGGATACTTCTTGAGTTGGCGGTGGCGTTTTTTTATGTTGATGATGGTGATGATGATGTTTCTTTTTATTTTTAATTATTATTTTTCTCTTAAGAACGGATGGTGCGGGTAACGTTACTCCTGCGACGATAAAAAATCGATTAGAATTACTTACCGTTTTCTATTTAGTTAACAAACCTGGTTCTAATTTGTGCGATTCTAAAGGATGTTCTAAAAGCATATCTCCAAATATTTCTTTACAATAATTAGCAATTTTCGCTTGCTGTCGGGGGTTACAGTGATTTTCAAAAGACAACACCACAGGATAATCCGAAGTCTTAAAAGCACTTTCTGCAATAGCTTCGAGTACTTCTTTTGCTGGAATGTCTTGGACGAATGTATAGCCATGGACAATTACAGGTTCCTCTGTTTTACCATTCCAAAAGTCTAATTCCACACACCTATCAAGACGAAATTATAAACAATTTGCAAACTGTTAACGCTTCGTTTCAATACCTGCACCCAGCTAACAAACACTGCCTATAAATTTCAACACTGGACTTTCCAGTTAATTGATGACCAGTTAAATACGTATTGTGCGATGAGTTAATAAAGTAATTAGATAAGGGATGATCCATATCGTCACATAAATCAAATTTGCTAGCAGCTATGATATTATTATCTTCGGACATAAAATACCTAAGGAATCCATCAAACGACAGTTGCCCTTTCTGTACGTTATATTTATTAGGTTCATACTGAGCTATTATATCTTTAGCTCTAGCTGTATTTGCATAAGGATATAATATTTCATTTAATCGTGGATCACGCTGCGTTTTATTAAGAAAATCTACTAATTGAGCGGCCGTCATGTTATGTCGTTTTGGGGTTCCCACTCTACAAAGTTTTAATTTAACACATATCCAGCATCCCACAAAATGATACTTACAATTCATTAAATACTTTTTCTACTTCAGTTCTTTGTGTAAGATTTTTATAAAGATTAAAAAAATCTTCAAACTGAAATTTTTCTGTGCTTATGGTGTCATTCTTACCAGACGGAAGACCCGAAATATCTAAGGCTTTTTCCACTCGTTTGCGATCTTCTTTATTTGATGTAAACATTTTGATAATACTACAAAGAGCACAAATAATAACTTAACGTTCATGTATTTACAAGGGTAGGTACTTACTTTTTAATAGGAATTTTACCAGATTTATCAGTAAGTAACGAAAGCTTGGTGTATGCTTTAAGAAGGAACATGCTAGTAGTGGCATTAATTTGTGTAAGGTTGTAGGCCAAACTCATAAGGGCATCCGTCCATAAATGAGCTATCTCCTTTCTTGTACAGCAAAAATTTGTGAAAGAAATATTGATAAAATCTGTTGCACAACACACTGTCACTGTTTTTTCTTCTAATGTATCTTGCGAGCCCATTGTTACTATTTGTCTTAATTTTGGATCCTGCAAAGTACATAAAAATATAATGTGAATCGTAATACAATACACCTATTTTAAATCATCAAAATAGGCAGCATGTAAGATTTGCTAGGATAATTTTAATATTAAAATATGGAACTACAGAAAATTAAGTTTATAAATTTAAACCTAACTGATTTGTTTAATGCAGGGTAAAGTAAATAAATAAAAAACTATTTACAAATAAAAAGAATATTTCTGATTGTGAAAGCAGCTACGCGATGTAACGTGTGTTGCCTATTCTGGAAAATTAAGAGGGCGAGAGATGAGATGCCTGTGCTGTGAGGTACTTTACCAGTGGCTTGAAATTATGGGGGTGCTGCAGCTTTCGAAATATACATACCAGTAACGATCCTTGATATTTTTAAGGTGCTTTTTAAATAAAACAAAACAAATCGAAATTGTACTCAAAAATAAGCTTACAGGAAAATGAAATAAAAAGAATTTTTATTTACATATAAAATCCATTTGCGATTTTTAGCTTCACAAAATTTTTTGATCACCTTTTCATTAAAATTTTTGATTTTTGAAATCATGCTTTTTTCAATGGATTTCATCGACAGAGCAGTTAATCGTTCTTGGTTCATATTAGTTCTTAAAAATGATTTTATCCTTTTTAAAGTTGAAAAATATCTTTCCGGTTCTGCTGTAGTCATAGGAATTGTAATTAATATTTTTATAAGTTTGATTGTTTCAGTAAAAACCCTTGACAAATTTTCTTCAGTTAATAGATTTAATAATGTAAGTACCTAAACCATTAAAGTTGTGAAATTCTTTTCTAGAATAAAATACTTGTAATTCTGTTTTCAATTTTTCTTGCGTCAGATCTGAATACTTATTGCATGTTTCTTTTATTTCAAAAATCGGTAACTCCTTACGATAATTCTCAAAATTCTCTTGGTAAAATAGTTTAGCAGCTATTAAATGATTCGTGAAAGTAAATCTTTGTTTTGCTTCTTCACAAATACGGTTCCATACTTCTTTACTGTCCTGACATATTTGGTTGTAAATTATTTCGACATGTGGCATAATTTTATGAAAAAGTCCTAACCAAAATAAAAATGTTTCATTTTTTAATAATGCCAAAAATCCCGTCGAAGCTCGAATAGTTACATCAATAGTTTTTAAACATTGCTCTGAATAAAAACATACAAATAACTCGCAATTAATGCTGACGCTGTACAGACAGCAGCTTTCCGGTTATTACCATGGTTACAAATTACTGGCAAATAATGTTGACGCTGCCCAGACAGCAGCTTTCGCGCCTCTTGTTACCATGTATTATTAAGAACAAACGAACCTCGGCGGAACTTGCCGAAATACACCGAATGTACGTTTTCGACACTGCTACATTTGGCAGCGTTTCTGAATGGAATCTAAAGCTTCGGTTAAAATAATTCATTTTAAAATTAAATACCAAGAAAACTCAGTACCTAAAATTGTTCCTGTAAGATAAATATCAACAACAAACAAATACCATTCAATAAAATACATGAACAAATTATTCAAAACAAACTTAATTGATTATTTTACAAAAACGGTTTAATTAATTGAATTTATGTAATAACTAATAACTATACTAAATATTGAATTATGGACCAGCCGCCACTGACTTTTACATCTATTTTTTGTTATGTCGACTTTCACGGCCAGTACCATGATGTAATTTGACTTATGGATTTGAACTATTTCACTGTTGAAGTAGAAGAACACAAAGTTTTTTAATCCTCGTTTAGGTCCTAACGAAACCGTTTACAATGGTAGGCGTAACATTGATTTTTTCTCCTTTTAACAATGACATAAGATAAGGAAGAGGAAGAAATAAGAAAACAATTAGATGAAAGATACCGACAGATAGGAACAGAAGTTAAGAGAAGCGTAAGGTGAGATAAACACAAATGGACAGAGGGCCTTGCAGAAGAAGCGGAAAAGGCAGCACAAATAAATAACGTGCGGAGAGTTTACCAGATAACACGAGCACTAACGCGGAGACAATACAACATATTAAAGCCCATTAGAGACAAAAACAATAAACTACTGCTAACCGAGGAAGGGCAATTAGAAAGATGGCAAAAACAGAACAGAGAGAGGAGGAAGAAAATGGAACGCGTGAACAGCTTCTGTTATCTGGGAAGCATGATGATGAAGGAGCAAATACAGACGTAAATCAACACGGCAAAAGGGGCACAATTAATGAGCATATGGAAATCGCCTAAAATCTCCAAGAAACTAAAAATTAGGATATATAGCTCCAACATCAAGTCGGTAGGTACTTTTATACGGCAGCAAGCCCTAGCTAGTAACAAAAGCTATAATACACAAACTACAGTGCTTCATATACAGATGCTTAAGAAATATCTTGTCTTAATACCAAACACAGAGCTCTGGGAAAGAGCAGAACACAAACCTATTGAAAGGGAAATAAAGAAACGCAAATGGAAATGGAAATGGAGGGATGAAAACCACATAGCAAGACAAGCACTGTACTGGAACCCACACAGAAAGCGGAAAAGAGGACGCCCTAAAACATCATGGAGGCGAACTGTACTACACAACTGGAATGAGCTGAGAAGGAGAGCAGAAAATAGAACCAGATGGCAACGCGACGTTAAGGCCTTATGCACCTGATGGAGTTCAAGGATCAAAAAGAGAGAGACATTTACAAGACGTCGTCCAAAAAAATAGCAAAGAAAAGAAACAGGACGGACAGGAAAATATACGACCGCTATGAAAAAGGAATGACTATGGACATGGAATATAACTTTGATAACAGGAAAATAATGCGAGTTAATTGAAGAAATGTAACACAATGACATTAAAATTATGGAACTATGTGAAACAAAGAAAAAAAGTTCAGGAAATAAACAATTAAAGGATAACTGCAACTTGTATTACTCAGGAAGACAACCAGAATAGAGAGCAAATGAAGACGTAAGACAGAAAATTAAGCAAATTTGAAGCAGTAAACTCAAGAATCATGGCATTAGAATTTGAATTAGAAGGAAAGATCAATATGATACAAATATATGCACCAATAGAAGGTTCAAAAGAGGAGAAGATAATACATTTTTATACAGACCTGCAAACTTTAATAGATAAAATCAGAGAAGAAAACGACCAAATAATTATTATGGGGGATTGGAATGTGAGAGTTGGTAAGACGGAAATAGAGGATTAGGGTGGGTGGGAAAATACGGAGAGGAGAAGCTTCTGTTACCAACCATTAGAAGACGTTCATAGCAGTACAAAGAAATGCAAAAAGCATAGGTGATAGAATACAACAGATCAAAACAATAACAGAGGCGGAAATGGGAACCCAACATAGATTGGTAACAACAATAATAAAAGACACGGACATAGTACTAGAGAAAGTAAAACTATGAAAGAATACTAAATTTTCAAGAAGAGGTAGACAACGAATTAAGTAAACAGGAACAAGTTACTACGAATTGGACATTAGAAGAAAGATGGCAGACCCTCAGAGAAATAATTTATAAAACAGCAACCAGAAAGGATAATAAAAACCAACAAAAGAAAAAGGCAAGCCGTTAAAAACAAAAAAATAGCATGGAGAAGATTTGGAGACAAAAGAGGAACAGGACAGAGAAGAATATAGAATTAAAAGGAAGTAGCAAGTGGTAAGGAACTTAATCGAGCAATAGTAAACAAACAATAGAAAATTCTGAAACACCTTAAGAGCACTGAAAGGAAATAAAAAGAAAACGCTAAAAGGCATAAGTAATAAGAACAACGAACTTAAATCAGAACTACATGACATACTAGAAGTCTGGGCAGATTACTATACAGAGAAATGTGAATCAAAGGAAAGAGAAAATGAAAACCGAAGCACGACAGACAATAACGAAGACGTGATAGCGGGAGAAGAGATAAATATTGAAGAAGTAGAAGAAGCAATGAAAGGCATCAAAACAGGAAAAGCAAGTGGACAAGATAAGATCGAGCCATAGGGGATAAAGAGGTTAGGAAAGAAAAGATAAATATATATAAGAAAGCATAAAAGACGGAGAAAATTCCAGAAGATTGGCAAGAAAATATAATAATCCCAAATCACAATACATAAGATGGGGGATTTCGCAAGCTGTGAGAATTATGGAACCATATGTCTATCTTCTATCTTATGCTAATTAAAATAGAGTCTTGAAACGTCTTAGGACGCCCTATGCTCCCTTGAGGATCTACCGGACTGATGATGACGATGTCTATCTTCTACAGCTTGTCAAAGATAGGAAACAGTGTGAGATTCCCACTTACCTGCGCAAGCCTGAGGAGCGAGATATTCGCTGCAAATGCATTAAGTCCCAGTGTGCATCGTGGGCGTGTCGAATTCAGACTTTCAGCTAAGTTTGACAAGCTGTACGAGAAAACAATAGAAGGAAGATTAAGAACAATCATCGAAAAGAAACTGATGGACGAACAAGCAGCTTATAGAACCGGAAGACAAACAAACGACAACATAAACATATTAAGAAATTTAATAGAAAAGAAAGAAGAAAAGGTAGAACTATTTGTAACTTTCGTAGACTGCTTTTGCCACAATTCAGAGAAAAATAATATGGAATTGTCTAGAATACCAGTTATAAAGAGTATTTATAATGAAGTAAACGGAGTTGTCAAGATAAGTGGGGAAGAACCAAATAAATTTGAAATGGATCTAGAAATAAAACAAGGTGATAGCCTAAGTCCACAGACTATTAAAGAACACCAGACTAAAAACTAGACAACAACAGACTAACACCGATAAAAGTGTATGCTGATGATATAGTCTTAATATCAGATATCCACAGGAAAATGAAACAACTAACGAGAATATGGCCTGAAGAAATAGAAAAATTGGAAATGGAAGTGAATACCTACTGAGAAATGTAAAGCAATGATAATTAACAACAAAGCAAAAGAGGAAGAAAGAGTAATACTAATAAGACACCAAAGGGGGTGTAATATCCGAAGACTTGGGAATAGCCAATATAACAAATAAGAATGTGAAGATCTACTACGCATTGAATAAAACAATATTTGGAAAAGAGAGATAGACATCTATAACGCAATAGTGGCGCCAACGATGATATACGCAAGTGAATCGTGGGTGTTGCAAGAAAAGCACGAAGGAAAAATTATCGCCACAGAAATAAAATACTTTAGAAAAATCACGGGGAAATCGAAGTTGGATATAGAAACAAACGAAGTCCACCAAGAGGCAATTACAAAGCCTACAAAGACATTAAGAATCGACCAAAGCAGGCTAGTGAAGAAGAGAATGGACACGAGCAAAATCGGAAAAAGAAGAAAAGGAAGACCCAGGAAAAACTGGCCACAAAGAATAGAGAAACTAGGTAGACAAAGAGAAAAGATGGGCAAAGAGATGAATGGAGGAATGGAGCAATTGGGTTAAGAACTCATAAAAACAATTATCCGACACCCTAAGGGTATAATGATTTCCGAAGAGAAAGAAGAACAATGACATGGACCAAACCCTGAAATCGTTCGTTACATTATGTACATGTATTTTCCTATGTAATTGTTTTGCTGAATATCTACATTACACATTATATAGCATATTTTTGCAGATGTTTTATTACAAGTTTTAATTACTGTAATATGCATATTTAATATTAATTGTGTTAATACCAACTGTTCCCCATTCTACATAGACAGGGACGAACATGTTCTGTAGATATAAAATTATACTAAAATTTAATTTAATCAGTTTACTAATTATTCATAGGCAAAGGCTCCCTTATTATCCTATGTACAAAACAAAAGCAGATTATAACGACAATAAACAAATGAGTTTAAGAATAGCAGTTGTTTCGATGATTTGTTTTTAGTTAGGAAGAAATTAGTATCCATTTGAGTAATTAATTATAAGCACACAATAATAATTTAGTATTCAAGCCATTAAGGTTGTGCAATTAACTGAATACTGCTCTGTTGACGTCGTCTTGAGATTATCGCATATTCATGGCACTTCTTGTTAGTGCTATTCACATCCCTCGGCAATTAACGTGTAGCATCGTGGACATCCCTTTAATTAATTTATGTTGTTATACTTTACTATGTTTTCTAATGGGAGTTAATTTGTAAGTTCTGCTCCTTTACATCACAGGGTTTCTTTCATTCTTTTTGTTGGATAATTAATGTTTATTTTTCTCTTCTCTTATATTATGGAACACTCAGAACCTTAATTTTTGAACTACAAATTAGTATAGTTTTGAAATATTAAAGAAGGTTTACGTGATATGCATAGATTTTCCAAAGTTTTAAAACTAGGGTATTTTCCGAGGTATTTTCAGAGTGTTTTTCCATTTGTTCAAATTGCAATTAACATATTAGAACAGTTGTAAATCGTTCAAAACATCTGGGTTTTCGTGTTTTAATTTTAGAGACACAAACTGTGTTTAGATTAAAATTACCATATTATATTATTTGTGAATAGTGATATTTCCCACTATTTTCGTTTGGTGCAACCCACGGTCCACGTGTAGTCGTTTAATATTACGGGGGAAGTGTGATTATTTCTCATTCTCACACAGACAGATAGATGAGTCACTATGGACCTTGAATTTGTGAATTTCATACCGTTAATGAGAAGAAACCATAAAGGTCAAATGGTATATGTAGTAAACTATTTCAATAATGTGCCCGAGTTATTACGTTTTAGACTTTCAGAGTAGTTCACATCGGGTCGAATATTTCAGCATGTCAGTTTAAAAATCCGAATCAAACAACCGCAAAACTGTTGTTAGGTGAAATCTAAACCACATATTAAGATGAATCTGAGAATTAATGGTAATTAAAAGCCAAAGTTTTTGTGAGTGCGATATTATAACAAGGTCGCAGGAAATCGCATGTTGAGACCGATAAGACTTTCTCATACGAAACTAATCAGGGTACCTCGTACAAGCCGACGAGGAAATTTCTTTTGTAAAACTTCAGAGATCGTTGAATAATAATAAAGCATTCGGTTGGCCTGTAAGCAAAATAAAAATGAACTAAAAATATCGCGAAGGCAAAATAAAAACCTTGAAGATTTCTATCCTACATAATGAAAACCATTAGGAAGTCAGGTAATGGACAGGCTAGTAAAAAGCTCCTCAACTCCATTCCATACGTCCCTGAATACCACCCAGAGCTTTTCAGCCACAGCCGTACCGCAACCAAACAAAACTTCATTAGAGTTGATATGATATGACAGCAAACGTTGCTCGTTCCACAGGGAGAACCCGATGTTTTACATACAAATTTATTAAGTTAACATTTACAGAAAAATCTTGTTTATTTATTAATTTACCTCGATTTCCCTGTTTGATGGAAAAATAACCAAGACGAAAAAATACGAAAAGCTGGCACATTTTCTACTTTACATATTTAAGTTATTTCCAACGAATGACGATTCTGGCATAACCTTTCATTGTTTAAGTTACGTAAGCTTGTGAGAGAGTGATGTTACGGTATTTAAAAATACACCATTTGTATAGGTACACAAATATTATGAATACTAATCTATATTAACCTTAATCAACTAAGAGCTGGCCCTTTATCATTAGTAAATAAACATATGATTATGTGATTAAGTCCATAACAATTAAATTGGACTTGGATGTAATTCGGTCTACGAATGATGATTATGATAATTGTTCTACAAAATTATCTAACTGGCATTAATTTGATAAGATAAAACCATAAACTTAATGAAAACATACGGCTATGAATACACACATGATTGTAACGGTTTTCAAGTAATTCTCACGCAATACACGTGCCGGTATTATAATATGTTAACGACAATGATAATATTTTATAGTGAATTAAATATACAGGGTGATTCAAAAGGTATGGTCCAAACTTCAGGGTGTGATTGGTGATGTTAAAATAAGTAAAAAATGCCAATAAACTCATGTCCGATTCACAATTGTTTTCTAATTATAACAACATTTACGATAATTTATTATTAATAAAGAATGTACACAATTATAAGAAAAATTAAAAAGTATCACAGCAAACGTTCAAAATGTCCACTTTGTACTTGTATACAAAGTTGGCAACGCCGACGCAGAGAACCTCGAACATTCCTCTGTTAAGGATGTCTTCGAATATTTTAAACAGCTTCATTTATTCTACTAAATGGTCCCCGTTCTGAATTTACGTTGCATAAACTTTTTCTTTTAATGCACCCCACAAGGAAAAATCTGGTGGAGTAATGTCAGGCGAACGAGCCGGCCACATTACTGGACCGCCTCTTCCAAACCAGCGCTGTAGAAAGCGATTATTTAGCCGAACCCTTACCTGATGTGAATTGTGCAACGGTGCCTCGTCATGCTGATACCACATGGATCTTCGCATATCAAAATGCAGATCTTCTAATAATTCCGGCAAGGCATTATCTAAGAAGTCTAAATACATGGCAGCATTAAACCGATGTGGTAATACATATGGTCCAATAACATGATCGCCTATAATACCGGCCCAAAAGTTAACACTGAAGCGTTTTTGAAAAGCAGTAAAATCCCTGTAACTAGATAACTGTTGGAAATAAGACATGGGTTTATTGGCATTTTTTTGCTTATTTTAACATCACCAATCACACCCTTAAGTTTGGACCATACCTTTTGAATCACCCTGTATTTACTCTCCGATTTGTTTTTGATTAATCGATATAATTCATTCAACATTTACGTTCCCTTAGTATGCAATTTTGTTTCTTATAGTTGCAGTTCTGCTACTTTTAACAATCGCAGTTTTAGAGCTGCATAACCACCAAAAGTTAGATTGTAATTAAAACAATAAATTATCTATTAATAAACAGAATAAGTCAGTCTATCCTCGCGCTTTTTTAATGTTAAACCTATGGAAATTGTTGAACCAGTCAACCAAATGAATATTTTAATATAAGCCCGCTATGCAACGTTCACAAAAGACCTGTCTTATTTTGTCGAGCTGCGCTCGAAAATCTGCTTGTTCGGTAGACATCGCTGCGTTACGATGAGGCTCGAAGTCAAAATTAAAGGCAAGATTAATAAAGCTAGAAATGAGCTGCATGTGATGTAGCACAAGCTGCATTTTGAACGGGAGGTTATAGTATTTTCACTGACTAATTCGTAAATTTACTTTCTTTTCTACGGCTATGCTTACAAACATTCCTAAAATGGATGCCATATTTAAATTAAAGGAAAATAAGTTTCTTACACTTAAATAAAAACGGCCTACAACCGGAATTAAATATTAAAAGTGTTAGCAGTAGTCAAGTAAAATTTTATAAAAAACACTTTCATAAGGAACAACATATATTTAAGGATTGACTGTCATGATTTTGTTTTCCCTGTGTATTATTATTATTATTACTTCTTTTTAATGCAGACCACCCAAAAATATTGGGTATGAGCCGCCCCTGAAATATATTATTGACACATCATAAAGGAAGACAGTAAGTTGCTGCAAGTACTTAAGCAGATTTTATCAAACGAAACAGAATCTGAATGTGCCCCGTCAGCCTCTCATCACCCCTTCAAATGTCGATAGTAAACAACTTGTAGGTGGATTTTCGTGCCTCTGCCTCAATCACAATGTGAAGGGCGCTGGGCCAAGGACTTCTAAATCGCTGAAGGCGTTGTGCGATCAGCCGCTGCGATAAGGTAAGAACTGTCCGTGTGTGTAGCTTTGCAGTTGGTGATTACTGATAGAAACTCAGTAGTGTAGATCTACATCAATATTTTTGGTGACATGCTCCGTGTAATACCTAAGGCTCGACGGTATAGGCTTCTTTGTTTGTTTGGTTATTTGGTTATTCCGGACAAGCTTGGTATCTAGGCGTTAGACTTTACTATGTTTGAAAGTCTCAAAGCTGACCCGAATATTATTGGTTCCACGACGGCTTCCAATCTTTTTTTCTGGCAAATATTATGAATTGGGCCTTGGCAGAATTAACTGTTAGACCCTTAGTTGAACACCACCTGTGCAGAAATTTGCTAACCTTGCCAGGAAATTTCTCTGTGATAAAGATAGCAAGACCAGCTGTGTAACCCTGCGCGTACTAACCATCGGATTCCAGTTCCACAAGAAGCTCACTGCGCTGAAGCTCTAGGCTTATTGTGCCCCAAGAACCAGCTTGATGGGTGCAATCGCCATTTCATTCGGTTCTACATAATAAGCCCCGAAGTGTTTGAATCTTTGGGCTCCGAGAGTTGGACATTCACATAGGACGTGTAGTGCTGTCTCCTTTTCTTCTTCGCACAGCCTGCAAGTTGGGTCATTAACCATATGCATTATGTTAAGATGTTTCCTAAGGTTACAGTGTCCTGTTATATGCCTTAGTTATTTTCTGCTTAGTTTTAACATTTCCTTTGTTTTCTTGCTGGAAGGGGGCATCATTGGTGCTCGAGAGTGCCCGTGTCCCTGTATTTGCTCCCAGTAGGTCTCTCCTTCAGTAAGTTTCCGATAATCCCTATTTGTGGCTACATAAGGAACCCTGCATGAAGGTTCAGGACCCATTAGCCTTTGCTCAGAGGCTGATCTCGCTAGTTGGTCAGCTTTTTCACTTTGTTGCGATCGGTCAGTGTCACCAGTGTTTCTGTATAGTTAAGCACGGCTTTGGAGTGTGTCTCAACACTTTTCAAAGATTTTAACGCAGCTTGGCTGTCTGTTACGATGGAGATTCGCCTGTTTTCTCTCCACCATGCTTTCTGCATATATCGTTATGGCTATTATTTCAGGTGAGTTGGCCAAGGACGTTATCTTTGATATATTTATCCACCAAATTTTCTAACGTTTCAAGAAGGAAAGAAGTTGGACTAATAAATTCTGAAGTCTTTGGCAGTATCATTCATTGCACATCCAGCATTAGGAACAAAGATGACCTTTCTCAGGGGTACGGGGATGTAGCCGATAGCCAGGTAGGCCCGAAGTTGATAACGAAGGATGCGCTCAACGATCCCCAGCCTCTTCCGAAGAAGCACAGGAAAAACATCGGTCGGCCCCCGGGTTCTTACATGTAATTAATACGGCTATGGCCCAACTAAGAAGATCGAGAGTGACCACTTTAGAAGCTGTTTTCCAGTTTACAGTCAAATGTGCGGCTGGAAGTGACCGTTGTGATGGTGAAGGGCAACCTAAAACTTCTCTTTATGTGAAGGAAGTAATACTACCGTCTGAGAGTCTCAGAAACTTCAACTTTACCGCGACTAGCTGTTCTTATCAAGAATTGTAGTAAGGTGAATTGCTTCTGGAAGGGACTTAATCCTGAAACACAAGTTCTTCCAATCATCTTTCTTGTGGCTGCAAATGCAATCTTTCTAAAGGCGCTAGGATCTTTCGAAAAGATGCCAGTCTTCCGGTTTACGAGAATGTAAGGTTCTCTTTTGAAGTATCCGAACTTTTACTTCTGAATCTCTTCTTCAAGGGCAGCTGTTTCCATATTATGAGGTGTTGGTTGCCTCAAGCAGAAGAGAGGTGGGAGTCCAATATCCCTAGGTTTTTAGGATTCTGGGTTGTGTTAGACCCTCGTTGAGGGTTGTACAATAAGCTGCGCAGTTGATAGCTCTTGGATTTCGGTTCGGTAGAACTGGACCGTCGTACGAGGCAAGTCTAGAGCAAATATGATGTGATGGTGATCCGACAAAGAATCAACGCGGTGGCAGCACGAAAAGGCCTTGACCTCCAAGCTTTTACCGAAATCGCTCAAAAGTAATGGGGTGTTTTTGGGGGTGGATCGGGTTGTAAGTTTGATAGTAACATTTTCATAATGTGTTAATAATATATTTGCAATATCAACGTGGCGGCACTACAGAAAGGCCTTGGTCTGCAAGTTTTTTCCTAAATTGGTCAAGAGTAAGGGGTTAGTTTTTGGTACGGATCGGGTTGTAACTTTGATGGTACCTAATGATGTGTTAATAATATATGTATTTGCAATATCAAGGTGATGGCACTGCAAAAAGGGCTTGTCCTGCAAGGATAATAGCTGGTTAGCAAGTTAGGCATTCCCTTGCATTTGTCCTAATGTAAAATGTACATTTACTTATACCTTATTGCCAATATTTTATTGAGTTATAAGTTATAAGTATGTCTGCCTTAATTTCTTAAAATCACAAGTAATAAAAATAGTAACACTCATATTCAAAATTCCCGCCTAATTTTACCAGCGCCGCATTCGGCTATAGTCAGAACTAAAATGGAGATTCTAATCTATTTATAATAACCTATCATTTACGGTTTTGATATTTATTTACGACATAACACATTACGCGGTATTTTGGTTTGATTACTTATATGTTTAGACATCTTACGTTTTCAAGAAATAGTCGGTGCACTTTATTATCTGTTAACAGTGGCAAAACTGAAGTCAAACGTGTTAGATTGCATAACCACAACCTCAATTTCTAAAGCTTTAAAAGTCCAACTTACACAGCAGAATTATAAAATAGTAATGGTTAACCAACAACAAGAGAAGTTTTTAATATGAGATGTTTTAGGATTTTTTGATTATTTTGAATGTTTCGTCATCTTACGTGTTCAATAAATAGG
This sequence comes from Melanotus villosus, assembly GCA_963082815.1. NCBI lineage: Eukaryota > Metazoa > Arthropoda > Insecta > Coleoptera > Elateridae > Melanotus > Melanotus villosus. Next base: position 14,329,150 of record OY720421.1, read on the forward strand.
AAACACAAATCCATACATTTTATTATCTGTCAATAGTGGCAAAAATCGAATAAACAGAGTAAGATTGCATAATCATAAGACCTCAACTTCTGGATCTTTAAAAACCCAGGTTAGTGGCTAACCAAGCGGAAGTCTTGAAATGTCTTTAGAAGATGAGGTTTTGCAAGTTTATTTTGCACATTTAGATATTTTCAATTCCACAAAAAACAAAAGTCATTGCACTTTATTATCAATTAATAATGGTAAAAATAATGTTAAAAGTGAATGTGACTGCAAGTTTTGGAACTTTAACATTAAAAATCGAGCTATACAGTACAATTATCAAACGTAAATGGATTATAAAAACCTATTCAACTTATCAGTTTAATATCTCCAAAACTACTGTTTCAGGAATTTAATCTATAAATAAATATATTGTCAGCGATTAATTTAAAGGCAATTCTCAGTACCGATGTTTATAATCTAATTCTTTTTGTATTAATCAAGATTTTCATAGGTTTAATTATCACAGTGCAAAAAATATAAGAAAATTAGACACGAAAACAATACATGTCCATATTACAGTTTATAATTTACTTATAATTAAACTGTGGTATAAGGCAACATACATCAAACATCACAAAGCTAAGGAAATTGTTTCGTAGTCTATGGATTTAGAGGCTTTATTATAGAAACATAGTTAATCCAAATTCATTATAAATGCAATTATGTAGGTACGTACAACTCTGCATCATAAATTCAATAAGCAAATGCCAGATCTACTGTTAGCCATAAATGCCTTCAGACGTTTAACTTACAACCATTTATTTACACTTATTTATATTGTATTATCAATTACAATTAATAAAACTGAGATTTAGAAGTTCCCAATGCCCTAGTCATAAGTCACAAGGGTTGACTTAGACATAAAAAAAATACATTTAAACTTAAGTCACATCCGAAGGGAGCGGTGTGTGTGCTCCGGTAACCGAGAGGGGTGGCGGCACACCCAACGTTAGAATTACGTTTTGTAGTGACATGACAGTAATCTGACTTGGTGATTTTTGTTTGTGCTATGGGAAGCTTATGTATAATCAAAGGATTACCTTAAAGGAAAGACCATTACAAAGTGGTACTGCCTGGTAGTGAGCTCATGTTGAGCCGCTCCTGGGTGTACCTGGGCTAGCCCGTGAAGAAGAGTATCCAGTGAGGGGTGCACCGAAACGAGGGGGTGGGAGACTTAAAGTGGTGAATTTTGCAGAGCAATAGTTGTTATTTTTGTTTTATGGCAATGGCGGAATGCGCCGCCACTGGAGCTGCAAGGGTGTCGCACGTACTGCACTGTTTGTGTCCCTCGCTTTCTGTCCAGCCCCTTACGTAACACGAGAGGTTAGCCGTGAATTTAAACAATGGCAAATGGTCGAAAAACGACAACAAATCCCCCCCTTTATTTTTTTTTTACATTAAAACGTTTTTAAAACTTGTGGTTAACTAACATTCTAAAAAAATAAGCAATAAAAAACATGATTGTTTATCAAGTTGTTTACAAAAGTGCAATGTTGGTTTTTAAAAGTATCCACTTAATTATTATTCATTTTTATATAATTTATCCATTAACCTACGCTTATACCTTATGACATTACTTTGTTTATACCACTCGGAAAAAGTTCACAAATCCTTTTAGAAAAGCTTCAAAGGTCGGTCAATGTTGAACACTTTGACTAGACATGCAAGTTAAAAAGGACGTTCGACAAATATTCGTTTAATTATTACATGCAGATCTGGGCTAAAACAAAGCAATCAATTTGTTATGTAACATTTTTTAAATAGAAACTAAACCGGGATTTAATTACCGAAGAAGCACCCGTGACCGTGGGACTAAAAACAAGGTGTAGCTGTTTACAACCGCTTTAAAATGATGTCACACATATCTAAAATGATACACATGGTGTCACGGTTTGTAAAAAAAATCAGTAAGCGAAGGTGGAAATAAACATCGGGTGTTTTAAGCTCCTGTCAACTAAGTTGAAATGTTCTTAGAAATTATACGTGTCAGGTTTTAAAATCGTATTTTTAAACTGTGATGTTTTGTTTAATTTGGCGCTTTGAAAAAACACAAATGGTTGAATTTTTGTTTTTATAACGGTATTTTGAATGAAGTGCTAAATAAATTTTATTTTATTGTTACCTTGCTACAACAGGGTAATGTAATTTACGTTTTATTTGATGTCAAGTGAGCCATGATCGTCTTGACTGTTTATTATAGTGTAAATTGGGTTTTTAAAATTTGGGGAATTGAGGTTATGTAATCGTCAACGGATTTGTGATGATTTAAGTTTTGACACATTTGGCAGACGTTGTTAATGGATTAAAGTCTTTGAATATAAAGCTACAGGAATGAGTGTAGCGCTCTAGTAGCTATAACAAACAGTGCGAGCCATTTTGAAGACCCATGTATGACTCATTTGTAGTCAATTCGATGTTATAATTTCAATGTGAATATCATAGGCGTCACATACATATTTTATAAATATAGATTAGAACTTTGCAAAATATATATTTTTTCTAACACTAATATCTTATACTGTTTCTATGGTGCATAAGAGCTCACTTGTTATGTTTCCTTTAAAATACGCTTTCTCTATAAAATACGTCGTCAATGACAACGTATTTTATAGGCCTTTAAATACGTCGTTGCTTAGCAATCTTCGCATTTTGTGTATTATGACGCGTTTCAAATAATAATTTATTAAAATTTCTAATAATATATTAGTGAAAGAAAATGTCTGATATTAGTGTTAGAAAAAATCTTGAAGACAACTCGTGTTTTATAGTTTAAAAATCTCGGTCTATTAAATCCTCGGCTCACTTCGTTCGCTCGGATTTAAACTACGACCTCGATTTTTAAACCTTCTATAAAACACTTGTTGTCTTAATAGCTATTTTCTAACACTAATATCTTATACTGTTTCTATGGTGCATAAGAGCTCACTTGTTATGTTTCCTTTAAAATACGCTTTCTCTATAAAATACGCCGTCAATGACAACGTATTTTATAGGCCTTTAAATACGTCGTTGCCTAGAAATCTTCGCATTTTGTGTATTATGACACGTCTCAAATATAATTTATTAAAATTTCTAATAATATATTAGTGAAAGAAAATGTCTGATATTAGTGTTAGAAAAAATCTTGAAGATAACTCGTGTTTTATAGTTTAAAAATCTCACTTCGTTCGCTCGGATTTGAACTACGACCTTGATTTTTAAACCTTCTATAAAACACTTGTTGTCTTAATAGCTATAAAAAACTGTTTTAACCGTCAGTATTACAATATTTTATTTCTTGCAGTTTCTAATTTTTGTTCATTCATACTTTTACTTCATTTTTTGTCAGTTTGCGTCTTTGAATATTTTATATTCAAAGGTTTACGTATCCCATATCCATTCTAAAAGGTACGCCACTGACATACCGGAAACATTCAGCCGCCATATGCAACACCCATCTTGGTCTCACGTCTATTTTATGTAGCCTCCTTCCTGTAGTTTTATATTCAAAGATTAAAGTATAATTAACTTGTACTTCAAGGACGCAGCCTGCTTATTTCAAATTTAATTTTACATTAAATCAGTATTTGTTCCAATGTGCAACAAACATACTTCATAAACAATTTCTGATGATTTATTCAAGCGTTCTTGGGTTAAAAAAATCTTTATTAGAACTTCAATATTTATTTTGAGTTTTGAAATACGGATGGCGAATTACATACAACACTGCCTTCTGCCAACTGTATTCAACGAATTAGTGGTTATAAAAAGGGTTTACTCAAATGTTCTTTGAAATAATTTTTGATGCTATTTACAATTTGAAAATAATTTCATGGTCTGTGTCTATTTTTGATATTTTATTGCCTCAAATTAAGGTGAGGTAATTATGGGATTCATGGTCGGTTTTTAGTTTTACTAATGGTACGTACGATTTTTAGGCCCTAAGCTTGAATTTTTGCATGCAAGGACATCATTACAGAAGCAACGCAATGGAAACTTCTAAAACTTTTCAAGGCTTACAAATTACTTTTCGTAATATTAATGCATTTGCGGTCTCTTTAGATGAAAATAGGCTATGTTACAGGGAATAGTTTCAGTGGTGTAAACAGGACTTCTGGCATATACAATGTGTCTACGGATAGGTGATACAAGAAGAAAAACTTTTTTAATATTGATTTCTCAGAAAATTTTATTCTTGATAATAATTTTTGCTGTGTTTAATAGTCTTATTTCTCATGTTACTTTTCCTGCAGGTAATCATTTAAGACTTAAATTCACAATTTTCCTCAGTTTTGGACTTTGAAAAAAATTCTGAAATTTTTTATTATTGATTTCTCAGAAAATTTTATTCTTGATAATAATTTTTGCTGTGTTTAATAGTCTTATTTCTCATGTTACTTTTCCTGCAGGTAATCATTTAAGACTTAAATTCACAATTTTCCTCAGTTTTGGACTTTGAAAAAAATTCTGAAATTTTTTATTATTGATTTCTCAGAAAATTTTATTCTTGATAATAATTTTTGCTGTGTTTAATAGTCTTATTTCTCATGTTACTTTTCCTGCAGGTAATCATTTAAGACTTAAATTCACAATTTGAAAAAATTTCTGAAATTTTTTCAAAGTCCAAAACTGAGGAAAATTGTGAATTTAAGTCTTAAATGATTACCTGCAGGAAAAGTAACATGAGAAATAAGACTATTAAACACAGCAAAAATTATTATCAAGAATAAAATTTTCTGAGAAATCAATAATAAAAAAGTTTTTCCTCTTGTATCACCTATCCGTAGACACATTGTATGTGTTTTATCTGAAGCTTAATAAATTCCTAAAGCAAATGTTTAGAGATTTTTGCAATTTTTTAAGTAGTTTCTAAGTACAGATTCATGGTTACATTAAGCGGACGATCGTTTTTAGATGTCAAAGATCTGTTTTTATGGAAATCCTGCACAGATTTCGTTATGAAAACGACTGGAAGAATTCTAAAAATTTTTGAAGATTTCAGACCAAATTTTTTAAAAATCTAGCCTTTTCAATTTTCTTTATATTGGCAAAACAATATTATGGTGATAATTAAAACGTATGCAGATCTTATAATCAAACCAATCAACAAAAGAATTTCTGTTATAGTTATAAGCTTATAAGAAGGATACGGACAAAGCTTAACAACATATCCCTGTTGTCGATTCACGCCCCTACAAAAGAAAAGGACGATACAGAGAAAGAAGAATTCTAGGTACACTATTTTAAAGAGAGAAATTGATTATTACACCAAAGAACGACTTGGAGATAGTTATGGGCGATTACAATGCAAAAATAGGGAAGGAAGCAGTATAAAGGCAACCATAGGAATGCGATGAAACAAGGAACAATGTGGAAAGGGTTGTCGAACTAGCAGCATCAAACAACATGGTGGTTAGAAGCACCAGCTTCTCTCATAAGGTCACATGGAGGTCCCTGGATGGGAATCCATTCATAGTTAACGTTAGGTTCTACTCGAGTGTAACTGATATTAGAACAATGAGAGGAGCCTCGCCAGGCTCTGGCCATTATTTAGCCAAAACAAAAATCAAAATGAAAATTCATATTATGAGCAGAGTAAAACCAGGTGAAAGTAAAGTAAAATACAGAAGCTCGATACGGAAGAAACTGCTGAAACGTATTTTAATCCAAATAAAGGAGAGTCTACGAACCTAACACAAAGTAACAGGGACCACAACATCAACGAACGGTGGGTGGGCTCTGATTAAAGGGAACATTTTAAAAGCGGCAAAAGAAACATTACGAGAGAGTGGGAGGAAGCTATTAATATGAGAAACAAAGCCCGAACTAATATGCTGCGAAGACCCAAGTGGAAAAAAGAAGAAATATATAAATACGTCAAAAGAGCCGCCAACATGGCATTCAAAAGAAAGAAGAAAGACGTTCTCTCTGAACAACTCAGAAAGCTAGAAGACTCGTATCAATCCAAAGAAACTAAAAAGATGAATATCAACCGAGAACTACGATATGCAAAACAGTAGGAGGAGAAATTATAACAGAACAGGACAGGGTACTACAGCGATGGAACACTTCTCAGAGCTTCTAGACAAGAACACCAAAAGAGCATTTTAGACAGTGCAACGACAGATGGAGCCACCCACACTACAGGAAGTAACTTGTAACATGTGTCAAGAAAGGCCAAAGTAGGAGTGTATGAAACAGTACTGTATGGAGCAGAGGCCTGGATAAAGAACATGACAGCAGCAAGAAAATTGAGAAAGGTATTTGAAGGTAAAAAGGATAGACGGAAATTGGAGGAGAAGAACAAATGGAGAAATGAGACAAGTATATGATAAGCCACCCATTAAACAAGTGATACGGGCCCAACGAGCAAGATGCTGGGACATGTGGTTAGAATGACTTAGGACAGAGTACCCAAACAAGTGTTACAACAAGCTGAAGGAGGAAAAAAAGAAGAGGACGCCCGAGAAAGAAATGGTTCGAGGCAGTAAAGACAGACTTGAGAGAAGTAGCAATTCAAAACTGGAAGGAAAGTGTAAAGGACAGAAGAAAGTGGAAGGAAATTGTTAAGAAAATTGAGCTTTATTATTATTATTAATTATGTTTTGGTTACCAATAAACTAATTTTTTTTTAAAGGATGGTGGTACGGAGAAAGTTTGATATTATTTGGGTGGTACGCGAAACGCAAAAAGTTGAGAATCACTGCTCTAGATACATAACCTGCAGGGCCCCTGCAGGCAGCAGCAAGAGAAAGAGTCCTATGGAAGTGAAGGATTGAGGAGGCTCAAACCCACTGACACTGAGGACTGTAATGCCGCAGAAGAAGAAGCTGAGCTTATAAAGCTCCAGAAATCGGGGTTGTGGTTATGAGGCACTTTTAACTTTACTACAATTGACAGATGATTAATACAAAAGGAATTGATTTAGAAACATCAGAACCGAGAATTACTTTAAAAATAATCGCTGATAATATATTTATTTATAGATTAAATTCCTGAAAAAGTAGTTTTCGAGATATTAAACTGATAAGTTAAAAAACTTTTATAATCCATTCACATTTGATTATTTTACTGTGTAAGCTGTGCTTTTAATTTTAAATCGGAACTTAAAGGCATTGTCAACTTATGAAAAGTCGATTTTTTTTTATTTTGTAATTTGATTGAGTAAACTGAGTATTGCACCTTTGCAAAATTTTACGGCCGAATTTTAATTCGTTACCGTGTTATGGAAGCTAAAAGTTTAAGTTATGACGTCAACTGTGTCGGTTGCCGGTAAGAGCTCTAGCATAGCTACAAGTACAACGCTAAATTTAGGTTATATTGCCAGGTTTTTAGGTTATGTTGCCGTGTTTTTAGGTTATGTTACCGTGTTTTTAGGTTATGTTGCCGTGTTTTTAGGTTATGTTCATTGTGTAGCAGCCTCCGGAGGTCGACACCAGTGACGTCATGTGTGTAGGATCTGAATTTTATTTTGGTTTTATTGTGGTTATTATCAAAGATATTAGAATTCTACCAATGCGGGTACTTTTACGAGTATTTTAACTAACGTATTTTGATATTTACTAAATATGTTGCATAAGTTGACAATGCCTTTAAAATGTATAAACATGCAAAATAAACAAAAACAATTTTGTATTTAATTTTACTGTGTAAGATGGGCTTTTAAGGTTCCAGAAATTGAGGTTCTATGGATCTATGGTTATGCAATCTAACTCTGTTGATTCGATTTTTGCCACTATTGACAGATAATAAAGTACACCGACTTGTATTTTCTATTTCTTGATGTCTAAACATTCAAAATCATTGTCTAAATAAATATAAAAGCTTCCATTCACGTTGGTTAGCCACTACCATTTGAAAATTTTACTGTGTAGTGTGTAGACTGGGCCTAAAGTTGTGGCTATGCTTAAAGCACCGGGTTAATATCGATTAATCAAAGACAAATAAATTGCAGAGTAAATCTATAAAATACTATAATTATTGTTAAATGCGGTATTTATTTCCTGCAAAGGATTCTGGAAAATACAAAAAGGCCAAACTGATTTTTAGGAGAAATCTGTATGTTCGTCCGTTTCTAGCCGTGAATATGGTTTCAGGAAGTTACAAAATATCTTAGACTACTTTCAAGTACGACAATTTTAAGATCCCCATAATTTTATAAAACTGTTTTGTCATATTTGTAATTCAAAGAGGCAGCAGCGAAGCCTGAATTTTCCACCCGTCGGGATTTCCGTCTCCCCGGGTGCCCTAAGCTGGGACATGTCCTGACTTCGGGGGCTCTATTTGCCACCACGTAATTAAATTCACTCGCCTACACCCCGTTCACTATTTAGCGACTTATCGCTCCCACGAAACCGAAAGCCTTTTGGTGGACCGTCGAGGTTCACGCTATTCAACTCATTTTGATTAGTGATTAATTTTAAGCGGAACGATGATTTTTCTTGGCTGATGTTCATGAATACCTGAAATATGTTTATCACAATTTCCGATAAATATTAAATAGTCCAGATTAAACGCCAGTCAAGGATAAAATAATAAACGCATCTAACAAAAACTCCGTTCTAAAATAGATAAAGAAAATAAACAGGTCAGTCTCCCGGCGGACTACACAAACTAAAGAAAACTGAAAGCCGAAATCAAATCTCCAAACTTAAAATAAATCGTCGTCAGAAAACGTGCACCGTTTCAATAAATACTCCGGGCATTTTAAATAAACGTGCGCCGGTTAAAAGGCCAGTTTTGAAGAATTAGGGTCGTTGCCGCGAAAATTAAACTGTTTTTCTACTTTAATCATACTCTGCCCCCGCAAATACGATAAATCCATCATCGGTAACATAACATCACTATAAAACTGAAGACATAAGCCGGATAACGAGCACCACCACCGCCTTTTTTTCTTAGTAAACTAGCTGAAAATAGCTTTTAATTTTACTTGCTGAACTTTTACAACAGATTCTAAACCATCATTAGTCTGCCCCTTTTTAGGTATGAAAAGGAAGACTTAAAAGAAATCTGAAAACAAAAGAAATACTATGTCATAATGCAATCATCTACTTAGCACAGTTTCCCATTTTTTTTCCTCAGTGTCGTTAATTTACTTCGCTTAAAAAACTCATATTTAGAAAATTCCCTAGCTAGGACGAGACTTTTAAATGTAAAAAACACAAATACAAGGTGTAGACCGCGTACGACCACTGACTTACTTAACCTAATCTACCTAATAGGATTCACATTTACATCCTGTAAGGCCGTAGAATAAGGTTAGGAATACCATTTAGTAAAGCTTCAAACCTTTAAAACAGTTGCGGCTTGAAAAAACATAAGTAACTAGACATAGGACCCGAACGTTCTTTTATGAATCTACTAAACTAATGTCATGATGTTACACCAAATTAACCCAATTTACGTAACAGGATTCGCATACCTATTTATTGGTTCCTTTAAAAATCCAGCTATGACAGAGATCCGAATCAGTGTTCTCTTAAAAAGCTTAATCCGCTATTGTTATATTTTAAATAACCCCAATATTATATATTCTTTGGCTTAATCAGCTGTTAGCATTTAAAACGTTGCAAAAGAAATAATTACAATATTTTTTTAGATCACAGTAAGCCTTCAGGCAGATGGTTTGGATGGAAACAAAAATCCTCTATTTAATTTAACCACATCTGCGAAAATAACCGGCCTTCTTTTCTATTTTCCATTAAATTTGATGCCAACAAACGAAATTAAAAGCATGATTTAAAAGGATCTTCAAAGTCGTATGTTAGCTAATCATTAGTATCGGATCTATCAGCAATTATTATACGATTAAACAATTAAGTGAATATTCAAAAAATGATTAAATCCATGTATGACAGACACAGGAAATTGCTAAGCAGACTGCTTTTTTGAAGGTCCATTTATGTCATTTCAAGGTTAGAGGTTTTGTGAAGCGAAGTTATTTCAAGGTGAGGATTATCTAACATCATAACAATGATCCAGTTTTAGTTCCATATGCAGAGTTTATTCTATTAATATAACAGCTTAGAATTAATACTGCCATTGTGTTATATCATATAAAAGAGACAGTTTGATACCCCGACTGTTTGATATCTGAATTTAAATTCGTTCCTAAAATGTCAGAATTTCCCCAAAGACTTGAGAAATATAAGAGCGTTTAGTTTTATAAGCAATTAAGGGAATGACTGGGGGTTTATCTTTTAATTAAAAACCAGCACCCATACGTGTCTTGTGCATGTCAACGTGTCTTTTTTGGTGTTGTAACGCGTTGAAAATAAACGTGCGTGTTAAATTTAGTGTTCAGACAAATCCATGGGGGATTGGAACGGTCGTCCTGAAGGACAACAAAAATTTATTGTATCTCTAATCAATAAATTCAAGACAAGGAGATAATGAAAGGTATTAGTGTGGTAAAAGCACATCGTGACACCTTCCCATTATTTTTGTACAAAATTCCAGGCTTCTTACGGAATTTATATTCCATGAAACTTTTTGCAGAAGTAAAATCGCTAGGTGGTGATGTTCTTTGCGTTATTTAGTTAATGCAGTTAGTAGAGTACGAAGGGTAGGCGAGAACCGGGTATATAAAATGAATTAGGAGGCCTTAGCCCTGCATGTTGCCGGCCATACTCATTCGTGGAGTGTAAGTGCCGATGCATTTTACCTTTAGTGCAGTCAGTTAGTAGGGGTTATGAAAACGTCAAGCGTTTCCTCCATTAATGAATATTAGAATGAAAAAAAAAAAATGTTGACAATCAACAGACTGCCACAGGTTGATGAATGTCGTAACTTTCATTTTAATAACAATTTTAATTTAATGTGCCACCTTCAGTAGTAAAACAAAAGTTAACTGTATGAAAACAAGCTCCATGTTTTTATCATCTAACTTGCAATTTTGCCTTTCAATCTACGTTAAGTGCAAACGCATAACAAAAAGATGTTAAAGCGTGGTTTATTTTCCAACAAAAAATACTTTTTACACATAGTTCACTCGAGGTTGGAATCCTTGATTTTATTGATTAATAAAATACAAGTCCTAATATGAGTTTGTGTGGACATTTATTTATTATTTTGTTTATCATTTCCAAACGTACCTAAAAAGAAGGATTTTCTTCAAGCATGAAATGAACTTTAATTGTTGTTATTAACGAATATCCTACCTAACTGAATGAAATCTGTGGGAGTTTATTTTTGTCCAAGTTGTTTTCTTCGCTGCATTAGAAAATCGCATGTTCTAAAACTGAATTGTTATTTTTCAAACATATTTACCTAAAAAAATAATTCCCTTGGAGACATCACAATTTGTATACTCTCTAACTTGGAAGCTGTTAGTTCACAGCAAACACCTAATCAACTACGCCACCAAGGCTACATACCTTACGTTTACATAATCTTGTTAGTAAGTAGACGGGACATAATTATAAAATGCACAGACTTTTGTTTCCTACTTTAGAAATAATTGGTTTCTTTTCGATTTGTTCCTCGAAAATTATTGAAAGTTTATACATACTGAAAATTAGGTTAGAAAATTTCGCAACACCGCCTTAATATAGCTCAAAACCTTTAAAACAGTTAACGTTAAAAATACAACCAACCAAAGGCTAAATAAGTTGTATCATTTGATATTTATATTTATACAAAGAAGTTTCTGCAAACGCATTAAGTTAGAAAGTGTTGCAACACCGCCTTAGCGAAGATCAAAACCTTAAAAACAGTTGCAAAAGGTTCCAGTGCTGCAACTTAAAAAGCATAAGTAACTAAAGAAGGACCAGAACGTTCCTTTATGAATCTACTTAACCAAAATCTAAAACTGTGGTGATGATGTAGTTCAAAATGTTACTCATAACCGTTGTATAATATTTCAATTTGTGGCTTTATTTCTGTATTTTAATTTTAATTCGATTATAATCATGCTGGTTAAAGAACCGTTGCCTGTCAAATAATATTATGTAATTTGTTTGTTTTAGCATGAATTATGCTGCATTTTAAAATTGTGTGGTTTAATTTTATGATTTCAAACACAGCACTTTTAAGTTACGTTTTTCTAAATTTAAGAGTACTAAAGCCGGTCCTGAATGTAACCTTCAGTTGTATTATTATTACTTGTAAAACGCCTACACGTCTTCGACACGTTTTTCTTTAGATAAAAAGTGACCCTGAAGCGTATGCGATGTTTCTATAGATTGTAAATTGAAGATGTTATTTCTTCATACCTTAGGTATTTTGGCGTACTTTCCCGTTCTTGTATCGCGAATTGTAGCTATATCCAACATGTCCGTTTCGTTCATTTGATCCACCCAGTGTAGATAAAATCCATTTTGATCCACACGCAACGTGACCGGCGTTCCCACACCCGAATCCTGAAAAAAATATATACAAAACTGCATTACTAAAATTTAAGAATCGATTAAGAACATACATATGTCAAGCTTAATGTGTGACCTTATTTTAAGCACAAGGGATTACTGATATTCCGATACGTTCACATACATTTACAGTTAATTATAAAAACATGCAATTAGATAAATGTTATCAGACAAATAAAAACGAAAATCCAATAAAAACTTCAGGATTAAGTGCCCAGTCGTTTGAACTACGGAAAAAATTTGGAGCCAACAGCCAAGCGAATCGATATTATTGCTCTTGAAACGGTGGTAAGGGTTATTCCCACATTTTATTTCACATCAAATAACAGAAAGACGACATGTAAAAAGATATTACAACAAAATTGAGCGTCAAGTAATAAAATTTGATCGATTTTATTGCTGGTGCTACTTGAATTAAAATTTTATTGCACTTGTTTACATCTCATTTAAAGGTTTATTACTTATGGTCGTTAATCAGTGGCGTACCTACGGGGGGGCTAGGGGGGGCAGTCTGCCCCCTCCGCTTTCTTCCTTTTAGCGCCTTCGGCGCCGTGCATTTCTTTGATATTTTATTTTTTAATTAACCAAAACAAAAAATATAATTATTCTTATTACATAATTCTATTGACGTGATAAAATCAAAATGGCACAGTGAGCAAGATCTTTATATTCCTTATAAGAACCGAGCCCCCAATTTGTATTTATTTTATTTTTTACCGCCCTGATAAATAATGTCTGCATTCATTTTAAATATTCTTAAATAGTGGCGGTGTGGCCGCTTTAATTTTCTATACAAAGAAATAATTATCTAGAAACCTGCCGATGCCGTCGCACTGGTGGGTGTCGGCAGCGGTAACTTTTGTCCTTTGTCATCATATCGTCTTTCCCGGTAATATTTACAAAAAAGTACATTATTTACGATTTACGTCGCGGCGGCAAAGAACCCCTTTTATGTGCAACTTTATTTTTAAAACAGCCGCCGATCCGTCAAAATGCAGACGTAATGTTTACAAAATTAAAAAGAATAGAGTCGTGTTCTGTTTTTCATTTTGGCAATTTGCAGTATGATTTTGTAGAGTAAAGATTTGCTTATTTTTTTGTTCCATGCTTAAAACGTATTTTAAATTGTTTTAACTGAACTAGAACTAGTATATTAAAAAAAACAAAAAAATCGTTGTTCAAGTGCAAAAAAATAGACAAAAAAACACGCTACTAAAATTAGCCCAAACTAATTTTTTTTTTCTAATAGTATCTAAGGCGCCTTCAAGACACATTGCCCCCTCCGCCTCACAACGATAGGTACGCCACTGTCGTTAATAACAAACAAACATAATCGAACTGTGTACAGGACTAGTCTAAAACACACCACAACAAAGTATGAAAGCCGTTATAAAAGCTCAACTTTTACATTCCTGAGAATTAAAAAAAGCATCATTGTACAGAAGGAAGCATTTTACGATATAATATTTTCTTCCCACAAACGATAAAACAGTTGTTTGTCAGAAATGGAGTTTTAAACAGACAGTAAAGTAGGTCGTAATTTCATAATATAAACCCGGAACAGGACATAGATATGGTGCAGCTTTGTAATGTTAAATGCTTATTATTATATTCGTTATAACATTTACGTCGAATAACGGCACATTTCGGGAATTTTCATGGGCCTAAACTATGCCAAGATTTTCAGAAGGAGAGCTATACACATTTATTAGATATTCTCTGTAAAAATAATGTCACCAACTTGGATTTACTTTTTTTCAATGCAACTGTAATTATACAGACAGATCAATAAAAAAACCAATTAGGGTAGGCTGTGAAATTGAATTATTTTGAATTGGTACTTTAGCCACATCCACAGAATGACATTTTATAACGTTTGTAATTTGACATTTTTATTGTAAACAAAGTTTATAACCTTAAATTCATGTCAGAAATGTCATTCTGTGGATGTGTCTCAAGTACCAATTCAAAATAATTCAATTTCACAGCCTACCCTAATTGGTTTTTTTATTGATCTGTCTGTACAAAAAAAATTAATTTCTTGGGAACCAGAAATCAAGTCGCCTCAGATTATATAACCTCAACAGTTGCGGCTATAAAAGGCCAATTTACACCGCCGAACTCTGAAACAATAGTGGCCTACCACAGGTTAAAATGAAGTCAATGGACTATAAATAATTTTTGAAGTTTTATCTCGGTTTTTCTTTAGCTAACCGTCTATATCTCTATATTCTAACTGCTTTGATTTGGCGGAGTCAATTACTTATCACATAAGAATTTAGACAGGTCATTAAGCAACAATTTTAACGTTGAAACGTAAATATAATTTTTTATAACTGTCGCGATTTTAGTTACGTGCTCATTACGACCCTTTAATTATTCAACTAATCGAACTAAAATCCTTGATTGGCATGTTAATTAACTAGTCAGTTCACCTGGTAACTTATTAATTTTACCATTTTACGTACAAAAAGTAACTTGAAGCATGAAAATATACGTTTCAAACAAATTCCTAACAAAACTTCATGTAAACCAAAAACTCGCAATTAACACAGATTTAAAGCCAATTCTAAGCGGAACCGGATATTACGCCAATTTAAAGCTTATGTTATTTTAACTATTACTAATTACTGAACACAAGGTTACATAAAAGCTGTTTGTTAGTAAAAATCACGATTTGATGTAGCCGGACATGCACTGCTTTTTGTATGTTCGCAAAAAACGTCTTCTTTAAAATACTCTGAGACCAAATAAAGTCGTAGACTGGCTGGGTTTTTTGTAACTGGTTGAGATCACTAAATAAATCAAAATATTTAAAGTTATCATATTAACATTTTTTTTAAATGTTTGTTACAAGTTTCTGGGTCTTTCGTCATCAGTTGCTAATTTCACGGGGTTCCGCCGCGTGTGACAGCTAATCAACCAATCGCGTATCTGAAAAGTTATGACGTCTTTGCATTTGGCTGTGAGCGGGGCGTTCGAATTAGGGAAATACACGGTTGGTTTTGTAGATACTTTTTTACGAACCTTAAAAAATGGAAATAGTGCATGTTAAACAACAGCGTTGGGAGATGTACCGCCGACGGGAGCAAACAAACCAACAGGCGTTTCCCAGAAACAATGATGTTATTCCTTTCTGTCGTTGGCTCAGTGGCCGGGAAATTGGAATTTGTGAAATACATTGAATTGTGAGTTATCGCCGGTTTTTTAGGTTACGTTTCTTTATTATATTTATTTTATGAGTCCCAAACAAATGGAATTAGTGCCGTACAAGTGTAGCGGTGGAAATATGGCCCTGGCAATAACGAGCTCTAACTAACAGAATCATAGGCTACTCATAAACTTATTTGAGTTACATACTCAACACATCAAACTATGTTTAACTTATACGTATTGTTTGCAATAAAATTGAATTCTAAACGCAGAAGCTTGCTTTCTACAAATCCTACGCTTCATTAAATCATATCAAGCGGTATTCTTTGTAGTATATCCAAAATGTAAAATAATAATTTACAATCCTTTAAACGTCTCGTTAGAGGAACCTTTTGACCAAGAACTACTTACGAAATGACACTTAATACGATTTTAAGTTCATTATTGCGAGATTGTTGGTCATAATTTTAGATTATTGCGTTGGTATTCTATGCGAATTAGACAACCTGTCAAATTCGTTTGTTTTTATTAAATTATCAAAAGAGTATTTCAGTTAGTTCATTTAAACGTTGCTAATATCGTTGATTATGCGTATCGAAGATAAGATAATAATGCAATGGTCTCCGAAAGGTAGAAAAAAAATTGGCGAAGAATCTTCGCTGGACTTTCCATACTTACACAATTGAAAAATGCATAACAAATATATCATAAGCGTGAGGATAAGCAAGGTCTCTGTCACCCATGAACGATTTCAGAGTTCCACATCAAAACTATTAAAACGTCTTCTCATTAATTCAGTACAAAATTTATGCTTTATTTTTAAGTAATTTTTATAATTTTCCCAAACAAAAAATCTCACAATTAAAAAATCTGCAGGCCTGTATGGCTTGGACACTACTTCTAGGCGCTCATATTTGTGTGTTACGTAAAATAAGAGCATTCGGGAATTCCTTTTAGAATTTGAAAAATTATAAAGAAATGTTAAAACAATCACTTAAACAATTTGCAAATTAAACAGGAGCTGGTCAATTGGGCGCGTAAACTGATTACAAAAACGTGCACTGCCCAGTTATTTACACCTGGAAATTGTGAATTTTTTTTTCAGCTAGTTCTAATCAGCCGAGCTAGAGGTACAATTTGGCGTTAGATTTATAAAAATATGTTGATGCGTTTTTGGGAAAATCGGCCCTAAAGTTGCGCTTTTCAAAAATTCGCCGCGGGCGCAATTTTTAACATAGAAACTTCGGGAAAAAATTATTCGATTTCTTTTCAAATTCTGTATTGATTTCCTCAGTAAAATTTTGAAATTTTTTTCAAGGAAAAATCTGCGCCCAAAAAAACATGGCTAACTTCCGTTTCCGGTTCCGGATTTTTTTGAAAAGCTTATTTTATAGATGTACTGTAATTATAGGCCCGCATACCAAATTTGATGAAAATCGGCCCAGTAGTTTTCGAGATATGACGATAACGCACACAGACATTTTTCAAAAAACACATATTTAGGATGCCTGGACCCTAAAACGTGTTTTTTTCGAATTTTTACGATTTTGAATTTTTGCACGATTCCAATACTTTCCTATACATGCGTTGCAAGTATGGAAAGTAAAAAGAGAAAGACCAGCATTAGCCTAGGAAACATACATAAAAAGTGCAATGACAGAAAGGAACCTTAGAGAAGGAGACTTGGATGATTAGAAATTTTGGAAACAAAGAACGACAAACTCAAATGGGTAATGTTCGTATAAAGAAGAAGTATCACCAATTTCTGAAAATAAAATGTCACCAAAATCGTTTATGAATGAAGCTCATTCTAGCATCAAAAACCTGCTAGAAGCTAGAATGACGTCATTCTAATGCCGAAACTAAGAAAAATAATTAGTGCAGGCCTTGAAGGGAATATTGGAGCACTGTCAACGTCAAACTTTAATCCAACCTAACTTCAGATTTTTTGAGAAAACTAACTAATTAAAAAGATCAGTCTTGGCCATAATTAATGTCTTAACTCTTAACAACAATGGTTTGAACTTTCTTTTTTGATCTGACAGTATATTCTTAATATAGAAAATACGATCAAAGTATAAGGCACGCTTTATATGCAGAGCAACACAAACAAATTTATACAAATGGAATAAATTAACTCGTTCGTTAGTGGTAACCAGAAATGTAACTAAAAGATAAATTTAATAACTTGCTCGTACAATGAAGTTCTGCGGGAACATTTTACACTCAAAACGGAAATTTGAAGACGTTACTGGAAATAATTTCGGCATGAGAAAGGAAAAACGATGAATAATCGAAGTTCTGAAAGTAATCAGTCTATCAGTCTGGAAAGATAAGTTGATAAGTGGGTGCGAGAGTGTGTATGGATACATACCGTGCCTTCAACAATGATTGAACGTTTTTGAATATTCATCATTTTGGCGCTAGTTTTTTTTACGGTGTAATGTTGGCAGCGCTCGCGAGTTTGTTTATTTTTACTTGTCAAAGGTCATTGTCGTTCGTGCATCTTGCCGTCAACAACTCTTTGGAATTTGTAGGTAGTAAATTGGTGCTTTTTGTGAAAAAAATCAGTTCTTTTAAGAGCTAACAACCGTATTTTGAGCGATTTGAGGTAAGTGGAACAATAATAAAGCATAATTCATTTCAATAAAAGAAATAATTGCTAAAATTATTGTTACTATTTAAATTCACAATGCGCACGTCCATGTTAAACCAATGCTAGGGATTTTAAAAAAGGGCTGACAACCGTGCATGATGTGTTGCCTAACTTTCAGGGAAAATTGGCGTTCGGGCTTTCTTGAAGGCACGGTACAAGTACTAAAAAATGTATTCATAGATGTGAAAACACCTAGACTTTCTGTAGAAAAGCTAAAATTAACTCGGTTGTAAATTACAATATAAACATCCTTTATCGCTCCTTTTATAACGGATTAATATCCGAAAATGATTACTAATTGAATCGAACAAGAAAACAATCGTATAATAAAAGAGAATTTACGATTCACTCCTTGTTTTCTCAAGTCTAAGGTGGAGCAACATTATGTAACGATTGCCTTCGTTTAAATTTTATCGCTTAAAAATATCTTCTGCCACGGAGATACCTAACAAAAATGCGAATCGGAATCTGAGTTAAAAGTTCATGGCGACAAATTAGAAAATATAGTTAGTTCCCCCTGTACTCGTTGTGATAATATTAAATGGCTACTTGTTGCGACTCGCGAATCTTTTACGAAGAACATTTTCTAGAAGGTAAAAGGTAGCACTGGAAATATTTCTTAATCTTGGAGATACGCCATTTTACATTAGAGATAATTTTTAAGATTACAATTTGTACCCGTGAAATTGGACGAATCTTTCAACCTTCTAACCATAATTTAACAACAAAATATTGACTTCTTCTTTAAAAAGGAATCGAATTGTAAAAAAAAGGGAATAAATTTTCAGAAATGGAAATGAGTACAATTGGACCCTGTATTCTGCCACCAGCAAAACGACCTCATCTGCCTTATGAGATGGGGCAATTTATTACGTTCCGCACTAATTTGGGATCCGATTCTGGGTCTTAGCGGATTTCATCTTCATGTTTAGACTCAAAACGACCAGCCTCACTTCATTTTCACAAACTAACTTGCTGTTCCTAAATTAGATGAAATTAAGTCAAAACCTACCCTTCTACAAACATTGTTATCATTAAGACGGAATTGCTTGGCGTTTTTATGATGCGGTAGTTTTGTTAATTTTTCGGAACAGCATGAAAAAAGATCAAATATGTGGACTTAGAAAACGACACGTGTAACAAAAATACAGATTCATGGTTGGAGGAGCACTTGAAAATGACCTTTAATAATAATTACAGAAATTAAATTAAAAAATTAATCTCAATTATTTCACTTAAGGCCAATAAGTGTTAGGTGAGTAGGTCAAAAATTAAAAACTCGCGATGACCATTACGTAACTTCAAATTCTGTCGATTCTCTTTTGTACGCTCTAAAAATTACACCGAATAAATTGTGCTACGTTAACTATTACAGAAAACGAAAAATACTGACAAACTAGACGAAAGTTTCTTAGTTGAAAGAGTTACAGCTATTCTTGTTTTCAAGAAAACTTATAACTTTCCCAAAGACGTCAGTAGGATACCAAAACAAGGCAATTTTATTGAAATAACTCTATTAATAGCGGAAATCTGAAATAGTGGATGAAAACCTTGTGGATGTTTTCCTAAAATAGTCACAGGAATTATCTCAGTTATATGTTTTTCTTATTAGATCAGATTATTTACGCAATTTCCATAAGGTGGATTAATTTCTTATGTTTACCATGTCTGATTTAATAAAAGAAACTGGGTTGAAAGTACAAAAATATTTCTATTATTTTTGTAATTTGTATTCATATAATATGTTGGTATTTAATTTTGGTAGCCCTGTAATTATGCCAAATAGAGTTGGATGTTGGTGCACCTGTACTATTGCCAACACATTTTCCCCTAATTTTCCTATAAAGATTATCATGAACAACAAACACATTTAAACGCCAATAAATTCAATATAAGAAACTCTTTAAACAATTACACAAAGAAAATACTGACAGGAAGCTTCAGTATGTTGGTATTTAATTTTGATGAAAGTTGGTAGCCTTGTAATTATGCCAAGTTAGTATTGGATGTTGGTTCCTCTGTACGTCGGATGCGCTATTGCCAACATAACTTTTCCCCCTAACTTTCCTACAAAGATTGTCACATAATCAATTTGATTTTATCCACGAACAACAAACACATTTAAACGCCAATAAATTCAATATAAGAAACTCTTTAAACAATTACACAGAGAAAATAGTGTGAGATTTATTGACAGATATCAAGTAGAAAGCTCGGAGCTTATCGATGTTTTGTAAAAAGTACACTTGAATGGAAAAGAGCTAAAGCGAGCTACTAAACACTATCCAAGTAACAGTTCACTGGCTAAAGTAATCGAAAAGCACTTGTTTTTATCGACATTTTAATACATGTTGCACGGAGCAGAATCTTTCGATATCGTTGTCGCCTCTTTTATTTTGGGTAAAACAAATTTACTTCCTGTGCTTTTTCCATCGATAGTTAATAGAAAATCGTGCTCACCGCCGACTAAACGAAAATTTGCGAGTTTGAACATGTGAGAACACGTATCTTTACAAAGCAGACGTCCTTCTAAAAGCTTTTGTAATCATTGTCGTTATCGACTTTCAGATTTAAAGAGATTTGCAAATTTAAATATCGCGGAAAGAAGTTATAAAGTTAGCAAGCACGTACATTTAGCAAACTTTAAAAATATCGCTGAAGTCTCGTGCTAAATAAATGTGAAGCATAAATTTGAAAAGCATGTCAAAGTCATGATTTTTACTTAATGCCAAGTTTTTTCTGTAAATATTGTAAGATCCAAAAAAAAACGAGAATAATAGGAAGCCTTGGCAATGACATTAACAATGATATATAGGTAAAGGAAGCAAAACTTTGGTCTTACGTCACCGTTCGTGGTAATGGTAATACCACTATAAAAACAAAAATATTCCCTCTTTCCCTGACTCTCTGCCGCTGTCATATTCAGTTACTTTCTTGCGTAAGGTTGGCAGTGATACGTGATCGAGCACAGTGTTGTCATTACAATCCGCGCGTGTTGTTTACGTCATTAGCATCACCATTCCCGGTATATACATTTGGCAACGCTGCGTATTAACAAACGTCAAAATATTTATTACGTAAGACCAAAGTTTTGCTTCCTTTGTTGTTGGTGCAGTCCCTCTTCGTCCATTCTTTCCATGCTTTATTGCCCTTGCTAGTACTTTAATTTATGCAGATTCTTGCCTCTTCTGTTGCCTATTTTTTTTAATTCTTTTGTGTATGTTTTCCTCTCTTCTTTCTACATTTTGTTCTTACTTCTGAAATCTTCTTTGCTGATCTATCTGGCTCCACCCTAATCATATGCCCATACCAGTTTAATTGTATGTCCTAATTAACTTCTTATTTCCTCGTTCCTCACTCTAGCTCACTTCTCTTTTCTGCGATCTACCGTAGAAACTTCATCTTTACTGCATTTACTTTACTTTCTTGCTTTACCTGCACTGCCCATGATTTATTGGCATAGAGTATAGTGGGGATTTCCACCAGATTATAGACTCCTAGCTTATTTTTATTGTTAACAAATATAAAGTTAGTGGATTTAAGATTGACTTTGATAGGAGGTATTGTTATATTCCCCAGTCCAACTGTGGTATCCAGAAAAAAAAAGTTTTATTTAATACCATTCGGAATACTCTTACAATTTTTGGTTTCAAGAGTCAGATAACCGCAAGTAAGAACACAGCCTATAATAAACACTTATGCTGTAGTACCGTTGATTTGAGGGAATTTCCCTCAATCAACGGTAGTACCATTAATGCGTAGCGCAACTGACAACGATTAAAAATCCTAACAAAATGAAAATGATTAATTACTTCTATAAAAAAGGAATGAACATCAGAACAAACCAAAACACATGTTCTAGTCGAGGGTTAATGTAGAAATATAGTATAACGAATGTAAATACGTTTTGAGCAATTAAGTAAATGCCTAAAAAATTCAAAAGGATTTAATCGTTTTCAGTGGGTGGTATGTCGCCACCTGCTGCTTCTTCCGTTACCATCGATGCCCAATCCTGATTGATCATTCTGTAAATGCGGGATGCATGGACTTGAGGTTCGTCCAAGGTAAAACGAGAGCTAAGCAGGGCAGTTTCGAACAACAAAATGGCCAAGTCCGTAATGGCTTTGTCGTTCTTATCTGCTTCAGCTTCTGTCGCAAATTTTCAACAATAGAATCGTCAGGATTAATTTCGAGATGTTTTTTGGCAGCCATGTAACCCATGGTGAAAGTGTCACGTAGGGCTTTTTCCATGTTAGCGGTCCAACCATATTGTGAAGTTACAATATAGCAGGAAGATTAGACTAGACGATTGAAAACGACACCCTTTTCGACTTTGTTGTGCAAGATGTTCTTCATAACTTTGCACAATCCTTCGAGTTTGGTTTTGTTTTCTTCGCACTTCTTCTTCGGGCAATTCGAGACCCTCCTTAGTGACGGAGACCAATTGTTTTCCATCGTATTCTTTCATTTGTTGGACAACGTATTCGTTAATTGGTTCGGTTATGTATACTACTTCGAAGCCACGCTTCTTTATACGTTCTACGAAGGAGGAGTTTGCAACCTGATCTTTGCTTTCTCCAGTGATGTGTTTCTGATTGGACTGCATACGGCTAACATATTCCTTAAGTGAGTGAGCAACTTTCATCGTCACTAGCAGAATCGAACAATTTGGCTCTATTCTGCGAATCTTCAATAGCAAGCTTCCAAGTTCTTGGAGAACTGTTCGTAGAACTTCCTTGTCTTCCAAACATTTCTTGGACAAGTTCTTGCGAATAACTTTTGTTAAAGCAGTTCACGGGAAATATTCAAAGGCAGATCTTCGCTATCAACTACACCCTTGATGAAGTTTAGATATTCTGAAATTAATTCTTCGCAGTTACCCATAATGAAGACACGTCGTGCGTACAACTTACTGTTGTTCTTGCGCTTCTTGTTTTCAAAGAGATCGAAGGGTACACGACGAGGTACAAACAGGAGAGCGTGGAATTTTAGTTGACCTTCGACACTGAAGCTAAATGATCTTCCCAGTCATTCGTAAGCGACTTGTAGAATTCACCATATTCTTATTGGCTAATATCAACAGCGTTACGTGTCCAAATAGGTTTAGTCTTGTTGAGTTCTTCGTCTGCTTTGTCCTCTTCCTCATCCTCTAATACATCTTCGATCTTTGGTTTCTTTTCGTCTTCTTCCTCCTCTTTTCTTTCTTTTCTTCTACGGCTTCGTCATCGCTCAATTCCTTTTCACGTTATTTTTCTAACATTAACTTAATAGAACCAATGAATTGAGAGTGTTTCTTAACAATCTCTTTGATTTTGTGTTCTTCTAAAAATTCGGTTTCGCCCTTTTTGATGTGTAAAATCATTTTGGTGCCGCGACCAAGGGGCTCTCCATGGTCCAATCGGACGGTGAAGCTACCGCCAATAGACGATTCCCAAATGTCATCATCGTTGTTCTTTGAAACACCGGTGACCTTCTCCGCTACACGGTAAGCAGAGTAGAAACCTACACCAAATTGATCGATCATAGAAATATCAGCACCGGCCTGCAGAGCTTCCATAAACGTTTTGGTGCCAGATTTGGCAATCGTACCCAAGTTGCTTACGAGATCGGCTTTGGTCATGCCACTACCGGTATCGATGTTCGTCAAGGTACCGATTTTAATGAACAATTCTTTACCCAATTTCCATGGGTTTGTAAGAGATTCATAGCGGATTTTATCCAAAGCGTCGGAGGAGTTAGAGATTAATTCTTGGGGGAAGATTTCTTTCTTTGAGTAAAAGGTGTTGATGAACAAGCTCATGAAGTGAGCGATTACAGACTGGAAGGCGAAGGGAAGGTTTCAACTTCTACAATTTAATTTAAATGCACTTAACTGAATAAAAGGGTTTAACCGCCAAATCGCACTTTCACCTTTCGCTCGTTTTCTTCCCTTAAATAGCCTTTAGTTTGGATCTCATCGTATGATAATCTAAAGTCCTTCTGTACTTCAAATATTTTCAAAAGGTTTGTTGTGGCAATTTGAGAGGAAGTATACCAAAACCTCATTCTGATATTTTTAGTTTTTAAAATTCAAATAGCTTCGACATATTTTTTTACATAAAAATGCGTAATCTTCAACCTTACCAAAATGCACACAAACATCTATCTATATATTTCTAATGAAAACACCTTTTTGGCACGCATTTAGCTTTATTTATAAACAACTGAAATGTTGGCACGTGCTGGCAGCTTTTGTCTTTTTTTTTTAAACATGTCAAGATATTTTGAACGTCACTTTAAAAGCTGACAGGATATTTTGCTTGAAATTTGGCCATGGTTTGTTTTGCTCATCCTGCAGTTTACTTAGACTTTTTAAACGCTTTTTTTAAGTGCATTTTAATTCGATCAGCATCAGGCCAGTTACGTGGCAACACTGCTTTTTGACATCCTTCAAAAGCTCAATTAAAAAGCCACATTTAGACAGGAACAAATTGATATATTAAAATCATAATTAGTGCCAATTCATAAAATTCAAAAAGCCAGTAACTGTTACCAAATTAACATCAGCAATTATTCCAGTACCTTTTTGAGAATTTATCTGTATTAGCTTAAAAATTGACTACACATACGATATGCTAATATGCGAATGTATGTAAATATAGGATATCATTATTAAGCCAGATTATGAGAAATCAATGATAATATTTGCAGTACGAGTACGATAATGTTAAAACAGGTGCATAAAAGTTAACAACGCGTAATTTTACTGATTGTGATTACCTAGAACACATCTGCATACACATACATAAAGGTATAATAATTACTTATAAAAGGCAATTCACCATTGAACTTTACACTCGTAATACATAAATGGCAAATTATACAGGTTTACTTTATAATTAACTGAAGCAGCAACTCTTTGCATTTGAAGAAATCTATTTAGTATCAAAAAAATTAGCCATATATGAAATATCAAAGCTACAGTGTTGCCAGTTGTCATAAAATCAGCAAATTTAAAGAATGCTATTAGCGTTTCCATTGATTTATTAAATACTTCCGTGATATTTCTAGTCTTTCGAAATTCTTATTTAAGGAACTTAAATCAGTCTGTTAAAACTTTCTTCAAGAATAAACTCAAATCCTGGAAAGAGAAATTTCACAGTATCAAATAAATAGCTGCAGGAAACATGGAAGATATGTTTTCTGTTAGGGCAAGAACTACAAGGTATTAATCACAAGGCCGCCCTGCCCTTTAAAAGCTCAATGTACGCGTCACGTCATTAATTTCGCTGCCATTTCGAAAATTAAAGTTGACGTCGTAGAATCGGGTAGCTTATTTTATTGTTGGTGCACAGCCACATGCAACCTGCCAATTAGTTTTGTATTTTCAATACAAAGGTTGCTTTCAGTTCTACTAACACAATCACACAATATTAAAAGAAAATGCTCGAATCTTTTGTTCAGTAGCCAACCTTTTAAAATTATTTGAACTTTTTTACTTTTACAAATGTTCTTGATTTTCTGAAAAGTTAATCATACATGAAAAAGATTTTTATACCGTGAGATACAGAAAAACTAATCCAAATCCGTGGGTATTTCGCCATCAGTCTGAAAAAAAACTACACACGAAATAACAAACGTTTTGGAATTGGAATAGTTTTTTTCTGGATCGGGACTTCCCCGACTTCAACTAGGCAGCTTCAAAGGGTTATTCTGATTTCCTTAATTTTTCGAAACTTTCTTATAGTTATTGACGTTGTTTCACACGTTTCAGAAGGTCATGAATTTCTAAGTTGCTGTGCAATATTTTCCAAAGGACCTTTACAATTTTACAAGGTCGGGCAATGGGGGTTCCTCACGGGTTTTTGCCAATATAATAACTTACTAACGTGGTTAGTCCTAAAGAATAATCTACGATGCCCTACAGGCAAAACCATGCCTTTCAACTCTCTTAAGAAAAACGCGGAATTACTGTTTAAAAATTAAACAATCGAATGAACTCTACCATCCCTAATATATAACGGTTTTGTTTTATTCATTTGTTTCTGCAATTACGTTTGCATGTTTTATTGACGAAGTATCCTTTTGTTTCAAATTTTCATTCTGCTGTTTTGCAAGCGCGATTTTCTAATGTTTTACACAAGAAACTAATAAACGTGCTTTTTCACTGAGCTTGTCGGCTGCTGAATTTTGTTTGTGAGAATCTCATAATTATTTCACGGCGAGTCTTGGTTAGCATAAAATTTTTCTTTGGATGTACAACAAACAAATATTTTCTAATAATTTCTTCTCAAAATTGAATGCCTTTATATTACAAAATTTCAAGTATTAACTTTACAACCATAAATCTTGATTCCTTCCTTGTAGTGAAATAAATAGGAGTTAAACCTGCAGTATTTTATACACCAACCCGGGCCCTTAAACAAGGTAATCCTTTTACATTATTTATTTACCTGTTTATGTTCTCCGTACTTTAGGATAAAACTTGAATAAAAGGAAGAAAGAGGCCATGAATTTCCAGAAGTTTACTGCAGTATTTTCAGTACCTACTAAAATTTTCAGTGGAAGTACTTAAAGAAAATGTCTTTCACGGATGTTACTTAAAAAGAATTGAATTTCAGGCTAGAATTTACGGACGGATCGTTCTTTAGAAAACGGATTAATTTTAACTATTTTTCAGGGGTGTAATTATGAAATTCTTGAAATTCTATCATTATTTGTAAAAAAATCCCCTCAGATTAATGCGAAGGTTTTCTTACGAAAACACACCAGGAAATAACGAAGAACGGGTTTTTAGAATGAATAATAAATAATGAATTAATATTTAGCGGTCATTAGTGTTTTGTTTTTAATTCGAAAAGTTATTTTAAGGGTTTTCAGATGAATCTTCCGTTTTCGATAATGAATAAATAAAACGGGATAGCTAAATTTATACCGAGGTAAAATTTTTATGAAGAATCTTTTAAACCTGAAAATCGCAACAGGTTTTACCGTCTGTAAGTTCATTCATGCATCCCTAGTGTGCTAGACGTGTATGATATTGAGTTTTCGTTTACAGTGGAAGCAAAAACGTTGACCTGGTGTTAGCCCTAGAAAGGTCGTGCCTAAGGTGATGATGGGGGTGAAAACTTTACCTCGTCCCATTTGATAAATTTTTCTCCATTTTGCAAGGCCTGGGGAACTTCAATAGGTTTAAGGGAAACTGCATTAGTGCTGGATCCTCCGGAGGAGGCAGAGCCGCCCCTGCCTCCTGGTGCTGCCATTAGTAAATTTCGTCTCACTAGTTGCTCATTACACTATTCTTTTTTAATTAACCCCTTTAGAAACTCGCGCGGGACGACCGACCAACCCTTTGTATTATTGTAACGCATCGCCCGGACCGCGAATCCTCGATCATAATAATTCCGCGAACCACATTGAATGTTACAGAATTGCTCTTTAGCCCGACTGGAATTTGGCTCGGATTTTAGTGCATGTTTATTCTGATATATAAAACTATTCACAAACGTGTGTCCCTCCGTATGTAAACCGAATACTAAACCTCCTACTCTACTGGCCAGACAACACTGACACTATTTTGCGAACTGACTACTGACTGACTGAATAAACTAGCTAGAGCTAGCGCTAGCATTCGTGTTAACTTATTACAGTGCAAATACCGATTGAGGTGGTCGCCCACATTTGGTCCAAGGTCCGTGAAAAACAGTGGCGTATCCATAGATTGGACCAAACCATCCTGTTTTACTTTTTTAACTTACCTCTTTCACTCATTCTCCCTAAATAACCCATCCCGTACCTACAACAAGCAGCAAAGTTTACTCTAATTTATTTTTTATGAAAGCTAACTTTTGATCGTTTACATGCATATTTCATAACGTTAGAACACGCAAACCAGCCAGCAAGTAAACTTTACTACCAAAACGATGCAGACTTAAAAGTGGCCAAATATTCAAATGTTATTAGGCATTGACCCTTAAAACATCTCTATCTTAATTGTAATACGCCTGATTTTCAAAAATAAAGACAAAACAATAAACAAACATGGTGGAAGTAACACCCTTAAAACCAGCTCGAATTTTGGGTTTATTTGGTCAGGTAAAACGTATGTTCTGAAATATATATGTATTTAAAAAAACGAAATTCGAAATCTATTGAAAGCTTAACAATTTTTAATTACTTCCGATTGCTTGACTACGCCCCTGGCGCAGTTGTTTTCCCCGGCAACATCGGTAGCGCCACGATGCGTCTGTAATTCGAATTAAACATGGCGCCATATTCAATTTTCCGACAATCTATACAAACTATGGACTTAATAATTAATTTCAAGCAATTCTTGATATGAAAATATATAAATAATTGCAATAGAATTTGTCCTATGAGGCCGATTTTTTATTTTAAATTCTGATAAGCGTATATTTAATTTAATTAGTTTTTACATTAACCTTTTTATGCCGAAAATAAAACAAAAAATCAAAAAAAGGCTCTCGTAGGACAAATTTGTTTGGAATTAGGGATAGATTGAGGGCCTCAGAAAAGTTACAAATTTTTTTACGAGTAGAATTTGTAGAGGAAGTTTTTAAAATGACGAGTTTCATGTTTTTGTAAAAAGTAAAAAACGTTTGAGTGTGCATGCAACTCAAATATCTCAGATAATCTGCTGATTGGCATCTCTTCTCTTTTCATACTAAAAACTTGAAAAAAGAAGGATTAGTAGGTATGTACTTTGGTTCTATTACGTTGACATACAAGTCAAATACTAATAGTGGAGTAACGTTAGGCAAAAATAGGGCGTTATCTCGGAACCGGTCAAAACTACTCCGATTTGTATAATTTTTTTTTAATATCTTGGAAATGTAAATTATTAAAACCTTTATAGGTTAAAAATTGACGCTCATATGAGGAAATGCGTGGAAACTCGGAAAACAAAAATCTTAAAAAAAGTTGGAATTTAATATATTAGCATACGTTTTTTGCTAATAAAATTATAAAAAAATAATTTTAAGTAGATTTTTGACAAAGTTGATTGTGATTGTTCCTTATAAGAATTCGTCAAAATGAAAATCGCCAAGTTTATGGTGAAAAATTATACAGGGTGCTCCACAAGTAATGGGACACAGACCAACAGTAGATTCGTGAGGCCAAAATATTACGATTTACCCAAGTTTACCTTTGTCCAAAAGTTAATATTTTAGGAGATACAGGGTGTCAAAGTCCAAATTTTAATTTCAATTTTCTTGTGTAATGACATAAGTTTTCGAAATATTCACATAAGAATTGGGAAAACTACCTCCTTTTTGACGGGAAATAATAATGTGTCCTCAATTTTAATGTAGCTCTTATAGGAGTCTTATTTTTGCTATACCTAATACCTGTAAGCATTCTGTAACGCAGTAGGCTTGCATTTAAAACAAAACAACTTATATTCTTGTAAAAAAACAAGTGATATGACTTATTTTTCACACGAAAATATCAAAATTGTGATTTTTAATTCAATTCTACTGCGTTAATATTACTCAAATAACGAATAAAATGTAGCATTACTTACTTCAATAGCAAATATCTTGGAAATGGTTAGCTTTAGTTGTTTTTATCAATTCAATCTGCCATAACTTTAGGTATAAAAACAAATTGAAATATTTTTGTCGTATTAGGTGTAGCAAAAATAAGATTCTTTTAAGAGCTACTTTAAAATTGAGGGTGGATTATTATTTCCCGTCCCAAAAAAGGTTGTTTGCCCAATTTTCATAAAAATATTTCAAAAACTTTTGAAATTACAAAAGAAAATTAAAATTATAATTTCCACTTTGACACCCTGTATCTCGCTAAATATTGACTTTTAGACTAAGGTAATTTTAGGTAAATCGTAATATTTTGGCGTTACGAATCTATTGTTGGTCTGAGCCCCATTGCTTATGGACCACCCCGTATATTAAAGACGATTTAATTAGAAACAAAAAATTGTAAGTTTATAAAAATATAACTCCAATTTATTAAGAAAATTTATAATAACAATATTGCATATTTCCTCCAACCTCTTCCCCTTCTATTTCATTTTCATCTGAAATTGTTGGCGGTGGACAATTACTGCAGGTTTCCCATTGCATTCCGCGCAAGCTCGCGTACAGGCAACTCCGGTTTTTCGGCATGCACAATTTCCTCGGCAGCCAGATTGATTGACATCTACAGAATATTATTGTTAACAACTGTTCCGGTGCAGGTAGCTGGTTCATAGGAAAATAAAAATTGTTAAATTTCCATCCTCATTCGATTGGCGACAAATCATTACCTAGCCATGATTGTACCTGTATACAGGGTGTCTCAGACATGACTCCCCAGGCCTATAACTTTGTTATTTTTAAAAATAACTATAATAAACTATATATATTCGTAAATGGGAGCAAATTCTCTATAAGATGGGAAAAGAAAATGTTAGAAAATCTGTACTCATAGTATGGCAGCGATATTCAACTTTTTTTTTCAAATTGCACGCTATGCTTTTTTTCGGAAGTTAATTTTGAATATCTAAAAATATATAGGATATTCCATTTGAAATAACGAAGTTAGTGTCTACTTCCAGTATAACCGGAAGTTGCAAAATCTTAAAATATATTTTCAATCAATTTGTAATATCCCAAAACCCTATTTAGCAAATTTTCATTTATTTACTATTAAGGTTTTCTCAAGAAACGTCTAATCGACGGTCGTCGTGACATACCCTGTATAAAATTAACAAATGAAATAAATAAACAATGAGCGTCAACTTTTAATGTTTTAACCCATAAAGGTTTTAATGTTTTATATTTGCGACGTTTTAAAAAAAAGATCATTCAAATCGGATTAGTTTTGACCGGTTCCGAGATAAAAACCTAAGGTTACTCCACTATAAGGCCTAATTGAAAAATGTCAAGAGAGAAGTATGTACCTCTCTCAGTTGACTTTTTTCAATGAATTTCAGTAGCAACCAATGGCTGGGTCCCACGAACTTATATTTAATTTTTTTTTAACATAAGTTCGTGCTGGGCCCCCATATGGACTTAGATATGAAATTCGGTTTAGGTAGGTCAATATTTAAGACAAAAAGGTTGGTTATTTTGTGATTTGTTAGCTGCAGAACGTAAATCCAGAATTTCGTTGAGAGAACTTAATATTTACTAGAAAAAAGTCGGTGCTAAACATTTACACTTTGAGTTATTATCCGATTCAATTACCACTTTCGGTAATGTTTTCAGACAAATAATGCGAATAGACGTGACCATAAAAATAGGCAGGTGATGGACGAAGTTATTAATATTTTGCATTATCGTTTTGTTAAACGGTCGTATTAATTTTTAATTCCAAATAAAATACTCAATGTTAGTAAATGTTTAAATTTGTAAACACTTAATATTAGCAAACATTTGTTATGATACAACGCCGATGGTTCTTTGTAACTCCAGGGCTGATTTACAGAAGCTCGTCCGCCCCTGGTATAGAGGCGCGGACGGTCTCGGCGTCAACTCAAATCGGATGTTCAGCGGGTGGCCTACCCAGTCACTGAAAATAATTGGGAACCCAAACGCAGTCGTGGTAGACGTAGAATTAAGGTATTAGATCTAAATATCCTTAAATTAAAACCAGAGAATTGCAAAACGAAATTGGAAGAACTACACAAAATAAAAATAACAAGTAACAATATTATGTAAATGAAATGAACGAGAAAGTTGCATCGACAATATTAAATAGTATTAAAACCATAACATCCACAAATATCCAACGGGCAAATAAAATAAGCAGAGACACTCAAAACTTAATGGAACAAAGACGACTAATGAGAAAATAAAATAAATGGGATACCACTTTACACTTTATCTCCCAAGCCCTTTGTTTTTGCCGTAGAAAACATCTTCAAAAAATTAGAGTAGGAAAATGTAGGAATCATCATAGACGGAATAAACATGACAAATTTAAGATATGCGGACAATATAGTGTTGATCGCTAAGGATGAAAACGGTATAAATCGAATGATTAAACAACTAAATGAACAGTCACAGAAAGTTGAAAATAAACATCCAAAAGACAATAATATGTCTACCATTCCTTTATCACGGTAAATTGAAATAGAAGGAACGTCAGTTGAAGAAGTAGAATCGTATGTTTACCTAGGTCATACACTAAAGATTGGTAAAGAAAACCAAGAAGCAGAGCTCAACCGGAGAATAAGAAAAATTAGCATACATACCTACTTCGAATAAAAACAGAGATCGATCAAGAGTATATAACACCTGCATACTACCAGTACTGACCTATGGTTTTCACAAAAAAAAATAATGTGTAAACTTAAAATTACGCAGAGGGCAATGGAAAGAAGGATGTTAGGTATTACGGCTTAGTCAAGATAAAGTAACTAATAAAAGAATAAGAGAGTTAACAAGGGTGACAAATGTGGCAGAAAATGCAGCACACCTAAAATGGATAGGGCACGTGTCAAAAGGAGGCTACGAAAGGTGGTCAAGAAGGCTGCTAGACTAGAGACCGAGAACGAGAAGGCACAATGTGAGACAGCCAATATTTAGATGGTCTGATGATATAGTAAAAACGGCGGACAAGAACTGAAGGACAGCAAGAGATCGCAACGATTGGAAAAGACTGAGGGAGGACTATATACAAACGTGAATTGATGTCGAAAAAAGAAGAAAAAAATAGGAATTGTTTATCAACGAACACTTTATCGTTGTTTAGCTATCCATCCTAGAAAGAAAAAATACACCAATCCAAAAACCCAAATTGTGTGTTCTTCAAAGGCTGCTTTAGAGAATCTATTTAAAATTTGCATTGTTCCTAGTATAGACCTTCATAATCCCTAATATTCCCAGAATTATTTTAAATGCCCTTTTCTCCGTTTCGGCATTAGAATGACATTATTCTAGCACGCATTTTTATAATATTGAAATCCATTTTGTTAGTGGAGTGTAATGTAATTAAAAACAAAGTAGTCTTCTCCACAATTCTTTAAAGAATTGTGGAGAAGACTACTTTGTTTTTAACGCATTTTTATGCTTTAATGAGTTTCATTATTAAACGATTTTTGGTGATATTTTGTTTTCAAAACTTGGCGATACTGTATCAAATAACACACAAAATACCACGGCAACCATTCAGTTGCTAGGCAACAGAAACGTCAAATGTCAAACTTCTGTCAACTGTCAAGCAAAAATCACTATCACCAACCTAACTATTTAACCAAATTTCGCCAACTCGAAATTGTCAAGTATTTTTATAAAAAGAAATAATGTAAATGGAAGCCGAAACAGAGAAAATAGCTTAAAAAACTAGTTACAGAAGGCAATTCGGCACTCGTCCGTTCGGACTTATGAGCGAAAACGTTGGCTTCTGTAACTTGTGTTGTACTATTATCTATCGGATTAATTATAAATAATTTAATACAAAACCTCATTTTGATCCATTATCCCTAGAAGACTTTTCATTACCTAGTACCTACCATAAAACTTGAATTATATTGCCTAAATTTTTTAATTCAATGAATATCGTGGCACATATAGAAATACGCACTTGTATAGTGAAAGCTTAGATTAAAGGTGGATGCACAGCTCCGCGTTTTGCGGCACCGCAATTTTTTGAATAACCGTTCGTCATTGGTTGGTTTAAAGCAGTAGTAGTGAAACCCAAAACGCGGGAAATGCACCAACCAATGACAAGCCGTTATTCAAAAAATTGCGGTGCCGCAAAACGCGGAGCTGTGCATCCACCCTAACGCTTTGACGAGCTAGTTTAATCAAGTCCAACATCTTTACCATTTATATTTAACACCGCTTTAAACGCAGTAATATTTAACGTAGGTAGATGGAATTTGGTTAGCTTTTCATTATTAGAAACTCAAGCAGTGAAGTTAATTTGAATTCCACTAATAATCGACTTAGTTTTTACTGTGAATAACTTAATGAATTTTTATCTAATAAGCTTTTTTTGTATAAATAAATATCTGGAATCTGGAATAAAGATTGATAAAGTTTTGAAAATTACGGTGATACAGTTGTTTCCCACTGTTTCAGAACAGGTAAAACCCAAACTTTGGAAGGATTTAGTAAGTGGGGTTGCCTATTTTAATTCAATTCAGGCGGAGCACTGGTTTTTGCTAGGTGCAACACCGATTTCTGTTAGCAGTCCGGAGGCGCTTTCAGTTTTTACAGCAAGAGCACTCGTACATTTTTACCTAATCAACATAACATGCTGCAAGTGGTCTTACGGTCTAACTTTCTAAAACTATACGTAAATGATCAACAGACTTTATTTAAAGATATCCAACTAAACATATAACAAAAAACAAATGTTTATATAGTTGGTAAAAACTCTTGGTTAATAAACTTTATTACTTTGATAAAGATCCTGTTCTAACATATTTTTCTCTCTAACCTTAGACTGTAACAATATACAATCTAAAACAGCGATTCGTATATCCATCTCTGTAATTTCCGCCTTGATTTTTGCAATTGCTTTCTTGATGTTAACAAGAGGAGCTAGAAAAACACCAGTAATGATTGTCTATTATTGTGTATTTAACCGTTTAACTTACTTCCATCGGTCATTGAGCTTCCACGTTCTTCCATTTGTTGTTTAATTGTTTCCATCTTATCGGTTAATGATGCTAAATGCCGAGTCCTTTCCATAACACCACCACTTATACTTCGGTAAGCTTCCTTAACTTTTGATAACTGATCCTGTAACAATCTATACTCATCCAATATCGGTTCCAGTTCTTTATTTAAATAACGTTCTCGATTCGATATTTTGTCTAAAGTAACCGATATTTCTTTATGTAGCTTATCTAAATTTGTTCTGGTCATCACTAAAGAACCTTCAATGTTAGAACGGTAAGTTTTCATTTGGTCTAAATGAGATCTCCAGTCACGATTATCACTTTTTATAGTAACTTTAAGTTGAGGTAAAACGTGTTCAAGTTCTAACTTCCAAGCTTCGACATCGATATTTTCAATGAGTTCAAATTCTTTCTTCTGCATCGGTTTACTGGTTGTTAAATCGCTTACGTTAAATATATTTTCTTCTTCGGAATCGTCGGAATATGCCGCCACCATTTCTTCTTCAATGCGGTCTAGAATAATTTCAGACTCATCTTCGATTACTTCTGCGTCTTCTTCTACTTCTGTGGGCGGTAGTGGCCTACCAATGATCAAATATTAGTAAGGCAAAGGATAATGTAAGCCGAACATACTTTTGCCAAGAAAAATTTATATTTTGAAGAGCTTGATTGGCAAGATAATCCAATACAAATACCACATGTTCTCCAACACCCTGTTTTAATTTGTTTGGTGGGAAATCAACCGTGACACCCTACAAATTAAACTTTAAAAATTACGAGTATTATTACAAATATAACACGTACATTTTCACGGAGTACATCAAGAATATTTGTTATTGTAGTGTTAGGATCGTCATATTCCTGTGGCGGTACAATTGATCTGCCCGATTTTTGTATTAGCCACGTTGCTAGCGATGAAAATAAATAAAATTGTTCACCGGGATTCTTTGGTATTACAAAATAGTATCTAAAATGTAAGTTCAATTTTAAATGAATAAATTAAATATTACATTTTAAATACCTGTGGATTGGTTTCATTTTAAGACTAGAAATGAATTCCGATTCATAATTTAATATTTTAAGTTTTTCCAATAGGTCTTCCATGTTAACATAAGCTGCACATAAATGTTGGTCTTCTTTTTCTATCTCAATTTTAGTTTCCGGGTGGAACATTTTGAATAATTTCAATAAACTTCAGGAGGGTTTTGAATTTCTTGTTTTGTTGATTTTATAACAATGGAATGTTGGGCTGTTAGTTTAATAGGTACCTGTAAACACAGTGGTTCAATTATTTTCACATAGATGGCGAAATAATTTACACAATACGCGACGTTGCCAAATGTGTACGTTTCTAACGCTTTTAGGGAATTACAAGCAGAAAAATCTTCCCCGAATCGATGCTCTTGTTGTTCTTGTATTTCGTTATGGTAATTAACATAAAAATAAGCTACTCAGGGAAAACATAAAGTAAAATTCCGTAGATGGGGTGAATAAGTCTGGCAACACCAGAGTGTGGGAGGTTGTTGTTGACAGGTGTGTCAGTGACATGATTGTCAAATGTAGTTGTTGTTTACTTGTTAACTAAGATGTGAAAGTGATATACGTAAGATTATGTCCAATTGCAGTTGTGCCAAAATTTTGTGGATAATAGTAATTTTTGTAACTTGTTTAGTATGCTTTATTAAATTATACTGGTATTCGTGGGCGGATGACACCCTCTTATCTTTAGATGTAGAAGCTTGGTTAGAACAAAATTCTTTTTCAAAATACAAGGAGCTTTTTAAAAATAAAGGTGAGTGCAGTTCTGTTTATGGTAATTTTTTTTTATATTTTACTGCCCGGTTTTATAGTAAAAACATTAAAATTTAATTTTCCGTGATAATTAATTTTAAATGTATTTTGTACTTGAAATTTCCCGTAATTAGTAAATTTCGTTTACGGATTACCTATTAACATAAAAATCATGAAGGAAGTACAAGAGTGGAATAGGTAGATCGAAACGGTGCAGTTGAAAAGCAATTCACCCTTTTGTGCGCGTGTCAGCCAGGGGCTAGGGTTAAAATGCTGCAGTCCCTAGTTGTAATCGGGTCGCAATAGGACGTTGACGGTTATCCTGTTTCCCGTTCCTCCAGCCCCGTAGATTCGTGTTTCCCAACAACACTACCCTTTCGTAGTATGTTATGACCTTGCCTATTTCTTTCCTATCCCTTTGTTGCCCTTCTGTACTTCCCCTATATTGTTAAAAAATTGATGGCAACGTCTTCGGTATTTAATTTCAATAGATGACAATCGTCCAGGTATATCATTGTTTTCGTTATGTGGAATGAGGAAAGTGAAATTTGCTCAATTGGTATGACCATACAGCCGTCCGCTAGTGCCTCCTCAGGTAATTTTTTTGAAATTTCCCGACACTTATCACTTGAATTTTTAAATTCCACCACGTTCACTAATCACTTCGAACGCACTTACTTATTTATGCCCACTAATTTACAAACAAACGCGTAATAATATCGATTATTTTTATTTGTTTATAATTTGTTTCT
Organism: Melanotus villosus; assembly: GCA_963082815.1. NCBI lineage: Eukaryota > Metazoa > Arthropoda > Insecta > Coleoptera > Elateridae > Melanotus > Melanotus villosus. The sequence continues at coordinate 14,366,467 of OY720421.1, forward strand.
AGAAAAATGCACGCGAGTAACTATGACAACCAAACGAAAACAATGCGCACGGCGTCTTTCGCTTGTTTTATACTACTCAATTATAAGTTTCCAATTTTTTATTGGGCCTAATTGCTAAAGAATTCAAACTCTTTGCGATCGCTTAAAAATTCAATTACTTTTGTCGAGTTTAAAACATTCCTTGTTTATTTTTAAAATTATGAACTTATTTTAAATGATTGTATAGGTACGAGCCGCATTGTTAATACGCTTTTGTATAAGAGCAAAGTAATACTTTTATATGGTTTTCACGTACAACATACCAGTAATATCAATATCTGTTTGGACCGCGGAATTCTGTGACGTCAGATTATGACGAAAGGAAGGATTAAGATCGAAGATTATAATAGCCGGTTTTTTAATTTAGCAATTAGCATAATAATAATAATAATAATAAATGTGACTTACAATAAATGTTCAGCAAACTATTTATATGCTTTTCTAGGATTAAATTTTTTGAGTGTTACGATGAATTAAAATTTTTTTAATGGTTTTTGGATTAATTAGCAGGGGTAAATGTAAATTCAATCCATATAGTATATAGGTAAAGGAAGCAAAACTTTGGTTTTACGTAATAAATATTTTGACGTTTGTTAATACGCAGCGTTGTCAAATGTATATAAATAATCTAACCTCACTTTGTTTCCAACTCTTCTTACATTTATTTTATGAAATTTAAACAATTCAATTTAAAAAAAACTAACAAAAATTTCACTGAAATAAAACGACCTTTTATTTGGAATTTACTACAATACAATACAAAAAACAGGGAATGGTGATGCTAATAACGTAAACAACACGCGCGGATTGTAATGACAACACTGTGCTCGATCACGTATCACTGCCAACCTTACGCGAGAAAGTAACTGAATATGACAGCGGCGGAGAGTCAGGGAAAGAGGGAATATTTTTGTTTTTATAGTGGTATTACTATTACCACGAACGGTGACGTAAGACCAAAGTTTTGCTTCCTTTACCTTTTTTTTTATAGTTTCGAGATCTGTGATAACTATAATTTTAGCAGTTTAAATATGTAATTTGATTTGAATAACATTTCTTGTCATATCTTACTAATTCAGCAAATATAATTGTTGAGTATTACTTCTGAAAGGAAAGTGGATTGGTCCACATTTCTTTTCTTCATCACCTACAACTTTTGGTACGCTTTTTCCCTTTTCAGCAGTGGCGTAGCTAGACATTTTTGGCCCATAAGCAAAAATTTTATTTTAGGCGCTTTATACTGCATTAAAAATTAAAATGTAAATAATAACACTTTTTCAATTCCATATTGCATTAAAAATAACGGATGTTCAAAAACTCCCACGTTTGGAATTGGCTATGGCTTGAGAAAACAAGTAACACAGTATGTCTTTACTTGTTTACTTATTCGTTACACATGAACAAGTAAAACAGCAAAGTAAATTGAAGTTATAAACTAAAAGCTTTATTTACATTTTACTAGCATTTTACACATAAAATTCAATTCTTTATAAAAGATGATTAAAATGCCCACTACCGGATTCAATACATTTTAAAACTCTATTCCTGACTCCATTCACTGCATTTTCTAAAAACGGAGGCATAATTATCTACATATTTCTATCACTCTCACGAAACCTTGCTACACATCTGTTTAAAGTTTCTACAAACTGTTGATGGACAAAACCATCATTTGGGTACTCATTACGGAATTCTTCTATGCAATTTTCTACTAAATAAGTTCAAACTCCGTCAACTTTTGTTGCGATGCGAAAGTAACTTTGTATTATGAAAATGTTTTGTTCTAAAGAAAAGGCCATTGTGTAATGTTCACTGGCCAAGCAGGAAGCAACAGATTTACACCTAAAAGGAATCATTTTGGTAATTAATTTTTAGTAAATAAAATAATTACTTACAAAGAAGAGAGAACGAAGTATAACCTTAAAACGTCAAATAAAGTAATGGAAAGTCAGCTGGTCGTGTGGCTAGCGAACCGACAAACAGTTACTGACGTTCAACCTAATCAGCACCAACTCCAAACGTAGGAGTTTTTGAACACCCTTTATATTTTCTCAACACAAAACACGTACAAAACCGAAAACCTGATTATAATAATATAATAACAGTAGGTAGTAAACAATTATATAAAATTTAAAATAACAAACAGAAAACCTATTACAGAATAATAAAAAAAAAAAAATAGTATATTCTGTAACAAGGTTAGAATACACATTTAACTAGAGAATAAATTTATCCTTGGAATAAATACAAAATCTTGGTTCTATCAGCTACTTTAACTAGGGAATAGAGAAAACGTTGGTATTGTTAAAATGTAATGTCAAAATCAAAATACCCGCCTAGCCAAGCGTTGCTCGTAACGCCATCTACTTACCTTATAAAATACAGTTTGTACTTTTGTATCCGTTGTAGAAAACAATAAATGAATCAGTCTGTGCTGAACATTTGATATCGCCGGAATGGCCGAATGGTTCAGGCATTCCTACAGCGCGGGCGGTCTTGGGGTCAAACCCGAGTCGGATTGCAAACCGAAACACAGTGATGGGGTAGGGAAGGTAGGCGGTTGTCGAATGCGTGGTACTTACCACATCACCCCGTACGCATAAGCGTGCGAAACAACCAGGTATGAAAGCGACTTAGGAGGCCTTAACCCTCCATGTTGCCGGCCATACTACCTCGCGGAGTTTAGGTGCCACCTTTACCTTTACCTTTACACGTTTTGATATTATGATCGTCCACTCTTAGATTTTATGCCCTTCTTCCTATGTACATATATTGAGTTTTGTTGAAATTGTTTTTTGGGTCCCATCTTTCATACTCTTCCTTAAGCTTTCTGAATATGTTTTCCATGTCCAGCTCATCCTGCTCCAACACAATCTGATCATCGGCGAACAGTAGAGAGTGGCATGTCGTTGTGTCATCTATTTAATTCCCATTCCTGCACATTTACGATATCAAGTTTCCAGTGCTTGTTCTATGTAAATATTAAAAAGTAAGAGTGATATGCTGCATCCCTGTTTGAGGCCCTTCGATATGTTTATATAGGTCTTGTTCTCAGATTTCCTATTTTTATTTTTGCTCGGTTATTGTACATTTTCTTTACCATGTCGATTCACATTTCTCTTATTTTCATTCTCCTCATAGCCTGCCATATTTCACCTCTAGGTACAGGTGAATAAAGGCTACATAATATGTGTGTCTGTTTGTTTTTCTTTTGTTGTTTTTTTTTTTTTTCTATTAGCTGCTTAACGCCGTGGATGATCTTATTTCCCTGAATCCGCTTTGTTCTTCACTAAACTGAACATCTCCTTCTTCTATCTTACTTTTTATAATGCTTGAGAAAAGCCTAGTCGTGGAGGGTTTAACGCTATAATTGGTACATAACTTTTTATCTCCTTTTTTATGAATTGAGATAATGAATGATAGATTCCATTCTTGCAGGATGTCATCCCCTTCCTCGATCTCATTGAATATCTTTTTTAAGTATTGTATAACTTTCCTTCTTTCGTACTTAAGGAGTTCCATTCGTATGTTCCCCAGTCCTGGTGCTTTGTTGTTTTTTGCTTTTCTAAGTGCTTCATGTATGTCGTCTTCTGCGATTTCTGCTGTTTTTTCTTCATCTCCCATCAAGTTTTCTATATCCTTATATTTGTCTCTGTGTTCTTGTAATAAATTAGAGTAATGCTTTATCCACTGCTTTGGATGTATGATTTGCATTATTCTTCTGATGTTGTTATTATTCCTAATTTTTTTTATTGGTGTCCAAGCTTCTGCTGACTTGTATATCTGTTGCAGTATTCGTCTTTTTCTTCTTTAATTCTTTCTTCACTAATCTTAAACGCATGTATACTTGTCTTTTTGGTCTTTTTCTTTTCTTCACCAAGGGCTTCTTTAGCTGTGTCATGTATTACTTCTTTCAAATGTTGGTACATTTATTCTGTTGAGCTGTCTTTATTTATATTTATTTTGTTTTCTATTCTGTTTTGATATAGGATTTTTATACTGTACTGTTTAAGTAAGTCTGTTTTGAATATGGTTTCGTTCAAAATTTCCATTTCAGGTTCTTCTTTATTTGAGTTTCCACTTTTCCTTTTATTTCCATTTCCTTTCCTGAATACCATATTGCATATCTCTCTTTTTCTATTTTCCTTAGCCGCCCCATCTGATTTCTTGTAGCCCTGTTATGTCGACACTGTAATCTTCAAGTTCTTTTCCTGGTGCTAATGTCTTTACATTCCACGAACCTATTCTCAACATTTGCTTCCTAATCCTTTCTCTTCTATGATTCATATTTCACAATTACTCTGCCTTTGATTGATATTGTTACTCATGGACTCTCTTCTTTTCTATATTTCATGTCCATTCTTTGTCATTAATCCATAAACTTCTTGTACCCAAGTCTTGCATCAAGTTTTCATTTCATTTCATCAATCACAAGTTGTTTCATCTCTTTAGTAGTAATTGTTTTAATACTCTCGGTATTTACTTTAAGGTTCAATTTGTTCTCTATCATCTACTACTACATTACTACCTCGTCAGTGTTCTCTGAATTTACATCTAGTCCACTTTTCTTTTCTCTCGTCTTTCTCCTTTTCATCCAGCTTCCTTTCAACATAATGCAATCTTGCTTTCATTTTTATCATTTCCGTTCTTCTCATAGATTAAGTAATAACGGCAACAATTTAGTATCGTTTATCATTTAAAAGTACCAAAAAAATACTAGTTTTCATAATTTTAATTCACAGAATTCTTCCGAATGTGTTTGCTTGTATCAAAAACTTGGAAGGCTTCGCACGAGTTGAGGAAGCATCTGGTGACTTTTTAGCTATAAGAATTTCGCCTTATTATTGTTCAAGGAATAAAGTTTGTACGCGAGTTTTTACACACCCTATATACATCCTTCAAACTTTAAACCAACTAGCTTAGCTCATGGTTGTCTTCCCTTATAATAAAGTTTAAATTAATGTATCACTCTACTGATGTATAACCGTCATATAGGTGTAATAAAGTTTAATAAACAAATAAATAATTTTATTCCCAAGGTATTTCACAATTGTCTCAATGTGGTCAAGTAGATAATTTGCCTGAATTGCCGGCCCCCGATGAACAACGACTCCAAAAAGCTGCCGTTTTACTCCAGCAGAGATTAGTACTGCGCCAATGGCTGACCAAATACACTTTACAACATTATTATCCCAGGTAAATTTCATTATAAATCTTGGCACACATTCGGGAAAGCTATTTATTTAATTTCATCGTTTGCATATTTATTAAGAGATGACTCAGTTTGTATGTTACTTACAAATGCTGAAGGTGATGTGTATGTTTTATCAGATTGGAATAATAGATAAGACTTAAATAGATCTTTTTTGTATTGTTTTTGATGTTGATCCGAATACAATATATATTTAAATGATTTGGTAAGAAAAAGTATTTGTAGGCTTTTAGCTTTGGAAGTTGTAAGTTTAGAAGATGTGTATTGGTTAGAAGATTCGAAAGCTCGTCAAATTTTAACAAAAGACTTTGCACAATGGTCAACCGCTCGCCAAACTTTGCCAATCAACAAACGTCGTTTAGAGTCATTAAAAGCTGACCTATGGTCTGAAGTTGTGAAGTCGAGCAACCATCAGGACGCTTGGACATGGGGTTTGTATTTTTAAAGATGTCTGTGACGCTTTGTTTTAATGATTAATTTTTTAGGTGGCATGCTAGTGGTGTCCGTGTCTGTAGCAGGACTGGTAACACTGGCTGCTATGACACAACCATCTCTTGCTCCAGAAGCCAAACATTCATTGTTACAATATGTAACAGGAAAGTATCTAATGCCCTCCAATTGCAAGGTTTGTAGGGTTGCTAGAACGAAAGTGAATATTGTTAAATAAAAGTGTGTAGGTTGTCTTTCACTGGCCCGATCCACATCCTGTTGGTCACACTGTGTGTTTCATGGTACACTTCTACCAACGTAATGGTCAGCCTTATCCTATCTGTGATACAGATCAACTTTCTGTTGATGTTTCTGAAGGTAGTCGAAAGGTATTTTAACAGATTGATTTTAACACGCTTGGTATTAAGTTAGATGCATTTGTAGACGGCAATCATAACCGAATTAGGTTCGCCTACGGATCCTAATAGTGCCAATGTGGCGAAAGTTAAGTTCATGGTACGTCATGCTGGACAATATGTTATTACTGTAATGGTTGGGTCACAACACGTGGCTGGTAGTCCTTTCACACGTAGTTTCACCGCAGGACCGGTTGATGCACAAAGAACAGCTGTGTTGAGATATTGCAGTACTGTTGTATGTACTGCTAGTGTGGGACATGTTATATTTGTTGAACCTAGAGACGAATACAGTAATGTTTGCAATTTTGCAAATAGTCGTGACCCAACAGAGGTAACTATTGCTGCTTTAGGTTTAAATTTTATACAATGTGCTAAACGAATTGTTATAATTGTAGGGTTTTACAGTAAACATAATACAGCTCGGTAATAAATCTCAGGAAAACAGTTCAGATAAAATAGATGAACAATATACAATCAGTTTAGATTACGATTGGCACAGTTTACGTTTAAATTTCCAACTTAAGTTCTTTTACGAAGGCTGTTACCATGCTACTATTCGTTATTGTGATGTCGAATTGCATAATGGAGATTTCGATATAATCGTACTTAACAGTAAGTATCTTAACAGTAACAGTTATGTGTATTCTGTAACGTATTTCATCGCCAGGTATAGACGCTACCCTTGTACATAAAAATGTGGCCTCGAAAAATCACAACGTATGTTACGAAGCTAGATTATTAGGAATTAATACAGAAAGAACGATTAAATCCAAGAAAATATTGTGTTATGTGTCTCCAAAGCAACTTATAATTAAGGAAATGATACTTAAATTTATTCCTAAACGGCTGTATACATTTAGGTTATGTCCTTCCACTAAAGTACGTAATTGGTATGCTTATTGAATTTATTATTCAGTAAAAATATATCTTTACAGTTCCATTTTGCGGCAGAAAGTCCGACGAAACAAGGTGAGAATATAGGAGGTTCCTTTTCAATTGACGATGGGTGCCAACCTAAAATAGAATTAGCATCAAAAGAACGCAACGTTATAGCAGCTACCTTTACTCATTTTTTGTTGAAGAATATGGGTGGTTCCGAAACTTTCAGAGATAAACAGGATTTTTTCTATCATGAAGTTAGAAAGTATCATCAGAAGCATTACCATGAGAAACTCTCTATGAAAGCTAATCGTGAAAAGTTGCTTGAATCTAGCATTAAAGCCACTAAAAATTTTTCAATATCAGATTGGTGCAGAAATTTTGAAATTACTTTCCAAGGAGAACAAGGTGTGTACCTTTTTAATTTTTTAATGCTCTACAGCTACAGTAAGTGGCAAATGATATACAGGGTGTCTCAGACATGACTCCCCAGGCCTATAACTTTGTTATTTTTAAAAATAACTATAATAAACTACATATATATATTCGTAAATGGGAGCAAATTCTCTATAAGATGCGGTCAGAAAATGTTAGGAAATCTGTACTCATATTATGGCAGCGATATTCAACTTTTTTTTTTTCAAATTGATAGTACTCTTTATTCTCTTTATAACCATGTAAACCAATATGGGTTTACATGAGAAAATTCTTGAAAAAAATACGATTGAAAGTTGAAGTCTAGGTTTGCCATGGAAACAACTGATTGTTGTAATTTGTACTCGTCGGCGATGGCGATTGGCTTTATTATTAAAGAGCTGGTCAACACTTATAAAGGTTCTATAGAAGGCAAGGTAGTGATATGTTGATATGTTGATGTCAAAAGGTCAATTAATTTGCTGTAATTAATCAAAAACATCCTATAATTTCTGCAGTTTTGATGATGATTAGCACGGTCTACTGAGGTCTTCTAATAGATTTTTTTCGTCGATGTTTAATGAACATTTATATCGCAAAAATAAAATTGTATTTAGGCAACCAGTTAAACATGTTTCGATTTTTACTTTCCCAATACACCTTTTCGTTAAAGTACGTCTCTATCTAACAAACTACGTCACAAGACGATGCGCATTAACGTTCTGCACATATTTGGTATAACGAACGTAAATAAACCATATAAAGTACATACATACGTAATTTGAATAAAAACATATTAATTAGAGCTGGTACATATAGTCCATAATTTGAAGATCATTAGATTCATTAGCCATAATTTCTTTAATTTTTGATTTATTGCGCAATAGTGAAAGTAACACCTAACCTTACAAAACAAATAACAAACTGTCAAAACAGCTTACTATCAGACGTTTCATTCAGGGAATTACCGTTTGCTGTCATTTAGCATAAGCTGACTAAATTACCGCTTAGCTAAGCAGCTGAGCGTCCCTGAATGCGCCCATTGTTATATTTACAATAATACATTAATCACAAGGGTGTGTTGCTTAACAACTGCTTAAAATTTTAAACCGTCTCTGTATCTAGTTACCGTTTGTACCTAGTACCGTCAGACAAACTGTATAGTCCATCAGCCGTGTGGTTGTGTATTTCTATAAAACCCGGAAGAATTTCCCTAATTTCAACTGATGTTGGTTCCTCTTTTTCATTTATAATGATTTTCACGTATCTAAATACTTGACGTAGTTGGTCTTCTTTCGCTATATCCCGATAAAATTGAATAAAAATCTGCATTGTTCATATCGGCGATTTAAACATGTTGCAAGGCAACATATAATTTCATTTCGGATATTATGCTTAAATATTTTGTAGTTCCATGTGGCATATTCAAAACATGTTTAATAATATCATATTTTGATAAAAGATGTATACGTACAGCGCACAGAAGCAAACAATGTACTCGGAAAATATCTGAATTAAATTAAAAAATTTGTCAGGCGTATTTTGCGTTGGCAGTGTTGCCAGGTTATTTTTGTCTTAAGTCTTTATAAAGCCAATCTTTTTCAAGACTCTTTTTTAGTGGTTCTTGAAAAAACGGTATGTAACTATTATCTATAAAGCATTTAAATTTACCGTCAAGATACTTATTACACAGAGTGTACTCTTCAAATGCAGAGCCACCAGGACACGCCCCGTCAGGGGCATTGTTTGCTTCTGAGAGCTGTACTTGGGTTAAAAAATTTCCATTACCTATATTCTTCAAGCGATTCAACATGACCACGAAAAGACAAACAATTTTTAGAAAGTATAGTGTATCCATTTCACTGTGCGCAATGTTATAACGTTATTAGTCAAGTTAAACCATGTAAAACGGATATAATTTGCTTAAACGAGTTACGCACACCTTAGGTCATAGATCATAGATATTTCCACCAGTTCAAGTGTGAAATATTTTTAAGTTTTAAGAAGATTACGCACAGTGAAATTGGATAGACTATCTATAGGTACTTCAAAGTAGAATTTTTAAGATGTTAGCCGTTTAAAGCCTTAAGCCTTTAAAATACTTACTACAATGAGAGTCTGAGAAGTGTTAAGTGGCTAGCATAACCAACAAATTATTAAACAATGTCTATTTTTACGCCCCCTGCGCCAAGCGGTTTTGAAGTTCTAGGTGGTAGACTGGTGTTAAAACTAGAAGGACATGTTGTACGTCATCAGCAATCTGCGCGGCGGGAATATTCCAGTTGGGGGGCGAACGAATCAAATTCAACAAACACTACGAACGCCAATGCAAACAACAAAAGGGGTATTCAACACAAAAATCGATTATAAGATTATTATTTGTATCATAATCGCACTCCGCTGCAATTCTGTTGAACGTGTATTTTCAATTTTTGACAACAAATTAACAAAAATCTTTGACAGAAATAAGAAGTGTCAAGTTATCAAACGAACTGACATAATTTGGTGTATGTTGTATGTGATTAGAATATCAAACCTCTATTTTATATTATGAATAGGTATAAACAATATAATCAAAAATAGTGTTAAGTGAAATGCGTTGCTTGTTGACAAAAATGAAAACTGACAGTTTTTTACGATTCAAGATATCTTCGATTTGTATCATACTTTTCAGGCGATTCAAATCGAAGGGAATCGATGTAAATCGCAAACACTGTGTTGAAGGCGCTGACGTTTAAATGACAGCAATCGTTTATAATCGATTATTGTGTTGAATACCTCTAAAGAGTCTCCCCTTCCGTAACAATTTGAACTCGCCTGAACGCTGTCTGGTCTACGATGTATGATGACGTACATGTTCTTCTCGTTTTAAAGCCAGTTATGTTTTCCACAGATTAACTCAAAATCAACAATTTTTCTTGTGCACCATCGATATGGCCTGTTCTAAGAAATATCAAAAAGAAATGCAACAAATAAAGCAGATTTAATTAGAAATATTAAAGATGTATTTAAATAATGAAAGTATTGCAATTAAAGGAGTGAAAAGTATGAAAAAGAGAATCCAAACGCTTCCAAAGAGTAGATGATAAATATGTTTTTAAGTAGTTATAAAAACATTGTAATTGTTAATAAGATTTTTTTTTTTTTTAAGACCAGGTTACAAAAATAGTAACATTACAGGTACAATAACATTCTGCAGAGGTGTGTATGCACCTGTTCGCAGCTTGGTTTAACAAAAATTAAAAGAAAAAACAAAAACAAAAAAATTAGAGCATTCCATGATCTATGCTATAACATAGGTAATTATAGATAATTTTTAAATTTAATTATGTAATTATATTCGAATAATTCTTATATATATAAACTTTGACTGAGTCTATTTCATTTGCCACTTACAGTAATTAAAATATTGATTCGAACATTTAATAAATTTCCATGTATTTAGGTGTGGATTGGGGTGGAGTTCGCAGGGAGTGGTTCGAGTTAATTTGTGCGCAGTTATTCGATGCCCGATACGGATTATTTAAAAGCTTTTATGAAGGTCAACAATCATTGGTACATCCTAACTCGCACAGGTCTGCACATTTAAAATTGCGTCATTTTGAATTTGCCGGTCGTATTGTGGGTAAATGTCTGTACGAAAGCGCTTTAGGTGGATCATACAGGCAGCTAGTCAGAGCTAGATTTACTAGATCGTTTCTTGCCCAAGTTATAGGACTACGAGTACACTACAAGGTATTACAAAATTTAAACGAACCCTTCGTATATTTATGTTTACATTTTTAAGTACTTCGAACAAGATGATCCAGATTTATACTTGACGAAGATTAAATACTTATTAGAGAACGATATAGATGACATTGATACCGAGTTATTTTTTGTGGAGGAAGAATATGATACTGGTGGTCAGTTAACGAAAACCGTAGAACTTATACCTAATGGAGCAAAACTACGAGTGAGTAATATAACTAAACATCGATACTTAGATTCGTTGGCACAATTTCGGCTTGCTACAAGTGTACGAGATGAAGTCGAAGCGTTTCTTAAGGGATTAAATGAGTTAATCCCTGATAATTTACTAAGCATATTTGATGAGAATGAGCTTGAGGTAAGTAAATTTGAACAAACAAAGTCGAAAATTAACTTCAATCGTTTTTTTTAGCTGTTGCTTTGTGGTACCGGCCATTATTCTATTACCGACTTTAAGGCACACCATGTTATAAATGGTAATTCCATCGAATTCAGGCGAATAATTGGGTGGTTCTGGGCGGCTGTTAGTAATTTTACACAAGAGGAAATGGCAAGGTTGTTACAGTTTACAACGGGATGTTCGCAGTTACCTCCGGGTGGTTTCAAAGAGCTTAGTCCTCGATTTCAGATTACTGCTGCACCAACCTTTGGTAATTTACCGACAGCCCATACATGGTGAGTACCAAGCTACCAAGTAAGGAAGTAAAACGGATTAAATTTTTAACTTTCGTATTTTTAGCTTTAATCAGCTGTGCCTACCTGATTACGACAGTTACGAACACTTTGAAAAATGTCTTCTTTTGGCAATAAGTGAAGGGACAGAAGGATTTGGAATGGTTTGACTCTGGCAGTTTGGGATAGAAGTATTTTGTTTCCGTTAATAGCAATAATATCGAAATATTAAAAAGCAATTTTTTATATGTATATGTTTGATGTTTAAGGTTGTGAACATATTTTGCTCTTCGTTCAGTCGATTTACTTAAGTATTCCATTTATTTATTTATATAATTTTTGTATTCGTCTTTATATTACCACTAAATATTTTCAATGTGATTGACTAGTCTTGTAACTCGTATATTTATTAATTGGTGTGTAGCGTAAAACAATAGAGGGACCATTGGAATGATATCAAAAGAAAGGAAATACAAAAATGCGTTTGGCTATAACTTAGCAGTAGTAACGACAATAGATAAAAAGCCTTATAATATGCCTAGATACTGCCAGTACCATTGTACTGGATGTTAATTTCTAATGCGCTAGGCATCTAGATCTATCAATAGATAATGTAAATAGTGTATCAAAAACTCGTACTTTTAGGCTAAGAACCCACGAGGCAGTTTGTGACGAATCGGCGGCCGATTCGTCACAAACCGTCTAGTGTGTTCTTAGCCTTATGCTTGCAGAATTCTTAATGTAAGATCTTGTTTCATCACCTCTAAATACTTACGCATGCTTACATTAAGAGTTCCCAGTTCTACGATACTAAAGTTGCTTATAGAATTAATTTGCAGTAGAAGTTGTTGAGTAACAAGAATTCGTATTGTTCAATCTATCGTATTTATTAGTGTTTCGTTTTACGCAGTATTACCATGAAATGACTATTTATTTTTTTATTTAGTCTGTACAGTAATACATATTCAATAAAACTTTAAAAGTAAGTTGTTATAATTAATACAATTAAAAAAAAATGTATAATAAAGAAAGGAATCACAGTGTTGTCGATACATTTGCAGTGGTTGTTATTTGAAAACCTTCACGAGGTATGGCAGGCAACATAATGTAGGCCACGTTTTTTAATGAATTTAGCGAGACTGCGGCTAATTTTTCTGCACTTTTCCACCAGGGTTGTTGTTGTTCTTCTAATAAAGCTTCCGTAACGTTGGCAAGTTTTGTTTTTAACGCTCGATTCTCTGCTTCTAATTTTTTCTTAGATTCCTTATTATTGTGCATACCTTTTTTGAGTTCCTTTATTTTGGTCTCTAAATTTGCTTTGGTACAAGCCAGTTCTTGAAGCTGCTCTTGCAGACTAGTTTTTGTAAAAATTTCCATGTTTAATGTTCTGAAATGATGAAACTGCATTTTATCAAGTAGGTAATATTTTGAATTTTATGTATGATACTGGATTTATGTTCGCTGTGTAAGAGTCATAAGAACTTAGGACAAAAGTTAATAATAGGATTAGAAAATCCAGATAACAATGAAATGAGGAAAATAGAAGATATGTTCGAGGTTATAAGCGGAGAACTGGTAACAATAAATGAAAAATTGGAACACATAATAAATGAAAACGAAAAGATGAAGCAAGAAAACGCTAAGTTAAACAATCAAGTAATGACACAAGAATGTAAAATTGAATGGCTAGAACGTGAAATCAGAAGGAAAAACATGGTAATCGCGGGAGTGGAGGATAAGAAAAAAGAAAATGGGGAAGAAAAATAGGAATACAGATTAGTAAGGAGGACATTGATGGAGTAAAAAGAATTGGAGGTTACAAAGTGGATAGACAAAGACCCATACTAGCAAAACTAGTTTCCGGAAACAAAAAATTGGAAATACTTAGCAACACCAGCAAGCTAAAGGGGATCAACATTTGGGTGGATGAGGATTATACTAAAAAAACGATGGATGAAAGAAAAAAGCTGATTCCAGTAATGAAAGAGGAGGACAGAGAGCCTACCTAAAACATAACAAACTGATCATAGATAATAAGGTATACCGGTATACGAACCAAAGGATGCTGGAGAAGAACATCTAGGAAAAGATAGAGAAAACAAGCAGATGGCGAGCAGCAGCAGTACCAAAAGAACTGTGAGTGAGAGATCACCAAATAACTAGCTGAGGAAAATAACACGCACAGCAAAAAACTGATAAACACAGACACAACAAAAACCATTAGTAACGACGATCTTGGCAAAGATATTGGACTTGAATCGGTAAAACAAAACAAGCAAAATAAACGAAAGAGGAAGATAGGGACATGGAACATAAGAAGCATAACAGGAAAAGAATATGAGCTGGATGATGAATTTAACAAGATAAAATTGGACATACTAGGAGTAACAGACACCAAAAGGAAAGGGAAGGGAGAGGAAAGGCTACATAGTGGAAATATATTAATATACGCGGGAGTAGAACCAAACCAGAGAGCAAGAGAGGGAGTGGGTTGCATAGTAAAAAAAGAAATTTATAAATACCTTAAAAACTGGATAGCTATCACTGAAAGAATACTCAAGATTGAAATACAATTAGAAAAATCAACTAAAACAACGATAGTTAACATACGGTCAGGGAGAAGATGAAAGAGCGAAACTAAACGAACAGTTTTGGGAGCAATTATCAGAGACAGTAGAAAACATAACTGAGGGACCTAAACGGAAGAATAGGAAAAAAGGATGAAGAAACAGGAGAGACAATAGGATCACACGGAGAGGAAACAAGAAACAATAACGGAAGAAGATTAATTGATTTTTGCCTAATTAACAATTTAGTAGTAACAAACTTGTTCTTCGAACATAAGGACGTACACAATATACCAGAGAAGTAGTGAGCAGAAAGGAGAAATCAATCAGTGATTATGTAATAATCTAATCATAAATAAGAAATACAGAAATGAACTATAAGATACAAGAGTAAGAAGAGGAGCTGAGCTGTATACCGATCACTACCTAGTCGTAACAAAAATTAAAACTGAAATGAAGACAAAAGATGACAAAAATGCAACGAAAACGGACATACTGAAGACGACAAAAATAAGAACGTACAAGCTGAGAGAAGAAGAAACAGCAAATAAATATACACAGGAGACAGAAAAAGAAATGGGAAAAATAAGTGGTAAGACAAAAAATTACAAACTAGAAGAACTTTGGCTGCAATTTAAAGAAAATATAGTAAACACAGCCAAAATAACTTGTGGAGAAACAATCAGAGGCAAAAACAAAAAGAAAACGCACTGGTGGAATGAAGAAATAAAAGCAGAAACAAAGATAAAGAAAACAAAATGGGAAAAATATCTACGGTGCAAAACCAACGAACACTATGCAGAATATAAAGAACAGACAACAAGAGTCAAGGAATTGGTGAAGAGTGCGAAACAAAAATCTTGGGAGGAATTCGGCTTGAAAATAGAAAAGGACAGTGTAGGCAACCAGAAATTGTTCTATAAAATTCTGAAAACACTAAGAAAGGGCAAAGAAATCAAATGCCAGTACATTAAATCTATGGAAGGTAAAACTTTATCGGAAAAGACAGACATGAAACGCTGGAGAGAGTATTTCGAGGAACTGTTAAACGCTGAACAAACAGGATAAAGCAGAGGAAAATATAGAAATGGCAGAAGAAGACAATGGACAAGAAGAATTCAGAACAGAAGAAGTAATAAAAGCCATAAAAATGCTGCAGGACATGATGGTATAACCTCGGAAATGCTGAAACTACTAGGGAATAATGGAATCGAGACGCTAACAAAATTACTGAACAAAATTTCGGAGGACTGCATAACACCAATAGAGTGGGAGCTGGAAATAATATTACCCATACACAAGAAAGGCAATAAACGCGACTGCAACAATTATAGAGGGATAACATTATTAAGCAACGTAGCTAATGTATATGAGAGACTACTAGACAATAGACTGAAAGCTAAAATAGAGACACACATGGAGGAGTCGCAAAGTGGATTCAGAAAGGGGAGGGGAATGCAGGATCACATATTTACGATAAAGCAATAATTGATAGAAAAGCACTTCAACAATGATATAACTATACGTAGCGTTCATCGACCTACAGAAAGCTTTCGACAGTATACCGCGGAAAATACTCTGGGATAGCCTGAAGAGAAGAAGAATTTGGAACAGATTGAGGAAAAATATAGCCAGCTTGTACAAAAACACTCGGAACTATGGGACAAACAACTCAGAATCGAAAGAATTTGTGACTAAAGAAGGAGTGAAACAGGGAGAAGTCCTGAGCCCGACACTCTTCAACATTATACTAGATGACGTAGCAAAAGACGTTAAAGGACACATCAAGAAGTTTATATAGGTACATGAAGGATATAGATGTTTGGAACCAATATACCTAACAGAGTGTGCGTTTGCAGATGACTTGATGATATGTGCCAAAAACGCAAGGGAATTGCAAGAAAATTTAGAAATATGCAAAGATCACTCAAAACACGCAACCTAAAAATAAATATAGATAAGACGAAAATAATGGTAATTGAAAAGAACGATATACAAACAAAAATACAACTTAATGGTAAAGAGATAGAACAAACAGACAGTTTCAAATATCTGGGGGTTACAATACGGAAAAATGGGAAAAACGAAGCAGAAATAAATAATAGAATACAGAGTGCCACGAAAGTGTACTACGCCCTAGGCAATACCTTCGTCAGGAAAAAAGAAGTAAATAAAAAGACAAAACTAACAGAGTATACCTATAACATGATTTTTAAACCAATTTTAACGTTTGGATGTGAAAGCTGGACGCTTACTAAACAACAAGAGAACAAAATACAAGTAATAGAAATGAAGTTTCTGAGAGGAGTTATGGGAGTAACGAAAAGAAACAGATTAAGAAATGAAGAAATACGGAAAACATTGGAAGTAGAGGTAATAAAGAACACCATAGAAAGACAACAATTGAGATGGTTCGGACACCTAAATAGAATGGAAAACAACAGGCAAACCAAAAAGATATGGCAAACCAAAACAAACTTAAAGAGACCAAGAGGAAGGCCAAGGAGAAGATGGGACGAGGCGATAGCGGAAATCCTGAAGAAGAGAAACCGAAACTGGCACAATTCGCCCACAATTCGTCACGTGTCCAACTGAATGTACAAGTCTTAAAACTAATAACTTAATACTTTCCGAGATATTTTGGAAAACAGAAAACTCCAAATTTCGGTTTTTCCGAGTCCAAGATATCTCGAAAACGGCCAAAGTTGGCTGTGAGTTCTCAACATATGAAATGAGCACTAAAATTCCTAAAACTTTCCCTATTTAACCAACTTTGTAGCTTTTATAGTTTCCGAGATCCTAATGGTGGGGATTGAATTTGGGACACACTGTATATAATGTATATGGATTTATGTATGGTATGTATGTAAGAGGAAATAGCAAAAGAAATGTCAAGATACAAAATAGAAATAAGATGGAAAGAAGCAGGGAAGATTGATAAACAGAAATATACCTACACTATATTTCTCAGGGGAAAATAAACTAATATATAAGAGAAAAAGTAATACAATTCACACCAATAAACGGAAAGGTTGTCTTACATAAGAATAGAAAACAAACAAGCCAATATAACAATAAATGGGTATGCACCGACTGAAGAGACAGATGATGAAAACAAAGTAGAATTCTTTGAGAAAATAGAAAAAGTTTATGAAAATATTCCAAAGAAGTAATACTAGGCGACTTTAACGCGAAAATTGGAAAAGAAGAATATAACATAAATGCAGCGGCAAAAGAAACGATACCAGAAAACCCAAACGAGAATGGCAAGAGACTATGTAGCCTAGCAACATTAACGAATATATTTATTGTAAGTACCAAATTCAAACACAAGAAAGACATAAGATAACTTGGATGATACCAGGAAGCATAGGCGGAAACCAAATAGATCATGTGCTGATATCAAAGAAATGGAAGAGAATAGTACTACAGGATGTAAGAACATACAGAGGAGCAAATGCTGACACCACATCATTTATTGGTATTAGCAAAAATGAAAATGATAATAGTCAAAGGCAAATTAGATAAAAGAAACAGTAAGAAATGGAACATTGACCAAATTAAAGAACACAGAAATAAACCAAAAATACAATAACATACTAGAAGAAAAACTACCAACAGAAAACCAAAGTAACATAGAAGAGGAATGGAAAATCATAAAAGAAAGCATAGCACAAACATGATTTAACAGCTTGGTTAAATTAATCATTCGTCAAAGTGAACAAAATATGTCAAATAATACACTAGTAATATAACAAAAGCTTTGTGCAACCGGCCCTTAGGGTAGAAAAGGTTATGATAATACAGAGTGGCTAGAAAAAACCCGGCCGCTTTTCTTGCGGCGGCCATGAGATGGCGCTTTAGCAAAGAAAAATTAAAAATTGAAAATCTCGCAAAACGTACAATCCAAGTGTGGAGCTACTGAAATTAGTTCATGTGTGTTAAAATACCTGAAGCTACTCAAGGACGCCTTAGTTATTAAATGCGCCTCAAAATAAATCAAAACAACCAAAACGCAAATGATCATTGAAAATTAAAAAAATCAAACATCAACGAAATGAAAGATGTCAGCTTGACAGCAGAATTTAATTTTGAGGTTGACAGTTTAAAAGCAGAGTAGCTTTAAATAACTAATAAACATCGTAAAAAACGGCGACATCTGTTGTTAATAGTTGGAAAAGTTGCCGGGATTTTTCTAACCACTCTGTATATTACAGAATTCAAAGTTTAAAAAATTTGCATCTGAAATGTTTGATTTCAAGCCTGAAAATAAGAAACGTTATAATTCTTAACAGCCTTTAAATACTCACTGTAACAAGTCTTGCTTAGTTTGTTCAAAACTACTGTTACATATTATTAAATCTTGTAATTTTAATTCTTCTTCTAAGAGCTGGTGTTGTATACCCTTCATCTGAGTTTGTAATGTTCTGATATCGTATTCTTTACGTGACAACTAAAATAGATAAATTTAGTTTATTAGGTGATTTATGAAAGAGAGCTGTGAGTAAACTTGAACTTTTAAGGTCAAAGGTTAAATCTCTTTTCTAAGAATCGCACCCTCGTTGTATATAATATGATAGGGGATTCAAGTTTAATCATTTACTTTCTAAAAGGGTTGTTATATAGAGGGGGTAGTATGAGTCAGCGTCCCCGGAGCGACAGTTCCGGGAACCCGGAGTTTGTACGCGTATGAGTCAGCCGGGTCCGGGCGCCGCATGCCAAGTTATAGACGCGTCGTTCTGTCTACATCACCTTTCGTGCTTTAACGCATTATTAACGAGGTTTTTATTGAGCTTTTTTAGGTAAAAAAAAATTACCACAAATTCGTTCAGGAGGTTACTACCGGTTTCACTTAAAAATATCGGACGTTACAAATACCAAGTTTTCTTTTATGACCTGATTAATAATCGACACGTAATTTTTAATGTTTTCATCAATTTCGAATTAAAATATATTTTTGTTTTATTAAACACTTGTAGTAATCTTTAAGTAATGACCTGTCCTTGGCTGGTATTCTGTCTCGCCTTTCACAAGCTTTGAGTTCCCCGTTTAATGACGTCCATAACGTACTTATGACGTGCATTGTGACCGAATTTTAGAAAACCGCATTTTTTGCAATACTTTTCGCATAAATTATATATTATCAAATACGATTATATTAACTTTACTGATTTCTTAAGTTTATTTTTAGCTTTTGACTTGTTACACCTGTCGCTGTTGGATATTCCAAACAAAATCACAAACACCTGAAATGCGTTACTATTTTGTTTATTACGTACAACCAATGCCTGCAAATGATTGCCTCAAAATTTGATGTGAATTTGTTTAGAATAACCCGAACAGCCAATGGGAGATCGTTTAATTTTATTACTGTGATTAGTTTATTTCGAATTTTAAATTAAGAATGAAATGATTGTTCAAATGATATAAGTACACCTTGTTTATCTAAACTACTTATTACCTGGGATTCATAAAAATTAAACAATTAGCTTAGGTCAGGTGCTTAGGAGTCACTTGCATTCCATTTAATCAAATTAAAAAATTATACCGGGTGGTGCATTGTCTGACGCACCATAGGGATTTCAATGGTAAATTTTTAATTTGTAAGTATTTGCTTCCCCAATTATTTTAGACCAAAAGTGCAAGTATGTTTTTTGTAGAGAAAAAAATACCCAATCCAATGATGCTATTTTGCAGTTTTTCAATTTTTGCGTAACAGAAAAACTGTGGAAATTAATTCTTGCACTTTGATAAAAATCACTGATGCCTTGGAATTACTGAAACAGTCTGACTTGTCAGTTAGTTACACTTGTTAAAATTGTCACATAAAATAATTTTATTTTCCGTTAAGTTTGTTTTAAAAAATAATTTCCCTTCCTGTTGAATTTGTTGAATAATGGTTATTTGTTTACCAAGGACAAAAAGTTGCATTTTTCGACTTTTCGTATTGAAAAATAATTTCAAACTGTCATTATGATAGAGGGGTGGAGCTATAATAGTGTCATACCTCCACGTCCTCCACTCCTCTGTTTCAAAAATTTCATGGCATTAGTGATTTTTGTCAAAGTGCAAGAATTAATCCCCACAGTTCTTTTGTTACACGAAACTCGAAAATTGTGTACTACTACTAATATTTTTTCTCTACAAAAAACTTAATTACACTTTTGGTCTAAAATAATTAGGGAAGCAAATAATTACATATTAAAAAATTACCATTAAAATCCCTATGGTGCGTGAGGCAACGCACCACCCTGTATATCAAATTCTAATGGTTGGCCAATGAAATAATAATGTGCAAAACTACTGAAATATCAACAAACAGAGAATGTTGCCAAAAACAAGCATAACGTGATCGACTGCTTATTATCTACACACGAACTCGAGTCCCGAGCCTGGTAAATATTGATGTATGTTTGAATTTTTTGTACGCATAAACTTACTGCATTTTTATTTTATGAGAATTTAATCGAAAAATTAATAATACGCGATAATAATTGGTTCGAGAAGTTCCAGTTAAAGTGCGATAAACAAAATCGTCATAATTATCTCCAAAAGTTTATATTCCAGACTGTTTCCTCAGTTGTAATCGTTGTTGTTTATTTTTGTTTTTTTGCGAGATAACATATTATTAAAATGTGTAGATTCTTGTAAATCACAGAACTATCTGGCATGTTCGTTTATTTAAAAAATTGTACCTCTTTACTGGAAATTACGATTATTTTCAAAAGAGCCTTTCGACAAAATCGATGGCTTTTCGAAACGCGTGTAACTGACCCCCTGGCCCATAAGTCACTAGACATATTTTGTTGATATTTTGTTTATATCCCAATGTTATGCGAAGTTAAAGGATTCTTAGGGCCGGTTGCACTTTGACGATACCATTATCATGTTTGCGCATTTAAATTTAAGATTTAATCGCCATGGTAACGTTGTTCTTATCTTTTCTACACCTTCTCGCTAAGGGCGGGTTACACAAACATGATTAAACGACTTCGTCAAAGTGAACAAAATCGAATACATATGGCAAATATCACATTCTTTCTTTATTGTTTATTAGCCCATTCATATCCCTATATAGGACAAAGGCCTCCCTCACATTTTAGTGAGGGGGTTTTTGGTCTACTCTCCGATAGTGACCGGTCCTCGTGGTGCGAGCAATCGGGCCACCCATTCCAGTACTAACCGGAGATAATGATACTTAACTCTCCTGATCGTGCTGGACTGGGGGGGGGGGGACCTAAATAACACATTAGTAAACAAAAGATGATGTTCTTTTGTCAACTTTCATCATTAACAACTGGCCCGTTATGTTTCTATTTACAGAAAACTTGAAATATGTATTGTGCGATTAAAGTTTAAAAAGCACCTGTTCCATCAGTGATTGCTTTTCATCGCGCAATTTCTTAATTTTTCCTCTTTCAGAACCTAATTGATGCTCAGTGTTTCTAAGTTCGCCTCTTGCGGTCATCCAATCATTTTGGGTATTTTGAAGACTTAATTCCAAGCTTTCAGTTTTATCTTCTAGTGATTTTAACTCCTCTTCCAGGGCTGCCTTTTCCTTCATTAGTTAAAAACAAATTTATATTTTTAATGCGTAAACAAGCAACTAAATATTTTTTGGTAAACAAACTATAAGAAACGTGATTTGCATGACAATTAATTTAAATTAAGTTACCTCTTGTAAAATCTGGTTTTCAGCAAAGAGCATCTCAACCTTGTTGTTCAGATGTTGAATTTCCGCAACTGCTTCCATCCTCTTATCAGATTCACTCATTCGAAGTCTCTTTAGGGCATCTATTTGAAGTTCAAGCTTGCCATTCTGAAAATGTTAGGGTCACCTTTTAAGGTTTTCATGTTTGTTGCATGTCGCGGAAAAAACGAATAGGTCATTCATCCTACTAATATTTTATCTGTATCTTTAGCGCCGTTTCATGTTTAGTAATTACTATTTTGAAGAACATGAGCAAGTCTTAGAAACTGGGTTGTTGTCATCGTTGATGACAAAAAGCCAAAGAAACGTACAGACACAACAAAATTGCGTCTGGGTATCATTTTCAGACTGCGTGAGTCAATACTCAAAATAATTTGGCCGTCGTCGATGTTAAGACATCGAGTAATTACGACGATCCTAATTTTGGGAGGTTTCCCATATAACTTTTAAAAATTGTATGTGTAAGAGAACCGTAAAACCAACTGACCAACATTTCATTATTTCCCCTAATTAAAGGAAGTCGTTTCTTATTTCCCGGCAGGAAGCATTACAGCGGAAAGATTCCGCTTTATATAAACGAGTAAGTGGTTAAGATGCGGTTTTTTTGTAACATTTGCCTTGTCATTACCATTAGGCTGTATAATGGTTTAATAATAGACCCATGTAATTAATATATATGCAAAGCAGAGGGGAAAGGTGTTGCAGACCTGCGTCTCGAACGCCCCAAGTGACTCAGTGAGCGTCGCGACCTGTGTTCTTCGTCGGCGCCAGGCGTTCAACAGTAACAGCTGGTAGACCCGACGCCCGGCGTCTTCTTCCTTACGCGGCGCCGCCACCACGGACGCCTTTGCTCGAGTACCCGGCGATGACGACGACAGTCCGTCCCTGTAATTAACATTTTCGTCAATTTATTTATTTTTATTGTTTTTATTTCTGGGTATTAAATTAGAAATGGGAAATACCGGCCGATTTATTTATAGAATCTGCGGCTGCATTATAGTTTTTACACTTGACGTAATATTGACAATTTTAGTATACGTATGGGGGATTGAGAATACAGTACGGAATACGCATATGTTTATGTAATAGACCATCTGGGGACCCAACCTGTTAGGTATAAAAGAAAACAAGTACGTCATATAAAATTGGATTAGTACGCGCAATCGGATTCCTATACGTCACAATTTTTCTTGCAACTTAAGAAGCGCGTTCTAATAATACCACGGAGATCATCGGTTTGTTGGTTTTTTATAACAATACACATTTTTAATAATATTTAATTACCATCAAAATATTTCCCATCTTTCCTTGTTTTGTTTTTGTGCTACTTTAACTACTTAGATAGTCCAGTCAATAAAGGGATTGTAGAATGCATGGAGGGTGTCACAATTTTTGACTTCAGGGCTTTGTTTGGAGTCGTTAGGAGGTAAACATACTAAAAGTCCCCGGACATAGGTGGTGAGCGGGGTGCAGGGGGGGACTGAGAAGGTCTCTTTTTTTGTTTTTTTGCTTATATCTAGAAGATGGTGCATCTTAGCAAAAAAGTCATTATATACAAAATCAAAGCTGATAAAATTTCCTACATTTTTGCTTTTTTAAGTTTTTTTCTATCTCCAACCGTTTATGAGAAATACGCTATCAAAAATCGTTAATATTCGCAAGAAAATATTTTGCCTCCCGTTTTTCGTTAAACTTTTCTCTCTAGCACCTCATCTCTTCGGTTTACAGAAAAATTCCCACAAAAGAAGTTGTACAGAATTAAATTTCCTTCAAAATGGTATATACTTTTTATATATATTTTTTTCGAAAATTACGATTTTTGATAGCGGATATCGCATAAACGGTTGGAGATATAAAAAAACTTTACCAACCAAAAATGTGGGAAATTTTGACACCTTTGATTTTGTATATAATAACTTTTTCGCTAAGAAGCACCTTATTCAAGATATAAGCAAAAAACCTAAAAAAGGGATCTTCTCGGTCCCCCCCTGCACCCCGCTCACCTCCTATGTTCGGTGACTTTTAGTATGTTTACCTCCTAACGACTCCAAACAAAGCCCTGCAGTCAAAAATTGTGACACCCTCCATGCATTCTACACCCCCCTATTGAGCGTTCGTTGACTGGACTATTACTAAATTTTACGGAACTATTGTTTATGAGGTAAAAGAAAAAGAAAATATAAAGTAATGAGTTACTGGATTCCAGATCTCTTTAAAAATGCAAGTTAAACATTTAACAATTTTATTAGAACCTTTGTAATAATTTATACTTCTGCTTCGCCTTTTTCCTAGAAATTTATAAATAAATACATAAAACTGGTTCTGATTAGATCGGCAGCTACCAAATTGATATTCAAACTAATCAATATTGCTTCACTTGTAGTTGGAATTTACAAGTTTAAAAATACAATTCGTTTTACTTTTTTATAAACATTTGCATTATCTCTTTATTGCTTTTCTGAAATTCCAACTTATATAAACTTTTTTTCTTAGATAAAGCTTTCGTTGTGTATTTCGAATTAATAATATCAGCAAAATCAAAAACTGATTCCTTATCATTGCCTAAAAAAAACCTAATAATTCTAGATCCTTTTGTGATAAAAATAAACAAACAAATGGAAATCTCAAATGTTTACAGTCGTAGTAAATCGCGTTTGTAGTAAATACAATTAACGTAGCTATAATGTTAGTTAATTTAGTATTTCCTCTTTTGATACTCGTCATTGCATCGTGGGTTTTTCCTCGTGGCGGCCAAGGTACTCTGCCTCTAGCTGTCAATTCCCCCAAAAAATCCTTTATCGTATCTACTTCTGAATGACTTATCATTTGGAATTCCCGATTCAAGAAAATCGTTTACGGTTTTGCAAATTTAATTTGATAATAATAATTTATTATGCTTATTAATCGTTATATAAAAAAAGGCCGAAAATAGCAATATAGTAACGTCAAATTATTAATTATTATTTAAAATACGACAAAAATAGCAATATAACGTCAAATTGCTGAGGTCTGAGTTTTAATTAAAAAAAAAGGATAGACGTATTTGCTTACTGTTTTTTGGTAACATTCCTGGTTGGATTGATTTCAGCCATAGTAAGTGCCCTTCTTCTCGTTATATTGGGGTGCGTTGCAAGTTCTTGGATTGCCTTCTGTAACTGTACTTTAACATTAGAGCTTTGATTACGTTGGGTAGGTGGTGGTCTGGTGCAAAATCGGCGACATGATGGTACAGGTGTTCTTCTAGCCGCCCTTAAAGGACTCCCCATAAGATTACCATTTCGTATGCCGTCCCCACAACCGGACAACAATTTTTCATTCGGCGATAATTTGTTTGCTTCTAATAAAGACATTTATTATAATATGCTTCCACAGATAAAATGTAATTTGTTTATCGTAAACAATAAATGACATTTTATGCAACGCCATACTTGTTTTTTTTTTTTAATGGGACTATGGTTGCTTCTCATCTGCAAATCTGTTTTATGAACTATGTATTGATTAAAGAAATTCCTGGCAGATAAAGTGTACGTAAATTCAGTAGCGGCTCGCCAGGTGAAGTAGTACCTCTTCACCTAAAATTTGTGCATCCAAATTATTTTATATTCACATTATTTTTTATTTATTGGCACTTCAATACTACGTATTGAGAGGATTGTTTTTATTATAAATGCGTATTATTTACCATAATATACGCCACTGGCCACTAGCCTATTTTGTTCCTGTCTGCACCGCATTCGAATGAAACGAACGCGCCTGAAGGGAAGAGTTGGAATTGACTGGCTTTAACTCTGCTCGTTGTCATGGTAACGCATACGTCACCACCACCTGCGAGCGGTTCGTTGACACATGTTGAATCGCTAGAGTGAAGTGTTTAGTTTTGTATCGACGAACCACTTCACTACAGCGCCACCAATCAAACAAGTCTGTCAAGTTGGCGTGGTGTGGTGTCGCTGTATTTTAGAGGTACACTCAGTGTCAATAGTACTTTGGCGGTAAATTTAAACGTGTAACATTGTGTATTTGCAAGTTTATTAATTTTTATTATGTACCTACGTTCTTATATAAATTTGTTAAAACTGTTAAAAGAAAATTTAGTAGACAAGTACCAGAATTAGATTTGAGAAGGAAATAAATAAGGAAATTTTATTTTTATTTTAGATAAATTTTGTCTACTATATTTCTGGCTTCGGAATGAACAGTTTTTTCCCTTTACTTGCCATAGCGATAAAAGCGATTAGAAGAAATGGATTCTATAAATAAATACATAAATAGCAAATACCTAATAGGTAAAAAATATATTTTGAGGTTATGCGAAAGTTTCATTTTAAAAATACTTTAAATTATCTATAAAATATATGCCTACCTTATTAGGAATAAGTCGAACAAAAATAATCTTAAAAAAGACTGATTTTTTTTATAAAGAGGAACGAAAGCAGAGAAAATTAAGAAACACAAACACGCGATAACTGTCAATTTGTTAGCTACTTTCACTTTTGACACGGAAGGTACAACGCCGGCAGGAGTTGTAGGTATTGGCTTAAACTTTTACCGCCACGAATTTTTAAAATTAGTTGGCATATTTTCCGATGGATTTGTTTGCTTGGTGGCGCTGTACATCCACATCATGTCGCGTGTCGGTTATCACTGGTTTCAAATAATTGAAACTACTGTCTTGTTTTGGTGTTTGTTGTGTGTGTTTGTCTTTGCAATAAGTGTGTGTTTTTCAACATGAATCATGTTAATGATGTTATATGCAATTTATTGGAAACGCCATTGAGCCGTTGGAAGGAAGAAGACAAAAAAGACATTTTAAATGAAGGGTGATCTACAAAGGCTTTAACAATTTTGGAAAAAAGGACTTACAAGGTAGTGATAAATTATATAACCTTAAATTTAAAACTGTTTGGATCACCGAATATAAATGGTTATGTAGCAGCCCAATACTCCAAAAATTATTTTGTTGGCCCTGTTTGCACTTTTGTACAAAAGAGTCTGTATGGAATACAGAGGGATTTGCAGATTTATTAAATATTACAAGGGCATTTCAGAAACACGCTGATTCTAAAGAACATTTACTAGGGTTAATTAAAAACCAACCATTTTACCAAGATATTACCAACAAATGTGCTACACTAAAAGACAGAAGGATTGCCTTGGTGCACAAAAATTAGGTAAGTGCAAATAAAAAGTTTTTTTTTTTTTAAATTACCACAATAGCACTTCACCTATTTTTTGACCCACGAGCCGCCACTGCGTAAATTACTGACTGTTAATTTCACATTGTTTAACTTATATTTTAATGACACCGACTGTCTTGGTTGTTTGGCTTCTTTTCAGTGGCGTAGCTACATAGTGTTCAAAGTGTTTGAAAACGGGCCTAAAGTGTAAAAGGGCCCATGACAATTATTGATATATCTAGATGTATCTAATAGATCTCTTCATAATATACGGAAAAAGTAAAATATATAAATGGGGCCTTTTGTATTTAACACGGGCCCATCTAAGTAGCGCTACGCCCCTGCTTCTTTTATACCTCTTTGGTTTCTGTCAATCTTCGAACCCCTAAAATTTTAATTAATTTAAATTTACAAAATCTATTATACAGGCTGTTTGATAAAAAACGGAGCAAGCCGTAGCACTCTTATTTATTAACTGATTTTAATGAAAAAAATGTTTGGTCTTATAACTCATAAAAATCTACATTTTGCCGTAAAAAAAAATTTTTTTCGGCCTCATTGGTTAAGCGTGGTGACGTCATGATGAATTTTTTAAATTACACTCTATATATTTTTTTAGATACTCTCATAGAGAATTTTTTTCTCTTTTCAACCGTATAAATATTTCATATGGTTGCATAATAAAACTTTCGAGTTAAAGACAAAAAACCAATACAAGACTGAAACATTACGAACTTGTATCATGTCCGTCAATTCATCAGAATCCATTTTCTAATGGTTTTTTAGAGGAAATGCAACAACGCTGATTAAAAACACAAAGAAAACACTTGATACTTCAGTAACGTTTAGGGCGACTGTTTTTTGTTTCAAGTTATTTTAATTTAATGGCCTACTGGCTTGTATTGGTATTTTGTCTTTAACTCGAAAGTTTTATTATGCAACCATATCAAATATTTACACGGTTGAAAAGAGAAAAAAATTCTCTATGAGAATATCTGAAAAAATATATAGAGTGTAATTTAAAAAATTCATCATGACGTCACCACGCTTAACCAATGAGGCCGAAAAAAAATTTTTTTTACGGCAAAATGTAGATTTGTATGAGTTATTCGACCAAACATTTTTTTTATTACAATCAGTTAATAAATAAGAGTGCTACGGCTTGCTCCGTTTTTTATCAAACAGCCTGTATATGGTGGCACTATAAACTATCTGCGGTGCAAATTTTGGCCTGCTGTGCGTTGCACTTTCTTGGCATTCAAAATCTATTAAAATAATTAAATAAGTAAATTTTGTAAGTAGGATAGGCATTAGAAAAAACAATCGCATCGGCATGTAGTAGGTACTGTGTAAACACTGCTTTAAAGTTCCTAACTTCAGATTTGCACCCTTACTGTGAACGAAGGCTTAACAATTATTTCAAGAATTAAACCAACCAAAAAGAATATGAAAAATACAAAACAAAGATATAATTACCTTTTTATTTAATTGTGCTTTCTTGAATTACGCACATAATTAAGTCACGAGTCGAAATTAACGGATATTTAAATAAATTTAGTCGCTTATTATAATATGGTTATTAGCGTGCCACAATTCGAGGAAATTACATTCTTTAATGTAGGTAGGTACTTCGTTAGGAACTGCGTTAATTATTAAAAACAACATTGGCTTTACAACTGGAACCGGAAACTTCTTAAACGTTACAGTTTCCCAAAGTCCCAAAGAGGCATCTCGTATAATCTTCAGATAACCAAATTTGGGATTTCTTTAGATAAGTATTTTAATAAATTAATTAGGCCTATATTAGGCCAGTTTAACCAAGCACATGTTCTACGGTAATTTCAAAAAGGGCTGTTTTTTTAGATTTTTACTTCTTGTTTTTCAGCTGAATAATTTAAATCATGTTACTTATGATGACAGGGGAGTCGGTACGGTAGTGAGTACCTATTGGTATGGCGTATCACTCTGCAAAGTTAAGCATCGATGGGTCGATACCCATAGTCAGAACTCGGACGGGTGACCCGAACCGTCCTCTTCGACAAGCTATGGGCCTCAATGGCCTGTTAAAGCTGAAATGATCATGCAGTCAGTAGCCGGAATTTTAATCGAATTAAAAAATTCAATACCTATAAGGGGCCAAGTCGTTTAAAAATGTGGCTTTGATCAGTGGCGGCTCGTGGCTTGAAATTATGGGGGTGCTGCAGCTTTCGAAATATACTTACATACCAGTAACGATCCTTGATATTTTTAAGGCGCCTTTTATTTTATTTAAGGTGCCTTAAATAAAACAAAACAAATCGAAATTTTACTCAATTTATAAAAAAAATAAGCTTACTGGAAAATGAAATAAAAAGAATTTTTATTTAAATATAAAATCCATTCTGCGATTTTTAACTTCACAAAATTTTTCGATCACCTGTTAACACTGGAGCAGCCTTGACCGTATTCGCAGTGATGTTGCAATCAAGTTGGAAATACGAACTATTTATTATTTAATATTCCTGTTTATATTACACATACCGTCGCCCAAGACGTCCTTGCACAATGATGACATCACCTAGTTTTTTCGTGGTATTCAGACGTATTATTGTTTTTGTTGGATCGGATGTCCAAGAGCTCAACGGCATGATGCATTAATGCTGAGATGCTGCCCAGATAAGCAGCGTTCGGACTACTTTTACCATGTATTATTAAAACAAACAAATCGCGGCGGAATGTGCACCGAATGTACTACGTTTCTGACACTGCTACATTTCTCAGCGCTCTGAATGGAATCTACAGCTTCGGTTTAAATAATTCCTTTTAAAAGCGGTTTAATTAATTAAATTTATGTAATAATTATGCAAAATATTGAATGATTGTTATATTATTGATATTTTCAAGTACAAATTTAATAGGTAATTAATTTCCGTACTTTGTTCTGGGGGTGCTGCAGTGTCGCAGCGCTTATGGACCAGCCGCCACTGGCTTTGATCCCCCTCACCAACGCCCGGAAAATGATATGCCACTAAGAAGTAGCTAAGTGTTGAAGCATCCCCTTAAATTTTAAGGTAAAAAATGCATCGGTAGGAAGTGAAATCATGTTATCGATTTTGAAATCGTACGATATTTCTTTAGGTTACACCTTTGCGTGTATTAATCCCCCTCCAAAATTTACTTACTAGCACGCTTTTCGTTCATAATCCCTCATTAATAATTTCTCCACTCATATCTCTTGGACATGTCTGGCGCCAGAAAAACGTTCAACGTTTTCCTTATGCTTTGTATAATAAAAATATGATTATTGGAGTCAAGAGGGGATTTATTTTGTAACAACAATTATGATTCTGATTGAGGGGTTTTTTAGTAAATTTATATGAATGTTCAAACGCCATAAAGGACGCATTTCCTTAAACAGTAGGCTTTTGACTTTGAAAGTTCAAATGTTATTATATTTGTAGTAAATTCTTCATCAATCAGATGATTCTACTAACCCTCATTTCCATTCTTTCAACTACAAAATAAATGCTTACGAAGAAGTAAAAAAAAATGCCAAGAAATTCGCCGCAACAAACGTTCATCAGCTAATTTCCGTAGGTTTTTACGGAAGATTATACAGGGTGTAAATGAAAAAACGCACGGATCCGTTTAAACCGAGAAAAGCGACAATATTTTTAACTTAGGTACCCCTTTTTTACAACCTCCTTGGCTCCCATGATTTTTTCCGTGAAAAGGGCATCAGTGAGCAATGACTCGCAGTACTGAAAACCTACGTTATTTAAATTTATTTAAATGGAAAAAAGCACCCCTTAATATTGAAATTAAGAGGGCTGGTAAAGCTCAAAATTACTTTTTATCTTTTAAGAATCGATTTGGGAGGTGACCCGGTCAAAAGTTTTTTCAACCATAATTAAGGGCCAACCTAGTCTCCAGCCAACTTTGTTAAACAAGTCTACCATTGAGGAATGCCACTTACCTAGGGTTTAGAATAATAAAACTTTCGAAAATGCTTCTGTGTGGCTCAAATGACGTGTAATAACATAAA
The DNA here is from genome assembly GCA_963082815.1 of Melanotus villosus. NCBI lineage: Eukaryota > Metazoa > Arthropoda > Insecta > Coleoptera > Elateridae > Melanotus > Melanotus villosus. The sequence goes on from OY720421.1 coordinate 14,397,760, forward strand.
AGCCTGAAGTCAGCTAACACGTGCTTTTGTTTCAAAAAACAATTGCCTGTTCTGTTATAATGTTGTAAATTGTAAACAAAGAGGTAAGTTGCGATTTTGGACATTAAAAAATAAACATTACTTTTTCAAATAGTGTTCCTAAATCGTGTTAAGATAAAATGTAAGATTATAAGAGCGGATTGCACAAACATGATTTAACAGCTTCGTCAAATTAATCATTCGTTAAAGTGATACGGTAAATAATACATTAGTAAACAAAAAAATGATGCTCTTTTGTCAACTTTGATCATTTGTTAATTTAACAAAAGCTTTGTTTAACCGGCCCTAAGCTAATTAACATATTCTTTTGTACTTTTGTTTCATAAATATTCTTTAAAATTGTAAACAAAACAAGGGATAAGTTGGAATTTTATACGTAAGGTATTAACATTGTCTCGTTTTTTCAGGAAATCTTGTTAAATGATAATAAGCATCCTGAAGAGCTGTGGTTGCGGTGTAACTACTTCAGTTGGGAAAAATGTTGTCAGAGAAATAATTATGGGGTTAATATACGCGAACAACTGACGCACATAATACGACAGACGACAGGTTATGCGTTGCCTTTATAACAAGTACGAAGAGAAAGTGGGCGCTTAGTTTTAGCATACGTTCAACAACGATCGTACGGTAGAGTAAGCTCAGTTAAGCTGTAATAAAAACAAGTGATTGTCGATTGTTGTGGCCATTGTTGTGGTTGCAATCGTGGGTTCTCCAAAGCATACAGGAGCTGAACGTGCGCGCGCTCGTCCTCATCTTCGACACGTGATTTGTGTCCAATCCACGAGCCCCAGTTTGCGAGTCGCTACTTCCAAGAAGAGCTGTGCGATCATCTTTTCCTAAAATACGCTTTCAATCGGAGTTCATTTTGGTATGTCGGGTTGTTCAGTTCGTCGGTGGCGAGTTTAGACTTTACGTTCTTTACGTATACCTACTGTTTATAATAGTTATCGTTAGGTGTTGATAATAGTACGATTAAGGGAACATTGTTGTGATAGTTTAAGAATTTTCCAATCAGAAGAGATTCCTGTTTGTTATCGGTGCTGTGTTCACTCATTGAATGATGACCTTGATACTAAACTAAGTTCGACTGGCGCATATGATGCGACTTAAGGTATGGTCGGCATTTATTATTTGTATCACCTGAAAGTATTAAATTTGTTCCGACGATTACGATCATGTTTCATTAAGAACATAGTACTATAATCATTCGTCATATTCTCGAATTCCCTCCTCATATCTGTAACATATAAATATGCGTCTTGGACATTGTGCTAATAACAGCGAATCTTTTTGTTAGGGCTCATCGCAGTAGCGACTTCTGGTCGCACATCGCGAACAATCATTTGAAAAATAAATCATGGATGATCACGGGCTAGGTGTGTAATTATACTGTGTGTTTAATCTACTTTTATAATTAATTGCATGCAAGTTGGGGTTGTTTTCTTATTATTTTCCTTGCGATGTTGTCACTTATATCATTATTCGTGTATTAATTGTAATGGCTAAAGTTGTTTGGTGTTGCTGCTGATGATGGTTCTTGGTTTCTTTTTTTATAACGGGTAGAAAGTAGGTGCACGATAGCGCTTCATGCCTAAACTCTAATTCTGTTCTAAATTTATCGGTGAATGAACCGAGGCATTTGGCAGAGATGTTTGTTTGCTATTTGAGCATTTTCCAAGCGCATTCCTGTTTCCTCGATGCCACATTTTAAATTGAAAAAATCCTGTGCGCCGTTTTCGTTTTCATTTTATCCTGTTTGAACATCATTAACGCGCCATTTCATGGTACCTACTAATTTAATGACTAATGAGGTTTGGATGGCATACTAATTTCACATTTTGGAGGGCAACCATGTAAACAACCTTTCCAAGAATTACAAATTATACCCAGCTAATATTTTCTTCTACTTCCTTTTCCCTGATCACAACATTTGGAGTTTCTAAAGGCATTTGTTGACTCTGAAAAACAAACGAACGTTTTAAAACAAATGACAATTGAAAGAACAAATGAATATAGAAAACAGTTTCCAAGATTCACTTAGAAATTAGAAATTTAAATCATTAATGTTATTATAATGTAATAATAATGTAATATGAAATAACATTGCTTAACTAATTGGTTTTGTAGTGTGTGGCAAGTTTTCATTTGTAGTAGTTTAAAAACTATCAGTTCCTGTTAAATAACAATGTTTCAAAGAGATCTGATAGGTTTTAAAAATATAATTTTGAATACTAATTTTTATTTTCAAAATAAACAATTACAAGCATAATTAATTAATTCTATTTTTATTAACTTAATTAGGCTCACCTGAAGCTGCAAGTCTAACTGCTATGCGAGATGACAACATTAATATAAGTGATGTCAGTAAGTACACATTGATTTTATTGCACTAGTGATTTACCCCTTTATTTATAAATATGAACAAAGTGATAAGAAGCTTTAATAATTCTGCTTTGTTCATTTTTTCTATAGTTCTTTTTACGGTGTTGGTAGTTCCAAGTTACCAATTTTTATACAGACAGATCAATAAAAAAACCAATTAGGGTAGGCTGTCAAATTGAATTATTTTGAATTGGTACTTTGGCCACATCCACAGAATGACATTTCTGACATAAATTTAAGGTTATAAACTTTTTTTACAATAAAAATGTCAAATTACAAACGTCATAAAATGTCATTCTGTGGATGTGGCTAAAGTACCAATTCAAAATAATTCAATTTCACAGCCTACCCTAATTGGTTTTTTTATTGATCTGTCTGTATAAAATAGCAAGTAGCATTAATACAAATAGTTCTTAAGTAAATTAAATCTCTGCTCTTCCTTTTTATTTTGTCATGCTTTCTAAAATATGAAGCCACATCAAACCTTGATCTAGGACAAGCTAATTTTAGTTCAGCAGATTTACTATCAGAATATTACATATATTAAATTTTCGTTTTCAACGTTCAGTTCAAATTTATATTTCCTTGCAGTTGAGATTATTGAGACAGATCCGGACTTCATGCAGTCCAGCAATATGTTTAACGGAGGCAGTAATATGGGTCCAGTAACTTCACCTAAACCAAAAGTAAAAATAATCGAACAACCAGCGTCAAAAGCACTTCGATTTCGTTATGAATGTGAAGGACGCTCAGCTGGCTCCATTCCTGGAGTTTCCAGCACCCCTGAAAATAAATCTTTCCCAGCTATACAGATAATCGGTTATCAAGGCAGAGCAGTTGTTGTTGTGTCCTGTGTTACAAAAGATCTGCCGTACAGGTAAATTTTTAAAGAGTTTAAAATACAGAAAATACTTTACGTACGATACATTTTTAGACCGCATCCCCATAACTTAGTCGGTAGAGAGGGATGTAAAAAGGGAGTATGTACACTAGAAGTTTCCCCTGAAACTATGTCTGTGACGTTTTCAAATTTAGGAATACAATGTGTTAAAAAAAAGGACATCGAATCTGCTTTAAAAGTTAGAGAAGAAATTAGGGTGGATCCTTACAGAAGTAAGTTAGATGTTGCTTTTAACATTCCTGGTTAATTAATTTACTCTTTTTAACAGCCGGGTTTGCACATAGAAGCCAACCTACTTCGATAGACTTGAACGCCGTTAGATTATGCTTTCAAGTATTTCTAGAAGGGGAACACAGAGGAAAATTTACAGTTCCACTTACACCCGTTGTAAGTGAACCTATTTATGACAAAAAGGCTATGTGCGATTTGATAATCATTAAATTATCAGATTGTGTTAGTTCAGTTGACGGAGGAAGGAAGGATATTATTCTCCTGTGCGAAAAAGTATGTAATTATTAGATTAAACACTGTTCAAATTTTAACACGCACACTATTTAGGTAGCGAAAGAAGATATTCAAATTCGCTTTTACGAAGAACAAGATGGTCAAGTCGTATGGGAAGGCTTCGGAGATTTCCAGCCGTCTCAAGTACACAAACAAACCGCCATTTGGTTTAGAGCACCACCGTATAAAACTCGAGATGTAACGGAACCCGTCAAAGTATTTATTCAACTCCGTAGGCCGTCGGATGGTGCAACAAGCGAACCATTGCCTTTCCAATTACTTCCGTTAGATTCAGGTAGGCCACCATTTTGGTCTTTTCGTCGTAATCTTGCGAAGAAAGGCAATTATAATTTGTTTAGTACTATTTTGGCTAATGATACCAGACTTATTGCCAAACGGCAACTTAGTGATTTGTCTAGTAATCCCATTTCACCTGCACAGAATGGTAAAAGTGTTACTGACAGTTCTCATAGTGTCGTCGATACGGATGTCGAAATGGTTAATGTAACTGAGAATCCTAATAAACCTGAGGAAGCACAAGGTGCAGTAGAGTGGTGTGATTATTCGGAAGTAAGCAAACGTGCGAAAGAACCAGAAATAAAAGTCACCGATGAAAAATCATTCAACGAAATTATAAATCAAGTTGCGGAACTTGACGAAATATATTCTGAAACACGCGCTCGTCTGAATTTAGAAGCAGACTTTGATAAAGACAGAATTACACAGTCGGAATCATTCGATGATGCGCGCACTTACACAAGTTTACAATTAGCTTTTAAAAATCCCCTCGAATTAAACATATCCGATAAAGATAAATACGAAGATATAACCCTTGTTAATCCCCAAGGCCCTATTATAGACGTTACATCTCTCAAACGAGAAAATGAATTGGATAAACTTCCTCCATTACCGCCAAAACGTGCAAAAAAAATTACAACCGATATATGTGATCCGTACATCCCACCGACACCGGAAAACAAAGGCAGCACTACGAGTTTACTTGATAAACCGATAATTCGCTCTGCGTCCTTAAGCTTACCACGTCCTCGATCACAGAGTGACATGGCACCTGTTAAAAAATTACCACCTACTCCTTGTTCCACCTTGCCAAACCCTAAGAAACGCGGATTCTTCTCTAAATTATTTTCGCGTAAAAAAGAAAAATCAACCCAATCACTCGATGCATTAAACAGACAAAATTCACCATTAAATTCGAAAACATTTTTAGCAGATAATACCGATAATTCCTTACGAAAAGGTAGCGTAGGTAATGTGTCTGTACATTCGGTTCATTCTAATATCGAAAACGTTGAAAATAATTTTAACATGAATCCCACTCAAACGAAAAACTCGAGTATTGATCTGAATGCCAACGATGATTTAAATACTAATCTAGATTTGACTGAAGCCGAACATTATGCACTTTATATGGCGATGGCACCTCATGCTACACAAAGCGAATTCGATGAGATGTCGTGTTATTACTCGCCTGTTGAAGGCGGAAGAATTGTTACTGATCCTAATGCACTTTCGCGACTGAAGGATTCGAAAACATAACAGTTACTTACTTTAATTATTTATACAGTTGATAACTGTGACTGATTTTAGTTTTCAATGCGTTACCGCGTTACGTAGAGACTGTCAGTGCAGTTTTATACAACCCAGAACGTTCAAATTGTATACCTAATTAATGAAAACCGGCTAAAACTATTTTGAAAAATGTGATTTTGGACGATTTCTTTATATATAAAATACGCGACCAAAGCTTTTGTATAAATTGTAGAAAGCTCCAAGCTTGTCGATTCCTAAAACAAATTTAATTAGGTAAACAATGTTTCGAATATTGTTAGTTCTAGTGTTATTTTCAAGTGCATAATCGAAGCCAATTGTCTTTCCAAATGAAAGATACAATTTCTGTTGTGTGCGATTTAAAGACAGTTGTGTAATTTATCGTAGGAAGGTGTTACTGTACAGTAAATAAACATTGTTAGTTTTTGTTTTAAGACGGAGGAATTTCACCCCAATTATGTACCTACAATGTGTTTTGTTGTTTTACAGCTGGAAAAAAGATAGGCATATATTGAACGTTGTTATTTGAGCGTTTTGTTTTCATATTGTAATTTTATTTATCTTACAGAAAGATTGTAATATTGTATAAAACTTCCTTAAATAACTTAAATATGTTGTGTTTTGGCACAGTTATATAAAACTAACCGCTATTTTTAGAGCCTGTAAAAAGGAAGTATCCAAAATTTGAAAATGATCCAAAGAGTCAGGTTTTACTTCAATTACAGGAGCGAGAAAAAAATAGTAAGTCGTTATAATTTTGTTCTACTTTTAATGTAAATTCATTGGATTGGTGGCGGTTCATTTGGGTGTTTATCCGTTTATTATTAAAAACTGGAAATAAGCGGAAATATGCTTTTTGTTGCATTTAAAAGAACGAACTTGTTTACATATATTCTTCTTCTTTTAATAAGTGTGGTTGTTAATATTTAGTAAGGAAGATCATTTTTCGAATATCTAATGAAATTAGATACTCGATTTTGGATCTCAATCTTTCATGTTATTAATTCCATTCGATGAAAATATAAAAGGTGCTATGTTCTGGTTATTACATTCATTTTGTAAGGGTTTTTGAGAGTTTTACTATTTGCAATTGTTGGTGTTTTTAAAATGTCTAGTCATTTTTACAATTTAGCGTTTAAGTTTTATGTTAATCTTCGAATTCTTTGTAATTATTGAATTTTTACAGTGTTTAAATCGGAGAGTTTTATCATTTTATCTTATTGTATTTCATAGAGCTTTATACATTTGTATGTTTGCTTTGGAAATATATGAAATTTTGTATCGTGACATTGTTTTTCTGTAATTTAAAGTTAATATTACAGAATTTAATAGCTTCCATTGGATTAATTTGAAAAGGTAGATATGGTGTGAGTGAATGTGTGGTTTCATTTTTTGCTTAATTTTCATTTTGCATGATGTTCAACTAACTTTAATAACTTAGTTTACGGCTTTTTATAATTAATAATTAACTAAACGCATGTTGGTTTAAATCGTAATAATATTTTAAGTTGCTTGTTCTAAAAGTATTCTCACCTTATGCTTAAATTTAAACTCGTGTTTAATTACCATGACTTACATTTTCGGTTTACTTTAAATACGATAGTTAGAGACGACGTTAAACTTGAGATGAGAATACTGACTAATATGTTTTAGGCCTTAGTGGCCCATGGCCCTGTTTGCAGCCCTTTCTTTCCCAGTTGTTTTAGATCCCTAGTCACTGCTTCCAACGAACGTCGTCTTCTTCTTCAGCCCCTGCACCTCCCTCTAATGCCTGTTTTGTTACTCTGTTACTATTCAGACGGGTTACATGTCCTCTTCACTACTTCTACTATACTAGGCTGCCCATATATTTCCGATACCTCGTTCGTTCTTCCTCTCCAAACCTCCTCTTCCTTCTTCCCTCCAAAAATTTTTCTCCCTGGCCTCCAGTCTTTTCTAGGTTTCTTGTGACGTACGTAATCCACGTTTCACTTTCATTTAGAACTGTAGGTTGTATAACTGTCTTGACCTTTTTCTCAAAAGTATCCTTTTGTTAATCTCATCCTTCTCCTCATTTTCACTTGTCAATGTAACACCCAGATAATTAAAACTGCTAACTACTTCAAATTTGCATTCACTGTCTCCTTTACCTTTTGATGTTAGTCTTCTTCCAAGTATATATTTTGTTCTTGTTATAACCTGCCAAAGTCTCTTTGCAGTTCTTCTCTACCAGCTGATGGCTGTGCTTGTATATAATTCCACAAGTATAAATATTACTTTCTCGTAACACTTTCCAAAACTAAATTAATCTACGATTTACACTGAAACTATCAGAAATCTTCCCATCAATCACTACCGTACACTTTGTTTTATTTAAACTCATTTTTGTTAGCCAAATTAATCTACGGTTTTTCTACAATTTTTGCATTGCATTGACTTGCTGTGTCTCTTGCCATCCACGCTATTCCAGTGCCTTCTACCAGTCTTGTTAATAACACAACGTCGTCAGCATACCCTACCAACTGATGGTTGTGTTAGTATACTTTCTCGTAATTAATACATTTTCCAAAACTAAATTGAAGAGAGCTGTCGACATTTGATCTACGATTTACACTGCTACTATCAGACATCTTCCCATCAATCAATTTGATTTATTTAAAGTCATATTTGTTAGCCGAATTAATCTCCGGTTTTTCTACAATTTTTGCACTGCATTGATTTGCTAAGTCTCATGCCATCCATACTATTCCAGTGGTTTTGATATTGTCTTTTTCTCCAACCTTCTAGCCAGTTGCGAGCTGTGGTCTTGGCAATTCCAAATACTAAGGGTGATTTTTCATTGCCTTGAATTCCCTTGTGTCCTGGCACCCACATAAGGGTTACTTGAAGACAATCGCGACTAGTTTTGAATTGATTTTTGGTAGCTTGTCGAGGCTTTTATGGCAACCTAGCTGTCTTGTCAGGAGAAGGATATCCTTGTCCTGATAAATAGAGATGCTTCTTACTTACTTCCTGTGGTGCTACAGCCCTGGGTGGGCTGTGGCCTCTTCAACAATTCTTCTCCACTTTCTCCGGTCGTTGATTGCCAGTTTCCAGTTCCTTTTCTTCATTGTTATAAGGTCTTGTACAACATCTTCGTACCACCTTTTTGGTGGTCTTTCAATTCTCCATTCCATCATTATTTTTAGGATCTCACTGTTTGTTCATTCTACTTATATGACCTAACCATCATTGTATTCTTCTATTAGTCTCTCTATTTCACTATTTGTTTTTATTCCCCTGGTATTCCAGCTCCAGTTCCGCTGTCAGTTTTGGATCCGTCTGTGTACCAGACAATTTTACCTCCATGACAGCCTCTTGGTATCAGCCCTTCATTCCATTCAAGCTGGATATTACGTCACTGCTGATTTCTAATAGTGAGTTCGTGACAAAGTTGGTTATCCTGGCATACCGAGAGACGGATCTGGTTTGCCAGTTTCCATTGTACTTCAGTCTATATGCTGCCATCCTTGCTTCTGCCTTGATAATAACCATAATAACCAACTGTAGTTGGAGTACTCATTGCTCCTGTAGTACAGCGGTTTTACAGCTTGATCTTTCTTTGTTCTACTTTAGGCTACCACACCAGCGATCTATAGGTCTTACCACAGCAGTATACAACTAGTGTACCATACATGGTTTGAGTCCCCAGGTCTTACCCAGTGCTAGCCTCATTGCCATAAGAATTTTCTTATCCATAAATGTGAGTTCCAAGTTAACTTTATAATGCCTAGATGTTTAGCCTCTTGGCTCACTTGTATTTGAGCTTTGAAGAGGTGTTGCAGTGTCAGTCTGTCCATATGCCTTCTTCTTGTGAATGAAAGCAGTGCCGTTTTCTGTGGATTTACACTCCTTAATACACCAGCTTTCCACTGTATTTAAAGCAGCTCTTTGCATAAGCTATGAGTATAGCCAAGTCGTCGGCATAAACCTGGGTATAGTAGCCTTGTCTATTTAGTTCAAATCGGGGCTCATCGACCACCAAGTTCCCCTGCAGAGGTGATAAGACCCACCCCCCTGCGGGCATCCTTTGTCTCACCAGACAAGGCCGATTGAATTTTCCTATCGTGGAGCACATTGCTGATCCACCTACAGATGCTGTCTTCTACTCCAACTCCACGATTCCATCATTGCTTAAAGGAGGTGTGATCAAAAGCTCCTTCTATGTCAACAAAAGCTGTATGCTATTTCCTTGTTCTTGACTGCATCCCCAACTCTTCTTATTATTATGAACATCTAGTCACTGCTCTTCCTTCCCGAAACCCACACTGATATTCATCTAGCACCATCTCCGTTTTTACAATCTTATTTCTAATTATTAGGGCCAATTTTATACACAACATCGAACAGTGAGATAGTTATTTCCCCATTTCTGGCCTTATTTTTGTCTCCAAACTTCATACATCATACTCCTTCTTTCTTAATGATTTCTGCTGGGACTTCCCCGGGACTTCTATTATTTTTCATCTTCCTCATTACTAATTTTATTTCCTGGTAGCTAGGAGCGTCTAATTCTTTTGCATATCTTCTATAATACTCTCCTATCGCTGGAATTGCTTGCTTCTCTTCCTCATTTAACACCTCCCGAAAATATTCCATCCATCTTTGCAGTGTCTCATTTACTCCTAATAAGTCTCCTTCTTTACTATTAAAATGTTTCTTTTCCATGCTTTTGCCTTACTGTCTTATTATAGTTTATTCAAAATTACCTGTAACTAATTACATTATTTTTTAGGATCCCGACAATCATATAACTTACTCAACATTCCAATGGATGCTGTGAAAACTGAACCAAGAGGTAAATTTGTTACCCGAAACTAACGTTAATAATTTAATCGATGAACTTTTAGATACCACACCATCTCCGTATGGTGGACAAGTGTATAGTGGTTTAAGTCCAATGTATACACCTAATTCGGCATTATCTCCACAACAATTTGGGGTACCGATGGATTCCATGGGTCCAACTCCTCCACCAGTTGAGTTACAGTGTAATCTTCCGTATAACGTATCGTTGAATCCAGGAACGTCTATGGGTCCATCGGTGCTACCATCAATTAATAATATGTTACCGCAAAATTGGAACCTTCACGGTGGCAATGCAGGTCAAATGCAAAATGATCTTGGTACATCTAGTGCAATGAATATAGACACTCCTAGTGGTTTAAGTAGTTTACTCGACCTTGATAGCCAACAGTTAGAATTAAAACAAATTAACTTGAATTCTGGTGAATTGGCTACATTAAACCTTTTCGATACGAATAATTTATCGGAAAATTTATCTAATAATTTATCTTTAACAGATATGAGTGCACCGCAACATGAACACAACATGACAGATAGTTTCACTCGACTTGCGAATAATACTATCGATAGTATTTGTCAGTTGAACGGCATGTACAAGCCCAATTAATTATTTTGTAAAATATAAGTGGAAAGAAAAACTATCGATAGATTTATTTAGATAATCTATAATATAGATTATTAATAATCATCATTGCAAAAAGTTTATATACAACTTGATACTGTGATTTTTTTTATTATATGCATATTTTTTATTTTAGATTTGAGCTCCACTAAAGTTTCTCATTGATACATGATCCTAATTACGTATTTGAGCTCAAAATAAACTTTAGACATAAAATGAATTTCTTAAAATGAACAAAGTAAATATAAGAATCCCATTGTGCCCGAGGCAGAAAATTAAACCGTACTTGAATTTGGCTAGTAAGTGGTAAGTAATAAAATATCTAATTTTGTTACTTATTGTCTATTTTGGTTGCATTTAAGCGTTGCACAAGACTAGACCTCGAACTTACGGCAATTTAATATTCCGCTAATACTTTAAAGACAGTTACAAAATAGAAATGTATAAAGAAATTAGTGTGTGGAATATTGAATCGTCTATTGAAAAATGTAAAGCAATACTAGTATGTATTTACTCAGCCCATTTTGAATGAGGTTAAAATAAATTATTTAGAATGTTAACCAATATTTGGTTATAAACATGAAGAATATGATTATTACGACATCACATATCAAAATCCCATTTATAAGTGTAGCGAAGCTAAAGATCTAAATTATAACTATATTTAGGTATAGGAGAAAATATGACAGTTTGTTTCTACATTATTGTGTAGTAAATATTTGTAAAAAATTAAATGGCTATTTTGACTTAACAATTACGGATGTTCGCGTATCAAATTAAAGATATTTAAGTCATCGGTTGTTGATAATTCGATCTCTAGTATTTACTGTAACCACTGATTTTGTAAGTGGCATTGAGCTTTATTGTTGCGAAATGTTATGAAATATTGTTTTTACACTTTATTGTACAGCATGATTTTTTTTAATATAGATTTTCTGTAATGTTACATTTTGTTATATTTGATATATGTAAATATAAAATTTATTATTGTTAATCACAATTTTTACTACTAAAATATATGTAATACTTATTTCCAGACTCTTAAATTATGTTAGTCTTCTTCTTAACACAGATTAGGCCTATAGACCTGTTCCAACTCATTCACTGCCATCTTTTTCCAGGTCAATCCGGGTCTCGTTTTCCACAGGGACGGTATTTTAATGCCACCTTTGTGTACCTATGGTTTTCCATTCTCCGTGCATGGTTTTCTGTTCTCGATTACTGTTGGTACTGAAGTTGCTCCGAGATTCTCTCTCATCATGCCTCATTCTATCAGCTCTAATACATTTTTTAACTACCCTTAAGGATTTCATTTCACTTGATTGGATGTGGGAATAATCCTTTTTGTAAAACCGGTATTGACATTGTCTTATAAAATTTTAATTGGCTTTCTTTCGTAGTCTATTACGCAGTTCTGCTATAGTTCCGCACATGTACTGAAATCTGTGAATCTTAATACCTATATTGAGCTTGGTATTATATCCAACGTCGCATCCGCGACATATTTTTTTTCCTATAAACAATCATATTTATTCAGCACGTACCATTACAATATAATACTATATGCTTTTATATACATTTCTACAGTTTGTGTTTTACTTACTACTACATCTTATATTATTATTATTGCATGAATTGTCTTATATACTATATTGCCTATTATGCGTGTGATTTGAATAAAAAAAATCGCGATGTGAAGAGGGTTGGGGGAGGCCCCGCATCCGGTTAGGCCTGTTAGGCTTATTGTGTTCATATTTTGTAACCTTGATTAGGTTTAATAGTCTCTTCCACTTCTTCTTTTGTTACACGAGTCTCAAGAGTAGGCCTCTCCCAGGAGTGTATGTCTCCATCGGGCAAGAGCTTCACACTCAAAAATGCTATGAGAGGCTCTTTCGTCCTCTTCACTATAGAGTCTGCATATGAGTTCCTCATTAAATATGCCCATTGTGTGCACCTACAGTGGCCGGTTATCACCTCTGTTACTAGCCTGTCTGCGGTAGGAGCCGTTTATGCGAACTTATTCTAAAACCGTTTTCACGTCCCATTTCTTCGATAGTCTCCACAGGGATTAACATAATTAAACATTATGTAGTTATGTTTAAACGGATGGAAATAATTGTTGTAATATGCAAAAAATCATTTATAAATAGAAATTTAGCAGTAACTCCATTTGTATTCAGTCAATGAGGTTCAAATTTTCGCAAGCCCTGGAGTAATAGTAATACATTACAATGGGCGCATTCAGGGACGCTCAGCGGCTGATGCACTAAGTTAGCAAAGTCCCTGAACAGACACGCTGTGAAAAAGCTTACAGTAAGCCGCTGAGAAATTCGCTCAGCGTATAATTTGTTAGCTGACTTTGTCAGCGGTGTCAAAAAAAGGAGCGGGAAACACACAAACTTAATAATTTGAATAAAAACATATTGATTAGGGTGAGCTGGTACACATAGTCCATAATTTGAAGATCATTAGCCATAATTTCTTTAATTTTTGATTTATTACATAATAGTGAAAGTAACACCTAACCTTACAAAACAAATAACAAACTGTCAAAACTGCTTACTATCAGACGTTTCATTCAGGGAAATACCATTTGCTGTCATTTAGCATAAGCTGACAAAATTACCGCTTAGCTAAGCAGCTGAGCGTCCCTGAATGCGCCCAATTTTTTTTAATCAAATTGTAAGCTGTAATCTTCAGTATCTTACGAAAAAATAGGTAAAGCAGATTGCACTTTTTAACTGGAACTTTGAATAGACAAGGAAATTTGATGAAGAAAGACAACAAACACAGGTAGGTACCTAGCCAAACTTCCAAGAAAACCATTTAAGCGTACGACAGCAAATTGTTAGGACCATTGTATTCCACTTTCTGTTCAACCTTAAAATATTTACAATTGCATATAAGTAAATATTTTCATAAAATAGAAATATAAAGGGACCATCCCATTCATTGAAATGTGGTGTGAATTTAGCTGTTCTTAATTTAAAGACTAAATAAATATATGATTTACAAATTATTCCACAAAAGCTTTCAGATTTTGTCTTTTTAATTTCTGTAAAAGTAGTATTCTGATCTCATTTAAATTTAACGTTATGTTTAATTACCATAGCAACATCGTATATCTCTCTTATACCCATATAAAGCTATATCGTTTTATGTTTACGCTAAACACGACTTTAGTTAGAGACAACTTTAAACATAAGATCAGAATACGGCCCACTATGTTTAATGTAGTGTCCGTCTTGTATTGGTACTTTAGCCACATCCACAGAATGACATTTTATAACGTTTGTAATTTGACATTTTTATTGTAAACAAAGTTTATAACCTTAAATTCATGTCAGAAATCAGAAATGTCATTCTGTGGATGTGGCTAAAGTACCAATTCAAAATAATTCAATTTCACAGCCTACCCTAATTGGTTTTTTATTGATCTTCTGTTACTGGCGGCACAACGTAGAGAATAAGACGATATCTCGTTTCTGTATTAAACTATAATGAATTTAAAAATACGAGGGACGTAAACCACCCCAGTTGAACATTAACAAAGTTTAGCGGGGCGCGCTTGCGCATACCTCGCAGCATGTGGAGGTTTTAGCGTCGTTTTAGCCTCTCGTAAAATACGAGGATTTGGCAACACTAGCGCCATCCTTTAGATAGTAATCACACTCAAGCGTCGTTTCAATTTACGACAATATTACAGAATTCTGTAAACTACGTTTCAAATTTGGGTTTAAAAATAGAAAACCACTAGAAAACTCTTCAGTCAACCAATCCCGTTTAGCCACACAAAACCACAACAGAATCAGCCGGTTAAAATGCCAACAGCTGTTTAAAGACATGAATTATTTATTGATACGTTATTTAGGTAATAACTATTTAAATGCAAAGAAAAATTGTCTGATCTGTTTTCTTTTAGTTTTCACATAATGCAATTAAGATATATTTTTGTCTGCATTGAAATAGTTTTATAAAAATACGTAAACATAATTACAAAATATTTGGAAGGAAGGATTTAAAGTTCGCGTGCGTTGGTTCCTGCATTAGTCTCCTAGATGGCGGGCAAGATCTTATTCACATCGTCGGTACAGCAGATTGTCATCTTTTTTGTATAATCTCAATAATCTATGGTGAACTGCAGTGAGTTTTTGTCACAAATGACAAGTAAGTTTACAATTTCATTATTTTGATTAGGGAAAAACTAAAAATGGAAATAACGTCGTCAAAAGAATCAAACGAAGAGCGAGAGGAAGGTGAAATTGTTGAAGATGATTTGGAGGACGTTTCAGACTGCTCCATGTCTCTAGGCTCGCCATTTGATTTTGGTAAGTCTGTATCTCCTCCAGAACTTTTAAGTGCCGTTTGTTTGAGTAGCGTTAGCAGTAGCGAATACAGCAGGACAGATGGTCGTCGTGTACGTGAAAAATCCTTCCAGCAATATAGAAAGAATCAACCGAAACGTCGAATGTATCGTAGGAAACGAAAGCTAATAGAGCATGGCTTTAAAGGAAAATTTTGTCATCATATACGACACCATCGAAAACCTGTTGTTATACGTAGTAATTCAGATAGCGATAGCGAGTCGGTCGACCCAAAATACGCTAATCAATTACGCGAAGCATTATGTAGAGAATCCTCGCAAGAATTGCAAAATAGTTTAAAAACCCGTTTAAAAGCATTCATCGATCCTAATTCACATTCTGAGGATGATACTAGTATTTCTGCTTTACGAAATCTTGCGTTACTCTCAACGTTAAAAGATATAGAACAAGCGGATAAAGAAGAAATTAAAGCGAACAAAGGATGTATGGCATCTGGAGAAGTACAATTTATAGGAGAAATTGAAATATCTCAGGATGAGATAAAGGAAGATAATTGTAATTCAGAAGTAACCAGTAAGGTTGAAGTCGTCGAGAAAAGCGAACCTGTTCAAGAAGGCGTCGACGATGTCGAATTGCAGGAATTACGTATAGCGGCACTAAAATCTTTTGTATTGGAGAATCATGAACGGAGAAAAAAGAGAGCAGCAACTCATGACTGTAATGTTGATAATTTATGTAGCGGAAGCAGTAATAAAGATGACACAAGCGATATTGATAAGGAAAATGATCAAAGCATGATAAACAATGACGTAGATGTAAAATCTAAAAAACTTAAAGTAGATAACGAAAAAGATAATACGGAGAATGAAACTCCGAAACAGATAAATTTGTCGGTTATAGATACAAATAATAAAAATTTAATTGGTACTTCCGCAAATCATGTGGATAGTGTAATAGAAGACGATGTAGACATATTACGTGCCATGTTATTAGCATCAATGTCAACAAAGCTTGCCAGTACAAAAACAGATAATTTGCCGTCTGATAGTACAGCCAACCTTTCTAAAACGTTATCAGACATTCGTAGGGTTGAAAAATCCAAGTTTAACTACAATTCTCTTAGTGTTACAATATCAAAACCGATTTTAAAACGAACTGTAAGAAATAATTTATGTATTAAAAATAACGAACATAAATCCAACGAACAATCTTCCATGTTGTGTCATGCGGTTGTAAAACCATTAATAATAAACGTAAACGGTGATTCAGATTCAGAGACTGAAAATAGTAGCGTAAATGAGTCTAGTAAAACTCTTAAAGATAATGTCGCAGAATTTCTCAAAAAACAACGCGCAGAGGTCGAGGCAGCTGTAAAAAAGAATCCCGAAAGTTCAGATTCTAGTCTCAACAAGTCAGATGATCTACTAATGGAAAAATCAGTAATGAAATTATTACCTCGTTCACAACAACTGGAATATCGAAAGCTAAAGCAACAATTATTAAATGCACGAAAGAAGATGAGGCTTAAAAAATATTCGCAAAGACTTTCAGAAAGTAAACGTGAAGTTGTTCAAATTAATAAAAAAGTGCCAAAGATGAAGACTGATGCATCGATCAATACTAATCCCGTTAGCAGCAAAGCCATTATTAAGGATGTTGAAGAAATGAAGGTTATTGAACCAGCTAATAATCTACAGAAAACTCTCAATGACTTACAAATTCGCAAAAACGGAAGGTACTTCTATTTCTTTATAAGTCATTTATTCGATTTGAGCCAGTCAATTATTAATAGACGAATAATAAATGTACTAAGTCATCATATGACTGCACTGGAATTATTAATTATGCTTTTAAGCTACCTTCTCTTGTTAATTATTATTATGTGTAATCATTTTCCACTCCTTTCTATCTGGAATCTAGTTGTTGTAATTCTTCCTGCACCTCCACTTTCCACCTCGACCTAGGTCTACTTCTACTTTTCCCTCCTGCAGTACTGCCTAGAATCTTGACATTCTTTCTTCCTCTATCCGCAGCATATGTCCCATCCATCTTATTCTGTTAGCTCTTACCACTTTAGTCAGCTTGGGTTGGTCATACATTTCGTATACTTCTTTATTCGTGCGTCATTCCCATCTCGCGTTCACTTTTCTTCCCCCAAATATCTTCCGCAACACTCTCAGTTCCCACAATCCCAACACTCGGCGTAAGACGCAGTTGGCTGGATTACTATTTTGTACACCCGGATCTTAAGTCCCCGAATACCCCCTTGTTTCCCGCCATTAGCTGTACCTGTACCCTGTAGGTCTCCTATTGTCCCGGGATAACAGAAACTGCCCACTTCCTCGAACTTCATTATTTTACTTATCCACTTTTACCTCTAGAAACTTGTCCATTCCAAACTCGGTATCATCGCACACCATGTATTTTGATTTTCCTTTATTTTTTAGCAGACTGTATGAGCCTTACTACCACTGTCTGCAACTCCTCCTTACTTCTCGTCATCAGCGTGACGTCCGTAAACGCTCAACATTGTTGTGTCCGACTCTATCGTAGTATTTTCTTCTGCTTCTTTCTCAAAGCTCTTATGCCTTTGCAGCGTCGGGTATTGTTCTTCCATCCATTTCCTCCAGTTCTTGCGATCCTCTGCTATATCCCGTATTTGTTCTAGTTTCTTACTGTGTTTCTTCGCTATGTAATTTGGCAAAACTCCTTTTGAAATGACATGCCCTAAATTAACCAACTTCTTTTCTTAGAAATTCGCACTTGTCTGGCTGCAATTTTAAATTTGTTTTTTTTAGTCTATCAAATCAAGATAAACTAGGCACTTTTCATTTGGAAATCCTCTGAGTATGTTACGGATAACTCTTTGGAATGTGACAGGTGCATTTTTCAAACCAAATTTTGTAATGTCTTGATTCAATACTAAAAGCTGCCTTTGGAATATCTTTCTGATCTATTTGATGAAAACCGCTAGCTAAATCTGAAGTTGAAAAATAATTTGATTTTCCTAATTTGTCAAAAAGGTCATTTATGTTGGATAAAGGGTACGTGTCTTTAATTTTCTATAATCAATAACTATTCTCCATTTTTGTTTACCACTGGCATTTAATTTCTTTTGAACTACCCAAACAGGTGAACTCCAGGGTGAATAGGATGGTTGAATTATTTGAATTAAATCCTTCTTGTTCTCTATTTGAGTTAGACATTTTATTACTACTATTATAATTGTCAACTAAGCAAATTTTTATTTCTAGAGGGCAATTATTAAATAAATATTCTATCATTACTTTAATTTTATCCCAATTTAATTTATCTAGTTCCGATTTTAGGAGTGGCTATTTTTTAATTAATGTAATGTAATCGTTAACCTCTTGTACCTTTCGGTGATGAGGCTGGTGCGTAATAAACATCTTAAATTGATTAATGCTTCCCATAAGCTTTCATATATATTTTTATCAAAATACTTTTCCTTTGTAATTAATTAAATAATGTGGCCCTCTGAAAACAGTAAACGCAAGTTTTGCGAATACGTCAATTTTAGTATCAAGGGGGACATCTGAATTGATTAGTATTATTTACACAACTTCAACCCTAAGATGAGGGTGAATTGCACCCCAAAAATTTTAAATAGAAAGGGGTGTCTTCTAAAGACCTTTCGATTCTCTTTTCAGTAGTCTTTTTATTTTTCAAATCCGATCATTAATTCCAGAAAAAATTACATTTAAATTTTGATCTAGGAGGCTTAAACAGTTGAACGTAGCAAACAAAAGCACTTCATCAGACAGATGTTTGTAATAAGCAAGTACTTTGTGAGTTTGTCAGCATTTAAATTGATAATGTTAAGTGGCTACCAACTTACGTTTACTGTTTTCAGTGGGCCACTATGTATATTTTGAGTGTTTACTGTCGAACTTGCTACTTCATTGATTTGTTTATTTTGTTTCATAAATTCTGGTATTTTTCCAAATTTTATTTTAAATTCTTAAAATCTTTCGGCATACTGTAATGAAGCAGAATTATTTAAATATAATATAAAAGCATTTCCTTAAGAAAGTAAATTATTAACATTCAATACGTTAATATTTAGTATGACTGATATAAAAAGGTGACGCAACGTTTGTTTAAAATAGGATGTTATTGAAATGTTTATCAACTAGACGTGCACCTGCTAAAGATGTGTCATGTAAACAACTTGTTATTTTAATCTTAATGTCTTAAGATAATAATATGAATAATACACTTCAATGCCAACACCTGCATTTAGATAACGAGAAAGGCGATGATTAATGTTTATATGAAACAATAATTACAAATGAATTATATAAATAGTTTGAACACATGTTACGAACAAAATCATATAAATACATGATCCCTACTCATAGAAAGACAGTCTTGAATAAGAGGTCTTACGACGATGACTGAATTGTATTCAGACGAGAGACTCTTTGTTAGAATGGTTTGTAAAGATGTATTATTCATGTAAGTAGATAAGTAATGTTAATATTTTTGTGTATTGCCTAAGTCTATCAGGCTTAGAACTTATTAAGTGTTTGGGATTTCATATTTGTAGACCAGTATAAATAATGTTTGTATGTAAAAGTATTACAATATATTTGATGTTAGTTTTGATCGAGTATTATTAAATGAAACTTCTCGCAAAGCCAAGCCTTAACATACGTAATCGAAGGGGTCTAAGACTCTACCATCATAATCAATAAATGAACAGAACTCCTTCGTTACATTTGGCGGAGCTGCGGTTTCGACCCGTGCAGGTACAATTTTGAATTGTGCTTGAAATTAAAATTTTGAATTTTTTTTTTGAAAAATTTTTTTTTTTGTTTTGTCATTTTTTTTATGTTTTTAAGCTTTTTTAAACTTTTTTCTGAATTTATTTAACTGTTCAAACAATTACTGGGTTAATTATCTACAATATGATCCAAACCGTTAGTTTTTGCTATTACTTATTTTTGTAAAATGAATTTGGTTGTCTCGCGTTTATGAAGTAAATTTAGAATTCGAAATAAAATAGATTTCAAACAAAATAAATTGAGAAGAGTCCACGCAATAAAGAAAACAACTTGCCACATTAGTATTTTGTGCGGTAAGCGTGACCACATGCAAACAAATAAGTCTTGTGTACTCACACAAAATACAAGAAGATACATTGGTATTGGAAAAACTATGAAGAAAGAAAACAACTTGCCTTCTGATTCTTAAGTACTGTTTAAGATCTAT
Organism: Melanotus villosus; assembly: GCA_963082815.1. Taxonomy (NCBI): domain Eukaryota; kingdom Metazoa; phylum Arthropoda; class Insecta; order Coleoptera; family Elateridae; genus Melanotus; species Melanotus villosus. The sequence goes on from OY720421.1 coordinate 14,418,161, forward strand.
ATTTTGCTGTACTACGGACCGAGTACGCAACGTCTGAGCAGCCTAATATAGTCTTAGAAGTAAAGAGTCCCAAGCAGCCGTTGAATTGGCCAGAAGATGCAAGTGAAAACGGAAAGACTAAAAGCAGCTTCAATAAGACTTTTACGACCGATTCACTCTGTAACAAGCAAAAAGAAGAAAAGAAGACTTCAAGAACTTCGTTTCGAATAACTGAATTTATTTTATTTCGTTTACTTTTAAAAAATTTTGCATTCGTTTTTATGTATTAAAATTATTAAGACACCAAAATTGTTTTCTATGTGTGTTTGTATCGTATTTAATTTCAATTTACGGCATAAACTATCGTGTTGCAGAAACAACTACGTTTTTTACACATTTGGGTTTTCAAACAGTGTCAAATTCAAGAATTCCATTTAATTATATTTCTTGTAAGGTTGAAGGGGTTCACAATAGTAACTCAAAAATAAAAACGAAAATTGCTTTCACAACTACTAAATTATGTCGGATATTGCACTATCAGAAGCACTCCTTATTCAGCTAAAATCAACAGCGCAAAATTTTATAAATGAAAAAATGGAAGAATTTTTTAACCTTTTGAGATCAGATCTGCCTGACAGATCTCAAAACTTGCAAAATACAGAAATTTGTTTCTGTCCAAATTGTCCTTTGATGGCCATAAATAACCGCTATTCTACACATCACCACGTGTCAAATTTTAGTAAGCAAAAGAAAATGAAACCTTTGACGGACGGAAAACCTACTTGTTATAATTGTGGTAAATTGGGACACATCAAGAGATCTTGTCGCAAATTAATCGCTAAAAAATAATTTTTTTTTTACAATAAATAAATTTGCTTCCATCGATCTTTACATTAACGTATGGAGTCGCAGAGGGAGTTTAATTTCTCTGAAATTCAATATGGTGCGATCTGCCAAATCGCCCAGTGTTAATCTCAGGATTAATACCACTTTTAGCATTGCAGAAAATTTTAAGAACAGCCAACACGATTGTTCACTATTTAATAGATATTCAAGATCAAATTATGAGTAAGCAAATAAATAATTTGCAAGTAAATACTAAAACGTCACAGTCCAATCATTTTGTTATACAAGGCTTTGCAATTGTAAACTGGCAGTCCAAGTTTAACGCGATATGACGTCATCCGTTGAAATCGACAGCCATTTTACCTACTTCAGTGATTTTTTGATAGTTTGTTTTCTAGTAACAAACCTAATAGTTAAAATAATTTTTAAAGAGTAGAGATGATTCAGTATTGGAATGTCTTTGTTGAAAGAATGTGTTTAAATTGTAAATAACCTTGTACAAATTTTACTCGATAGAATGGACTCGTTAAAAAATTTTTTTTTGTTGATTTTCTTAAAATTTTTTATTTAGCAACAGCTTCTGTTGTCTTTTGGACTAGCCAAAAGGACAGCCGTAAGAGAAGTGTGTTGAACAAAGAGGGAGGTGGTTCTTTTTGTGACTTAAAACGTAAGTAAGGATCTAAAACTATCAATGATAACATTTCTACATTTTCCAAAACCAACGAAAGTTTTAATTGAGAAGTCTTTTATTGAGAATAAAAAGGTCATTAGGATTAGGCTAGATATATTTTTTATTTTTTTATTAATTGATTATTAGATTCCCTATTGTCAGAAATATATTTTGATAATCGGATGATTAGGTGTTTTCTCATTTCTGAAAGATATTAGATTCCTTGTTATCGGTAAATAATAAGAGGAGTATTCTTAAGTTGCAACAGTTATAAGGGCAACAGATGATTTATTTTTGAGCGCAAAAGAGAGAGGGGGAAGAAAAAGTAGACTGCTTACCTGTTGTGCCTATAGAATCAACTTCGTTCGTTGTAAGTTCAATTTTCGTTGTGAACTGTACGATCGACTCATCGATTCCAACATGGTTTAAAACGTCGAACCATACCATGTTCTGAATGCCAAAACAGAGCTCTAGTGGTTGGTTTGAGGTTGTATGACCTACGTTGAAGCGTTTGTTTTTTAATGCAGTGACAAATACTTGCATTATGCATAAATGAATTGTCAGATACAAATTCCGAAATAATGTTCAATTCAGATGATTTGTAAATTTTCAAATTGTAAAGATTTGAAAGAATTGGATTTTTTTTTTAATAAAAGCAAATAAGTCAAATTGATTTATTTGTAACATTTTTATACAGCTACTGTATTTTTTTTTAAATGGAATTTTAAATCATACAACTTTCAAAATCCTACGAAAACGAGTTGGCATTTTCGAGAGACAGAACGCCAACCGCAAACGGAAACATTATAAACTACTGATTGAAGAGTTTTGAAAAGTTTGGGACATAGTACATAAATTATTTTGTACTTTTATTACTTCTATATCTTGTAAACTTGCCTCAAATTTTCAAACAGTTTTTCGAAGTAGTTCATCTTCGCTAAAATAAACACAGATCTCTGATGTAACTTTATATCTAAGTACCTACGTTAATTTATAGTAGCGTACATAGTTGTTGCTTTTTACAGAGAAACTGATTGTTGAAATAATATTAACTGATATTTTTATTTTCATACTTTACTTGATTAACTAATATACTAATTTAAATATTACCATTTTCGATTTTGTTAGATTTTAGATATTTTATATACTAACATTTATTTCTTTATTTTTTAAACTCAAATGTATATCTACCTTAAAAATGCAACAGCCAAAGAGCGTCACTACTTTCCATCCGCATCGTGAGAATATGGGAATCACAACTATCAATTGAAGTTCCTTGTACAAATATGCAACGATGATTAAACATTTAATACAAAGATAAAGAAGATGCAGAAAAGTTTTAGAATTGTTCTGTAAGACTTACACTTATTGTGTAATCTTCAGCTTTCTAGTAGTGGAATATGTAGCACTTCAAAGCATATTCTACCTGTGTGAATATAACTAAACACACTTTGCTATTAAAATCAAGACAGATGTTTTGAAACAAGATGGTGTACGCAGGACGAGGTTTAACTTCTCTGTGGAGAACCTGAAATTCAGTCAACATCGTCAACTAAGTACGAAATCATCAACACGAATTGGAACAGCAGAGGAAGGAATATATATGTTATATATTCATTTACCACTCTTTGTATTTACATGGGTATCACAATCACGTTAAAAATAGATGAATTGTAGTTTACTTGCTTAGCTGAAGGACAAATAGTCGAATCGTTTTACAAAATTCATCTTACAAGAAGACTCCGTGAAATCATCAATAAGAAATACCATTGCAACAAAAGCAAATGCATTTTTGAGGGTAACGTTTGTAACATTTGTAATTTTTATATAACCATATTGTTTTTATAGTATTTATTTTATAGAAAATAACTAACATTGAACTAATTGATTTTTTTTGCAACACTTTTGTGTATCAGTCTTAGATCTTCATTCTTTTCTAAATTTTGAGGACAAAATTACTGGAGAAGGGGAATATGTAATGAAGCAGAATTATTTAAATATAATATAAAAGCATTTCCTTAAGAAAGTAAATTATTAACATTCAATACGTTAATATTTAGTATGACTGATATAAAAAGGTGACGCAACGTTTGTTTAAAATAGGATGTTATTGAAATGTTTATCAACTAGACGTGCACCTGCTAAAGATGTGTCATGTAAACAACTTGTTATTTTAATCTTAATGTCTTAAGATAATAATATGAATAATACACTTCAATGCCAACACCTGCATTTAGATAACGAGAAAGGCGATGATTAATGTTTATATGAAACAATAATTACAAATGAATTATATAAATAGTTTGAACACATGTTACGAACAAAATCATATAAATACATGATCCCTACTCATAGAAAGACAGTCTTGAATAAGAGGTCTTACGACGATGACTGAATTGTATTCAGACGAGAGACTCTTTGTTAGAATGGTTTGTAAAGATGTATTATTCATGTAAGTAGATAAGTAATGTTAATATTTTTGTGTATTGCCTAAGTCTATCAGGCTTAGAACTTATTAAGTGTTTGGGATTTCATATTTGTAGACCAGTATAAATAATGTTTGTATGTAAAAGTATTACAATATATTTGATGTTAGTTTTGATCGAGTATTATTAAATGAAACTTCTCGCAAAGCCAAGCCTTAACATACGTAATCGAAGGGGTCTAAGACTCTACCATCATAATCAATAAATGAACAGAACTCCTTCGTAATAAATTTTTATTAATTTCCTCAATTCTACTGTTAGGAATAAAATAGTTTATTCTATTATTTCTTGAAACTCATAACTTATTTCATTTTTACTTTCATTATGATTTATTTCTTTCACGGGTTCTACAATTACAGAATTTATATATTATAGTTTTTGCAGTATTGTCTTTTATTGAGACTAGAGCATTTGGGTTTTATAACTTATTACTTATTACCCACATTGTTACATTTTTTTATTGATCTTTTGATCCATTTAGCCTTGCCCGAATGTCTTGGTGCCATCTGTTATTCTGTTCTTCCAAGATTTCTTGTCTAATTTCCCACTTTCTATTTTTTCAGCTTTGTAAGTTCTACTGCTTTCTAGCACCATGAGGTCAATGGGTATAAGGCCAGATATTCAGTATTTTTCACCTAGGATTTGGGTTGTGACGTTAACGCGCTGTTGATAAATTCACAATCCATTTCTAAACTATGTTTTCATTACCTACTGCGCACGAACGCGTGTCTGAACAGACAGTTTTTTGGCGGAGTAGGTTGTCGTCACAACCCAAATGCTAGATGAAAAATACTTTAACTTGTGCGGCTTCCCATAGGCACTGGTTGCGGCTATGCACATCTTTCGCTAAAGCTTTATCATTAATTCTGACTACCTCCTCTGCTTTATTGATCGTCTGAGTCAGTGTTTCTCAAACTTTTTTTCAGGTGGAACACTTTTTTGTAAATGTAAGTTGTGTGGAAACGGACCAATGTTAAAATGAACGAACTATTTCCAACAATAACAATCCACGTCCGCCGCGAATTCATATATCGATGCATTCCAGAATCTGACTTCATGACCGTACATTAGTCCGGGAGATTTCGTTACAATACGGTAACAAAAAATATTTTTTTTATTTTGCGGGACTTTGCGCGGAACCCTTGGCAAGTACTGATGGAACCCTAGGGTTCCGCGGAACACACTTTGAGAAACACTGGTCTGAGTGATGTACTGCTTCTTTATAAACCACTCCAAGGTATTTAAGGCTCGGGGGAGTCCTCTACCATTTTGTCTCCTATCTCCAGCTTGGCTTTTGTACGTTTTCATCCTCCATATAATATAACTAGCTCAGTTTTTTCTGAGGCAATTTCTTTATTACCCTGGTTATTGTTTCTCAGGCTCTTATAGTATTATATTTCAGAGCTGTCTCTGTTTTGGCCTTTATTAACACCGCGATGTCGTCGGCGTATCCAAAGATTTTGACCCCAGCCGGCACATCCACTTTATATTCCACAAATTGAGACCTATCAGCCTATCACTGATCCCTGCGGTACTCCACAATCTATCTTATATTCCAGTGTTTGTTCTACAATTAGGGCTCTTTCGCTGAAATAATTTGGACAAAATAATTACTTATTGTTCTTCTCGTCAGCTACTCAACAATGATTTCCCAGTTTGCATTGTTGAATGCATTTTCAACATTGATTGTGACTAGCACACAGTATTCCCTGTTTTTATATGCCTTCTTGCCAATATTGCTGTTTGTACCTGTCTTCATCTTCTCTATCTCTTGTTTCTATGGCCGGGTTCTGTGCCTTGATCTTAATTCTAATTCGTCTTCGCACTCTTTATCAAACCAGTCATTATGAATCTTCTTTTCTTCCTTTGTGGCTTTTTGGATAGACTTTTCTATACTAGTCCACTTCTTATTTACCTCCCTTACTTATTTGTTTCATGTCAATATTTCCTCCACCGCTTGTTCAAAATTAAAAATTGGCAAAACAGAAACTAAGTAATCTTCCTCACAAATAGTCCTCCTTATAATTTAAAATTGACAAAGTAGAAACCAAATGATTTTCTTCACAATCAAAAATTGACAAAACAGAAGCCAAATGGACATCCTCGCAATTTAAAATGGAAAACAGAAACCAAATAGACTTCTTCACAATTAAAAATAGACAAAATGAGGCAAATCGTCTTCTTCACAATTAAAAATTGATAAAATAGAAACCAAACAATCTTCCTTGCAGTTTAAAATTGCCAAATAGAAACCAAATAGTTTTCCTTCTACATAAATTTTTCTTTCCTGTTCGTCCTTTGTCAAGCATGTGTTTTAGCTATTTCTTCTTATTTTGGTTGTCCCTTCGTCTTCTAGGTATCATTTGCTTCATTTTTATTCCTACCATAAAATGATCCGAATCTGCATACATGATCAATCTGATTCACTGACTTTTTATCTGGGCCATCCATATACGTTTTTCATTTCAAAATAGGTACTCATAATTCTCATGTCCCTGCTCCTGGCTAGACCTATTAGTAGTAGGTACACCATTTTCATTTGACTTTAGATGTTTACTTGGTCTGCCAGTGATTGGTCTATATATTTCTTCATTTCCAGCTTACGCATTTGCATCACCTAACATAATTTTTAACACGTTCGCTGCCGACAATGCGGTAGCGCGTTATAGTGGTATGATTGCTCAGCGCCGAGCACGCGCTGGCGCGTTAGAGGTCAATGGCAACTTCTAGCAGATGTTTCAGACCAGGCGTGAGCTTAAAGTTAAACACTCGATAAACGCGCTAGCGCGTGATAGTGGTATGCCTGCGCAGAACCGAGCTCGCGCTGGCGCGTTGGCTGTCAATGGCAAATTCTAGCAGACGTTTCAGAACCGGCGTGAGCGCTTAGAGTGAATGAGTTTGTGTCGGTGTCGCCAAAAATCCATACTTTTTATTTTTGGGCGGCAGCGAACGTGTTAAGGTATGTTATCCAATTCCACTTCTAATACTTTATAAAACTGTTCTTTTATTTCTATATCTGTGGTCATGAAAATTAATGAAACTTTTTATATCTTCCTCTCATTCTTAATACTGATATTCTCTCTGAAACTGGTCTAAGAGCCACTACATTCTTCCAAAGTTTTCTATTTTTTGTTTGTGTCTTCTTCTACGTCTTCTAACCATTTTTTATTGGGTCGTCCTCTTCTTCTTTGCAGGTCTTACACTTCTCGCTTCATCCATCCGTATTGTATGTCCCAACCATTGATATATTTTGGATTTAATAAGGGCCTACAACCTTGTTCTTTCACTGGTCCATGTATTCTTCGTATTATGGCCCTTTCCCATCGTTTTCTTGGGTCATTGTCCACGTCTCTGATGCATAGATTGTGACTGGTTTTATAATTGTATGATATGCTCTCACCTTTGATGTTTTACTCAGTAAACTAGACTTCATATCTCATGTTAATTGCAGAGTGTATTTACTTGCAAGTCCGAACAAATAAATACCTGACGTGATAGACCCAAGTTTTATTCCGTTGTGGTGGTAGTGGTAAAGACATTAATAATACACTAGTTTCATTTGGCGAATATAAAAGCTGAAATGGAATAAATGACTTAAAGATTGAAGTATGTGTATATTTATGTGTGAAAAACAATGGAATTTGTTTTGAGCTTCTTAATAGATTGCAGATGAAAGGTAAGTACCGTTCCTTGGCACCACTCTTGCATAGAATTAATCAAGCTAGTAACGAGAGGCGACAGCATGAATTAGAAATAAAAAAATTACTTCAAGAAATACAAAAAGCAAGAATCAAGTTGGCTGCATCACATCAAAATTTTACTACGCTTGTGCAGCAATTAGTGCATGAAAAGAGCACCATTGATCAGCGGTTAGTTTATAATCGGTAAGCCAATTCACTTTAATCTTCATAAAATATTTTTCAGTGCTGGGTATAAATTAGCAAAATTCTCTTCCGGACTCTTTACGTCAACGCCAAATAAATTAATCAAAAAACAGCAGGCTCTCAGTTTAAGTGTCGTCAAGGATACAACTACAATAGAAGTTAGTGAGAAAGTTGATACTGATGTTGAACCAGTCGTCCAACAAGAAAATGTAGTGGAATCAAATGACACGAATCACAATAAAATACAGGAGGAAGAAGAGGAGGTTTTATTGGATCCAAATGACGTAACCAAAGTATTTATAGAACAGTCCGCAACGTTTCCAAAGTACACCTCGCCATTAGATAATAGGTACATGAGTTTTGCTCTTATAAGTTTGTACTAATATTATGTTTTTTTAGGGATGGAGTAAACGATCCGTTAACAACAATTTGTCCGTATGATCTTTTAGGCGTCTGCAAAGACAAAGAGTGTCGATACGTGCACTGCTCGTGATCTCTTCCAATCACACAAATCTTTTAATACTAAAGATTCAGTTTACCATATTTTTGTAAATTTACAAGCCAAAGCTGTAATATATAATGTGTTGTAGATTGTTATAGTGAATTTTATAGTTATTCATATATTAAGTATACAAATACACATTGTTATTTCAATACGTAATGTAAAAATATATTTTTGTATTGAATAAATAATAAATTAGTTTTTCCTAATAATACATTGAATTTCTATTTTATGATGTTTTAAAATTGTCACAGTCAGGGGAGTAAGTCGTGCCAGACAGTTTGAAAATACTGAAGTATGAAATGTAATTTAATTAAAATAAAGAAGTTGTGCAAAGACTGTTTAGCTTTCCTAGAATCTCACAGTAATGTTATGTAATATAGTGTCAGGTAGGGATGGGACATCGATAAGAAACATCGATGTTGAACATCGATGTCAACATCGAAGCTGGACATCGATACTCAGAAAATATCGGTAAGAACACATCGATGTTTTCTCAACATCGATGTTTTCTCAACAACGCTCTTTAATTGCGAGTGGTAAGTGAAAAGTGAAGTACTAATAATAAGCAATAAGTGGTGGTAACAAAAAGCCTGTATTTTTATAGCAGCGATTTACGTATGGTGTACTTAAGTTCTACAGATTGCAAATTAACAAAACATTAAACACAAGAATAACAAACTTACATTTGAGATAATATATTTTCTTAAATAGGTAGCCGAAACTTAACACAACACTTAACACGTTTTGTCTGGCACGATCCTGATAACAAAAAATATAATAGCGTTGGCGTTCTGGTGTTCTACGAAATTCCCATAAAAAAAAACTGTGTAATGTTTTGATTTCGGCGCGCCGCTGAGTCAGCGCTGACGGGACACATAAAATCGCAGCTGCATTCGTAATCGATGTTTCTGAAACATCGATGTTAGACATCGATGTTAGGAAATGTAACCATCGATGTAAAAACATCGAATATCGAAAGAAAAACATCGATGTTTTTAGAACATCGATGAACATCGCCCATCCCTAGTGTCAGGTCTTGATTTTCTAAAATAAGTAACCTAAAAAAACTATTAAAATCCTTATAAAATCGAAGAATTACAAACATTTAACAAACTGATTTCCACTAGCGAAGTTTTACCTTTGTTTTTTCAGTCGGTCATTTACTGCCTAACGAAACTGCAAATTACCTTTTACATTCGTATTTCTCCTAAAACCGTTTCTTAAATTAACCAAAAATACTAATATAAATAGAATTAAAAATGAAATTAATAAAACCCTAACAGTCTTACAAAAGAGAGTTACACGCTTGTCCATCTCAGCAGATTTCATTTAATCTAGTACGTTTCCCTTTATACTAAAAACAACAGAGTTGGGAAGGCCGTGAAGAATTGATTGACTTCAAATATGTTAATCCAAAATTTAATGAGGTTTCCGATTCGAATTCAGAACATTTTATACGTCGAAGTAAGCTTGCTGTTTTTTTGTATTGTATTGATTAAAAATGGACTTTTAAATTCTTACACTAATTTAATTTTTTTATTGCAGAACCCGCTTTACATTTTAGTTTAAATTTAAGAAGAGGAATTAAAACTTAAGACTATTGTTGGTTATTTGGTTACATTAAAATCGATTGAAAATACGAGTTTTCAGTACTAAATTCCATTATTCTTTAAAAATTAAATTATTGAAGTTAAATCTTGAAATTTATTAAAACAGTCTAAAGCTTAAACTTTATAAATACATATCAACTGAAAGTTTAATAGAATAATGATTCAAAACTGCAACTTTTCTAAAGGTACTGATTGAAAATGAGGAAACAGAGATCCCAAAATAAATAAAGATGATACAAACTAGGCCCTGCTTGTTAACGGGCGTTGTGTTCAAACTGGCTAGCTCAGTAATTAGACAAGAGGCTGGAAATAATTATTTATTAAAAATAAAGAAAATGTCTACACAATTAAATGAGGGAATTGGAAAAACGTGCTCGTGGCGGCGAAGACGGTAGCGAAAGCGGCAGCAAAGCCGGGGCGTCGGCAATGAGGGACGGTGCGACGAGGGCTTCCGGGAAGCGGTGACGATGGCGAACCTGGGCTTGATCTGGCGAGATGGCGACGTGGGTTATGGTGTGGCCTCAGCAGCAGATTTTTTTGTGAAATTACTTCTAACAGAAATTCAATTAATCAATGCATTAGAATATAATATATCTTACTTTGGCGATTTGCTAAAACAAACAAAAATGGCAATACACTTTATGTAATATGAGCGAGTAACATAACCACTGTCTAGCTATTTTGATGCCTACTTTATTTAAATAGGTAGGTACCAGTAACGCGATGTTTGAAAACTTCTCTTTGTGTTTCTGGGTTCTTTGGAATTTGGAAATGGTTCAAACGGTTGGTATGGTCCTAACTGGAAAATGATTTTTCTTTCATTTTCTGTAAGATTTTCGTTAAAGTTTCCTCTGTACGAGGATTTTATTTTTATTTCTTCTAAATCTTTAGGTTGTATGCTGTCCTGGAATTGTGTTTCTTGTGGAAAATCTGTTACAACGTCAGACGCTATGGCTATAATAAAAATAAACCTTTCTTTCAATTTAAAGCACAGTTAATTTTTAATTAATCTTTTACCTAGTTCAGTTACCGTGACTGTGCTTGGCTCTGAGGAGGTACTGCTTTTTTCTTGTCTAAAATATGTTCCAATTTTTGCGATAACTTCATCTTTTTTTTGTTTCATCTTTCTTTTCTGCGAGCCACTCAAACGCTTTTCTTTTTTCACTCATTTTTAAAAAACAGTAACACACGCACAAGATACAAGTATATCTCATGCAACCCCAATTCGAATGCACTCATCTATCTACTAACTACCATTCATAAAATTATTTCTTGTAAGCTGTAGAGGCTGGTGGGCCCGCCTAACCGGTGGAGGTTGGGCCCAGTATCATTATACAGGAGATATAGCGGTTGCTACGCCTCTGTTTAGTTAACGCTTTCTTGTACACCGTTCGTAAGGAGTTAATTTTTTTGGTACCAGTCTCTTTGTTAGCTGATGTATCTACCTCTTTATATTTTTCTATTAGAACTTCGTATGCCTGACCCTTCTTATTCCGGTCACTATAGTCCTTATTTTTCACTTGCCACAAGCAAGAAAAACTGCCAATATAGCTCCATAAATTCGCACCGAAATTCACGAATACCATCGTGTTCAAAGAATACTGGTACAGTGTGTTACTGCAGACACTTCCAAAACACAAAATTTGATGTAGACACTTCTTTTGTGTGTAAATCGGATATGTCATATAGAGGTTAAGTATTTACAAACTGACAAGTTTTTTAGATTTTTCATTCATAGAACTGTCACGTTGATGTTTCATGGTCATAGCCTGCTAACGCAATTGATTATGTGGCTTCAAACCAAATTTAAACAGCCAAAATTTCGCTGTACCAGTATTCTTTGAACACGATGGTACATTGACGAAGATCAGACATATTTCTTTCTTTCTCCTTTACCCTCTTATATCTTTACACTGTTGAGGGGGCCGGACACACAGCCACAGATCGGTCACCCATCCAACTTAACTTTGTATAATTCACAGTATTACATGCACTCCCATTCTGCCGGTTGCAGACATATTTCAATATGTATAAATACATGAAGTGACTCCGAGCACAAAATAAGGAGAACTGAACGAGATTGAACAATAAGACGGAAAGTCTGCCCATACGTTCCTTCTTGTTGGATCAATTCCTCTCTATCTTATTTGATACGATTTGTCTGATTCGACAAGACGTACGATAAATCGTTGTGGGTGGACGGCCTTTAAGGAAGGAAAAATAAAGGAAGCAAACGAGTAAAAAAGACATCTTACTAGTACAAGAAATAAATCTAAAGGACGTTACATCAAGAAAGATAGAAAACTACAGCCCACAAAGCAGACTAGGAACTGGTTTTTTAATAAAAGGATGACTACAGATTATAAGGTGATAAATAATAGGTTAAGTTATCTGAGAATAAAAGAAGTGAGAAAGTACTGCGCCAATTGAATACAAAGAGCCAAAAGAAAAACAGAATTTTACGAAAACTAGAAGTAATGTTAAACAAATTACTAAGGTATGACATATAGATAATTCTCGTAGATTTGAACTCAAATATAGGAAGAAAATAATGGGTGGCAGGAGTAGCAAGGAAACAGAGCTTACATTCGAAGATTAATGATAACGGCTAATTCTGCGGCAAGTAAGAATATAATAATCAAAAGCACGTGGCTTAAACGGAAGGACATACACAAGCCCAGATGGTAAGACACAAAACCAGATAGACCATTTACTAGCGATATAGGATGGGACCACGTTCTGATTAAAGGCAGTTTAAGAAAAGTTATGCACCATGTCCCTAACAAAAAGACAATATTTATACCTATATTAGGTATACAAATACACATTGTTATTTCAATACATAATGTAAAAATATATTTTTGTATTGAATAAATAATAAATTAGTTTTTCCTAATAATAAGTACATTGAATTTCTATTTAAAATTGTTACAGTATTTTTGTTTCTTTATTTCTTTTTTTTACCTTCAGGCTCAGGCAAATCGAGAGGAAAGGTCCCATTTTCTAATTGTTCGAACCATTTACTAATCCATACATTAGGGCATAAAGTTTCATAGTTCTTTTTAAAATAATTACATGGCTCGTGCCTTAAATAAAACTTGAATGCAATATTTACAATTTTAATCTTTTGTAAATAATATACCCTTTACTGAACAATCTTGTACATCTTTGATAGTCTACGAACATTTGAAAGCAATAGCGTGTAATGTTTTGATTTTGAAAACGAACATCTATCGGCACGGTAGTCCAGGGAAAATCCTAAAAATCTCATTTAATAACGATAACTTTAATAAATCTTACCTTGTCATACTCCTTTTTCGGGATTTCTTTTCGACATTTTGTTGTAAATTTGACAAAACAAAAATTTCATTAACAAAGTCAAAGTCTTTGGTAAACTGATTTATTTATAAAACATAAAATACAATTATTTAGGAGGTATTTTCCAAAAACATAGTTTGCTATCATCACCCAAACAAAAAATTGGTAATCTATAATGCCAAGTTACATTTGTAGGCAATAAAACTGTAGTGGATAAACGTTGTTGCTGTGTACTTGTTAGAGAGACTTTCACAGATCCTTCTAACCGATTGACAGTGGCCACCAACTCACTCTGCGAGTTCATTTTAATAAAACCACCGCCCGCACTGTGTATTAATTTTACATGAGATGGTCGACTATAAATAATTTAAATTAATTTACTTTAATTAAATCATTGTAAATTTACCTTGGTCTTGTAAGATCCCATAAAACAAGTTCTCCTAAATGTAAGGAGCACACTAATTGAGAATCCGAGGGTGCCCAGTGAGCAGCAAATAATGGTTTTCCATAATCTAAGGACAATATTGGTTTTTGTGTATTAACGTTATAGAAACGTATAAGACCTAGTTTTTCGGCAACCATTAATTTTGAAGCGTCTTCTTTGTGCCAGCAAGTAGAAATTCCTAAAATTTATCAATTTTTTTTTAAGTTAATATATTTAAATATTTATAAAATTATACCTGCCGATGTTAAATATAAGGTAGCCGCACAACTAAAATCGGTTGTGCTCCACACTTTGGCTGTGTTATCATCACTAACAGAAGCTATAAAATTATTATCAGGATCATAGCTTACTTCATTAATATAATTTGTATGTCCGCTGAGTATCTATAAGTTAATTTTTTATGCGTTATAAATCTAACAAATCTCGTGTTTATCTACCTTATAGGTGTTGCTTGCTTCTAAATTGCTTTGAAAAATCCGCAATTTAAAATCGTTCCCAGCTGCACAGAACACCACAACAGGGGGCAAATTATTTATGGATGTTTCTAGAGATAATGCTAAAGCGGTACAAGCAACCCCACTGTTAAATTCTGCTAATTTTTTAAGTTCTAAGTTATCCTACGAAATAATTTATGTAGAGTTTAAGCATGGCTTTGATAATATACTTACCTGGAAGATCACATGAGCTAGTAATATTTTTGTAGGAAAAGCTACGAGTAACAGGTCTTGCGATAATTCATCGGGTGAGAAATGCACAACAGAAATTTGTCCGGATTCTTGCAAATCAACAGTGTATGTAGGTTCATTGACGACTTTTTTTGAAATAATTGAGCTGGGCATTTTTGAATTTTTAGTCAGAACAAACAAAAAGTACAAAGTTTAGCAAATTAACTTTTAAATTTCTAGTAACAGGTTATGTTTTGTTTAATTTTATGGCTTTTAACTTTGTAATGTTGGTAGTTTGTTACTAGAAACAGAAAACACTAACACTAAACACACAACATACTGTGTGAGACAACATAAGGGGGACGTTGCAAAAGTCCAAAATGTTTTTGTCCCATAAATCTTTGTTTTACCGAATGTATTTGTATCTATAGATCTATACATATTTTCGTTTGTTTTTATATTATCTTAATGAATATTTCGTTTTGGAACTTATACAGTGACCGGCAAAAAGTTCGCAACATATGGAAAATTTTTTTATTATTAGAGAATCGAAAAACTTTTATGGGGGATGGGTTCTGCATGTCCGATAACCTAAAAATCGAATTTGAATAACGGGACCACTGGTATGGCGGCAAATTTAAAAAAATTACTGTGAAGTCGGAAAAAGTAGGATAGCCGGGAATCCCTTCGAAAATGAGCCACCCTGGTACAGATGTTTATAAAAATCTAACCTATAAATGTAAACCGATGTAACAAACTAAAATATACAGCTGACAATTTAATTTATTTAAGGTAAAACCCATTAGAGGACGCCAAATACAGTACTAACTGTAAAGTTTTAGGTATGAATTATTGTAACATATAAAATAAATGGAATGGGATGGCCGTATAAGTGCAACTTATTAATTAATTAATTCCAGACATTCCAGTTGGCGATGGAAAGAATATAGACATTTGTCCACGACTAGTCAATAATCTGTCAATTATTCATGTGTTTGGTCAAACATAATGCTATCCATTAATACACTGCCAGCAGTGAATAATCATTCTTCACGGGTCATGGTAACATCATTGTCTATGGTGTATAGTGATGGAAATAGGGTATGTTTCTAATCCTACCACTTCGTTTGACATAGTCCTACCACATGGTTTTAGTAGCGTTGTTATTTAAATTTTAATCAAAAATTCTTCGTATTTGTGTTCGTGAACAAAGTAGAGTATACGACTGGCTATAATGGCTACTATTACCTCGGATAATTGCAAAACTCGCTCGCTCGTGTTGCAAACATTATCCTCGGTAATAATAGCGTTCATTATAGCAATAGCGTCGTGTATAATATACTATTCTAAGCGACATATATTGCGTATTATTTAATGAAGTGCTTATAATGGGACACTACAGGGAGAACAGAAAAGGCTGACCGAAAAAAACTACTTTCTATGGCAGGTACTGCCAATCTTTACTTCAATTTTGATTATACGCGTCTTGCGGTTCAGTGTGATATTAGCTTCGCACGTGTTTTGACGTTTGCCTTGCAACTTGCATGTTTAATTTTTCGCCTTTTCTCGTGTTAAAGCATATAAGCTTAATGATTGCAATTATTGTTTATTGTTATGGGATAATTTACCATTTAGCTCAACACAACGGGCTTAACCTAAAACGACAAACAAAATGTCAAAATAGACACGAATGTAGGTGCAGTCCATGCTTACATACATATGAAGCGGCACATTGTTACTAAGGTCATTTTTTAAGGAGGCGGCACGGTCAGCTATTATTATTCTCCCTGTATAATCAACTAGAAAAACTTAAATTAAACAGTGCAAAGCAACAATCCCGAATTATAATTGAATAATTCATATAGTGGAAGTATTTTGATATAATTCTTAATTACGTGTAAAAAAGTTTAAATGCGATAATCTAACTTTATAATTCCGTAAAAAATGCAAAAAGAATAATCAAGACGTAGGTAGGTACATCCAACAAGATGGCGATCCATTTTAGTCTTTCATTTTGGATAGAGAGACCAAACTTGTCAACCTGTCCGCTCTGTCGCTAAAACCTGCTTGTGTTTTGCACATCGACCTATAAGGTTGATGGTTTTGCTGTAGGTTATAATAAAATAATTCTTAATTTTATAAATAATGATTTATACAAAAATTAAGATCTAATATTTCTAGCATCACAGAATATTACTCCAGTGAGAACCTGAGGATGGTTTCAGTCACATTTCAACAAAAGCATTTGCAGACATAGGAATTATTGTTAACGCATAATCAACTAAATAGTCTGCACAGTTCAATATTAAGTTACTGCTTGCTGTTTGCTGTTGTAATTCTTCATGCAAATTTCTCTTGTAACCAGTTTTATTCGAAACTTAATTGCGTCATCCTGCATTCTAAAAACAAACAAATCGATGTTCTATCAATTAAAAACTATTGTTTGTACTTTGTACACCTAAAATACCTATAAAAATAAAAAACACGTTGTAAACGTTTTAAATTGCTACAAGGGACTCAGGGGAGTTAATTTGTACGGAAAATAATAATTCTTTATTGATCTGGTCAGGTGCTCTTTGGTATATCTTCTGTTTATAAAAATATTAAACAATTCACTAACTGTAAACTGAAATTGTTTTATTTTGGTGTTAGATTTGATGATTAGGAATACTTCAAAGTAAAGACTGTACGTTTGCAAGTTAAGATTATTGAAATTTCCGCCAAAATTTGTGACGAGCAGGGCCAAACAGATTTATTTAATTGGTAACTATGCATATAATGCTGTGGCAGCCACTAGATGTCATATGTTAACCCGGCAAGCGCCAGTAGTTTTGGGAAAAAATACAATAAATTACAGTAGATGCACATATGTTATAATAAACTGAACTAATGTAAGAAATTTTATTAAAGTAGGATGTTATTGTTGTAAAGAAGTTGTTAAATAGTGATGTTTTTAATCAAGTGGTGCCTAATACAGGAATTCAGTATTTGACCATGCTTTTTTTTTTTTTAATGGTTAACAATTAGTTTATGTCAAAAATTATTTAAATTCCAGTAGCTAAAGACGACTTAATCTCTGTGTGAAGATGGCAGGACCCGATGTCGCGGCGTTAGCAGCTGACTTGGCCCGTGCTGTAGAACTCACTATGAGTGCAAGTGCGTCCCAGGCTGATCGACTTAAAGCTTATAATGCTTGCGAAAGCTTTAAAGAAACCTCCCCATTGTGTGCCGAAGCTGGATTATTTTTAGCGGCAGGCACGCAACATTCTCTAGTCGTAAGGCATTTTGGTCTTCAACTCATGGAGCACACTGTTAAATATCGATGGAATCACATTTCTCAACAGGAAAAATTGTTCATTAAGGTAAGATTCTTTGTTTTGTAATGAAATCATTAAATTCTTTTAAAAAATCCGTGGTGTACAATGCATGTTTATCATTTGCAAGTAATTGCACAATGTAAACATTATTTACTTCATACATCATATTCTCGAGTTATTGCTTGTCGGAATGTATAAATTTCATCTAATTATGTGTCGATAGGAAAATGCAATGAAACTATTAGCAGCTGGTGGTATAAGCGATGAACCTCACATGAAAGATGCTCTAAGTCGTGTTGTAGTAGAAATGGTGAAGCGAGAGTGGCCACAACAGTGGCCAGGACTATTAGCTGAATTATCCGATGCTTGTGCCTGTGGAGAGACTCAGACTGAACTCGTATTATTGGTGTTCCTGCGTCTTGTTGAAGACGTTGCACTTTTACAGGTAAATAATTCGTCCCTATTTGCAAACCTGATTTTTTTACCAGTTAGTTTACTCTTACAGACATTAGAATCGAATCAAAGACGAAAAGATATTTATCAAGCATTAACAACTAACATGGCAATCATTTTCGAATTTTTCTTAAGACTTATTGAATTACACGTAAATCAGTTCAGAGTATGCAGCGAAACCGGTGATGTAGCTAAAGCGAATTCACACGGACGTGTCGTTCAGATTGTTCTTTTAACTCTAACGGGCTTTGTGGAATGGGTTTCCATGGCACATATTATGTCGCATGATGGAAGGTTATTACAGATCTTATGTTTACTTTTAAATGATATGGCGTTTCGATGTCCGGCAGCTGAATGTTTATTACAGGTAATTGATTGATATTTTTGTCTTTATACATCCTGGAATAACGATTATTTTAGATTGTAAATCGAAAAGGTAAATTAGAAGAACGAAAACCACTTCTTATGCTTTTTCACGATCAGGCTGCTCAGTGTTTATTAGGAGCTGCCAAAGTACAAAATCCCACCTTTGACGAACAATATTATTTGTTTAAAAAAAAACTAATCCAGGTGAAACTATGCGTTATATAATTATAATTGTTTAAAACTCACAATGTTTATTACAGGTACTAACAGGTTTAGGAACGCAGTTGTGTGCATTGTGGGGCAAAGACGCATCCGGTAGACCTCCAAACTTTTCGATTTATTTGGATGCCATTTTAGCATTTTCAAGTCATCCCAGCCTAACTTTGGCGCATTTAGCTAACCCTGTTTGGAACGGCATGTTAAAACATGACCACATATCTAGGGATCCAATATTTCTGTCGTATTTACCGCAGTGGGTACAGTGCACAGCACCAAAAATCATAAAAGTTAACTATCCCGTTGGTAAATCTCCAACTAATATTGGGGAACCAGCAACTTACTGCAAAGTAGATTTTGATAGTGATGAAGAATATTCTCAGTACTTTCATCGATGTCGATCTGATTTTCTTGATACATTCAGGTATGTTTTATGTTCATTGTGATTGTAGGCTTTTTATAGATTAATAGGAATAGCATTCTTTAAATATTATATTAAAGGTTCATTTAAAAAAATAAGGTAAGTGAGGGGGTAATAAGGCCCACCTAAGCAAGTATTTTTTATCTAGAATAAACTAAACACTTTTTCAATATAAAACATTTATTAACGAATCTCAAATAATATATTTGCGAACAGCCACTTTATTAAATTTTAAAATAGGCACATTTACTGTTTATAACATTTCATGATAGACAGTCTGGGCGTACCGAATCGTCCTTCGTTAACCCTACACACTCTTCATGCACCCAGAAACCACAGGCTACACATTTTCGCATATCGCCGGTTCCGAATCAGTGTCATAATGACTTGCAGATCTATGGTATGGCAAACTAGGAGCAAATGCCTCAATTGGAATGACATCTTCATCAAATGGAAAAATACCAGTGGCCCGAAAACCACTTGTAATGTTACCAATTGTCATTGCCTTTTCCCATGTTGGCGTAAAAATATCTGTTTAGGTCCCTTGTTGGATACTTATCCCAATATTTGATTAGTTCGGTGTCCCAATACGTTTCGAATGGGCGAAATACCGACTTATCCATCGGTTGCAATTTGGGAGGCAATACAAATGAATTCCATATTGTTCTGCTTTATCCGCAATCGTGTTATCGCTTCGCCCCATCAAAGATTAAAAGCACAGGCGGTTGGGACATATAGGTATGAAAGTGATCTAATTATTCGTTAAGTTTCTGTGTTCATGCTGTCATCATTACCTGCGATCCTGTAGGTTTCATTCTTTTACCCTTGAAGAGAAATAAGGGGGGAATTACTTGACTTAATGTTTTAGCAGAATTTTCAGCATGTTCCTTTGAAACACGTTTTGCTCCTCTAGCAGCTAGGACGGATTGTTGATGATGCAGGGTGAGACGACACCCTTTCTCATCTATGTTGTAAATCTTAGCAGCATTATTTTTTAATCCAGTGTGTTCCAATAACTGCTTTAGTTTTTTAAAATTGTCATCTACAAGTCGTTGAAAAATCTGGCTTTGATCTCCTCAACTGGCAGCCAGACCGTCACTACGTAATCTCCTGGCTACAAATGCCATCATTATCCAGCCTCTTCAGTCCATTGTTGAACATAGGCCTATCCAAGACGTTTCTAATCCTTTCTATTCTGTGCAGCTGCAATTATTTTAAGGTCATCCATCCTTCCCCGACTACGCTTATCGGTTCTCGGTCGACACTCAACGATGCCTTGCAATGCGCACTATAACATCCTCAACGCACGTGCTTCTATTTTCTTCATTTCTGACTCTGTCTCTCAGGGTTAATCCAATCATAAGTCTTTCCATTCTATGTTGCGTGACTTGTAGTTTTTATGCTCTTATTTTGGTAAGAGCTAGCGTTTCTGCTGTATAAGTTAGAACCGGAAGAACACATTGATTGAAGGTTTTTCTTTTCAGACTAATTGGAATGTCTGTCTTAAAGAAATATATTTTTCGACTGTTTCGATTTCTATATTCCCAAGTTTCATATGTTCGCTAAATACTAGGTTTGCAATCACTTTTTGTGTTATTTGCTGTAACTTCCATAACATTTCGCTGGCTTCTGCTATTAGTCCTAAGTATATAATCTGCAAAGCAGAGGTGGCTTAATTTTTCCCACTCCGTCATTTTCAATGTGTGTTCTAAGACCGTAATAAATATTTTTGGAGATAAGGTATCTCCTTGTCTAATTCCTCTATTTATTTTTATTTTGTTGGTGGTTTTATGGAGTTTTACGGTTGTTGTGGAATTTTTGTATATTTGGTGGACTATGTTGGTATATCGATATAATCGATTCTGCATTCTTTTAGTGCTTGTGAGATGGCAGTCATTTTCACAGTGTCCAATGCTTTTTGGAAATCGACAAATATCATGACTAAGGGTCTATTATATTCTATTGTCTTTTCAATTAGAACTTTAATACACTGGAGGTGATCGTTCGTTCCATAGCCCGAGCGAAAACCAGCTTGCTCTCTGGGTTGATAGAAGTCCAATTTCCTTTCTAATCTGGTGGTGATTATTCGAATGAATATTTTGTACATATGGTTTAAAAGGCTAATAGGTTTTTTTGTAGAGAAGTATTGTTATTGAGTTATTCCAGCTTGGAGGTATATCCTGATTTTGTAAACAAAATCGATTAGTGTGTGACCTCCCAGTTTTATAGCTTCTGCAACAAATCCTGTCTTCCCCTGGAGCCCTACTGTCTTTGATTTTCTTAAGAGCATTATAAATCTCGGCTTTGGTGATATCAGGGATGGCTTCAGATCCTTCGTTCATGACTTTAAAAGTGTCTTGTTATTTTAGATCTAGGTTGAATTGATTTCTGTATAAGGTTTCGTAGAACTCTTCTACTGTACGTAATATTTCTTCTCTGTTTGTTATTACCTCTCCCCTTTTCTTCTTTAGTTTGTCAATTTCCTTCTTTGTATCTTATGTCCTTTCGAATGGCTTTTGACACTTCTTTGTTGATGGAGTTTATTGTTTGTTGGTCGATATTTTCCCTTTTTTAAAAGTCTTCTTCTTTCTTCCATTTTTGTTTCTCTGCTAATTTTCTCTTCTTTCTTATTTTTAACACGCAACTTTTCTTTTGCTTCCATTATCGTGTTGATTGTCAGGATGTTCAAGACCTCTATGTCCTTTGTCGGTGACTTATTTGTCAAACCCTGACTGATGTATTCTTTTTCTGTTTCTTTCTGTGTCCAAAGTTTTATTTTCCTTTTTCTGATCTTCGCTCTTTGTTAATGCATACTTCTATAGAGGCTCTTACCATTCTATGGCCGCTTCCCATTGTAAATCTATTTAATACAGTGATATCTTTAAATATGTACTTTTTATCTGTCAGTTTCATTTAACGTTTTGCCGTCTCCACATGGATTTTCTTGTAAAAGAAACTATTCATTTGGAATAAGTTTTTTCCTAGTAGGTAGTTTAGTAGCATATCACCTCGAGAGTTTCTGCCTGGACTACCTGGGTCATTTTTTAGTCCAATTTTGGCATTGAAGTCCCCACATGGAATGGTAAAGTAGAGTTGTTTTATGACGATCCTGTCAAATGTCATACGATAAATTAAATTTAAAAAAATCCACAATATACCAATTTAATTTTTGTGCACGTGCAGGGTTCGTCATTTGAGATTTTCTTTTGGAAATTCTAGAAACCATTCTCTTCCAGCAAGCTCCGTTGTTCTGTTAAACCAGTGTTTAAAATTGTTGTGTTGCATATATTTATATACAGATCTCTTGAAGCTTCGAGGTGTGAGTGGAAAACCTTTTTTCGCAAACCTAATAATTTTCTTTTTTAAATCGGTCTCTTGCTCTTCAGTTACAATCCTATTGCTCGCCAATTTTTTCTTTGTGCTTTCGAAGCGTTCCTCTTGGAATTCCACATTTTTGTGAGATTTGCCATTTTTAATAAGATCTATCTGAGTCCTTTATTCACTTTGCCCATTTTCTACAAAATACAAGCAATACATATAACCAACAGAAATTAAGGCCCTGGCTTTATTAACTACCTGTGCATGTTTAAATTAATTAGAGATTATGTTAATCAAGAGGGGAGGATAGACCTTTAACAATAAACAAGCATACCTTTTAAAATGTAACGTCATTTAACTACTTAGGAGTAGTGATAGGAAACGTAAAAGAAAGAGTTAAAGAAAAAATCCAGAAAGGAATTAACTCATATAGCATCAACAGACCTTTATTAAAAAACAAGAACCTAACTAAAACAACAACAATCACTTATGCAACAGAAACTATTTCTATAGCACTTAGCATACTGGATGAAGCACAGCTAAAGAGGCTAGAAAGAAGAATATTGAGAACAATACTGGGCCCAAACGTGACAGAAGAAGGAGAAAGAAGAGCAAAGACGAATCAGGAAATTGAAGAAATAATGGAAGGAGAAAATATAGTGCGACACATAAAGGCACAACGCCTAAAATGGATAGGGCATGTTATGAGAAGATCACCAACAGACATAATAAAAAGAATAACACATTGGGGACCACTACATCAAAGAGGAAGAGGTAGGCCAAGAATAAGATGGTGGGACGACACCGATAAAAGATGTAAAAGAGTTGAAGATAGAGAATTGGAAGAATATATGTAAAAATAGGAAACAATGGAAGGAAGTAGTTAGAAAAGCCAGGACACACAATGGGAACAGTCGAGGAATGATCCACCTCAGGAAAGGGATCGCATCTCTCTCTAACTAGTGGGGAGAAGAAGCCATAATCCGATGGATTGGGAAGGCTCGATGATGATGGTGAAGAGGGGAGGCAGTACGGTAGTGAGTATTGGCATTGCGCATAGCTCTGCAAAATTAAGCATCGGTGCCCATGGTCAGAACTTGGATGGGTGACCCGAACCAGGCTCAGCTTACTACGGCTCGGTGTGTCCTCTACAAGCTATGGGCCTTAATGGCCTATTAAAGCTGAATATAAAAAAAAAGTTAATCAAGACCTTTGTAATAATTCTGATATTTATGTGTAATAATCACCAGTGATTATGCATGCACAAGAATTTGTTTAAAGAAGTCGAAAGAAAGTTATTTACTTACCATGACAGCCCTGGCTATTTATAAAAATATTCCTTGTCACAACAGGTAGCTTTTGGTTAAGAACATGACTGCTGTACTGCTAAAATGGTATTATACATAGGTAAGTGCCAAGTTCCAAAGATGGCGTTAAGTATGTTACAAATTTTTATTTAGTATTGAAAACGATGCTGGGCTGTATTACCCTCACTTATTACCTTATATTAATTTACTCATCAGAAAAGAAACTATTTAGAGTCAGATATAGACCTGTCTTGTAGGTAAACTGTTAATTAGTCTAAAAAGCTTAATAATCGTTCTTTTGTTTTAATATTTATATATTCTAATATTTGATATGTTTCAGACAAGCAACCGTAGTAGCTCCGTTAGTCACGTTTAGTTACGTCGAGCAATGGCTTGTCAAGTGTTTGCAAGTTCCAAACACAACTTTTGGTCTAAGTATATCCGATCCTATGCATCAGGAGTGGGATGCATTAGCAACATGTTTGGAAAGTGTTCTGAGTCGTGTTTTACAAGCCTATGAAAGACCATCGATTTCTTCTGGTCTTAGATTATTGCAGTTATGTCTTGCATACGATCCTGCAGATCCTCTTATTCTTTCAACTTTACTAACATGTATCTCAGCTTTATTTGTGTTCCTTAGTATGTCTTCTGGTCAAATGGCGCCGTCTATAAATTCTGTTGCCGTTTCGGGAGCTGTTTTGTTGCCACAGGTAAGTATTTTTGATCTGTAATTGCATTTAACTTCAGTAAAGTTTTGTTTAGGTATTGGATAAGATATTCTCAGCTTTAGTATACTCTCCTAAAGGACAAACGAAAGACAGCAGAACTCGTGCTGTTAAGAATGTACGTCGACATGCAGCTTCATTGATGGTCAAAATTGGCAATAAATACCCCTTGTTATTGTTACCAGTTTTTGATCAAATTCGTGCAACTATTGCTAATTTATCAGCCCCTGATGCGCATGCGCAACTCAGTGTTTTAGAACGAGTAACGCTGCAAGAAGCTTTGTTACTCATTTCTAACCACTTTTGTGACTATGATCGACAGAGTACTTTCGCGGGTGAAGTAATGCACGATGCTAATGCTCAGTGGTTGGCGTTAGCTTCCGCTGGTGTTTTCAAAAGTGCTCAAGAATTTATGACATTTGTGGGTCTTAATAAACCACCTAACTCAGTATCTAGTCAAGATCCTTGTGGTCAAAATCGCAGCAATCTCGTATACTGTGTTAACATCTTGCTTGGTGCAGTTAAAAGATGTGCTTGGCCGGAAGATCCAGAAAGAGCAACACGTGGTGGCTTTGTGGTTGCATATACGGAATCTGGTAATCCTGTGTGCCGTAATCCCGCAGCACCACATGTCGTTCCACTTCTGCCACACGTCTTGTCTCTTATTAGAATTTTCAACGAGTTATTTTCAAGCGGAGCTCAAACTATATTAAATGAAAATTATAAAGGTTGCACTTCAATGTTAGATGTGGAACGAGCTAACTTATTAGGACTCGTCGGTCACCATCCCACAACAGAGTCAAACGATATACAAGCAGTAAATCAAAGTCCTTTTGAACGAATGCAACGATTTCTCACCGGGTTACATGAAAGTTGTTACCATATGATGGGTTCTGTAGGTCCATCTTTAGGTCGAGATTTATATACTTTAGCAGATTTAGGCCCTGCTATTGTGACTAGTATTCTTTCAGCTTTACATGTAAGTTCATTTTTATTTTTAAATATGTCTGATTGTATAAGGTTAAAGGTATGGTCTTTCTATTGCGAGCAATCAAAACGATTATAGACGCGTTTAAACGCTCAAATGCATTATGCTTACGTCTGGTCTATCATTAGCTACAAGTCAAGGGACCTGGACACAACGGCCACCAGTAGTTTTTGGAAGCAACGGCCACCACGGTTGTTATATTAAATTTATTATATTAAGCCAAGAGGTGGTTTCACTATTGTTTGATTTCTTGTAACATTGCTTGAATTAGTTTTATTAATTTGCTTAATATTTTTAGTTCTTCCAGTATCTCGACGATTTTGTTTCTGTTTATATCGTCGAATGCCTGTTTAAAGTCGACAAAGACTATATGTATTTCTAAGTTGTTGCATCTACTGTCGATGTGTTACTTAGTTCTAAATCCGTTTTGATCACCTAGCAGGCCTTCACTGTGCTTTTGTAATTGCTTGTATATTAGACTACATAAAATTTTATGAATTCAAACCTGAAAGTTTCAGAACTTCCTCAGTACAATATTTGCAACTTGTGAAATATTAGCCAACTCTAAAATATAAAACTTAACTGCAAACTTTCAACACAAAGTGGAAAATGCATGGTCATATTTTAAAAATTATTTGACAACAAACGGAGTCGTAATACTTACGAAAGTAGATTTATCATTTCCTTTTTGATTGAGGGCAAAAACAGCATTTAAAAAAACTGGTAAAAATAAATTTATTCAAAATGCAAAAAAACGTTACGTTACATAATAATATAAAATAGTAAAACTTTGAAATTACAAAGTGTATGGTGTATGTGTGATCGAACCTAGAATGAATATTTACAGTTTTAACATCAGTTTTTTGTAAAAGACTGTTCATTATATATTTTTCTTCAACAACAGTAGGTTTTCTAAATTTTGATGAATCATTGATTTTCCTATTTTTAGTAGAAAATAGATGCACCTGCTTTTCTAATTTTTTATTTGCATTAATTTTTTGCTCTGTTTTCAATTTAATAGTCTTCCCCTTGTTCATTGTATTTATAATTTTATCAAAATTACCTAAAATCGACATATATTCTTCATCTGTTAGTGAAGTTGTATCACACAGACCTATTACTAATTCAGCCCTTCTTCTTATATTGTCTGTTTTAAGAGGTTGTTGTTGTACCTGGCATGATATATTAACTTTTGATATTATATCTGTGATAGCAGTGTTGCTTTCAATACTAAAAAAGGAACAACATTCACACAATCATTAAAAAATAACGTGTATATGCTTGCAAATATTGAGCTTGATAACATTATCTATACAAGAAAATTTGAATGTGTGGAATATGTTACATGCATCACATCTCAAACATAAATCAGAACAACTCTCTTCTACATAAACTACCAAATATTGTTGGGATTTGTCTGCTGAAAAGGTAACTAGGAATTCGTTTTCATTTTCAAGACGCTTGACCACGTCTAACCCAATCTTGCGGCTTGATGTATGACTTTCCCTAATTCTTTTTATTTTTTCTGTAGGTGAATTTTTTGCCAATTTAATTAATCGTTTAAATAAGCTGTCACGTGCAATTTTCATAACAGCCTTTACACTTTTGTCTTTTGCCTTCTAACTTTCTTCCCGTCTAAATAAATATGCTTTAAAACTCTATGAAGTGATTCCAAATACATATTAATATTAATTACTAAATCTAATCGGTAACAATAGGCCCAGCATTGTGGACGATTGGCTTAATACCCAGTAAAATATTGTGGGAACAACAAAGGGTCCTGGTTTGCTCGAAGATCAGCCAAAACGTGATCCAAACATTCATTGAAATCTTCAGTAGAAGTGGACTGCAAAAGAACTTATATACCAAGGCTTTTTTCTCAAGTCCTCCACTTATTTTTGATAAATTGTGTCTCCAGTTTCGATCAACATGCCATGTACATAGAAGTCTGTTAGGAACAGCTGACATTACACGAGACCAGGCATTGTAAAATGCCGGTGCATCATCAGACATAAATACATTTGCCTGGATAATCCCCACTTTCAACTTGACGTTTTCAAAAAAGACATTAAAAACTATTTCATCTGCCCTATTTGAAAAACAAAATGCCACTGGAGATCCTAAGCCAAATTCATCAACTGTCACCAATGTATATAGTTGAAAGTCGTAGCTGTTTGTCCCATGGGTTCCGTCTATGCATATTTTATCATAACCAAATTGCAGCAACTGTTGAACTTGAAAAGATGTCATTATTATTAAGGCAAATTTGATGCTGATTGCATCATTTTGATGGCATTTTGTACTGTAGTCTATACGAAAATCTCGTGCAATATTGTGCATGTCTTCTCTAAAAGTAGGATGTGCTGTGATTCATCTTTTGTCAAACCCGCATCACGAATATCATCTAATATGTGCTCAAAAGTTACACCTTCTTTTAATTTGCCTGGAACCAAAAAAAGTTAACTAATATTATGTTCGAAAATAGAACCACGGGACCGCGGTTATGGTTCGAGGTTCCTGAACGGTTACGGTTCGCGTTATTATTTTCGAACGGCGTGGTTGCAGATAACCTAGAAAACAACTGTCACTCTCTTGCGCGAATGGTCTGTAGTGTGTAGTAGTTGTGAGTTTAAGGTTATGTCACAATATTTTACCACGAAACCGCATTCAAATCGCGGTTACTGTGGTACGCAGATTTGACTACAGCGTTCAGGAACCGCGTTCGTAAATAGTACCGGTTTCCTGAAAAAACTAACCGCCGTCCCGTGGTTGTATTTTCGAACATAATATTAATTATGATTTATAATAAATGTGTGTGCAAATACCTGCAATTTCAGTTCTTGTTTCTTTGCTTAAAAAAACACGGCCATATCAAGCAAATGACCTACGTGGGTCATCCAAAACTTCACCAAAACAGATCCCTCGCTTTTAGTCAAAACCTCCATTCTTGAAGAACAAGCCTTCCCAATTTTATTTGTTCCTTTGCTTTTTAAATGTCTTAAACTGTTCCCTTTGTGTATGTAATCATAGGAGCAATAACAATTATAATATTCTTTCTTACTACCATCAACCAGTAATTTAAATGAAGTGTGCAAAACATACAATGACAAATTGCGTTCTTGGATTTGGTCTTTCCATTGGTGAAATGCTAGAAAATTATATACATGTATTACACATATTATAAGGGGCCATATTATATTAAAGATCATAGATAGTTACCTGAAGATGATTCAAACTGAAACCCATTATACTCAATTTCCACATTATGTACACTGATGACATGTTCTCTAAAGACTGCATAATTTCTGAAATATTCAGAACAACTTTCAAATGGACATTTAATTCTGGAATATCTGGTATATTCTTCATTCAAAGCAATAACTCCATGGGTTTGCAGTTGATGACGAATAAAGTTAGATTTATTGAGAAACTGTTGACCACATATATAGCAGATTTCCCTAGAGGTTTTAGGTGTGAGGGGATCCTTGTCGTGCATTGTTCTTAGATGAGCATATAAATTTTTGTTCTTAGTGAATGTAAAGTCACACTCCTCGCAATAAATAATCATTTCTTTCATAATTATTAATTAACAATGCACGACGCACAAATAATAAATTAAAAACGAAAACAAACATCAAACGTTGCATTCACTATGCAGCTGTAAATTGTCAAACAGTGAAGAGACGTCAGACCATTGAAAGTTCAAACGTCAATGGCGGCCAAGATCGGATGTGGTGTGAGACGCTCGTAAAAAAAGTTGTGGGGCGTATGGTATAAGATCAAACTTTTACTCTGGCTGCATAAGAAAAATGTATGAGTTCAAAAATATTTAGTTCTAACAAACTTAAAAAGAAAAATAAAACATTTAAAGCTTATAAACACAGCACATTATATTTGTGATTACATACTATCTTTGGAAACTAAGATACATTATTTTTGATGAAATATTTTGAAGCATTCTTCAACGCAAAAGGCCGGTTTTTCTGTACAGATTACGCAATTGTATCGCGATGCACAACGAATTCCTTTATATTATGAAATTAAAAAATTTAAGTTTCCTAAAATTAGATTTTAGCTAAAAATATTAATTTTATTGCCGGGTATTTCTCCTGAAATGTTTCTTAGGTTAGAGCAAATAAAAACTTAAGGAAGTTGAGTCTTGAATGAAAAATTTTCAGAATTTTATTCAAATAAATTTCATCCTGTGAACCTGATTTTTACAAATTAAATCCTGAACTTACTTATTGTATGCTTTTGGAAAATTTCAACTTACGTAATTGTGATTTCGCTATTTTTTTGTATCTGTCATTAAAAATATGGAGTTACTTTTTCACTGTTACTAGGTTTTTTAATTGAAAATAATGCTGTGAGCCCTTTAATTCTCTTCATCTAATAAGACATTTACTAGTACATACAGCATTTTCATAAACAGCCATTGTCAGTAAAGAGTAAAAATGCAATTTAATTTCGTTGACGTGTTTTTCTGCATTGTCTAATCGCTTCGATTACTTGCAATAGAGAGACCATACCTTAAGATTTATTTGTCTATTCTCTGGCACAGAGTTAACTTCAATCCTTGACAGCATTTTCTGTCAATAATAGCACCTTACACATTCAGACTTGTGGCATAGAAAAACGCTGTGATATAACATGTACTTAAATAATATTTCCAGACTATTCCCGACTACAGACTAAGGCCTATTATTAGGGTATTTTTAAAACCATTTATTTACTCTTGTCCTCCAACGTTTTACGAAAGTGTTCTTCTACCGATTATTTCCCACATTGCACCGACAAGTAAGTTATCGATTTAACCTCGCGAATTTTCTCTAACAGAGTTCTTTTATAGTGGTAGATCGATTACACACTAAATGGCAGCAAGTAAACGAACTTCGTGGTCGAGAAGCAGCCGAAGACAATGCCGATACCCAAGAAGTTTTAGAAGACATATTAACACGTGCTTTAACTAGGGAATATTTGGATTTGTTGAAGGTTGCATTAGTGGGAGGTATTTTATCACCTGATACTATGGAAACTGATGATTTGAGTATGGATGGGCCCCCTCCTCCCACTAGGGCAAATATGACAACAGAAGTGATATCAGATTTGGGAACTTTATTACTTCGTTCTGATAAAACATGTCAGTCGCTCGTACTTGCTGTACTTGGGGCTCTTTCTTGGATTGATAGTAATGCTTCTTTAAAGGCCACTTATTTAACCGGTCCTATCGTGCGATTGTTAGTCTCCGACCATACTTTAAACGGTGCTATGGCTGCGCATATAATGGCAGCTGTTTTACACGGTCTTGCATTACACGGACAACACGAAGCTAATCAGGGTTGTTTATTAACTCTCGGCGCCCAAATGTATGAAATGTTAAGACCGACATTCCCTGAAGTTCTTGTCGTTATGCAACAAATACCAGGAGTAAATCCTGTTGATTTGCAAAAATTAGATGAGCGAATTTCTGGTTCTACTAGTAAAGGAAATAAAGTTGAAAAGGTTAAAAAGGATTTGTTTAAAAAAATTACTGGAACTGTAAGTATTGTATTATCGGAATTTATTATTTGTTATCTGGAAATTTTTTTTAGTTGATCGGACGAAGTATGGGACAACTATTTAAGAAGGAAGTGAGGATAGCAGATCTTCCTCGTTTGGACTTACCTAAAAAACACGAGCAGAAAGATATCGCTCCAGATTTGAGGAATTTTTTTAATGCGTGATTTACATATAAAAAATTTAATTTGCTGTAATATGAATTTCTCTTTGTTTATTGTACATTCCTAAATTATTTTTTGACACCTATAAGATGATCAGCGTAATTCAATTTGTATATAATCATTTGTTACTATATTTTATTCGTTTAATATAAGATTACTTATTTATACTTAAGACTTATTGTTCGGTTTTAACTACATTGCGTAGTTGTTTCTTTGGAATACTTTTGATATTTTGTAGTTGAAATTGTAAATTGTCGTTAATATTGAATACTTTTCTGGATTTAATTGTTTTATTTTGTTTTAATAACTATTGCTAAAATGGACCAAATG
Organism: Melanotus villosus; assembly: GCA_963082815.1. Taxonomy (NCBI): domain Eukaryota; kingdom Metazoa; phylum Arthropoda; class Insecta; order Coleoptera; family Elateridae; genus Melanotus; species Melanotus villosus. Next base: position 14,449,730 of record OY720421.1, read on the forward strand.
AGTGTTGGTGATAAGGATTTTGTTTCTCCAAAGTCCAACAGTGTTTGAGCAGCTATTTTAAAAGTGACTAAACTGTGCTTTATTGCTTGCTTGCTTGGTGTCAAGACCTCTTGGTGAGGTAGATTAAAATAGCTCTTGGTATGAGAAAACAAACAAGAAATGAGATATGAAAGAAATGCTTTGAGTTTGAATCAGTAAGGCGCTTGTATACAAACGGTGCAGATGCAACAAAACCTATCGGTTTCGTGACCTTGGCACTTCCACCAAATAAGGAAAATAAATTAAATGACGTAGCCGTCGTGTATGGGCAGTGTAACTTAACCTAACATTTTGTTACAAACGAGTGTTTCGGGAAAAATCTGTGCGGGTGATGGCAAAAAAAGACGACGAAGTAATTAAAGAAGGTTTTATGGTAAAACGTTCGCAAAATAAAAAAATTTATACGCCAATTAATTATAAACAACGGTGGTTTGTGCTGAACAGAAAATTTCTTATCTATTATGATACTGATAACGAAGACGTAAGAACTTTTTCACAATTTTTATGAATTAATTTAAGAATAATTACGATTTAATTAAATTAAACTTGGAGGAAACTATGATAAAAAAATAATAAAAGCATATTTTCTAGGAGCGCTTGTTTTGAATACGTTATTTTTTTATTGTCAGTGGATAATGGATGTTGACTATAAAGTATGGTTTTGATATCGGATAATTTCCTGTTTTAGCGCGAATAATTCAATTTTAAAAAATTATACTCGCAATTAAAAACATTCTAATATCCACAAAATATTTAAATTAATAATAGTATTTATTGGTTACAATATACAGGGTGTCAACGAAACCTAGGGCACCCCTGTATATAATTGCATTTTTTGACATACAACAAAAGTTTCTATCACTTCCGGTTTCGCTGGAATTAGCATCAACTTTGTTATTTTAAATTGAATGCCCTGTATATTTATACATTTGTAATCTCCGTTTAAATTTACGTGTGCTAGTATCAAGTTCGAAACATAAATTTTTGCAAAATTAATCTAGAGTGCCAGGATTTACGCAGAATGAAAGTCAAGGTGCCCCAACACTTGAGACAAATTGTTTTAGAACTTCAGCTATATTCGTTGCTGTATTAGAATGATCTAAAGTTGGCAAAAATGCTCTTTCCAGAATAACTCTATTTTTTTTCAAATGGCAAGAGCGTTTTTCGAGGATTTCATTGATACCAATAACGCGGGATTAATATGAAAATTTAATTCGGAATAGCACTCTCTATTCAGAAATTTTGGACATTTAATCTAGGCAGTGGGCTTCAAAACAATTGAAACAAATGAAATGCACAAAACAAGTGACAGACTTGCTACAACTGAAGTTCTAAAACAATTTGTTTTGAGCGTCGTAGCACCCTGAATTCCATTTTACGCAGGCCATGGCATCCTAGATTAATAAATAAAATCCTCCGCAAGTATTTACTTTGTCATCAAAATGTTTCAAACTTGATACTAACATACGTAGAATGAAATGGAGATTCCAAAAATGTATAAATATACAGGGTGTTCTATTTAAAATAACAAAATTGAGGGTAATTTCGGCGAAACTTGTACGAAAGTGACAGAAACTTGTGTTTTATGTCAAAAAAATTCAGTTTAAAGCGTATATTACATATACCAAATTTTATTTTGATATCTTAAAAATATAATTTAAAAAATACATGATCACATTCAAAAAACTATTACCATGCATTTGCTAATTACATCAGGGAAATATGATAAAAATTAATGATATTAACGGATGTAGATTGATATTATACATATAAATATTCTCATTAATTAGTCAATCCTCTGTTTTAACTTAATGTTTTAGTTGGTATTTTATTTATTTCTTCGAAAAACAATGGCGATAAACTAAAATAAATTGGTACCTACCTAATCAGAAACCAAAATAATTCTCCAATCTTTATGTAAATATTTTAAGGAATTTATTTAGAAAATTAGTCAGAGTAATTCAACTGAATCATTTATAAGCATATGGAATAATCTTATCAGGAGTTATATGAATTGTCACAAGCTACGCAACAATTTAAAATACCGTTTGAAAGTTATTTTCTTATTCATCAACCTCAAGAGGTGATGAATATAAATATTTTTTTTATGGTTTATCTTGCTGATTATAATTAACATCCAAAGCTTCAAGAAGCTGTTATATAAGAAATATGCTCGGAAATGTGCATACTTACGCTCTAAATCTTAAACCAAGTCTTGTTGGACTTAACTAATCCATAGCTTAAGCTTACTTTGAGCTTTAGGCTTTAGCTTAGGTAATTGAAGTTAAGTGTTATCTAAATCTGTATCTATTAAAGAAAATACAATAATATATCATTAATGTTAACAATTACAAACCTTTTTTCCTTAAAGATCTCACCACCAATTTAACAAAAAGATAAAAGGATGTTATATAATTGTTTTATTGCGCCTTTATGAAATAATGCCTTTAATACTTGGATGGAAGTTATCATAAACAAATAAGACTCTGCTTCCTACTACAAAACAAAAGCATCCAAAGTTGTCAGAAATAAATTTATGTTATGCTTTAAGTACAGAATAACGATTAAGTAAATTCTATAAATCTTACCTTGTAATTGAAACTTAAGCTTTACAGCGACATAAAACCTATTGCCCCCCCCCCCCCCCACTAAGTCATTACTTAATCCTGTCCTATCTTTTTATATTTCTGTTTGTTATTTTTGTTACGCCGCAGCTTTCCTCTGCTGCCTCTAAGATTGCTTTCTTAAATCCCCCCCCCCCATATTTCTTCTGTTTGTGATTCTTTGTCCAAATGTCTGCGTCTAGCCTGTTTTGAATTTGAAATTGTTGCTTTACCTTTTGTTCTTTCAGTCTGTAACTTTTTATCTTTTGTTTCGTCATTTTCCTTTTCTGTTCGTTAATGTCATTGTTACCACCAAGTGGTCACTTCCTATTTCCGGTCCTTTCCTTGCTTTTATATCTCTGACGTTTGGCCCTATTTCATTACTAAATAATGGATTTCCCTTGTTATTTTACGAATTTCTTTGCACATAAAATGCGAGTTCCCTATCATTATTTCTATACAAAATTCCAGTAGGTATTCTTTCGCCGTTTGGAGTTCTCTTGTTTTCCTAAGCACCATTCGAATCCGTCATTTTTGTTTCCCACTCTCCCATTATAATGATCGACTTGTTATAGTTGTCTATTTCTTGCTGCATTTCGTGGAAAATTTTCTTCTTCTCTTCTTTTTTGTCGTCTTGATTAAGTCCATCTGCTACTAACTACTATCATGTATTCATCCTTTCCTTCATCGTATTTCATTTCTAATGTTAATTCTTTCACTTACACAGTTTTCATTTTTCTTCACGTATGTATCTCATATTTTCCTCTTTTATTACACATGCTACGCCAGCTTGCGCGTGTTCTTCCTGCTCAATCCCTGACTAGTAGATCCAGTAACCATTCGGTAGTTTTTGTAGTCTTGCCTTCCTTTTTCGTTTCTGTTACACCTGCATAGTCTATCTTTGCCTTTTTTAGTTTTGTTCGTTAAATATGTTGCCATTGTAATTGTTCCTAGTCTTTTTCCCTGTAATCCTTTATTCGTAGTTCTATTCATTGCTGTGTTCCTGTTTATCTGTAGGTTTCCGTCTTTGGGGTGTGTATTTAGTTTTTTGGAGCCTATTCCTCTTTTCTTATCAGATTTCCTCCCTCCTTTTCGGACGATTCATACTTGGTGTGTGTCGTTTATTTCCATTTTCCTATATCCCACTTTAGCCTTTTTCCTTTGGCCTTCCCTTCTCTGGCTACTTGTATTTTCTGTTCCTCTTGAGCTAGGTTACATTCTAAATATATTTCCTGGCGTCCCAATCTTTTTTGCGTTGGTACCTCACCGTCAACTTATACTTTGTTTCTTAGGAATTCCACTATTTCTTGTTTAATTCTCTTCTTTAAATTTCTTTCCTCTGATGATTATGTTCTTTTTCTTTTCTTTCCTGACTTTCTAACTTTTTCTTCATTTGTCTAATTTCGTTTCTTAGTTCGGTACTTTCTCTTTCCCACTCTACTTCCTTCTTTAATGACTCTTCCTGTAGGACTCTTATTTCTTCCCCATATTTTTTCAGCTGTTCGTTGATGCTCCTTATGGCTTTGCTTGTGTTGCTGGTGTCTATGTTTACTTCCAGTATTTGGATGGATAGCCGTTTTATTAAATTTTCAAGCTTTTCCATGTCTGTGCAGCCTTTATTTGTGGGGATCTCTATACTTCTGCTTCTATTTTCTTTTTCTTGTTGTCTTTTTCTCTTACTATTCAATTCCGTTTCTGACCCGGCGCTGTTTGATCTATCGCGCACCTCTGATATTTGCCTTTTGCTTGTTCTGTATGCTTTCTTTAAATATTTATTGGCTGCCCGTATGCCTTATTTATGTGCCGCCGCTGGTGCGAAATTGTGTTCTGTACAAGTTTATTACCTTCTTTTTAAATCAAAAGCCAAATTAAATTTTAACTTCTCTGGTTCAATTTTGGTTCCGTGCTTTTTTATTTTATCATTTAATAAACACTGCCTGAATTAAAAAAGTAATACCTCTTTAGTGGCTATGCTAAACCATAGAGGAAGTAATTGTTAAACTTAAAACTTGTGAATCAATAGAAGGTTCGTTTTGCCTTTTATAAAACTAAAGTATTATTGAGATGTTAAAAATAAGTTTCTTCTATAATTTGTACTTAATCCGTGGTATATATACTACTTTTACGTAAATGCTATAGAAATTTATTACTAAACTAACCTTTGCAAGGGTTTCAATCCTAGTATCCTAGTACCCCCCCCCCCTTCATCGCCTGGAATAATTTTAAAAATATTTGTTATCATTTTCATAACTTTTATTGTTTATTTTTGTTAGCTTTGTACAATTGCGGCCAACTAAATGGAAACACTAATTTTTCTTCTTCTTCTTCTTCTTCGACCTTTTCCCTCACAGGTTGGTTGTTCTCAGATGCCAATATTCTCTATTATTCCAGTTATCTTCTTCTAAACCCTTTTCTTGCATTGTTTGGTGTATGTATTGTTTCCATTTGACGGCTGGTGGTCCTCTTTTTCTTTTTCCTCGTGGAAGCCATTTTAAGATTTTCTTTGGCCACCTTACTTCTTCCACTCTTTGGACGTCTTAGCGCTTTGTTCTCTACTCTTTTTGATGCTTTTACCTCCATTTCTCTCCATATTTTTTCAATTCTGATTTTATCTCGCTGAGTAGTATACTGTAAGCATCTACGCTTATAATCTAGCTCCACTGTTCTTATCTGATCTCGGACTGTCTTAGTCATTGGCCATATTTCTCTGCCGTTGTTATACTTTCGAGAATAGCTTTAATGTCTCATTGGTGAGGTCCCATGTAGTGCTTTTATAGGCCTTTTCCCTTTTATAATTTTGTCTTGTATGTCCTCTTGTACTTTTCGTCCCTAAATATCTATGTTTCGTACATGCCTTGATCGTGTCTTCTCCTATTTGTATATTGTTCGTTCATTCGTCCACACACATGTATTCTGTCTTTTTAAAATTCATATTTAAACCTCATTTCTCATATTCTTTTTTAAATTTGCGTATATCATGTCTTCTTCTTGGGGAAAAACTATTTGGTTGCCTACAAACATTAATGAATGTGGTGTTTTATCCTCTACACTCTCTACAGAAATACCCATCCGTCCACATTTTCTGTACGAAGTTTCCAAAGCTTTCTCTATTAGTACTTCATTTATCTATTAATAACAAGGGGGACAATGTGCAGCCCTGTTTTAACCCTTTAGATATTTCTATATTGTTTGTCAACTGATTGCCTATTTTAATTTGTGCTGTTGTGTTGTGGTATAGTGCTTGTACTACATAAATCCATTTTTCTCATTGCCTGCCATAATAAACCCATTGCTAGACTATCATAGGCTTTTTGCAAATCGACGAACGCCATATGTGTTTCTATATTCTTTTCTTTGTTGTTTTTCTATTAATAGTCTCACCGAATAGGTATTGCTTCCTTCTATAAACCCACTTTGTTCTTCGTTAAAGTTTTTGATTTACTCGTGTATTGAGCCTGACAAGTGATGGCAAAATACTATTTACACGATAATTCTGGCAATCCTTTTTAGCCCCTTTTTGTGTATTGGGATTATATGGGACGTGCTCCACTCTTCTGGAATATCTTCTCGAATTTCTATTCTTTAAGAGTTCGATTCTAGTGTTGCCTGGGCCTGACTTATTGTTTTTGCTCTCTTTTAGAACATTTCTAACATCTTCTGATGTTATATCGCTATTTTTATTGGCTTCTTCTTTTTCTTCACTTCCATTTATTGCGTATTGTTGTCTATTTTCTTGTAACAGGGATTCGTAATGCTCTACCCATTGTTTCCGGGTAATTACATGTACATTAACTCCCTTCTTATTTTCCCGGATTTACTCTCCATACTTCTCTGTTGTTGTTATAACCAGTTGTATTACTTATTTCTCGGCAGAGGTTGTCCCAATATTGATTTCCTTCTTCTCTAACCTGTTTTTTTAACTTCCTGTTCCTTCCTGTGTGCTTCTGGACTTTTATTTGTTAGTCATTAATGGTATAACTTTTTCTTAAGTTCTATTCTTTCTTCCAGTTCTCTACTAAGTAGGTATTGCTCTGTTTTTATGTTGTTCTTTTGTATCTATAAGGCTTCTCTGGCTGCTTTGTCGATGCTTATTTTTAATTGTTCATATATTCTGTGCTCCAATCTAGGTTTTGTTCTAGCCTTGTCTGATATAGTCTTACAATGCTTTCTCGTCTTAATAGTTTTATTTATAATGGGTGCCCCATAATGGATTTCAGTTTTTGAATGACTACAAAAAGGACAAAAGTTATTTAAAAAAAAATTATTGACATCAAGTTACAACGCATACATGCATAATATTGTCAAGATGCTTTCCATTTCTTTGTAGGCATTCTTCTAATTTGGCCCTTAAATTTTTAAAAACTTTTAAAAACATAATCAGGTGGTATAGCGGCGATTTCTTCTTGAATGCGGCGCTTTAATTCGTCTACATTGACAAGAGGAGCAGCGTACACTTTTGCTTTCAAATATTCCCAAAGGAAAAAGTTCATAGAACTTAAGTCTGGTGATCTAGATGGATAGTCTATGTCCCCATTCTTGAAAATTAATTTGCTAGGGAATAAGTTACTGACTGCACTCATAGATATCCATGAAATATACCTCAACAAAGAAAGCACGCTGCTCGCCCGTCTAGTAATCCATATTTACTAGCAAATCCGCCCCTCTCCTACACTAGATGCTAATGGTTCGATCCCCCTCCCTTGCAGGAGTAACCAGTAATTCAAATTTAAAAACTGAAACCATTATGGGACACCCGTTATATAGGGTATTTTATTTCTTCTAAGCTTTCGTTTTTTTTCTCCTCTTGTTTTCATTCCTTTGGTGTTCGACTTTTACTAATACCATGTGGTGGTGAGATCCGCATTCTGGCTATCTTTCATCATTCGCTTTCTTTCTCTTTTAACAATTATCAGGTCTTCAATTGATTTGAGATTATCAGTTTGTGCTCTCCGCATAGTGATTAGTCGTCTTCCGTTATCGTTCTCGATCTCTTCTCCAAATCTTCCTACTATATTGTCATTATCTTTTTTCTCAATCTACTGTTTAGATCTCCTATTATGATTAGTTCATCGTTTTAGTTAACTTCATAGGTTATAAAAGTCTTCCTTATCATCGCCACGCGTGTCGTCGTTTATTGCATAGATTCACCTCTAATTTTCATTTTGATTTTTATAATACGATCACTCACTTCTTCTCATGTCTGTATGGTATTCGTCCATTTATTTTTTATAAGTATAAACACTAATTTTTAATCATAATCATAGTCGCCACGTCGTTATTTTATTTTAAGTAATGATTAATTGTCATTTCTAAAAGGTGTCAATATGCCCAGAAGACTTTTACCAAAAATTCTTAAAACAGAAATTCGGATAGGTAAACGCCAACCGGACAACCACCTAAGCGTTGGATTGAAAGTTGGGCTTCGGAACGCCCCCTTGAAAGAGATATTATGTCAACGCAACAAACAGGCAAAGCCTATGTAAAGTGCAAGAAGAAGAGGAATATGCCCAGGCATTTAAGTGACAGAAACAATAAGAGCAATATCAAAACTAGAAGATCGCTCATTAACTACTTAAAATGAAACTAATTTGAAAGTTTTTAAATTCCATAATGTGACGCCTCTGACTTTGTAATATTTCTTTTAAAGTCAGTATGACATGAAAGGCATAATTACAATGTTTAAAATCAACAAAAAATGAGGTTGATGTTTCCATTTTTTTTGTCCGTAATTGTACATGTAACTTGTTTAGTTTCTTCAATTGTTTTAAATTTCGTAGCGAATATGAAATTTTCCCGCTAAAACTGAAACTATCAAACATATATGTAAATTAAAAATACATATATAGAATGTAATATAACTACCCCATCGCTTTCACTGATGATAATACATAATGTGCGTTGCGCATGGCATTGCGACGCAGGGTGGGACAGGACTGACGGGATAAGGACGCTTTCACTTGTTTCTATTGAATTATTTTGAATTAACAAATCATCGTCCGTAATTATCGACGTAATATATTAAAAATATTAAGGTACGTCTTTGTATACGTTGGTAATCTGTGTAATAACTGTTGATATTTAGTCGAATCGATGTGCCTTATTTATGCTCGATTGCCCCAATTAAACGGTTAATCACATATGCATTTGCGTTCGATTCTATTTTACAGATTTAATTTACATTGTTGCATGTTGCTCCTGGTTTAATCAGGATCAGAAAAGCTTGGCATTTATTTCTAATTGATTTTTTGACGATGTTCCTTCTTTTTTTTTAAATAATGATCGATGTTCAATTGTTTCTGTATTATTTGTAGCTGGTTGTATTGTTGTTATATTGACAACAAAGTAATATTTTTTTAATTTTCAATTTTAATTTGATTTAGCAGTAGAATTAAGCTTTAAGTATTTTAAAATTGTAAATTAAAAATTAACAATTAATAGAGAATTTTTTAAAACATGAAATAGAAACGTAAAGAAAAAGGAAAAGTGGAATTGGACAACATTCATTCGGTGGAAGCATTATTATCAGGGGGTAATATCGAAGAAAGTCGCCTCCAAGGCGATACACACTTTTTTCAGGTTGGTTATCAGGAATCCAACCAGGATTACGTTCTTTACCTTTTAGCGTCAACCTCAAAAGAGCGCACTGATTGGATTTTGGCTCTTCGTACAAGTATGTAAAGAATTCTTTGTTTTGATAATATCCTTGAACCCAAGCTATTTAAGTAATCTAAGCGTCGTTCTACTTTTTTTTTTGAATATTAATTAGTTTATGTTTAAAGCGTGGCTCGGTTAATTGAAAGTAGTCTGTCCAGTACAGGACCGGGCCGATTCCTTGACTTTTCGATTTTCGCCAGAAAGTGAATTCAGTACGTTCTCGTTTTAATGTATACAAGAGTTTTTATTTTAATCTTGTGCGCCCGTCATCTTTACAATACTAAATTAATTTTAATTATAATTCGCGTTCTCATGGCTATTAGAGCAGCACAATCAGTAATATGTGAACTGTGAATAACTACGACACGGCCTTCTTTTACTTCGATGGCAACAATGAAAGTTCGCGAAATATAAGTTTTTCCTCAATTTAAATGGAAAATAATATATCGCCGTTCCAGTTTGCAGATACAATAAGAATTTACGAACAAAGTATCACAACGGTTTTTGGAACGGCAAAAAGTGGAATTGCTGTAAAAATTCCGCCCGGAATTCCACAGGGTGTGAAAATTGCAGTGCTTGGACATCGATATCCGAAGAAAAAGAAAACCTCAAGGAAAATAAACCCTTAAGTAAGTAATTTGTTATTCATTCAATGTCAGTACCTACTTAAGTTATCAGAGCACGTGCTAACTTTAAAATTAAGGCTATCGTCAATCGTGACCATAGTTATTCATTGTCGAATATTCGGAAGCTAACTGTAAAACGATTTACGATGAGTTTCACATTTTAATGAAGTTTTATATTTGAGTTTCCTGTTGTTGTTGGAAAACGATAACATCACTTGTTGCACATTGCCAAAATTTAATGTCATCTTCGTCCTGAAGAACCTCAACCGGTGGTACCTACCCATAATTTTCCGTTTACCTTCTTTCTGTAAGTAAAACGATTAATCAAAGGAATTAGAATTTGGTACTGAATACTGAACTACCATCATTTGAATAATGCACAACTCTTCATATCTGTCTATTCTTCATCCAAATTTTGTTGAACCTTGAAATATCAAGCAGCATATCAAAAGGGTTACTGTTAAGCTTTTCACGTTAAAAAACTTGCATGAGTTCCGGATATTTTTAGTTTATGAAGTACCTGATTTTAACACTTTTTTTGCTGTGATCGTACAACAGATACAAATTACAAATAACTCGACGATATCAGTTCCATATAACAGATTTGGGAATCATTTAACAATTATCCGTTTTCGTTTATAAGTTTTTCCAATTTCCATGTGACCTAACGCAACATCGCAATTTCTTTTTACCATTCATTCTTCCAGTTTTTGTGAGGTATTTTCTAGCAAAGCTTTAGGAATTATATTGGATTTCAAAAACAGTTTCACTTGTTTTTCCTGCTAAGTCTAATTTCCATTTGATCTAAAGCAGTTTTCGTGTATAAGTTTTTCCAATTTTCATTTGACCTAACAACATCGCTTAATAAAATATCTAAAACAAACAGTTTCATTTTCATTCATTCATTCTTCTAATTTTTGTGAAGTATTTTCTAGAAAAGCTTTAGGAATTATATGTTTCAAAAACTGTACATTCAACCGTTTCAATTGTTTTTTTAATTTCCAGTTGATCTAACACAGTTTCCGTTTATAAGTTTTCCAATTTCCATTAGAGCTAACACAACATCGCATAAAAAAATATGTAAAGTAGTTTCATTTTCATTCATTATTCTAGTTTTTGTGAAGAATTTTTTAGCAAAGATTTAGGAATTATATATTTCATGTAGTTTTAACCGTTTCAATTGTTTTTCCTGCTAAGTTTTTCTAATTTCCAGTTGATCTAACACAGTTTCCTTTTATAAGTTTTCCAATTTCCATTTGAGCTAACACAACATCGCATAAAAAAGATATGTAAAGTAGTTTGATTTTCATTCGTTATTCTAGTTTTTGTGAAGAATTTTTTAGCAAAGATTTAGGAATTATATATTTCATGTAGTTTTAACCGTTTCAATTGTTTTTCCTGCTAAGTTTTTCTAATTTCCATTTGATCTAACACATTTTCCGTTTATAAGTTTTCCAATTTCCATCTGACCTAACACAACATCGCATAAAAAATGTGTAAAATAGTTTTATTTTCATTCATTCTTCTAGTTTTTGTGAAGAATTTTCTAGTACTTTCAACCGTTTCACTTGTCTTTCCTGCCAAGTTTTTCTAATTTCCATTTGATCTAATACAGTTTCCGTTTATAGTTTTCCAATTTCCCTTTGACCTAATACAACATCACATAAAAAATGTGTAAAATAGTTTTATTTTCATTCATTCTTCTAGTTTTTGTGAAGAATTTTCTACTTCAAAAACCATGACTTTCAACCGTTTCACTTGTCTTTCCTGCCAAGTTTTTCTAATTTCCATTTGATCTAATACAGTTTCCGTTTATAGTTTTCCAATTTCCCTTTGACCTAATACAACATCACATAAAAAATGTGTAAAATAGTTTTATTTTCATTCATTCTTCTAGTTTTTGTGAAGAATTTTCTTGTTCAAAAATCATGTACTTTCAACAATTTCACTTGTCTTTCCTGTCAAGTTTTTCTAATTTCCATTTGATCTAACACATTTTCCGTTTATAAGTTTTACAATTTCCATTTGACCTAACACAACATCGCATAAAAAATGTGTAAAATGGTTTTATTTTCATTCATTCTTCTAGTTTTTGTGAAGAATTTTCTACTTCAAAAACCATGACTTTCAACCGTTTCACTTGTTTTTCCTGTTAATTTTTTCTAATTTCCATTTGATCTAATACAGTGTCCGTTTATACGTTTTCCAATTTCCATTTGACATAACACGGCATCACAGAAAAAAAATGTAAAACAGTTTTATTTTCATTCATTCTTCTAGTTTTTGTGAAGAATTTTCTACTTCAAAAACCATGACTCTCAACCGTTTCACTTGTTTTTCCTGCTAAATTTTTCTAATTTTCATTTGATCTAACACAGTGTCCGTTTATAAGTTTTCCAATTTCCATTTGACGTAACACAACATCGCTTAAAAGAATGTGTAAAACAGTTTCATTTTCATTCATTCTTCTAGTTTTTGTGAAGAATTTTCTAACAACACTTTAGCTTTATTTATTCTAAAACCATGTACTTTTAACCGTTTCACCTGTTTTAGTGCCAAGTTTTTCTAATTTCTATTTGACCAAACGCAATATTGTACAAAAAAATATGTAAGATAGTTCATTTAACATTTATTTCTGCAATTTTTTTAAGTATTTGCTAGGAAAACTTTGGGAATTAGGTACATATTTCAATAGTTTTAATCGTTTGACTGTTAAATTTTTTACCAAACAAAGAATTATTAAAATATATGTACATAATTCAATTTCTTCTTGGCTCATTTTCAAGTTTTCTTTTAATGTTTGCTAGAATTTTGGTATCGTTTATCCCGTTTTATCCATATAAAACCAAGGAAAACTTCATGGATTGCATGAGCAATTTATTGTTTTAAAAGTAGTTTCATGTGTGTAAACCTGAAGAATAAGGTAGCGGTGTAAATAGAACCTGTCTCTTCGTGCAGGTAACGGTCAAATCGCCTTGGCACGGCTGCTGGTTTCCTCACAGTGTTGTCAGTTGTTAAAAAATCCCATAAATTAAATGATATTTTAACATTTTTAAATGAGATTTTTTTTGAAAATATTTCAAAATCTGATTTGTATAAATGATCAGTGCGTTTAGAAGTCAAAGATTTCAGTTAATATTTGGACTGTTTTTTTTTACACATTTTTCTTGTATTCGGGGTAGATAAATTTGAAAGGTATTTTTAAAAAATCTGAAGATATTGGCTCTGCAAGTTGATTGGTTTATTTACTACGTACGAAGTGTTCACAAAAATATTTTGACAAATTCGAGTATATCAATTGTACCTATACTTTTTTGTATTATCTGTAACCTTTATACCTTTCGGTGTCGAGGCTCAATTGAATACTTACGAGTGGTTAATCATATATTGGATATTTTCAACTCCAAAGTAAAGAAATAACTCTTTGATTATGAAACTTAAAATGACAAAAACAGGGGAAGTTCAAACTAGGAACAGGCTTCATTATGCTTACTTTGTTGTACCTGAAAAATTTCATTAAGTCCTTTCGTTGCCGTTTTTACTTAAAAATTATTTTGTTTTACATTTTAATTAATGTAACCAAGTACTAATCTTTGTTTCTTATTGGGTTAAACACCCTTCTGCGTATGCCACGGTTTAACCAAATTTCTTACAAAAAATCGCTAGTTTTTTGATTAAACGTAAATTATATTAAATAACCCCCGTTGTGCATTTGTTTATTAATTTACATAGGGGAAACCCCTAAAATTGTAGTGTTTCATTTGTTTTAATATAAAAGCAGTTCCTGTAATTATCAATTGTAAAATTTTCGGCGTTTGTTACAAAAACTATTGTAAATAATTAAATAAATAAACTGGCAACATCGAGTAGTCGTGTCATCCACTCTTTCCAGTCTGCACCTTCAAACTAAAGGTCTGCAGTAGTCGCCATGTTCATTGAGATGGTACAGGTGTTCAGGTGTAAAATAATCGTAAAAACCTTTAGTTTACCTAATATCCAGTAAAGTTTGTGTAAAATGTTAGTTTCCGTCTTCAGAAGTGCAACAGGTATTATATTTGCTAACTAGAGTGGCATTTTTAAGCTTTAATTAACAAAACATGTTCTTAAAAATCGTACCATTTTGTTTGTAAAATGGTATTTTAATTAATAGGAAATGCTCTTGTACAGATCGTGGGTTTGATTAATTTAATTTACGAAGGGGCATTGCTGTTTAAGTATTTCGCGAGTGTCAACTCGAAGTAATTGGATATTCGTAAAAACTTCTAACAATGTTTAGAACTGGCAAATAAAAAGTTTTGCTACTTTATGTTGCATTTCTACTCGACGCAGTGGCACTTCAATTTCATTGATGCTTTACAGACGTACAGACCTGTGTTCTTTTTCCTTTTACATCCGGTTTTTGTGTTTTTATATGCTATGGCACCAATTTTTATTTTTTAAATGCAGCAAATTATTTTATGTAATGGGAATGTTTCGTCTTTATTGTAAAATTATTCTTTAAATCCAATTATTGTAAAATTCCATTATAGAGTGCAGCTTACATAATCCAGGCAATTTTGACTAATTATTATTATTAATATTTATTTTCAGATAACATAAGTACAGCTTGTTAAAAAAGAAACACAAACGAAGCCTCTAATTAAGCATGCAAGTTTTTCCCAAAGTTAAAATAATTAATGAAATCACACTGTTTTAAAATTTATTAAAATAAACATTTTTATAAATATTTTAGCTGTTAATTAGTTTAAGAACTTACTTAACATGTCACAAAAAATGGAAGCTCAATTTCGACGTTTTTATGGAATTCTTTCCAAACTACCGAAAGGTGCGATTAGCATCCGCATATTTGATAAGAGCGCAGCAAATAGCAAATTTTATTCAGATTAGTTGAATTGTTAACTATTAAAAATGGAAGTAGGTGCGATTGTAATACCCTAGCATTAATCAGTTAAGAAAAAAACTTCGATTAAATTTACATCATAATTTACTTGTAGGTACATCACAGTCTAGCCACATAATGCCCGGTGGTGCCACACCAGGAACACCTTCAGCTAAGCAAAAAGATAAATCGACCGTTAGATCGAAAGTTGTGATAGCATTATATAATTACAAAGCTATCGAAACGGGTGATTTATCCCTTGAAAAGGTATTTCTTTCCCTTTCCCTTATCTTTCTGTATTTGTAAATTAATTTAAATTGCAGAACGCAGAATACGAAGTTATAGATGACAACCAAGAGCATTGGTGGAAAGTTAGAGATAGTCATGGGTAAGCTCTCTGAAATTTTATACAGACAGATCAATAAAAAAACCAATTAGGGTAGGTTGTGAAATTGAATTATTTTGAATTGGTACTTTAGCCACATCCACAGAATGACATTTCTGACATGAATTTAAGGTTATAAACTTTGTTTACAATAAAAATATCACATTACAAACGTTATAAAATGTCATTCTGTGGATGTGGCTAAAGTACCAATTTAAAATAATTCAATTTCACAGCCTACCCTAATTGGTTTTTTTATTGATCTGTCTGTATAAAGTTTAAGCACATTAATGGAATACTTTTGTTTTGAAAATAAATATAGACAGCCAGATTGAATAATAGGAAAGTATTTGTATCAAATCTGCTGGCAGTCATGTTAATTCAAGCTTATAGCCCGTCTCAACTTTTGAAACCCTAGAATATGGAGAACAGCGTTGCCATATTTTACTTTGTAGTAACTTTTGACTGATAAAACTGGCAACATTGTTTGGGTAAAAAAGACACAAAAAACTTTCAAATTGAATAAAAACAAAGCTCCATAAGTCTTAAAGCTTGAGACAAACTAGAATAAATGTGTGTTATTTTATTGATATCGGTCTAATGTACAGCTGACTCATTGAAAAAATGAAAACTAATGAGTAAATTGCTTACATTAAAAATAAATTTGTTTTTCATAAAACTTTTGTTGCAGAAACATCGGTTTTATACCAAGTAATTATGTAAAAGAAAAAGAATTAATTGGTTTACAGCAGTACGAGTAAGTAAAACTTTTTTACAATAACCTAACAAAAATTAAAACCGTTTCAAAACAGGTGGTATGTAAATGACATGTCGCGGCAAAGATCGGAATCGTTATTAAAACAAGAAGACAAAGAAGGTTGTTTTGTAGTACGGAATTCTTCTACCAAAGGGCTCTATACACTTTCCTTGTATACAAAAGTGTAAGTACTTTTTTAACTCTGTTTTTTGCTTAAAGTTTATATCAATTTTTCTATAGTCCACATCCACACGTAAAACATTACCACATAAAACAAAATTCCAAAGGTGAATATTACCTCTCAGAAAAACACTGTTGTGCTACGATAGCCGATTTAATTAATTATCATCGACATAATAGTGGAGGTCTTGCGTCGAGACTTAAAACAAGTCCGTGTGACCGTTCTGTACCTGCAACTGCTGGTCTTAGTCATGGTAATTTTACTTAGCATTTCTAGGTTGTACAAATAATTGATCAATTATAATTTTAGATAAATGGGAAATTGATCCCCAAGAATTAATGTTATTAGAAGAATTGGGTTCGGGGCAGTTTGGTGTCGTTCGAAGAGGCAAATGGAGAGGATCTATCGATGTTGCTGTAAAAATGATGAAAGAAGGTACCATGTCTGAGGATGATTTTATCGAAGAAGCTAAAGTCATGACGTAAGTGTTTGATAAGGTTTAACAACTTCACCTCAGGGTAACCACTAAAGTGATTAGATGGTGAGGTAATTGATAACATGATAATAGCACATTTTTTTTATATTACCTAAAGCACTTTAATAGAAATATTTTGCCATTTCAGAAAACTGCAGCATACTAATTTAGTCCAATTGTACGGGGTGTGTAGTAAAAATAGGCCAATTTTTATCGTAACCGAATATATGCGACATGGATCGTTGCTAAATTATCTTAGAAGACATGAACAATCACTAACTAGTAATCAAGGACTTTTACTTGATATGTGCATACAGGTTGGTATTCTATAGAGTGATCAAGAAATATTGTTTTGGTTGGCAATAAACTGTGAAGCGATTGACATAACTTGCTAACCAGATCTTATGTAACAAATAACGAAGATTCAAGGAGCTAAAATAACCATATTTATTGCTAGTGTTTATCTGCTAATTTACAATCTACTCTGAAAAAACAAATGAGTATTAAGTAAATATGTTGTTCGTGTTGCCCCTGGGAATTTATTGTGGTGGCGGAGTTGAAGTCTTCATCCATTTAGATCTGTGGGCCATTGTTTCTTAAGCCATCTTGTTGGCAATGGATCTAACAGTTGCTCAATGTAGTTATTTTCATGTCCGGGTATTCTTCTAAAGTAGGTAGTGGTTAATTTATGTATTTCATTTTGCACAAATGGTACATTGAGGTAATTATGTATAGTTCGATTGTTGATGAACCAGGGAGCATTAGCTTGTTGTATGATGTTTATTCTTGTTTTCTTGGCACATCCCCAGATAGGCTTAAGTATTGTCTTATACAATACTACCTTGTTTTCCAATGTGAGCTTTGACTTCCATCCAAGAAGCCACTACAGTCTATCTGCATTCTTTTCTTTTTAAGGTGTTGATGGCAGATAAAGTCCAAGGTATATGGTTTCTGTATTGACCGGTATCGGTTTGCCTTTTATCGTCACCGGAGGTTCTTGTCGTGAATGTTACTTGTTTTCATTTATTGCAATTCGCCATACATCAGTCCACTCACTTAGTTTGTTTAAATGAACTTGTAGGTGTTGTGAGGCCTTAGTGACGTCACTGTGCACGCATAATATCGTAGGTCGACAAATGTAGCAATTGCGGTGTTCTCCTTTTCAGGAATGCCAGCAGTATAAAGAAGAAGAAAGGGTCCTAGGACACTGGCCTGCTTTTATTAATTGGAGAGTTGATATCTGACTGCTGTGCTTCACAGTAAAATAGCGGTCAGTTCCGTAGGACTTTATGAGAAGATAGGTGTTTGGCAGTAGTTGCTTCAATTTGTATAGCAGGCCAATGTACCACACCTTGTCGAAGAACCCTGCAGTGCAAAATTTTTTTCCTTGAGGCTCTGGGCTATTTGGTTAACAATTCGGTGAGCTTTACTGAAGCGTAGAGTGACCTTCTTCTTCTTAGAGTGGCATACCCTTTACAGGGTGACCTTCACGAAAACCAAACTGGTGATTAGGTGTTAAAGTAGTCAAGTCAATTTCTTCTTTAAGTCTTCTTAGTAGGAGTTTTTGAAACAGTTTACCTAGTAGTAGTAACAGGCTAATCTGTCGATAAGAGGTTGGTAGATGTGGTGGCTTGCCCGCCTTTGGTACCACGATAACCTGCGCATGTTTCTATTGTATGGGAAAATATGACAAACATAACATCCAATTGTATTCTTCAGTATCTGTTCAGTTATTAAGTCGTAGCCTGGTGCTTTATGGGTTTTTAGTGCTTTTATACCAGAGCTTACGTCGGCAGGAGTAAAAGGTTTAATCGACGGTGATATCTGACATGGGATATCCAGAAAGTTTTCTATTTCATCAGTATTTACCAGTAGGTGCTGCATTAAAAACTCTTGACTAATAGTCGGAGAATACATTAGCTTTTTCATTGTCAGATCATGCCCAAGTACCATCAGCTTTTGGGACAGATGACATGTTGACTTGTGGCATTTTAAATTTTTTCGTAGCCCTCTAGATCGAATGATCTTCCTTATTTAGTCTCATGATATATTCTTGAAAGGACGCATTTTGATATTCTTTCACTACTATTCTAATAGTACCCATTCACTTACTGGCTGCCGACCGGCCACGGACTGATAGTCCGGCCGATGATACCGCCTTCGTCTAATTTTGCCCATACACTAACAGGCCGCTTGTCAGGTCATACCTGAGGTTTATCAGAACTGATGTGTGGCCAGACTGAACTGAAGGCCAATATTCAGAGATTTTGATATTTTCACGACAGGCCGAGTCATTCGTGTACGTATTATATGCACATAGTGATGGCAAATGCAGAAGAATTTATTCGTGAATTTATAAACATTTATAAAGAGCATCCTGCTCTATGGAAAATTAAGTTTAAATGTTATTCCGACAGAAGACTGAAAGAAATAGGCTATAATAAGTTGTTTGAATTATATAAAAATACCGATCCATCATTGAATATGGATACAGTGAAGAAAAAAATCAATAATATTTGTTCGTCTTTCCGAAAAAAATTTACAAGTCAAAGCGGTCAGGGTCAGGAGCATCTACCGTTGGGATTTATAATCCTTCAGGCCTAATGAAATCGTCAGGCCAATCTTTATTTTGGACTGTCTGGCATCTGATGGCCGGTAGGACTGACAGGCGACTATACATCAGTCTGGACCTTCAGGCAAACCGGTCAGTCCGTAACCGGCCGGCGGCCTGTAAGTGAGTAGGTACTATCAGGTTGATGCATAAGTTCGTAGCGTTTTTTTTTAAATTTAAAATTTAATTTTTTTAATATAAAAAATACATAAACTAATCAATAATATATTCTCCTGCATTGTTTATGATTGCCTCCCAACGTTCGGGCAGTTTTTCGATTCCACGCCGGAAGAAATCCGGTGGTTTGGAGGTGAAGAAGTCGTCGAGCCAGTTTTGAAGAGCAACGTCGTTATTAAATGAGATTCCGCGGAGATTGTTGGATAGAGAGCGGAAAAGATGAAAATCTGATGGAGCAAGATCAGGAGAATAGGGCGGATGTGGAATAACCTCCCAACCGAGGTCTTGAATAGCTGCTTTTGTAATGTTAGCAGTATGCGGTCGGGCATTATCATGCTGCAAAACCACTTGATGCCGTCTTGCCGGACTGCAAATGTCGTACGATAGTTGATTGGTCACAATTCATCATATTGCCCCAATTTATGAGTTGATTGACGTGGATCATCACGAATTGAAGCATTTAATCGGTCTTCATCAAAGCCAGATGGTCTCCCTGAACGTGGGAAATCATTCATATCGAAATGCCCCTTTTTGAAACGAGAAAACCATTTTCGTGCAGTACTTTCCACGATGGCGTTCTCTCCATAAACGGTACAAATGATTCTAGCGGCCTCCGATGCCGTAACTCCTCGGTTAAACTCAAACAAAAGGATATGTCGGAAATGTTCATTTTCTTGTACTTGACACTCCATTTTCTTTAGCCAACAATTACCCCTAACTTTCTACAAATTGAAAAATTCAAGAAGTATTCAATAAAACAATACTATGGCATTAAAATGATATTGATATTTCTCAAACAAATTTGTTTCCAAAGCACTCTTACCTTGGAAACAAAAAACGCTACGAACTTATGCATCAACCTGATATAAGTCTGTTAAATATATGTTTGTCTTCAGAGTTGCACGATCGATTCCATCTGCCCTCTAGCCTGTCTTTCCTCAGCAATTAATTCTCGGAACCGAAGTGGCACATTAACATTTATTTCATGTATTATGTTGGGTATAGGAACATGAAACCAGTCAAAATTCAGGTGCTTGCATATGCGGATGATTTGGTATTAGTAGCGAATACATGAAAGAAGATACAGCAGATAGTAAATGTATGGAAGGAAGAATGTAGGATGGAGATGAATGTTAAGAAAACTAAAATAATGGTGGTAAATAAAAATAAAGAACAAGAAATAGGAAGATCTTTAGAGGACAAAGTACTAGAAGTAGTTACAAGGATAGAATATTTAGGAACAACAATTACAAACGATGAAGAAATAGCAATGAACGTTTACTATGCAACAAACAAAACAATATTAGGGAAAAAAGAAGTAGGGATGGAGACCAAGAAGAGGTTTTTTAATACAGTAGTGGTATCAATACTTTTGTATGGGGTAGAAACATGAAAGTAGAAGAACAGCAACATAAATGAAGTTTATAAGGAAGATGGCAGGGAAGACCAATTTGGATAGGTGCAAAATGAGGATTTAAAAATAGTGGTAAAGCAAGAGTCAGTGGTAAAAAATGTAGAACGGATGCAGCTGCAATGGCTTGGACATGTATTTAGAATGAAAGAAACAAGATTAACCAAAGTAATAAGTGAAATAAAAACGAGGGGAAGAAGGAGAGCAGGAAGACTCAGGAAAACAATGGAGAACAGGTTGAAAGCAATAGGAAAAACTTGGGAAAAAATTAAGCAAATCACAGCTGATAAAAGAAAATGAACATACACATCCCAAATCCGACGCCAAAAGGCACAAGGAAAAGATAAACAAGAAGTGTTATGTTAAGAGTTAGGAGTAGAGGACCAAGCCACATTTTGGATAAGTTCTGTGATGTATTGTACTGCATCATCCAGATCTTGGGCTTCTTTTGGGTGGAGCCTTAGATTAATGTTTTCTTGAATATAGCTTTGAAATTAAGTCCAGTCCGTTAGTTTAGTGGCTAAGATGGGATTTAATGGTTTGTCTATTACATCCATACTGAGAGTGATTATGACCGGGGAGTGATCTAAGGACAGGTCATTGTTTTCTTCATCAAGAAAGTAACGTGCAGAGATTCCTGCAGCTATAAAAAGGTCGAGCCTCAGTCAGTGTGCTTCGCAATTCCGTCACCTCCAGTAATGAATTTTTAATTCAAAGTTTAGAAGAAGTCTTTGTATTGATTTGTTGTAATTGTATGCCGCAGAGGACAATAAATGGCTGTAGTAGTGAATGTAGCTCTAATTGGTGCAGTTTGGTACTTTTGTAATTCAAAATGTGGGATACTGTTGTGAATAAAGACTGCCGAACCCCCGTTTGCAGTTACGTTGGGATGGCATGTATTGTATATATTGTAGTTTGGAAGGCAGATTTTTGTTCTATCGGTAAAATGTGTTTCTGAGATGAGCACGATATCTATTTTATTGAGCTGTAGGAATGTTAATAGTTCAAGTTTATGATTAGTAAGACCATTTGCCATGACTAGTGTGTTTATTATTATGAGCCCATTATGTCCCATTGTTGGGCAAAGGCCTCCCCCTCTTCATTTCCTTTTGTTTTAAGGATGTTCTGCTCTCAGCCATAAGTACTACATCGTTGGCAAATCTCAGGTTTGACAGTTTTTTCCCATTAAATGTCTTTCCCAATTTAGGTTTCTGAATATTTGTTCAAGTGTGCAGGTGAAAAGATTTGGCGACAGGGGGTCTCCCTGCTGTACACCTCTTTCTAGATGGAAGTGTGCTCCTTCTCTCTCTCTAACCTTATATTTGCCCTACCTTGATCGTATATCTCTTCTATAATTCTGACATATTTTTGAGGTACATTTTGTTTTTAAGTACTACTAAAGGTACGTTTTCGTAAGGACAAATCGGGGCGACTTGTTGGCCGGACATGTTTGCTGACCGACAAGTTGGTAAAATTGACAGGTGTTTACGTTGTCACTTGTCTGCAACGGACATGTCGAGAGAACGATCTTCGAATCGAAATCTGCAGTTTTCAAGATGGCAGACGATGAAGTAGTACAGGTTATATCAACTTTCATAGTGTTGGCAGGAAACCATGCGATACTAGAAAGTCAAAAAAAGTCAAAAAGGAAACGCAAAAGATGGTACGTTAGAAGATTTTTAGCGAAGAGGCGTTTGGAAGGTGCATATACGTAGCTCGTTAATGAATGGTCTTCGCTTGCACGTAGTTGTGTCTCTTATTATTAAAAATTGAGTGTTTACGCAGTGATAAATGAACGCCGACTCGACATGTGCGGCTAATTTTTGCATCCGACATTAACATGTCGTCTGACTGTCCCGACATGAAATGCCTTTCGTTTACATTAGAACAGACAAGTCGGCGGACATGCCGGCCAACATGTTGCGTCCTTACGAAAACGTACCTTAACATTGACGGATGTTCCAAGCTATTGAATGCTTTAGCATAATCTATGAAGGCCAAGTGTATAGTTTTATTATTATAATTTGGTTTACTACCTGTAAGTGGTCAGTTGTGGAGTAGCCTGTTCTGGGGTTTGGTTTTCATTTAGTGTTTTAATGATTCTTTCCTTGATAATTGTTGCAAATAGCTTGTAGGTTGTAGAGATTAAACTTATAGGTGTGACTCTCCACCAACAACAGATGTAAACATAGAACAAGAGGCAAAGAAAATAAGAGAAGGTAACCTGGTTGTTAAAAGGAGCAGATGCAGGTGGAAGAAAGAAGGAAATGGTTCAAACGTTAATGAAGCCCATTTTCAAAGAAAAACCCATAACACCACTACCAAAAAACTAAATCGCACAACTCAAACAGATAATAACGTTGACAACCATGCAATGACCATGGACAACGAAATAGTTATTAAAACTCGATTGATCAACAAGGAGATAAGAGATCAAAGCCCCCCATCTTCAGACAATAAAAACAGTAGAAAGAAAAGAACAAACAAAAACAATAAAACTGAAAGTATGTACCTACATTTAATATGAAAACACTTAAAGGAGAAGCAAAACTAGTGGAACTCGAACAAGCATTGGAAAAAATTAACTACGATATATTAGGTATAGCTGAAACCAGGAGAGACGGAGAAAAGCTAGTGCAAAGAAGGACTGGCAATATATCGTTTACCAAAGGAGAAAAAAAAGGGCAAAGTGGAGTTGGATTTTATATCAAGAAAAAACTACAAAGTAAGGTGGATGAATTACAAGGCATTAGTTTTACAAGTGTATGCCCCAACAGAGTCCGCACCAGATGAAGACCGAGAAAAGTTCTACACTGACTTAGAAATAGCGTTAGAAGAAGCAAGAAGAAAACAAGACATGTAATAATAACGGCCGACTTGAATAGTAAAGTGGAGCATCGAGAAAGAGATGAAATAATTATGGGTCCATTTGGCTATTGAATTAGGAACGATAGAGGAAGAGAACTAATAAGCTTCGCACAAAAACATAAGTTATACATAACAAACTCTTTCTTTAAAGCCAGAGAAGGCAGGAAATCCCCCAGTGGCCTTTACAGAAATGAAATTGACTTTATTTTAACCACAAATAACGAAACAGTCACGGAGTCAGGTGTAATAAGCCAGTTTGAAATGAGCAGCGACCACAGAATGTTAAGAGCGACCCTGAGATTTAACAAAGAGAAAAAAAATTCCAAAGAATTAATGCTGGAGCAAAACAAGACAGTTATATAGACGAGGAAGAATTTAGAAACCAAATAAAAGAAAAAATAGTAGGTACAAAACAAGAACAAATTGGAAAAAATAGACAAGGTGCAAGACAATAAAGGGAAAAACCCAAGATAAAAAAACTATCACAAAATACAAAACAATTAATTAGCAAAAGAGAGACATTAAAAAAAGGAACAGGAAGTAAAGCAAAAATAGAACATGCTGAATTGGATAAACTTGTTAAAAATAAAGACCTTTGAAAAGAATAAAATTGAATCTATAATTAACGAAACTGGATCAACTAGAAAGCTAAAGAAGGAACTAGAATATTAAAAGCACTGGATAAACCAACTGAAAGATAGAGCTGGCGAAATACAAAAATCTAGAACAATAATGCAGATTGCAACAGAATTTTATGAAGCGATAATAAAACAAGATTAACTAAGAAACAAGAAACCTTCGAAGAGATAAAAGAGGAATGGCAACAAATAGAAATAGAAGAAATACAGAAAGCTATAACTAGATTAAGGCCCGAATTCAGAGACGCATCTCAAACTCATCTCATGCTCAACTTAAGTTACACTCACTCGAGATGAGGCGTTACTCGACTCTCGCTCATCTCATATTTCGAATTCAGAAACGTTCAAGGTTGAGTCACTGACTCAAGTTACCCTTAAGTAGAGGTTATAGTTGCCAGCTTGTGAATGGACCGTAAACGTCATGAAACAGCACAAACCGATAACGTTTTTCTTAGAAATTCTTAGCGGGTTTTCTAAATGCACCCTTTAAAAATTGCAAACGAGTTGCAGTTTCCACGTGCATGTTTAGGTTTAGTAGTATCGTAAAGTCCAAGTGCTGTTTTAAAATCATTAAACATGGATAGAACATTTTTTAGCGCCGAAGAAAAATATTTATAAACAAACATAACCTAAGCTTGTCGTTATTTTAAGCTAACATATACAGGTTTAGTACAAAGTCTCGGAACGGTTGAATAACTTTGTTATTTGAAAAGTAATTTCTTTGAAATTTGGTACGGATATACAGCGTGTCCCAGGATAGATGTTACAATAGGTGTGATGGACAAAAAATGTTTGAATTTTATTTTAAGATTGTGGAATTAAGCCCTGCTTGGTTTGAAGAGAATTTTAAGAATATTTTCAGTTTTTGAAAAACAAGTCGGCCTTGACATTGAAGCGAAAACTATTTTCTTTTCAGGTAAAGTACCCTTTTTGTTCATGATACGGCAAGATTTTACTAAGAAAAGTTGTTCATAATAAGAAATTATGGCCCTATGCAAAATTTCAGTAAGATCTACCTACTTTGATTAAACCGTCACATTTTAGATTAAACAAAATAAATTGTATTTATTCAAAATTTTCTTTGTAGAACATTGAACGAAACAAATGGCATTTACAAGAAATTTAACTTACGAAACATAATAATAACACTGATCTACAATAAATTATTTATTCCACATAACTGCCAGGAGGCCATGAAAAAACTATCGTTGACTAATCTTCCTGAAATTTTGCATAGGGCCATAATTTCGTATTATGAACAACTTTTCTTAGTAAAATTTTGCCGTATCATGAACAAAAAAGGTACTTTACCTGAAAAGAAAATAGTTTTCGCTTCAATGTCAAGGCCGACTTGTTTTTCAAAAACTGAAAATATTCTTAAAATACTCTTCAAACCAAGCAGGGCTTAATTCCACAATCTTAAAATAAAATTCAAAAATTTTTAGTCCATCACACCTTTTGTAACATCTATCCTGGGACACACTGTATAATTAAAAATAAAAAATTTATTTATGACATTGTCATTTTTTTTCACTTCCTGTTTAACAGAAAATGCTTCCTACTTAATTTTTTAAATGGGATACCCAGTATATTTTTACATTTTCGGATGTACAATAAAAAACTACCTTCAGAAATATTAACTTTTTTTTTTATTCATTAGAAAGCAATACAAAAAATAAATAAAAGCTACCGATAACGCAAAATCAAGATATCTTTGATTTAAAATTTTATTGAGACTACAAAAGTTGCATATGCAGCATCATCTTCCACATACTGTCCGAATTCCCAAAAATCGTTATCCATAATTAACGAAAACACAGTTTTTTTACCACTTGAGTATAGCTTAAGGTAGCTCCCGACCTACCTCAACTTTCACTTAAGGCTTACTCAGTTCTCACTTACAATGAGGCGCTAAATGGTCACTCAGACGTCTGTGAATACCGATCCGTGCATTCAAGGTTGAGTTGAGAATGAGTGTGCCTCAAGTAGCGTCTCTGAATTCGGCCCTAAGTAGAGAAAAAACACCAGGACCTGACGGAATAACAAACAAGGATATAAAAACCTTACCTCTAGATGCCATTGAAATCCTAAAACTATTACTTAACAAGATATTGTCAAAAGAGAAGATACCCGAGCAATGGAACAGTGCCACTATAGTTTTAATACACAAAAAAGGTAACCGAAACAAAATAAAAAACCACAGCATTCTCATTTTTGTCATTGTCAATAAGCATTCGTATGTGTTACTGGTTCTTAAAAGTGGCTAATTTAGTTCTGTTTGTAGATTTTCGGTTGATCAAGTTTTTTTTTTCTTAACTACTTGCTGCAATTCATGTGCAGCTTTTTGTGTTTTTTCTTCATTGTCTTTCGATGATGGGTTGAATAATGTGGGACTACAGGTGTGATATTTTGATTAAGCACTGTATGGCGTAACAGTTGTATTCGGTAGATTAGTTGTTGCTAATTGAAGGCCATGGTTTATATTGCATGAATGTAAGGTGTAAGCAGTTTGTTGGAGTAAATTAGGATGTTGGTAAAAAGTGTCGCTATGTGTTGGATTAGGAAATATCCAACTGCTACATTTGATTTGCTGTTAGCTGTGTGAAATTCATTTTGAGTTGTATACAGAATAGTTAATCGCTTACGGATTAGAATGTAAAATGTTTAGATAGACTACCTTGGATCACCGGAGTCTTTAAGCTGGCCCTTTGCGCTAGTGTTAATCTCACACGTGCGAGCTCATTTAACATTAAATTTAAGCATATAAATACCATGAAGTATGAGTTACGCTGGTATTTTTTATTGCCAACTAAAACGCTGTACTTTAACATTGGTTTAAAATATAAATGAAACCTTTTTTTTATTAGATTTGCAAAGGTATGGCTTATTTGGAAAGACACAATTATATACACCGAGATTTGGCCGCAAGAAACTGTTTAGTAGGTTCTGAAAATATCGTTAAAGTTGCCGACTTTGGACTAGCTCGCTATGTGTTAGATGATCAGTATACGTCTTCTGGTGGTAGTAAATTTCCAATCAAGTGGGCTCCTCCGGAAGTTCTTAATTATACTCGTTTTTCTTCCAAGTCTGATGTGTGGGCTTATGGTAAATTAATTATAAGAAATTTATTATAAATATGTGATAACACGAGAACATTTAAAGGTGTACTTATGTGGGAAGTATTTACATGTGGAAAAATGCCATACGGACGACTGAAGAATGCAGAAGTAGTAGACAGGGTTCAGAAAGGATTGATATTAGAGAAACCTAAAATGTGTTACAAAGAAGTTTATGATGTACGTATTAGTAAATTTATTTTTAAACTGGTGATTAAAAACTTTTAAATTACAGATAATGCGAAAATGTTGGAATCAATTACCAGAAAGTAGACCTTCTTTTAGGGTTTTGAAAGAGCAATTGATTAGTGTTGCCCAAAGATTACTGGTGGACTGATTGACCCAGTTAGTGTGTGAAGCTACAAATTGTGCTTCATCATCGACATCTAGTTGTGACCTGTGTTCGAATTATGAACAAACTCTGGTCGGTATTTGCCAAACTTTACGTAGAGAAGCTCGAAAAAATAAACAGTAAACTATATACAGCACCGGTGGAAAACTTTCCTTTATCAGATGTATTATTATATTGTTGTCTAATGTATGTACTTAATAGAAAAGTGTATAAATATTTAAACGTCAAAAATGATACTTCAAAACGAATACCAAACGTTTTTCGGAACTGCTGTAGAAGTTATAAAACTAATGACTGAAAACATTAAAACGTTGGGCGTAAATCATCGTAAAACTTCCATATTTAGAAGACATTTTTAATTTGAACTATGCGTAATACCAAAAGTGTTTACGCAACTAGTCTAAATTTGGACCAATAGAACAAAGAAGTTGGCACTAAAAGAATTCCTTTCAAAAAGTTCGTGTTAGAATTTTATATTGTTTATGTAGTTTATTGGTGATATTTAAATTAAGAAATATCTTATTTAATTGTTATTGTAAGATATTTTACATTGGCTTTTTAGATTTGTACAATATTAATATAATATTTTTTACTTTGTGATATCTTTTTAACAACTTGGATAAGTGGTAAAAAAGATTTAGTGATAATTTGTCGATATATATAATGTATGTTTGTGCTATTGTAATACCATTTGTGATAGGAACAAATTGATGGAATTAGACATTAATTTGAATATCCAAACATTTGATAGTATATATGGCAATTTAGAGTTATGCAAGATTTTCTTTTTATATTAAAAAGCTGTTGTCTGCAGACTACACTTAGAAAATACCATACCCATATTGTATATACGCTAACACAATGTTATAAGTATCAATCAGGCCCAGTTGTAGTTTACAAAGTGTATTTTCAACAATTTTTTTTTCTTTATTATTCAGTACAGTAAATTAATAAACAAATGTTAGATGAAGAATTTGCATACATGTTTGTTACTGGTATATAAATTATATAACAGAAGATGTTACAATAGCTTTATTTCTTATTGTATTACACGGTTAACGCTCGTTACATCTGGAGGATTATTCAAGTTTCCTATCAGTTCTACTTTATTTATTCTTAGCATCGTTTGCTGGATTCGATAAACTAGAATTATAATAACTTTATAAAACTGAAATTAATTGCAAAACGCATACAACTTACAATTAATTCTTTTGTATTGTTTCCTCCGTTTCTTCTTAAAATTTGTTTTAGTATGAGATAGCGTCTTTTCTATAACAGTGGCATGGACAGTAACTAATCCGCTTTGAATTAGTGGTCTTCCAACTAAAGTAAAATCTGCTGCACCCAACAAAAGTACCTAAAATTTATAAAATACATTACTTTGACCTTCTTTTTAAATTAAGCTTGCTGGGATCATGATTGGGTCCGAACCCGATAAAGCAGACATTAAATCTTATTACCTTATCTAAATTTATTTTATCTCCAACGGTTGGAGGCCAATATCCTTCAACAATTATAACATCGCCTTCTGTTACTTTAAATTGTTTACCAGCTACGTGCACAACTGCAAATAATCGTCCTTGTATCGACTGCACAACTTGTTGATTTACTTTCTTTATAATATCTACAACATGTTTTAAATTAGACACTTGTAGGGATATTTAAACTAAGATTACATTCGTACCTTCGGTAATTAACGTATCTTTATTTGTATCCACAACCTCATGTGGGGTTATTGCATTCGAATAAAATTTAAGATGCGAATTATATACATTTGATACACAAACTTGCTTAATACAAGCAGGGTTGTTGATTCTTAAATTTTGTAATCGGCTACAAATTTGTCTTAGTAAACCTGACATATTATTGTGAGGTTATATCGCAAGCCCTGGTATTCAATTAAGATATAACTTTAAAATTCGTACTGGTAATAAATGATTTTCTTCGCTATTACATTTTTTATATTGTATTTTAATACTCTTCTATTATTGATGTTTAAATTAAACGAATCGTAGCAAACGCAGTAAACTGTGACAATCAGTGACAATTCTTACCAGTGCCGACAACATATAACCCTCAAATATCCTAAGCATTCAATTATGAAAAATGGAAATTTATATTTTTCTTAAATATCATTTGTCAGCTTAAAAATCATTATTAACGCCTTGGTTTACTGAAAAATGTTTTGGGATGTGTTTCTATAATGTAAAACAACCCTTAGTGGGTAGTCACCGTCGCAAATATTTTAATCAAATGCGCGCCAAATTTGAAAATATCACTAATTAATCAGATTAAAATTCAGTTGAACAATAATAAAATCAATCTCGTTTTGTCAAAGTTTAATTTGTCTAAAAATGGCGTAGAATAAGTTGCCGAGTGCTTATTTATTAGATATATTATTTTGATTTAGGAACTTAATGTTGGTATTCAAACAACTTGTTGCGTCAAAATTTCAAGTGTCAAATAATGGTAAGAAAAACTTTTGCGATTACCAAATAGTTATTAAAGTTGTGTTAGAATTAATGTTTGTGTGATATGATAAGTACGGTACCAGATAAAAATGAATATGAAGATTTGGATAAATCAAGAGGTAGGTTATCACATTCTTTAACGGGAGTTCTGGTACATGTACGAGAATACACAAATAGCCGTGAGTAACACGAGCCTTATTTATTATGTGCTGCGTGTCTGGTGTGTTGTGTGCTAATTTTCTATTTTATGTTAAAAGTTATGTACATAATTGTATTTAACAACATTAATTTACGAAAGTGTTACATATTGGTAATGCTATGTCTTATGCCCATTAAAACTTACTAAGTAGTTTTACGAGTAAGATTTTCATAATCATAAGTTACCGTAGTTTAATTAAAATAGACACGGTTTTTCTTACGCAAGTTTTTAATAGGTAATTATTGTTTATGCAGGTATGACGTGACGTATTGTTTGGGGTTTTCCTTTTTTGTGAATTTTTCTTGTTTTTGTTATTGTTGAACCTACACGTTTTGTGGTTTAGATAATTTTGGTTTATGGTTCCACATGTTTTGAATTTCTTGTAAGGTATTTTAGAAATTCTCTTACATATTAGAAACTTAGAAAACGTTAAGGTCAACCCTGTTTGCTTTGCCTTCGGTTTTTGCTCTATTCTGCGGATGAAGAAAACCAACTCTGTGGTAGTCGTTAATTAATAAAAATAAAATAAAGTTGCTTAGTAACCTCAAGAGTTCCCATGTGGCCTGAGATTCTTCGCCATTCAAAGGCGCTAATTGTTCATTTGAATAATCGAAACTATTAGTTTTTAAGCCTACCCAGAGAATTTTTGCAGTAATTTTGCCGTGTAGCTAAGTTCACGTGGATATATTACCATAGAGTAAATTGATCTATGATATTACACTTTCAAATTTTTCATTCGTTTCTTCATCGTCAATTCGAAGGTTCTTGCCAATTGGTCATTTGAGTAAACGAAATGACGAGTCTCTCAGCCTGCTCAAACAATTTTCGTAATAATTTTAGACGTGCGACAAAGTTCACGTGTATGTTACACGTTAAAACAAATGGTAGTTACTTCATTTGTTTTTTCATGGTCGATACGATGGTCGTCTTGAAGCAAGAATTTGATTATGATTTTGTAATTTGTTTGTATTTCAGTTAAGTTCTTTCACTCCAAAATGAAGTTTCTTTTCCCAATTATTTTTACGGAGAGTTATACAAACCAATATAATTAATTGTTTACCTATTTAGCAAAATAATTGATCTAGTATGGCGCGTAAATAAATGTATCCCTAATGTTTATATAATAGTTCAACGTATTTAACAAATGTAAAATGAAGGAACAATTTTTATTAGTTTGTCCGAAAGGATGTCCGTTGTTAGCGAAATTAACGTAACAAAATGTCGGTGTACTATAATGTTTAATGGTAGGAAGATGACATTTCCCGACGCGCCTCCCGATTTGATGTTAGGTGTGGCTCTACCCCACTGGGAGCGATGTGCTTATAAAGGACACGAAAGGGAACAAAGCACACGAAAGTGCCTAGGTGTGTCCGGCAGCTTTACAATATCATCATATTTCTTTCACTTATCTTATCTGTTTCTAGTCTAAATTGGTGCTGGATTACAGTACGGCCCTTTTTTGGGAAGTAGATGAAGAGTCGTAGAATTTCTCATGATCGATGATTCTAGGTTTCTTTGGTCTTTTTTTTGTTTTGGCCTGGCATTTTTAGATGTATGTACTTTGGGTTGAAGATGGTATTTGGAGATGTAGTTGAAGTAAATTGTCGCCTTTACAAATTTTTGTGGCTGCTGGGAACAGGCTAAATACAAATCTCAGGAAATTCTTCCGCCTTAACAGTCAAGGTCTCAGCATATCAATACCCCGTATGCATTACATCAACGCCAGTCTAGTTCCTGAATTGTTATCACTAAAAAAACCGAAATCTCCGAATTCTCCCAAAGGGGGAGTTGCAGTTTGTTGAATCAGAGCTTTAGGTATTTCCTTTGTAATAAAGAAAGGTACACCTTGCAATGAGATCATCATCAACAGTTTAGATCTTTGTTTTGTTATCTTCAGCAAACAATTGATAAAATACCCCACCTTTGTTTGCGATGTTTAAAACCAAAAATAAGTACGCTGAACCTCTATATTTGTGGAGAAATTAGTTTTGTTATTTTAACAGGATGATAATAAAAATGACTTACGCAGCAAGTATTAATAGATTGTTATTTTTGCAAGTACACGCATAAGCGATTTTTTGAGATATTCAAGTTAAAAGTATCTTCTTGTCCCTCCAAATTGCTTCTAAAGTGTCCCATTTGTTCGTTAAATCAGGCGTGTTTGTTACTCGCTTTATTCCCATCTAAAATTTCTATAATAAAGTCCATGTGGACTAATAAAAGGGGGCATTTTTTTTTATCGATCATCACCTTTTGCGCGGAAATGTCATAAAATGCACGGATCGTTAAAATCACCACCTAAATAAAGGTCGAATTGCTGGAGGCCTGACGGCGTGGCCGATGAAGTTAGTCTGTCGACAAGCGTCCGTTTAGACAGACTAAAAGGGAACGGGTATACAAGCTTGAGGAGTCGACGGAAAACCTTTAACGGCCCTCCAGTTCCCATCTTTAAAACTTTGTTGGTTGTAGGTTTGCTAATTTGTGCTTCAGTGTATGTGTGTATGTATAGGGTATCCTTTGAGGAGGGCCCACGGCACGGATGCCACAGCACAACATCGAGCTGCGTCAGCTATCACCTTCCAGTCCCACCAACGGTCTCACCAACTCCGATCACCAAACCCAAGGTACCAAAATATCCTTTTCCTTTGCTGTTAACATTTTGCTTCTACTTTGAAACATTTTAGAATTTTGCAAAACACCCTGTATATATGCTATGTTGCTTTAGTAACCACGGCGGCTTTGGTAGCCTACACAAATTCTTTTAGTAAATAAAACACGGTTTAAACTAATCAATAAGTATAATGAAAACGGTTGTGTAGATATTTTTTTTAATATTAATATAAAGCATGCGAAACGTGGGGTAGCAATAGCTTCTTCATTCATTCCCATGCGTGAGAAATTTTCAGCTTGCGTGTGTAGTACGAAATCTCTTCTGTTTTCCTAATTATTGATTCAGTTTATCCGTTTTATGAATAATATCTTCAGTTTCTTTTTTAATTGGGTTAGAAAGCCCCTACTAACCGATTTTTCTAGATTTGTTGTTTGCTTTTGCCTTTAAAAGTTTGCTGCTTTTAACATTTTTATGATTACCTATGTAGTGTCGTCAATGCACTAACACGAATTTACATTATACATCATTATATTTCCAATAAAGGTTGTTTGTCAATAGTCAATAGATTATTCCTGGAAAGTGTGTTTAATGTACAAGACATATTTACAAAGATCTTCGTTGTGGTTTTATCGATAAAGGTGGTTTAATATTAAAAGAAACTAAAGTTGTACGGACAAAGGAATTGTGAATTAGTACACAGAAAAAAAATTAAGAGGGAGTGAATGTACAAAAAAGAACGTAAAAGAAAAAAGAAGTGTAAGATTTGTGGTCACCGCTGATCTGAAACTTCCTTTTGCGGCAGTAATTCGTATTTACAAATACATTTCTTTAAATTATTTATTAAGTCAAAGTTTGTTTTGAGTTCATTTGTTTCAGCCCAGGCGGGAAATTTCATAAATGTACGTAATGAGTAGAGAGCGGATTTTATGCACTATAAAATGCCGAAATATGTGCATATATATGCACTTAAAAACCTTAAAATATGCAACAAATATGCATTATTGATGCAAAATATGCACAAATAATGAATTTTCTATTTGCCTGTATTACTTCCAAATTATGACATGAAATATAAAAAACCATATGCTGGTTAATTCTTTTAATAGGAAAAACTTAAATAGGTACATACAAAATTATTATTTTAACATAAAAAATTATGAGTATTTTTTAAAATTTTGAAGTTCACTTAACTCTGCCCTACTATTCAGTTACGTCTTCCCGCAAATAATGTTTAAAATTTTGCACAACACAATATTTTGTCCGTTACTCTCAAATGTTTTTCAAGAAGGATTAAGAAACTAAATAACTATTTAGTTTCTTAACTACGTTGGGGAAGTCCAAATAACTTTAACTACTTAGAATCTTTAGAATTTTAAAATACTAGGAAATAGTGGCATTGCAGCTTCATAATCCGGATTAATATTTCTTTTAACGCCAGGTAATAACTGTTGACAGGCTATTTATGATCTTTCTTTAAAGCTATTACTCATTTAATAATACACTTTCTAAGTTAGAAAAATGCATTTTAAAGCGAATTTGGAACTCGGGATCGAAACAATTAGACACCGAAATAAGTACATCTGGCAATGGAAAATTAAAAAAAAATTTTAAATATATGTTAATTTATGCATAAAAATGTAGAATATGCATAAAATTCTAATATACAGGGTTATTCAAATTCGAGGCTCACCATTGGGTTCTCGGAAACCGTAAGAGTTACAAAGACGGTTAAATTGGGGCAAAGTTGCGCCATACAATGCTGATTAATATTTAAAAAAGAAATTTGACCTATCTATCTGAGTTTTTTTATTAAAAGCAAAAAACAGAAAAATGTCAATTTTGTTTTTTGAGCATAATTTGGTTGTTATTAAAAATTTTTCAAATCTGTTAAAACATTCTTTAAGCAACTTTTTGGGCGTAATACTGTAGTGGTATCAAAAATTTTCTACAACGTTTCGGTTTTCCGGAATCATCATCAGGTTCATTTTTTCTTATGGGCGCCATGTTTTTATAGGAGATGTTCAAACTGAAGGCCGTTTTTGTGTTGTTTCTGTTTGTTTTTCCATGGCAATCTATTGAAATTTACCATTTTTGTAAATAACAGCAGTTTTCGGCAGTGACACCGTGACACGCCATCATGTCATACATCGTTGAAATCACCATCAAAAGCTCTATGAGATGCTGAAAAAATCCAACATGGCGCCCATAAGAAAAAATGAACCTGATGATGATTCCGGAAAACCGAAACGTCGTAGAAAATTTTTGATACGACTGCAATATTACGGCTAAAAAGTGGCTTCAAGAATGTTTTAACAGATTTGAAAATTTTTTAATGACAACCAAATTATGCTCAACAAACCAAATTGACATTTTTCTGTTTTTTGCTCTTAATAAAAAAACTAAGATAGGTAGCTCAAATTTCTTTTTTAAATATTAAACAGCATTGTATAGCGCAACTTTGCCCCAATTTAACCGTTTTTGTAACTCTTACGGTTTGCGAGATCCCAATGGTGAGCCTCGAATTTGAATAACCCTGTATGCAGTATTTGCCGAAATATGCAAAATATGCAAAAATTAATTAACGTCAAATGATTGCATTT
This sequence comes from Melanotus villosus, assembly GCA_963082815.1. NCBI lineage: Eukaryota > Metazoa > Arthropoda > Insecta > Coleoptera > Elateridae > Melanotus > Melanotus villosus. The sequence continues at coordinate 14,485,383 of OY720421.1, forward strand.
AGTGCAATTCGTCTAAAAACAAAACGATATTCTTCAACTATAACAAATAAGCGATATGCATTTTGCATAAAATCCGCTCTCTAGTAATGAGTATCTAAGCAACTCGACAAATGAACGTAGGGAATGCTGGAACGTCAGTTTTTTTGCGCTTGTTAATAGAATAAGAACAATCCAAACGTTTGAGATTATTTTAAACAAAAATCCAAAGAAAGTTTTCTCAGTATAGGTAGTATTTTTGTGTGTGAAATTACGGCTCAAAAAGCGAGTTACAGAAAGATAAGAATTCTTCATTCTTCAAAAATACATTACCTACAGGCGTACGGGCGGTGAATTATATTACAATGGTGGTATTCAATATTCAATTCGATCAATGATAACGCGAGTCCATAGTTCAACTTAATTTGAGACTCATCAATCACGAACGAACGACCAATAGCTTTGCTATGTAAAAACAATTGAATGTAAACGGAAAGATGGGGGTTTCCATCTTACAGTAATTTATCAATGCCCGGTAATGAGCAATGAATTCGTTAACGGTCAATTATTGAACGTGAACGGTAAAAATAGACAAACTTGATAATTAATTGAATTTGAAATTTACGTAGTAGCCGGGACGTTTAAGTGAAACAACGGACGATCGTTTTATACGGCGCGCGCCTTGTAAAATCGATCGTACTTTCTAGGTTTCCTGGCGTCGGGATGCGAGACGTCGTTTTCCGACAAATATGGAAATGTAAATAATTTCAATTTAAAGATTGCACCGAGAAAAAAACGAAACGAGATGCAGAAAAAGTGTCAATTTTAAAACGCAACAATGGCTTTCTACAACAATGTATACAAATTATTGCGGACCACACGGATTAGAATTACTGGGCGTAAGTACATCTAATTAAATGGGCTACCTGTTAACGAATGTGTCGACGCCACCTGTCCTAAAAATTCGTGTCGAGATTTTAACAAGCGAAATTCATTATTTATGTAAACGGTGACGTGGCCACAGAAACATACGTCGCTGCCACCAATTCCACACGACCTTCGCTATTAAATGCAATTAACGGGAGCGCCCATCTGATTCATTTTTGTTGTGTTAATTATAGCTTGTTTAAGTATGCATTGGATATTGACATTGAATACAACTTGATGTTTTAATCATGCTTATTTAATGTTCAAGGAAAATTTTTGCTGAAACATCGTATTAAGAACCAAAGTGTGGGAACAATTTTCAAATAGATATTCAAGAATATTACAAAATAAAACAAATGAAGATGTAAAATGTGTTCGATTGTTTTATCACAGTGCTTTGTTTTATTTTATCTCTTAAAGGTGTAACAACATAATTAGGAAACAACCATTCGGTCCATAATTTATAATAAATGTTTTATGTTCTAATCAGTAATCATCATCTTCAATTTATGCTATACGCATTGAATATAAACCACTTTGTTTATTTATGTCCAAGCTGACATACATACAAATAACATTAACCTTGATTATATTCATGTCAGACAATGTTTACAAAGCTTTTAATGAGCTATGGTAGATACCGCAAAAGGCCTGTGATGTTGGCATGAAAGATAAAACAATTCGATTTTCCTAGAATGATGAACGAAAGCATTGGTCCCCTACATTGCCCTACCTTTTCCCAAGGGGGTAAACCGTTGGTGAAATTATGTACACCGGAATTCCATTCAATTGTACATCATAATCCCACTGCGGTTTACCTCCCTTCGCCTTGCTTTGCTTAGTATTCGTTACAATTAATAATACTAATCCCCTGAGCCTTATAAGTTAAACTTTCAAACTTGTCCATTTCGTCTTTATTTTTCAATTTGCTTTCTTCTAAATTCTTTTAGTTAATAACAATGTCTTTGGGAAACTACTTTTGTTGTTTCAAATCTTAAGGTTCTAACTGATTTTATTGCGCTATTTTTAAACAATTTACGTGACTAAGCTCCGAAGAAAGTTTAATGAAACGCTTTTTCATTACGAATGTATACAATGCATAATTTATTCAACATGATCTCATTCAACAACACCCACTAGCCATGAAAATTTAGTAGCACCCTTAATTAATACTGTAGATTGATATTTCCGAGTAATAAAATTAGATCATAAAATTATCAAACATTTTTAATAATATATAACACTCAAAATCACAAGGTTCAAACATCCCTTTCGTTTTCTTATTTTGCTTATGTACGTTGCTTTAATTTATTCTTATTTGATAATACAAAATAACACAAGTAAATTATAGATCAGGAAGATGGAACAGCATCTGCCGCAATGGATCGAGAAACAAGCACTGTTGGAGCAGAAACAACTTCAGATCATCGTGTGATTTTTATAAATCGAACCCAACCACCTGTACACAAATTCGTCAACAATCGTATATCAACAGCCAAATACAGGTAAGTTTTAAATGCTGAACATAAACGTAGTGCGAAGTTTAAAATTCAACTTTTTATTTTAGTGTTCTACGTTTTATCCCACTATTCTTGTTCGAACAGTTTCGAAGATGGGCCAACATTTTCTTTCTGTTAATAGCGCTTTTACAACAAATACCAGATGTGTCTCCAACAGGCCGTTACACAACACTCGTTCCTCTAGTATTTATATTATCGGTTTCTGCGATAAAAGAAATTATAGAAGACATAGTAAGTTGCAGGTTATACTTATACATCTTGCTTTTTATTGAAAGTCTTTGTAGAAACGCCATCGAGCTGATGATGAAACTAATCATAGAATAATAGAAGTATTAAGAAACGATAAATGGATTAAAATCAGATGGTTAAATGTTATTGTAGGGGATATTGTTAAAGTACCAAATAATGATTTTTTCCCAGCTGATCTTGTTCTCTTATCATCAAGGTAATGTATTTGTTACTGTTACATAAACGTTTCTGGGAACTATTCATTTTTTGTAGTGAACCACAAGGTATGAGCTTTATTGAAACAGCAAATTTAGATGGAGAGACAAACCTTAAAGTACGTCAAGGGCTTGCGTGTACATCAAAGCTTACTGCAACTAATGAGCTACGTCTCCTTTTTGGAACTGTTGAGTGTGAACCGCCCAACAGACATCTTTATGAATTTACTGGAGTTTTGAAGGAAAAAGATAAACTGTAAGTTTACTACTAATAAAAAAAGAATTACAATAACCCTTGATAATGGCAACACTGATGTATAACTGACAGCCGTCATTCTAATGAATTATTCGAATGATTTCTTACCATCGAGTTTACATGTACTATCGCATAACGCATGCGTAATCGCGCCTTGCCAAACGAATCATTTTTGTGTTGAAATATGTAATACAAATATTCTTAGTTATTATACCGGGTGGTGCATTGTCTCACACACCATAGGGATTTCAATGGTAAATTTTGAATTTGTAAATATTTGCTTCCCCAATTATTTTAGACCAAAAGTGCAAATATGTTTTTTGTAGAGAAAAAAATACCCAATCCAATGATGCTATTCTGTTGTTTTTCAATTTTTCCGTAACAGAAAAACTGTGGAAATTAATTCTTGCACTTTGATAAAAATCACTGATGCCTTGAAATTACTGAAACAGTCTGGCTTGTTAGTTAGTTACACTTGTTAAAATTGTCACATAAAATAATTTTATTTTCCGTTAAGTTTGTTTTAGAAAGTAATTTCCCTTCCTGTTGAATTTATTGAATAATGGTTATTTGTTTACCAAGTTATATTTTTCGTATTGAAAAATAATTTCAAACCGCCATTATGACAGAGGGGTGGAGCTATAACAGTGTCATAGCTCCACCCCTCTGTTTCAAAAATTTCATGACATTAGTGATTTTTGTCAAAGTGCGAGAATTAATCCCCACAGTTCTTCTGTTACACGAAAATTGTGTAGAATAGCATCAATCGATGCAGTATTGTTTTCTCTACAAAAAACTTAATTACACTTTTGGTCTAAAATAATTAGGGAAGCAAGTAATTACATATTAAAAAATTACCATTGAAATCCCTATGGTGCGTGAGGTAACGCACCACCCGGTATAAATGTTACACAATTACTATTTACTGTAAAACAATATTTTATCTAAATTCTTAGGATGCAATCTGTTCCTCCTGCCATTTGTAATTTGTCCAGCTTTAGAAAACACCCTTTTGGAGGTTACACTTGTTGCTGATACCGATGAATATTTTTGTTAAAAAACGTATGTTCTGTAGGAATCGGTTCGACAACTATCTTTATTACATGTTTTAACACTACAGAAAATACAAAAATCACTAGGGTTGGTGACGTACTCCCAACACCCTGACTACATCAACAAATTAACAAATTCACATTTGTTCTAAACGTAACTTATTTAAGAACCCGTAATGTTTATTAGCAGGTAACCCTTTGGTTAATATGTCTTCTGTCATCTCCTCACTAAGTAAATAATCTAACTTTATTATTCCATCATTTACAACATCCCTAATGAAGTGATGACGTATGTCGATGTGTTTCGAACGCTTGTAGAGTCCGACCGAAGTTTTGGTTTCCGCCAGTTTCGGCCTAAAATACGAGTTTCGGTTTCGGCCAAGAAACAGCCGAATCTTCGGCCCAACCAAAACTGTCCGACCCGAGCGAGACGTAATGAAGTTCGGTCATTATGTCTCGGATCGTCCTCGGGAATACTCAGACAGCTAACTAACTACAAAATTAAGTTTGTTTTTGTAGTCATTCAGTTCTTGTTTAGAAATTTTGTTTTCGTTTTAAACAATTTTAAATTTATTATAAGTGATTTTATTATTTTCTTTCTTTCTTTTTTTTTTTTTTACTTTAAGTGAGTATAATATGTTAGCAAAGATACTGAAAGGTTACGTTTGAAATAATAAGTTAGTATAAAAATACTATCTAAGTTATAAAGGAATAATATGTATAAAAGAATAATTATAATTATCGTTAATTTCATGTTGAAATTTAATTTATTCAATTAAAAAGAAGCCACATGACTGAGTACTGAAGAAATACAAAATAAATGATTGGAATATGTGCTTTCCTGTATTTAAAACAAGTAGTACCTACTAACTTCTATGTAAAAAATTAGTTAAATTAATATAAAATTCATAAGTTTCGGTTTCGGCCGCAACTGGGATGAAAGCCGAAATTCGATTTCGGTTTTGGTTACGGCTTCAAAACTTAGTTTTGGTCGGACACTATCCACTTATTTCCTCAGTCTATTTTCTAAAATTCTTTTGTAGATCTTCCTTGGCATGCTAAGTAGGGATATCCCTCTATAATTCTCGCACTTCTTGCCATCTCCCTTCTTGAATATGGGTAGGATAATTGTTTGTCTGCTTTTCCTTTTCTACACTTTATTAATGATTTTGAGCAGGATTTTTACCATTTCGGGGTTAATTCTATCGTGCTCGCGCACTTCGCCCAATTTCAGTCTGTTGATTGCTTCTTGAAGTTCTTTTTCTGATATCGTTTCTTCTTGTGTCTTGTTTTGGCTGTCCTCCCATCTATCGTTCCTTCTGTTTTCATCTGTTTCTGTTCCTTCCAGCTAGTTCATGAAATATTGTCTCCATCTATCCATAATATCATTGGTGTCTGTTATGACCTTCCCTTCTTTATCACCTAGTTGATTCAATGGGCTTTTCTTCTCTTTCCTGAAGCTTTTCAAAACCTTATACTAGGTGGCGCAAAAGTCCTCACTCGATTTCCTAAGGCAGTACTTTGTTTGTACATCCACCATGGAGTGGTGCTGCGAGATGAGGCTGTCTTTACCGGGCATGCCTGATGAAAAGAGTCTATAATCGAGTTCTGCAGGAGGTCAATTCCATTCTGCAGATCCTCTATCGTTGAGACATTGTCTAGAGGTGGAAGAAGCCGTAGTCACCCTTCTAGACATTCTGCATAGAGAATTCTGTTGGTTGAGTTTAGGCTTCTGTACTCTTGTCGAGTAGCCTTAGCGTCTTATAAGCTAAAGCTTATCATTCTGTGATCCGAGAGGGTTGCCATAGGCAGCACCTGCCAGTTCACTATATTTTTAGAAATACTTGAAGAAGCCAGTGTAATGTCTATTACAGTCTGATATCGAGTTGTGACGAAAGTAGGTTCACATCCCCGATTAAGTATTTCCACATTTGTGCCAGACAGGTATTCGAGTAATGATCTACCCCTGGAATTGATGTCGGCACTTCCCCATACCTGATGGTGTGCATTGGAGTCGCACCCAATAATCAGATGCTTTCCATTCCTCTCACAGTAGTTGATGACTTCCATCAGCTCAACAGTGGGAGGGGGATCTGTTGAATCTCCTGGGAGATCAGCTGAAACTAAAACTATATCAGTTTTTTCTCCCATATCACAACTAATCTGAATGGTGGTGATATCACGTCCACTCAGGTGTGGTAGCAGGAGAGCTTGAATATGACCTGGAACAAAAATACAGGTCCTTGGCTTATTCTGTCTTTTATCCACAAAAGTGGTTCCTTTTAAGCTGCTCAGACCAGAAATCCTTGAGTTAACTACCCAAGGTTCTTGAATGAAGCCAATGTCCGGTTTACTGCCTAGGTGACTGCATAAGGTTGCTGCAGCCGCCCGGCAGTGTTGCAGGTTAATTTGTTTAATGTTTAGTCCAGACATTGGACTTGACAATATATGTCACTCACTGGTCGTCACTGGAATGAGAGTCCAGTGACGTCTTGTTTACCTCCTCCCCCAGCCACTCTTCCCAGTCTGGATTCATGGTGGATTCGGTATCTTCCGTCCCCATTCGGGGTGGAGTGCAGGAGGTTACAGTTTGTCGAAGACCCTGTGAAGTCCACTGGGTGTCCACTACCCAGTGAAGAGCGGGGATGGTCCGCGGCAGCAGCTTTCGTCCACCACGCAGGAGATTAGGCCTGGGATGTCTTACTCACTGCCGCTAGCCCTGAGGGCCCAAGCCCCCCCTATCCGCCACCTGGGGGACGCGCTCGGTAGGTATCCCAACCCCCGAGATGTTTATCCTCAACTTAATTGTGTTTAATCGATTTCAAATTGTTTTGTCTCAATTTGAAGTTGAAAAGGTATTGTGTCTTTTATATGTTTCCTAATGTTTTTTGACACTATTATGTAGTGTATTTTGGAGGCTTTGTTTCTACTTGCTATCCTTCTAGTGATTTTGCCTTGTCTTTATGTGTAAATATTGTATTAGTTATTTTCGATGCAGAACTTTTAAGAGTATGTACTCTTAGAGTTCAGTGCGATATTCCGAATTATATGTAAACTAGAGGTATGTACCATCACATATACATGCTCAATCGAGCCTTGTCAAACGAATAAATATTTTGAATGATCATGCGATTATTGAAATCATTCAGAAGTGCCCATTACTAATTGGTACAAATTTAAGGTTATCTTTGACAGTATTTATTACCAACTGTGGTATTCCAATCAAGGCCTGCTGTAATTCTTTTATTTTCTGGATCTCACGATACTTATGTTTTACTATTTGCAGAACCCAACCGCTAGGTCCTGACCAAATATTATTACGTGGAGCGATGCTACGTAACACGTCTTGGATATTTGGTTTAGTTATTTATACTGGTCACGAGACGAAACTTATGAGAAATTCTACAATGGCACCATTAAAACGTTCAAGCGTAGATAAATTGACAAACATTCAGATATTGTTATTGTTTGGAATTCTTTTGGCTATGTGTATTCTGTGTTCCGTATGTAATGAAATTTGGACGAACAGTCATAGCAAGACAGATTGGTATATTGGATTAGAAGGTGAGAAAAATATTTAAAAAGATTAGCGAAGTTATTAATGGAGTACTTTCCGTAGATATATTCAATCAAAATTTCATGTACAACTTACTGACGTTCATAATATTGTTCAACAATTTAATTCCGATATCATTACAAGTTACATTAGAAGTGGTCAGGTTTATACAAGTGAGTGGGTAAATGTTCAAATTATAAATTGCCGTACGTGAAATAACGTACTTATTTACAGGCAATATTCATAAATATGGATATAGAAATGTATCATGCAGAAACGAACACTCCAGCAATGGCGAGAACTTCAAATTTAAACGAAGAATTGGGTCAAGTTAAATATATTTTTTCGGATAAAACTGGTACTCTGACAAGAAATGTAATGGAATTTAAGAAGTGTATTGTCGGTGATGTTATATATCATATCGATGAGGAATTAGCAGGTCAGGTTGGTATTTTTAGAATTATATTGATCTTCTGCTGGTTAACTTTATTTTAAAAATTTAGCATTTACGAGAAGGTCATGCAAATGCACCCTTGTTACGAGAGTTACTGGTTTTGCTGTCCGTATGTCATACTGTCATTCCAGAAAAGCCCAAAGATGGAAGTGAGGTTATTTATCATGCTGCTTCTCCAGGTGATTTTTAATATTTATTTTTAGCATAAAAGGCATCATAATTTTTTTATAAATTAGGCTTGTTTTGCTTTTGTCCTTTTGTTTGTTTTAATAATAATATATAAATAAATTTTTGTGATAGATGAACGAGCTCTCGTTTATGGTGCACGTAGGTTTGGATATGAATTCTTAAGTCGTACACCAAATTATGTGGAGGTAGCTGCCTTAGGAAAAAACGAAAGTTATGAGATCTTAAACGTTATAGAATTCACATCGACTCGTAAACGAATGTCCGTCATCATTAAAGATCCACAAGGAAAACTAAGATTATTTTGTAAAGGAGCCGATACTGTATGTATTAAAAATATTTATTGAATTGCATTAACACACGGATAATACTTCACAGGTGATTTATGAACGTTTAGAATCACCTCAGAGCCCTTATGCAGATATGTTATTACAACAATTAGAAGTTTTTGCAACGGAAGGTTTGAGAACTCTTTGTTGTGCAGTTGCTGACTTAAGTGTGCAGGAATACGAACAATGGAAGAATGTTTACCACAAGGCTTGTACTTCGCTAGATAATCGTGAAGGTAAAAAACTGGAGTTCATTTTAATGAATCTTAAAAATGTTGTGTATAGACCAGGCGTCGACAAACTTTTGAGATGGAAGAGCCAATTTGTCCCTCACAACAATTTAAAAATTATTCGAGAGCCATAAATGTCACATTTTGCCATTACCAACGTTATCTTGCCTGGTAGAGGGCGCCCTGTGCTCACTTTGTTTGGCTGCCCTGCTTACCATGTGCTCTCTACTCTCATCCTCTTACACTTATGAAACAATGTTATACTCACATCCTTCCAAACGGCTCCCGTTAAGCAGGACCTGCTAAAATGCAATGTGTGGAGCTGGCCTTTCAATTTGATTTCAGAGCCGCATGTACGTACCGAAAGAGCCGCAGTTTGCCGACCCCTGGTATAGACAAATATCACCTCTGCTGGGGTTTTGAACCAAAATTCATTTTAATACATTCAAAATATCGTGAAGTCCTAATGAAAAGGAATTACAGCTAGTCTTGACTGGAGTACCATGGTTGGCAATATTGTATGATCAAAATTAAATCTAACTTTATACTTTTTACACCTGTCGCTTATACATTGTGTTTCACTTTACATTTTATTAATAACGCAATTAGTACAGGTAAAACTTTTACCAGTGATGGAGGCTATTAAGATGAATCTGTTTTGTAGGGATGCAATTTTTTTAGAGTCCAAATCTAGCCAACTATGATTAAAATAAAAACTGGCGTTTCAAGTAAAGTCATAGCAGCGAGCTCTTCCTTCAACGCATCTTCGTTATAATTTCTGTATGTGCGCCCTTCCAGCTTTGGTAATGTCGAGGCATTTTCAGCTAGTGCAGACTTGTAGGCAAGTAAACCTAACCTGAAAAAATAATAAGTATACAGGGTTTTTCAACGAAAAGTAGCCACCCTCAGTATCTTCCAAAACCATTTTTTGCTTGAAAATCGCCAAGACATGTCAACAAAGACAGCAAGGGGGACATCTTTTTACATAAAATCCGGACATCTGTCATCAAGCCCTTAGCCGTCACAGCCACCCCCTCTAAAATTTTAAATGGCACCATACCATGCGTGGCACATCTTTGGAAAGGTAATTTCATAAGGAATTCATTCTACTATTTATTTTTTTTATTTGCTTCAAATTGAGACATAAAAAAATTAAAAAGTATATTTTGTTCATTCCGGTTAAGCTACTGAATATAGCAGTAGATACCTAGATCCTCTTTTTTATCTTTTGTTTTTTCATCTGTCAGTCAGCATTCAGTTTATTTTGAATATTATAAAAGTGTCAACATGGTTTACACCACTGCCGAAAGATTGTGCGTTTTTATTATTATTTCGGCAGTGGTGTAAACCATGTTGACACTTTTATAATATTCAAAATAAACTGAATGCTGACTGATAGATGAAAAAACAAAAGATAAAAAAGAGGATCTAGGTATCTACTGCTATATTCAACAGCTTAATCGGAATAAACAAAATATAGTTTTTAATTTTTTTATGGCTCAATTTGAAGCGAATAAAAAAAATAAATAGTAGAATGAATTCCTTATGAAATTACCTTTCCAACGATGTGCCACACATGGTATGGTACCATTTGAAATTTTAGAGGGGGTAGCTGTGACGGCTAAGGGGTTGATGACAGACGTCCGGATTTTACGTAAAAAGATGTCCCCCTTGCTGTCTTTGTTGACATGTCTTGGCGATTTTCAAGAAAAAAATAGTTTTATAAGATACTGAGGGTGGCTACTTTTCGTTGAAAAACCCTGTATATAAAATAATTCAGTAGTGTGCCAAAGTAACCCCGTTTTACGGTACTCCTTAATGCATTATAGATTGCTGCTACATTTCCAAGTCTGCTATTTATTTCGGGCTCAAAAGATCCATTTCTATTAATAACAGAGCTGAGATACTTGAAGTTTTCAACCTGTTTTATATTGTTATTCTCCAGTTGAACTCTCATTTGGTAATCATCCTTTGAGATTTTCGTTACCTCAGTTTTTGGGATGTCAATTTTCATCTCTGTGTGTGAGATAAGACTCTCCTCATTCCATATTTTTAAATTAGTTTGCATTTTCATTTTCTGGTAAGATTGTCAGATCATCAGCATACATGAATTCTATCACTCTTATTTTTTCCTCACTTTTCTAGCTATTCTATCCAAATAATAGAGCACTTATTATTCCTCCTTGTCTTACCCCTTTTGTTGTTATAAATTCTGCTGTGCTTTGGTTCTGTGTTCTTACTATATGTCTGGTTGTATTGTATAAACTTTTTATTGCTCATTTACGTTTCTTTTTTCAAGTTCCTTCCATATTATATCTCTACAGACACTATCAAATGCCTTTTCCATGCCGATAAAACTAACAAATAAATGGTCGTTATGATTTAATTTCGTATCACTTACAGTATTTTTCACCTAGGATTTGGGTTGTGACATCAACACAATCCAACTATCTCTTTCTAAACTAGGTTTTCATTACCTACTGCGCACGAACGCGTGTCTTCATACAGTTTTTGGGCGGGGCAAGTTGACATCACAACCCAAATGCTAAATGAAAAATACTGTAGTTGCCTCATGCAGAAAATAGGATTCTGTGTGCTTCAACCTGTTCGAAATCCGCACTGGTTCTCTATATTGAACTTTCCACTTCCTCCATAAGCCTTTTCTGTAATACTTTCTCATAGATTTTACTAGGTACTAGGTCCAATCTTTAGATATTCATTTTAAAGCCCAAAGATATATAGCCAAATGCTCTTTTTTCCCATATATTTTAATATTTCCGTGTTTATGCCATCTATTCCGGCTACTTCTCCATCTTTTACCTCGTCTAAAGTAGTAACTTGTCCATCACTACTCACATTTATTCCCATGGTACTTGCATCCCTTGGTAATTCCATATTGGTTTCTTCTATTGCTGCTTCCAATAACTCAACAAAATATTCTCTCCATCTATTTAACATTTCTTTTTCTGTGAGAAGTAAATCTCCTCAAAAATTTATAAAAAGTTTCTTCTTTATATATTTTTTAATGGTTTCTTTGCAGAGGATTTTTAAAGGGCTGCTAGTTTGAAGATTTATTGGTCCATATAGCACCCCGGTTAAAGGTCAAGGGCCTCCTCCAGGTTTTTCCATCTTTTTCTATCTAGAGTTAGCTTAAGCTGTGGCTATAATTTGATCTTTCCACCATGTTTTAGGTCATCCTTTCTTTCTTTTAAATTAGTTTGATTTCCAATGCATTATTTTGTCAGTCTATCTGTTTGTCATTCTTGAAACAGTTCTGTTAAATAAAATAAAAATTATCTTTCTTAAACATTTCTAAAATGTTTCATCCCTAAAGATTGCTAAAATGACTTCTTTGCTGAAGAGTTTCTCATTTAAAAACTTTTAACAACTTTTTCCTTCTAAGATTTATAAAAGTTTCTTCCTTAAAATTTTCTTAAGTGTCTCTTTGCTGAAGATTTTTAAGGAGTTTCTGGTTTGAAAATTGTAACAAAGGTTCTCCTCGAATTCATAAAAAGTTTTATAGATTTTTAATTGGTTCCTTTGCTGAAGATTTTTAAAGGGCTGCTAGTTTGAAGATTTATAAAAACACTTCCTTAAAGATTCTTAAAAAGTTTCTGTCCCAAAATATGTCACAAGTTTCGTCCCAAGTGGCTTTTTCACTGAACGTTTCAAAAGGGTTTCTCATTTAAAAACGACTTTGCCGTCGAAGATTCATAAAAGTTTTTTCCTTACAATTTTTTTAAAGGTTTCTTTGCTGATGATTTCTAAAGTGTTTCTGGTTTGAAGCTTGCAAAAGGTTTTCCCTCGAAGATTTATAAATTTCTAAATGGTTTCTTTGCTGACGATTGTTAAAGGGCTTCTGATTTGAAGATTTATAAAAGTATATTCCTTAAAGATTTCTAAAATGTTTTTATATCAAAATTTATAAAAAGTTTCGCCTTTAAACATGATCGCATGAACTAAAACAGGGCGGTTGGACAACAAAATTCATCAAGTTACCCAGAACATCTATTGAAAAGGTCATTAATAGAGCAACGTAGGTTCGATCGTGTTTCAACAGTAAATATTTCAAACCCCATCAATTAACCATAAAAGAAAACATAAACTCAAGTGGAATCATAATACTTGAAAAGCATAATTTTTTCTTTTAAAGGTTTGTAAATAAACTTATATTTCAATAAAAGAATGCTTTCAAAATTTCCCCTTTTAAAGGTTTTTTTTTACGAATGGTTGCTATCATTAATTTCGTTATCGAGGCCTACTCTAATCCTTCTTTTTTGGGTATCACGATATTTCCCGAAGGGAACAAATCTTTATAAATTTAATTTGTAAAAATACTAAATGTTAATCGTACAATTTAATTTACAGCAAACGTAGAGAATGCCGCCGATTTAATAGAGAGAAAGTTGCAATTAATAGGTGCAACCGCAATTGAAGACAAACTTCAAGAAGGAGTTCCAGAAACAATTGCGGCTTTGCTGAAAGCAGACATTAATATTTGGGTACTTACAGGAGACAAACAAGAAACTGCCATCAATATAGGTTATTCGAGTAAACTAATCGTACAAGGAATGCCTCTTATTATTTTGAATGATGACAGTCTTGATGTAAGTTTTCTTTATAATTATTATTCATTTGTTTTCGTACGTTTCCCGAATAATTTAAAAAAACTATTTCAGAGCACAAGAGAATCAGTTTTAAGACATAACGATGATCTTGGAGTAAATTTAGAGAAACAAAATGAAATAGCTTTAATTGTTGATGGCAAAACGTTAAAATATGCTCTCAGTTGTGATTTGCGGTCGGATTTCTTAAAACTATGTATATCATGTAAAGTAGTAATTTGTTGTCGTGTTTCTCCCATGCAAAAAGCCGAAGTTGTCGAGTATATAACTCATTATACAAAAACAGTAACGTTAGCCATCGGAGATGGTGCTAATGACGTCGCTATGATTCAAAAAGCACACGTTGGTGTCGGTATATCCGGTCAAGAAGGTCTTCAAGCAGCGTGTGCTTCAGATTATAGCATAGCACAATTCAGATTTTTACTGCGTCTTCTACTAGTACACGGAGCTTGGAATTATTTAAGGATGTGTAAACTAATTTTGTATAGTTTTTACAAAAACATATGCTTATACGTGATAGAGCTGTGGTTTGCTATTTATTCCGGATGGTCTGGACAGATATTATTTGAAAGGTGGTCCATCGGATTGTACAACGTTCTTTTTACCGCTCTTCCTCCGTTAGCTATGGGCCTTTTTGATAAAGCGTGTGGCGCAGATGTTATGCTGAAATATCCGAAATTATATAAACCATCGCAGAGTGGACAACTATTTAATGTTAAAGTGTTTTGGGTGTGGATTTTTAATGGAATGTTACATTCGGCCCTTTTATTCTGGCTTACGTTATTGGCTTGTGAAAATGATATCCTGTGGATGAACGGGAAAGAAGGAGGTTTTCTTATGATGGGCAATTGTGTCTATACTGTGAGTGGATTTATTTTTGGAAATTTTTAGAAAGTAACTTGGTCTGTTTGCAGTATGTCGTTGTAACGGTATGTTATAAAGCTGGATTGGTTATTAATTCCTGGACTTGGCCCACACATTGCGCCATTTGGGGTTCGATTTTATTGTGGTTTATTTTTATAATTACGTACAGGTGAGTATCGTACAAAATTTCTGTAATGTTGAGGTTGAAGAGTATAATTTTGTTGCAGTAATTTTTGGCCAACAATTCCAGTGGGTAATGTAATGACGGGCATGTACATCATGTTATTTAGTTCAGCTGTGTTTTGGTTAGGTTTACTATTAATTCCAACAATAACAATGACGCCAGATTTCACTTTTAAGGTGTAAGTTTATCTTTATAATTTTGAATTCACACAAATTATTATTGTAGATTCTTCACCGAACTTTTGAAACCTTGTCCATTGATAACATCTCCCATCCTCCTATCTTACACCGTATGTCTAATTCTGTCCTGCGGCGTTTACATGTACGAACCTTTGAAAAATCAAGTCGTGCGTAACAGTGTCTTAAATTCCTTGTATGTTTCTTTAATCGAATATAATCACATTATTATTTTTTTTTTTCAGAATCCGAGGCACGGTATTCAAATCCCTTACAGAGGCGATGCGTGAAAGCGAAATAAGAAAGACTGATCCTGCTAATGTGTTCAGTAGAGATTCAAAGAGCTCGTAAGTATTGTTTTTTATATATATTTTTGGGTTAAACTTGCACACGCTTGATATTTTTAAACAGCCCATTATTTCCAGTATTTTAAGCTGTGATAATTATGTTGTGCACTGTTATGCACGCAGTGTTGTGTTTCACACTTTGGAACAATATTTATTTTTTGTTAGAGGAACTACTAGGATTATATAACTGTTAGTTGCATGCCAGTTTTTATAAATGTTTCGAATTTTATCTATAATATTGTGTGTAAGATATTTTCATAAAATTCTAAACGATAATTTGGTTAAAATCAGGTTTAATGCAACAGCAGAAAATTTAAACTAAAGTCAGACTAGAACAGACTTATTTCTTCTTAGTTATGGAAGCAACATTGTCGGTTTAAGTTGGCGCCGATTTAACAACGCAATCACACCGGCTCATGATCATTTTGCTTGACAAACAAGGCCTTGGATCCAAACAGTTGTCATGAGAAAACTCTAAAGTTCCTTCTAGTGATTTTTATTTTATTGTTTAGTATTACTAGCAAAATGTAATTGGTTGTGAAACTATATTAGACTTGATAAAATTACGTTTTTGATCACAATGTAGATTTGCTATAGGTATTATAAAGGGTTGAGGGACCAAGTTTTTAAACAAAACACAGTTTCACAAAGTTGCCGTTGTAGCACAAAACAGTCAGGGGAAACAGTATTCCTTTATAGATTTAGTAAACATTATTTGTTCCAATTTGATGAGACACAAGCAGACTTACTGAGCAGCTGCTTTTTTTGTATATAACATTAGAAGTTGAATGCATGGGTAATGGATATATATTTTTTTAATACATATTTACCTAACAATAATGCGCTTCGTGTAACACGCACAATTATATTTGCCGTAGATTAAGATCTATTTTTATAAATCATTTATTAAATAAAGTTGTTTTCCTTTGCTGTCTTGTTAATAACAGTTGTTAAAATTATATTGTTGTTTATGTAAATGTAGGTATGTTTATGTGTGTATCAAATTGTTATTGTTAAAAATAGACGTTTAAGAAGCAGTACATTATAGTGCAGCAAAAGTACTGAACTGTCTATTATTATTTATTTTTGTTTTGTAATGTTCCGTTGAATGACAATTTTCAGTTGGTAATTAATGTATTGTTGTTTTTGCAAGTACGATGCATGCACTGGAAAGGTTCGCAATGTGTAAGTACTTTACATATGCAAATTGTTAAAAGTGTTATTAACTGGTGCATGCGCGTGGGGCACATTTGCATTAATTGCATGTTTATGTCACCTTCTATAATCACCTCTTATCATCTCTCGGTAGTGGTGGTTAGGCAGAGTACAAAATAATACTGATAACCCAAAAAAAATATAATAACAAACATATTTCAGAAAAATTAAGGGCAAATTTTGCTCACTATTTATTTTATTGCTGTGATTATTTCATATAAATAATTGGAAATTAGTCATGTTGAAATTATTTCTAATCGTTGTCAAAATCTGAAGCAAAAGCTGGATTCAGAGTACCATGTATTTTTGTCATGCACAATAATTTAAACTATATAAAGTTTATAGTTTTGTATCTCATATAAAATTATAAAACTTTGCTCGTTTTTAAAGCTTTTTGATTTGTTTGAAAATGGCGATAAACTTTTCTCTCCCTTCAGTGAGTTATTATTTCATTAATTTAATTCTATTTTAGCAACTGGTGGCGAAAAACCCAATTAAAAAATATTAAATGTCAAAATCCCCACAACAAACCTTTAGAAAATATGTAAAGTATTAGGTTGCACAGTGTGCGCATACAACCAAACGATTAAAAGATATACCGGGTGTAACAAGATCATGGTACACCCCCACAGTACCAATATGGTTCCATTTAAAAAAATGGTGTTGTCCCAAAAACCATTTGGATGAACTTTATTTGCGCATAAATCACATAATTTAGTATTTTCGACGGGATTTCGATTTTTCTAGTATTACACGGCTCAATTAGAATAAATCGGTATAGTCATGGCACACTTAAATAGAAAACTAAAAATTAAATTAAAATAAATATTGAAGACTGAAATGTCACTTATGTGGTATCATTGGATTCAGAAAATTATGCAGAATTCAAAAATGCATTAATATATAGGGTGTTTGTTCTATTTGAAAATCAAAAGTTAGTGTCACTTCCGGTGAAACCGGAAATGTAAAAAAATCATTTAATATGTCAATAAGTGACGTTTATTAAGTATATAGGATGTTCTAAATTTCAACCCTTTATCTTGAAAACTAAAGGAAAAGAGTGGGGTGTACCATGATCTTGTTACACCCGGTATATACAGGGTTAGGATCCATAGAAACGTCGTGTTATACAAGACTCGCATCACATACAAAAAGTAGGGTTGGGTTCTAAAACTGTTTTTTAAAGTTGTCAAACCAACCTTTACTGGCACAAAAATCATGTTGAGAGTTTTCTTCTGAAGCATCCTGATCAAGTTCTTTTAATTGTTTATAAACTCGGACAGCTTTTTGTTTAATAGGACTTATATCCAATGAGTACAATCTTCTATCCAAATCATTACATAAAAAAAAAAATTTTATATAAAAAAAGCATGTTATATTGAAACAGCAACTGCTTTGAGCTAAGGTTTCCACAATTTCTATACCACATTGTATCTCTCTGTGGTCTTCAGCCTATCAGCTGGTTTGTCACAGCTCCTCAATCTTCTCTATTCATGCACTTGCATTTCATAGAGCTGTACGTGGCACATCCTGTATCCCTAGTTTGACCAGACATACCAATTTTCCTGGATTGTCCTGGTTTTTAAATTACAACAAGAACTTCCCAATTAATTAGAATCGGCAGAGCTATGAAAAGTAGGTATTTATTTTTTCAAAGTGCTGGTATCCGAGCAATATTCAGAATTCCTCGAACTTTGTCAATATTTTGTCACATAATGGCAATGTCGAAAGAATATTTTCTCTGATGAATGTTCAATTGGATTGGCAGAAGAAAGGAAAAAGATGAAAATATCATTGTTGGAAGCCGGGGTTTGCCACATGCATTCTCTCCTATGCGACCTTCAATTATTGTAGTTCAAATTCCTCCTCTTCTTATTCGCTTTCTGTCTAGAACTTCAATCGTTGGATTGATTGGCAGCTTTCCACTTCTGGCAGTCACAAGTCATTTCCTTTAAATTTGCATAATTTTCAGCACCTGCATATCTAATGACTTGTTTCATTTTCTTACTTTTTCTTTCTATTATATTATTGGTCTCTTCTAACACCATCCCCACTCGAAGATCCGAACGTCGGACTATTTTACCTCCGCAAGATTTCGTTTGACTGCAATGAGAAATAATGTGGTGGGTTCTCCTTTCCTTCCACATCGCAGTGTAGCAGCCGTATGAATGACTTTCATCCTCGGCTGCTAGTACCAGTGTTCTATATCTCCACCTGTAGTTAGTTTTAGAAAAGCTGCTGCCCTGCAGCAGGGTTGATTTTATATTAGTCCTAAAATCACGGATTACTACCTCCACTGGTTCTGTCAATTCTAAGATTCTCCATCGTTGTAGCCTTCATCTGTAACCCTGCATTAGGGGCCCCTTACAGGGTACTATTAGCCGGAGCCAGCTGAACCCAGGTTTTTTTGCGAGATGTTACTCGTCGATCCCTCCTTCTACCTTACCTCTTAAGTGGTAAGGCCCCCCGGCTTATTAGGTGACCTATTCGTGTGCTCCCTCATTTCTAAATGTGCTTTCACAGTTGCTTTTTCTGCCTGACCCTTCTCAGCACCTCCTCATTCGTTATTCTATCAATATAACTGCTTTTTAAGGCTGTTCAAAAGTTTCTAGTCTTCTTTTGCATGTTAATGCAGTAGTCCATGTCTCCGCACCATATAATAAGCTCCAGACATATGTTTTGATGAAATTTACTCTAGTTGATATGGGTATTGCACTTGTAATTAGTACATTTTTTTTTAGCCGTGTTATATAAGTACAGCCTTATGTGAGGGATTACTGTATTATCAAAAGCTTAGTCTACCATTAGGTGTTAAGGTAATACAAATAAACTACAATTCAAATTGGAATACAATCTTAATAAATTAAAATTAATTATTTTTTCTTCTTTCCATGTCGGTCCTTGTTGTCTTAAATTTTCTATTACTACCTCGTCCTATATTTTCCTTGGTCTGCCCTTTACTCTTTTTTGTTGCAATCTTGCCTCCCCCATCCGTACTATGTGTCCAAACCATCTTAGTTATTGACGTTTGATGCTTTTCATGATTGGCTCTGCTTCCAATTGTTCCCTCACTGTATCATTTCTGAATCTACCTCTTCTCGTAATCCCTTTTATGATGCATGGGTCTTTCATTTCTATGGCCTGTATTTTGCTTTCCATTTATTTCGACAATGCCTACCTTTCACTTCTGTATGTTGGTAGAGGTTTCTTCTTCAACTGTATTTAGGCTTTGCCTGTTTTTCCATTAACATTAGTGGGACTTCTGCTGATGATGATTTCCAGTTTTTGGAAGATCTTCCGGGTTGTCTCTCTGGTTGTTTGGCTTCTAGTTTCTTGCCATTGTCGGTATTCGCTCCTCCATCATCCTTTTAACGTGGGCCTCCTTGCATATTTCTTCACTAGGTACTCTGTTTCTTATCGAAAGTCCATTAATGGTTCTGACCGTTCTCATTTCAGTGCTCCTTAGTGGTTACTTTGTCTTGCTGGTTTCCATTCATGTATTTATTTTTACAAAACACATTGCAGAGTTATCCGGATATTCTTGTTCCTCTAAATGCTTATTTCTGCACTTTTATGGTGAGGTTTCTATTACTGGATATTCTTAACCCCAGATAATTAAAGCTCATTACTTGTTCATTGATAGTGCCTTCTATTTCTAGCTTGCATTGTATGGGATCTCTAGGCTCTAGCTATGGTCATACATTTAGTTTTATCTTTTGATTATAACAAATTGATGCAATAGGCGTTGAAGATCATCTTCAGTATCGGCTATTAAGACAGCGTTATCAGCATAACAAATTATATTTATATTTGCTTGTCCCATTTTGTATCCCTGTTTTGTTTTAACGGCATTTATGATTTTGTCCATAATCAGATTAAATAACATTGGACTAAGTGAATCTCCCTGTCTTACCCCTGTTGTAATTGGAATTGCTTCTGCGTATTCGTTTTCTACTTTTATCATTGTTGTTGTGTTTTTGTAAATGTTTCTAATGATCAGCTCTGGTACTCGCCTTCTTTGTATAATAAGTAAGACATCACTTAGTCTTACTCTGTCAAATGCCTCGGTCAACATGGCAGATGAATGCAGTTTTTGAATATTCTATCGATTTTTCGCAATGTGAAAATTGCGTATGTTATTGACCTGTTTGTCCTAAATCCAAATTGTTGTTCATTGATAGTGATGTATGTATTTGTCTTCAATAGAAGTATCTTTGTTATAAGTTTTAAAATCGAGCTTAGCAAATTTTTAAATTTCTGTCAATTAGTGTTCTTCCATGTGTTCTTTGTGTAGATCACGAAATCGTCAGCAAATGCTCTCTCAGCTAACTCTACTATTTTCATGTTCTTATATCTTACCTTTGGTTTCTTTACTTTACCCATGATTTCCTTTATTATGTCATTCATTACTAAGTCGAACAAGGCAGGGCTAAGGACTCCTCCGTGTCCTTAGTCCATCTTCGGTTGTGAACTCTTACGATTGTAGATTTCCTATTCTCATAAATCCTTTGTGTTTTCTTTCTCATTCTTTTCCTTTTACCCTCTTACCACCGAGCCACAGAGTGGTCACCCATTCAAGTTCTAACCAAGCAGGTCTGCCGGCCCTCAATTTTCCATTTACCTTTCTCCTTTTTAAGCTACTCCACACTGTTTTCCTTGGGACGCTATCGAATGCTTTTTCGAGGTCAATGAAGGCTACAAATATTTTAACTGAGGTGAATTTTCTATTAGTAATTTCTTCTTCTTCTTCTTACGATCTCCTTATGCCCTTAGGGCGTCAGAGGTATTTGTTTATTTTTCATTTATCCATTCCTTCCATCTCTTCCGGTCTCTTGCTATCTGTTTTATTTGGTATAGTGTTATTCCTTTTTTTCTTCCTATCTCTTCTACTTGCTTCTTCCATATCTCATAGCCTCCATCATTCTTTTCACCAATCTGTCTTATCCCATTCTTACTATATGTTATATGTCCATACCAGTTTAGTATTCTTTTGTTAATTTTTGTTTCTATGGCTTCTTGGCTTTCCGAAGTGATTAAAAGATACATTTGAAGGCAGCGTAACATGAGCTACAGCTTGTCAAAGATAGAAAAAAGTATGAGATCCCCACTTATCTGCGCAAGCCTGAGCTGAGGCTTAGGAGCGAGATATTCGCTATAAATGCATCAAGTCCCAGTGCGCATCGTGGGCGTGTACGGATTCAGACTTTCAGCCAAGTTTGACAAGCTGTAATGTAAGAAATAAAATTTGGTCATTTTCTACGTTTCTGCATGCTGATTACATTACTTACATTTACGGTATTCCGAATCTAGCTTTACCAATTATTTTTATTTATAATACAGTTACTTTAAAAAATATATTAAGTTGGAAATTGATTTTCTGTTGTAATTTTTCATGTAATGTTTGGATTATTCTGTACTCGTCTAAAACTTCGAACTACTAACTAAACCAATTCTAACAACACATAATAAACACATAAATATGCTATGTCGCTATCAAACACAAAAAGTAGCTAGAAGTGCGAGTAAAAATGGTTCCAGGCTATCAGAAACTGCCCGACTACTCAAAAACGTTCGCAGCGTCTTCTTTCGTAAGTCGCACACTAGAGTTGACTTGGAGGTCGAACTTTCGCGTAAGTATTTCTTTTATAATTAACTCACTTTGCTATAAGCTGTACACACAATACTAACGCTCTGTAGAAATCCTTATCGAACAAAACTAAAACGTTAACTGTAAATAACGAAAGTTCAGCTTATTAACTGTAAATAATCTTACATATGTAATGTGTCGTTTATTATATTATTATCATAATAGCTGATTTTATTAGATGGGTTTGCATTCTCTCAAGAAGAAGGAGGCACTGTTTCTCAGGCAGATGTTATCAGAGCGTACGATACCAACATTCCAAAACCCGATGGAATGTAAACACATTCAATTTTTTTTTTTACAGTTTTATGCCATTGATTTTGTAAATTGCACCATAAGGGCCAAAATGTGCTTGCGTCCATGTTACTACAATTATATACAGATATTTTAAAACTTGTCATTTCTATACTGAAACATTTCTCACTACTATTACAAGATTTTTTCAAGATATACCTTTAATGCAGTGAATAAGGTCAACGTTTATATTCTTCAATGATTTTGTAATTTTTTACTTGTATTTTATTTACTGAACAATAGATCTACATTACCTGAAAAGAATGTGATGAAATTAGTTTTTGTAAGCATTTCTTAAAAGAATGAAACACCGATAAAACCTTACTTAATATCGATATAGTACATTAATTATATAAGTGTTTTAACTGTGTTTGGAATTTATTCAGATTTAGCATACGGAAGGCTTTAACGATCCTACTTAAATAAGTAAAGTCGATGTATTCACAATATCGATTTGCTTAATTACTTTTCAATAATGTTGCCAATGAAATTAGTTCCAGTAACGATATCCATCAAATCTGACCTATTTGATTGTAATCTATAATACATAAGTTCATTATTTGAAGCTCGTAAAGCTCTAAAAATTTATTTGTTGTAAATATTAATAAACTTCTGAATCATACGGAATGTCAATTTACCTAACACTATTTCTTGTGATAATAGTTAATAATCTTTAAATACTTAATATTTTCATAGGGCATATTTTAGCGCTAACACTATTTTAAAGGTGCCAATTACAACAATAGAAAGCATTCACGCTTAACAAATTTAAATATCTGTAGTCTGTAGCTTTCATTTCTACTTCAAAACAACTTACGAGTAATCACCGTTATAAAACGATGCGCAACAATATGAAGTAAATTGTGTACTTAATGGAAAACGGCCATTTTAAAGTGGCACTTTACACCTTAGCAACACAGTAACACAAATCCATTTTTTCTTTGTTTGATTTGTTTACTTGTTACTATGTACGTGTTGCACTTGTTTTAAATCGTTGCTATGTTGGCGTACAAACATAACCTAACAAATTTGTCTAGAAAATTAATTTCATTCGAATTTTTCCATTAAGTACCTACACAAAAAAGTAGCATATTCAACGCGTAAGGAAAGTGGTTTTCTTTACTTGTAGAATAATCTACTATTATTTTTTAATCTCAACAAGTTGAGCCATCTGTGATTATTAATGAATTTTTTAATCTTAGGTATTATATTTATTAAACATCTCGAATTATTATTTTTTTTATTATACACTGAAGTTATAAATGTTGACCTTTTCAAAACTTATAACAAAGAACATTGATCATTTTTAGCTACATTCAAAATTTTGCAAACAACAATTAGAAAAACAAAATTTAACAGGTAAAATTAAGAGTTGTGATAATCCGTTGGGTTAAGTAAATCTCGTAATACTGACTGATTTAACACAGTTAATAACATTAACGTTAGAAATAAAATTTGTTCAAATTGTTTCAATAGAAATTAAACTTAGATTTAAAATTACATTCATGTGCCTTCATACATATTCTTTGTAAACGAGCTGTAAAGTATATAATCTGAAATATTTTTTATCGTTCGAGTTCATTGGTGAGCTCGATATTTTTAATTCGACCTATATCACCTCGTATAAATAATTGATGCTTATAATAATTGTAAGCTGCAAATTAGTTAAACATTCTTTTTTAATTCACTAACCAGTGTTCTGTAAAAAAAAAATCAGCTGTAAATTGTATTCTATATATTGTTAATTGTTATATTGTAATCTTTATAACAGGTTGTATTGTTAAAGCAGATACCTATTTAAACAATGAATGTGCATATGTTCAAAATAAATGTCTTACATACTTGGTGTTGAATTAATGAAACATTTACAAATATGATTTTTTATTTCCATCTATAGAAACCTGATGACCTATTTGAATGACGATCGAGTGATGAACTATCTTCATGATTTACTACTTCTTCATCTATTAGCAATTCGAAATCCCCTAAAGCCTCGGGGGACACAATCTTATTCCATCGTACACTATAAAATAATAGATTCATATTAGTATTAATTTTTATGACTCAAAATTCTGTGTTTATTTAACAAACTTAGTTGTCGTTGTACACTCGAAAGGTAAGGTTGTGTTCGAGCACGCCTAGTGAAAAACAGCATTATAAAGTGCAAAGAAAGGTGAAATTGAAGACTGCGCTAATTATCGAGGAATAACGTTATTTAACACAACGTACAAAGTACTATCATCCCTAATACAAAACAAATTACAAACATACTCCGAATTAATAATTGGTGATTATCAACAGGGGTTCCGGCCTGGTATTGGGTTAGCAAATAAGTTCATTCAGTGTTTAGAGTAAAATAAAACATTTATTTTCACACACAAAATAAATTTTAATGAATTACATATTGACCATCTTTATCAATGACCTCTTGCCATCTTTCCACCAGCTGCATTATACAGGGTGTGTAAAAACTCGCGTACAAGCTCTCCGTAACTTTATTCCTTGGACAAAAATCTTATTAGAAAAATGTTCGTAGACGCTGAGTGAATCCCGAGAATAACAATTTAAGAAACTTAAAGCCAACACATCGATTATATTATTAGTTAAAGCAAAAACAAAAATAAAACAGTAACAAGATATTTTAATTTTAATTTGCAATATTTCCAAACGTATTCTTGATACAAGATACAAGCAAACACGTTTGGAAGAATTCTGTGAATTGAAATTATGAAAACTAGTATTTTTTTTGGTACTTTTAAATGATAAACGATACTAAATTGTTGACGTTATTACTTAATCTAATTCATAAAGTAACAGAATTTTGCAAAAACGGCTTTCTTTTCGCGTTGCCAATTTTGAACTTTGAAGTCTTCGCACGAGTTGAGGCTCTTTCGCTATAAGAATTTCGCCTTATTATTGTCCAAGGAATAAAGTTATGGAGAGCTTGTACGCGAGTTTTTATACAGCGTGTTACACAGGTGGCTTCTACAACTAAAAATAAAGAAACAAATAATTTAAGGGTCTGTACTTCCTTTTCGAGATACAGGGTGTCCAAAAAAATAAGCTTTTTTTTAAAATATGTACCTCGAAAACGATTTAAGATATTAAATTGAGCTTTGGTATGTATATGCACTATACTGGCATGAAGAGACTCTTTTTCGATCCAACTAGTTTTGACAATTTCAGCAGTAAAAATTTAATTTAAAACAAAAGAAGACAATCTGAAAAAGCTTTAATGAAACTTATTAGCAAAAAGTTGATTTTATACAATCGCAAGAAATTGAAGTGTCAGCAAAAGTATTCATTAATTAAATTTAGTAGAGAGTATTTCCTCCTCTTTGGTTTAAAACGGCTTCTCATCTTCTAGGCATTGATAAAATTAAATTATCTATTGCATCTTGTGGTAACTGTTGCCAGTGTCTTACAAGGATATCACGAAGCTGAATCTGAGTATGAATTTTGTTCAATTCACACGTGCTCAATAACGTTTAAGTCTGGGGATTGCGCAGGCCATGGTAAAACAGAAATGTTTTCATCTTCAAGCTGCTTGGTAACAGCACCTGCAACGTGTTGTTTATTCCCTTTTTGTACAGTGGGCAGATCAATGCTTTGATCTTGGCATTTCCTCCTCATTCCATATTTCTCTTATATATTCACCTCACCCTCATTTCCTGTAGTTTTCTGCCACCATATTTAATCATTTCTGGTTGTATTCCGTTTGCTCCTGCACTTCGATTATTCTTTAGATGTTGCATTATTTTTATTATTTCTAATTCGGGGGCTTCCATCTTTATACCCCTAGTTTCTAATGTACAGTCTTTATTTTTGTGTTTGTTTAATAGATTTTCGAAATACTCTACCCATCTTTTCTTGATCTAACAAATTTCCGTCCTTGACATATTTTTGTTCTTGGTTGGTATGCTCATCCAACTTTCTTTGTTCCTTGATCAAAGTTCCTAATTTCTTTGTTTTTGTGTTTTTCTTCTATTTCTTCTAGTAATTTTATATTTTCTTTGCTTTGCATATTGCTTTACACCTTTTCATATCTGTGTATTCCACTGTGTTATCTTGTAGCATCTTCTTCCTAGCTTTTTGTTTTCGATTATTCTGATTCTTAAACCAGGAAAGCCTGAGGAAAACGTTGCATCATACAGGCCAATCAGTTTGAAAACTGTCGCTAAGCAGAATTACGCCTATACTTCTGAACAATAATAATAATTCCTGATAATCAGTTTGGGTTGCCCAAACATGTTACAATTGAGCAAATACATAGAGTTAATAAGATCATTAAAGATTTTGAAGCAGAAAGGTATTGTTGGACGTAACGCAAGTTTGGCACCAAACAAAATCAAGAGCAAAGTTCCTCCAGACTGCTACCAACTTATTAAATCATATTGATGAACATCAAACTATGTTCCCTATGTGTTCTGGAGTCCCTCAAGGCAATGTCCTGGTACCAATATTATACATCCTGTTTACAGCACATCGGAACTTCCAACCAAATTTGTGTGCTTGTAAGAATGTTGGTTTTAAGTTAGCACTAGACCAAACTGATTCGATGTAATATAGGGATTTGTTATTGAACTTTTCCATCAAGTTTTCTTCTAGAAGTGACGTACCCTTTACAGGGCGTTGCCGATCTTCTCTCCACATGTCTGTGGTGTGCGTGTCAAATAGCCTACAGACATAGGGGACCTACGTGGGCTCTGAACCATGGAAGTGCTTGCACTTCTACTCCAGAGAGGACTTACTAGGCACAGTACACCTCAGTGATTTGCCATTGCCTTCCGAGGCAAGCGGTGGGGTGTTTTCGGTGTATATGTGACCCTGGGAATCGAACCCGGGCCATCTCAGTGGCCTCAACTGACCACGACTTCGAGTTTTGCATGTACATAAATACTAAATTTACTGAATGTCAACAAGTAACAGATTGTAAATTACTACAAAAAAAAATAACAAACTTGCATAACATTTTCAAGGTAAATATTCCAGATTCAAATCAGTGAATATATTATTCAAAAGTTAAGGAGTCATGATTTTATATAATTCAATATAAAACTCAAGTTTCCTAATAGATAACATGTTTTAATCCAAAACTAACATTAGTTAAACCCTCAAGGCATACGGAACAAATCTAAAAATGTTACTAGGAACGTAAAATAAACTTACTCTGGATATCCGGATGGTGGAACGACTATATTAAAAATATTATCAAGTAGTTTGTGTTTCAAAATTCTATCATTGGCTGTTGTGGATGTTAGCGAAGGAGAAGCATTTACCTATTGTTAAGACATTTAGTTTAAATTTAGAGTAAACATATAACCCAACCAACTTACTTCAATAAGCCAAGGTTTTAATTTATTATCGATAATTATATCATAGCCGTAACATTCAAAACAGTGTCTATCTGTTGCAATAACTGGTTGTACAGATTTAAGCGAATGTATTATCAACCAGCTTATTTGATCGAAAAGTGTCTCTGTAACTTGTTTTCCTCTTGTGCTCTCGAGATGTAGTCGTAAGTTTTGAACACTTAATTTTCCCCCATGCAACGCATTATATTCTTCCTAAAAGTTTGTTTGTATGGAGTGAAAATTATTTTGGTTAAAAAGTAAAATTACCCCATGTTTTTGAACTGATACATTAGTGAGATGTACATACATATTATCTAGCTCTGCTACACTAGAATCATACTTCACCGTACAGAATCGACAAAATCCAAGACGAAACTGATAAGCCTTTAAAGGTCGAAACGATGTCACCAAAACATATAAGCGTAAATCAAATTTTTTTCCTCCCATTAATAAGGGATTATCTATGTAGCTAAAAATAACAATCAGTTAATTTCCAGGCTTGATACGTTTGCACCTACCGTGATATAACATAACTTTCCTTTGCTAGCTGTGGTTGTAGTGGATTCTTATTAGCTTCTCTAGACCAGCGTTTAAGTTTGGACAGTTTATTGATTAAAAAAATTCCCGAACCCTGCGATCTACCACAAGGTTTCATTATCCAAGTACTTTGCGGGGCTTTCCGATATTCTTCAACAAACATGTTATAATCTGCAGGTAATACAAAAGTCACAGGAATAAAATCAAGGTGCAAATATTTTGAATCGCCTCTTTCTGCAAGAATATTGCCTTCTTTTTCTAAATCTCGGCGGTATCTTTTGATATTTTTAACCAATAAATCTTTTCTGGAGATTTCATAATGGTTCGGAAAATGATTTATTACTCTGCAAATGAGCACATTTAGCATCGATTATAAGTTAATAAATATTCTCCTACTGATTATCATTCATGCGATAGCCGCTGTCCACACTAAATAAACTACGGCACGTAAGTGTGCCAGCCCAATATATATTCCAGTCATCTTCTGGTCCAACCTGAACCCAGCCACGTTTCTCACAGTTTGCAACAACAACATTTTTATCAAGATCTGTACAAAAAGCTACTTTCATTATTGACGACTACATAATACTGTAATTTTTGACAATTCTAATTTTCGATTGATCAATAAAAACACTGTAACCATGATTTCATAAGATACTTCAGCGTAAAATACGTATCAAGTTATTCGAAACATTCAAACACACGACTTACGTCAAACTGCTATATTTTAATTTTTACAATACTACATTTACAAAAACTAAAATGAAAACCACCCAGGGACTCCACCCCTGTCTTTATTTTTTTCTATAAATACTTCCTGGCTCTTTTTGAGTTCATCTAAAGTCTTCTCTTGCTCTTTTAAATCCTTATCTTTTTCTTCTGGGAAAATATTAGGAAATTCAAATTTTTCACTTTTAGGCTAAAAACGGTAATTTTAAAATAGTTTAACATCAACCCAATTATTAAACTCACTAAAACTACGTAGGCATATTTAACATCGTCCTCTTTGGTTATATAACCTTTTCCTGGATTCTCTTTAGTTTTACCTAATGCTATACGAGTTCTCACGTTCACACAATTTACTCCGTAGATTTTTTCTAAATAATTCTTAATATCATATTTTGTCATTTCCATTGAACACATAAATTGTACTATGTTTGGTGGTTGTTCATGTGGTGGTCGAACAAGTTTTAGCCAAAAATTTGGTAAAAATACTCGAAGCTGCGGACCACCTTTCTGATATAAAGGATACCTAAAATTTTTACATTATAAACAATGTACCTATTTATTTAATTATTGCAGTTTTTACAGTCTCGTAGACATCTAGAATGAATAGGTAAATGTTTAAAACTTAAATCAAATCTTCTCTTCTTGCAGTATTCTTTTCCTAAATTAAGAGGTTATGTTATACCCATAGACAAGGGCGGAACACCCCATCCAACGGAAATTCCCTTGATGAATGAGGTTAGGTTCCAGTGGTTCTCAAAAGTACCCGATAGACGGATAGATAATTTACTGGTTATAACTGCGTATGCAACCCCATGTACAGATTTGCATGCAAGGTGTTATTTTAATGCTTTCAAATTAAAATGACTTCAAATATTGTTTGTACTTGCTTTAAGAATACATATAATTGGCAGTTAATTGTAGTTCTGTTTACTGCTATACGCTTGTATAATTATTAAATTTGTAAATAAATGTGTTGTGTAGGTATCTGTTAACTAGTTTACTAGTGTGGAATAATAGACAAAAGAAATGCAATAATAACATAACAATAGTAAATCTCTTTTATGTACGAATACACGTAATAAAATATTTAAATGAATTATTTTAAACTACAGTAAAAAAGAATATTTAGAGATAATTATTATGTTTGAATACTAGGTACATACATACATAATCCACTTCCTCTTTTACAGTAATGCAGTGTCGAGGCGCATTCACACTTGCTGGTGTTACATTAAAAATACAGATTTTAGTTTTATTTGCATCTAAGTTATTAAACTATCAAATTAAAAAATTTGATAGTTTATTAATAACAAATTACTTTATAAATCACATACCGGCCTTAATGTTGTAGATTTTTTAACGAAATTGTCTTGTTAACCAAAGGTTTCAGTTTCGATCGCAGTCAAGTGGGTCAGACCTTTTTCTTTCTTAAATAGATGTGTTAGATAATACGTACAGATAACTTTACCCAGCTAATTCATTAGTAACTTTTCTATCCATATTCAGCAGTGATCCATATTGATTGAAGACAGGTTGAATTTCCCGCCGCAGGTTTTAGTGTTTTTCACGTTGTTAACCTGGCAGTAATGAAATATATTGTGTCAAACTACAGTGTCGGCTCGTTACTGTCTTGTTAACATCAGTGTGTTTTGCCTCGTTCTTCCAGGTTTTCTTGAGTTTTTGCTTAATTTCGCTTGTTTTCTTATTTTACAAAACAGTTCTTCTCAGAACTACAATTTGTTGGAAAATTTTGTTGTTAGGTAATTTTGTAATACACCTATACCACTCCCTTATGAGACGCCACTGAAAAATACATCATGATAAATTCGTGTTTCCAATAGGCATTTTCGATAATTGGAGCGCTAGATACTCACCGGTAGATACACGGTAAGCACGTGACGTAAGCGGTACATGTACCATAGCATGTGATTGTAGAACGCGTTTGAATCGTATTCTTGTATCATCGCATTTTTAGGTTATGTTTCACGTCAAGTAATCGAAAAACTGTTGTTTTTTAAAACTTTTAACAATATTCTTTGTAAGTTGCTGCATACTAAGCCCAACATGAATAGGAATGAGTCTGAAAAAGCAAAAAGGAGAAAGATTTTAATCCTTGCCTTACTGCAATTAATTGACAGCGACAGTGAAGATGAGCTAATCACAGCATCAAAAACGACTTTGTTATTTCTATCCACTATGGGTTTTAGCCAAAGATATTATTCTCCTTGGTTTTAGCGCACTCATGATGATGATGTCTTTTTTTGTAGGTTATGTGATACTTTTGCTCGCATGTACCGACCAATGTAATGTGCAAGAATTTAATGTGGCGGGAAATTCAACCTGTCTTCAATCAGTGTGGATCACATATAAAATGATATGATATTGCTATTAATTATCATTTATTAAGAGCAAATTGAATTTAAAAGTCAAGTTTTATAGGTAAAAATTATCTCATTCTTAACACGAGACTAATACATATAATCACTCAAAAATAACTTTGTGCTGTAGAAAGGCAGCTTAATGACGAAAGACGTACATCACTAAAAACAATAAATGATATGCTATTTCTTTGTGACAATTTATAATTAAACTAAGAATATCAATTTTAGTTAATTTTGTACAGGAAATCAGAATTCCTAAAATAATTAATATTTCTAGAAAGCCTTCGGTCCGTTTTAAACTTTCTTAGGAGTGCAAAAAGGTAGCACTTGCCGTAGAGATAAATTACTACAAATTAGAAATTTACTAGTATTGGAATGTTCTTAATTACATATATTAGTTTAAATATTCTAATCTAAACCGCAAATATTTACGTGTATAGCTGTGTGCTGTAAAACATCCATCCCATGTAAATACCATCAGGTATATGGCTATTTATTAAAACTGTAAAACTATTGTTTTGCAGTTTTACTACAGTCTTATACCTAAGAAGAAATTATACAACAGATATATCAGCACATCATTGCACAAATGCGCCTACGCGTGTATGAAACCAGTTATACAAGGGTCAAATCAACATGTTTCGAGCCACTGTAATGCCGTTCTGTGGGCTCCTTTTTTGGCGCATGCGGTTAAAAGTTTCCGTAAGATAACGTCAACATAGATTTATAAAATACCCTAAAAAATGACCTAAATGTGTCATTTTGTTCTTGACAACTGAAGAGATTGAATTTTATCTGCGAAAACTTTTGAATGTTTAAAAAAGAGTAGGAAAAGCTATAATTACGGAAAATGAAAAAAAAACTGAAATTAAACAACGGATATGAAATTCCAGTTGTGGGTTTGGGAACATACAAGGTATTTTTATTTCTTTTAATAATTTTCCCACATTTTTTTAAATAATACTATACATTTATTTTAAGTCCGGCGAAGGAGAAGTTTTACAAGCTGTAAAAGATGCAATCGATGCAGGATATCATCATTTCGATTGTGCTTGGTTTTACGGAAATGAGGAAGAAATTGGTAAAGCTTTACAATCAAAAATTAAAGATGGAAGTGTTAAACGAGAAGACTTATTTATCACTAGTAAAGTAATTTATCTATTGTTACGTTGGAATTGTATGTGTTGACCGTAGTTTTTAATTTTTAGCTCTGGAATAATTTTCATGCTAAAGATCGTGTAGTTCCCATGCTTAAAGAAACTTTAAAGGCTTTACAATTAGATTACATTGATTTGTATTTAATTCATTGGCCTTTTGGTTTTAAAGTAAGTTTTATATGAAATAAGGAAGAGGAAACTTTATTTGCTCTTAATTTTTAATAAGTACCTACCTAATTGTTGTAGGAAGATGCCGATTATTGGCCTCTAGGAGATGGTCCAAACGCTTATAGTGATACAGATTATTTAGAAACATGGGAAGGGATGGAAGAATGTGTTAAACAAGGACTGACTCGTAGTATTGGTGTGTCAAATTTTAATAGCGAACAAATCAACCGTTTGTTGTCAGCTGCTAAAATAAAACCTGTTGTTAATCAAGTTGAAGCAAATCCAAATATAAACCAGAAAAAACTGATCAACCTTTGTAAAAAGAATGATATTATTATAACAGGTTATTGCCCACTTGGTCGAAGCGGTGATGCTAATATGCCGGGAGTACCTGCACCGAGCATCCGTGATCCAACTGTTTTAAATATTGCAAAAAAACATAATAAAACTGCTGCTCAAGTCGTCCTCAATTACCTGGTATGTTTTCTTGAAATATGTACTCTTGATATTATTTTATATATTTTTTAGGTCGGCTTAGGGATGAGTGTCGTTCCAAAATCGGTCACCAAAGCAAGAATTATTGAAAATATAGATATTTTTGATTTTAAACTAGATCAAGAAGATATAGCATACTTGGATTCTCTAAATAAAAATCAAAGAATTTGTGCCTGGGATGGTCTTACTGACCACAAATTTTATCCTTTCAACATTGAGTTTTAAATGAAAGTTGTTTAGATTTGTTATGTTGTTATTTTAGAAATATATTGATAACTATTATTATTACTTCTTATTAGTGTGTTGTTTGTCACGTTATATGCACCTGTTCTTTTATAGGTACACTTAAGAATTGTAGCAGCTTTTGAAACGCAATTTGAAATAATTGCCGCGTATTACAGTTTTCTGTAATTTTTCATGGCGTTAATAGGTGAATTTTAGTGAAAAACCTGGTTAAAAAATTTCGAACCACTGCTTCAGCGCAAAATGTTTGGGCGAACTGTAAATTTGATGACGTCACAAGTAAACCGGGTTCAAAAAATTCAGCAACCAGATTCCTCGCTAAATCTGCCTAATATCTAATGTCAAATTGAATTTATAGTTATAGAATTGTAGTGGAAGAGGTTAATCTGTGATTAATTTGTAACTTTCTTTGCTTTGTAGCAACCGTTAGTATTTGTATTATAATGTTTTTAATTATAACTTTAGTGCTTGAATTGTTAGTTGTTAAGAAATACATTCACATTTCAGAAGAACATATAAAGAGAGTGATTATGTAATCTAACCTAATACAGTACTATATTGTAGATATTCAAAAATGGGGCACGGTTTTGGAGAATTATATAAACTACGAGGCATTGTTACATACGTAATATCACCATTTGAACAACGTGCTTATGCGGGAGCAATTAAAAATGGAATACCCAATATATTCAGGCGTACCCGTGAATCTATATTTTACGTTGCACCACGTATGTATACTTACAACAAATTTACTAATTGTTACTTATCAGTATGTATTCTTTTTACAGCACTTTTATTAGGTTATTTTATCTATGATCAGATTGAGAGGGCACATCAAAAAACGATGCGTAAAAATCCTAAAGATTTTGAAAACGATCAGTAATTATGATTTTAGTAGCATGTGTGTATATTAATTTTTAATTATTAGCTGTCGATAATAAAAAAGGTGAAATTATATCTTCTTTTGAAACTTCCCTAACCCTTTAACGGCAATGTAAAGCAATTACCATGTGGTGTGATTTGAATTTTATCTGTATCTGTAACCTCTTTTACCTGACGGTGTCGAGGTTGGTGAATTTTATAATTTGCTTAAATTATAATAAGCATAGGTACAGGGATAAAGGATTCACACTAACGTTGGTGGGCAGTTACGGCCTCTTCAGTTGTATTCCCACACTTCGTTTGCAGTTGAAGATAAATCCTCGATATTCATTCATCTGGGTAAGGTTTTTCCTTTAATCAATAGTATGATTTGCTACTAAGTTTTTGCAATCAAACTCTTTTCCAGTTCCAATATAAACAGATTAGTAGCAAAACAAATTTATGGATAATTTAATCTCCTGAATTTTCAGAAACTATTAAATTTTTGAAGTTGAACATGAGCAATTAATTTTGTTTTTAAACCAGTAAGAAAAGAAACATGAGTAAAAGCGACTTAAAATACATTAACAAAATTTAAGGTAATAGTTTTTTATTTTGATTGTGAATGCCTTATTTTAATTCCAGACCCAAAAAACCTTGAATTACCATCAGCTGTATTTTGAGTTGCATAACTGCGTGGAAGTTTCTAGAAAGTATAGGGAATTTCCTGTCGTACGTTGGTGTCTATTGTACCAGGGTATCTCAACGTACGAAATTAAATTACATTTATTAGTTGGCTTTAAACTTATTGTTTTCTTTAATTCACAAAATTTCATCCGAACTCCTTTCCCATACAGCTCGTTTTTGGTGTTTATGTGCAATATCTCTTCGTGACTTGCGTTACAAACTAATTGTAGGCTTACAGTTAGTTGTCACTGATTTTTTGTATGCGTCAAAGTTCAAATTCTGGAAAATTCTAGAATGGAATTGTAGAATTTTTTTAACGTTGGTAGTTCTGAAATTATTAAACTTGACAAGCATTCGTTGAACCGGCAGCAAGTTGGTGTGCAGAAAAACGTGAGAATTGAGAATATTTTTGGGTGGTCGTCGTTGTAGTTCATTCCAAACGCATTTATTCGTGTTTTTAACTTTCTATTTATATCGCATTTGCTTTTTGTTGCGGTATTCAGAAAGTATTAAGTCATGGCTGCTATGTCTGTGATCGGTATTGACTTTGGAAGCGAATCTTGTTATGTAGCAGTGGCCAAAGCCGGCGGTATTGAGACAATAGCAAACGATTACAGTCTGAGAGCAACACCGTAAGTATTATCTTTTTAAAATGTTCCCTCGACTGGCGATTATGACAGGGTGTTTTTATGCATGGGTTGTCATGCAATTATAATGATTAAAAAGTCAAACTCCACATGGTGTTAAACATGTTGCCAAGTCCTAATTTGGTTATGACTAGTTTTATATTTCTGAATTACAACCTTACACATATGGTTCTGATAGTGGGCGTGTAGTTCAAAGACTGAACCATATTATAAATTACTAAATTTCCTTAATAGGTCATACATAGCATTTTCCGGCAAAAATCGCATCCTTGGCGTTCCGGCAAAAAATCAACAAGTTACAAATATGAGAAACACGGTATATAGCTTAAAAAGACTTTTGGGGAGAAAATATCGTGATCCGCAAGTCCAAAGGGAGTTACAGTATTTACCGTTTGCAGTCATTGAAACTCCTACAGGGTCCGTAGGGATTAAGGTAACCCACAGGTATTTTACGGTACTTCGAATAAAACTAAAACTTATATTCTATTAGGTAAATTATTTAAATGAAGAACACGTATTCTCCACGGAACAGTGTTTAGCAATGCTTTTAACAAAATTAAAAGATACATCGGCAACCGCCTTGCAAACTCAAATTAATGATTGTGTCATCTCTGTGCCGTCATATTATACCAATAACGAACGTAAAGCTTTACTAGATTCTGCTAGTATTGCAGGTAAGACAATCTTTGATTGGTTTCAAGTTCAGATATTAAATTTCTGTTTTGCCCTAGGATTGAATGTATTAAGATTATTCAATGAAACAACCGCAACCGCTTTAGCATACGGTATTTACAAGCAAGATTTACCAGGACCCGAAGAAAAGCCACGAAACGTTGTTTTCGTGGATTGTGGCCATTCATCGCTTCAAGTAGCCGCTTGCGCTTTTCATAAAGGCAAAGTACGTATGCTTGCCACTGCTGCTGATTCTCACTTAGGTGGACGAGATGTTGATCTAATATTAGCCGAACAATTCTGTAAAGAGTTCCTAACCAAATACAGAATCGACGCCAGGTCTAGTGCAAGGTAAATTAATACTATTGATTTGTCTAATTTAACAAGGGCGCACCCACGGGGTAAGCTTAGAGGGTCGAACCCCACCCTTATAACCACAAAATGGTTTAATTTGCTCTCTTTAACCTTTCGAGCCACTTCGACACTATTCATTATTGCAGGGTTATTATTAATACTTACTTAATCACCAGCCTTTCTACCTGTGGTGTAAAGGCGGTTATTATTATTTGTAAAGCCCCCTCTAGGCAAAAATACTGAGTGTACCTGTTTCTTTATAATTAAGCTAGCAAAAAAACTAATCTTGTTTTTTGAAATTAATTCCTCTTTAAGGGCATTTATACGGCTGTTAGCTGAAGTAGAAAAAATTAAAAAACAAATGTCTGCCAATTCAACCACGTTACATTTGAAC
This sequence comes from Melanotus villosus, assembly GCA_963082815.1. Lineage (NCBI taxonomy): Eukaryota > Metazoa > Arthropoda > Insecta > Coleoptera > Elateridae > Melanotus > Melanotus villosus. Next base: position 14,522,340 of record OY720421.1, read on the forward strand.
ATAGAATGCTTCATGGAAGATAAGGATGTTCATAGTGAAATGAAACGGACCGACATGGAGGTATTATGCGATTCGTTGTTCCAGCGAGTGGAACTTACATTACGACAGTGTCTCGAACAGTCTGGTAAGTGTTTTCCTTCATTTGTAAATAGATAAAACCTCGCCCAACTTCATTGGAATTCAAAGCATTTTGTGGAAATTTCCAGTAACCAATACAATGAATCATATTTTCATGGAACATTCTAGTACTTCCTTTAGAATTTTAGAGTCTATAACAGTTATTTATACAGCTTTTTTTGTATACTATTATAACTTTAGAAAGGAGTATAGGCTGCAGATACTACTGGGTGCAATATAGTAATACTGTTTCCCATAAATCCCGTACTTCTTTCTAACGTTGAGATGGATTATAATCATATATTTAAAAAATGTAGGGTTTCTACCAAAAACAATGGTACAAAACTTGGACAGTTTTATTTCGCCCAAACTGTTCTTAAATAGCTGTGTTTTGATCGTACTTTTATTTACACCAAATGAACAATGAAATCGGTTTCTGTTTCATATGGGATTTGGTTTAGTTTACACTAAACGGACAGCAAAATGTTTCGTATAGTGAATAAAAGTAAAAATGTAAATACTGCACATTTAAGTTGGCCTTTCAATCTCAGGCGCTGATACGTTAAAGATTCTTGCTAATTTTTAAAGGGCTCTTGTAATCTGTATGTTTTGGATTCTACAAAGGATTATAATTTCGGTAACCCTCAACATGTTTCCTCCTTAGTCCATGCTTTCTTAACTAAAACTGTAGACTGAACCACAATTGGACAAAGAGTCCTGGGACTATTCGATTTCTGTTCACAGGCTGTTACAAACAAATCAAGTCTGTATTTTTTGGAAACCCAGCATTAATGTGTAAATTATGTATTTTTAAAACAAATGTAAGAGTATCAGCACTGTCGAATTATTAATGTTATTTATTAGCTATTAACAGGCCCACAGCTTTGTTAATCTTTTCCATAACTTCCTATTTTTAGCTTTACTTTTCCAGTTCTCTATGCCTCTTTCTTTTAAGTCTGTCAATACCGCCTCCCACCGCCTCTTCCTTGGTCTTCCTCTCTTTTTCTTATAGGCTGCCGTCCTCGAAACTATTTTCTTCAGCTCGCTTACGCCCCAGCCGTTGTAGTCTTCTTGATTTTAATACTTCATCAATCTTGGCGTCTTGATATACATATAGGATATATTTCTTTGTTTGTTCTTCCTCCTACTATCCTTCTGATTATTTTCCTTTCTCACCTTCTTAGTGCCTCTTGAATGTTCTTATTTAATGCCCATGTTTCACACCCATACAATGCATCCTTGCACTTTCCAGTTATCCTTGCTCCTAGATAGACAAACTCTTCTACTTCTGCAAATTCTATTCTCCCCAGTCTTGTATCAATTTCCATTTTTCTTATTTGATTTTGTACTCCTATTCTCATTAGTTGGTTTCTCTTTTGGTTTATTTGTGCCGCTTCTATAATCCTTATAGTCTATTTTAGCTCTTTTTCATTTCTCGCTATTATTGCCAGGTCATCCGTATAACCCACTACTCGATGGCTTGTGTTTCCCTTTCTGTTTAATTGGCTTTCTCCAATTATCTTCTCTAATACCATGTTAAATAACAGTGTTGAAAGAGTATCTCCTTGTCTGAGCTCTATTTTAATTTTGAAATCTTTTGATGTTTCACCATTTACCCTTATGTTGCCTGTTGTCTTGTTCAGAGCTTCCTGGGGACATTGAATTCTTTCATTGTTGTTGTCAGCTTAGCTCTTTTTACTGAATCATAGGCCTTAAAATCTATGAAGAGAACAGCTGCTGAGTTTTTTTTTTTTTTTAATTGGAGTATTAAATATGTACTTATAGGTATATTTATTCATTTATTTACGGCAGCAAAAACAGTTTAGCAACTGGTACATGTGCCTTACACATTTTCGATAATATAGCAACTTTACAAATTTAACAAAGAAGTAATAACAATGACAATACAAAATAAAATAAATTGGTTTCATGGTGCCATAACACAAAAACAAAGTGATTCACTTAATACAGAATAAGTTAAGACATTAAGTAGATAACAAAGTTTGATTTTTTTATAAAATATATGTAAATTTTTTTGATTGTTTCGTAGATAACCTATTAATATGTATGTAATTGCATACTTCTGTATAATGGAGTATTTTGTGTCATTTTAGTTCTACGATAATCATTTCTGATATTTGTCTTTGATCATACATTATATTGGCGAACCTCTTTCAACTTTACCACACCACAACCACACTTCATTTTGCCATGTACAGTGTGTCCTAAATTCGACGTGCATGTACGGGTAACTTTGTTATTTGTACAGCTATGGCAAAACCGATTGCACGTTATTGGGCCAACTTTTTGGGACTAATTCTATGGTGGAAACAGAAATGGGCGATCTTCTTTTGTTTTCGAGTTATTGCGCTAAATTGAAAATTACTCAATTCTACTAAGTCTTATAACTTCTTTATTTATAGAAATATCTCAATATCTCAATATAGAATATAGGTTATTTATAGATACTTTTACGTAGATTCCAGTGGCGTACGTAAATTTTTTCCATTTGCTATGGTGTTTCAGTTACAGCATAAACTTGTGTTTTTTTAAATGGGAATCATAGTTAGTGTCGACCTCATTTAAAAGACCATTTTAAGAGCTTTTTGAATATATATAGCTTTTTTTTTTTTTAAATTTTAAAATTCCTGATTTGCTAAACAAAACATAATTGGCCGTAAAATCTGGCATTTTGTAAATTATGTATTACAAAAGCTCCAAATATTTAAATATAAAATATTAAGATCTTCTTCATGCTCCATATTGAAGAGTACTAGCTGTATTTAATTTTCTATTTTTAATACTAACAAGCAAACATCGAAAAAAATTCTAAGAATAGAAACAAATTAAATTAAATCATTTATGTTTCTGATCCTAATTGGTGAATCACCATATTTTTTGATTATATAAATTCTTCCTGCAATGCAATAAGCTGCTTTGTACTTCGCCAAGTTAGTGTAAAATCTGGCAGCATTTTTATGCTTAGTTTGCATTCGGTGGCCAGGCGGCGTCACCATTGCACGGGCAGACATGCGACTCGAGCGACCCTGAAGTGCTTGATTTGTATACAAATCAGCTGATTCCAAGCACTTCAGAGGCACGTGTCTGCCCGTGCAATGGTGGCGCCGCCTGGCCACTGAATGCAAACTAAGCATAAAAATGCTGCCAGATTTTACACTAACTTGGCGAATCTTATTGTTATGTGATCAGGGATATTACTAACTGTACGGGTAAAAAAAATATGGGTGATTTAATTCAACACGAAGCACGTAGCAAGCGCCCTCTAGGGAGTATCTTCAAACTAATACCAAATTCGAATTTCCTATTTTCGAAAACCTAGTTATATCAATTTTGAATTGGATATCTTCAACCGTTTTCAAATTATCATATTTCGAAAATGAACTTTCACTTTCAACACCCTGTATCTCATTAACCTGTAACATTTTACTTAGGCAAATTTGGCTCAAAATACCTATTTTTATGTCTATTATCTCCAGTTGCTCTATGGCCCATAAGTTATGGGACACCCTGCATAAATTTTGCCCCGATATTGCTCGTAATTTGAGTTAAAACATCGGAGCTGATTTGCACACGTCTTTCACTGTTCCCTACCAGTGGCAGAATCTTATTAATATTGTAATATTTAATTTAAGCCAAAGGCCGTCTGGCCTGTAGCGCTGCTAGATATATAATATTTAATTTACAGGTCTAGCTCTAGAAGACATTCATTCAGTAGAAGTAGTAGGTGGTTCTACAAGAATCCCTGCTATTAAACAATTGATAGAGAAAGTTTTTCACCGTACGGCTAGTACGACTTTGAATCAAGATGAAGCAGTAAGTCGTGGATGTGCTTTACAATGTGCAATGCTTTCACCTGCTGTTCGTGTACGAGAGTTTAGCGTTACAGATACTCAGGTAAAAATCGTTTGCCTCGTTTACGAATTTATTTCTCCTAATTTTTTACTTTCAGTCCTACCCCATTGCTGTATCATGGGAAGCCAGCGGAGATGGAGAAGCCCCCGGTGAAATTGAAGTATTTCCAGTTAATCATGCGGTTCCTTTCTCGAAAATGTTAACGTTTTATCGACGTGAACCATTTTCAATTCAAGCTTCCTATATTGGAAATATTCCCTATTCTGATCGTAATATAGGTAACGTATTTGCGGTATTAAAATTGTCAGTAAGTTAATCTGTTGGTTTATAGGTACATGGACGGTGAAAGATATTCGTCCAACGGCAGAGGGAAAAGCTCAGAAAGTCAAAGTGAAGGTGCGCATCAATCTTCATGGGATCATGACCATATCCAGTGCATCGCTCATAGAAAGCAAAGAATCTCCAGAGCCCGATGGACCAGAAGAACAGCAACAGAAACCCGATGACACTAGTGAACAACCTCAGAATGATGCCGCCAACGGCCAACCTGAGGTAGGATCATCGGGCTGGACGAAGAAAATTACCGCCTGGTTCAGCCGGGTACGCTATTGAACCTGGCGCTGGCCTGGCGTTTCTCAGTCCCACCTTTTTATTATTTTTCTTAGAACGCTTTGATTTGACGTGTTGCCTCTCATTCCTTTCTTTTCTGTTTAGCACTATTCGTTGCGCGATTTTTTTTTTTTAATATGCTTTTCCCTGTTGCTTTATTCGTTCGTGAATGGGATCGAAATTTATGTATAACACTGAAAATTTTTAAAAGGCAAACGTAGCTGCTGTAGATTAGTATAAGAAAATATCATCTATTGATTATTATTGTGCTTTAAAAATAGGAAGGGGAAGAAAAGAAAGAGAAAAAGAAAAAACAAATCGTGAAAAGCGTGGAGTTGCCTATTGAATCGCTTACATTTGGTTTCTCTCAAGTAGAGATTAATCAGTACACCGAACAAGAATTTAAAATGATAGCTGGTAAGTTGATTTGTATGATTTCCGGTGAGGCGATAACATTTAATTTTTGTAACGTATGTAGCCGACAGGCAAGAAAAAGAACGTGCCGATGCCCGTAATGCTTTCGAAGAGTACGTATACGAACTCCGAGGCAAATTGTCTTCAGAAGATGAGCTGTCTCAGTTTGTGTTAGACAATGAACGTGAAATGTTAATACGACAACTGGACGATATGGAAAATTGGTTGTACGAAGACGGAGAAGATTGTAACCGACAAGTTTATCAAGACAAACTGACCGAATTAAAAACTAAAGGGGAACCGATACAGCTTAGACGTTTGGAACACGAACTCAGACCTACCATCATTGAAGAGTTTGCTAGATCTTTACAGTTGGGTAATAAAGTAGTTGAACAGTTCAGGTTGGTTTTTCTGTACTTAATATTCGTCGAATTGAATTGAACGTTTTAATTATAATCGTTTCAGAAATAAAGATCCAAAATTTGCTCATTTAACAGAAGAGGAAATGAAAAAAGCGGAACAGGCAGTGTTACAGTCTTATAAATGGTTAGAACAGGCTCGCACTCAACTTGCAAGCTCGGCGAAACATTTACCACCACCAATAACAGTAGCTCAAATTCGTCAAGAACGCTCTAACTTTGAAAGTATAGTTACGCCCATTGCTAATAAGCCCGTTCCGAAACCCGAGTCACCACCGAAAGACGTTAAAGAAAATGAAAAGGACGGCGGGGATAATACGGAACAAACCCAGCAGCAAGCGAATCAAAATCAGGAACAGCAACCGCAACAAAACAGTACCCAAGATGAAAAAATGGAGTGGTCATCAACATAAAGTAACCATTTTTAATAATTTTTTTAACTAATTGTTCGTCGCTTGCAATCATCGAATGTTTTGTCGAACGTTTAATTTTTTTTTTTACCTATCGTTAGTGCGAAGGATTTATATTTTTGAAATATATTGTAGCATATATGCTTTGGTATTTATTAAAAATTTAATGTTCTAGTGCTGTTGGAACGGTATTAAAATTTAAAAAATGAAACGTCCGGCTAAACTTTGCACTCCGATTATTTAACACTTAGATAATGTTCACGGTTTCAGCAGGAGTGATGTAATATTTAAGAATGTATGGTACATTTGTACGTTTAGTTAGACAATTTATTTAAAAGCTTCATTCCAATTCAATCATTGAACACAATTGTTTGTTAAAAAAACCTGGCTGTATTTCTGGGTCTCAATAAAAATGTCTACCCATTAAGTTTTGCAATGCAGATGTAACTTTTACTTAGGAGTTGTATATGAATTTTTCTTTTGTAGGTAATAAATTTGCGAGTATTAATTATTTTTCATTTGGTAAAAAACAAGGTTAAGAAAAATCATCTTTATTACAACAAGGTATCAAGGCCAATATTCCATAGAATACTTCTCCCACTAAAAGGACACTTAACATAGAATCTAAAAGAAATTCTAATTTTAATATAGGTTCCTGAATGAAAAATATGTAATATAAACCGGCGATTGAAATCGATGTAAGAAATACGGCTATAATAACTGCTAAACCTGAAAAAAGACAAGTGTATTCGATATTAAATCCATTACCTTGAACGTTACCTACCTTTCCTATTTTCCCGCAATTTTTGAAATAATATTAGTTTGACCAATTCTGATGCTATAATTACACCTTGTACTGATGCGTCTCGTCCAATTCGAGGTGTGTCAATTATACTACCGTATTTTGCAAACGCCATAATGGTGTTGCAAGTGCCAGACATTGGATAATAATATAAATTAATATACATTAATACATCAAAAATTAATATCGCATCCATTGTCCACGTTTTTAAGCAAAACAAGTATTGCATGTCTAATTTTAAGGCAGTATGGGGACTAAAAGATGCCTAGGAAGATAAAGTTATTGATTTAAACTCGTTTCAGAGTGTGGATATTTTTAGGCTTTAACTGTTATAATGTTAGAGTGTGAAAATATTGAACGTTTAATAAAACAAAGGTGTGTTTAAATGTCTATCTAAAATGATTAGAAAATATTCGTTGACACAGTAATAACAAAAAATGGTAATAAACCCAACTATTGATTTCTGTTGTAAGGTTACGCATATAATTATTCTGTTTGTAAACTGATTTATGTCAAAATAAAAAACCGGCTTAAAATAGCTTTACTGATTTTTTTTTAAATGGAAGTTTAATGCTAATTTTTTGGGTTTTGCATTTTATTTGAACTTGGAATACGACGCTCTAAAAGGGCATAAGGGAAGAAGGTTTTAGTTTGAACAGCTTTATTACTTGGATGGGTTGCCCAACTGCTCCTTTAATGGGGCACCTCCCTCCCACACGGTGAGAGTGAGAGAGTAGGACAATTAGGAAAGACATTGGGCGGGAGAATGAAAGGAAATCCGACGCCCAGAAGGGCATAATGATAAAAGAGAAAGAAAGAAGACAGGCTTATCTTCTCAATCAGTTAAATTTAGAACCTACAAGTCTTATTTAATAAAACACGAAATTTATTTTAAGTAAGGTGTAGATAGTTTTATTCTTGTCAAGTAAATTTTATTTTATCGAACAACTACAGAAGAGACCTTGGGCGGTGCAGCAGTGGATAGTGGTAAGGAAATAGAGGACAGCATCGAGCAGAATTGTGGTAAAGTGAGATTAGAGATTGGACACGCGAGGAAAATAAATATAAGGAAGGGAAATACAAAGCTGGACAAATTAAACGACCTAGACATAAGAACTGAAGATATAAACAACAAACTGGGCAAATTAAACAAGGAATTGGAACAAATCAGGTCACAGAATGAAAATGAGAGGCTTAAGACCCTACTAATGGCACAAAATAGGCGAATTGTAAGACTAGAAAAGGGGATAGATACTTACATAAGAGAAATATAATAGAGGGAGTAGAAAATAATTCGAACGAATTAGAACTGGAACTAAAAGCAAAAATAAGAGTAATTTTCAGGTCTACATGTATGTAGAAGTCAAAATAGACATGGAAAAAGAAACCCAAAAAATCAGAAGATTAGGAAAGAAAGAAGAGCTACAACAGTAAAACAGACCAATACTGATAGAACTGGTAACATGGAACAAGAAACAGGAAATATTGAGGGCTGCAAAAAACCTAACAGGACATAACGAAGACTAGCCAAAGCAAATCCAAGAAGAGAGGAAAATATATGAAAAATGCAAGGAGTGAGGGACACAAGGCAAAACTTCTATACCTATAATAAGCTGGCAATAAATAGTGAAAGTATATTGCATTGTAGAAGATGGAAGAATTAGAATAATAAAGCAGGAAACGGGACAAGCAACTTCTATACAGTGAGCACGTAAAGGTTGGAATAAATTCGATAAAATATTTATTGGGCAAGTAAGAAATTAATGCTCGGACACGTCGATTTTCTTTTTTAGATGCGCATTTTTTAGTATACGTATATTTTTTATTACGTCATCCCTGTTCGAGTTATGACGTCATCATCAGTTTTTTTAAATGGCAATACCCTTTTTTGATGGTAGATAGTACAATTTAAAAGAGCGCATTTTTCTACGTATAGACGCCAAATTTTATGGTATGTTACATAACAATATTTTCGAGAAATTAGTACCACAATTGTTGCACCATTTTTTATTGACGGTGCATTAAATGCTGAAAAATATTTGAATTTTTTACAACAACAGATAATTCCCGCGCTTGTAGCACTATATCCAAATAATCAAAATCCCCAAATGCCGGACGAATCACTATGGTACCAACAAGATGGCGCGTCACCACATCATTCACAGATTATGCGTGATTATCTGAATCGCCAATAGATGGATAGTGTCAAGAGGTGAATGATATGCAATTGCAACGTTTAATTTAATGGTTTTTAGTTGTATTTATTATTTCTTCTATTGTTATTTCATTACATTGTTATGAATTCTAAAAGGTTTTTTTTCGAAAATATTGTTATGTAACATATCACAAAATTTGGCGTCTATACCCAGAAAAATGTGTTCTTTTAAATGGTATTATCAAAAGAGGGTGTTGCTATTTAAAAAAAACTGATGATGACGTCATAACTCGAAGAGGGATGACGTAATAAAAAATATACGTATACTAAAAAATGCGCATCTAAAAAAGAAAATCGACGTGTCCGAGCATTATTTTCTTACTTGCCCAATAAAGATTTTATCGAATTTATTCCAACCTTTACGTGCTCACTGTATAATACGCTGGCAAGAAATAGCGTAGTACAGTAGGGGCTGGTGGCAATAGAAACAGGTGTGGCCTCGAAAATATTAGCTGGGCGGCCAGCTGGACATCTCTGGGTTGGTATGCGCCAAAAGTTCTGTTTTGGGGATGCACTTCACGAAAATATCAAAAGTATCAACGCTACAGACACATGGGAAACCCAAGCAACCTATCGAATTGAGTGGATACCCTCATACGAGGTAAGCGCCAAAATTTTCCGGCCTGACTATGAAAGAAAAGGCGTAGACTCAGGATTAAATTTTATTTTTCAATATAATCCCCCCTGACATCAATGTACTTATTACATCGTTTTAGCAACAACTCAATACCTTTAAAAAAATATGTCTTCAAAATGATCCCAAACTGCAGCCTTCACCTCTTCGTCTTCACTAAAATGGCGTCCGCTAAGGTCCTTTGCAAATTTCCAGACAGGTAATAGTCACTGGGGGCCATATCTGGACTATTCGGAGGGTGATCGATGTGCTCGAAACCCCAGTCACGAATTGCGGCTTGCACAATTCCAACAGTGTGCACGGATGCATTGTCGTGCAGCAAACGCACGCCTCTGGTCAGTTTCCCACGTCTTTTCTCCTGAATATTTTGTCTCAATTTGTGCAGAAGTTCTGTATAATAGGCCTCGTTGGTGGTGTTGCGTTCTTTAAAGTCTATAAGAAGAATGGCCTCACAATCAAAATAGCCATCACCTTTTTTGTCGATTGGCAGACTCTGAACTTTCTTGTCCTCCATTCCATCGACTACCTTTTGGATAAAGGATCATAGTAGAGAACCGTAATTGCATCCCCAGTAACAATTGTCTTCAACACGTCCACAGGGTTTTCTCCACAGAGCTCCAAAAAGGATCCAGCACATTCAACACGACGCTGACGATGAACTGCTGAAAGATGTTTAGGAACTCACCTTGCACTAACTTTATTCATGCCTTAATGATCGTGGATGATCCGGTGAATGCTTGTATCGGAAAGCCCCGACATTTTTGATATTTCCTTCACCTTCAAGCGTTGATCGCCTAATACGATATCCTCAACAAGGACAATCTTATCGTCCGTAACCACTTCCACCGTTCTTGCGTCATCTTCCAAGGATTCTTGCCCCATTCGAAACCGTTTTGACCAATCTTTTACCACAGAATAAGACGGCGAATTTTCCCCGTACACCCCATCCAGCCGATCTTTGATGGTTTGAGGAGAAAGGCCTTCTCGGGTAAGGAATTTTATAACAGCTCGATACTCAATTTTTGTGACTTCTGACATCGCGGTGAACTAATGACAGTTATAAGAAAACTAATTGACATATAATCAATTTTTGTTTTTTCCAAGGCTAATAAGACCTGAACTAATATGTTATCAAAATTTTGACCTGCTGCGATACCTGGATCTATGTCAGGCCGGGAAATTTTGGCGCTTACCTCGTACATAGATACCAGGACCCCGGTCTGCCTAACACCAATTTCATATGTCCAAACTATAGGTCTCTTCAGTTATCAGCGCTGGCACAACCGAAACCGTTACCTAGTCCATGTTGAATGTTCTTCATGCTCGAATCGAATTTGCGGCCATTATTATTAAGAAAATAGAACATAGCATTCATAGACATACGAGCTGCTTTTGACACAATTCAGAGAAAAATAATATGAAATTGCCTAGCAGAATTAGAAGTACCTACCAATAAAACTAATACGAGTTATAAAGAGTATTTATAATGAAGTAAACGAAGTTGTCAAGATAAGTGGGGAAGAATCACATAAATTTGGAATAAATCTAGAAATAAAACAAGTCCACAGACTATTAAAGAACACCAGACTAAAACCAAATACTTTACTACTATCTAAAACTAAACAACAACAGACAGTTATAGGTAATAGGATACATCAGAGTCAACAGACTAACATCGATAAAAGTTAATTGCCTCGTATGCTAAATGATAAATAGTCTAATACCAGATACACGCAAGAAAATAAAACAACTAACGAGTATACTGAAGAAATAGAAAAATTGGAAATAGAAGTGAAACTGATAAATGTAAAACAATGATAAGTAGGTATTAATTAACAACAAAGCAAAGAAGGGAGAAAGAGAAATAGACATCAAAGGGAAAACTTAGAAAAAATAACAGAATACGAATATCTAGGGAGTCTAATAGCGGAAGATGGGAAGATAGAAATACGAGGGGAACTAGAAAAATTATCTACCTAGCTATGACAGAAACAATTGATAGCGCTTTGCTTGGAACGTCAAACAGTGACAACCTTGTCTATTTGTGTGCCAAATTTGATTTGAATTCGTTCAAGAAACGGAAGACCTTCAGATGCTACCAATCCTGAAGTGAGCAGAAAAGTGGAAGCCATGGTTCTTGGAAATCGACGTTTAAAAGTGTCTACCATTGCTAAAGCATTGAATATATCAGAGTCAAGTGTGTTGTCGATTTTGCATCGTGTAATTTTTCTGAGCTAGACCACCCGTCGTATAGACAGATCTGGCTCCATCCGACTTTTTTTATTTAGAAATTTGAAGAAACATCTTAGGGGACGTTAGTTTTTGGACGACAACGAGTTGAAAGAGGTTATTGACAGTATTGACGACCAAGAAAAATTATAAAAATATTTAATGTATTTTGTTTCATAGCTAGGTAGATAATTTTTCTAGTTCCCCTCGTATATAAAACGAAAAATAATCAAATGAACACCGCCCCAACAAATCAAACTTGATCAAACAACAAATATTATATTTTTATATATGATCTAACCCCAATCACCCCATATTCGATTCAATTTCTCTTATCTTGCGTGCGTTCCGCATTTTCAAATTTTGTTATGATTTGCGCAATTCAAGCCGATTAGAGAGAGAAAACGGTGTTTGTTTGTATAACATTGATAATAATAGATTAGCTCTTGAGAAAAGTAATAACAACTATAATTATGTTAATAATAATAATGTTTGTTAGTGTATATATGTGAAAAATCGCGTTTCCGTCCAGATGTCTGGCGGAATTTCTGAAGTAAATACTGCACCCCCATCATATCATAACCTCACGGGGATAACATTTCCTTCTACTTCGAATGATAGAGGAGAGCCCCCGACGTACGAAGAGGCGATAGATCCTAATGGTAGTGTAGAAGCTTTTACAATACAAGTAGTGTAATTATAGTTTTACATCTGCAGCTCCGCCACCTTCGTATGATTCGTTGTTCGGTCGTGTTAGGGAGGCACAGAGGACAAGTAAAGGGATACTCGAATTTCTTAAAAATCTTCTAATTATACTTTTAGGAACAAGTGCGTTTTATTTCTTATTTATATCTGCTTGTCTTTAAGTAAATGTTTGTAGTTGGATGTACGATAATCTTGGGTGTGACGATCGTGATACCGATATGTATGATCGTAATGGGTTCGATTTATTTACACGAATGCCCTCAGGGAGAATACATTCCCGTGTACTTGCTTGTTGGAGGTAATTTGTACGCCGTGTAGGATTTGGAATTTTATTGATTGAGTTTCAGGGATTTTTGGTATTTTAAAACAGTTGCTCCATTTATCCACACGGGTTAGACAAACCGAAGTTGAAAGGGAAGAAGAACAGCTACGACAGTCACCTACGCAAACCCTTCTCAATTGTTTTATGCTTGGGTGGTTTATAATCGGTGAGAAAATATTTTAATGATCGGTAATGTTTTGAAATACCTAGTTTGTAGGGTCCGTATGGGTTTATAAGGAATTTGAACCGAATTATGATCCAAATGCAGCCAGCGGCAGGTATTGCAATAAAAATTTATATTTATTCGCATTCTGGCTTATTACATCTGTATATATACTATTGGGTATTATTTCTGTTTGCCTTTGTTCTTTGAGCATTGCCAGTGTTGTATTTAATAGTGACAGATTTGATGGAGAGGGCAATCGTGTAAGACGCTGAAACATCGCCTTCGCTTCGTATATTCGTTAAACCATTATTGGAAAGAAAGACATAGTGACTATATATCAGAAGTTTTCCAGTAATCTGTGATATTTACTGAATTTTTTAATATTTTTTTATTTTTGTTTTTCTTGAGCTGAAATTTTAACTTTCATACTGTTTTTGTTAATGTAAGTATAGTATACATTTTAAACTGTCCTCTGTTTTAACGAAAACCATTACTCTGGAAATTTGCAAAAATCTAAAGCTATAGCAATCATATTTATCGGTGGTGTTTTATGTTTGAATGCTGGAACAGTTACATTTTAATAAACAAATTACAGTGAAAATTGTAGCAGAATGTACTTACGTTTCTGAATAAAATGATCCGCAACTGACGAAACGCATATGTCATGATCATCAAAATTAGTGTTTCGTATATGAAAAGTTATGCATACAAACTATAGTACATCACCAAATGCCATAACTGTGAAATGTTTTTACGTTACTCAGTCAAAAATGTATAAGTTGTCTTGTCTTGTATAAGCCTCGTTATGTTATACTTTTTAAGTCCATTGTTACAGAATAATTGCATGTGTAATATAAATATATAATCGAAGTAATGATTAAAATTTATAATAAATATTTTCATTAAAATATTATTCTTCTGTTAGCATGGTTACGTCAAAATTTGATACTTGAAGAACGACAGGCACGTTACGTTTTTGAATTAGACCTTTGATGTACATATAACTTGCTATTATTAAACTATATAACTACAACAATGAAACAGGTTATTAAAAATATGTAAAACTGTTAAATTTGAAATTACCTGCAGAAAAAATACGATGAAGCTTAAACCAGATATCAAACATGTCTCCCAAAACAAGTCAAATGCGACTAAATCCAAACAGCCTTTCTGGTATATTTCATCAGCTTTAGGATTTAACTAAAAATGTGTAATTTAAACTTCTGTGTATTAGTGAAATACAGTGTGATCAGGAAATATTTGATAAAAAAATTACTCAAAAGTTGGTAGCAGGGTAACATCTATTTCTTTCTTTCTTTTTTACCCTCCTATACCTTTACAGTGTCAAGGGGGCCGGGCACACCGAGCCACAGGGTGGTCCACCCACTCTCATTCAGAGCACGCAGGCCGCTGCTTAACTTTCAATATGTCAGTATTACGTGCACTCCCACTCTGCCGTACTGCCGGTTCTTGTTTGATATTTAAAAGCTTAAATTTATATACAGAGTGGACGCCTATTACACTTGTACAAAAGTAATAAAGGAGTCTTAGGCAAAATTTTCAAGGTAGATTTAATATCGTCTTTTGTTTTCGAGCTACAAACGAAAATCGAATTTTTTAGAGTTATAACTCGTTTGTTTATAGACATTCTTCTTCTTAGGATGCCCTACGAGATCACATTAACCCACTTAACCTTATCTACAACTGCTCTAAACAATTTAACCGATGTCATTCCGGACCACTCTCTTAAGATTTTTTAGCTATGATATTCGGCATCTTCCTGGTCCTCTTTTGCCTTCTACTGTGCCCTGAATGCTAAGTGTTAGTATTATTGGTTTCTTATGATGTGTCCATAGTAGTTCAACTTTCGAAGTTTGACAGTGTTTAATATCTCCTGTTCTTTTTTCAATCTTTATTTGTTATGTGTTGCATCCATAATATCCGGTGCATTCAGCTATTAGCACCACATTCCCAAATTTTTCAGCTTTTCTTGTGTAGCTTCGGTCAGGGTCCATGCTTCAGTATCATATATATATATTCAACTTTTAACAGGCCATTAAGGCCCATAGCCTGTCGAGGAGGATCATATAGAGAATGGAAAATACATAGCATCTCAGGACATGATTTCTGAGGCCTATATTTCAGTGTTTCATAATATATTTTGAGCAGTCCCACTTGTCGTTTAGCCTGCCACCCAGGTCCTTGTGACAGTTGTTTCTATTTCTTTTGAGTGTCGTGTTATCACCTGAGTAGTAAAAGGTGTGGTCTCCGATTTTATATTTCAAGTTCCAGGACATTAACTTCACTAAATCCTAGAATATCAATTCCAAGTTGTTTTATTTCTGTAATGAGATTTGCTGCTTTTCCTGATTGATATAAACTACGTACATTCCATGTACCTATTTTCTTAAATTTTTAGCACCCTTTCTCCACAACAGCACGACAATTTCAACATGCATAAAAGAATCAATTATGGGACAAGAGGTTTGGATTTAGTGACAAACAAACAAGGCAAACTTGTGATACATATTGAAAAAATGGGAAAAATACGTTTGACAAAGAACTATTCCAAGATGACAAAAGGACAAATGACATGGAAATAAAGGATCCATTGGACTAACAATTATCAGAGACGAAATAAATGAAGCTATTAAACGCTTGAAAAATAATAAAGCTACAGGCCCAGATGAAATATTAAAATTAATTGCAGAATAGCACTTAGATATTTTAATGGATATGTCCAATGCCATACCACCTAACAGTGATAAGATACCAAACTAGACCAAGGCCAATGTAGAACGATCAGCCTGATGAATCACACTAAATTAGAAAACAGACTATCCAATACTCCAATGGGTTGAGCATCAGAGACGTCCTATTTGGGATTCAGAGTCAGACTCTAATAGAAAGATGTCGTGAAGTTAGTTGTAATGTATTCGAAAAAGCATTTGATTGTGTCTCACATAAAAAACTCATAGAATACTCCAGACCTCTGAAATTGCCAATCTTCTTCTTCACCCAGCCTGTTGCGTCCACTGCAGGACGTAGGCCTCCCTTAAACTTTTCCAATTAACTCTGTCTTGTGCACACTATCCAATTTGAGGCTATTCTTTTAAGATCGTCACTCCACCATGTCTTGTCGTTGTCTTCGCGAGGTCTCCACGCCAGTACTCTCTTTGTCCATAATTCATCTCTGAATCTGGCCACATGCCCGGCCCAATTCCATTTTAGTTCAGTTATACGTTCTATTACGCCTTCCACTTTGTTCTTTGTCGAATGCCTTCGTTCTTCACTCGGTCTTGCAGCTTAATTCCTAACATGGACCTTTCCATCTTGTGTTGGGCGATTTTCAACTAGCTGGCATTAGTTTTTGATAGAGTCTCCGCCCCATAGGTGATCACCGGCAACACACACTGGTTATACACTTTTCTATTCATACTTATCGGTAGTTCACTTTTGAACATGTCTCTCATTCTTCCAAACGCGGTTTTGTATCTCACTCATTTGATTATCCCAGTTTATTTGAATTTCGTGTACTCTTTAATCTCCTCGATATTCTCATTTCCGTACATTATTTTTTCATTTAGTATGTTTGTCATAATCTATGTTTTTTTCTGATTTTATTCGTTGCGTGTGTGAGTTGCTCTAGCATTTCCTTAGCGTCTCTTACATTATCTGGTATTAGTACTATATCATCGGCAAAACGTAGATTATTCAACCTCAGTCTGTCGATACTAATACCTTTCGGCTCCCAGTCGAGAGCTTTAAATGTACATTCTAGGACAGTAGTGAACAACTTAGGTGACATGTTATACCCTTGTCTGATGCCTCTTTCTATTGGGAACTCCTCAGTTTCTCTATGCAGAGCTAAATGTTGTCTTTTCGCTCTTTTTTCTTTATTCCAGATTTTTCAACCTTCTCTCGCATTTTCCTAGTTTCTTCTGAATTCCTTCTAGTTGCTTCAGTATTCTTCTTTATCTCTTCAGTCATTGTTTTAACAGGCTTTTAATTTCTTTTAACTCTTCCATGGCTAACTTTAGCTATCTTTCTGGTTACCTGCAACGCCCTTTGGTGATCTAACTATTTTCTTACTTGTTTTGAAGGCTTGTTCTTACTTCGTGCTACTATTTAAATCTCTACTTATCTTATTATTTGTGGCCATAAGTGAGAAACCAACAATACCAAATACTACAACTTACCATTCAGGGCAAAGTAGACGGCAAAGGAAGACGCCAAATATCATGACAATCATGACTAATAAACCTTAGACAGTAGTCCGGAATGACATTGGTTAAATTGTTTAGAGGAGCTATAGATAAGGTTAAGTGGGTCAAAGAATAGGACACACTAAGAAGAAGAATTTCTATAAACAAACGAGTTATAACTGCGAAAAGGATTTCCGAAAAATTCAACTTCGGTTCACACCATAAATTTGGCCCGAGACACCTTTATTGCTTTTTGCATAGGTGTAATAGTTACAGACGGACATACCCTGGAATTAAAGTGACCATACGTCCGTCATTTCGACGGACAGTCCGTCATTTGGAAGCCTTGTCCGTAAAAAAGTCCGTCATTGACACCTGTCAGGCAATTTGTCCGTCATTTTTCAATTTTCGATGAAAAGGATTTACAAAAACACGAACACGATATTATTGTTATTCACCAAAAAAGCCAACTAAATCAATACTATCAATAGGGACAAGTCCCTATTAGGTTGTCTCATTAATATTTTCTCTCTTTCTAACTGTCGGGCGGTAAGTGCCACAATCTAGCGTTAAATTGTTTAACTGTAAATGACCAAAGCCAGCTAAATTAAATATAAATATTAAGGCCTTCCCAGTTTATTTAGCCAAGACGCAATTAGAAATAACGATAGTGCCATCTGTGGTGGATTTTGTTAATTTTAATATAATTTGGTTATCTAGAAATTTGTCGTACATTTATTTAAATATTTTCTAACTAAATACATTAAAACGGTGATGTTATTAATATGGTGTTCCTACTCCCACTATTTTCCATATAAAACTTTGGTACTGTATCGTTCGACAGTTTGCGTACTAGTTTAGATATTTGCCGCTAGATGGCAGCATAAAATTTGATATTTTCATAATCATAACCTATTGTAAAGTAACGTATTTTTATAAATTTTGCACTTTTTGTAGAAGATATTAAAAACACATAAATATAATATTAAATGCTGCAGCTTTAAGAACAAATCGATTTTTTTTCTTTGAACTAAATATTTCTTCGCAAAAGGTTTGCTGCAATGCTACAGACAAGCATTTTCATAAATTGTTCTCCTAAATGTCTTTCTGGGCATTTTCGAAAATCAGGTAAAAAGCACGGGCAAAACATAAATACTTTGTGTCGCCAATAGTTGTGATAACATTCAAAATTAAAAATTCTGACAGTTCTTGGTGTCAACATTCACTGTCATTAGCGCCATCTTACAGCAATTGTTGGAACAAGTACGCATCTTGTCCGTCGCCTGCGTTGATTAAAAACGGAGTTTATACCGTTTTGAATCAGCGCAGGCGACGATCTTGTCAAAGAATACAGTTCACAAACAATTGAAGGAGTGGGGACACCATATCTTAATAACATCACCATTAAAACAAAAAACTATTCTCTAACTATGCTTGCGAAATTTACATTTTTCTCTTCAGTTCTTATAGTAAATCTTGTAAATCTACCACAGATGGCGCCATTGTTGTTTCTAATTGCGTCTTGGCTAAATAAACTGGGAAGGCTTAAATTCATGCCAGAAATGTCATTCTGTGGATGTGGCTAAAGTACCAACTCAAAATAATTCAATTTCACAGCCTACCCTAATTGGTTTTTTTATTGATTTGTCGTTATTTCTATTTAATTTAGCTGACCTTGTAAATGACATATTAAATGACGTTTGCGTTTTGTTGTTATAATTTTTAAAAACAGATAGCGCTACTTACCGTATATCAGAGCGGCAGAGAAAACTATCTCTCGTAAATTTAGATGTCCGTCATTAAGGCCCGGTTTTTCAATCGATGGTTAACTCTAACTAAAGGTTAAAAGTCACGGTTACCATTATTGCAACAATTATTTCTATAGTTATAAACTTTTAGTTAGAGTTAACCATCGATTGAAAAACCGGGCCTAAGCGTTTTAAAATATGGTCACTTTACCTGGAATGCCTTCGAAAATGGTCCACCCTGTACACAGAATAATAATAATTCACCTTTTGGGCTGAATTTTATATGTGAATGTTTAATAATTTGTGACTTTGTAAGCAAGTTCTGCTAATCTACCCACAAAGTCACCAAGGGTTTATTGATATTACGTGATCACGCTGTATTATATTACTTTAGAATAGCAAGATGAAGGCATTTCTTGTTTAATATTCCTCCAGTCCAGAAAAGAATTAGTGCCACAACATTCTAATCGTTGCTGTACTTGATCCCAAGCTGAACGATATTTGGAACTATTTTTGTAAGATGACATGGAAGCAAGCATTGTTTCAGTTATTAATTTTTTGTATTGATTAGGTAGAAATTGTGGTGGTTTTGTTGTTGTGTCGAAATTCATTCGAGATTTATATACCAAACCCATGCTTGTGCTTATTATAAGCATAATTAAACAAAAACCAATTAAAACCATTAGCTAAAAATAGAGATCAGTAGTTTTAGAAAATACCAGAATTATTTCCAACAAGAAAAAAACGTTCTCATCATGTAGAATTGTTGACTTAGTTGACCTGTAAATTAACCTTTAACTGTTCTACCTACACATTTTGTACTGGAGATTGAAGGTATTTATAACGCTTATAATTAACTTAATATTTTTGTACTCCTACTCAGGTTTAAATTCATACATACTAGCGGTAAAAAAACATAGTTTTTTAAGTTATCGTGTGTAGTCCATGCTATCCAAAAACATGGAATGCTAAGTATTCCAGCACAGAGACTAAAAATGTTAATTTCAATCGGCATTATACCGTTTGTTAAATACGTGTAAGGCATTCTGTAGATCACTGCCCATAATGTTGCAATACATATACCAATTCCTGTACACTTAAAATGAAGAATGTCAATTACTTGTAATTACTACAAATAAGTTAGTATTACCAACAACATCACAGCACCCATACAAAGAAAGAACGCAAGAGGGTTTGCTTCCCTACCACTTTGACTGTGTATTATCAGTCTTTGACGTACAGTTTTCCAAGGGAAGATAATGGATGCAATAGAATCAACAGATACGTTTCTGGGGAATCTATCTGAATCATCCTCACCATGTGATGTATCCTTTGTGTTTAATTTATTTTACACTGATTTTATCGATATCTTGAAGAACTTACCATTTTTGCCACGCACGGCTTCAATCTAAAAGCCATTCTACTGAAACGGTGGTTCCGGTAAATATGACATAACTCAGTCTGATTTAATCATTCTAGATTTACTGTTTTGTAGCTATCTCATATAAAAATAAACACAGTTTTTTTTGGTATTATTCTCATTATTATATAACAAAATAAACTATGTAATAAGTAAAAAATTACATTACGGTAAAGCATTTTAAAGCATATTAAAAACAATACGTAAGTGTATCACCTTGCTTTATGTTACAGGTAGGTTAGAAACATTCAACAATTATAACATGCAACTGTTTCGTATACTTAGTACTATTCTATCATATTAATTAAGGCACATGAGAATATCATTCCTAGAAGCTGCAAGAAAAAATTCAATGTTAATTATTTACTTTTGGGGTAAAGTTCAAATTCGTACCATAATGCATGCGACTGCAATTCCCGCACCTCCAATAATAGCTGCGTTTTTCTTAATTTCTTGGACCCATAAATGCAGGCAACCCTCTGTATATAAATTATTATCATACTGACACCGATGTGGTACTCCAACTACACTCGGTCTACAGCACGAATCCGGAAGTGCTCCTTTCCAGTCGTAGGGATTTTCAATTCCACAACACTTAAAAGTGCTCTGAATATTATCCCAAGCTTCACGTGCTTCTTTACTTGTATTATAATCATGCATGGTACTTTCCATTCCATGTCGTATCGTTACATCCACTTTACCTCGAAATACGTAACCCAAAATTCCACCCACCAGCATCACCACGAATATTAGAAAAAGAATTATGAAATACTGTAAAAATAGACATTTTGTAAAGAATGATTTTGATTTTATAAATGTACTCACCGTAACAAGCATACATCTCACTTCTTGAGATGCACCGAAACATCCAAAACATGAAATCAAAGCTACAAGAACACCAGTTGCAATAAGTATATATACAGCTCCGGTATATAAATTTGTTCCGAGTAATTCTGTAGCGAAAGATTTATCTACTACGATCCAAACTCCAAGACCTACCACTATAATGCCTCCGATCTTAAAATTATTAATAAATGAATTCATGGTTTTATTGTGTTAAAATTAACTTACAAAAGTTACTAGGTTTATGAAAAATAAGGAATATTTCATGCAGGTTCCGCAGCCATCCATATAACGCCCGAACCCCATTTTGAGTGAATATTTAACGAAACCTGGAAATTATTTAAAAATTGCACTTATTTTTTAATTCACTAATACTTGGCAACATTTATTAGCAACCGTATGGGTTTCGTCAACCACATAGTAAATTTAGAAATTCCTCGAAGTATTAATTACACTTATGAATAAACATATTCAAAACACAACCTGGAATGCTAATTTAAACTCGATAGGTTTGTAACAATTATAAAATTACATAAGCATACTATAATAGTTTTCAAGGTAAATTCGTATTACTCATCTTCATTATCATACATATTTCAAACGTGTGTTGTGTTTTATGAATTTCCACTACGTAGATTTCGACTTACAATTTTTATAATGTTGTTTTACTGCATTCACAAATACAACTGTCGTTTATTGTATAACAAATCGCACTTGAACTAACTTTCTCTGTTCCATTTAGCTTATACGAGTTTAGCCTTGGAATTTCGTTTATTTTTATTCACTACATTATTTTTATAAAGAATCGTACACTTTACATTCAGACAAATTTAGGAATGATCTAACAGCATTATGGGATGTCCCTAATTAGGTACTACGTACGGCTTAATCAGCAACAAAAATATAATTTTCAATGAATATAAAAACGAAAGTCATATTAATACTTAAATTCTTAATAACAAATGAACATGTTGTGTTAATTAAAAAAAAAAACGCACAATTGGTAGGTACTTACCACTAACCAATAAAATAGTTTCTCACTTGTTTTGTTTATTTATATAAAAATTTCCTCAGTAAAGTTGAGCAAAGCTGCGATTTTACATCCGGTTTTTGCAGTTGCTTTGCTGCGGCGCCACTCTCTTTCTCCTTGAATCCAATACGCATAGCATCACAAACACACGATGTTCTCATCGCCGAAGCACTATTTTGGCTTAGCAGATCCGACACACCGTCATAAATTAACAATGAAAAGAAAAAAGTAGTGCTAAGCCAAAAGTCGTCGTCTTTTGACTTTTGAACTCGAATCAGCTACTACCCCATTCAAAATATAATATAAGTGTATTCAAGTTGTGAGTTTTTAAACCAATAAATAAATATAAAACGTTAAAGCATAAGTCACGTAATAAAATCGAAATTTCTTAAATTTCCGCCAATTTGAGAGATGGCCGTGTTTGATTGGTTCATTCAACTGTTTTTACACATAACATTTTCAACTGTTTTTGATCCATAGTTCCCATTCGAAGTTGGTCATAAAATAATATAAAAGTTTCTTTTGGCTTAAAGTCAAATTTGGTTCTAATTTAGCGGAAATGACTTTGTGCTTTTGATTTTGGTCATTTTTAAGATAAGTTTAAATACAAACAATAGTTTTTATATTAACATATATATCATTCAATTAATCAATTTCTAATCCATCTACCCAAAGAAAAGCAATTTTAAACCATTATTTTTTAATTAATTTAAATTTTGGCGGGAAATTGTTTGCTGACTGATCCCCGTTTTAAATACCGAGCTGAAGTTACACACATATCTCACCCGCTGTACACTTCCCGGTGTACGTTTTGCGTCATAACTATATTGCTTTTCTCAAGATTTTCTCGTTTTCCTCAATTATTTAACATAAAAACATCTACAAATGCTAATTAAACAAATCCATTAACTAAACAACGGTTTGCAAATTCGAAAAATATTTAAAACGCCCAAACTAACGCACAATAAGATTTTTTTCTGTCGAATTATAGGGGTTGTTCTCGGTGAGTGACCTATGGATGTAGTAGACTGGTAGAGGATCCCTAGGCCTACAACACTTCGAGCGATTTTTCAAGAAGTGCCGGAAATTTGCCTCCAGAGAGGTTGTATTGCAGTGCCTTTCCCGATATCGGACTCGCATATAACACTATTGATTTTACTACTAAGTTTAACATTCTTTCTTTGTTCTCCACTCCGCCACCAAATTTAGGCATAAATCTCGACAATGATGTTGCGCCTTTGTTTGCTTTATTATAATCGTTGCTTGGAGGTGTTCATTGTAATTCAGGCTTTTGTCCAATATCACTCCTAGATACCTACTTCACACTCTGTTTGGGTTCGATCTGTAGTACCCCAATATTAAATTTTACTTCTCTTCTCAGTTTCTTCCTTCCCATCAAAAGAACTGCTTCTGTTTTTTGGGGTGCCACTTCCAGTTCGTTTTCTTTCGGCCATTTTTTCGCTGTCCTCAGGACTTCATTTGACGTATCCATCAAGTCTTCTTCGGTTCTTCTGACAACCACACTGCGAGGTCATCCGTGTTTGTTATTAACCTGGATCATTCCGGCAGGTCCAGCTTCAGGATGGCGTTGTAAAGACTTCGATTTCTGATGATGCAACAACCTTTTCAATGTATCCATTTCTTGTCGATATAATTGATAATATTCCGAATTGCCACGATGATTAACCCTATCTGAACTAGAGTGTATAACCTGCCTGACCGGCACGACACGGCAGATTAAATGCCTTTGTTCTAGAACACGTGTACATGGAAACTGACTTATATAAAAGGACCTTGAAGTTTCTTCAATTTACTGAAATGGTATTTTCATGTTTTTAATTGCTTTTTTCTTCGGAATTTTTTTAAAAACCATTCGTTGGGTGGGTTTTGTAGGCCTAGGAATCCTCTAGACTATCCATGTGACACCCACCGAGAACAACTTCTGTAATTCAAGAAACAAAAAATCGAAGATTGGTCCTCCAGGTGTCTTTAGATACGTATTTTTAGTAAACCTTCGACCTCACTGGATGCGAATTTCCGGCACTTTTTGAAAAACCACTCGAAGTGTTGTAGGCCGATCCTCTACCACATCCATAGATCACTCGCCGAGGGACAACTCCTGTAATTCGATAGAAAAAACATCGAAAATTGGACCTCCAGGTGTCTTTACATAAGTATTGTAGTAAACGTTCGACCTCTCTGGAGCCGAATTTCCGGCACTTTTTGAAAAACCGCTCGCTGAGTGTTGTAGGCATAGGGGTCTTCTACCACATTCATAGATCACCCACCAAGGACAACTGTAATTCGAGAGAAAACATCGAAAATTGGTCCTCCAGGTGTCTTTACATAGGTATTTTAGTAAACTTTCGACCTTTCTGGAGCCGAATTTTCGGCATTTTTTGAAAAACCGCTTGGTGGGTTTTGTAGGCCTAGGAATCCTCTACCACATCCATAGGTCACTCATCGAGCACAACTCCTATAATTCGAGAAAAAAAACATCGAAAATTGGTCCTCCAGGTGTATTTTAGTAAACTTTCTATCTCTCTGGAGGCAAATTTCCGACACTTCTTAAAAAACAGCTTGGTAGGTTTTGTAGGCCTAGCAATTCTCTACCACATTCATCGGTCAGTCACCGTGGACAACTCCTGTGATTCGAGAAGAAAAGCATCGAAAATTGGTCCTCCAGGTATCTTTTCATACGTATTATTTTAGTAAACTTTCAATCTTTCTGGGGGCAAATTTCCGACACTTCTTAAAAATCCGCTCGGTGGGTTTTGTAGGCCTAGGGATCCTCTACCACATCCATAGGTCACTCACTGAGGACAACTCCTGTAATTCGAGAGAAAAAACGAAAAATAAACCTCCAGGTGTTTTTACATAAGTATTTTAGTAAACTTTCGATCTCCCTGGAGGCAAATTTCCGACACTTCTCAAAAAACCGCTCGAAGTGTTGTAGGCCTAGGTGTCCTCTACAACATCTATAGGCCACTCACCGAGGACACCCCCTGTATTTCGAATGAAAAACATCGAAAACTGGTCCTCCAAGTGCCTTTAGATACTTATTTTAGTAAACTTTCGACCTCGCTGAAGGTGAATTTCCGGCCCTTTTTGTAAAACCGCTCTGTGAGGATTGTAGGCCTGGTAGTCCTCTACAGTACTCATAGGTCACCCACTGAAGAGCACTCCTATAATTCTACAGAAAAAAAAATCTTATCATGCTTTGGGCATTTTAAAGGTTTTACGAATTTGTAAACCGTTATTGTGTAGTTAGTGGATATGTTTAATTAGCATTTGAAGATGTTTATTACGTTAAATAGTTGAGGAAAACGTTAAGGAAATCTTGGGAAAAGCGAAATTTTTTCATCGCAAAACGTACGCCGGGGAGTGTACGGCGACCCAAAAACGTATACAGATACGTATCTAACTTCAGCTCGGTTTGTAAATTGAGTTGCCTAGCTGTTCGGCGCTAAAATTTAACCTATTTTTCTCAACATTCAGGTTACGTTGATGGTTGTATTCATTTTGGCTTTGTCCTTCGTTATTTTTCGAAAGAAAAAGTGTGAATGATGTTTTAATTCAGTTTAGCGGTTTTTTTTTAATTAGTTGATAAATTTATTTGCGTAATTTCATTTTGATTAACCCATAAAAACAAATAGTTTGATGTTCTAATCTTTAATTAAACACAAAATGGGAATTCAAGAATTAGTAGAAGAAGGATGGTAAGAGGTTATAAAATGAATTTTTGAATTTTATATTGTATTTTCATGATTACTGTGTTAAATCGGATGTTAAAATGAGAAAGTTCTTTCAGGCATATATCCACGGAAGGTTATGACTTAATTACCGACGGTGAAAAAGTAAAGGATAAGAAAACCATATTGAATAATGCGTTAAATGTAAGAACTTAACTATTCTGTTATTATGCAATTATAAGTCGTACATTTTTCGCTTTAATTACAGACAGATATTAGAGAATTTGGCGACTCCGTATTGGGTAGCCAACTCAAACAAAATAATGTTGGAAAGGTAAATATTTACTCTCAAGTTACAGTTTTTCAATTTTACACATTTCCAATTGCATTAAGAGAAAATGAGATTAATAAAATTTCAACCCACATATTTGGGTATTCATTTTAAAAATAGATGTGACATCACCATATGACTTAAAATGTTATTTAGGTAATACTTCAAATACAAAAAATCAGAAATGTTGCTACACCGAAGGTTAAGGAAGACTCAAGTGGTGGACCTCGCTTGCTCAAATTAACGTTAACTGATGGTCATACGAGTTGTCAGGCCATAGACATTTCGAATATTCTCTCAATTAGTCGGGCAAACACACCTCCCGGCTCCAAACTTTTAATTAATAGTGCTAAAATATGTTCCAATTGTATTTTATTGAGTCCAAACTGTTGTAAAGTACTTGGCGGTAAAGTACCAGCTCTATGGGAAAAATGGGAATTAGCCAAAAATATTGCAGATCATGTACGAGCTTCCGGTACGAAATGCGTTATATATTTATATATTAAAATATAAGTTTGATTTTGTTAGGAACTGATGGTGCGCCACCGTGGGTTAATTTCGGTGGAAAAATTATTTCGTCCATTTCTGATGAGTCATTTAAAGCTCTTGCTGATAAAACAACAAAAGAAACATCTAATGAATTTGATGTACACCGGCAAGATGCAATAGCCGTAGCATCGACTGGGGCTGTTAGGAAAGTTTTTGGGGGAGGAACAATGCAAGTTTCAGACAATCAACAAAATAATCGAAGATATAATAATGCTAGAGAAAATCGATCTGATCAAGAAACAAGAGGTTTCAGGGGAAGGCGAGATAATAAAGAAAAAAACGTTGAAAAACCTCAGAAACCTTCCGAGAAGTTTCTACTATTTGATTTTCTCGAAGATAGACTACCGGTTAATAAAGTTGCTGAAACAAATTACAGACCTTCGATTGACAATAATTTTGTAAGAAAAGAATTTCAGACCACCAATGTTCAGCAAAAGAATGTACCCTTAAGTGTTCCTAAACCAAATTGGCAAAATTGGCAACAAAAACATAGTAACAATGTAGATAGGTTTCGAGCTAATAATTTTACCAATAAAAGTTCGTTTAAGACAAATACTCCACGTAACTATGAAAATCCTGCACAAACTGTACAAACTAATGCAAATGTTGCCGCGTCCAATTCTACAACCAATTCTGTCGAAGCTGCCACAAAAAATTTTGGAAAAATGAGTATTAATAACCAGTTCGCAAGCAGGAGTTTACGACAACATTTAAATTTAGGCAATAACAGAAATGTACCAGCAAAAACAAACGTCAATTCTAGTACTGGTGCTTTGAATTGGAAGGTTGGCCATCCGTGTTTAGCTTTGTATTGGGAAGATGGCAGGGTATGCAATACATTATTATTATACATTAAATTACATTTTATATTTTTCAGTATTACAATGCAACTATTACAAATTTAACTGAACGTACCTGTGTAGTCCGATTTGATGGATATGGAAATGTTGAGGAGGTTTTGAAAGACGATTGTCTTCCTCATGTTTCTTTTCGATATGAACCTGGTTTTATATTAAATGCAGATAGTGATAATAATAAAGGTAAGTCCCTGGGGGATTATGACGACTCTCGGAGAGTTCCAATCCAGTTTTGACGTGGATTACTCCTCTTCTGTGCCCTAAATCTAAGTACAGTTTCAGTTATTTCTGCCCATACCTTCCTGTCCTTGCATTTGCTTTTCCAGTCTGTTATTTTCATTCTTCCTCCATTTCCTCTAACCATCTTTTCTTGGGCCTGCCTCTGCCTCTCGGTTGTAGTGGATCCCAAAATGTTATTCTTCTAATTAGTTCTTTAGGTGACCCATCCATTTCCATTGCTGTATTTTTATATGCATATCTCAATATATTTTCCCCTCCTAATTCTTTTATCAATTTCCTGATACTTTCTTCTACACATCCCTGCTGCTACGTTGGTAATTATTCCCTTAAATTCTTCCCAAAGCTCTTCTAGTTCCATGCCATTCATTTGTTCTTTGTGCTTCTTTATTTCTTCTGTAATTCTTTCCTCATATGTTTTCCTTATCCTATCTTTCTGTACTCTGTATGCTGTGATATTCTTAAATTCCAGTTTCTTTTTTGTATTTAAAAATAATAAAAATAAATTTGTAGGTTCTTCAGGATACCGTAATAATAGACGAATCTACAGCAATAATCGATCATATAATAAACCTGCGTAACATAAACATTTAATACATTTATTTGCTCTCTTCACCGACAACTTCTTATCTTTTGAATGTAATGGATTATGATATGTCTGTAATGGAATAACTTTGTGAAAGGTATTGATTAAATTAAAAAAATATAACAACTGTTTCTTAATTTTCTCGTATGCCGTATTTTTAGATTAATCGTTTGTTTGTATTATTAAAAAGCCAAGCATTAAAAAAATAAGTTATTATTTCAGATCCAATTCAGTTAACAAATTACGCGCCTGGCTTTGGTACGGTGGGGTATGACTTACCCCAGCTGAAAGAAATTCTTTTACCTTACAATAACACATGTGGTTGTAATTGCTTAAGTTATTTTGCCTGTTAGTACCTCTTTAGCGTTGATTGTAGCAAGTGAAGTGTTGTGGGGTATCTCATACCCTGGTCTATTAAATGCGAAAGTAAAAAATATATTTCTTGCGTTTTCCTCTCTATCTATCAAACATATTGTATTGCAATAATGTCTTATGAATAAGAGCGAAGAAAACTGTTGAAGTTGTGGGAAGAAATAGACAGTGAGGAGTCGGTTTCCAAGAGTGAACCTCCGGATCACATGAGCAAGCACTCTTATCATTCAGACTTCGAAGAGGAGCTTCCAAGCATAATTTCGAGTCACTGATAAGGAATCGTCAGCTGAAGAAGCCGTAAAAAGAAAAGAACAGTATTTATGGGGTGTCGACAGAAAAACTAAATGGACTGTAAATCAAGGTAACTCTGCAATTCACACTAAAGATTGTGCATGTTAAATTTGGGACACTTACATGTCATTATAACTTTCGAAATATTTAATTTAGATCAGTCTGTTTGCGCCTGAATTATGATCAAAGTAGCCAAGTGTCTATTGTTTGAGTTTGATATATGTCAGTTGCTTGTTAATCAAAATGTCACTCAAGCAAGAAGATACTCGCAAAAACATTTTGTACACTTACCAAAATAATCCAAATTTATTCTATCGAGAGCTTGAAAACAGCTATATTTACCAAAGTCGATAATTTATAATATCATAAAATCTTTCAAAATAAGTTTGACAGTTGTAAGAAAATCAGGAAGTGGCAAAATTCGCAGGCCCTCAGATCCCAAAATCGAATGGTTGTGAAGATTCATACATTCAGAAGGTAAAAAAACGTGAATCTTTAAAAGCCTACAAAGTTCAAGCTGCTCGAGCTGATGACTGTATTGTGAACTCAGTCGCCGAAAAGCTGAAAATTACACTGATAAACATATGGTGAAAGAAACGTCCGACAGAAATGAATGCTTGTTTGGGCCTTTTCAGATCGGCAAGACAAAATTTGGAGAGTTTGTGGGCTTCAGATGGAACTGGTATCAACATTTTCAGATACACTATGCCACTGAAAAGATTTCAGTTTCTATTAGTTTGGTTGAGATTTGACAAGGAAAGTAGTAGAGCGGAATGGAAAAGTATCACTTTGAACCATCTGAATAGTTGACCTTGAATGAAAAATTGGAGGCCGATGTGAATTCTGGCAATATCTACCCACCTAAATATGGGGTGAAAGTCTATGCCCCAGTGGATGCAAAAACATTCTTGTACACAATCTAGAAGTTTATGTGAGCCAACAGCCAGAAGGCCCATTTCGACAAAGCAACAAACCAGAAGACGTGTAGTGCTTCGACTTGTAGAACCATCAGACCAGTGGCGGCTGGTCCATAAGCGCTGCGACACTGCAGCACCCCCAGAACAATGTACGGAAATTAATTACCTATTAAATTTGTACTTCAAAATATCAATAATATAACAATCATTCAATATTTTGTATAATTATTACATAAATTTAATTAATTAAACCGTTTTTAAAAGGAATTATTTTAACCGAAGCTGTAGATTCCATTCAGAGCGCTGACAAATTTAGCAGTGTCCAAAACGTAGTACATTCGGTGCACGTTCCGCCGCGATTTGTTTGTTTTAATAATACATGGTAAAAGTAGTCCGAACGCTGCTATCTGGGCAGCCTGTCAGCATTATTGCATCATGCCGTTTAGCTCTTGGACATCCTATCCAACAAAAACAATAATACGTGCGAATACTACGAAAAAACTAGGTGATGTCATCATTGTGCAAGGACGTCTTGGGCGACGGTATGTGTAATATAAACAGGAATATTAAATAATAAATAGTTCGTATTTCCAACTTGATTGCAACACCACTGCGAAGACGGTCAAGGCTGCTCTAGGGTTAACAGGTGATCGAAAAATTTTGTGAAGCTAAAAATCGCAGAATGGATTTTATATTTAAATAAAAATTCTTTTTATTTCATTTTCCAGTAAGCTTATTTTTTTTATAAATTGAGTAAAATTTCGATTTGTTTTGTTTTATTTAAGGCACCTTAAATAAAATAAAAGGCACCTTAAAAATATCAAGGATCGTTACTGGTATGTAAGTATATTTCGAAAGCTGCAGCACCCCCATAATTTCAAGCCACGAGCCGCCACTGCATCAGACCACCTTCGGTAATTGGTTTTCAAGTTATCCATTGGTTACAAAACTACTCAAAGATTATGGGTTGACATCAGTAGGAACTTTACATAAAAATAAACGTGAAATACCACTTCAGCTACTAAATACGAAAAATAAAGAAGAGAAGAGTTCCAAATTTGCTTTTCAAGCAGTACCTAAGAAAAACAAATATGTCATCCTAATCTCCACATTACATCTTACTATTGTAACACAATTAATGAACAATCAGGGGATTTACGCAAACCAGAACAAATTACGTTTTACAATAGTATGAAGGGTGGCAAGTTTTCAGGAACTCATAGCGTTTCAAGAAATAGCCAAAGATGGCCAGTAACCCTCTTGCTCTCTTTAATGAATTTAGATTTATAACAGTAATAACCTGGGCCCAAAATTACCCCACCTTATTACCTTTAAAAAGCAGCAGCAAAAGAGAATAGAAAAACCATTCGTTCGAAGGGAACTTCGTAAAAGAATTTGGGAAGCTGGTGAGAGTTCTAGTCAAATGATGCACGAATCGAAAGGGGAACCAGATGTGAAAAGACCGAAATTTTCTCGAAAATGTTTCGTGTGTTCAAGAAATGTGGATAGAAAAACTTTTTACACCTGTAAGTCATGCGATAGATTCGTTTGCCTTAATCATGGCACACTAATTTATGCGGAATGTGTTGCTCCTAAGCAATAAGGCATCTCTTTTTTGTTATTTTATTTAGTCTGAAATTATTCAATGTTTTTTCATTTCAAAAATAAAAATATTTAAAATTATGTTCAAACCTCCCATGACTCTTTTTTCTTAAACAATTGAAAATTTTGCATTTTTTGAGACAAGAAAATGTGTTGCTGGCAAATAATGTTTTTGCTTCATCCATTTGAGGTGGTTTTTCTTTTAGAAACAACCTTCATATTTTTTTTAATCTATTTAATTTAAATAATGTGGAGTATGTGATACCCCAGTGTACCAGTGATCTTAAAATTTCAAGGTGTACCAACGCAGGGTTAAAGGAAAAACGGCCCATAATCTTAATTAGTAATTTTTGGGATAATTATAATTTACATAAATTATATCGAATAAACTTTTGTTGTGATGCTGTTGGCTAAACTGTTTTTTGACGTAGATGTGACAGTTATTTGACAGTGCAGTTTAGTGTTTAGCGTAGTTTTTATTTGTGTTTTAAACGCAATTTAGTAAACCATTTATTAATAATTTAATCTAGATTTATATTTTTGCACTTGAAAAATTATCATATGCGAATTGCCTGTATAATAAATTTCTAGAATTTTTATTGTTTTCTTTTTAAGTAATGGAAGTGGCAGATTTTCCTCCCATAGATCCAAATACAGACTATGAAAAGGTAAGTTGAATTTTTTTCTTAAATTTCACTAATAATTTCAAAGTGACGTGTCCATTTAAATTAAAGTGTGAATTCGTTATCTTTTCCAACAGATATTACCTATTCACCAAAAGCGTATAATCGCTTTTATTAATCATTTTATAACTAATACGGTTTCGTTTTTAAACACCTTCGCGCAATCTTGTGAATCTCGACTGATGGAATTCGAATATAAAATCCAAAAAGTCGAAGCTTCCTTGTTAATTTTAGAATCGCAAGTAAGTATAGAGTACTACTATAAACTATTCCGTTAACCTGTACATGGATAAAACATTGTAGTTATCATCAATATCAGGTTTAGATACTGTGGTCACTGTGGATGATTCAAAACCCACCGTTGTATCTCAAAATGTAGATGAAAATAAAAGTGTAGGTGATTCGTTAGATCTTCCTGAAGTCACAAATCAGGAACAAGAAACAACTAATAATGTTGTAGCAGTAGATTTGGAGGATCCATCATCAGGTCCTAAAGCTAACGAAGATCCTAGATTTATAAGGTTTTTCAAGATGTTACAGTTCGGTGTTCCACCTCCTGCTGTTAAGCTTAAAATGGCTGTGGAGGGCTATGATCCCAGCGTTTTAGAGTGAGTTTTTATTTTATTTTTTTATAATATGTCGGTCAATGTAAGGAAAATAGTTATAAACGTCAATATTCAATATGCAAACGATCTTTCAAAATGATTATTTCTGTTACTCAAAACAGGTAGCACTATTTTAATTTTGTTTTGCAATACCGAATTTAAAAGAAAAGTGCTAAGATAAATTAGTGTTTTTGTTAAAATAACACCATCAGGTAAGTATAATGATTTGAATCCTTTTACTATGGTTGTGTTATTGGCAAACTTTGTGGCGTTTGATGATTGTTAATCCATTTATATTCACCCAAACAACTAATGAAGATGTAAGAAGTTCAGAAATAATAGTGAGAGAAATGTGTAACGAAATTGTATTTAAAAAGAAGTGTTTTAATAGTCTGTGTTACCTTTTAATGTAGTAATTGTATTTTCATTACTAATTTAACAATTTATGTAAACGTAAAATATGTCGAGGATATCCTATAAACAGATGTATAATAGAAACAATATGTCAATAAAAGAAGAATAATTGCGAGTATTTTACTTTAGTTACGATGGCAAATGTATTTAAGTTGTAGAGTCTTTTACAGAAAGAAAGGGTTTGTAATCATGAATCCTAACGGCTTTCATGGTTTACTTTCGCTTACCTGTAGACAAAACAAATTTGTAGTTTTAAATATTTTCTATATTGACGTTTATGCTATTTTCATTTAGCTTTACAGATAACTTATTGTAACTTTTAATTTTCAGTAATCCCAATAGCATAGTTCCTGGTTGTATAATAGAAGCGAAACACGACTCAAATAGCAGTAGCTCGAGTTATTCATGATTATTTGTGTATTGAGATTGTTAACTGTAATTCTATACCAATTAAAAGATCGATGTTAATTAAATAGTTTATTTTACGTAACTATACAAAAAAAATTAAGTTATGTTTTTAATAACATAAACTTAGAACTGAATCATTTGTCCTTTGCGCTTCTTATCACCACCAAGTTCGAAATGTTTGCATCGCTTTAATGGTATCTGCTTACGATATTTACATTCGGTGCATTCCATACGTAACACAATTTTCTTGGTGGTTTTTGCCTAAAAAAAATAAATTGTAGATTTATGTGTATTTATAATCCATGCAGATTTACCTTTTTACGGAAAATAGGCTTCGTCTGTCCTCCGAAACCTTGTTGTTTACGATCGTAACGTCTTCTACCTTGCGATGCATGACGTTCCTTTGATTTTTTATATTGGGTTACTTTATGAGGCTTATGCACTTTGCATTTCTTGCAAAAGGTGCGTCTCTGTTTGGGAACGTTTACCTAAAACATAAAAAATAGGTTTACTTACAGAAGCAAAACATAACCTCAAGTATACGTCAATAAAATTTGTTTGCAAGTAAATCAAGGAAAATTAGGAAATACTGGTTCTAGTTCTACGTAATTTTTTACTTTATTACCATTAGTATTGAGTTATTAAGCAGATGATTGTAGATTATTTAAAAAAAGATTACATCTTACCATTTTTCCTTCTCGTTACGGAAACTTCTACTCGAAAAGACTACTTCTGTTAGCGCATGCGCTAACGGAAATGGTAAACAATTGCGCGCGAAATTTAATTTGAGCTTGGTTTAGGTTTTTATATCGATCGCTTCCTATAATATGTTTTACTTTTATGTTTTCATATTAGATCGAAGTTCTCAATTACAGAAGCTTTTTTTATATTTAAATGGAACGCTCATCTTTTCGCTTTGAGTGTCTAGAAACATTTTATTGGGGGTTGGATATAAAATTTACGACCAAAAATTAATAAATTATCTTGATCTGGTTACATATGCATTAATTTGATGGGAATTAACAAACCTATAGATTTCTTTGTGGGACGGCTATATCTTCTTTTTTTGTTTATCTGAACCGCAACGGTATAATTAAATCACTTTTGATTGTTTATAAGTTAAAGAATTACATTGCCTTCGAATGAAATCAACCGTATTGCTATGTAGAATGTAGATTGCAAATAGGTACTGTCGCGCTGTTAATATCAGAATTCGTTCTTGTTGCCAAAAACGTTTATTAAAATGATGTTCATATATATTCTTTATTGCAGTTGTTGGCAAGTTTTATAATTAGGTATAGCTACTAATTTTGAAGGCATAAAATTTCCGCAATAAATTTAAAAAAATATTTGTTATCGAACAAACTTCGAGGACTTCCATTTTTTAATAAGTAAATACGTTTTAATTTTTTTTTTAAGATAAAATAGTTTAAACCGTTAATATGTGATGGATGGCTAGCGATATAGCGTAGGTACGGTTGGTCTTATCGCATGGTTGATATCAAAACTAACGAAATTTTTGATATTTACTTAACAGTTTATTAAATTATTTACAATACTACTATCTGAATTGGGTTGTTATGCGGCGATAATATATTTTTTAGTATGTAAGCTGTGATTGAATTTTATGTAATTTCATATCGCCCGCGTTTTTCGTCACTCTAGCGGTAGCATCAGAGAATTATAGTTTTAATCTCGACTACAGCTGCCGAAGTTAAGTTCTGTACTCTCGAACCCCTCGTTTTTGGAACTATAAAAATTTATATTTTTTCATTGGGCATCGATATTCACAATTTTATTTATTTAAAATTAACAATGGTTACTGTAGTTCACGTTCGTACCAAAAAAGTCTTTAAGATAGTATTATTAAAGTAAGCCGGTAATTCGGCCGCACGCGGGATCATTCGGTTTCAGGGGCGCCATCTTCATTTTTGAACAAAGCTTGCCGAGAGCCGGTCAGTAGTGTTGTGAGCGTTCGTGCTATTCACTTGGTTTCTTAAAAAAAGCATCAAACCAAAATATTAAGCAAAAATGAGTTCCAAAGAAAATAACGAAGTCGCCGTCGAGAAGATCGAAAACGACAAAAGTGCGGCAGATGCAAAATGCGAATTAAAAGGAACGAAGAGAGCGGCAGAGGTGAGTTTTAAATGTTAACAGTGTCACGCTGTAGTTTTGTGTATTTTTGTGATTTGGCGTTTGGTATTTTGTGACGTAGTACTTTAAATACATGTATTGAGTGGTATTTAGCAGAAATTTTCAATAAATGCTCGTGTTTTAAAACACGTTTTCGGCCGCTTTCTTTTGAAATACTCGTGTTAGCAACGCTTATGCGATTACTTTGTTGTTGGCATTCGGGCCGCCTGTTTAATTTGGCATATGGTGTTTTGTCATCGATGTCATCGTTTGTTTGATGATATTTCTTTTCGAACGGGGTATTTGAAAAGATCGTGTAGCATGCACGAACGTACAAATTGTAAACATGGTGGCAAAGCATATCCCGCCATTGTAGGTACGAACCCTAGTAAGAGGCTAGCGTAGCCTTGGTCCAACATGGCGAAATCAATAGCCGGTTTCAAATGCCCCCGCTCGAGATTATTACACTGTGACTCTTACATAAATTTATATTTATTATATTAATGATTTGTTAGTTCTCTAACAAAATGCCTATTAACTGCGAAAGTTTCACTTGGCCCAAGCACACATTCACTCCTTGCCTTCGCTCTTCCGCACCGCGATAAGCACGCTCGGGCAACGTTAACTCACGGGTTTCCTTAAACTTGTAATATTCCGGTTGATTTTTGTTTCTTCTAATCTACTGTTATCAGGTATAGCTTCGTAACTGTTATGTTTGTTTCTATAAACAACGAAAGTTGTATTGTTTGGAAATCAACCGGGCAAAGCTTTCCTGAATATACGAGGAAAATTCAAACCGTTTTCTTGGAGTATTAACCTTTGTACTACATGTTTACTTTTACAAATTTAGTAAATAAACAATTGATAATAATCAAATTGAGACAATGTCAAGCAGAGTCGTTGTATGACCCCTATTAACTTATCGTTAAAACGAGATTAGCTTTGATCGTATTCTGTAAACTTTCTAATTTGGCATGTTTTCGATGAAATTTATTAATCACTTTCCAAGTTTCAATTTTGAAGGAAAAAACTGATTTTCAAAATGCGAGTTCGTTAGTGTTCGTTTACGAGGTGCTTTCCGCATTTATTTTCCCACTTCCAGAAGCGTGTTGTTTTATTGTCTAACGTAAGCATGCCCCGTCACTTTTCACTGAATTCACATTTCTCGGCTATCTCTGTCTCTTCAAAATAACACGCTCCTAGAGGGGAACGGAAGCGTTAGTGGAAGGGAGAATATTAGCCACCGATCTCCTACGGTTGTGGACGCTGTATGGGTTTTAATAAAATAGAAAAAATTCTTTTAACAATGATTTTAAACGCATTAATAGGTTTTTTTATTTGATTTCTTGATTTTGCTTTCGATCAGTAATGAAAAAATCACACTCACGCAAATAATTTCTTGTTATTTACTTAATTGCTGACGTTCGCGCGACGCCACAGCGTCGTGTCGTTGACTTAAGATTTTTGTCGTTTGAGCAACAGAGGAATAGTTTTCAAAATTAATGATACAGTTTGACGTAAAAATCAATGGAAACACATTCGCGTTTGTTGATTAAAACTTGCAAAATATTTGTATGTAATTTCAAACGTAATGTGAAAGTGTGATTTTTAAAAAAGTATAAGGTTTTGTTGTTTAATGTTTTGTTGTATACGTATAGGACAAAACAGAAGAAGTAAAGAAAGCCAGAAAAGAAGAGAACGGTGCAGGGTCGGAAGGGGAAGAATTAGACGAGGAAGAGGAAGAAGGTGCAGATGGAGAAGAAGACGATGAGGAAGAAGAACTCCCAGAAGGTGACGATGAAGAACTGGAGGGTGAAGGTAATGTTCCAAAATCTAAATGTTTACAATTTCATAAATACAGAATGTACTCGACAAACTTGTGAGCATTCTTGAAACTACAAACCACTAAAAATTTGGCTTAATTTCTGAGAATATTGTAAATCATAATGTTAATTTCTTTATTTCAGATGATGACGAAGAAGACGTAGAAGGTGAAGAAGGGGTAGATGAAGAAGAAGAGGACGCATAATAGCCATGTCACGCCCTCTGTGAACAGTGTAATTGACTATCATTATTCAGTGCACAGTCCAGAGCTACTTTGTGGCCGTTTTAATTTTAATTTAATTAAATTTAAATAAAAGTGCGTTTTATAATAGCTAATAGGCGATTTCACCCGTACACCACCTCCTCCGACTGGCCACAGACTACCTCTGGATTATTCGCCACTCGCCAGCAGAGACACAGGGGAGCGCATGAACTGTTACTGCGCCACGCAGTGTCCGTGCGTGAACTGTTGCTGTTTGTTGGGACCTGTCGTAGTCAGCATCACGGCTGAGTCTTCTCTAACTTATTACTATACCAACACTACTACGTACCCCTCGATTGTAAAAATATTGTCCATTTTATTATTGTGTAAAGATAGGTATAAATTTAGATTAAGTTGGTGTTCAAATTCAATTGTGTCTCACCCCTTCGTGTTTCATTATTACTTTCTTTTTTTTTTAATTGTACAAAAGTGTCTTTGAAAATATAACGTTTAAACTACAGGTGTCAGAAGCACAATCTGATCAGTTTACAAAGTGGAACCTAAGACGGCAATAATAACTATCATCTAACTACAGCTACTTTTCATATGTAATTTTTGTTAGAACTGGTCCGTTTTAAATCATTTGAACCATTAGTTTAACCATTTTTGTTGCCAGTGTAAGTGTGAAGAACTGTAACTATTAGTTTGTATTATTTTTTTAAAACACGTTTAAACAGTGCTCATTTAATATTCTACACATGGTTCAACAATACCTTCGATAGGCGGAGGGTTGCGAGGTGCCAGTTATTCAACGAATAATCCCGCTACTCTTTGCCACATCGCATTTTCTCATTCCAACTGGTTTAGTTGTAGCCCA
Source organism: Melanotus villosus (assembly GCA_963082815.1). NCBI lineage: Eukaryota > Metazoa > Arthropoda > Insecta > Coleoptera > Elateridae > Melanotus > Melanotus villosus. The sequence goes on from OY720421.1 coordinate 14,561,081, forward strand.
AGGTGGGTGCCGCAACCACCTTAACTATATTTTTGCAGAATCGAAATGTTTATTACAAATACAAAATTTATGATATGTTGTTTGTCTACTTAAATTGATCTGTAGATTTTAAATTTGTAACAGTGCTGCTGTACGATTTATGAGTGACTTATAAAACAATGGATACAAATTGTTTAATATTTATTTGTTTCACTTTGTTATTCCTTAGAATATTTTTATTCCATAAAACAAGATTAACTTTGGTATCACAAAGGTTGGTATTCAACAACAGTGAAGTGAAGATGATGCTTTGTTAGCGTCTATTACGCGTTTTCTCTATTTGTGCTATTTTTTCATCCTTTGTCAGGTGTTTTGGGCGTATGGGATTTGCCGGTACCGCTCGATTCTGGCATGGAAGCAAGTTTCGGTATAAAGCTTGTTGGTCTGCTTGACGCTTGCGTTATGGGGGGCGCGGGGGAACTACTACTCCGATTGGTGCGTGGTTCCTCAACGCCAACGGTTTTACTTGTACGCCTCCCTGTCCCTTGTACATTTGTGTTTTGATTCGTTGGCCTTTCGAAGCGTATGTTCTTCACTGGTAGGTGCATCGATTGTTTACGTGGTATTGTTCCAAGGACGTCGGTTGCAGGATCTTCAAAATTTTCTTCCGGAGAACGCGTGGTTATATGAGCGGTATTAAAAACTGGCGAAGTTATTGGGGCTGCATTTGCAATCGCGTTTGCTGAAGATACCCAATCGCAATCGGCGCCTACCGGAAGCTGAAATAATACGTTGTACATCACGGTTATATAATTGATGAAATTTTAATGGTTACCATCATTTCTGAACGCCAAAGGCGCATCATATCTAACACATTTCCTGGTAAATCTGAATCGCGCGTCATGGGTTTTCCTGTGGTCCAGGGATGGTGGATCACTTCGCCTGCCGTAATGCGCAGCGCAGGATTTTTAGCTAGCATTTTCGTAATTAAGTGGATTGCTGCTGGACTAGCTTGAAATTCCGTAAAGGAAGGCTCATTTTTACATATCTTCGTAGTTAGATCTTGTTCGTTTCTAGAGTAAAAAGGGTAATGCCCAGCTAAGAGCGCGTACATTATTATTCCGATAGCCCAAACATCGCATTGTTGGCTGTATGAACGAGTAGTAATGACTTCCGGCGCTAAAAGTGGCGTCCATTAGTTACATTTTAATTATTTAGTGGAAAATAAAGACTACCCATGAAAAGTATGGTACCACAACACTCGTGAAGCATATTTTCATAGCCACTCCCTTGTTTTACAATACTAAGTCCAAAATCTGATACTTTAATGTACAATCTGTCTCCGCTGTCGTTGGGATTTTTTGCTATTAAAATATTATCGAGCTTTAAGTCTCGGTGAACAATGTCTGAAAATCACCAAAAATATATTTTAGAATTTAAAATTGCGCATTTAACACCATTTTTATGCAAATATGCAATAGCACTGGCTAAATCGCATATTATTTTCTTGGTGTCCGATTCGGAAAATGCTTTTTCTTCCCTCAATACTTTAGAAAGAGTGCTGTAACATAGTTCTAGAATCAAGTAAATCTTTCTAGCGCTTTCGTAGACTTTATCCAAATATATAATGTGGGGATGATCCACCATTTTCAAAATTGTAATTTCACGGTATACAGTTTCTATTCTAGTGCCTACCTATCAAAAATCGGTGTACTTTTATGGCGTGATTACGTATTTTATATTTACCGCCGCTTTACTAACTATTTTCATAGCCCAATCTTTATTCGTAGTTTTATCAATTACTGATATAACGCTACCAAAACCTCCTCGTCCAATCTGTTCTCCAAAATTGTAAGTTACTTGTAATTCAGACGAATCCTTTATTCGGATGTGTTTGACGTATCTTTCTTTCAACCTTGTAGCTATCTAAAAATATGAAATTCATATGCAAATACTTTTTTTTTTAATTTATCGAATACCGCATTATTAGAATCAGTTTCGAGACTTATCGGATCGGTATTAATTGCGACATGTTTTTTCATGTTCTAAAGATTTCTTGACGTTGTCAGCTAAATGACACAACCACCGTTTATTTAAAATTTCCCCCCTCGTGTTAGTTACTTTTGTTTTTAAACGATTTATGGTTATTTTTGTTTTTTAAGGTTGCCTTTATTCCGGTACGGTCAGAAGTGAGGTAACACCGCCGTTGTTTGGTTATTGGCAACTTTAGGACGTAGTTGTGACAGTTAAAGTAGTATGAATTTGCCTATTTAAAATGTTTATAATTATTTCGTAAGGTACAATTAGCGATTTTGGTTTTTGAAGTTAATATGATGGCGGCTTCCGCAATGGAACAGAAACCCAATTTGGATGTTGTCTTTTTGGCTGTGTCTGCTCTTTACAATAACCCCAATGCTTCAGAAAAGGAAAGGGCTTCTTCGTGGCTCGGAGAATTACAGAAATCGGTAAGATTGTGCTTTAATTTAAAAAAAGAAAAGAACAAGTAAATCTGTTAAATGTAGGTTCACGCTTGGACCATTGCTGACGAACTTCTCCACCATAAAAGGGACCTGGAATCGTGTTACTTTGCAGCCCAAACGATGCGAACAAAAATTCAACAGTGTTTCTACGAGTTGCCAGTAGACGCTCACGCATCCTTACGGGATTCATTGTTAGATCATATTAGTCAAATTAACGAAAACACAAACACTGTGATAGTAACTCAACTGTGTCTTGCACTTGCCGATTTGGCATTGCAAATGCCAACCTGGCAACAACCTGTGTTTGATTTAATTAACCGATTTTCTCAGACGCACATGTGGCCATTACTAGAAATTCTTACGGTTCTTCCAGAAGAATTAGAATGTAGATCTGTAAGGTTAGGAGAAAATCGTCGATTGGAAATGTTAGAAAATTTAAAATTGTGTGCACCTACTGTTAACGAATTTTTGAAACATTGTTGTAATAGTTTCGGAGACGATTTAAACGAACATGTTCAAGCAAATATTAAAACTATTAGGTGTTTTACATCGTGGGTGTCTGTTAGTGCCATTTCTTTAGAGAACCTTGTTGAAAATGTTGTAGTATCGAAAGCTTTCGATATTTTAAGTCATAAACAAGAAGGTGAAAAATTGCAACCTGTTGCAGGCGCATTACATGAAGGAGCAACTGACTGTATTTGTACACTGTTGCAATGTCTCGAAGATAATAATAATCACCAAGTAAGTGATATAATTACCTGTTTTAGTATCGAAGGCATGGTAATTACTTCATGTTACGATTTCATAATTGAAGTTGTTAAAGTCATGATTAAACTAAATCCGCAAAAGCGACCCATTTCACGTTACATTGATATTTTTTTAATTTAAATATCAATGAGCAATAATAGGAAACGAAAGTTTTTGTTTTCAAATGCAAATCGGTTACTGTTTCGTCGAAAGGAGTTGCAAGTTGTAGTGGTAATTCATCTTTAAATTTATGTTAACCGAAGTTATTACCAGTCCGTCGGTCAATTAAAAAAATGTTATTGTAATTGTTTTTCATTTTGATTAGCAGGTACTTGAAGCATATCTCTTTAATAAAGTACTCGCTTTAGAAGTATCCTACCATCTATCTGTCGCTAATGAGGATCAAGAAAAATCTTTAAATTACTGTAGAGTATTCACAGAACTAGCAGAGTCGTTTCTGGATAAAATTATATCACATAGTAACGACAAAGGTCAGCATTACGCAGTAAAAGTGCTAGATTTAGTACTTATATGTGTTGGTCATCATGATTATGAAGTAGCCGAAGTTACTTTTAATCTTTGGTATTTATTAAGTGAAGAACTGTATCAAAAGAATTCCAAAGGTTCCACTGATTTATTCCGGCCATATGTAGAGCGATTAATTACCGCTTTATGTCGGCATTGTCAAATGGAACCTGATCATGAAGGACTTTTAGAATACGGTGATGATTTTAAAGATTTTCGAATGAAAGTGTCCGATTTGATCAAAGATGTAGTGTTTATAGTTGGTAGTAGTAACTGTTTTCGACAAATGTTTTTAAATCTGCAATCTCCTGGTGTTACGTGGGATTCCAGCGAAGCTGCTCTTTTTATTATGCAAGCAGTGGCAAAAAATATTTTACCGTAAGTAATTCGTAGGTATATCAATAAATTATAAGTATTTTAATTATTCGTTAAACAACTTAGATTATTATTATGTTAACACGTTCACTGCCGCGGCGTAGTCGGCAACCTAGTGCCCGAAGGGCAGCCCAGCCAGGCAGTGGCCTGAGGCGCAAAATTCTGGGGGCGCCAAAATCACAAAACAAATCGTTTAAAGTTTCCTATAAATTCCGAAAATTTGAAAATGTCTGCTGTCATTTGGCAAAAAACGCAATTTAATTACTAATATAATTTTAATCTATCTAAGGTGCCGTCTCTAGTTGAGGTTGGCGATCATTATAGCGTATTTCTCGCTATCTGTTGCATTGTGGATTAATGTTGCCGAGTTCTGTGATGTCCACTCTCTTTTTTTCTTCTTCCCACTCCTCTTTTCCCTTCTAACGCTTTATATTCTCCGTGTCTCATCATATGATCAAAGTATTTTGCTCTTCTATTTATAATTGTTTTCATAAGTTGGGGTTCTGAACCAATTTTGTCCGTTAACTGCTTCGTTAGTCATTCTCTGAGTCCATGAGATTCTTAGTGTCCTTCTGTAGGTCCACATTTCGAATGCTTGTATTTTCTTAATCGCGACTTGTTTTAGGGTCCACGTCTCGCATCCATAAAGAAGTGTAGACCAAACATAGCATTTCAAAAGTCTTAGTCGCAGTGGTAATGAGATTTTTAAGTTGCATAGAACGTTCTTCATTTTATTAAAAGCTCCTCTAGCTATTTCGATCCTTTGCCTAACTGATCCATTTTGTTATTGATGTGAAGTTTTTGTAAGGGTGATAAGAGTATATTGTAGTATCATTTCATGATGAAACTTTCATCATCATATTAGGATTAGGTGTCAAAGTGTTAACATTTACTTTTTTATTATTATTTTTCATTAGGTATATGATTGTTATTTTCCAATATCGATGCAAAGGAAGCGATAAAAATAAACATTTTTTGAACTTGTTTTTTTGATCATTACTATCGATATTTTCCCGTCTATTCTGTAAATTTAACCAACGTTGAAACGGAGGGAGGGGCGCTAAATATCACTACAGCCTGGGGCGCCCAATTTAATTGGGCCGGCCCTGACCTAGTGTTACATACCAACTACGCCGTGAGGCGTAATACACACATTTGCTATTGTTTGTCTGCCATTAGCGGCTAGGCTATCTGCTATGAAGGCCTGAGTGAGCCGAATGCCGACACAAACAGATAGTCTAATCGCCAATGCCAGACAAATAATAGCAAATGTATGTATTACGCCTCACGGCGTATTCAGCATGTAGCACTAGGTTGCCGACAGCGCCGCTCGGCGTGATTGGCAGCGAACATGTTAATAGTTGTCTATATTTTAATTTTCAAAGTGCTAACAGACTACTCAATATAAATGAATTATTAGTAGAAGTTTTTAATTTAATCTTTGGGATTAATTGACATCGGTGCTATTGGTTGTTATGAAAAATATTCCAAATAGCTTCGACTCTTAACTGTTTATTTGTTTGTTTCTACCGGACAGAATTTAGACTTATAATGTACTATTGCAACCTTAATTGTTTTGTTTTACCAGTTATTTCTTTCTAGGAGCGAAAACGAAATAGTTCCGAAAGTAGTCGAAGCAATTTTAAATTTACCAGAAAATACTCACGTGGCAGTTAGACACACATCAGTGTTACTCCTTGGCGAACTATGTGAATGGGTGGAACAACATCCAGCATCGTTAGATCCTATTTTAAATTTTCTCGTTTGTTGCCTATCGCAAGGCATTGGAGCTGCTGCAGCGACAGCTTTACAAAATATTTGTGCTGCTTGTAATGATCACATGCCACGTCATATTCCTGTTCTTTTACAATTGTTACATCAAGTTGATACATTTGCTATTGCGAATAGTGCGATTATAGGTCTTTTAAAGGGTGTAGCCGCTATAATCGGTTGTATGCCACATGAAAACATTCCCGCCGCCCTTAGAGAGTTATGTTTGCTGCAAACGAATCCGTTATGTCAGTTAATGGAACGAGACATTACCCCAGCGCGAGGGACGAAAACAGACCCTGTATTATGGTTGGATAGATTATCATCTGTGTTTAGAAATGTAGTCGTTCGTGTAGCCGAAGGTGAAATAAACCCTTGTAAAAGTACAGCATTGGAAGTGTGGCCTGTATTATCGCATGTTTTGGATAAATATCAGGGTGACTTACGGATTATGGAACGAGCTTGTAGAAGTGTAAGATTTATGTTGCGTTGCGTTAGTCAACAAGTCGGTGAATTGCTAGAACCACTTGCTAGTCAAATTGTCAGGTTATACAATTCGCATCAACATTCATGCTTTCTCTATTTGGGTAGCATTCTTGTTGATGAATACGCAACCGAGGAATCGTGCGTGCCAGGCCTTTTAGATATGTTACAAGCATTTATAAACCCTACATTTAATGTATTGCAACAGGATAATGGATTACGAAATCATCCTGATACCGTCGACGATTTCTTTAGGTGAGTAACTTAAACGTATCATTTACAAAGTACTTTATTTTTGTTTCTAGATTATGCGGGCGATTATTACAACGAGCAGCCACACAATTTTTACAGTGTAGTGCGCTTCCTCATATCCTACAGTGTGCTCTTCTCGCTTGTTCGTTAGATCATAAAGAAGCGAATACATCTGTTATGAAATTTTTCTACGATCTTATAAGCACAGGACACTGCGGTAAACAGCATGCCGATTTTGAAAAACGCAAAGTAATGGTACAAAGTATTCTCAGCGAACATGGCCAACAGTTAATTACCAATCTGATTCATGCTTGTGTTTTCTATTTACATACGTACATGCTCTCGGAAGTTGCAGATGTGTTTGTCGAATTATTACAGATGGATCGTGATATGTTAAGTAAATGGTTAAGTGCCGCTTTAGAATCATTACCGAAACAAGGCCAAGGTGGAATTCATAACGGAATTGTTACTGCAACTCCCGAACAACTCCAAGCAATTTATATGTGTGTGACAAGGTATGTTTTAAATTAAATAAAGATAGAATATGTGATCAATTTGCTTTCGTGTTTCAGATCCAATACGTCCAAGTCGGTGACGCACGCTCTAAAAGACTTAACTAGATTATATCGTTAATGTTTTATCATTAATAATATTGTATAAAAAAATTATTTTAATTAGTTTTTCTTCCATTGGTTTTCAACAACTTGCGCATACTTATACCACCAAAAATTTGCAAGTTTTTAATCTTAATATTTTTTAAGAATTTTTGTGTTTGATATTTTGACTCTTGCAGAAAATGTTAAGTATCAGTTTGTTGGCGAAAAAGATTGTAATTGGTGTATTATTTATTAAATACTTAAAATGACCATGAAAGTATGTAATAAATAAATAGTAGTTAATTGTTCTTATTTACAATTTATATTTAAGCGAAGGGAGGCGGTACGGTAGTAAGTATTGGGATGGCGCATCGCTCTGCAAAGTGAAGCATCGGTGCCCATGGTCAGAGCTCAGACGGGTGTCCTGAAGCAGGCCCAGCCTACTACGGCTCGGTGTGTCCTTAATGGCCTGACTGATAAAGCTTAATATATTTAAGCGAATTCCCTTTGTTAAAGAACCTTGGCTTGTTCCACAACTGCCTTCCATCTATCTCTGTTTTCTGCTAGGGTAGACCAATTACGTACTTCTAGTTGGTTTAAGTCCTTCGTTACATTCTCTTTCCATCTACCATGTGGCCTTTCTTCTGAATTGTTAATGAAAATTCTCTGCTTCTTGACCCACCCTACTTAGTCTAGATCGTCGTTCAATCGTCTTATCTCATGGTTCATTCATAGCCTCCATGTAGAGTTGTGCTTATCGATATTTTTGGCAATCGATACGATACCGATACGATATCGATATTGTATTCCTTGGTAATTATCGATACCGATACGATATTTTTTATAAATAAAGCACAAATTAATATTAAGGCATGTATCGAAACTGCATAACAAATGACAAATGTCATAAATTAATCGAAAATAATAGAGCCCAGATAGCAGCTGTGTGAACGTCAACCAATCAGCAAGCAGTTTCGTAAAAGAATAACAATTACAAGAGTAAACTTATACGACGTCGATCGGGTAAAGTCGGCTTATACATATTAAAACAACTGTATGTAAAAAACTTAGAAATTATTTTGTAAAATTGCGAAACGCAAAAAATAATCATTATAACGATGCATATCGATCCTGTATCGATATTTAAATTTTGTATCGATATTGTCTGCTTATTTACTGAATCGATATGATATCGATATATCGTATCGCTAAGCACAACTCTACCTCCATGCACTTAAGTCAGTGTCAAAGACAGACCCTTATATTATTTGTAACACCTTTCGTTCAAACCTGTTAAGCAGTTCTTCACTTTTTTTTGTTAAGGTGAGGGTATCACCTAGAATTTCAAAATCGCTCCATGCATAATATCGATAATATTGATATCAATATTTATCGATATTATCGATAATTTTCAATAATATCGATAATCGATTATTTTAATAATATTGATGACTTCGATAATTTCGGTTAAATCGGCAATATCGATATAGATAATATCATAATTAAATTCTTCTAAAAATATCTGACAGTTTTAATAAATTCTAATATAAATAAATTTCTTTGAGAAATCAGGTTTGTTGTATTCTCAAGTTTAACGAAATATTCCCTTCTTCAGGTGTGTAACGTGAATTGATCATTCGTTAGCTTAACAAAAGCTTTGTGCAACCCGCACTTAATTGTATCGATAATATTGATATCGCTAATATCGATTATACAAGTAGATAGAGATATCGTGATATCTACTAACTAACGTATACATATATTGAAGTTATTAGTATTAATTAAGTATATTACCGGTATGATAGACCAGTAATTAATTAGCAATTGATATTGTTATTAATTACCGATAATATCGATGTTTATCGATATTATCCGTATTATCGATAATATCGGTATTATCGATAATATCTGTATTATCGATATTGAAATTTCAATATCGACAGGGCTAGTTGCACCCAAGGAATCACTACATTAAGACCCCTTATGGTAGCTATGTTAACTGTAATTGTTTCATCTTCCATTATTTCTTCCACTTCTTCAGCTTCAATAACATCTTCAGTTTCCTGTATAGCATCCTGGTTCCAATTCTCTATATGTTGTTGGGTGTAGGTGATGTCTCCATTTAATTCCTGTAGTAGCGCAAGGGTTTCTTGTACTGTCACTGTCTCAACAGATTTTTTTGGAATGTCTTCTTCTTAATCAGAATCACTATTTGAAAACCAGTACGTTCTTAATTCTCTGAGCACAAAACCACGAATATAACTTTCTTTCCATTTTTGGCATTTTAGAGGATTTTTTTAGCGGTTCCATCGTTATTGTATGGAAGTGAAACATGGAATATACAACAAAAATACGAGAGTAGACTAACTGCGGTCGAAATGAAATTTTTAAGAAAAATTGCTGGACTAACAAAATGGGATCATATCAGAAATGCAGATATTGCAAATCAACTCCAACAGGAACCAATAATAAAAAAATATGAAAATAAGATGCTAGAGTGGTACGGACACGTGTCCAGAATGCAAGACAACAGAATACCTAAAAAGATAATGGAGGCCAAAATAATTAAGAAGAAGAAAAGGGGAAGGCCCAAAAAGACATGGATGGAAGAAGTGGCTAAAAGGAGCGGACTCAGAGGATGCAGTATAAGAGAACTAAGAGAAAAGGCTAAAGATAGAAAAGAGTATAAAAAATGGATTAGGAAGACCTAAATATCCGACACCCGACGGGTATAAGGATAAATGGTGAAGAAGAAGAGGATTTTAACGTTTTTCGTCTTCGTATTCCACAGTGCTGGGATATTGCTTGTAAATTTTCGCTTTTTTTATTTTTAATTGCACACACAGTAGACTTTGCAATTCCGTATTCCTTAGATAAATATGTTACACTGCTTCCACTATCAAGACATTTCAGATTTTTCAAACAAACTTAACACTCTGCGCTTCATTTTAATTGTACAGTAATTTAACACAGCACAACCAAAATTCAGTTGTAACTAAACGACAACTGATTGATATGCAATTTTTGGGTGCATATGTAATACGTAACTTATAGGTAAATATCAAGAGGAAGTTCAATTCTGCAGCATTGCATCTTTGGAATATAAAACTAATTGCCTAAATATCTTTTACACATGCAAATTCAACAAACTAATTCATACACTTCCGTGATTTATGCTGTTCACTGAATCGAATATGTTGCTGTTCACTCTATCGAACCTATAATGTTAAATTTTTGTTGTTCATATAATCGAGTTGTTGATCTAGTAGAGTATTCACTCCAGCGAGCGTCTAATGTAGTAGTCATATAATGATGCAGAAGCGGACTGGGATAGTGGAATATTTCCCGATGTATTTGGTCCGACAGGGCTGATCATCGATAACGATAATAATTTTTTATAGAAAACGCAAACAAACTATCTTAAGTTTTTCTTTATTATACGAGGGCGATTCAAATTTGACCTGCATTTTATTTTTTCCTGAACATAGTTGAACAATTGAAGAGATACTGCAAAGCGGTTTTATATTCATCGAAGTAGGCATGTCAGCTAACGCCATAAACAACTGCAACTTGATTGTGTCAATGCTGTCATGCAACAATGTGTCAAATTCTGTTGCACAATGTGTAATTATTAAATTTCTTTTCAATGAAGGTGTAAAAGCGACTGATATTCATCAGAGACTTCATAAACAGTTTGAAGAAGAGTGTTTATCAAACTTGCCGATTGCTGCCTGTCCAGCGTCTGCTGTGAATCTTGGGAACATTCAAAAAGTTGACCAGCTGATCCGGAGCAATAGGCGAATATCTGTGAAGGAAATTGCTGGCATTGTAAACACTAGTGTTGGTAGTGTTCACACTATTGTCCACCATAAGCTTAAATTTAATAAAGTAAGCGATTTGCCTCTAATGAGGAAGTGAAGGATGCGGTGCAAAATTGGCTACGTCATCAATCAAAAGAATATTTTTCGACGGGAATACAGAAGCTACCGGAGCGACGGGACAAATGTATTTTAAAGGAGGGTTGTTACTTACAGACATACATACATAAAATATAATATTTTGTCTATGAATTTGAATATACAGTATGTCCACAGATTGAGTTACAAAGAGGAAAAATTTTTTTATTTTCAATTTTTCAGAAAAAGTCACTTCAAACCAAGCCTGAAGCAAAACCCTTCTGAATGGTTTCACCATGCTCTTTTAGTGCCCGTTTTTCCTCCTGATGAAGTGGGCAAAACGCTGAACTCTTCTTTCTCAACAATGACACGGCCCCAACCCGGAAGATGTTTTTTTTAAACACTGATACTGACCATGGAAATCGATGTCTGTGCATTTTTTTTTTTACTAATATTTCTCAGAAATATTAGTTTGGTTTGACTTTGCTTCACTAAAGAATGGTTCTAGGGAATTCAGTACTAACTTTATTAAAAAAAAATATAAATAATATTAATAACTTAATATATAAAACAAAGAATCTCAAAATATTCTTAAGACTAAATTAATACAAATTTTTAAGTTATTTCCATATGTACAAATTAAAATTTACACTAATAGCACTGTGCATGTATATAAAAAATTCATTTATAAAATATGAAAACATAACAATACTTAACGATCAATGTGATAATTATTACACTATGTCTACTACTGCATTTGAGTGAATAACATAATTTATTTAATAAGAAAATAACAAATAAATTAATAGGAATTCTGGATTACTAGTCAAAATATCAACTTGACTCTTCAAATTAACTTTGTTAAGTATCAGAATAGAAGTAATACTTCTTCTTTGTCTCTTGAATATGTATTCTTTCTGGTTTTCAGATCAGTATTAGATTATTTTATAAATTCAAAAAATATTAATACCATATTGCGATATTTCTTAAGTATTATATAAAAAATGTGTAGCAATGCTACCAATCAATCGCTTTGAAGCTATATGTGATAGTCTATGAGAGGAGTATCGAATTTACGTGAAACAGAACTACAAGGTAAAAGCCAAAATAATGGGTGCTGACGACCGCACACTTCACTAAGAAGTGCAAATTTTGATTTGTGAGCACGATAAGGTCCCTTATGTTGTACTTGTTCGACTGCTGTTTCATCTCCGAATATTGCCTGTAACTGATCCACAAGAATGGCCACAACAAACATTCCAAATAAAGCACTTTCCAGTAATAAAATAATGCAGTGCATTCTGTAAAAATAGTACAAACGATTATCTTTATATTGGAATATTTTGTCAAATTACTTACATTCTAGACTGTTTTATCAAAATAGTTGAATCACACTCGGTACATTCTTTTAGCCATGATATTACCACTAAAGTAATTGCATATGCGCTTAAAACACCTTAAAAAAAATTTGTATTACCGTCACTAATATGTAGTTAATTAGTAAAACTAAACTTACCAACATACATGAGAAATTGAATAAAATATTTCTGGTTTCTTTCTCCTACACAATTATTAATCCAAGGGCAGTGATGATCCATACGTCGTATGCATCTTTTACAAATACGACAATGATGAGCTCTTGGCGGTCTGTACATTTCGCATCGTGTGCAAACAGTCCAATCAATGTGTTCACAGCCTTTTATAAAAGTGCGATATTATAATTATACCACCATCTACGAATTTGTGTAGTTTATGTTACCTGTTTCAGCGGAATGTATATCTGAAAAATCTACGTGATTTTGAGGTAACGGGACGATTCCTGGGTCCGAGAAGACGGCTCTGAGATGTGCCAATGCCAGAAGAAATACAATCGTGTTAAATGCCACTGCGTTAAATGGACCCCAGAGGCTACACATATTGAGACGAGGTATGTAATATAGTCGGTATTAGTTAAGTTGCTCATACCTATTAAACATAGTTTGGAGGACGATCCATCTTACTACCACATAGTCTGCATAAAGTACTGCAGCATAAGTTACTAGCACACATATTATTCCACAAGGATCTTTAACAAACATATCGACATTCAAATTTTTGTTAAGATGGTTACTAAATTAAATATAAAAAAATTACTATTATTGAACATAATCATTGCTACTGTTTAACAAGAGCATTTGTAATTATTTACTTGTGTATTTAATACACACAAAAATTGTTACTCCATAGTTAGAAATCATAATACCCGTATTGCCACCCTAGAGGGAGTAAAAATTAAATTCCTAACATCGGTACAGTATAGCCAGTAAATAGAAGACTCGAGTGCTCAAGCTGGGCGTTGGTAGGTTATTGATTACTTTCCAAACAAGTCTACCACATAACGTTATTATTTTTGCTGATTATGTAGAACATGTAATATAATATGCAAAATTGCTAATTAGTAAAATTTCCTTCCAATACTACCAATTTCAGTTACCCTTCCAAGTTTGTCGGTAAAATTTGCCTAAAAGCTATTCTGTTATACTCTGTTCACAGATCTCAAAAACACCAGATTTATGTTGGCATGAGTTTAACTATTGGTATAGTCCAAATGGCGAGTCAGGTAATTCGCATCATCAATCACATGATCAACGGTTGGCGTTACCAATAATGCGCGATAAAAAATACAAAATATAATTGCTAAATATAAATTATTTTTATATTTTTCTAAGATTAGGCAGCCATGTTCAATCACAAGGTCTATAAATGTTTGTAAATAAGAAATAAATCGGGTTTTGATTTTCTAATTTATCTCATATTTATTTTTTGTAAAGTTAGTATTATTCTTGGCTTGTTTATATTATTTGATTGGCAAAGTTTCGGCAGTGACAGTGTTGTGTGTTACTTACCTTACTGTAATCGGAATCCTCTGTAATTAACAACTATTATCTACTCCTATCTCTTTATTTTAATTTATTGCATCGCTGAAATCGCGATAGAAAACAAAAATGCAAACCTTTTTCATCAGAAAATTTTGGTTATAAAATTTGTAAATCGTTTGAAACTTCATGTAGACGTACTAAGTTGTGATGTCATAAAATTTATGGATGACGCGCATTACGTGACTCGCCATTTGAGCCATACCCATTAACCCATTGATTATTGAGCTTTGAGTTTGCTGATGTTGGAGTTTTGTGGGATACTTGGCTGACTTATGTCATGGAAACAACAGTATATAACGTGTGTCCCAAATCTTTCGTTATCAAGTAGACATTATATTGAAATTAAAAGCGTGCAGTTCCTAATTCATAAATTCATAAATACAACTAATAAGTCTAACACTTGAATGCAGTGCTTGAATGTTGAATGTTCTTCAGTATGTCAAAATTGAGGTATAATCCATTCAGAAAACTCCCGTGACGTTTACGCTGTCAAATGAAAATTTGGGAGTGTACTTTATGTACAGAACCTATCAACTTTTTTAGTGAATGTACTTAACGTCAAACTGAAATGTAAGGTTATGATAAATCATTTGTCATTTTCGTAAAATTAAGTAGAACAAGGTAAAAATGGGTTTATTAATAATACAAGTATGATAATAAACTTCGTTGGTGCTTCTGTTCATCCATTTCTCTAAAGATTATGAATTATAAAACGTAACTTGAATAATAAATAATTTAAGTGTCAAAGTGAAAACAAAAAAAACAAAAGCATTAAATTTAAATTTAAAGGTGCGCCAATCTCAAATCTAAAAGTTTTTAATAGCCTAATAGGGATTTTCATATTAACCAACACATGGTAACTTTTATGTCGCAGGAGTTTTCTGAATGCATTATATTTGCCATTTAGTTGTGTTCGCTTTTAATTTCAATGTCTACTTGATAACGAAAGATTTGAGATACACGTTAGTTCTCGATGTCGGATCAGAAAGTCGATTGGTTGGAGGTTGGTCATAAGGAATGATCGATCGAAGATCCAGGCTCGAGCGAAGGTTGAGGGTCGGTCAGGCGGTCTAAGGCGGTGGGTCGGTTGATTGTTGATTGAGAGTTGGATGGTATGAGGATGGAGGATTAGTCGATATGAGGGTCGAAGGTCGGGCGAACGTTGAAGGTGGAGGGTCCGTCTGTATGAGGTTTAAGGGTAGACAATCAATTAATGGTCGATTGGAATGAGGGTTGAAGATCAATGGAGCTTCGATAGTCAATGGATCGAAGGTCAAGGATTGATCGAGGTTGAAGGGTCGGTACAGGGAATGCCGTCGGTTGGTTACAAGTGGTTCGATCAGCGGGTCGAAGGCGAAGGGTTAGTTGAGGGTTATCGGTCGGTCGAGGTTCGAGGATTGAACGGTAAAAGGCTCGAGGATCGGCACATCGGCAGAATGTTAAGGGTTATCAAGGATGAAAGGTCGGTCGGTTTGAGGGTCGATAGTCGGTCGAGGATGTAGGGGTCAAACGTTGGTCGCTCGAAGGTCAAAAGTCAGTCGGTTAGTCGATTAAAGATCAAGGGTCGGGCAAGGGTTGAGGGTGGTTCGGTATGGGAAGAGGCCCATCCAAGGTTGAGGGTGGGACAAAGTTTGAGGGGTCGTTCGGTACGGTGGTCGGTCAAGGGTGCAAAATTTATAAAAATACGTTGCTTTATAGTAGGTTATGATTATGAAAATATCAAATTTTGTGCCGCCATCTAGCGGCAAATATCTAAACTAGTACGTGAACTGTCAAATGATGCAGTACAAAAGTTTTATATAGAAAATAGTGGGAGTAGGAACACCATATTAATAACATCACCGTTTCTACATTTATACATCTACATGCAACGGTTGATTGATAATTGTTATTTAAAAATAATTGCCTCGCCGGAAATAAAGCAAGCATTACACAATCATTCAGCGATACCAACATAGAATCAATGAACGTACTAAATTTCTAGGCGAATTTTCATAACACGGTTGGTCCATAGTCCATCTTGTTGTGACAAACATTTTGGTAAATTCTTAACGTTGGTAAGAGTGCTTCTGATTACATTCCTTACAAATAACTGTAACGATTGTAAATTGTAACTGTGTTGAGGTTATATCTATTTGTGGATGATTAAAAATTGAAAAAATAATAACCACCTATGATTCTTCCAGACCCATTATTATTTGCCATAGCTCTTCTCGATACTGGTGCAATTCTATTTTTGTTGGTGTACTTTGTATCCTTAAAAAAACTTTATATAAATGGTTTAATTAACTGTTATTGTTTCCTTAATTTTTTAAGATCATAACTTTATCGGATTTAGAATGTGACTATTTAAATGCACAGCAATGTTGTAGCAAACTAAATCAATGGGTAACACCTAAGTTGATTGCCCACGTATTTCTAGCATCGTTTCTTGTACTACACGGGCATTGGTTTTTAATGCTTGTAAATATACCTATGTTGTTATGGCTAGCTTACGAAACAATAAATATACCGAAAGGTAACTTGGGTGTTTTTGATCCGACGGAAATACATAACAGAGGTCAATTGAAGAGGCATATGCGAGATTGTATGATTTATTTGGGATATTACTTAGTATTCTTTTTTATATATTTATATTGGTATGTATTTATATGTAGCATTATGTGCAAAATAATAAACCTTATTGTTTCAGCATGATTGTGTCGCTTTTAAAAGGCGATCCTATTAACCAAACACATGAAGCAGAAATCGAATCATTTAACTAAGATGTTTTAAATTGTACTTCTCATGTTTTTGTTTTGTCATTTATTTATTGTACGTTTACGTTTTTTTTATAAAGTTAGATTTGTTATATTACATAAAATGAACTGATTAAAGTGTTGTATTCACATAACTAGCGTTTTGACGTAGATTAATAGAGCTATAGCTGTTATTTCAGAATTCTTTTATTATGTTAGCAAATAAAAAATAGTTACATAGCAATAATGTTGCTTGTAAGCCCAATTTTAGTAAAGGCTTTTTAAAATGCGCTGTATAAAGTGAAGGTATCGCCGCTGCAAGGGAATATGTCTGGCAACATTGTGGCTCAAATCCTTATAAATTGTTGAAATACCTGTGTTTCCATTCACAATTAATTTCAGAAACTGCGGGGAGGGGGGGGGGGCATGTGTTGGTCTATCAACTACAGGTTGAATGTAAGCAAAGAATATATATTTATACTCTTTGATGTAAGGCAGTCTGCACTGCAGTTAAGCACCACTGGTAATTCAAATATGCTGGGTTAGGAGTCTTAAACAGTAGTCAATGTGTGACAAAATATTTGGCCATTGTATAGTTTTAGGCTGGTCGCTGACATGCAATTGCAACAGTTTGATCCATAAACTGATCAATTGCGCTCACATACGCAACTAAATCGTCAATCACACATGCAACTAAATTGTTTAGTTTCATCGTGGACTCCATCGAAATACAGTGTGTGCTTTTGAGAGAAGAAAATAAGGAGAAAGAAGCAATACTGGGTACATCCAATGATTTACGATCTTATCCGGACAAGTTTTTTAATTATTATCGCATGAGTATTAACTTATTTCGTTTGTATTAACAGCTTTGATGAACTTCTGGATCTGATACGGCCTTACATCACTTACCAAGGCACAAAATGGAGGAACACGATCCCCCCAGCTGCAAGGCTAGCAGTTACTTTAAGGTAAGTGAGAGAAATAAATACCTACATTGCCAGTTATAAAGGTTTTATTCGTTTTCTGTAAATTAAAAACTAAATAAATATAGGTGCAACGACTACTATTAATTTTTTAAGAAAAGTCTACAATATCCTGGTGGGCCGTGGCAGATTCCAAACTACTACCCCCACTTGTTTGTGAGACGTTGCTCGGAATTGGGATGAGCATTGAGCATTCTGATGAGAAGTTTTCTGCACTATAATTAAAATGGCTTGCTGGATTTTGTTGTGGTAAATATGGGTACAATCGTTTTGATTTTGAATAGGTCATATATCCTTGAGGCATATGGTAGGAAGTTTCTGGTCTTGGTTGAGTCAGGCATTTTAATATGGACAGAAACTCCATCTTTGCATCAATCTTTTGTGCATCATTCAACTTTTTGAATGTTGGTACTAAAGTTAGAAGGAACTATTTGTCTTCATCAATCTCTTCTTCCTTTTTTTTTAACATTCAACAAAGATTCTTCACAATATATGTTGAAGTTTCCTTTGTCTTTGCTTTCTTGTAGCTTGACGTTGATTGTTGGGCGGATGTGCCTGCTTCAGATGGGTTATTGGAGGCAACACTTGTCTTTACTCTTCGAATTGTTTTCCCGTGGACTTAGAGGTGGGAATTTGAAAAAAATTACATCCAATTCCGATCCGACTTCCTTCGCTTCATATCCGACATTCGATCTGATCCGATCCGATCCGATCCGACCTGATCCGATTCTAAAAAGTATGGAACGGCACTGCGCTATGCAAACCGTTCAAGATAAAATTTTACGTCATCTTGGGTTTTTTTAAATTGCAAGCTATGTCATATGATACATATAGTCAAAATAATATCCATTGAGACACTGCTATCTTTCTTCATCTTATGTTATCTGAGTGAAACACAAGAAAAACAAAAAATAGTATGTCAGTTTATTTAGAATTTGTCAATATTTACCTAAACGTTAAAATTTGTAAACTTGTCACTTAATTAATTGTACCTATTGTATTACATTAAAATCGCTTTAAGAGGGGTTATTTGTAGCTATAGTTTGTGTTGTTTTCTACTGTCTAATACAACTTAAAATCTTATACTTTCAAAAGAAAGAATACTAATCAATTAGCTCTTGTCAATGTCACTATCATTTTATATGAAACAAACACGACATACTTTTGTAACTGAAAATGTAGTGATATTTTCAATGTCTCAATGGGTATTATTTTGAGTATAATTATTGGAAATCTATACCTACTCTCGGATCAGTTTCGGACCTCGGATCAATATCGGATAAGTGTCCGACCACCAATATCCGATCCGATCCGACTCGATCATCCTCATATCCGAATCCGATACGACTTCGGATCGGTTCGGACTCGGATATTGGATGGTAAATTCCCACCTCTACCGTGGACTACACTCAGTGACTATTGGCCGGTCTTCCATTGTGGGCAGCAGAAACAGTAGCTGGTCAAAGTACCTACCTGACGTTTATTTGCAGCTTGGTCTGATTTTGTTTATTTAATTCTCTTTAAAAACATGTTCTCAGGTTTCTCCATATATTCTGTAAATCTTTTCCTGAGAAAAAGATCCTGTAATATGTTTTAGTTCATATCTTGATTAACAATTGTTGTTATTACATATACAGTCACGTCAGGGCCGTAGCCAGGATGACAACGTAGGGGAGGCAAAAGAAAAAGTTGAGGAGGCTAGCGTAATTTTCTGTTTTAACCCTTTCGTGGGAGGTGGGAATCATACTTTCCACCTGACATTTCGCGTTCATGAGCAGTATTCGTCCTCCCGCATAAAAAAAATGAAATAAAATATTTAATACAAATAATTGTAAAATTTGGTAGGTAGTCTAGTATACCTAGTAATACAATTCCCTCAATCAACGCTAATACAATTTATAATTCATTTGACGAATGCAACCACTTTAATTTTTTTTTATTATCACAAAACAATTATTTTTAGTATAAAGAAATAATAATAATTATTAATATTTAATACAGTTGAAGTTTTCTACTTCTCGAACTGTTAAATTGAACTAATAGTTTATCCATATTAATGTCTTTAGTGCGTTCTTTTTCAAAAGCTAACAAAATTAAATTTGTCATCCGCTGATGATGCATGGATGTTCTTTGTGCTCTGTTTATGCGGGTCAACAGAGAAAATCTAGATTCACATAAAGCAGTGGTGCAACCAAATGTGCGTGCAGTTGCCATCAACTGATAAGTTTCAGCGAAAGCAATTCTTTGCTGATAAACTTCTGCAAATACGTCAACACTGCATGTGCCACTCTCTTTCTGCGCATTAAAAAGTTTTTCACGACCGCAATTTCGTCCGCAGATGGTAGAGAGTTATTCCTAGGGTTTCTAAAAATTGTATATTTTGAAGATCCAGATTTTCATCTTCTACACAAGAATCTCGTTTAAAATAAGATCTATTATTTGATAAAAAATAGTTTTCATGTGTAGATCAGGATTTTGATCGACTTCATATGACCTTTCACCAATACTTTCGTTAATGAGAAACTCCTTTAACAATGTATTTCCTTTCTTACGCCGGCGTAATGGTGGTTGATTTTCTTCAACGAGACTAAAATATGTTTTGTCCACTTTTTGGACTATGTCATTAAAAGATTTTTCGTTTCTTAGATCTTTTATAGTTTGTGTTACACTGTTTATTAGTAGCAATGAATCTTTTAAACTTGTTTCTCGAGCTTGCAACACCTTATCAGCTGGTTTTAAAATTTCAAGTATTTTTTTCATAAAAACCATCGAAGATTGGAATTCTTTGGTTTTCATAACTGAAAGCAATCCTATACTTTCGACTACGTAGTAGCCACCATATGCACGACTGTTTTTTACACTCTCCAAAGTTTGTAATATCTTCTCAAAATTATTAGCAACTAGTTTTGTAATTTGGAGATGTCCAGACCAGCGTTGCTCAAGAAGTCTTACTAAGGGTTGTCCTTCGTAGATCTTCGCAATTGTTCCTCTCTTAAGAAAATTATATAGTAATGAACATTATTCAAAAAAATGCGTTATTACGGAAACTTCAAGTTTAACAATTACCAGGTGCAATCGATGATTCGCACAATGCACGTAAGGGATATTTCTATGTGGCTAATAATTTTCGAGCAATCAAGTTCACATTCTGTTAGGGTTTTAAAGTTAAATCAGCAAATGATTTGACGCCAAGTTCTGTTGTTGTTTTAATAATTATTAGGGTGGATTCGGTGGCTTTGCCCTCCTTTACATAGCGAACACCAATTGCAATATTTTCTCGATTATTTTTGTCACGTGTACCATCCTCGAGAATTGTATACCACGGTACACCAGCGCTTTTTGCATCATTAGCAGTGCTTTTCGTTACCTGTCAATTATTTCATTTTGAATTTCCGGCGATAAATACATATGTAGCATTTTGGGGAATTGTTTTACTACACTCAAATAGTTTTGTATCCTTTTGCAAGGTATATTGAAACAAATTGGTGGTCAGATATTCTGGCGCTGGCGTTGGAGTGGGAATGTGTGACGTCAGATTACGATCCCGCGCGTTTTTGTTAATTAATTTTAGAAAAAAATAAAAATTAAAAGCAAGATCAAATTAGCGACTAATGTGCTAGGGGAGGCCAGAAAAAGGATAGGGGAGGCTGAGCCTCCCCTTGGCTACGGCCCTGAGTCACCTGCCAAATTAATGACACGCCCAAGTATCAAGCAGGTAACACACTATGTGCTGCTTCGGTGCCAAGATTTTTAAAGCCACTAACCATAAGACCTTGTAGGTAGGATTAACAAGTTAGAACAAGAAAGTTACTCATCGACTGCTGCAAGGCTGTTTATCATACAGTAACAAATCTTAGGGGCGTCATTACTTTTGCACGTGACTGTACGTGTAAATGTTTTTTTTTTTAGTTATGTTTAACTTTTTAAATAAAGGCATATTTTTAATTGGCTTTTTTATGCTTATAGGTAGTAAGGTTTTCGTACTATTTTTAGGCTTACTTCTTCGGTTTTGCAAGCTTTTTTCTAATTTTTTTGTACTTATAAATCCGCCCTCTATATACAGGGTGTTTACGGTCTTGTGATTTTATTTTCAAGGGGTGATTAAACATCTTAAAAGGTCATTAACGTAAAAATGTCTTAACAAAAGTTGCATAATAAGAGAGATATTACTGTTAAAAGTTTTGGTTATTTTTAAATTCAAACGATGTTATCAGTGAATTCTTTACTAAGTAGGCTGATGACAGTAACTTTTCCCATCTGTCAAGCTGTTTCATCAGTTGTCACTGCACTGTGGTTTGACATAAATTCTTCCGAATAAATCCTAATAAGGAAAGTAAAAATGGCCCATCGCACCAACAGTGAATACGTTGACATGTTGTTAATTTATGGGGAAGTACGTTAATGACCTTCTTTTAAGATGTTTAATCACCCCTTGAAAATAAAATCACAAGACCGTAAACACCCTGTATTTCTAATTTTTTTAGTAATAAATCGTTTATTTTTTATAAATTTTAGTTTTAACTAATGAAGTAGTTCATAAATAAATTAAATTCTCATACTAACCTTGCGGCACTTTTGAAGACATTTCACTCACAGAACTGATTATCTTTTACCTCTTAGATACAACTGTTTGGTTGCAAGTCAGCTTAGACTGTTTGAACCTGTATGAGACAAAACAATTGTACAATCAAATAGTTTGTGTCAGAACACAAACTGTTTAGTTGGCCAACCGAACAGTTGCATGTGAGCGCATCCTCATATAAACCCTTGGTAGTCACTCTCGCAACCAAACTGTTGCACAACTGAAAATTACATATCAGCGACCAGCCTTATTTTGTCAACTAACTAAATTATTTCTTTCTTTCTCTTTTATCCTTATGCGCTTCTGGGCGTCGGATCTCCTTTCATCCGCCCACCCATTGCGTCTTATCTAATTGTCCTACTCTCTCACTCTCACCATGTAGGAGCAGTCGGGCAACCTATCCAAGTACTGATCTGAGACAACGAAGCTTAACTCTCGTGATCGCATTTGACTGGGTACCTAGCGCTACCGTAACTCGGGATTATTTTAAAAATAAAATAAAAATACAAAACCACATGCAACAAAATCATACTTTAAATTAACAACGGATAATAAATCTGATTTGAAACTTTTGTGCACAGCTCTATTTAAAATAAAATTAAACAAAAAGTTTCATATCACAGTTAATGTAATTATAATAAAGGTAACAAAAACAGTTTTACTATTTTATATCTTAAATATATCAGGCCCTTTACTTTGTATAAACTTTATAGTGTCATTGGTAGATATTAAATGCATATTTATAAATTCACAAACTTTCCATCACTCGTATTATTTTCATTATCTAAAGTGCTTCTAGTAGGTAAGGCAGCATTGTCAACTGCACCGTATTTCATTATAAATTCTTCGTCATCATTTTGATAAAGACCACTACCTGTAGGAGCACTTGTCGATGTTCTCGATACCAAACTCGACCATTCATCATCGCCACGTGCAAAACTATACATGCTACGTCCTCGAATACGTCTACTAATGGAGCTACCTATATATAAATGCACATATTAAACAGTAATAATCCACAATTGAAGTCGACAACATACTGACAATCCCTAAATGTTCTTGAATATCACGTTGAACATCGGACACATCCCACATCGCTAAGAAGGCTGCGCAGCAACTTTGTGATGAATCTACTCTAACATATGGCTTGTATGAAAAACTGTAGTGATGTGCAACTGCAGCCATGCACATTTCCATGCATATCAAAAAGTTCTATAAAATTTGTAGCTTTATTTTCACGAAGTTAAAGTAATACAATTTACCTGTAATCGTTTTGATATGCTAAGACCATCATCGGTTGTTGAACTGTTTGGAAGGATTGCACCCGAATAAACTAAGATGTCTATGAGCGCACCTTGACTGCACATAAATTAACAAAACCATTTTGAATTTTTAACACGCAACAGTGTTAACCGTTAGAATACTTACAAAAAGGAAAAGAATACGACAGCTTTAATACACAAAAACTTTGGTAAAGGTTTCATAGGCCTTAATTCAGCGGCAGTAGCTTTATAAAACAGTACTAAGCAATACATCGCTATGAACTGTGATAAGTTATTAAAAGCCAACAGATATGGGAATGCTACATTCCCTTTAAATTCGCCTTCCCCATACACATTAGATATTTTACAGATGCTGCAACAAAGTACTATTAGTATAAAATTAAAATAATTGTTTAAAACTTACAAGGAAATAGCCGTACTTATAGGTCGGACTACGGTATATTGTAAAATTCCATGCTTACAAATATGAACAAATTCTCTAAAACGAAGAAATACGAATTAATGAATATGACAAGTTTGTACGCAATCAAATTTACCTGCCCATTTCCCAATCAGGCAAACAACATAATGGAAATATATGTTTAACCTGTGGTTTCAATTCTAAACTTGCTTCTAAATCCATTTCCATATTTAAATAATTCAATAAAAATTTCATGAAATTATATATCACGTATGCTTCGTAACATTCACGAGCACTATCCATATATACTGAATGTTTAGGGTAAAGCAGCACCAGCCACTATTTAAAAATGACAAAAGATTGTAAAGGGAAAAATTACTATTCATGACAACTTACTGCATTTATCGCATAAATCGGCACCATCCATAGAATTCTAAAATATTTAAAAAATTTATGAGCATAAAAGGTAAGTTTACGCCTTGCTATAATATACATTTTTACCTAATAATATGTTTCTGTAATTTGGGTTGTGTATAATGAATAACGTGCTGTATAATTTCCCACATCGAAATGGGTATCGCCAACCATACAAATACTCCCGCAATAAGTATTTCTTGATCCCTCTTGTTAAAGCCATCTTGAAGTGATTTAACTAAAAATAATGGTACGAAAACCAATACGGCTACTGCATATAATAATACAGCCAAAGGTCTGATCCAAAGTCTCCAGTTTGATAAGAAATTTATACAACAATTCTGTGGCATTTTAAAATATCCAATCTTTTTATTGTAAACATCCAATATTTTATTTCAAATTACACATATTTATATGAAAAATTTGTTAATAGTTTGTTACCACTTAAAAATTCGATACACACGTCTGCGTATCACATTTTACTTTGATTGGGTATAAAAACCATCAAGTTAACAATGTAAACTGATAAAATAATAAATTATTGTACAAGAGAAGGTTATTATGACATTTAGATGACTCAAGGTTACAACTGTCAGTGAACTGTCAACAGTGTTTTTTGGGATCGACACATCGACAGTAATACCAATCACAAAAACTTTCTGAAATTAAATGTTCTAACGGGAAACCACTGCAAAGAACACATTTTCCTAGTATAAGGGGGATATAACAAAGTTCACAACGCAGTCAGACTTGCTTCGCACTGCAGGCTTCTGTATAAATTTTGTTCAAAAAATTCTGTATAACTTTTGTTCAAAAAATTCTGTATAACTTTTAGGTGTGTGAAGTTATACACGAGCTTCCATATACACGAGCTTTCGGGCATGCGCACAAAAACCAGGTTGCGTATTCTGAAAGCGAGATAGGGCAACCCATGTAAATGGCCGCCATGCGAAGTAAACAAAACGCCCCTTTTCATAATTCTTTAAATAATTCAAAATTTAAGCGACACAATTATTCGCCATCCACACTAAACTGTTCTACATAAAATTCTGCGCGTTTCCCAAGAAAAATCAAACGCTGCCATGCACGTAGAACTGAATAAATAATGTTTAAAGTACACGGGCATTCAAATGGGCGAGCTCGGCGCGCCATTCCTAAATTGTTCTAAAATATGCAAAAACCAAGCGTGTGACTGATTCTCGTTTCTGTTAAAAGATCGGCTATGCTGGTTTATAGTTTCAGTAAAAATTTCGTGTCAATTCCTGTTCTAATCATGCTAATAATGTTAAAAAGTTACTTCGAAGTACAAAATGTTAAGCTCGAACTCCGGCCATCTTGAATGTCGGCATTCCCGTTCAAGGTAATTGAATTAAGTTTGAGATATCTAAGTAGCACATTTGATTTTGCTGCATACCAACCGATTTCTCATACTATTTTATAGTTTCATTCACAATTTTACATCAATTCTTGCTCTAATAATGCCACTAATGTGAAAAGCTCAATCGAAGTGAACTGCCTAGCCGGCCATCTTTGTATATGCAAAGCTATAGAGTAACAACGTTTATCGCGTTTGTGCCAGCGCTATCTTGTGTCGGTTATTGATTATACGGTCTTGTAGAAAGATGTAAATTTGCTATTGAACTAAAAAATTAGATACCTATAATAATATTATGTTGTTTCGAGAGATGGCTGTAGTGAAAAAGATTTTAGTAATTTTCAAGAGGCTTATATTCAATATAATATGTTGGCACTTGGTTGGCACTATTGGCAGCACATCATTATAAACTTACGTAACCTCTGTTGTATTTGTTTATGTTTATTTTAACCTAACTTTCGGAGATGGATGTACCAATGTTGATTTCGCTTTATAACAAAACCGTTATCTTTGTTGTTGTATAATTGTTTGTATTGTGTTCCAAGTCGAATAAAGTAAATTATGCTCTTGTTTAAACGAACGTACAGAGAAAATCAACAACAACAAATAATTTTGATAAATGTTTGTACGTTCACCATTTAAAATGAAATTTGCCTAATATGTATACTATTTATAAACAGATTTTTTTAAACTTAAAATGATAGAAAATAATAGATGTAGGAATATTATACTGCTCTTTGCTAATAGATTCTAATCAGGCTATATAATCTGAAGGTATACGTTTGTAAAGGTAAATAAGTGGTAATAGGTGACCTCCAGGAGGTTAATTTTCTATTTACGCCATAGTTTTAAGTTCTTTTATAGTGATAATAAGTTCATCAACAACAAGTTCCCTCAAACAAAGTTGAGAAATCTGCAAAATCCAAGTCATTAAGGTTGTACCCTTCAAAATTAAATTTTGCAATGTATGCAGCTTGAACATTACTTAAACAACTGTTAGTAAACTGCTGATATTTAAAAACAGAATTAGAATAGAAATTTTTTTCAATTTTTGTTTGAATGTTATTTATAGTACTTGACAAATGTTTTGTTTGTCGGAGATGTGTTGTAGTTTTCTGTTGCCGCTTGGGTGACCTATTCCAGGTTTCTTGAGTAGAATTTAGCTCTTCAGTTAAATTTCTTTTCCGTATACGATTTTTTTGTGGCAATAAATACATATTTTCGATATAAAGTTTTTCCAAATAATCACTAGTTGCCTGAATAAATCTAGTACATTTAAGATTGACTCTTTTTTCTAAAATATGATTTTTTACCACATTAAACCACGATTCTACAGGGTTATTTGTTAATACGTCTTTTGACTTATCTTTAGCTAATATTCTAGACCAAAATGGAAAATAAGATAAATATTTCTTTATTGATTTTTCTAAGAAACCTGGACAGTACCACGGGTTTTCAATAGTAGAACCTCCAAAAGTTACTACAGTGTTTCTAATTATCAAAAAATCATTGTAAAATGGGCTTTTTTTATAGAGAGTGTCAAAATTAATATTTTCAATTTTATCGTCTAAATTTTCTAATACTTCTTGAGTTTCTTCTACTTCACAATTTTTAAACCTTTCCAAAGCAGCTTTCACTTCTTCTGTATAAAAGTTATTACTTAAGATTAATGCAAAATCTTTAAATAATGATTTGCACTCATCGTAACTTTTAGCCAGCATTAAATTGTTAATACCACCCACAAGAAAGTTTTTTAAGTTTTTATTTTTCTTTGCTTCTTGTTTTTTGATGAAGTGTGCAGCACAAATGTGAACTGTACAAAGGTTACAGCTTGCTTGTAAAACATTTTGGCTTTGAAGGAAACCATGAGTAATATTTAAATAATTTAATACTGACTTTTCTGCAAATGTTTCTAAAACGCCATGAATTAGCGGCCAACTAAAATCGACAACTACATTGTTGAAAGGTAATATTCCTACATGAAATGATTTGTAGTTGTACAACCAACTTTGAATAGCTAAAGAAGTGTGGGAACTAGAAATCATTTCTAAAATGGGCAAAAGTTTGTTTAGATTTTTATTGGATTGGTAAATAATACCCGCGTAATAAAAAATTCTCTTACTATTTTTATTAAATTTTCTTACCACACTACCAGTGGCATCCAAATGTAAAGTCACATTATTAATATTTTTAAAATAGTCTAAGCAGAAAGAATATGTCCAATCTAAATGTAGGTAAACAGCTGTATAAGATGTATTAAAGAAATGACGAATATACTGTGTTTTTTGGTTTGTATACATTATTTCGACGGCTTTATAATCATCTTTGGCAAAATCATTTTCACACAAAGCTTCTGATTTAATTTTACGTGCTACTGCCTCTGGCACCTACTCGTTGGTCCTTGCTGTACAATAGTCACTGTATATTCGATACAGTTTCTATTGGCCAAGACCAAGCAAAAAAGAATCCAACTAACTTAAAATGTTTTTTTACTGCTATGTTGTTTTCGAAGGAATCCTTTATTTTGACGAACGACAAAAATTCACATGCGACACTTTTACGCTGAAAAAAGACGAAATAATTAAAACTAGCAGCAAGAATCTACTCCAACAGATACAAGGTTAGTAATGTAATGGTAATCTCTATTGAAATTGTAGATAATTAAGTTTGTTTTTTTTTTGTTTCATGACAACGACAGCTTTACAGTATATTTCCAAAAGCAGCAATCAGCATCAAAAGGCTCCGAAGACACCAACCTTTATTTATGCATATGTAATAGTAGTTTATTTTATTTAAAAAATTTTGAAATCAAAGAGATGTAGTTTCAATTGGAACAGCATGTGTTTTTTTTTTAGTAAGCTGAATAAATATAAATTGTTATTATACATACTTTGCTTTTTTAATTTCGAATTCTTCTCTTTATGTAACGTAGTTATTTGGTGACAAAGGCAAAAGCTAAATTTATGAGTTGCTATTTTGTGCCCTACAGTTAATATTGAAATCAAAGTTCACCCACTTATAAATACTTTAAAGCCGTTAACTTAAACATGACACCGTTTTCATCTATTTGCACATCCAATTCCAAGCAGAAACGGCAACGACCTTGTGTTCCACAGTAATCTGCGTCAAGCACCTACAAGAAGACACACCAACAAAGTTGCTATGAACTTATTATCACTATAAAAGAACTTAAAACTATGGCGTAAATAGAAAATTAACCTCCTGGAGGTCACCTATTACCACTTATTTACCTTTACAAACGTATACCTTCAGATTATATAGCCTGATTAGAATCTATTAGCAAAGAGCAGTATAATATTCCTACATCTATTATTTTCTACCATTTTAAGTTTAAAAAAATCTGTTTATAAATAGTATACATATTAGGCAAATTTCATTTTAAATGGTGAACGTACAAACATTTATCAAAATTATTTGTTGTTGTTGATTTTCTCTGTACGTTCGTTTAAACAAGAGCATAATTTACTTTATTCGACTTGGAACACAATACAAACAATTATACAACAACAAAGATAACGGTTTTGTTATAAAGCGAAATCAACATTGGTACATCCATCTCCGAAAGTTAGGTTAAAATAAACATAAACAAATACAACAGAGGTTACGTAAGTTTATAATGATGTGCTGCCAATAGTGCCAACCAAGTGCCAACATATTATATTGAATATAAGCCTCTTGAAAATTACTAAAATCTTTTTCACTACAGCCATCTCTCGAAACAACATAATATTATTATAGGTATCTAATTTTTTAGTTCAATAGCAAATTTACATCTTTCTACAAGACCGTATAATCAATAACCGACACAAGATAGCGCTGGCACAAACGCGATAAACGTTGTTACTCTATAGCTTTGCATATACAAAGATGGCCGGCTAGGCAGTTCACTTCGATTGAGCTTTTCACATTAGTGGCATTATTAGAGCAAGAATTGATGTAAAATTGTGAATGAAACTATAAAATAGTATGAGAAATCGGTTGGTATGCAGCAAAATCAAATGTGCTACTTAGATATCTCAAACTTAATTCAATTACCTTGAACGGGAATGCCGACATTCAAGATGGCCGGAGTTCGAGCTTAACATTTTGTACTTCGAAGTAACTTTTTAACATTATTAGCATGATTAGAACAGGAATTGACACGAAATTTTTACTGAAACTATAAACCAGCATAGCCGATCTTTTAACAGAAACGAGAATCATTCACACGCTTGGTTTTTGCATATTTTAGAACAATTTAGGAATGGCGCGCCGAGCTCGCCCATTTGAATGCCCGTGTACTTTAAACATTATTTATTCAGTTCTACGTGCATGGCAGCGTTTGATTTTTCTTGGGAAACGCGCAGAATTTTATGTAGAACAGTTTAGTGTGGATGGCGAATAATTGTGTCGCTTAAATTTTGAATTATTTAAAGAATTATGAAAAGGGGCGTTTTGTTTACTTCGCATGGCGGCCATTTACATGGGTTGCCCTATCTCGCTTTCAGAATACGCAACCTGGTTTTTGTGCGCATGCCCGAAAGCTCGTGTATATGGAAGCTCGTGTATAACTTCACACACCTATAACTTTTGTCCGAAACTAAAATGTATAAATTTTGACCGATAATGATATGTTGTGTGATTTTTGTCCGTTAGATCAAATGAACCTTAACTGAGAACTGAGAGGTTTAATAATGGTACGTACTTTGCAGTCACAGTCGTCCATAGTTAGTCCGCATTTTTGCTTAAAAATTCAGGCTTTGTAGGCGGGTCACAGAAGCGAGAGGAGTTGGCGAAAATGCATATACAAGGTGGTCAAATTAAACTGTGCGTAGAAATTACAAAACCCAACTTTGTAGCCGGGTCACATAAGTGAGAAGAGGTTACGGATTATACAGGGTATTGCAAAATTTTTACTGAAACTATAAACCAGCATAGCCGATCTTTTAACACAAACGAGAATCATTCACACGCTTGGTTTTTGCAAATTTTAGAACAATTTAGGAATGGCACGCCGAGCTCGCCCATTTGAATGCCCGTGTACTTTAAACATTATTTATTCAGTTCTACGTGCATGGCAGCGTTTGCTTTTTCTTGGGAAACGCGCAGAAGTTTATGTAGAACAGTTTAGTGTGGATGGCGAATAATTGTGTCGCTTAAATTTTGAATTATTTAAAGAATTATGAAAAGGGGCGTTTTGTTTACTTCGCATGGCGGTCATTTATATGGGTTTCCCTATCTCGGTATTCAGAATACGCAACCTGGTTTTTGTGGGCATGCCCGAAAGCTCGTGTACCTATATGGAAGCTCGTTTACGACACAAAATTCTAACATATTAGGCTTCTAACACCTATGAAAGAAAAAGACCAAAAACAGTTTTATTCAAATTACACACATGAAAGTAAATAAACAATATACGTGGCGTCTTTTTTTCTTCACGAGTAGCTGAGGAAGATTCACCAACTGAAGATCAACCAATTGGATTGAATTGGTTACAACGTTTTAATAATAAATAAATTTGAAATTCCATTAGTTTGTGACGTCAGTCGCAGGTGCTCTATAGATACAGGCAAGACAAATGAGGAAAAAAAGATCAGATAAATTATGAAGCTAAAGGTTGTGGGTTCGATTCCCAATACCTACCAACCTACCATACTAACTTAGCATTTTTTGGACACAAGGAGCACGCAGATTTGGAAGTTGGAATTTAGTGTACAAATTACACAACTGGTGACAATAACAATAATTGTCTTGAAGCGCATTTGAAGTAGGTTTTCTAACTTTTTTTTTAAAGTAGTATTCAAATGGAAACATGGGTACTTGTGGGATCCTAAATTAATCAATGTGGAGCGTAGCTCAGAGGTTTTAGCATTGGGCTGTGAAACCAAAGATTGTGGGTTCGATTCTCACCACCTGCTATATTAAAAAAAAGTCGTTTTTGCACCTCAAGGTCCACTCAGCCTTTGGAATTGAGTATATGGGGTTACATAAGCGGTGTTAAATAATTAAATAACTTTTTAAAAAACAGGATTTAACACGGTAAAGGTAGGAACTTGCATCTTTGTCTTTCTCAATCCATATAGGACGATGCGAGCTGTGAAGGAAAATAGAATTCAAGTTGGAAACTACCAAAACCCTTAAGATATGCTAGTAGTTTATACTCAGATTGTTAGGCATTGCATTTTGCAGGGGCATTAACAATCCAATTTTGTAGGAGCTTCCACCGCCCAACCCCGACCACTACACCCTAATATAATAAGCTCCTCTTTATAACTATCTTGCAACGAGTTTACCTATGACTGATAATTCTCCTGACATCTTTTGATTCAAATATTAGTTTGAGATATATGCAGATTACTGTTTTAAATATTAAAAATCTGTTTCAATTACAGTTTCGGGTTTTATAATTTTAATACAAGAATTACAAGATGGCGCTGCGATTTATATTATACGTCTATACTTACTTTACCTATGACTGATAAATATCCTGACATCTTCTGGAAAATTTTTTAACTATAGTTCTATACTTCGTCGGCTGAGTTGATTAAAAACTGAGTTTATACAGGGTGTCCGTAAAAAGGAGGTCAATCCGTTAACCACATATTCCTTGAGCAAAAATAATATGACTTTTATAATGCCATTTTTCATTTTAGATCCACACGTGCGATGTACAGGGCGTCAAAGTTTGAAATTTAAAACTGATTATTTTTAATAAGTCAAGTATTTAATAAGCTATCAATTTCAAATTTGGTACAGAGCTTCAACATAAATAGTCACATCTTTTGAGAAAAGCAAAACGAAAACAAATAATCAAAATACAGGAGGTGCAGTACCCACTGACCTCCTCCGTTTTTTAGCACCTACGCCAGTGCTTGAAAACTACTTGTCCTTGATACGGGGCTTATGGTAATCTAATAATTTTCTAATGCTAGAATAAAACATTAAGTACAATTTTGCAATAAAATGAAAAATGGCATTATAAAAGTCATATTATTTTTGCATATTTCAGGACAGTGGCCTGCTGAACAAAAATTCTTAATTATAGCCTCCCACAATTGTATTGTGGTTGCCTATACGGCAGGGATTTTGGGGACTGTATTAAGGGAGGGTGGATATTGTTCCACAAACTTTATGCACCTAAATAATGGACCAATAAAACAGATTTTTTTTGGGACATGTATGGATTCAGTGCTTAACGTATGTTATTGGGTTTAGTTAATGTTAGAAAGAGATAGAAATATGGAAGGCGTCTGTCATTGCGACAGGCGATTATTTCATTGTTTTATTTTTTGTTTGTCAATTTTGACAGCTGAACTTAACACTCTTAACCTATCTTTCTGCGGCGCAGGCAGCTGTCACACATATAGGGAAAAAATTACCGAATTTGGTGAGTTGTGTAATTTTCAACGGCACCGCTAGAGTTGCCATTGGCGCTAGTGCAGCTCACTGTTGTACCTCCCACAACTCACGTGACAGCAATTTGAATTTCCAAACATTCAACTAAATGTCAGATTTATTGTATCAACAAGCTAACTCACAGAAAGCAGGGCTTGTGTGTGAGTAATTATTTCTTAATATCTTAATGTTAACATCAGTCTTATTTTGTGTTTATGAGATCTGCACATGACTAACCTATTTTAATTTATTTACCTTATTTTTATTATAAAGAACGTAATTCTATATTTGTATTTTGATTATAAATTTAATGTCTATTATAAATTTATTGTCTATAATAAATGTACATAATGCAAATTTTGTTGTTTTACTCTATTACACTACCTTCAAAATATAAATCAGAGGTAAAAAAATTACAGGATTTGAAATTACGCGCCTCAAAAATAGTTCGTCAACGGCACCGCACCGTGCGCTGTTTTCTGGGTGGGCCTGAAATAAGTAATTTTTGAAAACACTACTCTGACAAGTCTTTTAGTGTATAGTCGTTGCTGCGGCGGTGTCTAATCAACCACTGCCGAGCGTACACGTTTCGTTTTCATTGCTGCATTTGAGGAAAGGAATTTGTATTTCGGTATAAGTTTAACATAACAATAAATTTAATGTTCTTGTTGCTGTCAAAATTGACAGATTTAAAAAATAAACAATGAAATAATCGCCTGTCGCAATGGCAGACGCCTTCAGTATTTCTATGTCTTTCTAGCGTTAACTAAATCCAATAACATACGTTGAGCACTGAATCCATACATATTCCAAAGGTGTTTCCCAATGTCACGTCTTACCTGAGACACCCGGCATAATAATAAGAAAATGTACTGATTTACAAATCTAAATACGAATTTATTTGCTTACGTAATTTTTGCCTGAATTGTACATAAGGACAAGAAGACATACTTGAAAACATTTAAAAATTAAATAATACTGAATTAAAATAAATTAATATTAATGAGTTTATTATCTGAAAAATATGTCTGATTTTCTATAACCACATTAATTTAATTCTGTAAAATGAAGTGGTACTAAACTACACAGGTAACAAAAATAAACAAATATCCTTAACATAATATTATAAGGCACTTCAGAGATCATTTTAGTCCAGTCAAATGGTCGAAATGAAAAGGCAAACTTTGCATTTCGGGTAGGTAGTGATTTTTTTACGATGAGTAGGGTGGTCAGAAGTAAGTCTAAATCAGAATTTTCAGGAGGCCGCCAACTTGAACAGAAGGGTCAATTAGTTTTTCGGCTATATCTCTGTAGCCGTGAGTCTTACAAAAGGTTTATGCAAGGCTTTTTTATAGAAAGTCACATTCTCTACAACTTTTACTAATTACCTTTTTACGTAGCATTAATAATAAAAAAGTTAAAGCCTTTAAGTTTTTGCCTTTTCCGGCTTATAACTTTTTTATTATTGCTATATAAAAAAATTATTAATAAACGTTGTAGAGAATGCGATTTTCTGCAAAAAAATCTTGGTACAAACTTTTTGTAAGATTTACAACTATACTGTATTCAAGTTAAAGATGGAGTGGATGTAAACAAATACATGCGCTGTTCACGTGATTGAAAGAAGCAGGGTAGTATTAAGGAAATTCGTAAAGATTTGCATACAAACCAGTATAACAAAAAAATATTTAAAAAATCAAATTTGAAATGATGTTAATAATTAGACATTTGGTAAGGAATAACATTTTATAAAGAACATTTTATTCGATGATAAAGTTAGGTACAATAAATAAAAAATAAAATGAAAATAAAATAATTTTAAGCCGGACATGGACGGATATCAATTCCCGGGTGCAGTGGTGAGGGTTCAGCCAATCGCATTAGCCAAAATGCAGCACACGTGCTGATCACGCGCCTATCATTGTTTACATTCACTTCATCTTTAACTTGAATGAAGTATACAGAGATGTATCCGAAAAACTAATTAACCCTTCTTTTCAAGATGGTGGCCGAATAGGGGGGGGGGGTTACCACCCCGAAAACCCTGATTTAGACGCCGATAAAAAAAAAAATCGCTGCCTACCAAAAATGCAAAGATGAATTACCATTTGACTGGACACTTGTTAATTCTAATTTTTGATAGGTACTTAACAGAAACAAAAAATTATAAATTTTAAACAAATAACATACTTAAGTTTTTTAGTCATAATAAAGTAAAAAAGAACACTTAACAAAGTTAAAATTCGAGATTACAAATAATATAAACGGTCACTTAATGCAGTAGACGGAGCTTTTCGTACATGTTGACCTACTAAATATGCCAGTTTATGAGCATACTGGCAAGGTGCAGGAACTCGAATTGTTCCCGGCCAGTTATAATATAAATGACACAACTTATAAGCAAGTTTTTGTACGTGGTCTGGTTTTAATTTGGCCGAATCGTGCACAACAACGTAATGAGTCGGGGTGACAGTACCTTGTCGAACATGCTGGGCTACCAAAAAGAAGTCGTACCTAAAAATTATTGTCAAAGATTTTTTAAATTGTAACGGCTTAAAGTATATTACTTACCAATTACGTCTGGTAATGGTATGATCTACAATCGTCCCGGGTGACGGGTTATCTAACTCACTCGCCCCCTTTTTCAGGAATATCCTGGTGTTTATTCGTTTTTGAACAACCACCATCGTTAATTTTACATTTGGAATATTGTAATCACGAATACATTGTTCAAATTGTTCAACCTCATATTCTTTACAATGTTTCAATTGCCCGTCTCCAACGCCATCTCTAAATATAACTACGTTTGTAGGATAAACACCATTCGTCTCTCGATACTTTTCTAAGGCCTTAGCAAAAGCCATTTTCAATTGGTCTCCTAATTCTTTTTCTTGAAATATGGCTGTACTGTACCTGTTAACGAATTTTAATTAAAATTTAATTACTTTCCGAGATTTGCTGTAACTTACCAACGAGTTATCGCTTCATTAAGGCTGGAAATAAAAGCACAAACTGATTGTTTAGAGCCTGGACTGTGATATACATCAATACCGCAGATCATCCAATT
Source organism: Melanotus villosus (assembly GCA_963082815.1). Classification (NCBI taxonomy): domain Eukaryota; kingdom Metazoa; phylum Arthropoda; class Insecta; order Coleoptera; family Elateridae; genus Melanotus; species Melanotus villosus. The sequence goes on from OY720421.1 coordinate 14,597,339, forward strand.
CGTTACAGGGAACCGTAAAGACCATAACGTACCTCCTAGTTTGCAATTTATTTGCAGAGCTATTTTTTGGGTAATACCACGCACTTTCTGTGGATTACCTAGAGTTCGAGAATTTATAACCTGAGTCGGAATAGGCATTTGGGCACAGCATAGTCTTTTAATTGCTGAATATCGGTCGTCACGTGAAGTAGGACAAATAAATACCAACATCTGAATATCTGGCGAAATGATCTCTTTTAATGTATTTACGTAAGTTTCTGTTCGATCGTCTTTTAACTTATGCATAGTAGGTCTGTTGCAACGCATTCCCATCGCTCCAGCAAGTCGAGTCATGTTTTGTGAAAATTCATTAGCATTTCTGTAAAAATTTCATGTTATAATACTAGCAGGTGAAGGTAATGCGTGGTATTTTATCAGTGAAAGATTTAATTAATGATGAATGACAAGTGTGACAATAATAATAGAAATAGTAGAATATAATAATTTAATAATAAAGTGATATTATAATCGATAAATGCAAATATAATACAGAGCAGTGGAATTTAACAACAGATATAAGCAGTAAAAGGTTACACTGATAACGCAAAACTTGCCAAAGAAAAGATGGGAAAATTTAAACGATGGAGCATCTCGAAAACTTAATAAAGAGCTTGAATGCAGATATACTGCAAGAAATTGAACAATCAGAAAACAACATAGTGTAATAGATCATGAAATTAAAGATATCAAAATGAAACAAAAGGAGTTAGAAAGCAGACGGAGTGAAAACGGAGGGAAATATAAAAATGTTTGAGTTAGAAAAAGTAATAATTAATTTAATTAATCAGAAGCTGTAAATACGTACTGTTATTAAAGTGTTTAAAATAAATATTTTAGAGAAATTTAAAGTTAGTAAAAAAACTGACCGTAAATAATGCAAGTTAATAAATTAAAACTACAAAAGACACGAAAAAGTGATAAAATAACAACAACAAATATACGGTGCATACGCGCGCGTTGTCAGTTTCTCAAAAAAGACGCTAGTATAGGGAAAAGCAGTTGACATTAAATATTCAATAAACAAAAATGAATGAGAGTATTGTAAGGTAGTGGGTTTACTTAATAAATAATATAAAGTATCGCCATAAGAAGTAACTTAAATAAGTTGGCATTTAGGTGTGGTCTGATATAACAAAGTTTCGCAATCGCAATCATTACAAAGTAAGGATCATTAAATCTGTTTACAACTAAAGATGCACTTGCATCAATATGAGTCATATGGACAGCTGGTTGTATTACGCAATCATAACATTGTAATACAATGTTACATTTGTTTATACTAAATTAACGTGGGTTGCATGTGGGAACATCATGACCTATATTCATACAATGTAAGAATGAATGGAACCCTTGTACTAACATAGGCAGATGTTTAAAATGTAAGAGAGAAAGAACACATCTTGGGAGTATAAATATAGGAAACCTGCCATAAGGAAGTCAGTCTCCTGATAGAGTCTCACTACGATGTCTGATTAAGATCTAGACGAGAGGCCCTTAGAGGACCAAGCCTGGCCATAAGCCAAGGGTTGGTTTACATATCGTTTCCACCTTTGTTACCAAGATGTGTGCCTTCTTAAAGATGGTCATGTAAGATAAGTGTTTATTATTATAAATTGATGCTAATGTTTTGTACGCCGTATTTAAGTCAATCAGACTTAGGACTTGTTAAATATTTGGATCACGTTTGTTGAACAGTTAAATAATGTTTGTAACTAAGTTATACCAATATATCTGATGTTACTTAATTCGGTATTTTAATATAACCTCTTGCAAAAGCCAAGCCTAAACACTCGTAATGAAGTTGGCTATAAGTCTCTACCATCATAATCAATAATGCAAAAAGCACTTCGTTACCGTATATTGAAAGCGGAAAGTATTTTAGGAAAAATTAAGGAAGGCAATGGAAGGTAACAGGATCAATAGTGAAGAAATAAAACAATTAAGATTAGCAATAGAAAAAATGGAACAGCAACAAATAAAAATAATATAGCTAGAGCAGAAAATTAATCACCAAGTAATAAAAAATAGAACATTTGGAACAAGAAATTAAGAAGAGAAATTTAATATGTTATGAAATTCTAGATGAAGAGGGAGAAAACAGAGAAACATCGAAAGGAAAATTTATGGAAGTTAATAAAATGGAAATAGGACTAAATTTTAAAAACGAAGTGGAAAACATCCAAAGATTGGGAAGATTCAAGAAAAACAAATGTCTTTGTCAACGGAAGTAAAAAATGGGAAATATTACAAAATGGAAATAACATTTGGTTAAATAGATACCTCATACACGCTGAAAATGAAGAAAGAAAAGAACTAGGCAAGGAGGCAAGGCAAAGAGGACATACACTTAATATGAAAGGAATTAGATTAATATTGTAAGTGGTGAAGAGTATGATATTAAAACATTATTGAATGAGGAACATGAATAAAGATCAGAAAATTGAAAAAGAAGAACGAACAGGTACAAAGAGAACTGTAGCAGATAGATCACCAACTCAGATTTCGGCATCATCTTCTCGAGGAAATATCAACAAAAATCTAATCAAGAAAAAAAAAGATGGAGAACAGTACAAAACAAAAACTGTGTGCTCACAGAGCGTATTAGCAGAGTTTTTGCAAGAAAAAACAGAGAAGGTAAACAAAGGAACGCCAACCCAAAAAAAAATAGAAATAAAGGACAGCCAAATTGAAGATGACTGTAGCAAGATAACGGAGGAAAGAGAAGAGATGACGAACATATTAACATAAGAAAAAAACAAAGAAAAAAGAATATGAAAATCGCAACATGCAAAGTATTGCCGACCACTTAGAAGGATACAAAATAGACATTATGGCAGTTCAGGAAATACCCAGGTGAAGGTAAAATAAATAAAGAAAATAATAGTGTACTATATAGTGAAAAAAAAGCAGGGAAAAAATGGAGTAGGTTTTTTTGTAACAAGAAAAACTAGAAGTAAAATATTAGAATTGAAACCACTAAGTGAAAGAATTGAACAAAAAAAAAACAAATATGACAATAATAATTAATATATTATATGCCCCAACTGAAACAAGCCAAATAGAAGATAAGGAAAAGTTTTATGGAGAACCTAAATAAAATATTTGAAGCTATACCAAAAAGTGATCCCACTGAATCATCATCATCCACCACCACCAACTGAAATTACATGCTGCAGTCTCACTGTACCACCGCTGATCGCCAAAAATTTAAATTTCCTTTCCTGCTTTCTGTTAGTGATTTTTTGACTAGAAATTGATATATTGGTAGTAACTTTGGTGTTGGAAGGTTGTAATTTTATTATCACGTGCCTTTGTATTGGTTATGTTTATGTTCACGAGCCAAATGTGAATCTGTATTTTCGATTACGTTTATTGTAGGTCGGAATACCCACAAATGGAATAACCTGCTGAAGTTTAACTTATATTTAAATTTCCCGCCTTTTGCGGTCGTAAATTAGCTGACGCTACACGCCTTAGCGCACGCGCAATGTCAACAACCAACGTCCACTGTCTACCAAAATTCAAACAAGTTGAAAATTTCAAACCGGTGACCACCATCTGTTGACGGTGGGTGGGTGGATGTTGGTGGTTCAGTGAGACTAACATATGCTGAAATTTTGGTTGAGTCAGTGGTTGGTGGTTAGTGGTGGCTCAATGAGACTGCCCCCTTAGTTATACCCCTGATCACATAACAATCAGATTCGCCAAGTTCATATAAAATCTGACAGGCATTTTTATGATTAGTTTGCATTCAGTGGCCAGACGGCGCCACCATTGCACCGGCAGTAATAACTTTTTTAGCAATACAAACTCAAAATAACTCAAAACATTGTTCTTGTCAAAGCTGATTCCAAGCACTTCAGGATCGCTCGAGTCACGTGTCTGATCGTGCAATAGTGGCCGCCTGGCCACTGAATGTAAACTAATCATAAAAATGCCTGCCAGATTTTATACGAACTTGGCGAATCTGATTGTTATGTGATCAGGGGTTATACCAAACCAAGGGATCAATGGAATTTATAATTAGAGCAGCCTGTGATATTTACCATAAAGTTGGCAACACAGGCTTGCAGCTTGAAATTATAAATTTTATTTACTATTCATTTCTCTGTGTGTCCAACCACACAGCATAAAATAGCACCAAACACAGCCTCCTAATGAATTTCGTTGATCACCTGGTATTACGAAATTTTAATGGCCAAATAGGAAAAGAAGAATACCCGGAAGATGTCTGTAGAAAAAACACAATACATGAAACTACAAATGATAATAGGCATAGAATGTGTCAAATGGTATAAGAAATGAGGCTATATGTCATAACAAACGAAATGGATAGGATAGAAAGTACCACAAAAACTTATTAATTTAATTGATGTGACACTAGAAAACACTGAAGCTGTTGCACAAATTAAAGGGTTAGAGACAGAGAAGTTTAAAATTAATAAAGGTGTAAAACAGGGAAACACACTATCTGCAACTATATTTAGCCTGATATTGGAGGGAATATAAAGGGAGCTAAACTATACAGTACAATGATACAGCAAGAGGCCCAAACAGTAGCATATGCTGATGATCTGGCAGTAATAGCTAAATCAAAAAAAGAATTGCAAAAAAGGTTGCAAACATTAATGCAAAAAAACTATGTATATGAAGTATGAAAGAGATTCAGTGAATAAGGAAGATGTTTTACTAGTGGGAGACTATATTTTTCAAGCAATAGAGAAATTTAATTATCTTGGAACAACGGTCACAATGCATCAAAATGAAAAGATACATGTGGATACAGAGAGGTACCAGAGCAAACTATGCCTATAAAAAGCTGTTAAAAAATAAAAAAACTAACAAAAGCAACAAAAATTAAAATATATAAAATGCTTATAAGGCCTACTGTGACATATGCATTGGAGACAGGAACACTAACAAAGAAAGATCAAGATTTGAAAGGAAAATTCTAAGAGTAATACGGGGTCCAAGGACTGCAGAAAGAATTAGAAGCAGAATAAACTTTGAAATAGAGAAAGAAATTAAAGAGGAAGATATAGTACAGTTCATCAAATCACAAAGAATAAGATGGTTTGGTTATGTAATGAGGAGGAAACCATAAGAAATTTTGAAGAAGATTACTGAATGGATACCATACAAAAAGAGAGAAATGGGTAGATCAAGAAAAAGGTGGCGAGATGAAGCAGATATGGAAAAATATGATACAAAAAGCCAAATTACATAAACAATTGTAGAAAATAGAGAGCAGAAAGGATTAATCCACCTTAAAATAAATTGATCGAAGTCTTCATATAAGAAGAGGCTATAATCCGCAAAGATTGAAAGACCAGAAGAAAAAGAAAGTGGAGGGCAAAGAAGAAGACATTGATTTTATCAGAAAATTAATAAGAAGGAAATCAGAGGATTTATAGGTTATAGAATAAAAGAATAAAAGCATTTTCTAAAACTGGTGTGGTTTGCAACTGGTTGGTGATGCTCTAATAGTTAACGATATTTTTAATTGAGAAGATAAATAGAAAGCAAAGAAGTAAATAAACAGGGTAAGATAAAAAATAATAAACCTAAAACGAGTTAAATTAGATGAAAACAATAACATTAGTACGGAAAAGATAACGTAAGGGCGATTTTTGCACTTACGAAAAGTAAACTTAACTACATTTAAAAATCGGAAACCAGTGTTATCAATTAGATAAAAGCACGGAAATGTTGGTTAACATACAAACACAACTAACGGAAATTAATGATAAAATGGATACAACCGAAAATAAATTAGTAACAATTGAGAAAGAAAACGAAAAGTTAAAACAAGTCGTAAACATGCAAGCAAAAAAATATAATACAGTGGAACCTCTCTAACTCAAATCACTAAAATTCCAGAAAAAAATTCGAGTTACAGATAAATTCGGGCTAAGAAGATTAATATGCATATAAACTCAACAGTAAACGCACAAATATTCCAGTTAAAGAAAATTTCGAGTTACAGGAGTTCCACTGTACATAGAAAAAGATATCAAAAAAAGGAATGTCATCTGTTATGGAATTAAAAACGAACTGTACGAAAGCTTTGAAGAGTTGAACAAAAAAGCACAAAACATAATGTCAACCATGCAAGTCAAACTGGACATGAATCGAGAAGTAGACTACATAAAAATATTCGGAAAACATCAACAAAACTAAGACATCTACGATGTGGACTAAAAAGATGAATGTATTAAAGCAAGCAAGGTTTTTAAAAGGTACAGATTACTGGCTAAATGAGGACTTCACTAAAGAGCTAAAGCATAATACTATTGAAATCTTCCTACTGACCTATGTTTTTACAGGAATCTTTGTTTAAATTTTGGGAAAAAAAGAAACATGGGCAAGGGAAAATATGAAACGTGATTGCGGTAAAATATGCAACAGTCAAACTACATTTTCACGTCTTCCGTTTATGAGGTTATATTGTTCTAAGTTATTCCAGAGTGTTTAAACACAGTGAAAATAAGTTTTAAATATTCTCAGAGATTAAGGTTGGTAAGAACTAAAACGCATTTAGCAATTTATTGCTAGTAAACATGTTTATTAGATATACCTATGATAAAAGATAAAATGCCCAGAACATACACGAAAAAGCCAAAGGGAATGGACTAACGAGGATTTAAAAAACGCCCTAAAAGACATCGAAAATGGATTTAGCCTAAGACAAGCAGCAAAAAGAAGTGGTGTGGATCTCACATGTCTTTACCGAAGGGTACATAAGGTTCACCAGGGTGTACAAGGACGAAAGATGTGTCTAAGCATTGAACAGGAAAATTCATTGGCAAATAACATTAAAACAATGGCCTTAATGGGGCTTTCCCCTATCAAAAGAAGAGATTAAGTTTGTTGTTCGAAATTTTGTTGAATCCAATGAACTAAAAACTGCATTTCGTAATGGAATGCCAGGGAATGATTGGTTTTCAGCATTTTGCAAGCCTCAGAGACTAGCATTAAAGAGATCAGAATGTCTAGAGTCCTTAAGGCGAGCTGCCACAAGCGACCCCTTCATTATATACGAGTTTTATGACTTAATAGAGAGTACAATAAAAGAACTTTAGTTAGACGATAAAACGATGAAACTTCGTTTAGTTGTGATCCAAGTCGAATCAAAGCTGTTGGTATCAAGGGTAGTGGACGTGAGAACACAACAGTGTTAGCTTGTATATCTGTAGCAGCAGATCTTTTACCACCTCTGATTGTTTTTCAAGCAGTCGTCTATGGAAAGGCCAAAATGATCTACAGAATACCTTCTACTCCTGTTCAGAGAGAGGGTGGATGACCACCAAGGTATTTCATGACTGTTTTTGTAAATTTTGTGATACTGTAGAAGAGAGGCCTCTTCTTTTAATAGTAGATGGGCACTTAACCCATTTAGACCCACTTACCACTAACAAAGCTGTAAGTGAAAATGTAACAATTATTAAATTGCCAGCACTCCAGCCACTTGATACAACATGCTTCCGACCACTTAAGTTAATGTGGGACAAAGAATTAATTATTTGGCACAGAGAAAATTAACGCAAAATGTTGAAGCACGAATTTGTTGATTTGTTATGTAAAATATGGCATATGGGAATGAGAAGGGATACCATTAAAGCTGGATTTCGAACTACTGGAGTATTTCCTGTGGACAGAAGCAAATACGCTCATTCTCGTTTGGATCCAGAAAAACTCGATAGATATAATAAGACAATGAATGACAAAAAAGCCTCGGAAGGTAGAGAAGAAACAGACTCGACTGTAGCAACTTCCAGTGCAACGGGAAATTCGCCGCATATACTGAGTTTTGCAGATCCAGAATCAGGTCCCTCAAGATGTAGTAGCTCCGGTTCAACTAGTACTATTTCATTTGAAACGCTATTGTTAGAGAAAGTTAAAAAATGCCACTAAAAAGAAGACGAATTGACCCCAGAAGTAAAGTCATTACATCTGAAGAATATGCGGTAGAAATACAAATGAAAGCTCAGAAAAAAGGTAAGACTAAACTGATTAAGCATAAATCCTACAGAAAAGAAACTTCCAGCTCAGATAATGATGAACATGAGGTAGAGAATGAGCTTAACTTACAAAGTGATGGCAGCTTGGAAGAAGTAGATATTGTAATAAAGCAGATTATATTAAAGAATAATGTAAAACATCACCATAAGAAATGTATTTAATAAATTGGCATTTGGGTGTGGCTGATATACCAAGTTGCGCAATCATTACATTGTAGGAATGATAAAATATGTTTACTATAGTACTTAACTTCTAAGCTTAGTACGGAACCACTCGTTTTTAACAAAACCCTGCAATCAGGCAAAACCAATAGTTCCACCGGAATGTCTTATATTTTGTTCTTTCGCATTATACTAATGGTAGTTTATCACTTTATCACTATTGGTTTTGCCTGATCGCAGGGTTTCGTTCAAAACGAGTGGTTCCGTAGTAAGCTTAAAATTTAAGAACTATAACTAAGATTGCATATGCAGATTGATCTGAGTCATTTGAACAGCTGGTCATATTGCGAAATCATTGCATTGTGCTATAATGTTGCAGAATAGTTAATATTTTAATAAGGACCACCTGCGACTAATGACGTGATCCGTTAGTGGAAAACCATGACTCAATGTTGTAAACAGCTTTGGCAGATGTTGATAATATTAGGGTAGAAGGGGCACAACTGTGGGAGTAGAAAGATTCAGACCTAGGTAATGGACTCTAACAGGACCAACCCTTGTAGTAAACCAAGGGTAGGATTAAATGTTAATTCCAACGTTATTGCCAAGATGTGTGCCTTTCTAAAGATGTTCATGTAAGTTTAGTGTTTATTATTATTAGAATAAATTGATACTATTGTTTTGGACGCCGTATTGGGTTGTTCAGACCTAAATCATGTAAAGTATTTGGATCCCGTTTGTCGAACTGTTAAATTGTGTTTGTAAATAATGTTTTACCAATATATCTGATGTTAGTCCGTTCCATGTTTTAATATAACCTTTCGCAACCGCCAAGCAGAACACTCTTAATGAAGTTAGGCTCAAAGTCTCTACCATCGTTGATGATGATTTTGTAGTGAGAGGGTTTAAAACCCTAAATGATTCAAAGACTGAATTTAAATGTGTAGAAGATGACGATTCTATTCTATCTAAAAGTGCTATAATAGGTAAACTTCCTGTACCTCAATTAGTTCCCATAAATAATGATAGAGTTAAGTATCTATTTTCAAACCCATCTTTAAAATATATTTTATTATAATAGTTACCTTAAAATAGTCAACACAATATTATCGTTTCTTTCAGTTTACTTTAGTATTTTTGAATAAAAACTTGTTTTGATTATACATGTTTCATTTTTTCCTGCTCTGTTTCACTTATACCCTATACTACATAGAAGATCACTGCCAGATTGATTAACATGTGTGTTTCACTTTTTCCTGCAAACGCAGTTTTTAATATTTTAGTAGTGTGGTGTCACAGATACTTTAATTCTGACCAAATATTTGGATAGAGCATAATGTTGTTATTGTTTAACATTTTTAAAAATTTATATTAAACTTCAAAAATACAAAGATGTGATTTTTGTTTAATTTTTACCCCCACTGACCCTATGCAGGGCAGCCGCATCAAAGATTAGAATAGCTGTGATGATTGCTAACCTCCAATAAGAAGAAGTTAACATACGGATCAGAAAATTGGACAATCGATAAAGCAAATGAAGAAAAACTAAAAATAGTAGAAAGAAGAATACTAAGGAGAATCGTGGGACCAATACAAGAACCGGAAGGACGGAGACAGAGAGTGAATTTTGAGCTGAAAGGAGAAAATATAATTAAATTCATTAAGGCGCAAAGGATTAGGTGGCTTGGGCATTTATAGAGGGCACCAGATGAGAGTAGACAAAAGGCTATAACGACATGGAAGCCAGATAAACCAAGAAGGAAAGGAAGACCTAAGATAAAATGGTTAGGAAATGTAGAAATTCGAAATTGGAGGAAGCATGTCTTTAAAACAATTAAGTAAGTGTTTAAAAGCAGATAGACTGATAACCTATTTGACTAAAAACTGATTGTGAATGCGCAAGCAGCATTAGGTTTGAAAAGCCACCAATGATGTTGATAAAAAATATTAAAGCTTACCTTTCATCACGAGATGTATAAAACAAATACCATTGATTTAAATCGATCGGCCCCAAAACTTTATTTTTTGTAACGAGATTATTCCAGTCTGCTTTATCGGATGTTCCTTTGATACCGGCTCCGAATAGAATTGTTTCAGGATCTAAAACCCTAGCGAACAAATCAAGTGTAGCATTTTCTATCTTCAAACCCCATTCCTCTAATATCCGTTGTGCCTCTGGTACTTTTTCTATATTTTCAAGGTAAGCACGTAGTGCGTTTGATCGTTGATTTGGGGTTACTCTCGTATACATTGCTACATCTTTCATAACTTTAAAGTCCGCTCGCATTGCATCGGTCAGTCCAGTCATATAACATAACTCCGGGATTAAGCAAACAAATCGATCAACTTTTTCTTCTTTACCTGTCACCTTTTGGCTTTGCATATTCAATAATAGGGGCTGATTTTTATCAAATATATCAATATTGTATTGTTTTTTATAATATTCCATATAAGATATTGATCGGCCATCGAATGTCTCAAATTCTGCTTCGGGTGTGGAATCCCAGAGGATGTCGTTAATTTTATACGTTTTATTATTATATCTGCAACAATATTTGAAGGTTAAACTTATGTGGAACTTAAACAAACAAAATCGTACCTGGTTAAAATTGATGAGCCAACTAGAGTTTTGAATGCAGCTTCTTTAAAATGTTCTCTATGCATATTTCGCAATTCAAGAAGTGCATCACGAACACTTTGGGTTCTCATAACTCTATGTTGAGTATCTAAGCAAATCATAACACCGCCTTCATATTCGTCAACTGCCACCGCATAACCAGGAAGCACTTCGAGTTTATGTTGCGGAATTAAGTGCGTGTGATTTGGGTCATAATAATTACGACCAATTCGAGAATATAACAAAGTGTGCATGATTCTTTTGAATAATACATTAAACAAATGTAAACATTCACCGAGTCTTTTGTGTTTTATGAATGTTACTATCATTGTAACTGCAGTTTCGTCATGCGGATGAGTACATTGATATTCTGTTCGTACCTCAGGTAATTTTAAAGGTAAATATAAACACGAACCACAATCGAACATTTTAACTTTTCCAAAGTGCGTGTACACAAACTTTGTACGGATGTTTTTAGCATCAACTTCGGGTCTAAACTGTACATTATATTCAAATACACCACGTTCACCTTCTGCCGACAATTGAATATAATTACAAGCAGCCTTTATTCTAGTACCGCTTGATCCTAGAAAACACAAGGTGAAAATAAATTGCTAAAATCAAGGGTGTCTAGACAAGTGAGCAGCTTAGTTTAGCTGAAGTTAAATAACAAACAGCTGAAGAATAAATACCTTGATATAAGCAGGGTTCGTTTATTGTTGTTGTAGCTAAACTTTCAACAATTGTAGAAACTGCAACACTAGTTTCAGCCCTATCACCTCCTCCAACTTGAGTCTGCTTAAGTTCTGCTAATTTTTGCAGTAAAGCCGCTCTGCCTCGTGGTTTTGGGGGTTCTGCGTCCTGTAAAGTCGCAGGTGTAGTATCGCCGGGTTTCGCCTGGGCTTTACGCAGCGCTTCCATAAGCGCTGCCCCACGGCCTCTCGCAACTGGTTTCTTTTCTTGATCCGCCATGCCACATGCAACGTCCACAATGCATAAAACGCTCTTCAACACTGCCACTCAACCACAATCCACAACAGAAACTGTTCAAACAATTCTGTAAAGTAAACGGAACTATGCGTCAATGCGTGTGTTTAGATTGTAACTAATGAAACTGTTCAATTCAAACCACGTTCAAACTGTTCTATAAAGTAAACGGAACTATGCCACAATGCGTTTGTTTATATTGTAACTACTGAAGTTAGTTGTACAACGCTTCAAAGTTGCGGCAAATACAAAAAGTTTTAATTATGTAAAAAAAATTTAAGAACCAAAATACGAAACACCCTAGTATTTTTCATGTAGTTTTTGTAGGTTTTAGTATAGAATAAATTTTAAGAACGTATTATGCATTATTTTTAAAGTAATGGAAATTATTTCACTTCCTCAATTTTGTACCTAACTTCAACTTAGTGTAAACTCAACTTAAATTTGCGTTACCAACTGAAAACTGAATATTGGTTAATAAGGGCAGCCAACAGCAAATGTTACTATTCAATTTGGCGGGATTTTCGATTTCAAAAATGTTGCAACATTCCAAATTTGGATAATTCTAAAAAAAGTTTAAACTTAAAAAACTATGTATTGTAAATATGGGCATAAAAATAAGAGATAAATAATGTATTCATTAAAGATAAATATTTGTATTTAGAACATTAATTGTTAGTAGCAAACAGATTAACTTTTCAATTTTGAATTGAAAGTTTCAGTATTATGAAACGCTACTTTTGGACTTTTGTTGTGTCGGAAAGTGAAGGCAGGGCTGCGCCAAGCCTTTCTGACGCCCTCGGGCAATTCACTCTTATGCGCCCCCCCCAGTTATTCTTCAAAATTTTGCAGAGAAGCTGTAAATATTGAGTAAATTTTACGCGGATTTTATTACTTAGAATAAACACTGGACATTTTAAGAAAATAAAATAAAAAAGTGAATGGGATATTGAAAAATTATAATGTTTACTTTTAAATGTACCTACTTGTACGTACATTGAGAAACTAATCGTAAAAATCAGTATTAAACTCTGTTTATTTTATCTTTGATTTATACAGGGTATTTTAAAAGGAATGTATAGTGTACGTAGGTATACGTGTTATGTTTAATCAGCATATTTTTACACGGAAGTTATAATTTATAAATTATCATTCCTATGTCCCTGTCATTATTCCTATGGCCTATAGGTATTATAGACTAGTACATATGTTTTATTTGATACATTATAATAAACAAATAACAGAGAACCTAAATACAATGTTATTTTATACAGCGCCACCAATCAAACAAGTCTGTCAAGTTGGCGTGGTGTGGTGTCGCTGTATTTTAGAGGTACACTCAGTGTCAATAGCACTTTGGCGGTAAATTTAAACGTGTAACATTGTGTATTTGCAAGTTTATTAATTTTTATTATGTACCTACGTTCTTATATAAATTTGTTAAAACTGTTAAAAGAAAATTTAGTAGACAAGTACCAGAATTAGATTTGAGAAGGAAATAAATAAGGAAATTTTATTTTTATTTTAGATAAATTTTGTCTACTATATTTCTGGCTTCGGAATGAACAGTTTTTTCCCTTTACTTGCCATAGCGATAAAAGCGATTAGAAGAAATGGATTCTATAAATAAATACATAAATAGCAAATACCTAATAGGTAAAAAATATATTTTGAGGTTATGCGAAAGTTTCATTTTAAAAATACTTTAAATTATCTATAAAATATATGCCTACCTTATTAGGAATAAGTCGAACAAAAATAATCTTAAAAAAGACTGATTTTTTTTATAAAGAGGAACGAAAGCAGAGAAAATTAAGAAACACAAACACGCGATAACTGTCAATTTGTTAGCTACTTTCACTTTTGACACGGAAGGTACAACGCCGGCAGGAGTTGTAGGTATTGGCTTAAACTTTTACCGCCACGAATTTTTAAAATTAGTTGGCATATTTTCCGATGGATTTGTTTGCTTGGTGGCGCTGTAGTAAAATTATGGGGGAAAAAGCAATTTGCGAGAAAGCAGTCGCTGCATTTTACGTCGAACAAGGTTTTTTATATAGGTACAAAAAAGTAAAACATACATGATACAATCTTAGGCGGTCAAAGCCAAGGGCGCCTTACGGCGCCGTTGGCAGTGTTGCGCCGGCGGGCACCGCCCGCCCTCTCCCTTATGGGCGTATAAATATCGTTAATTAGTTCGTTTAAAATTCCTGAAAAGTGTAGATGGCGAACAACAAACTGCATAGATACAGCAGTATAAAAATTCAAGGGTTGGAACGTTGAAACTGTTGGAAGTGAAGATACAGCGTATAAACCCCTTTATTTACATAAACAAATAGTGGTGTGTAAGACATAAAATTACGTGTGTAGTAATCTCTACGTCACGGTGTATTCGGAAACTCGGATTGGTGCATTTTGGTGCATGTACAACCTACAACCGTACTTGCTGAAAAAAATTGACTTTAATATCGGGAACGTACAGGACTCAGAAATTTTGTCCGGAAAGTTGACGGAGAAATTTAAACGAACCAATCAGGAGGTGTGTAGAATTTGAATCGTAAGATGCGGTAAATTCTGCACACCTCCTAATTGGTTCGTTTAAATTTCTCCGGCAACTTTCCGGACAAAATTTCTGAGTCTGAATGCACCTTTAGGAGCTTGAGCTTCAATCGTTGAACCATCGCTGATTTTAATTGATTTTTTATTTTCTTTTAACTCACAGAACCATTCTTTGCGATTAGTCATGTGTTCTGTAGCACCACTATCTACAATGTGTCCACGATAGGTGATACAAGAGGTATAAATGACCAAAAATTTTTAGATATCAATACGCTGTTTGACAGTCTATCCCTGCTTGTTCTTAAATTCATTTTAAGCAGACTTTCGATTTTTTTAAATCAAGGCATCTGTGTTAGCACTGTTTAAAACGAAGGTGAAGTTTAGGTAAAGTCTTAGCAATTTAACAAATATCGCAAAATTGTATTAGAGTAAAGTTGTTCAGAACACAAAATTACGCTTGTATGCAAAATTTGAAGTTGTTCAGACAGAATTGATTTTTGTTAGTTTAAGGCTTTTGTTGTGCTCGTAGACGCTTCAAAAACACAAAATTAGGATATGTTATTTCGAAAACATTATTTTAAATTGAAATTTTCAAGAATAAAGGAAACACAAATATCAAAATTATTCAAAAGTTGGTTGTAGTGTCTGCTTGATCTGATTATAAAAATTTCAAAGTTTTTTTCAAAGTCCAAAAGTGAGGAAAATTGTAAATTTAAGTCTTAACTGATTACCTGCAGGAAAAGTAACATGAGAAATAAGACTATTAAACACAGCAAAAATTATTATCAAGAATAAAATTTTTTGAGAAATCAATAATAAAAAAGTGTTTCCTCTTGTATCACCTATCCGTGGATACATTGTAGGTACCATACATTTTGAACAGCTAAACAATGTAATGCTTACAAAAGATGCATTTGATGTATTCTTATTTTCTCTCTGCAATTTAAACTTGCAATTGTTTATGAAATGGCCTGGTTTTTTTACAATAAAAACAAACTTTACTCCTTTCTTTGGGTTTATTTCAAAAACAATCTTTCTTAACATGCCCTGATTTTCCACAGGTATAACATTTTATTTTTGCTACTTGCTTACTTGCAAAAGCACTATTTTCAGAAACATTTAGCTCTTTATTATTTATACGTTCTTCTTCAATTAATAATTTTGACAAAAGTCCATTTAAACTTTGTTTTGTCACTGGGACTAAGTAGATTCCCAAGCTGACGTAAAATGAGAATATTCTGTAGGTAATGACATGAGAATCTTTGTCATTAGCATTTTTTTTATACATTCTCTCCTAACTGTTTCATTTGATTTACTAGCTCCTTCAATTTTGATACATGAATTGATATTCCCTGATTTTCATATTTGTAATTGAAGAATTTCTGTTGGATCATGTGTAAACTTACCTCTGATTTCTTGTCAAATACAGATAGTAATTTACTCCACACTTCGTACGCTGTTTCACAACTAATAATATGATGCATCGGGGCCTCTTCTATTCTTGATACGATTCATTCTTGTGCCAGTTTATCTTTAGATAACCATTTCTTCACATTTTTTTCGCACTCATTGTTATCACCGTTTGGAAGAGATACTGCTTTTTATTTCTTTCACAGATATCATATACATTCTTATAATTTAATATCTTGGTTCTGAATTTTCAAGCTACCCAGTTTGTATTGTCTTAATAAGACCACGTTGTTTATAACATCAAAAAAATTGCCACAATTTAATTTCTCAAACCTACTTATAACTTTTACCCATGCTTTACTGGGCCCATAACCTATTGAAATATCGTTAATAAGTAGTATTTTTATAACAATAAAATACGGATCCTTTTGAACAACTATTTTATATGAAAAATATATTTTTGACAACTCATTTCTGTTTTATATCAGAGACTACTATTTTAGTTTTATATTTTTATAAGAACAAATAACAATTTATGTTTTCATTGAATTTCAACACAATCCAAAAACTAACGGATGGAAGAAAAGAAAACAATCCGGAAATAAAAAAGAACAATGAAGAGGTAAGACGACTGAAGGAAGAAATGTTGAAGAGAGAAGTTGTATGGGCTAAAGAAAAGGAGGATTTGCATAAATTAATAAAAGAACTGTTAGAATAAGAAATAAAACACTCTGCTTTATATGTACGCCATCTTATATATTCTTATGTTGGTTACTAAGTAGTTAGTTGTTTTGTACAGAAATGATAGATGTGCAGTTTTTTTGTAAACGTAATATTATTATGTGCAGTTAAAGTGTTTCTACGTAAACTGTAAACTTTCTTTAATAATAAAGTAACTCTGTAACAGATTATTGGCCCAAGGCACGTAAGTTACACTGAGCATTCGTAAATCGTTGATGTAAAATTAAAAAAAGGCTACCTAATCGAAAAGTGTACGCTCGCAAAATAGCTGCAGCAGTTGAATTTAAAGTAAATTTAGGTAAACTTGAAGGTCCTAATGATTTTCACTTAAAATGACCTTCCCAATAAAATGCCGGAATTTGTTACACTCATTATGAATCACCCTGTATAATAATAAATTACAAGCAAATGGTTAGCACACAGAATCATTACAGTTATTCATTTTGTTCTTTTCTCTTCTCTTATTTTACATAGCACCACAGACCAGTATACACCTATACTGGTCTGTGATAGCACCTACCAGTATCATTTACGTC
The DNA here is from genome assembly GCA_963082815.1 of Melanotus villosus. NCBI lineage: Eukaryota > Metazoa > Arthropoda > Insecta > Coleoptera > Elateridae > Melanotus > Melanotus villosus. The sequence goes on from OY720421.1 coordinate 14,614,411, forward strand.
CACAAAAACAATAAAATACACATCAAACTACACTCACTCCTAGGTTAACTCACTTAACGTTTGTAGGTACACGGTACACCAGTCTCTCAAAACACGTGTTATTGATCACGTGATGCAGATGCCCTCTATTGCGTAGTGTAGGGTCACAGTAGTATAATGCTAAATTAGCATTATACTGTGGTAGGATTAAGTTACAATAATAGTATATTACGTCACTAGGAGTAGAAAGCCCACTTTTTGTGCCGAGCTCAGAAGGTTGCGGTCGAGGTGATAGCCGAGGCCAAGCTATCTGGGCGAAGCACAAGAAAGAGCTTTCTGCTCCGAGTGACATATACTATTTTTTCTTCAAGCGCTATGTAACTATTTTGCATGTGAATCAATGAAAACGACAGACCATTTGAAAAGTACTTACCTGACTGTCAACAACTTGTGTAGACGCGTGCACAGAAAAGATCTTTCTACACAAAAGAAATATCGTTCGAAAATAATTTTCGAAACGTACAACACGCTTTTGAAGTAATTTTACCTTTTTAACTGCCTGCATTTATCCAAACTTGACAGTTGTAATCAAAACAATGACAAGTGGCGCCACCACTTGTGACGAGTTGCACTAACATTATGTTACTGGTAACAAAATGATTTCCATTATTGTATTAGTAACATAATGGAGTATTTTTACTTTGTGTATTCAGTAGCAAAATGTTACAATTATGATACGTTTGAAGAAAAAAATATTAATGGTACAGAATAGCTTTTACTATAGTAAAATAAACAAATCGAATAGGCCTCTTAATACGAATAACCCAACACCATTCATTAAACATTTAATGAAAAATAATACTTACCTAATTGGGAAAAATATAAAAATGAATAATTAGAATAGCTAGAAGACGTTCATCATAATACCGTTGATTGACGATAATACATACAATATAATATGATCAGGAGCAGATGGGCTACTGTAAATCAGCCCGGGAGATACAGGAAACCACCGGCCTTTTATCGCAATAACATTAAATAATATTATGTGTTTTCAGTTATAAACATTTATTAAAATTATGTACTGCGTTTGGATATAATAACTAATTCGAATATTTAAAAAGAATCTTCGCATGTTTAGTTATGGTTAAATATAAAAAAAGTTAGAGTAAAATACCTATCTGTATATGAGTTCTTGGTTATCAACCACCTCAAGTATTTTTAACGTCTTTATTAGCAATCCTGTTTAACATGTTCAATAATCTTTAACAAAGGATTATAAGTGTTTCTTAAATGCGATTTTACGTATTTTAGGAAAGAAAACGATCTTTAACATGCTACTTGGAAAATGGATAAGCTTCTTGAAATAGATTATATTCTAAACTTACTGTGTACCTACCTACCAACAAACTGCACAATTTTTACAAGTCTGCCAAATATTAGTGGAACTTCTAGGATTTTCGTAGTATTCGGATTCTTCCTTGGTTTTGCTGTCAATTATTAATTGTAATCAATTCCAGTTTAAAATAAAGCTTGATACGTTTTTAAAGTTATTGCAAATGAATGATATTTAATTATTTTATTAGAAATAATCTTCATGCCGTTTTTTGGAAAGTTCTTATTTATTTCTTCAAAACTGTTCGTGTCTAACAAAGCTAAACATTTTTTGAAAATCTTTTTTTAAGCAATTCGCTTATAGTGCCCAATATGTAGTTAAAGGTTTTTGTTTTGCATCTGCAAATTTCACTCTATTCATCAGACATCTTCTTAATCCATGTCTCTTTTTAGGTAACTCTTCCTCAATATCGATATAGTTCTTAAATTCTAAGCTTACTACGGAACCACTCGTTTTCAACGAAACCCCGCGATCAGCAAAACCAATGATAGCACGCTTGTCGAATGCAGTGGTACGCCCAACTTACCGTGCCAGGGTAAAATAGTCCATATGAAAGATACATTGCGGTTCAGTATCGGTTGGCGTTGACATGATCAACAACTTATCAAGATTTTCACCGCACTACACTCTGAAATTTAGACAAAATATACAGAATTTTGTTTGGTTATAAAAATGTTTGAAAATCGGACATAATACTTAGGGGTATCACCATTTACAGCACCTGGAATTTAGGTGAAATCAATCAAACTTGATGCTTTAAGTAAACCAAGCAATTTATACTAATTTATGAAGCTTTTAGGGTTGATGGTTATCCCGCCTGAAAATATATCTGTAAGCTTGTACTCACCATCTGAAAAAGCCAACGTTTGGCGAAACAGTTGTTATGGAATAGCAATAAAGAATTTTGTGAAAATCAACTTTGTATTTCTTTAATTATCGCATTATGGATTTTCATCAAGTAAAAGTCGATTCAATCAAGCCTGTCAATGCTGAATACTACATTAATAGTGTTTTAACCCCATTTATTAAGATGTGCCAAAATTATGTCCAAACAACGATTTCCTGTTTCATCAAAACTCTTGCCCCAGCCATCGGGCTCAGAGAACACAAAACTTCCGTTTTATTACACTAGAAGAATGGCTACCATACAACCCTGATGCCGCTACTTTGGATTATTTCGGTTGCGGTTACCTCAAAAAGAAGGTAAACAAGAGGAACTGCAAAACTATAAATGGCCTTAAAAAAGTGATTGTTGATGAAGTGAAAAACATACCTCAAAACTTAATCAACAAGGCTTTGAAATCTTGGAGTCGTCGGTGTCGTGAAATCTGCTATAATAAGGGTTTTCATATTGAGAAACATAATTAAGAAATGTTAAGTTTTTTAATAAATTATTTCAGTTCAAAATCGATTCTGTGATGTACTGCAGACCCGATGAGTAGACGTGCTCAACTGCTCCGCCGAATCACATTTATACTGCATTAATTATTTAGCTGTGTCTGTTAATATCTATTTTTAAGCCATGTGTGATGAGAAAAAGTTGACCCGTAGCGCTGCCAGTGAGATGGGTAAAGAAGATATCATACAATAGCTTCGAAACTTGTCGAAAAACTTTTGAATTCCGACCCATTTTTTGATCGTCTAACGCGAATTATTACTGAAAAGATAGCGTCTTCTTTTAAAAAGGAGATGAAGCAGTATGAAGATAAGATAGCGCTGCTGGAAAGTAAATTATCTGTAGCAATAGGTACATCTCAAGATAAACTTGAACAGTACTCTCGGTCTAATAACTTGAGAATTTTTGGTATACCAGAAGAACCTGGAGAGAATACCGACCAACTAATAGTTAAAATTTGTAAGGAACATCTAGGCGTCGAATTATCAGTTAATTCGATTGACTGTAGCCATCGACTACCACGACGGGAACTACAACGTAGTCCCATAATTGTAAAATTTTTGAGTCGGAATACCAAAAATTTAATTTATAACAACAAAAAAAAAGCTTAAAAACTCAAAAATGGTAATCAGGGAGGACTTAACACAAAGGCGCAATCAGATTTTAAAAGAAGTTGCTGCAACATATGGTGCCCGTAACGTGTGGACTCGAAACGGGACCATTATGGTAAAGGTTAGTGGAAAAATTCATAAAATTCTGTCACACCTTGATTTGCAAAACTTAAAAGTTTCTTGTGGTGATGCGACGAGTAAATAAACAAACTCGCTGTTTATAACAATTTGCAGTCGGACTGGGCCAGCTGAACTGGGGTTTGCTGTTTGTGACTGATAATCTATTTTTTGTGCAGCCGGACGCGAAGTGGTCATTTCGCGTCCTGTATTTCGCGAAATTGTATTTTTCGCCCTCCGGCTAGAAACACTCAATTTTCATGCGTATAAATCGTCCGGAAAATGCTATTTGCCGGACTAGTCCGGCAAAGTAAAATTAGGATTTTTGATTGGTGGCGCTGAACCGAACTGACTCCGCCCTCTCATTGCTACGCCCATTGTCACGCCCAGAAAAATAAATTCCCTGGAAAAATAAATTCTCTAACGTCAAATATTTGAATAAAAAATGATTTTTTATAATTAACGTATTTTTATCGGCCGAAAAAAAATTGTGTATCACACGCCTAGAAACTGCTTTGCAAGTACTCGCACTTGCAAAGTGACAGTTTCTAGCCTTGTGATACAAATAACTATTATTTTATTTTGAAAGATTCTTTTTAAGTTTATGTGTCCTTCATTATGTTACTTTCTTGGATAGTAGTTAGCAATAACAATTAAGAATTAAGGTATTGATTTAATGCCCATTATTACAACATGTGTATATTATTTTTAAGTTTTTTTTTTATCTTTATTATTAACTCTTGAAACCATTTTATAGCATTAGATTTTGATTCACGTTCTAAATTAATCGAGATAATTTTAATTTTTGTTAATTCTAATAAATTCGGAATGAATCCAAAATGCATTAAAGTTGCGCATATTAATATAAGATCTCTACTCCCAAAGCTTGAAAATTAAAAAAAATTATGTAGCTCGTAATGCAATTGATATTTTAACTGTTTCTGAAACATGGCTTCATTCTAACATCTCAAATGACCTACTCCATATGAGAGGGTATTCGGCACTTATTAGAAGGGATCGTTCGATTCGAGGCGGTGGTGTTTGTGTTTACCTTGGTGATACAATTCGATTTAGGATCATCGAAACAAGCAATATTATCGAACAACTTTGGCTCTTAATAACTTTGTGCTCGGTACGGTGTATAATCCACATCAAAAAAATTATAAGCAGTGTCTTACTGAACTCGAAAATTCGTTGGCAATATGTTTACCATATTCAGAAAAAATATTTTCTTTTGGTGATTTTAATATAGATCTATTAAAACCTAATCTACCAGCCACAATCTATTTACAGGATGTCTACTCTTAAGGGCTCTTGACTTTATATAGATTATCGATCAACCAACCAGAATTACTACGTCTTCCAGTTCCCTTATTGATCTGATTATTACTTCAGATATTTCTTTAATAGCGCATAGTGGTGTGGCCGAGTGTGATCTTTCTGACCATGATCTAGTATTTTGCAGTATGTTAGCAGAAAAATTACCTATTGATCCTACGAGTAGAGTCTTTCGTAACTTTAAAAGAATTAAACTACCTGAGTTTCTTCAAGATTTGGAATCCATTCCGTTTCATTATATGCTTCGTAGTGATAATATCAATGAAAAGCTCAAGTTTTTTAATGACTGTATCGTACAACTCTTTGACAAGCATGCACCTTTTAAAAAATGTTTGTTTACAAAACCTTACAGCCCTTAGATAACTGACAATGTAAAACTACTTATGTCACTTAGAGACAAAGCTAAAGCTGAATATCGACGGACTAAATTACCCCAGCATTGGGAATATTACAAATCACTGCGAAATTTCTGTACCCACGCTTTACAAAATGAGAAAAAGGCTTATTTTAACCATCTAATCGGTAGTTGTAATAACAAAGTGCTATGGAAAAGGTTGGATTCGTTGGAAGAAAAAAAATCACTACAGTACCTGAACACTTGGCTGATGTTAATACAATCAATAATTACTTTATAAATTCTATTCCTGTTGTTAACAACAATAATAATTCAACCTTTTCAGAAACATATAATAGACTAGATCATTTTCACTTAAATGTTTCTTTTTTCTTAGTACTTACTGAAACGGTTGCAAAATTTATTAATACTATAAAATCCAACGCTACAGGTATTGATGATATCAACATTGAGATGATTAAACTCTGTTGCCCTACTATATTGCCATATGTCACACATATAATAAATTATTGTATTGAGAAAAGTGTATTTCCACGGTGCTGGAAATATGATCTGATTAAACATTTGCCTAAAAATAAGCAACCATCTGAGTTGAAAGATTTTCGACCAATTAGTTTACTGTCAACTCTTTCCAAAGTACTTGAAAAAATTATGTATCAGCAACTAAATGAGTATGTAAATAGGCATAATTTTTTACCTGTAACACAATCTGGGTTTAGAGCTGGTTACAGCTGCGCTACAGCTCTACTGAGTGTAACAGATGATATACTTGCTTCTACAGATCGTGGTTATATGACTTCTTTGGTACTGCTTGATTACAGCAAAGCTTTTGACACTGTTAATCACAAAATCTTATTATCTATCTTAAAGTTCATAGGTGTTAGTTCCGACGGTATTCTACTAATTAGCAATTACTTAAATGATAGAATTCAAGTTGTTAAATTAGACAACTCTGTTTCTAATCCATTGTCAGTTACACAAGGTGTCCCTCAAGGATCAATATTAGAACCACTATTATTTTCGAATTATACATCAATTTTTATGAAAAATATAGAATTTGGCAAAGTACATATCTATGCGGATGATACTCAGCTATACCATTCTTTTGATTCTTTGGATTGGGAAGGAGCTACGACAAAAATTAATTCTGATTTGCAATATATTTACGACACTTCGAGTCAACATTCACTTAAAATTAACCCAGATAAGTCTACCGTGTTATTATTTGGAAATAAAAATATTTGCAACACTTTATCTAATTTGCTAAATATTTGCATTAATAATGTGCGAATTCCTATTGTTAATAAAGCTAAGAGTCTTGGGATAATTCTTGACAATACTTTCCGGTATAGAGATCAGGTTTCTAAGTGTATTTGTATTAGCTATCAATATTTTAAAAAGTTGCATCCGCATAGGTCGTATTTAAATGTTCAAATTAAAATAAAAATTTGTGAAGCATATGTGCTATCTCAGTTTAATTATTGTTCGCCTATTTATCACTCTGCAATAGACAGTATTACTTCTGAACGGATTCAAAGAATTCAAAATGCATGCTTGCGATTTATCTACGGCATTAGAAAATTCGAACACATAACATATAAGCTTGCAGATATTGGATGGCTATCAATGAAAAATAGGCGAATATTACACTGTCTATGTTTAAATGTTTATATCACCGAATATTAATCAGTAAGAATCCTCCGTACTTATATAACAAAATCAGATTCAGAACCGATGTACATAACATTACAACAAGGTTTAGAGGTCTTATTTCACCTCCACAACACGCAACGTCTCAATTCCAGCGATCTTTTACATTTCAGATTTTTAGCATGTACAATAACATATTTCTTACATACAAAAATTTAAGTATTGTCAAATTTAAGTGTAACTTGCAGAAGGTTATTAATTGTTTGAACGCCACATTTTTTTCTTTTTTATTAATACATTTAAGCTTACATTATTTAATAATATCAGTCATCACAGAATTTTAGGTTAAGTTAGGATTAGGTACTTATTCTTTTTTATAATTGCTGTATTTAATCAAGGTTTAGGTGGAAGAACAGAATATTTTTATTTCTGAACCTCGCCTTGGGATTGGTAGCTGCCTTTATTATTTTTATTTGTAGTTGTAATATTACAGTTACATGACAAATATTGTCTCTTTTTTGTTAACGTTGGTCGTGCAATCAGTAAAGATTATTATTATTATTATTATTCTATTTTTTTATTGCCCTGTATTTGTAAATACATACGCCACCGTTAACAACTCCTGTATTGTGTGTTGCCTATGCAACATAGAAATCGGTGAAATTATCATTGACGAACCGAACATAGTACAGTAACTTTCATTTTTTTTGTCAAAAATAACAGGCTTTTTATAGTCAACGCTAAATATTTAGGAGTTCCTTAAGAATTATTTAAAAAAAAATCTATAAAATGAAAAACACAAGAAAGGAAAACCGTTTGACTCTTCATTAGACGTAATAACTTTGCAAATATAGTAAGAAATTAAGCTGTAACAAACTGTGGAAATTGGCCATGAATATGATTTCAGATATACAAGACATACGTTTTTTAATTTAATATGTAAACCCAAATCCTACAACATTGTACGTCTCTTTTCTTCACATTAAAATTATTTAAAATAGCCAGAAATAATTGTTTTTAACTGTAATATAACATACCATTAATAATAAATCTAACTTTAAGATACACCTATTTGCAATATTAATTTTTTCAACAAGTATCACTGCATCAAACCAAGAAACTCGTGATTTTAGCAATGATTTTGTTCTTCGTGGGCTATTTGACGTGCTTAAGTGCGGCTGTGTATTAAAATTTGTTAGAAGTGCACGAGGGAGGTACATTGTTTAATCCAAAGCTATTAGCTTAGGATGGAATTCGCTTTAGTTAAAAACTTAACTCACAAAAGGGTAAGTACGTTATAGTATATTATAGACCAAGGTAGAGAAGACATTTTTCTCAGCCGAGCAGTATTATTTCCCGACATGCGAAGCATGGAGGGAAATAAGTTGTGAGGCTGAGAAAAGTCTTCCCTACCGTGGTTTATATACTATTTTTTTCACTACTAGCACCTTTATTCATTTTAATTAATCATTTTTACATAAATAAAAAATAAAATGACAGATGCGTATATTTATTTCTAAATATCCACAAAAATTAAATAGCCTTGCTTGAAAACAAGGGGAGAGGTTAATTTCAATTGACATTTGGGTAAAACATATTTAAAATAGGCACCTGAATGCATAGCAATTGTTTTTATTATTAACCAGTAGTCAATAATAAAAAATTATTGACCACTAGGAGAGAAATTCATCTTCTGGGCTCGAAAATAAGGTCAATAATGACATCTTCTAATACTAGTAGTGAAAAAAATATATTTATGTTTAGTAAAAAAAGATTTATCCATAAAGATACACGAATGTGTACTTTAATCGACAGATTTGCACCTGTGTAAAAACAAGATAAAATATTGAAATGAAACGATAAGGGACAGCGAAGGGCGCCAAAGCTACCCACCTGGAACCGATATCAAATTGATAAGGTAATGATAACGGGTTGAATATCAGTATGACACCGTTCATTATTAGATTATACTCAGGTTTTATTGTGGCCACGAAACACTTTTCGACTTATAGGTCGCGGGTTGCGAATGAAGTGGTGACTTTTTTTTATGAAAAATCGCATCCAGTAGGAGCAACGGGATTATTAGAAAAAATGACAACCAACGGCTACGATGATTGTTACGACAATAGCTGGCATATCATCCCTCCCGATTATGTCGGCATGGAAGAGGAATACCGATACGCGTAAGTAACCTTTCTTTAAATTGCAGTAAAAAATACATAATTAATTCTTAAAGCATAAAGTTAGCTCCTTTCGTAGTAATATGAAGTTATTAACGTAGTTCCCTCGGCGATTTTAAAAACAGTTGCCTGTTCAGACGCGTTTTTCTTTTGTTTTATCCTTAGCTTAACAGAGCTTCACTTGTTTTTAACTGTACGGAACTATCCGTACACCTTGTATGGCGCAAATAAAGTATGAAACTAAGATTTCTTTCGTATTAAAAATATTGCTGCGAGTTGGTAGGAAACGGTTTTAAATAAACTTTTATATTTTTATTGAATTTTAGCGGTTAAGATTTTTCGATAGTTTTTGAAATTACATGTACCGAAAGGTAGTAATAAGAAGGGGGGCAAACAGGACGTTAGCCATAAAACGTGCTAAATTCGCAGGAAACACAAACATTGCCGACGGATCACTTCTCTTTAGTTTAGCTTTGAGTATTGCTTTACAATGGTCAGCAGGTAGTCTTTCCGAATAATTTACCGGAAGTACTCTTTCAACTTTAGTTTTCTTCGATATTAGGTGTTCCCTGAAACTTATCAACTTTGTCGCTTCGGTTGATTTAAATAACTCTATGAATACGGCCTTCGGAAATTTAATATTAAATGAATAACATAACAAAAGTTGATCTAAAAGAAATTAAGTAAAGAGCCAAGGGTACTTTTACCATTTACCACCGGACAAACACAGCAGGGTGGTCCTTTTTAAGGCGTCGAGCGGTCTACAGACACCTGTACAAGTGTTAGTTATAAATCCTTCAGAATGAAACAACTTTTAAAACGGAAATTCTTGAAATTTTGGTTAGGTAAAAGGATATTTTCACGATGACAAATTCACACCTTTTCGTAGATTTTAATATATTACATTCAACCAGAAAAATTAAATTTTTGTTTGTAACTACAAACATAATAAAAACAAATGAATTGGAATTGAATCAATGATACCAACTGCGCAGCATTATTATCTGGAAACAAATTCCTATCAACTGTATATTTAAAGCAATTAATACGTTTTTAAACAAAATTTGATGCTATTTTGTTAGAAATAAAAACTGTTAAAAACAATCGGTGGTATAAGAGTTCAGATATTGCATTTTTTAAATTATTAGTTTCCAGAACTCAGCGTCAAAAAACTTGTAAAGTTCTGCATTCTGCATTGGTTCTTATTTATACATTTATGGGGTAAATTAATTGTTTATAAGTTATGCAACCCGTTAAACAGAAATTACAAAAAAAACAATTGTAAATAAAATAGGTCTGCAACTTAAATTATTGAAAAGCTACCACTCGAACAACCAATCCACTCGCGAATAATGAAGCCACTTCAGACGGTGAACGTATAGGATTAAGTTTACAATTTCGATTGATTAGAAACGTACCACGTTCTTAATTTAATAAATAAACAATTTTAATGATAATGTTACAAGCATAATTAGCAATATTTACAGATAATTATCAAAAGAAAGCTGGTCAATTTTGAGGTTCTTCAGCTTCAGAGATTTTTATTTCATATTCGTATGGGTTTGGACTTTTGGAGGTTCTGTTTATATAAATCGCAAATTAGTGCAGGTGGTTTTGGAAAAATAAATATCAGTTGAACTTACCGCCGTTTTTATGTTGTAGTTGGCATATTAAGCAAATGAGAATCAAACTTAAAACATTTGATAAACGCGTAACCAAATTGATGCGATTTTGTTGAAAATATTTAATGGTTAATACAACCGCCATAGCTCTAAGAGTCTCAAAAACTTTTTAAATTTTTTTATAAGTAGGACTTTGTTAATACAAATATAAAACTCTCATCGTTACTCGCGGGTAGTTGTTAAAATATTTATTTGGCGCCTTTCTTTCGCTTGCACTTAATTGTTTTTGCATTGATTGGATTCTTTAGGTGCCCTGCAGTACAAAAAATTGATGTTGAATATTTAAAGATGGCTTTACGTTTACAGCAACGAAAAGCAATTTAGAATTTGGAAACTAAAAACGTCAGAAACTGGTTTGAGCAAAATGTGTAGAACTAGTGGAACTTGTTTCTGTTCATTAGAATAAAATCCTATACGCTATTTTTCTACTTTTAATAAATAAAATGAAATAAAATTAAACAAAAGATGGGGAATCCCCGGTTTCAAAATCTGTATTAAGTTGAAAAATTTAGCCAGTTTGAAAATGTTAAAGTACCTTTGATTAACAAAGTGTTTCTTTTGGTAACCATAGTTTACCCTGTGTGCTATTTTATACATAGCTTTATTAAAAGCAGCCCCCTACGGTCCTATCACATTCTAAGAGAGTCCGTGAAATCGATAGCGAATACGAGGTGGTGGCTTATTGGGTACAAAGAAGCTCCTCCTTTTGGAAACGGGTTTGTATTGGTCAGGATGAGAGGGCCACGAGAGGCCCATCCACTAAAGGGTCGCTCTTCAGCGCTCTTCAGTACGGGTGCTCCAGATAGTCAAGAGTACTCGCGTGCCGGACCACTTGAAACCGTCGTCTAAAGGTTCCGGGATTCACCCACACACCGAATCTAGATTTCGATAAGTTCGGAAATTTGTCTTCGTAGTATTCACTCTTAATACTTTCCATCAAGTGTTATTGAGAAAACCTATTGCAAGGGAGTAATTTTAAAAATAATTTAATAGCAGGTATTGAGGAATCTTAAAACAAACTTGTATGTGCTGGTATGAAAAGTTAAGTGGAGTTTTGTGTAAATAAGTGTAAAGTACACTGGCTGAAGAAGTGAAGCCTCGGACGGGGGCGAAATCCGAAAGTGTGATGCCTCCTGCGGCGGCACCATTCTTGGCATGGCCACCACTTCTTTTACATCCATGGGCACCAGCTTTATTACCTGGGGCCTGGTGCTCTTCGGCTGCCGTCATACGCTCCGCTTTACCGGGGTTAGTTAAGTTAGTTTTTAAATTTTCTAATTTTATATATCCAAAGGTCCACAGGTACCTAGAAGCCTGTTTGTTGATCAATTCATTGTGGTAGAAATTGCCGAAGAGAATACCATTCACATTAAAATACCAGGGTTTTGTACCTACATTTTTGTATATTATTCTTATCAATTACGTTATGTGAAATAAGAATAAACCCTTCAGCTCATGTATACAAGCCTTCAAACAAAAAATACCTCTGAAAATTTGTTTTCCTATAGGTCAAGTGGTAATTGGTGTCTGTATAATCAAAGATTGCCTCGACACTACAACATGGGGTACAAGAGAATCCATTATGAATGAATGAATAATCAAAAATTGGTGGGTCTTAAATTGTTGCTAAATTCGTTATGGTTGAGTCTTAAAATGAGAAATTGTGCCAGAACATACCATCCCCATAAATTTACCGATGTTAATTTTTTATATTATTCTTATACGCTAAAAGACCCAAAAACAAACTCTTTAGTTGAAAAAACTCCTTTTGTTTTTTTATTTAATGTGACAATTGGCGCTTAGGTAACTGCTAAATTCGTCGTGGCTGACATTTGTGGCAAAATATAATATTTCCAATTTACCAGGGTTAATCTTCAAAATTTCTTACTTCATTCCCACTATCTCATTAATGACGTTTTCAGGAATAAGAACAAATATTAAATAACCCTTTACCTCGTGTATAAAAGTCTTAAGGTACTTGGAAAAAACAATTTGAGATTTGTCTTCTTATGAGTGTCAATCGAACGTTGGTAGACCTTAAATTGTTGCTAAATTCATTATGGCAAAGATTTAAAATGAGAAGCTGTTCCAGAACATAACATTTCCCATTTACCAGGGTTTATTTTTAAAACTTGTTTTATTCCTAGTATGTTATGAGAAATAAGAATTAACCTTTTAGATCCTACATAAAAGTCCTTAGTCAAATAAAAATCTCCTTGATAATTAATAATTGGTGCGTATAATCTAAGCAGCTTTTAAACTGTTGATAAGTTCAAAGTAAACCGACAAAACAAAAGTTCTGTACCATGTATCACCCTAAAGAACAACCGAAATCTAATTTTTGTCGTTTACTATACGTTTAAACATTGCTTAGGATCTTACTTAAAAATAATATTTTAGTTGACAGTTTATATAACTGAAGAACGTATAAAACCTTCATGAAATTAAAAGTATCCCTGATACGGCGGGTTAAGGGTGGTTGTTGTTACGGCAACGGTTACATTTTTTCTAAATTACGAAAATGTTTTATTGTAAAAACAAACGACTGTGGTAAATAAAAGGGATTCATTTGTTCAACTGTCTTATTGGTTGCGATTATAAAAGCTTCAATTGTTTCGACATATAGTTTCTATGTACAGCAAACTAATCCTAGGATATTTTACGAAGACTGAGAATAAGTTTTTAAATGATTAACTACGTAAAAAGAAGTCTAATGGCATTAAAATTAATCAGTATATGAGTATAGTGAAATCAGCACAAATTGTTATTCTTTAACAAAGAGGGTTGTGTCAGCGCTTAGGTGAAAATTTAACATTGTTTTTCTTTCGTAGACATTACTGATCTTCAACCGTAGTTGTAACGATATATTTTTTAGAATTAAATTTATTTCTTTTGATGCAGAATAATTTACGTAAAGTATTAAAACTATTTCTTAGAAAATCTCGTTCCAAGTTAAAAGTTTATAAGTTTTCAATCGGCTGAAGAATGTATAAAAACCCGAAGAAATTAAAAATATCTATGATACGAGTTAATTGTGATTTTTAAGTTTTGGTTGGTTAAAAAATTGCAGTAGCAAAGGTGGGATGGCAACGGTAATCTTTTTTCTAAGTATCGAAGATGTTTTATTCCATAAACAAACGAAGGACAACTGTAGGAAACGGAATTCATTTGTTTAGCTGTCTTATTGGTTGCGATTATAAAAGCTTCAACTGTTTCGACACGTTTCAACTGTTTCTATTCACAGCAAACTAATCCTCGAGGACTGAAAATAAGTTTTCAGGTGATTAACTACGCAGAAAGAAGTCTAAACTATTTTCAATGGCATTAAATCAACAATTAATCAGAATTTAAAAAGGCATAAATTATTATTATGTCAGTGCTTAGGTGAAAACCTAACATGTTTTCTGATTTTCAATTGTAATTACAACGATATCTTTTCCTTGTTTTTAGAATTAATCTTTTAAATGTATTATTAAAACTATTTCTTAGAAAAGAATATTAGAGAAATCCAATAATCTTGTTCCAAACGGTTTTGTACCTGTTACAAGTTAAAAGTTTATGAATGAGTCGGAAACTGTGAGAAAATTTCGATTCAATAACACTTAGGTGGTAGTAAAAATACGTTTCGGTTGAAGTACAAAGGTAAATACACCTGAAATGCAATCTACAACAGGTAGAATATGCATTTTAACAAGGACGACCGAAAACAGGTGACAATTGAGTAAATCCTAGGTAATAAGAGGAAGTCACGTTTAGAGGATGAAGACTTTTGCCTTGCGAATAGTTTTAGGATACCTTGTAATAAAATGCAGGTGTCTATAGACCACTTGTAAACCTTTTATCCCTTTAATTTTCACTTCAAAAGGCGGTTTGGTCTTTTGAAGTGTGAAATACTCGAAATTTTTAGTTGAAGTCACTCGAAGTCGGTTTAGTTCACGTTTAATCTTTACAGTAAGCATTTGACGAGCTTTGGTATTCATTTCTAGAGCCCTCCTAGAGTGGCAATCAGGAGAAATTTGTTGATTAAATAACCTTATCCAGTAAGTTTGTAATATTTTAAAATGTACATACGTATTTCTACAAATATAAAGAACACGAATGTTTCATGGAACTTCCTTGTACAAATCTAAAATACAGGAAATAAAAAGAACACGTGTAAGGATTTTCAACTCCTTTAGCATTCTTTAAACTTATTTATAGATAAACATTTTGTTAGAAATAAACTTAAAACATATATGTAGATCGGGGAATGAACTTCAAAATTTGGCATCAAAATAATTACTTATTTATTCTATACTTTAAAAATAACCGAAATATATTTCGGATGGCTATATGTTTAAAAACAAAATCGAACTTTCACTTGTTTTCTCAATATGTTGTTCAATTGTTTCAGGAAATCTACCGACTCCTTAAAATATGCAGGATTCAAATGCTTGAAATTAGTATAAGTTTGTGAATAATTCGTCTAATCTTTAATTCCTTTATAAAATAATTCAAAACAAAATTCAAAACGACGGGAAAGGTTACCTACTTCCTTCCGTCTTTTTCCCGTTGAGTTTTAACCTAATAATCGCCCATCATAAACTGTTCGATGCACGTAACATTCAATCTGTGTTGGAGTTATCTATTTAGTTTGACTAAGGTGTTCTAAAATATTTTGGCTAAGTTTAATACGAAAGCTTCAACAAGATAAGATTTAGGTTTAGCGATAAGCAGGGGGAGGGGAATCCCCACATTTACGATAACAAATTCGGATTTTTTAAAACTATTTATTGGATTATGAATTGCATATTATGGTAAACGCTTATGTATATACTGTACTGACTTAACTTGGACCTTCATGTTTTTGATTTATTTATAATTTCATGTATTGATTCCACAAGTCAAACAATATTTATTTTATTATTTAGCCCTTTAATTAATTTTGATTATTTCTGATACTCTTATCTCCAAAAGGTCGTTGTAGAGGTTCGTTGTTGTTTTATTAATAATTTAACTTGACAAATAAATTCGCATTCAGATATTTAATGCAGATTTATTTTTTATTTTTAAATCCCTATCAACCCCGTCCTTAAAATTATCTTACAATTATAAATTTCAACACTCACGATACAAAATTCCAAATTGCCTTTACTGTAAATTCAAGTTACTTCTACTTGTTGTCCAAATTGTTTTCATTTCCAAACCAAATTACTTCTTCTTTCAATCCAAATTCCTTTTTCTTTCAATCCAAATTACTTTCCATTCCAGTTTTAAAATTATTTTATTTTCTTTAATTATTTTAATTATTTATCGTATTCGTAATTGAATTAATTATATTTTAACTTATTTAAAGTTAAGTATCTTCTTGATATTTACTATTTTTCAAGAGCAAATTTATTTGCGTGTTGCACTTTCAAAATGCAAAAATATCTGTTTATGAAATTGTTTTCTTCTCGTATCCCCGGATTTATTTTTATAATTTGTTTTTCACCATAACAACTATATTTGCAATATTTCTATAACGACTAATTTTAGCTAATTTAAATCTAACAATAAGAAATTGTAACAATAAATTATTTACATTACCAACTTAAATTTAATCTAGCTACTTAAAATTATATTACAATTTTTATAATAAATTCTGCATTAATATTTTTTTTTAACAAAACAACCTTTATCAACAAATTAAAGATAACAGCATCCTTCATCAAATTCTCCCAAAAAACAGATCCTTTCAATACATATTCCTCTTCGATTCTAGTTGGAGCATAGGGCTTCAACAAAGTGTCGCTTATTTATTTCTTGTAGAACTGTACGTCTCCATGTTGTTTGTGGTCTGCTTTGGTTTCTCTTCTCTTTGGGGATTCCACTCTAGTGCCCTTCTCGAGATCTCATTTTAACCTATTCGGAGGGCATTGCCAATCCAGCTTCATTTTTGTTTGCGGATATCCTTAACTTTTTCTGTTTGGTTTCTGATGCTCCACAGTTGTTCTGGTCAGAAGATACGCATATTCTGCGAAGACATCTATTTATTTAGCACCCAGGAGATATTTGACGCGAGCTTCAAGTTTCACAACCATACAAGAGTAGTACTGTTTTGGCATTGGTATTAAATAATCTTATCTTTATCTTCGTTCGTTCGTTCTGGTTATACAGGTTTATGGCCAGATTCTGTTAAGCATTCTAAACACCTAACTCGCATTTGAGTTTGCGATTGTGCAATATTTTACATGATGTGTTATTATATAAGCTTTTTGTGATGTGAATTATTTTGGTGGAATGCCTTTTTTGACTAGAATTTTCTATATCGCTTTCTAGTTGAGACTGTCAAAAGTACGCTAGAAACCTATGAACAGTAAGAAAAGCGGCGAGTTTCACTCTATAGATTAATGGTATTATTCTAATCGTATTAATATGAATAGTGAACGCTTGGGGTCTCCTAAATTATGTCGAAAGGGCCAAGCAAATTAAAGTCAGGGGGGAATCCCCGAAACTCCATTAACAAAATCTTCAACTATTTTTTAAAAGTTTGGCTTTACGAATTGCGATGCTTTTTAGTGTTATGTTGTTTGCCTGAGGCCCTCTAAATTGAAAGTCAGGGTAATCCTCAATTTTTCTAAAACAAATGTTTTTTTTTAATTACAGTCTGCTGGACAGCATGAAGGTAACAGCCGCAGTAAGTCACCACCAGCGACAACCAGCAGGATTTGCTATAAGCGATATCCTCGAATTGAACGAAAGAGCTTCAAGTATGGAACAACAGTCTGAAGCTCCTATGTATACACCCACACACGACCTTCCTTCGGGACATACTACTCTACTGCCTCCACCACCAAGACCATGGGCACCACAACCACCTTCAGAACAAAATGGTAAATTGTTTTTTCGAACATGTCCTCCTTGGCTTTCCTTGTTGAAATGTCTTATACGATAGTGAAGTATAAAAAAGGGCAATTTTTACCAGAATTTCTTTAGAGTTTAAAATCTATTTTAGTCACTTAATTCCGATAGCTAAAGCAGACGTATAAAATTTTCTAGAAAGTGACTCAAATGCCGGGTTAATTATTAACCAAAGATGTTTACTTTTGCAAGTCTACATATAACTGATGAGCAGCAAAACACTGCGAAACCATGGTTGACTTGTGAGAGTAAGAAGCTTTCCTTTCTTACTTTTTGATTAAAACAAAGACAGCTTACCAGTCAAACTGTACAATAACATGAATAAATCGTAACAAGGTTTTCATAAAATCCAACTAAAAACTCTGAAAGTTTGCGGTATAAGTTTGTAAAAGAAACTAAGAGACAATCTACATCAGATGCGTAACGTTTCGCAACTGTTACAAATGGAAGTTTGCACGCTAAATTTTGTGTAGGGGACAAAAAGAGACTGAAACTGCTAGTCAATAGGGCACCGATACATCAAATGACACGGGGCCCACGGGGGCGCAGCACATTAGTTCCTATTTAAAAAGAAATTAGATTTGAGTTAACCAGCTGCGGGATTGGTTGCTCTGATCACGCCTTCCATCACCAACGGCAGCTGTGATAATCACAGCTGCCTTCGACCTTATTATTTGTCAACGCCATTGTTACTAAACGTTATCGTCTACCTTTTTTCTGTGGTCTGTGGGTTTATAGGTACATTTATAATTTATTGAGTAACCGTTTTATTCAATACTATGGGGATGATACTTTCCATTTTGTGGGTTAGTTCTACAATTTTTGAAATATAATTTTAGGATAGGTGTCTCAGGTGTCTGAAGTATTAGTAGAAAAGTTTCTAAACATACTAAATAAGCAGAAAACATGCAGCATTATCTTATCAAAGATTAAAACCTCAGAATCAAAAAATAACGGTAATCCAATTTAAAAAAAAATGACGGCTGACTGGGGTTAAATAATAAGGTATAAACAGGCCCGACGAGAGGGGGGGGCAGGGGGGGCAAAATCCCCGGGGCCCGGGCCCACGGGGGGCCCGGCAGCTTTTTAGAGAGTACTCACCGCTAGTTGTATAATAATAGAACGAAGAATTAAAATTTCAGTTTTTTTAATGTAGGCCTATATAAGTTACACTCTTTCACAAACCTTAAAAATATGTTAAAGGTTGTAGGTTGTAGGTCAGTAGGTGTGTTCTAGTATTAAGAATGATGAATTTTTCTCAGCTGCTACACCAATAATTGGTTAAGTTCAAAACTTTAGCAATTCACAAAGAAAATGCGGTTCTTTACAAACATTTTTAGTACCTAATTAGTAAGTACACTCATTTTAGTAGAACATGAAGAGTTTGTAGATAAAAAAAATAGATTACAATATGTGGGGGGGGGGGGGCCTTGCCAGTGTTTTGCCCCGGGGCCCACCATGGCTCTCGGCGGCCCTGGGTATAAATGAACCACGATCTCCTCGCTTTTGATGTAAAATGTCTTTATCCGGCCTGCTCATTTTGAGTTTCGCATGGCACTACTTGCGGGTTTTTCGTTTCAAACATAGCGATTGGCTGCTGTTAATTCGTATAATCAACATTTCATCCAATGAAGACTATTGTTTCCCTTTGTAAGTGGCGCTATGCGGAGCACACTTGCAACTAGTATCTGTACAGGCTGGTTAAAGACGTTTTATGTTAGTTAAAATGGAATTAATAGTTAATCTTGTATTTCTCGGAATATTCTAAAAAACCAAACTAAAACGCAAATTTATCTCTAAATTTGGACCTTTTTCTTTTCAGTTGTAACCCAACATCACCCGCAGCTAAGTCCGGACAGTACAAGTCCGGCGTTGTCGGATAGGTCTGGTCCGGGAGCAGGAACTCCTGGAATGAACCAGCTTGGCGACGAAAGCGTGGAAGAGTGCAGCGAAATATCTGGAAGCAGGCAACAGAGCGGTAACGGCCAAAAGAAGAGGAAACGGCGAGTTCTTTTCTCGAAGGCACAAACTTATGAACTGGAGCGACGGTTCCGGCAACAACGATATCTGTCAGCTCCAGAACGGGAACATTTAGCTTCGATTATCAGATTAACACCGACACAAGTTAAAATATGGTTCCAAAATCACAGGTTAGTATCTACTGAAATTACTTTTTTATAAGTTTCAAAATTAGATCGTTTTGAAAAGTCTAAGGTGTTTGGCTTGCCCTTGTGTAAAAAAAAAGTAAATCAAGTAACTAGGGTAATAATAATAATTGTTAACTGGGCCACAATCTGACCCTCTAATCTGAATTTTCCACACATCATCGCAACACATTGTTTGTCGAGCTTGATATAAATTGATAAAATATGTTTGCGCAATCGAACCTCTAAGTCCGTGATTTATCTTATGTTTGTACTATTTTATTTTTAATGTTATCAGACTCAGAAAATGGAATAAGTTTTATAAAAGGTTTTCCTTCGCAATGTCGACAGAATCTTGTTCAAACAATAATCAGTCCATAGACTAAACAAGCATGTATAGTTATTTACGCACTTAAAAAATTTCAAAAAATAAAGAGGAAATTAAGAAGTAGTAAACAGATAAAAAAATTATCTGTTACCAAAGAATTTACGGTAGCTATACAAGTGATCATAACTATTAGCTTTCTCAAATGGTTAGAATACTTCAAATGATAATAAAAATTGCTTAAAATAAAAAAATGTATGTTACGAAAATGAATTATGAAAGACTGTAAATATCAAGTATTAGGGGGTTATCTTGCGACCAAACTACCACGCCATTGATTAATCTAAATATAAATATTGTGCATTTAAGATCTTTTCAGACGAAAGCAGGTCATGTTTTTGGTGTTATATTGGCAGTAATTCAGTTGAATGCGTTCAGTTATGTAGGAATATAGGTACCATTTATTAAGATTTTCAAGGTCAACATTTTTTGCCGAAAGATTGGCATTAATGTAAAATTAGTGCTAGCAATCTGTTTATATTAGGTTTTAAAATTTTGAATTTTTTGTATGTTTCATAATTAAAGACTTTTAAACTCGCGTAATTGTGTATTTTTAAAATCATCTCGTTCGTTAAGCAACATCACAACAAAGTATAATTTTTTTCGTCCACATTTTGATCTTTCTAATCCAAATAGAAGAAATACAGACTACCCTGAGTAATAGAATTGAGATCTACAATGGACCTGGTTTTAGTTCCCAATAGTCATAACGCCCAATTCATATTTTGCCGCATTTTTGATCACAATCCTCCATTTTTTCATTGGACATAACGCCCAACTTCGTCTTCTTGCTCTTTCTTTCTACAAGAGACCTATGTAGTCTTAGCTCCCAATGGTCATAACGCCCAATTCATAATTTGCCCCATTTCTGATCACAATCCTCAATTTTTTCATTGGACATAACTTTCAACTTGGTCTTTTTCTTCTTCTTTCTTTCTACAAGGGATCTGGTGGTCTTAGCTCTCAATGGTCATAATGCCCAGTTCATAATTTTTGATAACAATTCCCAATTTTCTCACTGGACATAACGCCCAACTTGGTCCTCTTATTCTTTTAGTACTTTCCCTATCGGAGGTTGGATATCATCATTGTTATAATATATGTATCATGTTGACAGCAGCTCAGAAGATCCTTGGTGCCGCAACATGTAAACCAGTCTCGCATATTTTTCAGCCAAGAGCATTCTGAGTTGGAGCAATCTATATTTGGTATTTCGCATTACAGGACCCAAGTATTCGAGCTTTCTCTTTTTTGTTGTATATGTAATTTCGCATTTTTTTATTCACCTTTTCAAACACTCTCTATTAGTGATTCTATCGACCCAAGCTATACCCCACATTTTTCAGTAACACCACATTTAAAATGTTTGTACACAACTTATCCATGTGTCCAAGTTTCTGCACCATAAATAAGATTGTGAACACGTAACAATGAAGCATCCCCATCCTGAGTCTAATGTTGATATTCTGACTACGAAGTATTTTCCTCAATTGTACTAAAGAGGATCTAGCTGTTTCCATTCGAGTGCCTATTTCTATAGGTTGTTCTCCTGTTTGTTCCAGCCATTTGTATTTTTCCACTTTTTCTATAATGTTTCCAATTCTTAAATTTGTTTGATTTTGTGGGGATTTAGTAATTACCATCCATTTGGTCTTACTGAGATTGATTTTTCAATCCGTAGTCATTACAGCGATCATTCCCTTTTTCAGGTAGATATTACAACCTTGTTAGCAGGATTGTGTCTTCTGCGTATCGCTTTTTCTTCTTCTTCTTTCCGTGGTACTACATCTGTGTCTTTCAGATCGTTAATTATTTCGCCATTTATGGTAATTCCAGCTAATTCATCGTCTAGAGTTTTTTTTAAAGATAGTCTCACAGTAGATGTTAAACAGAATAAAATACATCCCTGCCTTACTCCGCGGGGTATCTTGATTTCTTCAATTACTTCGCTTTGTATTTTTATGTTGGCGCTTTTTATCCTCAGTATAAATCCTCACCTCCTGCAAGTCGATGTTTTTCATAAACAGAAGTTGTTGATGTAGTTTTCCGTGTTTCACACCTTATCGAACGTCTTTTCAAAGTCGATGAAACGGGCATAATATACACCCTGGTTTATATCTAAACAACACTGGCAGAGGACATTAACTCCAAAGCAAACATCTCGTGATCCAAGACATTCTCGGGAACCAAACAGCCTATTTCTTATATCTTCGTTCAGCTTTTTATAGATTTTCTTATAAATAATCTTTTAGAGCAGTTGTAATGTATGGCTGATGAGTGCAATGATACGATAGTCTGTCGGTGGCGTTGAAGAGGTCTAATAGAAGACTTCATAGTCGCAGAGTTTGATAAGTTCTAGAGGTATTTGATCAGAGTCAGCAGCTTTACCCGGTTTCATATTTTTGAGGGCTTGCATTAGTTCTGATTTTAGTATTTTTAAACTTTCACCATTTACCCTTTTGTAATTGAAGAGTTCTTGTACATAAGTTCCTCAGTTGGTCTTTTTCATCAACCAAAATATGTCCATCGGCATTTTTGATAACATTGCTGGCGTTTCTCTTCTTCTTGTAGTCTTTTTGTGTATGTGAAAGCTGTCATATTTGTTCTCTAATATTTCTATTTCTTCACACTGTATGGCAAAATGTTCTTCTTGCGCTATTATAATTTTATTTTGTATTAATTTATGTAATTTCCTATATTTTTCTTCGTTTTTCTTCCATGAGGTCTAAGATTTCTTGTTATCCAAGACTTCTTCTTTGTTATTTTGCTTATTAGTTGTTCTTTTCTTACATTTGATAATACCTCTTGCATCTGGTCCATTTTTCGTCAACACTGTCTTCGTCTTTCTGTAACTTTCTTCTTCTTGAAGTGGCTTGCTCTTTACAGGGCGTTGCCCGTCTTCTTCCCATAGTGTATGTCTGTAGTGTGCGTGTCAAACAGTCTACAGACATTGGGGCCCTACAGCTTAACGTGGGCTCCGAACCACGGCTACTCCAGAGAAGACTTACTAGGCAGAATACCTCGGTGCCTTCGGAGGGAAGAGGTTGGGTGTTTTTCGGTGTATGTGTGGCCCTGGAAATCTAACCCGGGCCAACTCAGTGGTCAGAGGCACGCTGAACCAACCGAGCCACGACCGCGACTTAATGGTCTTTATTTTCTCATTTATTTTTTGTTGAGCTGTATTATGTATTTTGGGGCCTTTTAAAAGCTTCGAATTTATGTAGTTATTCTGGTGCTTTATTATACTCATCAACCTGACGTTATTTGATGGCATTTTTATACCGATTATTAATAAGTACCTATGTAGTTTATGTGATTTCTCACTATTTTTCCTGGTTTGTCAGCTGGAGGCTTCCAAGTGTAGAGTCTATGAACCGGGAGTTTAAAGAGCGCATTTGCAACTACAAGGTTTTTTCCTGACAAAATTATATTAAACAATTTCTTCTCTCGTTTGGTTCTTCTAGTCCAAAGCCTCCTGAGCTTTCGTATTTACAACCTTGCATTAAAACCGCCCTTATGTGTAATGTTTTAGAAGATTCCTTCTAATTGTGCATAAAATCCTTCAATTTCTTCATCTTGGTCACAATACCCAATTTAAATTTTGGTCGCAACATCCAACTTGGTGATAACGTCCAATGACGTCCATTACGCGAATTGCTCGGCGATGCCTTAAGGTTGTCATCTTGGCCACGTGTCCCATTTTTAATTTTCGTTACAATGCCCATGATGACCAAGTTGGACATTGTAGTCAAATTTATAGTTGGGCGTTACGACCAAATCGAGCATTAAAATTGCGGTTTATGACTAAATTTGATGTTCTGAGTTGTGGCCAAATTTAAATTTGACTATTGGGCGTGGTGTCCTACAACCATGAACAACTGAAAACGTCGGCGTCGGTTCGAACGTGAGCCAAAACCTTTAAATAATTTTATGTGATTATCTTTAAGAAAACTACGATTTTGATGTAAAACCTGATCACTTTTTAAAAATACCGTTATACTGATGTGTTGCGAATGGTGCTGCTATAGTCCGTTCCTACCTTGGAAGTACAAACTCTTATGGGATATGTTTATCTTCGTTCAATTTGAGAGTTACCTCAATCATGCTATCCTTTTTTAATAAAACAGTGTTGTCAGTTTTATTATGCGCACAATAATACGTTGTATTTTGGCAGTCGTAGTTTTGCACATGGCAACACTGTTCTCCAGAAGCCCTGTAGTTCTTTCTAAGGTGGGAACAGTCTATAGTAGTCTGTAGTTCAAAATTTAGCTGCAGTGATTGGCCATTAATGCGCTTGTGCAGCATTTGTCCTGTTTACGTATATAAGTGCCG
Organism: Melanotus villosus; assembly: GCA_963082815.1. Taxonomy (NCBI): domain Eukaryota; kingdom Metazoa; phylum Arthropoda; class Insecta; order Coleoptera; family Elateridae; genus Melanotus; species Melanotus villosus. Next base: position 14,638,858 of record OY720421.1, read on the forward strand.
CCATGCGAACCACATGTCATCTAAACAGGCTTGATAAAGATACTCGTATTTTACGTCAAAATCAAGAAGTTCGTGAACAAAACAGATTTATATCAAGAAAATCCTCATTTAGTAACTAATTTTTCCTAACATTCAAATTTTTGTTCTAATTAGATACAAAACGAAGAGAGCAGCACACGAAAAAGGACTACACGATCAACAAGCGAACGGTGCAATGCCATCACCGAGAAGAGTAGCGGTCCCGGTTTTGGTACGTGATGGTAAACCTTGTTTAGGTGGTGGTGGTCCTGGTCCAAAATCGTCTATAGATGGTCTTCAAGTACCCACAGGGTCCCCTCTAGTCATGCCCTCTTATGGGCACCCCTTAGTACACGGACAACACCGAGTTTGGTGGTAACCACAGCTCTAACATTAAAATTCCATTGTAAATAGTAAGAAAAAAGACAACGGTTTGAGCGGTGCGTGTTATCTTTTAGAGGACAGTTAATATTTATGAGTACCTAATAGCTGTACGAGAGTGTGCGCTGATTCTACTTGTTACCTAATCATGAATTAATAGTTAGATATGATTCATTCGTGTTTTATTATATACCTATGGTTGGCCACGGTCGTTTGATGGGTTTAATTGTACAAATTGGATTTTTACAGCTCTGAAAATCGAGTTTTAAGTTGTCTGTTTAATTTTGTTTCCACGTAATTTGACGAAAATTAACAAGACGATTTTCGAACATACTGATTTCTCAATTTGGCAACGTTGCGTTAGCAAAGATTAGAACCTCAAAACGAATAATATAATGGCCAACTACTGGTCAAATAAAACACGAATGTTAGTTAGTGTTTACGTTTAGATATATCAATCCATTGTAGCAATACGTGTGATACTAGAACGTACAATATTACGATGCAATTTCGACACCGTGTTTACCTTTACATTAAAAAAAAAACAACAGTATTTAGTTCAATTAATTTAATAAAGTATGTTGCTTTATAAATTATTATTGTAAAACTGTGCTAGTTATCACAATTTCCACAGATAATTTGGACAAACACGTTTCATTATCGACGACTCGTGGTAAAAAATAATATCGGTTATATCGGAAAAAATATGTCGTTATGTATATCGACGACCTTCTGTTTGGTTTGGCTTTTACCCAACGCACGTTTTTCACGGACCTGGTGCTGTTTCTACGACATTAATCAGACGTTAAAATTTCACGGAATTTTTGCTAAATTGGTTTTTTTATCTGAACCAGACTTTTGTGACTTTTTAAATGCAAATTAAACGTACAAAAGACATTTATTTAGGAGTTTAGTAGGTATATTTTATAGTATGTTAATCGTCAATTGTTTTATTATGAACGTCGTTATTCATTTATTTTGAATTTAGATGAATTTTGAAAAGTTTTTACCAGTTGTTATAGAAACATTTTTGTAATAGCAGAATTATTTAACGATACTTTACTACTTTCTTATCAAACTTGCTATCGCCAATTAAGTAAATTAATAAATATATTGATTAATAACAGAAAATCTTATCTATTGCCAGCAAGTTATGGTTTCTTTTTTGACGGGGAACAGGAATATTAATGGCGATATGTCCAATAAAAGCTCACAACGCATGTGTTTATTGATTAGAAAATATTAGGTGGGTGTGTTATCACATGTAGTCTTTAAACAAGGGTTAACACAGTTTTATACTATGAACTGTTTGCCTGTAATATGTGAACGATAAGGCCCTAAAAGTTAGGTTAGCCCTCAACACCTCTGTTTAATTATAGTTTTATTCATAACTTAATAACAAAAATTTACGTTTCAGTATTGAAAGGTTGATAGAATAATAAATAACCAATAAAATATGAGGTATCATTATTTTTCACACATTCTACGTCAAAGTTGGCAACGAAAGAGCGACAGTTAGATATGAGGCAACAACTGACAAAAAACTGACACGTGACGACCATTATGCAGAGCAGTTTAAAAATAAAGCAATAATACATCTGTTAGATAGACATATTTTTAAAGGTCGTTTGTTAAAATCCGATACGATTTATTTTTTCCGAAAATAATGGAACCGACGTTCATTTATATAAACAGCTGACCATTACGTGGGTATAAAACAGTCTGAATTTTATAATCATAATCACCCACTTGTAATACGTGTTGACTGAGTAGTTTTGCAAAATGTGACCGACATTCAGCAAAAATTACAAAATGTCACTTAAAAAAAATCAGGATTTATTTTTAAACGTTTCCTTACTGTTGTGTAAATATTAGTTCCTTTTTATATAAATATATAAAGCATATATTAGTTAGTGTAAATGTGTAAATATACCTGAAGATGGTCAGTATTTAATTTTACTTAATATGGAGCAATTTAATGTGTATGAAAATAAAAATTTATGGTGTTCTAACTCAAAACTATATTGCACCATTTGCTCTTTTCTTGTACAAAAAGTATATAAATATAAATCGAGCTGAATTAAAACTAAAATGTTTCACCAGAATTTTTGTGTTTTATTTTGTGAAATCTACTTTGACAGCGAGGACAAACTGTGTTATAAATGTATCTTGTGGTATTTTAGAATCCGCTCTTCGACACACAAACCGTGCAGAAAATGTTTGTGCGTTTCGTATTTTGAAGAAAAGTTTGTAAAGGCTCAGTGAAGAAAAATATGAGTAATATATTTAGCTTTCGCAACTGTTTTGAAGTTCGAGAATTACATAATTCGATTCCTTATTTCACCTGCTGTATGTATTTGTTTGCTTTTGGGAGTTAAACACGTTGATATCAGTAATATTTGCTGATATGGCGTCGAATATTTATCTACTCGTGATACTTGCATGATCGAGTACAGTTAGTATAAAATTTATTTTCCTACCTTGCTTATGGAAAATTTTGTCTAAACTTAAAATATGCATGCAAACGTAACCAATACCAACTTTTTCATATCTTTGTCAATTTATAGTTTCGCCTTTAATAAAGATCGAACGTAATTAAAGTAGCTTAAATAAATAATTGATCGATTGTAAGACAATACGCCGGTTATTTCCTAATCGTCAAAAACTTAAACAAATTTACAGATAAACTAAGAATAGTGTCAAAGACAATTTTTTGAAGTACCAAGATCCACAAAGCATAGATAATATTTTAAATACACAATAGCTAAACTTAATGTTTCAAATAAGGTAAGTAATTAATCTGTTTAATTGACAAAATTTACTCTTGGCGAAAATGATACCTTCTATACCAAATAAAACAAAACAAATTAAACTAAAAACAAAAGAAGCAATTGCTTTTGTAAGAAGAGTGTTAGATGTCCCTTAATACGGCAACATTAAGAAGGCTTTACGAGTGAAACTATGTTAAAATCAAATTGTATTTAACCATTTTGCAACGATTAAAAATAAACAAAAGTAACTTTTCAACAGCTTAACTAATAAGATAAGAATTCCCAAGGACAAATAAAAAAATGATAAAACCATGTTCAAAATATTAAGTATCAAACTTTAAAGGTAAGGTTATATAGAAGTGAAGATTGCATTACATGTATGGCTATAAAGAAAAATCAAAAATAGTGGTAAGTTATTAATTTACGAAAAGGAAGAACGTGTGATTAAATTTGTTAAAGTTATTAAAAAAACTATCCATCCTACATTATTCTACGTAAAAAATTGCCCAAAAAGTATTTGAAACACAATTCTCTAATTCTAAAAATAAATGTACTACGATTTTCCGCCAATAACTTTTTAACCGCACCCCGTATATCAAATTTCATCACACCATTAGCAATAAAAAAGTTACCCATATAACGTTCAACAAAGAAGGCACCCTGTATGTAAGAAAATGAGAATTATCGATGAAGAATGAGCTTTTTCTTGTAAAATGAAATGTGCGAGCATTAAAAACTATGTATATGGACGAGTCTTTCACTACAAAAAATAAAAAAAAATTGACGGAAAGCAATCCCAGAAACAAAACCAATTTAACGAAAAGATAAAAAAACAAAAGAAGCGGCGGCTACTTCATTAATACGTTAAAGAAATAGAGCAACCTGTATATAGTGTGATTTTAAATGAATGTGGCGCCACAGCTTTTAGTGTATTTCATATTTTGAATTTGGCCAAACTGGATCATAGGATTATTTTGGTAACTTTCACTGTCAAATAACAGGAGCAATTCGCTAACTTTGTTAAAGGTTTTAATATTTTATTTATTTTGTTTTCTAATACAGTACCAAAATAATTAATGAAATCGGTTAGTAACCAGAGCCAGACACACATACTATACACTTAATACACGTTCACAAGCTATGTAGAAAGCAACGGGAAACCACTGCGGATAACACATTTCCCTAGCTAGTATAAGCTGTATAAGCAGCTTTAAGGCTGCGACCAACCAGCTCTAAGAGCTGATGATCACACACACATTCGAGACGCCACTGATAGAGCACGTCAAACATATTGCATATTGCCAACTTAGGTAACAGTAAATTAAGAGGGCGTTTTCTATGTTACCTACCTAGCCATGAAACAAAAAAGCGACGATGTTAATTTAAAAAACTTGTTGGTCGGGCTCATAAGGCAAACAAAGTCCAATAGATAAACAATGATTGTGGGTTCATAGAGTTAATGCATCCACCTTATTATAGCCTCGTCAAACTTTTTTCTATTTAAAAACAAAAAAGTATCTCAGGCGAAAGCGTTTTGCATCTGATAAAACGCTCAAAGAAGCTGCCGAACAATATTTGGCAGAGTTGCAGAATGAATTTTTTTCTGAGGGTATGGGGCTATTGAAAAAAAGATGAAATAAGTGTTGAAGGGAGTTACGTAGAAAAATAAAGGATTGTTAATGTGATACGTGATTTTTTTCATGGCTAGGTAGATAACTTAATAAATCGCACTAGTAGCATTGCGCCAAATTCAAATTGTCCTCAATCATTTAAAATCACACTGTATAAGAAAATGAGAATTATTGTTGAAGAATGAGCGTTTTTTCTTAAAATGAAATGTTACAATTGTCGTTCAAACGGTCGAATCAACTCAATTTAGTGTATGATAAATTGTATCGTCTGTGGGGTGCTTTAAACCTTTTTGATTTGATGATATTATTAGTAGGTACGCAAAGGGAATCCTAGAACAAAGCTAAAGTTAACAGAGATAGAATTGACAATTAAAACTAAAGTACTTTACAACGAAAGCTGCTTTACGTGTTGATGCAAATCAAAATACATACTTGCGATCAACTTCACCAGTTGTCAAAAAGGAAGGAAGTATAGATTAGAAAATAAAATTTTTTGATGAAGCACGAGCTTTTTCTGTAAAATGAAATGTGCGAATTTTAAAAACTACATGAAGAAGTCTTTCACGACAGAAAAAAAAACATTTTTGGCGAGAAGTAATCCATAAACAAAACAAATTTAACGAAAATATCGAAAAAAAAACAATTAGTTCCTAAGACGATCGCTGCTTATTACGGGACTATTAAAAAAAACGAAATTAACTCATTAAGAGTTTAATTAATAAATTAATAAAGAATTCTTCCAGGAAAAGCGGGTATTTACTTTTGAAATAAAACAATGTGCTTAAATCCACTGCCAAGGAAGAAAGTTATGTTGAAGTGAAGCCTGAATTACACGACAGCTATGAAAGAAAATCAAAATTGGGGACTAAGAATAAGAGTTTACTTTTTTTATTGTTAGGACAAAATTAGAGTCAGCAAAGACAGGGTCATTGATTTAGTAGAGTACTGAGGATTACAAATAATGTAGTGTACAAGGAAAGCCGTTTTACCCGTGGATGTGACTTAAAATACTTAGAAATAGCAACCAGTTAGATTATTTATCATAAGGAAGGAACCATAGATAAGCAGCTGAGGATACCTAAAAAATAATGAGTTTCTTCTTTCCTCAAATAAACGTGTATGGTCTCAAAAATTACAAGAAAAACAAAATTAAAATTCTAAATTGAATATAACAAAGTTAAATCACAGTCCAACTGTGTAAATTTGAAGTTGAAAGATTCTGCGGAATCATTTGGTTGGTCTCCTAATCATCTATATCTCTAAAATTAAATAAATGTAAGATAATTTGGAAGATTCGAAGAAATTCTTCAATGTTTAGGGGATGTTCAGGCCGTTCCGTGATACTCCTGAACCCTTAAAAAGGAAAAAGCAAACATTTTTAATATACATTTCTATAAAATCTAGAAAATGATAAGTAAGTTTCAGTTTAACTAATTCTTTGGTTTTACATATAATCCATTCGTACTACGTGCAACTTCTAGTCAGTCAAGGCCGTTTGAAAATTTTCACTGCGTAAATCGGGCTATACAACTACTGAAAGTTAGATTATAATTTAATCTGACGTTTTGATCTTTATGACTAGATTTCTGTCGCATCTATGTTGCCAAATTATATAAAAGTTATGACTTCAGTTTTTTTGGAGTCCGGTAGGTTTTGAGATTTTTATATTTTACTTGTCTGCTATAACGGGAAATTTAAATATAAACGATAAAATCAAAGTTTTAAACATTTTGAACTAAAAAGCCTACGTTAATCCTTTATGCTATTGCAATTCGGGCATTGAAACAACTAATAGCAGTTTCAGTAATTGTTTCAAATTTAAATGATAAGCCATCTAAATAGGTAAAAAGTGATTGAAGTTTACGTTTGTTTATTTCATTAGTTAGTTCTAATTCTTTTTATTGACTTAGATATATTCCAAAATGCTTTAATTCGACAAGTTTTGGCTTTTGGTAATCATCCAACGATTTTAGAAAACTATGGAGGGTTTCCAAACATACTGAAAATGCATGCTGAAAAACTAGGAAGTATTTATTACCATAACCAATTAAATAAATGTGGCTAACATCAGAACAAACAAGATTTAGTTTAATAGAATGCTATCAACTTATTTTAAAAATCAGAAAATTTAATCGCGTTTTGTTTAAGAAAGAAAAGTAAAATTGTTAAAGTTAAAGCGATTGAATTATCCTCGGTTTATTTTTAAAGACAATTGTGCTCGATGTACCTAAAGATAATACTGATAAGTTTTTAACCTTGACAACTGCTCTTTGTAGATTTAGCAATTATAATAAAGTTTTAATCGTGATATTATGTCAAATAAAACAGTTATCAATCACGAATGCCGATGGTGTGGACATGATAAACATTTTTATTAATTACGCAGTACGTTGTAGATAATCACGGTGGATATGAGTTAACCTTGAGGAATAAGTCACCTCTAAAAATGAACAAAAACTAACATTAACTTGTAATGGTACTTCCGGATTAACGAGATCAAAAAGCATTTCCTGTATGGGGGGGTGTTACACGTTAAAAGTCCTCAACAATATTTATCTATTCTTAATTCGAGTAGGTATATTGCAGTACTTATGTTGAGGACCAATAAATATAATCAGGAATTACGGTAGTTGTAGTAAAATACTTCCCATGCGTAATATGTGCAATTAAGCAATGAGTACACTCAAAATATAAATCTTAACAATCAAAAAGTTTGTGCTTGGATTGCTTTTAAAGGTTTCGAGTGTTCGTTTTTTGTAATATTTTGAATTTATTTAGTTTATTTTAATCTACACAAATAAACAAATTAAACAAACAAAATATTCCAATATTATTTAGAGCTTATGTTTAACAAATTATTTCAAGATTTATACTTAAACTGCCGTTGTAGTTGTTTGAAATAAGCTTCACTTGGGATCAGAACGTAGAAGTTGAAGTTGCATACATTAAAGGCTCGTTCACATAGCATTAACAAACAAAGTAATGTGAAGTGAGCAAGTTTCCATAATTAGCCATTCAGTTTATAAAAATATTTGCAGCTACCTTCAGACTTATTAATTTTATTCTAAACGGCTAATAGTTGATGCTTTGATGTATTCTTTTTACAAAAAAACATAATTTCGTCAAACGTATTTATGTGGAAATTCCATGTATTAAAGAAAATTTCCAAATAACCGGTCTAAAATATTTGAAACAAACTTATCTCCCCGTTTTATCAGATTCATATAGACAATGTACTTTCATTAATTACAAAATTGAAGTATCTTTACTGATATCACATTTATTCTAAATGGGTTTTTTAGTAAAAAGAAGGTACTTGAAACCATCAAAGCTTTATCGATAAAAACTTGGATATTATCATACATAGCGATCTCTACCTAATCAACCTGCGATGCTCAATAAAACAAAAAGAACTGAAAAACCACTGAATTTAAAATCGAAAACGGTGAAATGAATTGATTAGTGTTAATAGTTGACAGTAACACTACAATTGTGGTAATCCGTGGTGGTTAAACACAGTAGTTAGCGGCTCCGGGGCGGGGGATCCGGCTTATATAGCAGATCCGGGCGCCGGAGGCTCCGGGGATCGATCTGTACGTCCGTCACGCGACTTTTACTCGGCTGTCACACAAGAGGCACATTACAGTTGTTGTATTGTTCTTTTTTTGTTTGGATCGTCTTGCACAGACATGCTTGATTTCATTTCTGATTTGTTCTTTTATTTCCTCATATCAGCTATCTGTTACAGTGAAATTGTTTTATATACACGCACTTGCTGCCTGCTCTCTAAATCGATGAGGAAATGCTGCACTTTAACCATTATTTATAAATTGTTTGAATTTTATTTGGCTTTATTTCATTCCTTTAAATTACGTTATTGCTAGCTAACTTTTATCATAGAGATTTTTGCCAATAATAATGAAAAGCTGGATCTCTGAATACATGTGATGCAAAAAATGAGCAACAACGGACGTACAAACAAACAAAACTATTATAAAAAGATCTAGATTTAAGTAACAAAGTGGTTAACTAAAAAGATAGATAAAGGAATTACTTAAACGCGTGGAAATTTGAAATAAAGAAAGGAAGAAGGATACTACCTACTGTAAGATATAGTATGAGTACTGAAATAAAAAACGGAGAGGCACTGAAAGAAAGAACTACGAGCCTGATGAAGAAGAGCCTAAATATCATTATTCTTAATTAATATTACTATTAAACGTGTTCGCGGTATTGGGTAAATTCGCACGTTGTAGAATTACAGAATATACAGGATAAGCAATAAGTAGTGAGGAGCAACAACTATAAACTGAGGGACTGTCATGGAGGAAAAACTTACATTGAAAATGGCCCGATGAAAGAGACAGATACAGGCAAAATTCAAGATGAGGACTAAAAACGAACAAGCCGCAGGTAAGACTTCAAAAATAGGCTACAGAAAAATGTTGAGATGGAACGACACACGACTAATAATGGAAGAAAACGAGGAAGCAAGAAACTAGCATGGAACTATTGGGATGGATTAACAGTAATGATCATGAGAGTAACAAAGGACACCAGGAGAAAAAAGAATATAAAACATAGAAAATAGTTTCATGGAACATACAAAGTTGAACTAACTTCTGCTTTAAACGGAGCAAAATTTCATATGTTAGCAAAATGACAAAGAGTAAAGGAACTTCTGCGAAAGTAGAAAGAGGTCACATTATGGAATACAGCTCAGTAGAAATTGACAAATAGACACAGTCGGGAGTAGCCTGCACAATAAATAAATACGTATAATGTAAAGAAGGTGAAAATTACAACTTTTTAATAATCTACGAAGAAACGTAAAAGCAAGAAGTAGAGGAGTTCAGCAAATTACTGCAGGGCGACGTGTCAAAAGAAAAAAGGTGCATTAATAATTATCGGAGACTTTAACAATAGAGCCAGAAACTGCCCAGTAAGATCTGAAAGAACTGCAGGGAAATTTGGTGAAAGCTTTAGAAATAATAACAATAAAAAAATTATAGACTTTTGTTGTATCTTAAATGATATGATATGCAGATGCAGATGCACAAAAATCACAAATATGCTAAAGAAGCACTAAACATAAAAGAGACCAATAATTAACCTTGTTGTTATAGAGAAAAGCGCTTTAAAAAAGTAAAAGATATAAAACTGAGAAGAGGATACGACCTGGGCAGTAATGGATATGATAAAGAGTCCTGAGGAAATAGAGTGTAAGGGAAGAAGACGAGAAGGTCTTTTCAGTTATCCGATACATCCTGTCAGATGGTCAACGAGGCTCTGACGACCGAATCACGGCGGTGTACCCGCTTCAAACTGAGAATTGGGGAAATCTAATTTAGAAGAATTTTAAAAATACCGTGGGTAGACCGAGTAACGGATGTAGAAGTAATGAGAAGAATACACAAAAAAAAAGAAATTACGATTACCATCAAGAAAAGAAAATTGCAATACCTGGGACATATTGTGCGGGAAAAAGATACAATTTGCTTCAAATAATAATACAAGGAAAGATTTAGGGAGAAGAAATGTTGGAAGAAGGCGTCACTCATGGTTAAGAAATTTAAGAGAATGGCTTAATATTGTAACACGAGTCAACTATTTAGATGGGCTGCTTTAAAAATTCGCATAGCTAACGGAGAAGTGAATAGCCGCATGTAAAAGACCTCAATCTCTGATGCAGGCATCACAGGTTCGATTCCTGAGACCGGCGAAGCTAGAATATATCTCGTACGCTCCTTCGTGCTTCTAGGGCATGTTAAGCCGGCGGTCCCGGTTGTTATACTAACACCTTTGATAATCGTCAACCTCGCACCACTGTGGGTCGATCTTCTTCTCCGTATTCGATGGGTAAGGTTAGCCTCCTTCCTAACATACTTGCTAAGAGGGCTCACAGAACTCGTTATTACGGGTTACCAACAGGCAATTGGCGTAGGCCATAATAAGAAGAAGAAGCATAACAAACAAAACAGAAAAGGCACTTAAAGAAGAAATCTTCCGTGTCCACTCGCCAACGCACTCGGCAAGTTAGGCATTTTAATGACATAAACCTTCCATAATTGTGTATGCAGGAACGTCCAATTTAAAAAATAAACCCCGGGTGAGTAGTGTTATACACACATAATCTCACACTGGTCCAAAGTCAGTCTGTCTCAACTCGTATTCTGGGGGAGCCACCGCAAAAGCCTAAAGCTAGCAACACAGCATCTTACAGTATCAGAAAAATGAGCGGGCTAGACTACCTTGTCCAACTTGAACTCAATTATATTAAATGGGGCTATGTGAAGCACGAGTGCCAGGAGAGAAAACTACCCTTTTGAAGTCAGGCCATATATTATATCAAAACAATTCCGATACCATTAAAGGTCAGGGAGGTGTCGCTTTCATGGTCAATAAAAAACTTTGGCTCCAGCTCTGACAAAGTTATTTATTTGGCAATCCAACTCAATAGAAGGTATAGTTTGCAGTTGATCCATGGATATGTTGCTACAAGCCAATCAGACGACGAAGAAATGAAAACATCCTTTGAAGACATAACCAAAGCTATGCAAACCGCGAAGAATCACTATAAGTCCATTAGTGGTGATTTCAACGCAAAAATTGGTAAGAAAGATGTAACAAATACAAAGAACATCGGATGCTTTGTTCTGGGAGTCAGAAACCGATGTGGAAATATGCCCTTAAACTATCTAAATAATGAAAACCTGTATTGTCAAAACACCTTCTCCAAAAAAAACCAAACACAGAAAGCAGACATGGAAAAGTCCAAATGGCAATAATACAAGGAACAAGATCGATTACATGGTATAATGTGTTTAAATTTTATCTTGGAGAACCTATAACCAAATATTATCTTCTTTTCTTCTTCTTTTTCAGCCCTTCTTAATCCACTCCTGGACAAAGGCTTTCCCTTTTATTTTCCACTGTATTCTGTCTTGTGCAATGTTATACCACTTTTTTCCTACTTTCTCTCTTATGTCATCCAACCATCTCCATTGGGGGCGTCCTACTCCTCCTCTTGTGTAGTCATGGTCGCCATTGTATTAGTTATTTGGTCCATTTTGTATAGTCCTGTATTGCTAAATGTCTAGTCCAGGCACTTATTTAAGAGTATTTGTATTGCTTCCAAAGTGACCATTCCTCCCATTTTTATCATCTCGCGTGTAACGTTGTCTTCCCTTGGTGCTCGGCCGTTTTTCATCTGGCTGAGAGCTAGTTGTATTTCATCTATGTTAATCTCAGGCATTTCTTCAGAACCAACGTTGGTAGGGTATTAAAATATATTCTTTCGGGTTTAGGTTTCTTCGCTGAGTATAGATCTGCATAAAGGTCTTCAGTAATTTTTTGTGTGTTTAATTTCACCTGGTTTGTTTTTGAGTTGATATATCGTCGGTCTTCCGGTGTTAGCTATTGTTTTCGATACTTTCATATTTCTGTTGTTCTCTATCACTTGTCCGATAAATTTTGTGTTGTAGTTTCGTATGTCTTCGCTAGTCTTCCGTCTTATATTCTTGTTCAGCTCTTATCTAAATATACGGAATGAGATGAAATGCAGTCATTTTTGTTTAGCAATATGTAAGCTTTGTATACTTTCCTTAGGTAAAATTTTGGAATTATGTCAGTATATGTTATGGTTATTATTTATTATTCAAGGCATGTTCAGCAACGTTGGATTTTTCAATTTCGTAATTTTTATGTTCTTTAATAGCCTAGATCAGGGTACTTAGACTTACACTATCAGCGATTTGCCGTAAGTGCCGGCAAGTGATCGACTAGCTAGGGAAAAAAACATAAAGTTTATAAATGCTAGATATTTCTGTCTCTAGGAATGCGTTTTTAAATTCTGGCTGTGCAGTCCCTCTAAGCCGAGATATTTGAGTTGCCGCGTGTTCTAGGCACTTCGTAACGTAAGTGGTAAGTGCACATTAAATTGTTTATGCGATCGAATTGAAAACTTTTCGCAATCGACCGTTTGAGCACCCCTGGCCTAGATATAAGTAGTATTTCCGCATTCATATGGAATACTATATACCCAGTCTTCTGAACTTTGTTCTTCGTTCAACGGTTTATTTTTTGAAAGAATTGATTTTAACGTATTACTTCTTCTTGAAGTGGCTTGCCCTTTACAAGGCGTTGCCAGTCTCTAGGGCGATTTTATAGGGGGGGTAATGGGGGTAATTGCTCCCCCCCCCCCAAATCCATCATGTGCTACAAAATAGCAATCGTCAAAACTACCATCCATCATTTTAAAATATTTTAAGTAATTTTTGAGGTAATCTTTCGCGTGTATAAAGAATTTTGGCAGATACGAAAATTAGTCCTCCCCTAAAAAATATGTTCTAAAACCGCCCTTGGCCAGTCTTCTCTCCATATGTCTGTAGTGTGCATGTGAAGTGGCGTGCAGACATAGGGGACGTACAGCTTTACGTGGGTTTAGGGTTCCAAACCACGAGTTTGCTATTGCCTTCCGAAGGAAGCAGTGGGATGTTTTCGGTGTATGTGTGGTCCTGGGAATCGAACCCGGACCAGTCTTAATCCCAGTGGTCAGACACACGCTGAACCAACTGAGCCACGACCGCGACAACGTCGATCGTATTATTAGTTCTGCAAATTGTTCAAACGTAGAATTTTTACCAATTCGTTTTATTTTATCAGATTTATCGGAATGTATGGTATTGTGAGGTTAATATGTCTTTTTCTCTGTTGTGTTCGTTTATTTTCAATTTTGGTGAAGCTATTTTGTATCAGATTCCTAGGATAGCTATTGTTTTGAAGAACATTCTTCTTCTTCCTCTTATGGCCGAAGCCTAGGCCGATGACCTGTTATACACTCGTAAGAACGAGTTCTGTGAGCCCTCTTAGCACGTATGCTGGGCAGGAGGCTAACCTAACCCATTGAGAGAGGTGAAGAAGACCGACCCGCAGTGTTGCCAGGTTAACGGTTATCAAAGGTGTTAGTATGATAACCGGGACCGCCGGCTTAACGTGCCCTCCGAAGCACGGAGAAGCGTACGCCCTTCTAAATTCCAGCGAGGATATCGCCGGTCTCAGGAATCGAACCCAAGATGCCTACGTGATAGACCGAGGCCTTTTACACGCGGCTATCCGCTTCCCATTGAACATTAATTTGTAATAAACTCTTTTTCTTTGTTGAAAATTTTGACATTAGAGCAGATTGTTTTTGCTCTATCATAAAGACTTTTTACAACACCTATTTTGACGTTTGGGTGATGGTTAGAAGTGTGCTGTAAATATCTGTTGGTGTGTGTTTTCTTGCGGTAAACTGACTTTTATTATCAGTGTATCAAAGAAAGGCAATTGATTATTTTGTTCTGTTTCTAATGTAAATTTGATGGAGTTTTTTTTGATGAATGATAAAACTTCAAAAATTATTTAGTTCATCAATATCATAAGGTCAAATAAATAGAAAAGGTATTATCAACGTATCTCCACCAAATTGTTGGTCTTTTTGTGTGTTTATGAACATATTGTTGCTCAAAGTCTTCAATGAATATATTACCTATAAATTGGAGACAAAGGTGAACTCATGGCCATCCCGAAATCTAGTCGGTAATAGTCTGTTTTGAGTTGGAAGTACGTTGGTTTGATGAAAAGGGTTAAAAGTTCCATGATTGTGTTAATTCTGTTTTGAAGTGTGTTGCCGTTTTCCAGTCTGTTTTGTATTAGGTTTAATGTTTTGTCTAGAGCAGTGGTACCTAAACTTATTCTTCCGCAGAAACCTTATACAATATTTCACATACCGTGGAACCCTTGCCATATCTATAAACAGTCTAATTATAAATATTATGGCACCTGACTCGTGGAACCCCAAAATGTTCCACGGAACACACTTTAGGAACCACTCGTCTAGAGGAACATTGTGAATAGACTGACTACATCAAAATTGACCATTAAGTGGTTTGTGTTTATGTTTGCTTCCTTGAATTTCTCAAGAAAATGTTGTGAGTTTCTGATGTAGGAATCTGGATTGCCTGATAGTGGATTGAGTATTTTGAGTAAAAATCTAGCTAGGTTGTGGCATCGTAAACTTATTGAGCTAACTATGAATCTTAGTGGTAGGTTGGGTTGACTAACTTTTTGAATTGTTTGAAAACGGAGATAGACTTGTCTCCGAAATATTACGTACCTAAGTTATTAATTTAATTATATTTTAGCAACTGGTTACGAAAACCTTAACTAAGAAATATAAAATGTCAAACTTGCCACAACAAACCTTTAGAAAATATTTATTACTACAACTAAAGCAAAAGCTAAAATCTAAGGACACTGCTTGAATTTTGGGCTGTTATTGTGTGGACATAAATTAAAACTTTCAAATGTCATTGTTTAAAGCAGGTAATAATGGTTGCCACTTTTAAGCAAAATCTGTTATTACCAATCTATACAGCATTTCTTGATCACACTATAGAATATGTGTAAAACATACAAAATAATAAAATAAACGAAACTAGCAAATTGCAACAAACTCATTTGAACCAAAAAAGAACTGATTTCTACAATTTATAGTTTTAATGTAATGAGTCGCACAAACGAAGAAACTAATGGTTAATTATAACAATTGTTACGCCATAATTAAAAATAGTGCCAGATAACGAACTTTGATTCACATTTTCAGTTCTGTTTATTTGTTCTATTTTTAAAAATTAACGTCAGTAGATTGATGCGTTTGTTCCAGAACTTTTATGATTCCTAGTATGATGTAAAAACTGTCTGATTTAGAATTTTAGGCTTATACAAATCGTTGAGTCGTCATTTTAGTACGGTGTGCAGAAGTTTGACTGTAAAATCTAAACTGATAAAAAACTTGGATCAAATTCGAATGCTTGTTGTATCTACTCCTACTGGTTTTTATACTCAAATATATTTTTTTCTAAAAGACGCTTGATTTGAAAAGATTCAGCAGTGCGAAATTTATTAACGTTGACCATTTCATCTTCAGCTTCCATTAAGTAATTTCAAAGTTGAATAGCTTTAAAGTTCTTATGTGTGTTTGATTATACCTGTTAAGAAATTGTATATGGTTAACTACCGTCAAACTGCCGTTCGAGGTTCAGGCTATTCAAATTGCTTCTTTTATTCGAGAGTATAACATATGGAAATTGTCAGACTAAAGCATAATAAACCGAATGAAAACCCTACGTTCCTCGAAGGCACTCGGTATCAATCATATGTCGCTAATGATGTTGGGGTAAATTAACCGCGTGACCGTGTAGTGTGTGGCCGCACCAAACTCTCAGTAATGGTATTATGCTATTACAAAGCGAAAACCCATTAGTAGTCGCTGCTAATGTACACTGCCGTTTCATAACCACTTCGCTTCTCTTTTTTTTTTCTATTTCAATAGAAATAAGAATCGATAAAAAGGATATTCCCCGAACTAAATATATTTAATTTGGCCAGATCGTAGGAACATCGGCAATCTTTCTAAGGAGACAACAATTTGAAATGTCAACGATGTACGGGCGATAACGTTCGTGATTTATTTTCATTTACAATAGCCGGACAAAAGTAAACGAATACATTAGCGATTGAATTCGATGGACCCTCGTCCATAAAAAATAACCAAACACAACCCCTACGATATCCCGCTGGTTCGTTTCACGCCCCACTTTGCTTCGATTCCGCCAAAAGCACAAAAAACGGCCGGAGGAAAATTAAGTCGCATTATCCGCCGTAAAAAACGTAGGAAACGGAAAAATAAATAAGAATTGTGTCCGAATTCGCTCTTTACAAGAGAATCTGATGGTCCTTTACACTACGAGGACAGGCACATTTCTATCGAGTGCTTTTATATTTTTATAAAAGAAAAACGCTGACGTAAGGAAGACCTAAATGTCCTCCGGATGGACGCCTGTGGTCGCTCCTTTCAGCCCTAATATCGGTATATGTTGTTTTCGTGGTCGTTGTGCTCATTGAAAAACGAAGGTGTGCAGGCGACAGGCTGTCTGGTTTTGAGATTTCAAAATACTCGCTCTCTACAGTTGCCATCCTTTCTTTAAGAAAACGGAAAGTTTGCAAGGAAATCTAATAGGATTAGCCGTTATAATCTCATTTCGTACGTTTGAAGTTGTATGGGAACTGTCAGTGATGATTTTTTAAGTAAACTTCCGACATTCTTTTCAAAGGTTTAGAAAATCAAGACCAAGCTAATACATTATAAAAGGAACCGTTAAGGCATAGCTGCATACCACACAGAGTAATCTCATGGAAGTAGACAGAAGAACACTTAAATTTCAAAAAAATGATTGTAGCTATTTATCATCAACAAATTTTTATTAGTGAAACTATAGATTGTAATGTATTTTAAGGCCTCACGAAACTTCTGTATTTAGAATGAATTGATTAGATCAATATCAAAATTGGGGATATTAGCCATAAAAGACAAAGATTATAGTCGATATTCCCACCTCATATTTAACATCATGTTGAATTACCGTGGCAATATCGTACATCCTTGTCATGCACATATAAAATTATATAAAGCTATATCGTTTTATGTTTACGTTAAACACGATTTTAGTTAGAAACTTTAAACAAGAGTGAGAATACGGCACCTTTTGTTTGAAGTTGTCATAACATAAAACGATAATATTACCTTGATACTGTTTTTAATGTGGAGAAAAGAGACACAAGTATTATCATGATAATTAAACATGAGTTAAATGTAAGCATAAGGTGAGACTCACCAAAGTTCTTTTATTTTATTCTATATTTAACAGATCAAATTACCTCTGCTGGGATTTGAACCATTGCTCGCGAATTTAAGCGTCAATTCTCTGCTAATTGAGTTATAGAGACAAATTCGTCTACATACAATTGTATAACATACGTACCGAAACGAGTCACTAGACATAAACAAGCTAAGAAATACAGCTAGAAGATTAGTATTGTCTTTTTGAATTACTACTGGTTAAAAATATAAATCCTTACTAACGCATTTACAGGTTGTGCATTTGCATAAATATTAGTTCTTCATTGGTCTTCGTTTGTGGTATATCGGCGTTTTTATTTATTTATTATTTTATATTATCTCAAGTGAAGTGGTCGTACGAAAACACGCAGGTTTTATGTGGAAGAGAAGGACAGAGGATGGAGAAAATTGGAGACAAATTGGGGAGGCCTACATCCGGAAATGGATCGACAAAGGTTAAGAAGAAGAAAGGGGTTTGCAGCATAAACAATGCAACATATAAACTGAAGAGTGTTTACAAACTGTTAGAAGAAAGAATAGAACTAATTACTACTGAAAACTGGACGGAGTGTATAAAACATGTTAGTAAAAGCACTCGATAATTTTATTGAGGTAGTTGTTGAGACATTATATTAATTAAAAAAAGTGTATTTATTTAAAAAGTAATTAGTAAATTCTCAAGTGAAAGGGTTTACAAAAAGCTGCAACATATAAATTGAACGATGTTTAACAGCTTTGTATCTGTATGTTCTGAACAACTACAAAAAACTAAATTTTTTATCAGTTTGATGCGGTTAGATACGGAACGACATATAAGAATATTACTGGCGAAAACATCAACGAAAAATACAAAATAAGAGAAACTAAGACATTAAGAAATTAACGCATAAAATGGCAAAAGAAGGCGGCGAGAAAAATTCCATAAGAAGATTTAATCCTGAAAAGCGCCAGTTGATGTTTAGAAAATGATAAGAATAGCTACTTATAGGAAGAAAAATCAAAGGAATAACCACGTTGATCAAAACAGAAGAAAAAGGCAAACTAAAGATAAGAAGAAACAAAACGAGGGGACCATAAACAATCAAAGTAACAAGAAAAACTAGAACGTTTAGAATTAATTAACAGACTAATAAAGAACAGAAGTACATATAGTGAAGGAAAAGAGCGACAACCAAATAGAAATATTAGGAATTACAGAAGTAAAAAAGACAGGTAAAAGGTAGGATAAGAATATATAAGGAATATTTGTTAAATTGGCAAGGAGCGAATGAAAAAGAAAGAAGGAAGAAACAAATAGGGGAAACATGGACAAAGAAAAGAAGAAAACGGCGTCAGAATTTTGCAAAAATAAATAGATGAAGCTGAGAGAATTATAACAACTGCAGGGAACCTGAATAGCGAGCAGGGAATCGTAATACTGGAATAGAGAGAATCTTGAAAACAAAGAAGATAAGGGACAAAAAGTTATTAGCAACATAAAATTTAACCAAAAGGACATAGATAAAAGATAAGTATACAAGAACATAGTAGAAATGAAAGGTCAATAATACACTACTTTTTGATATACAGAAAGCGATCGCGGGGACATAGAAGCATGGAAAAATATTTAAACGCAAAAGTCAAGAAGAGTAGGACAGAGAAGAGGAGAGAAGTAAAGGTAACAGCAAAAAAGAATGACTGGTAAAATTTGAACAGAAAATAAACGATAATTTACAAGAAAACCAGAAAACAAATGAAGAAAAAGGACGAATGTTAATTACATGATAAATATAAAAGGTAAAGAGGAGAGACAAATAATCACAGACGAAGATAGAATAAAAATGAAAAGATGGAGAAAAATTTTTAATAAAAACTAACGCTAAGAAAAGGACATACAGAAAGAAAAGATTATGTAAGTGATAGACAAAAAATAAAATTAATAAATAAAGAAGAAGTGATAAATGCAGCGAGAAAGACAAAGTTAGGTAAAACACGGGAAGGGAAATACCATGAGATCGAAAAAAAATGATTCTGAGCAGGCCTTGACTAGTACAACACGATTGGCTACACTGGTTCTAGAATGCCTATGAATTATAATGTGACAGTGACATTTCAAGTGTAAGTCAGTTTTGCAATCTTGTTTCCAGAATTATTTAAGTTTATCGTTGTAATACTAGTGAAGGATCACATTTTGAACACCTACTCTAACATGTATTCATCTTAGTTTTCAGTTTGTTCCCTAAATAAATACTGTTTTGTGTTTTAATTTATTTGACATTTATTAACCTCTAACCTACTGCCACATTTTGAAATCAGTCTTGCCAATCGTGTTGTACTAGTCAAGGCCTGCTCAGAATCATCTTTTTTTCGATCTCATGGTATTACTGCTGAAATGATAAAATACATACAAAATTAAAAATTAATGAAAATACTGAATGAAGCAGCAAAAGTAAGAAACTACCTACCTATAAGTTAGTTCAATAAGAATTGAGCATGTAAATAAAAGCACATCGTTGTTGACAAACTTGTGACACGAATACGTGTTGTGGTTGGTTGTTGCAATAATATAATTTTATTAGATGAGTCATAGTTTACTAAAGATTAAGTACCTAATTACCTGAGTATGTAGTATCTACTTACGAGGGATATTTCATAAATAATGCACAAGTTGGCAACACTGCGGACCGAATAATGCAATCGGAGTGGAAAGTGAGGTTAGGTAGTTTAAGACTTATGGAGCTTTCTTCCGTAGTTTACGTTATTTTGAGTAAACGAGTACTAGAATGTCGTCTGCAGGCGCCCTACATAAAGAGTGAAATTCTACGTAGCAAAAAAACCGACCGAAAAAGTTAAAGGATACCATGCGTGGACAGCATTTTTTCACCTTGGAAGAGCTTTCTGCAGTGGTTACCCGTTGCATCTGAGAGCTGAACAAAGGTGGTGGCCTCATTGGAATAGCAAATCAAAAGTATTGTCATTAATTTTAAGGGTAGGTAGAGCATATCAAATAGAACAACTTTTCTCAACAAACCATGTGTCGCAAGTAAGCGGTAAACTTAAAACGATCAATACAAAAATTGTTTTGGGGTCACTGAAATAGGTTCTGTTTACAATCAAAATCTAAATTTATCAAACGCTTGATAAGTCCAGGTATGTTACGTAGGTTAAGGTCAGTCATTCGTCGAACGTTTTAATGGAAGGTCCTAACATTTTAGTAACCGAATTTACTTATTTTAATTTACGGGGAAGCTCTTCAGAATGCTGTAGCAGTGTTTGTGTTTGTGTTGTGCGTGTTTGCGTAGAAGTTAATGGAGGAACATTTGAACATCTTTTGTAAGTCCCTGTTCTTCTTTATTAACAACAATCTTTTCTAATATCACTTTTTAAACATGCCAGTAATTTGCTAGCTGCCAGTCTCAAGCCGGTGAGAGAAAAGTGAAACTTGTAAATTACATAATTGTGTACTGTTTCATTTATTTGTGTAGGGTCAAATTTCTATCGCAGGCTTTTTAAATGCATATTATCCAGCGGTTCTCAAAAGTGTGTAACAAAAATTAAAATAAACAAAAACCGCGATAAGCTTTAAATTTTTGCTGTAATGTACTTCTATTAAGGTCAGCATATACCCATTTAATTTAATGACAATACTTTTGAATCACCCTGTATACGAGGGGTATTTCATAAATAATGCACACTATTTTTGTACTCACATGTATATTTTATTTAAGGCAGTATCACTTTACCTTCTATCGATCTAAACATTCTCAACAGGGAACTAATCAAGGTTACTATGAAGATTAATAAAAGCGCGATAATAATATCGAGGGAAAATAAAATTCATGATATTAATTAAACCAAACAACGGAGCCTGTGGTCTGATCCAATCGATCGTTGGTAAAAAACCCTGCAACAACCCACAATAGTTGTAATAAACCAATACGTATTTCAACAACTAGGTTGTGATCCTCAGTGGAAAGCTTTCCAGGCGATGTTAATTAGCCTCAGAAGGTATTTTCTTCAAAGGTAAAGATAACCAAGATAGGACTTCTAAAGAATGTCCTTTGACAAATCGCCAGAGAAAGGACGTTCTTTGTCGTTTGTTATCCTGATGTTCATAATATTTAATTAAACAAGGAAACAACAAGAACAACTAAATAACTACCAAGTGCTTAGGGACGATAATTTTGAACAGTTGCAAAATACTAAAAAAACATAAAAACAGAAGTAATTAAAAAGGCATTTAGAACAATATAATACAGTAGTAAATCATGGACCCGAAAAACTAGAATAATTACTACGGAAATTAGCTGAGAAAATTTGAGGGTAAAACAAGAAGAGCTAGAATAACAAATGAGACAGATGGCAACTAAAAATTAAATCCATCCATATACATAATGATAAGACAGTAGGACAGTGAAGATAGTTTGATCATAATAATATATGTATGTCGAAAGACTAATAGTCAAAAGGGTATACATATGGAAGAAAAAGGCCAAAATACAGAGAGCGAGGATTTAAGAAACGAACACTTAAGTAATTAATGAAAAAAATTACAAGCGAACTTTTTTTCGATAGTAAATATGTTCTATTTGACGACCTTGGTTCTTAACTATTTCCCTACATTGGCGCTTCCAGCTCTGAAAAACGTTCACGGTCATATCAGGATAAAGACTGTTCCACCCTTTTTGTAAAATTTTCCAAGGACATCCATATGATAGTGCGATGCTGGAACAGATGCTGTTTCAGCCAGTCGAAGCCAAAAGATCCATAAGACTGGTAGGAGACTTGACAGAAATCTCACTATTGCTTTTAAAAGCTTTTTGGCCTCTGCAGGTATTCCTGGATCAATATTGTAGTATGGGCCTTGGCTGCATCATGATGAATTAACACGTTTTCCTTCTCCCCAGGATAAATTCTAATAAGTCCTAAGGATCCACTTCCCGAAATGATTCCGACCACCATATGTTATGAACCAAATATCTCCTTTCACTCTCTTTGACGTAACAAATCTTGCGTTATCCATTGCAATATTATAGTCCACTTTAAATCAGGCTTCCTCTAGTGAGATTACATACCCTATACCCTGATTCTTGACTCTCAAGACACTTTTCGAACAGCTTTCTTGCATTTGTCCTGCGGTTTGCGATGAGCGATGGTTTTGGCATATGAACTTTACCTTTCTTCGCCTTCTTTTCCACCAAATCCCGGTAGATGACTTTCCGGGTGTCTTTGGGTCGACTACAACTGTTTTCATTATTTGACGTTGACTCAACGGATTTTCCTTGCTGCACATTTTGGAGATCTTTCTTTTTGACTTTGCGACTTACCTTTTCAGGTTTTCGTTTCAAAGGCGGAAGACGAATGTTTTGGGTCTGGAACTGGTGCCGTTAACCTTCGCAGTTGATCAGATTTTGAATTGCACCTAAACTGAATCAATTCCATCGGATTTTAACTGAGCTTGGATAGTTTTTCTGAAATAGCCTTGGTTGGAAGGCGTTGGAACAGCAGTCTCTGTTTCCGGTGATGACAACTTTGGCATTTTTTGGTTGATATTAGAAAATTGACGGACCTAAAGTTGAAAGTAGCGAGTGTCTTAAAAATAATTACATATAGTTATCTTTTATGCGCCACTACATTGTTATTGATATTGCATTATCCAGAGCTGCCATTAGTTAATTGTAAAATTTGAAAGTAAATAATTCACTTCAAATAGTTTTAATTAAAAAACCACGATACGCGTTAGCCGCCAGCTGTGAATCCGTTGGCTACTGCGATATCGTAAAAGTGTTCATTTCTTAAGTAGCCACCCTCTGTAGGTAGGTAGACAAAGAAAAATATGGAATAATGGAATATAGGAAGACGCAGAAAGACATGGCATAATATGAAAAGAAATTAAGAAAATTACACGAAAGAATAAGTTCCATTTCGCACGGTTTACACCTTGCGGTAAAAAAGCATAAAATAAGTAAGAACTACAGCCCGGAAAACAAAATATTTTCCTCCTATGCGAAAACGAATTTGTATCAATGTTTGTTAACACGATCTAGAAAGCTCTTTGGTTATCTATGTTTCAAGTCGGTTGATTTTGAGTGGGCACCGGACCCATAGTCCGCGTGTCATCGTAATGTATACCCATACAATATGTTCCCCGCGTTGTTATGATGGATGGCCAAAGCATATAAACCACCGCGAACTGCAAAGTCACGTCCACCCCATTGGCTCGCTTATCTCCAGGTCGTCCGCTATTATGACTTCATAACTTTATATATTCCGCGCGGATGTGTACCACTTTATTATCTATCTCTGATAGTGCGTGGATGTTACGGTCAGTGGACATGTCTTTTTGGGGAGAATCTCGATGTAATCCCGAGCCGGAATTTAACTCGGAAGTAGCTGATCCACCCTTGTCGTATAACCCTCGACTACAATTATACAATAGTTCGATTGATACCGTACATATGTAATGCTTAACAACCGAGTAGGGTCGTGGTTGAAATTAAATGAATTACTTGAAAACATTTACAAAATTATTCATTTCTTTGGGAAAGGAAGTGCCATGCGAGCTAAAAAAATAATTCGAGTAGGCCTTGTTTAGGACATTAATGACGTCAAAATTATTGTTTATACAAATATAAAGTTAGATAAGGTTTTATTGTATAGACCTGGTTTACTTCCTCCTTTTATGGATTTTACAAAATTCTGCAAATTAAATACCAAATAGCAAGAGTTCAGTCAAGGTTAATTACATTTTTTGTTGATACTAAACAGCTTAAGATTTGTGAAAGGTGGATAGTTAGGTGGTATTAGCGTAAAAGGTAACGTGGGTGGTCATTCATTTCTTAAATGACAACGGGTCGTTTGTACGTCGAACGTTTCTGAATGAAACTACTTTTCAATGAATTGTACAGCACAGTGTGTAATTTCTAAAATTCTGAAGCATTAGGCGTGTCGAGAGCGTTTACTAAGCATAACCATCACACACTTTTATTCACACTTAAGAATTGGTAAACATTTCAGTTCCTTTTACTAATTTTGCTATTCGTTTGGATATTCTTCAATGCATATTGAAGCACCTTCTTATAATACAATAATACAGGGGGGGGTTAAAAAAGGGCTACATCTGGTTGATTTTGAAATTTGTTTGCATGCAATTTATTGGTCTCGAATTAGGCAGAGCTGTCATTTATTAAACGTTAATTTTAACGAATAGACTAGGCATAGGGCATAGGCGCAGAGTTTATAGACTGCAATATTGTTAATCATGCAAAATAGTTATCTAATTTTTGGAGCCATTTAATATGCAGAACAGCTAACCTTAATTACGCAAAAACGTCTGCTTTAGTTACCAAATTTTGCTATTTTATTTATGGGGGCACTGCCTCCGTAAACATTTCATTACGGAGGCATAGGTTACCAGTGCCTCCGCGGAGGTGGCGCTTATGAGACTACTTACTGCAAATTGATTGATACAAACAGCAAAATGTAGTACAAGAAAACATATTTATTATTACTTGGCCACGCCTATTGTAAATATATTGTAACTGTAGCATAATGTGAACTGCGTCATCCTTTTATATGCGTTATGAAACACTACTATAATTTCTAGCGAGCGGTAATAGTAAACAACTGTTTTAAAAGTATTAACCTACTAATTCAGTGCGTCGCTCTCTGCTAAAATGTTTTTATTAAATTTTTACTAGATCCGGTCTCTAATTATTATATACCGAACAAACAAAAAAGTCTGATGACGCCAGTGTTTTCACGAGAGTAAAAGTTAAGAAAACTAATAGGTTAAGTTGCCACTCCATTTATTTCAAAAATAATAATGCATTCTTTCTTTAAATTTCGCGTCATTAATATCCTGTCAAAAGGTGTTTCAACTAAAAACAACACCTCTACTAACAACGATAGAACAGAGTAAATTGAGATGGTTTGGACATTTATGCAGAACGAACTAGTACCATACGGAAAACACTTAAACTTGTTGTGAAATAAATGAAATGACGTGTTATCTAGAATCTAGGGTCACTAAACTAGATTAGGAATTCTTGGAATAAACGAATAAAGGTATACAAATATGTGAGATACACCTCCATGAGCATTGTGCTCCCGGAAACGATGACGTCCGGCGAATTGTGGAGTCCACTGGAATGCTCGAATGTCATTCCTAAATTTTCACGGCAGAGCTGTACTACGCAGCTCGGCACGTCAACGAATTCACGGCACGGTCAAGTACGGCACGGCAGATTAAATGCCATTGTTCTGGAACATGTGTGCGTAGGAGCTGGCTTCTTATATAAAAGGATTCGACCAGCAAGCGCTGATTATAGTTGGTGTGGTCGTCGAAGAGTCATATTCTTAACACGTTAAGTCCTTCGTGGTATTAGCTATGTTCTCTACGATTAATGTCAGATAACTTATTTGTATTTTATTTAGTTTGATTATGTTTGAGTCTTGCTAACGATTTCAATTTATATTACTTTAATTTTAATATTTTATTTGTTTGAAGACTAACTTGAACTATTTTGAGTATCTGTTTGTTAACTTTGCTTGTTTTCTGTAAACCGTTTTATAAACTTAAACTAAATGAGTACTATGTCATGTTAGTTGAATCAATATTTTTTGTGTCCAAATTAAATTTGCTCTTGTATGTATGTAACCCACCGAAAAAGCATTAAGTCGAACGTGTACTTTGTGATATCTTGTGATATATTTAATGACAATGTTACGTTAGTTATTTAATCAAATCAAAAAGGTAAAAGTAATCTGTATAAAAGCGTACAATGAATAACGTTCTACAAAATGAACAGAAGTGTTTTAGACAAAATCACGAGAGCTGCTCTTAATTAAAAGTCATTAAAGCTGAAAGAATCCCTATTCATCTTTCTCGCACTAAAGAACTCGTTAATGAATAAATGTGCAATTAATATCGCTTAACTCAGACCCTTAGACTGTAAATATCCGGTGGTGCTTTCTGTTTTCATAACAGTTTCTGAAATTTTCTGAAGCGAAACGATTTTCTGAATAAAAACATACAATTTTCGCACACAATCACAACAACCATTATTGGTACAAATATAGCCTATACACAACAACAAAACTAAGTTTGTTTGCAATCAAGTCCAATCCTGATGGACAGTTTAGGTTAGGATTAAATAAATAAAAGATCGATTTATCCCCCCGAACAAAACGGCTCAGACAAATTACCGCATTCAGGATTGTATACGGGCCAACACCTCTACCTGGTAGCGAAATAAATGGACTGTGTTAAACCTAAATTTAAAATTTGGTAGTAGTTCACCGTCTAACTTCTTACGGTTTAAACCAACTGGTCTAAACCATACAAACCAACAACAATAAGAACGTTTGAGGGAACTTTTCGAAGGCAATTGAGCGTAAGCTTCGACCGCCCCTCGCATTTCACGCCGATTTGCCGATATTTAAAACCAAACTTGGTCCGGAAATATCATTTACGCACTAATAATAGGATAGTTACGTTTTACCTTTTCAATATTAACAGTGATTTCTTGAAATAAAGTGTATGGATTTCCTGTTATTGGTAATTAAATATAACAAGTTTTTGGGCACTTTCAAAGTTTACGTCGTTAATGAAATCAAAAACTGAAAACTGTATGTTTGAAACGCTCCATAACAGCTTAACGATTTATTTTTTTGTTTCGCATTACTGAGATGAAGTTTAAAGTTTAACATTTCTGGTTTCAAATCTGAAAGTTGTCACTGTTTTTATTTTATACTTAATTCATTTTATACTGTAGCTTGAATTCCTAAAACTAAAATCTTAATTACAATGTATTTTAACAGCGTACCTATTACAAAACAAAAATTACCGAAGTTGCTAGATTTAGTTACTTACGGGGAACGGTAATAAATAAGTTGGCATTAACATGAAATTAGCTTTCTACCAAGTGTCTTGATTTTAGAAGCAGACGTCTCTCTATAATCTGGGCATTTTGTTTAAATTTTCACTTATAATCTCACAATAGCATTAATTCTTTCCGGAAATTTTTAGGTGTACAGGTAATCACTTAATACGTTGTTGAAATGCACTACTAAAAATTTCCCGGAAATGAATTAATGCTCGAGTGTAGATTCGGTAAGTAAATCGTAACGACATCGCCACTAAAAGCAATAATCAGTACATATTTAAATTTTAGAAACATAACCATAGCAGCTTGTACATCAGCTGTCACATTTGACATAAAAAATTCCACTTATTAATTTCGCCTAAGTTGGTTTTCTTTCTTTCTTTCTTGAATGCGGGTATAGCCAATCTGCTCGGAACCGCCTTTAGGCATTACTTCAAGTCAGACGGCTGGGTCATGTGTGTGCTACTACGTGTTTAGTGGTCTTGTTACTCTATCTCATAGACCAGTCTTCCGAGTAGAGCACAGTTAATTAAGCCCAACTATGAATGGTCTCACCAGGCCTAGTACCGATCCCAGACGCCTGAGAAAAAATCTCCACCAACGTAGGGATTTGAACCCGGGACTTGCAACATGCAAGCCTAGCCCTCTTACAACTGAGCTACCTGGCGTCCCCGCCTAGGTTGGTCTAGCTAGATACAAAAAATTTCCGAGAAATATGGGCGTGGCTGTGGTAACCATGCTCAATATTAACGTTTCTATTGGTCGTTAATTAGTGTCGTACAATTTTCCATATAATCCTAGGTTCTAAGAAAACGTTAATTTTCACCGCATTGGCGCTTGTTTCCCACAATAACAATTACATGACATGTGACAGTTAAGTATTTTAGGTTAAAAGCCAACAAAATATGCGCATTTTGTGACATCTGCTTCAAGTGTTTTATAGCTTTAGCACTTTTCTGGGCGAAATAAAATCTTTTATCTACTTTCATTTCGTAATATCAATATTTCGAAACGAAAAATCGTGTTGTAATGAACTATATTACCGCACTAGTATCGTAATAACTTTTGACATAAAAATGACAGATTGACAAGAGAATTCATAGTTATTTTACTTGTTATAAACATTTATTATGCACTTTTTACGATTTTTACGATATGAATATAGTACAAAGCTTTATCTACTTGCATGAAATTATCAAAAAATATGAAATATTTGCCAATAATTAATTACCTTATGCAAAAGTTGACTGTTCCAATTTTCATTCAAACTGACAGCAACCAACACCAAATAAACAAAAAATCAAGCCTTAACGTATTAGATTTCAATGAAAATTGGAACAGTCAACTTTTGCATCAGGCAATTATTGATAAATATTTAATTTTTTTGCTAATTTTATGAAAGTAGATAAAGCTTTGTACGATATTCATATCGTAACCTCGTATTACGATCCTCAATGGATTTGTCAAACTCGACCTGCGGTCTCGTTTGACAAACTTTCCATCTCGCATCGTAATACGAGTTGTTACGATACTCATATCGTAAATAACTATTACTAATATGGGAAATATGTAGAATGTTAGGTCCACTATACTACTAACAAACAGATCATAATAATAACAACAAATGCTAGCAGAAAACAGACAACAATACAATACAACTAAAACCAAATTATGCAACTCTTCAACTCCGCAAATGAAAAACATAAAGTTAATAATCGTGAAGAATATCTTATATTCTACAGTGTTTATAGGTTAAGCTGCCGCTATATCTATTTCAAAAATAATCTGCCCAAAACTTTTGTTTCTTAAAATTTCACACCATTAATAACCGTTCAAAAGCCGTTTGGTTCAACTCGAGCTTTGCACGAGATCAAGCCTAAAAATTTGTTGAACCGAGCCGAGTTGAGGTCGTTGCAGGCTCGGAGCTCGGTAAAGTTTCGAAACTTAGTGAAGGCTTGAAGTTCAGTAAATGCTCGTCATTCAATTAAATGCAAGAAATTGGTCGAGTGCACATTCCTATCTTATCTTTCTTCATGCTCGTCGAGTTTGGTATACAGTACGTGGCCACCTAATTAGAAACTTTCAAAATATTTTTTTGTTATGGGCACAATGGACCAAAAACTTGATAACAAATTTTAGATTCTGTTCCAATATCTCTATCGGAATAGTACTAACGCCTTTATGTAAGATTCCCTTAGTGCCACACCGCAGAATCTATAAAAACATGTTTTTTTGAACGTAACATCGCCGTTCTTCCGGTGTGACAATTCACCAAATTTGAATGCCATTGAGAACTGTTGTTGGGCTCTAGTTAAAAGTAAAGTTTATAGTTTTAGAAACGCTAATTTAACAGATTTTAAGAATAGAATCCTAAATGTATGGCCGAACGACCCTGAAACTAAAACTATAGCGAGAAAATGCGTAAATGCTCTTACTCCGACTCGGGCTGACGCCCTCGTCGGGCAACTCAACGCATTCGTATGTTAATGATGCCTTTATCCCACTGATATAATAAATAACTAAAATCGTATTTAAACAATTTTTGGCATTTGCAACACTAGAAAAGCACACTAATTTTTATGTTCGACTGTTTCAAAAAGACGTTATTTTTGACAGCGTTTGTCGTCCATAAAGACCCACTTTATTGGACTAGTACCTTTTAACTTTATAGGTAGGTAGTCATAGTAACAAAGTCATATCAAACTGTCATGTTAAATTAAACGTCATTATTTTAAGAAGGAAATATCATTTCAGGGCAGTCGAACATAAAATTATGTATGTCACTCGTACAAAAACGGACTTTTAGACTCGCCTTGTTTATTTGCCTCGCTCGCGCGCTCGTTCAGCCATAAAACGCGGCTCGTCCAAAAAAGTCCTATATTTTGTACTTGTAACATAAATAACTATTATCACAGAGCAGATATTAATATCTGCTCTGTGCAATTATATAGGAAAATAAAAAAATAATTTTAGAAGATATCCAGTTCCTCTAGAGTAGTCGAACATGAAGCTTTGTATGTAATTCGTACATAAACAAACTTTATAGACTCGCCTTGTTTATTAGACTCGCTCGCTCGCTCGCTCGTCCAATAAAGTTCTGTATTATGTACTAATTACATAAATAGCTATTATTTTCCATATAATCCTTGATTCCGTCGCCTGCGTTGATTAAAAACGGAGTTTATAAAGCCTGCCGAATAGCAAAAATGGCTATTATGCAAATTTTTGCCACTGCTCGCTCGTGGCGCTAGTTATCCATCTTTGACAGCTGTCAACTGGCTTTAATTTTTGGCAGTTTTTGACAAGCACGGGTTATTGGATGTTTAATATTTAATCCAGAAAGTGTATATTACAATTTAAATTTAAATTTTAGACAGATTTCCAGCACGTTATGAGACTGTAAAAAATTAAGTAAATAAAAGTGTAAGAAGGATGCAGATACTTACTACTTTTCCTCGGCACGAACCACTGTAATACTACTTTATCCACAAAGAGTATGTATTTGACTTTGTTACATGGAAACTCATGATAGGTTACACCCAGACTTGAATTATGGCAAGAAGGGATGCAACAAGACATTTTTAGAAAGTAATTTTTGTTGAATAACCAAAGGAATAACCAACAATTATTAATAAATTTAAATTAGAAATACAGCTGTCAGTGAAAGGATAACTAGCGCCGCGGACAAAATTTGAACTAGTCGATTAACTGACAAATAGCAGTATTCGGCAGGTTTTATCAAGGCCCGCTGAATTAATATTACATATAAGGCCTGCCCACTTCATTTAGCCAAGACGCAATTAGCAAGGACGCAGGCGCCATTTGAGGTGTACTATACATTTATGACAAATGTATAGTTCACCTCAAATGGCGCCTGCGTCTTGACTAAATGAAGTGGGCAGGCCTTATATGCAATATTAATTCAGCGGGCCTTGGTTTTATAAACCCCGTTTTGAATCAACGCAGGCGACGCTTGATCCTAAGAAAACGTTAATTTTCGCCGCATTGGCGCTAGTTACCCGTCAAAAGATGTTTACTAACGCTATGCGGAGAATACTTAAACTGAGCATATGTCCAGGCCGTAGAGAGATGTGTCAACTCGTAAAATCAAGCAGGTCGTGGCAAAAGCGATTTCTTTTTATGAATTAATTATTTTGGTGATTACTGTCATTTGAAATACAAGGTGTGTAATATCGAATTTACACATCCCTATTAAATCAAACATCGCGTGACTGAATGTTAAAATAACGAGAACGGGCAGATGGTACGCTAATAGTTGTTAATCGGTTATTGTGAACGATGAGTACACAGGAACAACTATTACTAATAACTAAAAGAGGCAGCTGATCAGTTACATGTATGGGGTTGTTGATAAGTGAATCACCATTGTTTTCCACCTGCACAATTCTCTACATTTCTAAATCGCACGAGATAAATAATATCCAAAATTACCGCAGTTAAAAAGAAGAACAAACCACCAATGAAATTAGCTATTTCCTTCCATAGATTTTCATGATTACCATGGATATAGGCATAACCCTTTTTACAATGGGCAGCAGAATATGAAAACATAAATCATCGAAGGAACAGGAAACGACGAAACCGAGCTTGCAAAAATAATAGTAGCCGCTTTTTATACAGAACCAATTAGAGCTGAAAGATGATGCGTGCATTATCTCTAACCCCCGTGCCACCCCCGATGGCACGTAGCGTCTATTGGCGGCGTTTTATTCGGACGTCGGCTCGAATTTCCTGTTTCCGGTCGCTCGTCGGAACAAGATTTTACACTCTCGCGGTTATGACGCGCACGTCAACCGCCCCCACATATTTATTATGGAGCAATTACCTCCAACCCCTCCTGAAAAAAAGAGAGCGCGTGCTCGATCACATGCAGATATTACATACGACTTTTAAACACGTTAATTAACAAAGCGTACATCGTCAGGTAAACCAAACTACATGATAATGACAGAGGGTAAATTTGTTTGCAATGTCTACGGTTGCGCTTTTGTGCGGCTTCCGTTAGTTTACAGAAGAAATGAAACCGAAAGAATTATGCAACGTTATATAAAAATCTAACATTTGTAACTAGTATTTGGTGAATGGACATTGTAAGCGTAAAAGTCGGCAGGAAAATCAATATTTGCGGTCTAATACACCTGGGATATACCATAGTAAAGGAATGCACGTGTTATCCATTGTCCTCTTTTGACAGTTCCGATCATTCCGTAGTTCCGCCCAAGAAAATGCCCCTTCGTAAGATTCTGTTGTAACTTTCGTTTTTGTAACCTTAACATTTTAGATTAAGGGCGTTGAACGTAACGTTAGTATGTATACTAAAGGTTGCAACGGGAAGACATAAATCAATTTTTAAAACATTTAAACGATCCCGAATGATATGGGGAAGTACGGTGGTTGGATCTTTATGTTACCTAAGAATCGGCCCTTCTATTGAAGATTGAAGAAAAGATCGATTCCGATACTAATAATAAAACGAGTTTTGTATTGGGTGGTAGAATCTTGTTGCTGACAATGGTTAAACTCTAAACTCGTGTAAGACGTATTTCTCGATTATGCAAGACGTTCTGAATAATGCTCTACATGCTTTTTGTGTTAAAGTGCCTTACCGAATAAAAATGAAAGCACTCAAGAGATCTGCGGAATTAGAACTCGCCTATTTAACAATTTTTTTTTAATATCCCACTTTATTTGCGATCTGTACATAAAACAAAAATAATTGCATATAGTTAGGAATATTTAATTTTTTAAATTTTAGTTGATACTACTTGTAGTTTTCATAAAAGACAATATTATAAATTTAATGTCAATGAACTTATGTATCGACGAAGGTTCGTAGATTATTTTATATTACAATTTATATTATCTTGATTACAGGGTAGACGATTCCTTATACATAGCGACCTTCTTGATTTTACGAGCCGACGCGACGCCTCTCTGCGGCCTGGGCATATGCTCAGTTTAAGTGTTCTCCACATGGCGCTAGTAAACACCATTTGTCAGGTTATTAGAGGCGCGAAATATAAAAAAGCAAATTTTGGTGCTAATTATTTTTAAAATAAATTGAGCTGCAACCTAAATTATAAATATGGTTAAATAGAGGGGATGCTGTAGAATATAAAATATTTTCTACGATTAATAATGTTGTCTTTTACATCTGTGTAGTTGCATGTTAATGAAGTTTGTATAATAATTCTCGGCGAGGTATTACGGCCAGTTTTAACAAATATCGCTAAAATAAGAGCCGATTGTTTTCCTACAACAGCTCCGTCCTCTAATAGTCCAGTCAAATAAGTATTTCTCTTCGGAAAAATTCAGTCAGCTGAATTTTTGTGTACACCTTTATTTAGTGTTTTTAAACAACATATCAAAAGTACCCTTGATTTGACCTTCAGCTTAAAAGGTGCAAAAAATTGGTTTCTCGCTTATATCTTCTTTTCTATTGACTTTAGGTATAGAATAGTCCACAGAGAAATTAAAGGCTATAAAATTCTGTACAAAGAAGTACTCTTGTAGTTTTTTCGTGGGACCAACCGTTTTCGCGTAATGTGGTGTTAAACGTCTAAGTCAAGGTTAACGAAGTACCCCATTCCACACCACCTTTGAGGTTGAGTACGAGGCGCGTTCTTTTTTACGTGGTATCCACTGTCTCAGACGGTCCAAATATTCATAATACTTAATAAAAAAAAGTCAAAATAGAGTTACATTAAGCTTCTTCATCCTCATCTTCTTCTCCTTCCATATCGTATTTTTCCAGGTAATCCTTAGAAAGGGTCTCTAATTGACTCTCGTCTTTTTCTCTATCAAATTCTGAATTTTTCCGAAGTTTTGCCACATAATTGTATAATTTGACTGGACTATAAATGTACTAGGTTGCAAAACCTTTAAAGCGGAGGAGTAATCTATTGGGCGAAATCTAAGCTTGCGGGTGCCAGGGATTTCAACGCGCGTCGATTGCTATAACCATTGGCACTATCCGACTAGAATTTTGTCCAAAGGAATTCAACCCCTAGAAGAGATCCTTATCGTGCCAGACATCATATTCACACCGGACCTACGGTTTTACGCCGTATGAAGGGCGGCATACTTTCACATATTTTCTTTCGACCGGAATCGGGAATCGAATCCGAGGTCTTTGGTTTACAAAGCAAGTACCTATACTAACCTTGACGTCATCCACGCCGATAACAAAGTTTTTAAAAGTAAACTTATTTTGAAGTAATTTTGATAGCTGTTAACCTGTCACATATACATGTCATTGTAGGTAACTAGCGCCAATTCGGCGAATTAGCGTTTTCTCAGAATTATGGATTACATGGAACATAAAACAAAATTCGCAGACCGTAGAGAGATATCAGAATCGAAAGAAGAAGTCCAAGAAGAACGAATATTTTAACGAATTATGAAAATGCTATGTCTAGAAAAACAACACTTCATAGTTAATCGTGAACTGATCATAAAAAAATTTTATGTAGATTATTTAGCAAGTGTCTTATTTATTTGTTGTTTTTTGAGGGGGAATTCAAACCACGGATTTTCATGATAGAATAATCAATTTTTTAAAAGAAAATATTTCATTAATGTTAATTTAACGCTATTCGCTATATTTCTAATCGCTGAAAGAGCTTAGCGGTTATGTAGTGCCTACTTAAATTTAATTGATAAAAGCATACTTATTTATTTATTTATTGTTCGACGTGAGTAGCAAAATCTACACAGTTAATTAAAAAATATTGTCTCAGTTGGCAATAAAACTGTAAGAATTTTTTTGCAGGTCGATTGACGTTAACTGTCGTAACCACGATGTCTTCCTTAATTTAACAGTTTATAGATTATGTAACGAATGATAGGTAAAAGAATGACTTTATTGGTGAAATACATCACTTTTTTCTTTATTACCAATTTCTACAGATGTTTTGGATTTTGATCATCGAGTCAACGCTACAAACGTTTGTTCAGTTTTAGTTATTTAATGTTGATCTATTCTCTTTACGTTTTCAGAACCTCATTAAATGCTTATTAAAAGTCCAACGATGAAAATGTTGAAAACTATTCAAGAAAACCAATAAATTTCTAATTTTCAACTTTGTTATCGTCAAATATACAATAAACAATATTAATTGAGTAGATTGAGTCCCGAAGGAATGAAATAAACACAAGAGGGTGTTCGGGGGAAGCGAGTTTCTGTAACGTCCTGCATTCGGTTCGGAAACGCTATCTGCCCGCACTTGTTATGAAAATAACTATTAGGAATAGTCAAAAGAAGACAGATATATTTGCAACAGAAGAGAAAAAGGCTAAAAATGTAATTGATTATACAGAAAACAAGTATGGTCGTTACTAACTAAATAACAGAAACATCGTTAGAGATACGAAAAATCCATATTACCACATATTACTAAATAGAAATGGTCAGAGAATTTCTTAGTAGTTGGAAAAAGAAACGGACGCTTGAAAACAAATGGCGAACTTTTAAAGAGATGTTTATAATTATAATAGAACAGTAGAAATATGTAAAATTAGAAAAAATAATAAATACTGAAAGCGGAACCACAAAATAAAAAACATAGAAACAAGAAAATATGATGGCTTTTAAAATATCTAAATAGAATATATGTAGACAGGAATATACAAGGCAAAGAAACAGAGCGAAAGAAGCAGCTACAAATGTTAAAAGAAGAAGGGATGAATTTGGAACAATATTTAACAACACAATCAAACCATTAAGGAAGTAAAAAAAACTAATGAGAGGGATAAGAAATAAAAATGATGAACTGCAAATACATATACAAATAAATTCGAGAAAAAGAAAGAGCAGACTACAATGGCATTTACCGAAGAGGGTTAGTCAGTCAGTGGTCTCTAAATAAATAACGAAGAGGGATAAATTAACTGAGAAATGAATTAACGTAAGAAGTAGCCCATTCAAGAAGTGGAAGAAGCTCTAAAACAGATGAAAGCTGGAAAAGCATGCGGAATAGTCAAAACACAACCGGACCTATACTACGTCTAGCAAATATACCTACAGCTGCGGGTTGTTAGCGCTGCTAGTTAAGCGAACCGATGTCATTACTGGTTTACTCGCCGTAAAATGAACACGTATGACTCAGTCACGTCGAAACTGAATCCACTGCATAAAGGAATTTTAAGCGCTAGAGTTGTATATTGGCTAGACGTACTTTAGAACTTTAGCCAAGATTTTAGAAAAAGAAGGCTTAGCAAACTGTGGCAATTTCCAAAGTTGGAAGAAAATATAATACTGCCAAAACATATAAAAGGAGAAATGTAAAAATCACAGAACCATAGAATAGTAGGAAAACAATTGGTAATAAACTAAAAGACGAACAGGCGGCTAAGAGAGCGGATAAACAAACAAATGTCAATATTCAGATATTAAGAAACAATAGAAACATGATAGAAAGAAAAACAGTAGTAATAACAGGGCGGTTCAGGGGACCACACTTGCACACCTCTCAGGTAATGATAGAAGCTCATGGTACCGGTATGGTACACGCTGTTTAAAGCTGTGTCTGACTTGTTTAAACAACCTGTACTACTATTACCGGTACCATGAGCTGTGTCATTACCTGAGAGGTGTGGAAGTATGGTCCCAGAACCCGCCTATTATCATATATTAAAAAAGGTAAACAAGCAGAGACCTGAAAATTACAAGGGCACCACACTGCTTAACTCTGCCATGAAGCTATTTACTAACACATTGAAAATGAGCATCACTGACAGTACTATACGAGGAACAACAAGGAGTTCAAAAGAACAAATCCACAACTGATTCTACATGCTATCTTTGCCATACGACAATTTGCAGAAAAATTCATTGAGTGTAATAAACCGCTACACATGTGCTTCATCGATCTTATTACGAAGGCCTTCGATAAAATCAAAGTTAAAGATGTATCAGCAATACTAGAAGATAAGGACGAAATAATACATATCATTAAACAACTTAACACCCACACGAAAACCAGAATCCCAATAAATAACAAATTAACAGAAGAAGTTCCAATATCGACCGGCATTAGACTATTAGACAAGAAGGTTCTTTAAGCCCTATTCTGTTCAACTTAGTTATGGATAAAATTATAGAGTAAGTTAAAAGTGCAAGCAGAAGGTACAGCTGGCAACCAAAAGGTAAAACGAATATGCTATGCAGATGACGCCGTGGTATTGTCCGAAAATGAAGACAATCTACAAAGACTCGCCCACATCTTCTATTTAACAGCTAAGAGTAAGTCCCTGGTAGTTTCTAGAGAATCATTAAGGTGCAAAATAGTAACCGAGAACAAAATGATCGAGCAAACGGTGACATCTATACCTGTGAATAGAGATTTCAAATAACAGGCAGAGGCCAAAACACAAATCAACAAAGCTGTGAGAGGGACGTCGTATGGAATAATAAAGAAACGAATACGGAATCTAAAGTGAAAATATACAAACCTATCATGACGTATGCTGGGCAAACACGAGCAGATACCTCAACCACAAAAAAGTATTAAGCACGGCGGAAATGAAAGCATTGCGCCAGATAACAGATCATACAATCCAAAACAGAATAAGGAACAAAGACTTAAGATGCAATGTACAAGATATGGTTAGATGGACTCGAAAACGACGAAAAGAATGGAACGAACACATCACGAGAATGCCGAATAACAGACTACCCAAAATAATAAGAGACAACAAACCAGAAACCACCGAAACGCTGGATGGACAGCTGGACCTCGACATCGCAAGATAAAAACTGGAACGAACAGCCCGTATGCGTAGTAGGCCTTTCTAAGAAGAAGAACATGTGAGGACAGCATTTGATTCACCAAATCGAGAAATAATATTGTAACAAGACGCGTTAGCTGTCGGCGAGAACGAGAATGATTTCGCTAGTATGCGTCATTTGCAGACAGACTTCCAGACTGTTCGGAGATTGCGTCATTGTCTCGAGACTGTTCGATTACGTCATCGCTTCGAGACTTTGAATGTGGATTCTGAAATCCCGCAGCTGGTATATAAAAGGCGCGTTTTATTGGAAGCAGGCAGTCTATCAAAGTCTACCAACAAGTCGCGATCAAGTGCGCATTTAGTGCAAGTGCGTACGAGAATAAAAATAAATTAGTTAGTGTTGGGGGTTAATATTAGTGTTGTGTTTTAGCGTTTAAGTTGTTGTTTCGTGTTAACTGTTACATTGTTTAAATTTGTTAACAAATAATTCACATCACGAGCCAAAGTTTTAAATAAACGTTTTAAAAAACGTTACAATATGGAATTAGTTAGAACTACTTGACGCAGCAAGAAAAAACGGTTATCAAAGGCATATACGAGAATGTAATCGGTATAATACAAATGAATGGCGAAGCATTTATGAAGTTTGAGATGAATAAAGAAGTAAACCAAGGTGAAACACCAGACGAAGAACAAGTAGATAACAATAAGTTGTACTAGATTGAAACCTAGAAAAATTAACAGTTTATTGTATGCGGATGCTAGGGTATTAATAATAGACACTCACAAGAAAATAATAGAACTTAATAATATATGGGCAACGGAAACAAAAATGAAGCAGTTGGAAAAAACAAAAAAAAAATGTAGAAGAAAGATTATTATCAATTTACGGGCAAGAAGAGCAACAGTACACAGCAAAGGATAAGAACTAGAACAAATAACGACATACAGCTTGACAGCATAATTCCAACAGATCGAAAAATATGTAGCTCAAGACTTAACCAACCGAACAAGAAAATACAGAAGACTAGGACCACTAAAAAACTAAAATTTACGTACATACTTACTGTAAACACAGTTGTGAGGATTGACATTCTTAACCAATCGTAACGCAAGAATGC
The DNA here is from genome assembly GCA_963082815.1 of Melanotus villosus. Lineage (NCBI taxonomy): Eukaryota > Metazoa > Arthropoda > Insecta > Coleoptera > Elateridae > Melanotus > Melanotus villosus. Next base: position 14,678,119 of record OY720421.1, read on the forward strand.
ACTACTATTCTTCTAGTCATACTATTTAGTTTGTTTAGTTAGTTTGCATCTACTATTTCGTAAATCCATTATTGTCACAATGATTATTTTATCAAATACACGATGATAAAAGAAATATGTAGATGATTTCAGAATCAAGTTACAATTAACGACCGATAACTGATAAGGATTGATGAAGTTAAGAATTGAAAGGCTTTGCTCTAATCAAATATAGCAGAGTGCATTACAGTGCATACATTAACTCTATTAGAGACAATAACAATCTGCAATCTGTACGTATAGCGTGAATTTTGGTTATATCCCCTTACATCCCAGTTTACCCTCTCCTGCTGAGCTGTTCGCAACACGGTCCTTTTATAAAGACTTTACCATCTCGTTTATTTTCATTACTCCTGTCGGGAACAATCCCTACTTGGCCCTTTAGCCCTTGTATATGAACATAAAGGCTGTCCAAAATATATTAAGAACTGACGCTGTGTTTATTGAAAAAATTAAATTAAAATCGTAACTTAATCGTAAAATAGGTAAAAACCATTTTTGGGGGGTTTTCAAGGCAAAAACCTTTGTTATTTTTTTGATATCTAACTGGTTACTGTTTATATTTCAGCCAAGTACACGAAGCGATTGTACGTGCCCTTTTCGAACAGAAACAATTAATGGTAATTTAAACTAAACTTGGGATAATTAGAATGGAACGAGGTGATGAACGTAACGGCAACTAAGTGGATCACATCAAATATTCAATAACCGGTGGTGACGGAGACGTTAAAGGCGCCCCATGTTGCCCCGTCGCTTCTCTAACGCTGCTTTATACCGGAGATCCAGGGCTTCGAAACAACCCTCGCCACGAACGCGTTATTAGCTACAAGCAGCTTTTGTTGTCAAACGTTATTGCTATTATACGCCTTGTAGGCAGCTTTTGTGATTGCTTCAAACCACCGCGCGCTCTACCATATCTTCTTAAACATCGAAACAAGCGTTACCAATTGATTAAACAAAACAACAGCGGATAATTTAATTGTTTTAAGATTCCAAAGAGAGTTTGATTGTTAAAGGTTGTAAGTTTGTAGTCATTAAGTTTCCTCACTTCCACTTCTCTTCCAGATTAAACACCGCTAGTGTGTGCGAAAAACTAATATTGTCCTTGTAATGTGTGTGTTATACAAGTAAATCGAGGGTGTGTAGCTCAAATACACGGTCATTTAATAGGGGTGAGAAAAGTTATATAGATGTGCCCTGTACAAATGGTTAATAGAATCTGATTATTGCGTCTGAGATTAATATGGTGAGTACTTAAACTCGTGTATTATTACGTGTTGCTTGGGAAAGTAAATGTTAGGTAAATTTGCTAAAAACTAATTACAGTGAAGTTATAATCTATTCCTGAATTTTTCGGGGGAGTTTGGCCGTGGAAATGGAAACTTCATAGTAGTCAACTTGCTTCTATGTAAATGGTTATGATATTCATTGCAAATCTGAGGTGGTTAACGTTATAAAAGTTTGTATTTTCTGCTTAAGAACACTATATTGTGACCTAAACTAAAATAAGTCAAGAATGTAGTGTCTCACTGGGCCACCTGCAATATTTTTTCGTTTTGACAGATCTAGAACAGGATTACCAACAATAATAGTTGCCAAATGAAAACTGCAACCTTAGAAAAAAAATCATGGTCAATGCCATCCAAAATGACCGCGAATAGATCATAGTTGTCCTTAATTTATTTCGTAATTATGTTAAGTAGATTGCTCGTACGATATTTTTACTCACCTACAAAACCAAAGATGGTAATATCACTAAACATAGAAAGCTTGCAAATCTGGGAAATATAACGTGTTAAAGCTTGACGCGTAATGTTTTTTCGTGCCTACACAAGACATTCCATTTTCATTAAACGTGTATTATAAGTGGATACCAGAATTCTATAGTGATACCATAAATATATTCAAAAATAAGGTTACTGAATCTCTTGACCTAAAAATACTGAAATCTGAAAGCTTGGCGACAATATGACGTACTTGGTTTACAACACATTAAAGTATGCATTTACTAATTTTCTTAAAATAAAACTATGCCCACTAAAATAAACCACCAGTTTTGGAACTGAGAAATTCGAGAAACTTTGGTGTTTGAAATGCAAGTCTTAAGACCAAAATGTTTGTTTGATTTATCTTTCAAAATTTAAGAACCCAGGACATCAGATTTAGTTATTTGGAATTCTTTTTTTTTTGAACTTATTAGAACTTGTAAGAATTGTTTAAGTTTCAAGCTTGCAGAATTAACTTTAAAAAGTATCAAGGATTTTACGTAATGATTTTCATAATTTATTTAAAAATGGAAACACAGCCTTAAGGATTTGTATTCCAAAAATATAAATTTCAGAGATTTTCAGAAAGTAAAGTATTTTTTAAATTCTTTTAATTCTCGAGTTTATATGCCAAACTTTCTCTCTCAAAAATTCTGGAATTTCTGAACACTTTCGTTCCAAAAAATTTAGTTTGAAATTTGTAAATCATTAATTCTCAAAAACTGAATTGCATTTTAAAATTTCTAAAACTTTTGTCTCAAAAATTTTGAATTATATTTCAAACACTTTTTTTAGTTCTGAAACATAACTAAAGTGTTACAAAAAAGGAAAATTCAGTCTAGACTAAAACTGACTCATAAGTTACTTCGAATCGGGCCACTTCACTGCAGGAAATATTTTGGCAAAAATTACAAAAACTGAGTGTACTATGACTGCGCCAGACTATGATTCACCTGATTTACCTTGAACCCTATAATGTTCTATATTTTTTTCGAATTGTTCAAATCTATTTTTAATTAAAAAAAGCCCCCAATTAAAAACTGCTCAGCAAAATAATTTAGGAAAAATTCACCTCTAAAAACTGTATTAGCAAACAATGACCACATTATTTTTACTGGGTTTATTTTAAATAGCCACAAGATATGAGTCTAACGTGATTAATTCAGTGTTGGTTTTGGCTTATTCGTTTTAAAAAAAGACAGCTTATTTATTCAAGCTTTAGTAGCATCTAGCATCACCCATAATTCGGGAGATAGCAGGGACTTATATAAATAAGCAAATAATTTTAAATGCGATTGTTGGAAATCAAAGAACTAAAAAAGAAAACCTATTATAAATATTGACCAAACAGAATTTAGAAGTACGTCACGAAATCGTATAGTTAGTTTAAATTATCGTGAGAAAAACCACGAATAGATACACCTGTTAACTATGTTAAAGCTTACTGATACAAATTATATGCTTCATTTCCGTTGCACTCCTCACTGATAAATCTATGAATATATTTCACCGAAAATTCCAGTTTTATAGGCAATTTTTCTGTATCTGTAACCTCTTTTGCCCTTCGAGGTAGAGAATTTTTATAACACTTAAACCCTTAAAGGGTAGAACTTCACATAGTAGAGGTTTTTTGGTTACGTCTTAATCTTACAGTTATTTACATTACTAAAAGGCAAAAACATTATCATAATAAGAGTGCAAAAAATGCACGATGAGGACGAAAATCAAGTCACATAATCACACGAGTACTATGATAATTGCTTTGTGGCACATAAAATCAAGTCACAATGTGTGTGCTTTAAAATCAAAGGCACAAGTTGATTTGTTTAATACTATGGCTATTACTATGTAAATTAATGAATTCTTTATGGCGTTAGTTAGTTAATGAACTTCATTACCAAATGCAAGTCCTAATCCGAACAGTTGTAAATATTAAAATAAAAGAAAATTAATAAATTGATTGACTCTAAGGACCACCTGCTTGGCAAATATGAGATGAGATTTACACAACAAAATTAATTTGTTGAGCATTCAGAATTTAACGATTCTTACATCTAAATAACTTCACAACGTCTGTTATGTATTTGTGGTGGCTTGATGGCTGTTTTTTTAACAAAATTCCTAACTCCTAACAAAAGCCTAAGATTATCTCGGGTAAAAATAAACTTCTGGTATTAAATTTACACAAACAAATGATTAAAACCATTACACGTCCCATTGCTTTCGTACTGAAGACGTTCAAACCCCAATACAAAGAATTCACATAATCCTATTTTTGTGGTGTTGCATTCGGGCGTTTATAAAGTTTGTTTTGATTTTATTTACTATAAAACCTTTTGTAAGGACGTGTTAGAAGTAAACGAAAAATTGTTGCAAATTTGCGTAAAAGATAAAGTAAAGCAAGAAAAATCATCTCTAACCTTAAAATGCAGGTTGTTGGATCCCCCAAACACTTTGTTTAATTAGGACTGAACAATTATTTATATAAAAATTATTAACAAAAACACTTTAAAAAGTTCCATTTCAGAATAGAGACTGTCGCAATACTGAATTAAGTAAAATTCGAAGGACGGGTTTATCAACAACTAGCTACACCTTGTTGTAAGGTCTGCTTCGGATAGTAAGCAAAATATAGAATATTTTCAAATAAATTTAATTTAAATATTATTAGATACTACCATGGTTGAAATACTTCTAAAAAACTTGTAATTTGCTACGAAGAGAGATCATCAAGTGTACAACAATCAACAATTATAGGCTTGGAACTTTTGTTAAAGGCATTGTCAACTTATGCAGCATATTTAGTAAATATCAAAATACGTTAGTTAAAATACTCACAAAAGTACCCGCATTGGTAGAATTTCAATATCTTTGATAATAACCACAATAAACGGGTAGAGATAATTCAGATCCTACGTACATGACGTCACTAGTGTCGACCTCCGGAGGCTGCTACACAACGAACATAACCCAAAAACACGGCAACATAACCTAAAAACACGGCAACATAACCTAAAAACACGGCAATATAATCTAAATTTAGCGTTGTACTTGTAGCTATGCTAGAGCTCTTTACCGGCGACCGACGTAGATGACGTCATAGCTTAAACTTTTACCTCCCATAACACGGTAACGAATTAAAATTCGGCCCTAAAATTTTGCAAAGGTGCAATACTCAGTTTACTTAATCAAATTACAAAATAAAAAAAAATCGACTTTTCATAAGTTGACAATGCCTTTAAATTTCAATTTCATGTCGAGATTTAAATACTGAGTTTGCTACGAGCTGTTGGAAGCAAAACAAAAAACTACACATCAAAAAGAAATTTTACGGTTGTTGGGTTGTTTCAGTTGGCAATAAAATCGTAGGGATTTTTTGTGGTTCGATTGGCGTAACTTACGAGCCGGTTTTGTTTGCTGATATGACAGAACGTCAATTAGGTTATGCCATGGATGATAAGAATTTTGGTAGGTAACAAAACGGTTTATTCGTTTAAGATACAGAAGAAGACTAAAATCTAAGGGCATTTTGTATACATAGATTAAAGCTGTCAAATGGCGTTGTTGATAACAGGAAGTAAAGGTTACAGTGCTACAAACTTCAGGTAATAGTATATTACATTACAAGTCATGAAAGTGAAACTTTGCAGAAGAGGAGGCTTATTGAAGAGTACGAGGACGCGTAGCGTCCGAGTATCTCTTTAAAGCCTCCGAGTCAAGCAGAGACACTTTCATGACCAGTGATGTATTATATTTTTTCTGAAATCGTTTTTCTAAAAACTAAAAATAGATTTAAACTGAAAAAATATATCAACATCAGAGTCGTATGAGAAGTTGATATCCATGACAATGAATTGTCAACAAATTTTTTAAGCGTCACAATTTGTGTTGTAAACAATTGTAAAGTGCTTTATAATATGGAAAACACTCTTCCCACTGGAATAATTGAAGAAGCTGCTGCTGCAGTGGAAGAATTGCTTCCGGATAAGTCCAAAGAAAGATATGAGAAACAATATGCAAAGTTCAAAAGCTGGTGTAATAACAAAAAAGTTAATCAAGTTACGGAAGAAGTGATGCTGGCTTTTTTTGCTGGAGAAAGTAAAATTTACAAGTCTTCAAGCCTCTGGAGTATTTATTCAATGCTTAGAGCCGTGCTGTTAATTAAAGAAAACATCAATATCGCAAATTATTTAAAGTTAAAATCATATCTGAAAAGAAAATCGGTAGGATATGAAGCAAAAAAGTCCCGAGTATTTTCAAGAAATGAGATAAACGAGTTTCTTCGAAAAGCTCCCGATCACGACTTCCTATTGTTAAAAGTAAGTAGTTTTAATAAATAAATTATAAAATAATCTAAATTGGCGGCTTATATTTTCAGGTTGTATTAATTTTTGGACTAGCCGGAGCATGCCGTTGCGATGAGTTGACGAAGATGACTCTAGATGACATTGAAGACAAGAATGATACTCTCATTGTGAACATTCCAGATTCGAAAACTCACAAACGAAGACGATTTTTAATTTTGGACGATGTTGGCGAACCCGGAAATATTGCCTTATATAGAAAATACCTAGCACTTCGCCCTGCTCATACACCACACCGGCGTTTATTTGTTTCATATAGACAAGGTAAATGCAGTATTCAGGCTGTAGGAATTCATACCTTCGGAAAGATACCTGCTAAAATAGCTGGTTTTCTTCATTTACAAAATGCAGCGGAATATACGGGCCATGCCTTGAGGAGAACATCAGCAACTTTGTTGATTGATGGTGGAAGTGGCATAGAAGACCTTAAAAGACACGGCGGATGGTCTTCTACAGGAGTAGCGGAGGGCTATGTAGCCGAATCATTAGAAAATAAAAGAAAAATTGCCAAAAAGATACAGCAAGGTCAAGGTGCATTCACGGAAAATAGCGCGAGTGAAATTCCTTCAACAAGTGCATTTGATCAGACTGCTGTAGCTGACAATGTTAATATTCCTAACATGGATGTCAACGAAAAAGTAGTGTTGTCAAACATAGCTAACGCAACAGAAAACAGAAATAATAATGCTTTGAATTATATACCTGGAATAAACTTTTCTAATGTGCATAATACTAGTGTCGGCAGCATTAACATTAATTTTCATTTTAATAGTTCTAATACCAATTAATAATTTGTTGTATTTCATTGTTAGTGTTTTTAATTATATTAAATAAACGTTTCATAAGATAAGTGACGATTTCTAATTCAATTGCAGTCTAAAAATGACAGATGAGTCTTGTAAAGTGACAGATGAGTCTTGTAAAAATCATGAAAGTGACTAGTCTTGTAAAGTGACACTTTCATGACCAACTTGAGTTCTGTCATGACAAGCTTTCTTGACGATTTCAGAAAAAATTCGTTATTAACAAGTGAAACAGTATTCCTTGATTACTTATAGCAAAACCTTGATTTTAAGAGCTCTCTGCGGCCTGGGCATATGCTCAGTTAAAGTGGTATCCGTATGGCGCTAGTAAACACTATTTGACTGGTTATTAATGGCGCGAAATTAAAAAAAAACAAATTTTAGTGCAGATTATTTTTGAAACCAATTGAGCTGGAACTTATATTATAAATAAGGTTAAATAGGGAATTTGCTAGTTTGTATAATAATTCTCAACAAGATATTATGGCCAGTTTTAATAAATATCGCTAAAATAAGAACGATAGTTTTCCTCCAACAGCTCCTTCGTCTAAACTCTAAAGTCCAAACCACCGTCTAAAAAAGTACCGAAGTTGTAAAACCTTTAAATCAGACGAGTAGCGTTCACCACCGTGCTCTAAACCTAAACTACAGTTTAGTATCTGATAGCGTTGCTATTTATACCTCTAAAATTTCAAACTGTCACAATGCTTCCATATTTTAAACCATATTTTCTTAAATTAAACATAAAAGATAGGAACGGGGATAATTTAAGTCATGTACTGGACAGAATAACAGATCAAACAAAAACTATAAATGAAGGATATCGAATGGGAGCTGACAGAATCAAAATCGTAGGGTATGTAGACATTGCTCTAATGGCAGAAAATGAAGATGGATTACAGACACTGCACAAAAACTAAATGCTGAATAGGCTAGTACGGTGTAAGTTAGAAGTGGAAAACAAAATAATCGAACAACTGATGTCCTTCCCTTACCTTGGAGTCTTAATAACTAGCCATGGTGATATATTATAGTACATGAAGAGGTGAACACACAAGCTAACAAGATCGCAACAATATCTGGCTCACTTAGAGACGTGATATGGCAAAATAAAGATCTGAACATAGATAGTAAAATAAAAACATACAAAACCTGCGTTAGATCAGTACTCACATACATTTTAGAAACGAGATTGGACACACGGAAAACGAAACAAATATTGAGGACCAACGAAATGAAGTTATAATATAACTGGCAGAAGATTAGTGGAGGATAGGTGGACCTCCACATCTCAAGAACAAGCTTGAAGAAAAATCCGACGTAGAGCAGGTTAATGTTCTACAAAGAAGAAGAATAAGAAGAAGGAACTTATTTTAAAGTACTTAATTTTGTTGATTGTTAAAGTATTTTTAAGGTATTCGGTGTATCAAAAGTAAGGTTATTTTAAGAGCTACATTAAAATTGAGGACGGATTATTGTTTCCCGTCCCAAAAAAGGCAGTTTCCCCAATTTTCACCATTGACACTCTGTATCTCTTAAATATTAGCTCTTGGACTAAAGTAATTTTAGATAAATTGTAATATTTTGGACTCACAAATCTACTGTTGGTCTGTGTCCCATTACTTATGGACCACCCTGTATAGTAAATTTTAAAATATCCAAGCCGTAGTGAGACGTCAGCTTGCTTGCTTTTAAGACACTTTGTAGTTACTCATAACGAAAGTAAATTGACAATTGACAAAAAAAACTTGTTGCAATAGCGATACCATTTTCAAGTAAATTTTATTATTGTCAACTGAAACAATATTTCTTCTCTTTCACGCTGTATTTTTACAGGAGAAGCCATAATTCTTACACCAAAATCAAAGCTTCTTCTGACTACAAAATAACGAAAATATTAAATAACAATTTTAGGGTTGCAATCTTAAAACTAGAGGTAAAGCTGAAGTTTTTAATATAACCATAGAGTTAGGCCAGTTAGGGTTATAACAGAACTAAGAATATTTCAGTTATCCGTCGGCTCAGCCACCCTCGATCTAGGAAACACGAAGGTCCACACAATTAAGAAACTAAACTAAGTTAATTGTTAAAGTAATTAACTTTTGATTGCAAGCACCATAACAAAAGCTACAGCTTGAATCGATATCCTATAAATTGGGTAGCCGTTGGCAAAAGTAGACTCGTTTTTCCATTTAGCAAGAGAGATATATCACGTCCATAAGTTCTGCCTTTAAAGTTAATCAAGTCCTAAAAGGGATCGTCAAGGGAACGGGATGGAGGGTAAAGTAGGTACCTGGATAATGTATGTATATACTATATCCGGTTGTGTTGCTATGGTTACCTGGGTGTCTGTTCCCTGATTGGTCGGTAACCGGAAGGAAGTTGCCAGTAACTCCGCCTTTCTGCGACAGCGGAACTCATTTTATAAACTTCGAGCTCGTTTTCTCCTTTCCTTATCTACTAAGTGCTTGAAAATCTTTATAGTGCCTGTTAAAAAGTTATATATTGGTTTATCTAATCTACGAACGTTTGTCTTCATTAAAGAGGAAACATGATAATCTGCATGTTAACTAACAGACTTGTTAATCATCGGATGTATGTACCACCCCTAATCCTTAGTATTTCAATTGTTTTAATGACGTTTTAACGATTATAATGAGACTGTGACAAGTTGCTTAAGTTTTTCTTAAAGACATCTAAATGCGCTTCAACCAAACAAATGGCAAAAGCTGATTGTTTTATTCAGTTGTTACGTAGACGTTCTTTGATCGTCGATGGCTCTTGCTAAATTTAGAAACAAAAGAGCATCATCTACTCCGAAAAGATGTCCTATCGAGCTTTAAGTTAAGATGAAATTACAATATTATAGTATCGTAAACAAGGATGTAACTTTTATATGTTCGATGGGTTTATAGCCAAGATTTTCCTTTTCCTGTGTTTCCTTTCTTTAACGGATAAATGTATTAGAGTCTACAACAGACCGCCCAGACTCTCGATTCCGAAGTGAATGGGTTCGCTTGCACAGATTGATGTGTCGGGAGCTTTTGTATGCACGAGTGGTCCTGTGCCGGAACACAGCAGTAAACAGTGAATAATGTCCGGAGTTTTTCTGTTCGGCTCCAAACTTTGATTCTTCGTATTTTCTCTAACCAAGTTTAAAAAGGACGTCCGTAGTTTTATCGATTCGTCCTTTTCTATTTCCCCCCCGGTATCAGAAGTACGGTGAAACGAATCAATGGCTATTTAGAACGGACAGTACATTTAGGATTCCCGAATAAGACTACGTTAGTAGAGATAAATCTGAAGCACTATCAGGAAAAAAAAACTGAAATTTATGATCATTTTCAGGATAAAGCACACGCCTTCCTGACTTTTATATCAATTAGTGCAGTAGAGGCACGTGCATGTTCACGTGTCGATAACATCCTGATTGGCTACCTAGTCACGCATTATCATCATCAAAAACAACACACAATCGACAGGAAATTTCTCAGGCTACACGAAAGTTAATAAGGTGTTGACAAAATGCAAATTTACATTAGAAGTCACACTTTCATCTCCTCGTTTGTCGTGTGTCATTAAGCACACATTTGCTCAGCGTGTATGTACTTAAATATGGTTATGTTTTAAATTGGGCTTAAACAAATGACGAGCAATACATCCCCGGGATTTTTAATAATAACACGATGCTTATTAAAATTTATTGTTTGCGTGAACTGTGACGCAATAATCCAGAATCGATTCAAAAATAGCAATTGCCGACATAATTTTTATTGGCAAGAGAATACGAACGTCATCTTTGGTTCTTATAATTTGGCATAAGCCGTGTCGTTTACCTATTCGTTTTCTCCTTCTGTTTCTATACGTATGTTTTTTCCAAAAGTCGCAATTAATGTTTAAAATGTCGTCGTACGTCTTATTATAATCCCACGTTAATTCCTACACTTTCATTCTAGAATCAATATTTTTTCACGTCTAAATAAAGAAAATGGACTTTTTTAGAATTTACTGCGATATTCGAAAAAATAGAATGCTTACGTAATCAACCATCATAGGTATATGTCCTCAAGACCTTCAACATTTACTATTTTTGCCAGAAAAAAAGGATACCGATTGAGAAAACATAAGTATAACAAGGAAAACCAAGGATATAATATATTTATCCCTCTCTAAATGTCGAAGAAAACTGAGAACATGCCAAATTTTTAAGGAAACTTACTGTAAAGTTTTAGTGATCATATTTATTCTTTCTTAGAACTTTTCCTTAAGTAGTTCAAACTTTGTGACAATTATTTTGCTTTGAATTCTCTATTTGAGTATTCTAGGGCATGCTTAGGCTTACCTTGAATTTTCTTCGGTTTTCTTTCATCAGCTTTAAAATTCATATTTATGCACTATTATAACACTTGAATACCTTTTCGTCATTCTGAGATTACCATACTTGTTTCTTACGGGATTTTCAAATATTACAAGAAAGAACGGTTAGAGATCATTATTTACTTTTATTATACAGTAATGCCAACTTTAACTGAAACAATTGAATGTTGTATGATGCCAACGTCATTTTACTGCAAACGTTTTGTTTAGTGTGAAGTTATGTACAGTTGTGGACAGAAAAAAATAGGACAACTCGAAAAATCAAGTAAACTTTATTCTATAAAATTTAGTTACTTGATTTTGGCTTTATACGTATGATACTTGTCACATTGACTTGCAATCAAATTACAATACAGGGGCCATTTTAAGCTAGAAAAAAAAACACTGTCCTATTTTTTTCTGTCCACAACTGTACATAGTTGGGAGAGAATTTCATTTGAAATTTATTATGTTTCAGTTCTTCTTTCATAATGATTAATAAACAAATTTAAAATGAACAATAAGAACATCAAATAGCAACTGAAAACCTGGATGTTTCGAACAAGAATGGTTAGGGATGGATGTCCTTTAAAATACAGTAATGCCAACTATAATAATTGAAACACCTAAATTTACTAAATGTTGTTTTTCACCAAGGTTTTACTCCACAAATTTTATTTAGAGTGAAGCTATGTACGTAACTAAAAGACTTAAAGCAATTTCAATAAATTTGAAAAAGAAATCCATGTTTCAGCTATTAATTTTTTTATTGAGCTTATCGGCGTCGATTACTTAATCCCTATTTAACTTAAAGGGCCGTTTACACATAACGATTTATCGTAATACGTCTTGTCGAATCAAACAAATCGTGTCAAATAAGACAAAACGTACGTCCTGCATGAACTGAATGAGGTTGGACGACAAGTCGAAAGACTCAACATGGGACCATTATTTTTCGAGAATTGATACTACAAGAAGGAACGATGTGAGGCGTTAAGGCCCGTCTACACACAACGACTTATCATAGATAAAACGGTCATGCAAATCTTTCGACAAGACGTACGGCTTGTCGTCCAACTTCTCCTACAACTAATCTATTAGTTCCGCGGCACTCGTCATGGAGGAAGTACCTACTTCTGTGGTCAATTTATGCTGTGTACATTGCAAAAAGAAATCAAAATAAAGGCATCAAGAGAAATCGCAGATCAAAATGGTTCAGGTTCAGGGAATAGTTGTTAAAAGTCCGGTCAGTATAGTCCTTATTTTTCACTTGCACAAGCAACGAAAACTGCGATATAACTCTATAAATTCGTACAGAAATTCACAAGAACATTGACGAAAATCAGACATATTTCAATATGTATAAATACGTGGAGTGAACAACAAATACTCCGAGCACTAATAAGGAGAAAGGAGAACTGAACGAGCTTGAACGATAAGACGGAAAGTCTGTCCACACGTTCCTTCTCGGAAAATGATGCTCCTACCTTCAGTCTTTCGACTTGTCGTCCAACCTCATTCAGTTCCTGCAAGACGTACGTTTTGCGGTCCACACTCTCCGTCTTATTTGATACGATTTGTCTCATTCGACAAGACGTACGATAAATCGTTGTGTGTGGACGGCCCTTTACTAAATGTATTTTATTTGAATATTAAAACTAACACCAATATGTACCAAAACAATGATTGTTTAAACATTTCGGTTCTATGAACGAGCAAAATTTTAACGTTATATGTTCAGTAGAATGAACACTTCGGGTCTTTAGTCAGTGAACAGTGATAATTTAACTAATGTTTATCTTAAAATCATAATTGAGCTTTAAAAACAAAAGTATGATATAATAGTAAATCTGACCTTATACTCGTTATCGTTACCTCTTATTTAGTGGTATTAGTATTATCAAATTTCATTCAATCATTCTTCGTCTTTTTCTTCACGGTTTTTAGCACCCATCAAGAATCTCAACCGACTCAACAACTTCCTTCCTTCTTTCTTTCAAGTCTACAAGTCCTGGTCTACATTATCCAACCATCTAGTACATGGTATTTCTTTTGGATGTGGTGTTCCTAGCTGGTTCTTGAAAAATCGGCGGGTTGTGATGTCAGGTATCATCCGTTCCATGTGTCCTATCTATCTTATCCTTATTTATGTCATTTACGACGCGACTTCTGGCCTATTATGGAGGTTCTGTTTCTATCTCCAAACCCTTACTTTTGTGTTGGTCCAAAGGTTCTGCACAGTAGGTACCTTCCTTTCAAAAACCCTTAGCCTATTTCCCTCTTTCTTGGTGAGCGTCCACGTTTCGCTTCCGTAATTAAGTATCGGTTGTACTATCGTTTCATACATTCTTATTTTTGTTAAAAGAACGTTTTCCGGGTTGAAACCGTGTCATTGTTGAATAAGAAGAACTCAATATCTCGCCACTTTCTTAAGGGGCTTCATCAGAAAGAAAAAGGGGGCTCTAAAAGAGCACGGTAACTCAAAGTATGAACCATGCCAGATGCTACACTTTTAGCAAGGGGAAGAAAAGGAAGAAAGGAGTACGATAACTCAACTTGTGAACCAATCCGGAAGCGAAACCCTTCTGATGAAGCTCCTTAAGAAAGTGGACGAAACGTTGAATCCTTCCTTCTCAACAATGACATAGTCCCAACCCGGAAAACGTCCTGACATTGACCGTGGAAGTCTTCGAATTCATTCTAATTTTTGTTCCTCTTGATATTAGTATTGTCTTAAAGAAATCTTGCATGAAGAAGTACGCCCTGTTTGCTGCAAATATTTTTATATCTTGTTTTCCACATTGATTACTGTGCCCAGATATTTAAATTACCCCTTCTATTAAATTGTTGTGCTCTTAGTTAACAGAAGTTCTTCAGTCAGGTGCGCAGTCTGGTTTATATTGGATATAAAGCAGTAACGAAAAGTTTTCAGGTCTGTGAACATGATTGTTTTTTATTAGTTCACCAGAACAAAAGTAAATAAAATTATAAAAAGGTAACGTGTCAATCACACCAGGGGTCCAAACCCTTCTTAAGGTTCCGTTTTCACGTCTGAAAGCTTTTTCAATTTTAAAATTAGTGGCGTGTAATAGTAATTAACGTCACAAGTCCGGGAACTCATATTTTACAGTATGAGTGAGATGTTTAAAGACGAGGCGACGAAGGAGCCGAGTCTTGAAACTCGAAGGATATTATCAGGTTATTTTGTATATTAATGATTGTGTTTTGAAAATCATTATTACATACACGTGATAATTTATAAGTACATAGTTCTAAAAGTAGGTAAAAGGATCATACAATTCGGCCTTAAACAGGACCGGCCGTTCGGGAAATTTCCCGTCTTCCCAGCGGTCCTATCCGTCCTTGTGTTGTACATTTCAGCATCCACCCTCAAGTAATTACGCCAGTCTCCTGGCTCATCACGTAATTCTCGTAGTAGTCTAACATGAGAACATTCTGATCGCTTTAACAACCATTCCCTGGACCATTTTGATCTGCGATTTCTCTTGATGCCATTATTTTGATTTTTTTGCAATGCAATTGACCACAGAAGCACTTCCTCCATGACGGGTGCCGCGGAACTGATAGATTAGTTGTAGGAGAAGTTGGACGATAAGACGTAGGTACCTAAAGTCCGGTACATACATACCATTTTACCGTGCGTCTTGCCTGTTCAGTTAAAACGAATCAAGTAAAACTTGATGTGTATACCAAAAAACGGACGTTTTACTTGAACTGAATATGGACGGACGTCACGGACGACCGTCTAGAAAACTGATGGGCTGGGGCATTGTTTGGACGATAAAATGATCGTTTTACCGTACATGTGCAGCATGTAGACGCTCGTCCGTTTTAACTGTTGTTATTATAGCTCAGTTCCATCTGTTGTGAGCCTCCGTGGAGGAGTTGTTCATAGATAGATTACAAATTAATACGATATGCAATTTGGTTTTAACATGTCGGACTTACGACAGTGGTCTCATGACTTTTTGACTGAATTTATTGACTTATACCGAAGTTATCATTGTCTATGGCAAGTTAAGTCAAGCGATTATAGTGACAGAGAGAACAAAAATCAAGCATATGCCGTTTTGGTAAAGATGAAATGCCAGGAGGTGGATCCGACGGCGACGAAGGATACTGTACAAGTGTACTTACAACCAACCATTAAAACTGATCTTAAAACACCGTTCAACCTCTCTAGTACTTATTCAGACCGTTTTATCTGACCCTTTCAACTGACAGGCAAGATGTACAGTAAAATGGTATGTATGTACCAGGCTATTTAATAATGTGGACATCCCACAAGTCGTACGTCCTGTCCAACGATTTGCATGACCGTTTTATCGTATGGTAAGTCGTTGTGTGTGTACGGGCCTTTACACAGTAAACATCAACCACGCTTCAGACCGAGATTTGGTCATGGTTGGATCCGAACTCGGAACCTCTCGTTCGTGAAACAGGCACCCGTCTGCTACACCACCGAAAAGCCTTTCAGCTATGTATTTATTAAGCTAATTAATATCGGCAGAAATAACAAAGACAGAGCTGATTGAGATACCTATTATTAAATAATGTTGCCCATATTTTCAGCTGGGGTTCTGAGAGGTATAAAAACTAATTTTACTTCGATATTGAGATCATCTCTAAATTCATAATTATTTTATATCCACTTAATATTCATCTAATTTTAGAATTTAAAGCGCAGTTTAATTTATTCGTTTTGTCTTTTTGTTCTATGAATTCGCAAACTTGGTAGATGGCGTGTAAAGCTCATTAAAAGTATATATGGACTGTGCCTTTTAAATTTACAATGGACAAATAAGAGCAATACATCGGAGTTAATTTATTTTACTGGGTGCTGTATTTTTTGTAAAAAAAAAATGGTCCAAAGACATAGCTTTATGCCGAGCAGTCTGAGCACATACCTATCTGAGAAAGTTAATTTTAAACACAAGGAAAAAGGCATACTTTTCTGATTTTCTAAGGTTAGCTGATAAAGAAAAAATGCAAAGGAGAATCTCAACGTGTTAAAGATGAAATTAGAACAAAGAATTCGGTAGATTTTATATTTAAGTCTTTGTAATAGAAAATATTTCGTGTTCACGTTTCGATAAATTTTCTGAAAAGTGCGAGCGCGTGCACGACCTTCCTCAGAGATGAAAGTGGCCTGTATTAATAGGTGATGTAAATGTAGGTATATAGAGAACGCGTAAAGCTATTTCGAGCCAAAGTCACCAACGCCTACGACTATCACAACTGCTCCCAATGTTGACTAGTTTTCTGAATCTATAAGGCAACCAATATATTAATATATCTATGCATCCTCCACCCTGTTTAACGTTTTTTGTATCCTGTTTACTCTTACGTACACCTGTGGAATATTTTAGAAAACGTTTTCTGTTAGATAACAATAGTTCAAGCTGAACTTGACTGCAAAAAATAGTTTGGCATACACGAGTTACAAATGAAACCGCTGCCACTATAGCACCACACCTTTTTTTTACGTATGAAAAATTGAAAACCTGGGTGTTCAGAGCAAATCATGAGGTTTTCTGAATTCTTTCTGATACATCAATTAATTAAAGTCATGACACCTCAGAACTCATTCATTCAACAAGTATGGATGTTGTGAATCAACGCCCAACTGATTCCCACTCAGAGTTTATTTTCATGAATATTGAAAACTCTCATTAACATGATTAAAACTCAGAAACGTTTATAAAAGCTCTTTAAATGTTAAGCCTGTCAACATTTACAGATTTAGGTCAAAGTAACACTTAAATGCTACACCTAACAGAGAAGTTCATTTAAAGTAGGCACAAATTGTATGTTATTTCGGACTTCACTAGAGTTAAATCACTTTATTAATATTTGAATAAACTGACTGACGAAGTAAAGTCTTTATGGATATCTTAAAGCATGAATTTGATCCAGTTCAGCTTATAATACTACCTTATATTTTCCAGATTTTCAATACCTTGCACTTTAACACTAAGAAACATCGGCACTCATTCACTGCCTTCGAACAGACATCCAAAAAAAGGTATCCTGGATCTGATTATCAAGAGAACTTAATAAAGCACCTACACTTTAGGATATTTGAACTATTTTTTTCACAACGGGGCTTCCCTATTTAAGTTAAACATTCCAATGAACCGATACTTTTTGTAACCATTGCAAATGTTCACAAACTAAGTATAAAAAAATAAAATGTTGTATCTCAAAAGTATTAAATGAACAAAGTGTGAGGAAAGATAAGTTCTTTCCACCTACGCTTTTAGTGTCATAATCATCAGAGGTGTTTAAGAATCGTACAAAGACGAGATCTGGTAGCAACCTACGTAATCCGCGAATGGTGTTATAAACAAAAAGCAGTGATCGCCTCCAAGATTTGGCCCCCTTCCATCCCTTTTACCGGCGGTGGACGTTATACCGACGCCGAGCATCGCGATGCTGGCAGAATAATTCAGTGCCGAACGCCAGTCGCCGCAAACGATTCGCTTATCACGTACACACCACTAGGTCAGTACCTACCATCACCATCATTGTTATAACATTTCTATAATAACTAATGGTGTTCTTCTAATTTTATTCGAGAAACCTTATAACAGAAACTCTTCACTTTTGTTATCGTTTTTGTAGTGTTTTGTAAGTAGACATAGATGTTTATTAGTGTGACTTTTAATGTGTGTGAATCTATTCGTTTATATAAATATATGTTCCAAGTTTTATTGTTACACAATGCACGTCCAAATAAGACGCCGAAAGTCGAAGCGGAGTCAATTTTTTAGTTTAATCAAAAATAGACTGCGTTTTAAAAGACATGTGTGTGTGTACCAGGTCTGTTTTTAGTTGCCTGTTAATTTGCTGAAATTTCAGAAAGATACAACCATACCGAAATTTTCGAAAGCATTGAGTTAACCAAATATAGAAAAAGGGAATGTATATTCAACGATTCCAAAAGTTCCCTGTTGGTTTCGATCTTTGTCCATAGAAAAGCGTTTTTTCCTTCGGTGATTTTGGGAATGTTTAAGACTCAATTAGGAAATTTTCAAAATTTTACCATCAGAGATGAAATAAATAGGGTCGTAGTTGTAAATTATCGTTGATGACGAAGGCAGGAATGCGTTACCAATTGCATTCCTGCCTACTATACGTAGTGAGTTGTAAATATTCGAATGATTAGCGAGTGCTGGCTATAATAGGAGCGCTATTCTGGTACATGCCCTACATTGGTCCGGCAAAAGCTCGGTTTCTCGACGCCAAGCGTCGATTCACGCCGTACGCCTCATTCAGTAAAGGATAAATGACTTTATAAAACGATTTTTTCAAAACTAGCAAAATCCAAAACCGTGTTGATTTCATCTTTACATAACGATCCGGCGAAAATAATTTTAAAATAACCAATTTTCGAAATTTTGCCTTTTGCTAAAAATACCAACGGTTATTCAGACCTTCTGCTGTAGTAAAATATTTGGAACGCGTGCCTAAAGAGTTGCAAAATACAACGGCCTTACTTGAAGGTCTCTAAAGTTGAGCCAAGACATTTAATCGTTATTTGAGTAACAAAAACACCTGTAAAGTGCTAAAGAACGACGCACCTCAAAGGTAGATAATATAATATATTAAAATTACTTCTCGTTATTGATCAAATACCAAAAATAGTTTGTATACTTGACAATGACTATGATATCCTTAAAATAATATAAAAACAGTAAAAATACCCGAATAAATATATTATGAACTTGAAAAAGAAGTAGGGGGTAAGTGAACGTGTGGACCGTTTGGTAACAGTAAGATGGGATCTAAGAATAGACCTGGTGCGATTTGGACGCCAAGGCGGGTGCGGCCCCATATCAGTCCTGGTGCTTACACCAAGATCTAAATTGGAGCGCGATCAAGTGGGCGCTTTGCTCTGGTTCTGGGTATTATCATCATTACTACCTCAACTAACAATATCACTGACGCTATTTTATAATACCTACGAATGTAAACAGCTAACGCTTTTAAATTGCGCTTCCAAAATTCAAGAAAGCCTCAATTATTAAACATAAAAAAAGCTTAAATACAAACCCCCATAGGAAAACCTTGGGTGTTAATTAATAACAAATATATTATAATATAAAATATTCAATTGTTTCTTCGTTAATAAATTTTTAAAATTTCAATAATTCAGAATTAAATTTGATATATCTTTACGTAATATTTATAATAACATGAACTGTTAAATGCAGTAATGATAATACGTTATAAAGAAAGTCACCATAAATCATCTTTTTTAAAATTACTATTACTATATTTAACATTTTCAAACCTATTAAAATACTAAACAAAAATAAAGAAACTAAACAGGAAACTACCTACTAAAAAATATTATATCACATAAAATTCCAGAAAAGAATTCGGTGTTGGTGGGCATTTTAAAAATAACAAAAAGTTTTGATATTTTATAGATTTTAGTGTTAAATTTTCAATAAATCTTTCAAAGGAGTGGTTTCAGCACATAACAAATATTTCTGTAAATTACATCTGCATTTATGTAATATGTGATAAATTTAAGTGTTAAAACAGTTGTTTGGCAACAAGTTTATAAACAAGAAAATATTAATTCAAATAATAGACTGATAAATCTTTGTTTAGTTGTTATTCAGGCATTAACTTGTTAACGTATTTTCATTTACTTATTTTATTAAGCACAACTGAACGTTGGCAAATAAGTTCCATGAAGAGTGGATAAATATATTATTAAAGCAATAAATTAGGGCTGCTAATACTTTAAGCTTTGGATGCTACTTTTGATCAGGGTCAGAACAAGACTCGTCATATGTATATACATACATCACCTAAAAATAGACAGCAAGTGCAAAAATTTCGACATCTATATAATTTCTTAACATCAGGCTGTTATTAATTTAACTTAAATTTTCTAACACATGCACAGTTTTAAATATGCAGTATAAATGTATGATTTCAAGACTTAAATGTTGTATTAAAATATAAATGAATGTATTTTATAAATAGAACACCCACCAATGAATTTTAAAAAATGCTCCCAGTGTGGACTGCCAACACCACGATTAAAAGAATTTTTACAACTCGGGTTATTTTTAAGTGAATTTTAGCGTATTCGTTTTTTATCTTTTTTATAATTTCACAAATTGGTTTGTAAAAATAGTATTTTAAATTTTAAGCCATAAACTAAATTGGCCTTTTTTGAAGAAATACTGAAGATATTTTGACAATTATTTTTAATAAACTAGCAGAATTGTAGGTACTATTCTGATACATCACATTACTTATATTCGCTTCAGAAGATAATAACTGATGTTTTTGTATGTGTATCGTCAACCTCCTGTACCTGTCGAAGTCGGTGTTATTTAATGTAATTAATTTCAAAATACAATTAATTATTTTGCACACAGCGACCGAGTGTGACAAAGGGGTGATTCAAAATGTTTAAAAACCACTTGGAGATGATAAGCCGGAATGAGGCGGTGTCGAAAAAGGCAAGATTCTGGCAGGCCTTCGTCGGGTCCCTTAAAGGTAAACTTACTTATTGTTTTTATCAAATTATATTTTCATTAACATATTTAAAAATATAAAATTCCATTAACATTCCGATTGTGTGTTATTAGGATCAGAAGATTTAAGGGCTCCCGAGGGTATTTACAGTGGTAAACCTCGTGGTATTTTCCGGCCCATCTCAGAATTCCCTTCAATGTCATCAACATGGGATACATGGCCATATGGAAAATCCATCTTCGATGATCCCCTACATGCAGCTGAACGAGTTAACGTACCCGGCTATCGTTACGACCCACTTCACCGGGATATATATGGATATTCTCCAAGGAAAATCTTTCCCCATAACTATGGATATTCTCCATTGTCAAGATACCGACCTGGTGAGTTGTAAGACAAGAGTAATCGTGGGACATACCCTATTATGCTTGATCTGTTTAGGGCACCGCAGAGGCGCCTCCGCATAGATCCACATCTAAAAAATATGCTATTTAGGCATCTGTCTTCAAATTTTCGAATTTGTCTTTAACGCATTAACTGTCACAAAAACTATTCATAACAATAAAATTTCTTTAGTTAAAATCAGTAGTTTTTCTTTCAAATAATCTTAATTTGAAAGTTTAAATATGGGATGTCTTCAGATGCCTTAGTTAGCAGCAGGCAACGTAATATGCGGTATTGCGTATGTACTGAATTGGTAAAACAGACATTTTGTGGCAGCTAATTTGTTAAAATATTATTACATACAATTACTGTCCTATATTCTGTTCTTTTTGTTTTAATGTCCACGGCAAATTGTAACCTATTCGACAACTATAACATATTTCCACTGTAGTTAGGACAGTGTTTCTATTTCTAATAAAAGTTGTGGCATTTTTATTAATCGTACGTAAGTATCTGTTAGCTACATTGGAACTATGTCAATTCAACAATAGATAAGTGACGAGGACTTTTATATATGTGGTGTGAAGAAATAGTACCTATATAATTATACTGTCTTTTTGTATTAATTGTCACACTAGTGTGTTTTATTCAGCTACGCGTAATAACTCTACAATATTTTTACTGCCACATTGTATCAAGTAACAGAGGCATTGTTATATATTTATACAAAAAAAGCTTATGCAAGCTAGTATTATTTACTTGGTGGTTTGTAATTAATGCCAATGTGATTATAATAGAAATAAAATAATACAACTTAAAACTACAAGTTGCCCCAGCAAAAGCTTGAGCTACTTTAAATTTACGTGTTGAGTCTCGGCGTCAAATAAAAATTCTGGTATGGCGCAAAGTTTACACCACCAAAAGATCTAGAGCTAGTTATAATGTGGCGCATGATGCTTGTTGGCTGCACCGTGCCACTGATGCTTTTTAACACTGCTCTTTATATACTCGCTCCAGCATTTGCCCGGGCGATGTTTTTTTTTAATTGCTCATCCCAACCCCATTCTTCCATATTTACACGACTATTTTTAAACCTTCTGTGGTTAATCTTTTCTAGATGGAATTTTTGAAGATTTTTGACAAACGTGCACCTTTTTGAGATATTTTTTAGCACAGAAATGGTACATTTTGTACAGTTAAAGGTAAGGTTTTTCGTTTCCCTTTCTTGCTAACACATATGTATCCTGATAATATAATGCAAGACACTACATCTTATCCACCATAGCAATAACCATATTAAGTATTTCACACAATTCTTTTTATAATACAATTTTTTATGCAAGATAATAATTATTAATCTATCTTCATTTAGTGTTCCACATCAGCAAGTTGAGACCTTTTGATGCTGAACAAGCCTGGTCAGACCATCTAGCACGTAAACAAGAACGAGAAAGAATGTATCCTACGGCCTTTGAAAACTTCCACACATCGTATCCATTCAGTCGCTATCCACTCTATTTGGTGTACAGCAAGAGGCCACAATTGCCTGCTGATGACAAGTATGACCCACACCGTAACTGGCTCGATCATTTGGATCGTATGAACGATCTTGATAGACTTGGAAACTTGTTCCCAAAACTCTGGAGTCCCACTCCCGTTAAGGTAATGCAAACTGTTACATTTATTTATTTTAGAATAATAATTAAACGTAAAAAATTAAAAATTTTCTAGGTAGGAGATTATTCACCCAGGCCAGGAGAGGTAGGATATAATTACTTCGGTCAGCCAATCTACAGCCGTGGAGGTCTCCGTCCAAGTAAGCTTCTGTGGTCAGACCTCTTGAACCCATCTCCCCACCTACCCATGTCTGCCATCACTCGTGACCCATGGTGGTGGACTCATCCTTCTCTAAGACCTTATGCACCCTACAGCAACTGGGGTAAATCCCCATTCTACCTCCGAGATTCGTACCTCTCTCCCGTCAAGAGGACTTACCTGTGGGACAAACACCCCATCAGACCTTTTGGTAAGTCTATCCCATAAAACTAATAAGCTCAAAATTAATTACATAATGGCCTTTTTTGGAAAGGACAGCGCTTTTTATTTTATTGCTGTTTTACACGGTAACACTTAAAAATATCAATATTTACAAATGCTAAAGGTTTAATACTGAAGAAGTTACAACCGGTTAAATTTTTCAGCTGCAGTAGAAGTTTGACTTCAGTTGATAGAACAACCCTAAAGTTTTGGTGATTATTTTTTAAAGAATCAGTCATCCTTAACTCCATTTGAAATGTCTCCTAGTCCTTTTCCATTTTTATTATAAAATTGCACTTGTTTGTGTAGAAAAAAAGAAAAAATCTAGTGTAGAATTTTGTTCTCCTTTGCGTGACTATTAGATTAGAACTATCTGTTAATTTCATATTTCATCTGTAGGTAACTAATTTTATATCGTCTTTATCTTAACTATTCAGTTGGAAAAATTATATCCATTTTAAATGGTGACACGGGTTGTCCAATCTAATCAAATTTATTATTTATTGGGCGAAATCTAGGCTTGCGAGTGCCAGGTCATGGATTTCCAAGCGCGTAGACTACTATGGCCATTGGCATTACCCGACTAGAATCCCGCAGAACCCCCCTGGAAAGGATCTTTATCATGCCAAACATCGTATCCGAAGACCGGCATACTTTCAGATATTTTTCCGCACCCTGAGGTCTCTGATTTATAAGGCAAACCTTGACGCCATTCAGGCCGGCCTAATCAAATTAACTACAGTATTTTTCAACTAGGATTTGGGTTGTGACGTCAACGCGCTGCTTATAAATTCACAACCCAACTATACTTCATCTCTTTCTAAACTAGGTTTTCATTACCTACTGCGCACGAACGCGTGTCTAAACAGACAGTTTTTGGGCGGAGCTTGTTGACGTCACAACCCAAATGCTAGATGAAAAATACTGTAATAAAATTATCTCGATATTTTCTGGAAAATTTCCACGCCACTCTACGAGTTGTTGACGAAGTTTTATTTCACCATTGCCAAACCACTTTCTTCGTTAATTTCTAACGAGGCAAGGATTCTATTGTTTTTGTTTGTCCTCAGAGTTGCCACAGCTGCAACATATTTACTTATTTGCATAATCAGTTTAAGGGCCGTTATTTCCGTTTAATAAATTTATTTTGTTTGGCACTTTTTATTCCTACAATTGTTTTTATAGGAAATATTAGTGAAATAGCTTACCTGCACATCCATTATTTATCAATTTTTAAATGCAATACCCCGAAGTTATGCGATAAGTGGGACCAACAACAACAAAGAGCGTGTAAGTCGAAGTACAGTTTTACATATAAATTACTAGGGTCGGTGGCGTCAGTCAAATGAAAACGGGTCACCACGCATAAAACTCATGGCGCGAAAAAGTTGATAACGGTACTGAGATCTGTTGGGACCCGGGGAAGCACAGTGATAACTTGCACTTGCACACTAGTCGTTTGTTTATTGTGCTAGAAGTAAGTTTAGTGATACATGTGTTCGTCCAACATCGGAAATGGAGGCGAATAAAGAAAAACAGAGAGGTGTGGTTCGCTTTTTGACTGCTGAAGGAGTTGTGGAGGACGAGAAATTCATCGCCGAACACAGCAGGTCACGTTCACGTCTGCTGAAGTAGCATAAGAGATTCTGAAAGGGACGTGTGTCACTGCAAGACGATGCTCGTTGCTCGTCCAGGAGTATCGTTACTCCTGATGTTATTAAATATTTAGGCGGATGGTCTTATCGGGGAGTCGGGGATCTTAGTGGAAGAAATTCGTCTTTTGGCAGGAATAAGTCATGGTTCCATACACACCATTATCACAAACCACCTGCAGTACGGAACAATCTGCGCGCAGTGGGTTCCACATCAACTAACGAAGGAACAAAAAACTCACTGAATGGCTGCATCTCCTAGTGTTTTTGGCATCTGCCCCGTTTTCATTTGACTGCTCGTAATACAATTAATTGGGGCCACAGCCCAACAAAAACATCTGCTTTTAAAGAAAGTACATAGTGTCTTCAAAATGAAAAAGTTATTTTGATGAAGATGGCTTCATAAAATCTATCAGACTCGTTTGACGGCACTGCGACTTCTTTTTTTCACGCAAAATTTCTCCGTATTTTTAATTCCTTGCCTTGTAGTTGTCACTCGTTCTTCATTAGAATCTACGTTCTCTAAAATCTGTAACCCTTTTTCAATTAAGCTGAGACCTTCTGTTTAGCTTGCAATCGTCATGAGCTTTTCTGGCGGAGCTGGATCTGAGGTGTTGACCTCTTCGCTAGCGATTTGTTCATGTATTTCTATTTGCTCATTGATTGTTAGCTCCTTGCCTTGTAGCAGTCACTCCTTCTTTATTAGAATCTACGTTCTCCAAAATCTGTAACCCTTTTTCAATTAGGCCGAGACCTTCTGTTAAGCTTGCAATCGTCATGAGCTTTTCTGGCGGAGCTGGATCTGAAGTGTCGGCCTCTTCGCCAGCGTTTTGTTCATTTCTATGAGCTCATTGATTGTAAGCTCCTTGCCTTGCAGCTGTCCCTCGTTCTTCATTAGAATATACGTTCTCCAAAATCGGTAACCCTTTTTCAATTAAGCTGAGACCTTCTGTTAAGCTTGCAATCGTCATTAGCTTTTCTGGCAGAGCTGGATCCTCGCTAGCGTTTTGTTTATGCATTTTTATGAGCTCATCTTACAGCTCGTTGACATCTTCAATGTCGACTTCCAAATTTAACTTTTTCATTGCATGAGCGATTTCGTCAGTTTCTGACGTTGCCGTGTCTGCGATTCAAAAAAGAATGCACACATTTTTTCCAGACATTCAAAGTTTTTTGGGACACTTCAGCCGAAGAATCTCCGATGTTTCTAACAAGCGCGAGCGAAATAGTCCGAGTGGGTGGCGACGTTGCCGTTTCTGTCTCTGATTCAAAAAAGAATTGACAAATTTATTCCAAACATTATTAAAGGTTTTTTGGGAAACTTCAGCTCAAGAATCTCTGATGATTCTAACAAACGCGGACGAAATAGTACGAATGGTCGGTGACGTTGCCGTTTCTGCATGCGAATCAAAAAAATGGACAAATTGTTTCTCTGTTTCGGCATTAGAATGACATTATTCTAGCACGAATTTTGATGCTTTAATGAGCTTCATTATTCAACGATTTTCGGTGATATTTTGTTTTCAGAAATTGATGATACTGTATCAAATAATACACAAAATACCTAGGCAACCATTCATTGCTAGGCAACAAGAACGTCAAATGTCAAACCTCCGTTAACTGTCAAGCAAAAATCGCTAATACCAACCTATTTTACCAAAATTTCCCCCAACTGAAAATTGTTAAGTATTTTTATAAAAATAAACATGAATAAATAATGTAAATGGAAGCCGAAACAGAGAAAATAGTATAAAATGCGCGTTACAGAAGGCAATTCGAGCACTCGAGCTTGCCTTCTGTAACTTGTGTTTTAATATATTATTCCAGACACCATTCAAGGTTTTTAGGGAAACTTCAGCCCAAGAATGATGATTCTAACAAGCGCCGGCAAAATGGTCGAGGTGGGCGGTGAAGGAGGGGAAATTGTGAAAATTGTTTTGATGCAAAATTAAGTTTGAGTAGTTGGTAGCAATGAATATGGCGTCGCTGTCTTTGTAAACAGTTATACCAACAAAAAATTCTAAATTTGACCGCAAAGGCAATTTTATAAGCTTACAAGCAGTAATTTTTGATTAATTTACTGAATAGTTAAGATTAAACGATAAGTAAAAAGTAGTACAAATAGTATCTGTCCCTCGTTTGTTTAGTTGTATATAAAGTGATAACCGTTGTTTGTCTTCAGTCTTAGTATGGTAGTTAGATGTTTTAAGCATTAACAAACGCCTTGTTTAGAATTTTCTACTTATAGTACTAAAATAGTATAAAATAGATTGCCTAAATATACATTAACAACTGCTGTCTTGGCTGTCCTAGATTTTTTAAAATATCTTTTATGATTGAAGGCCTCGCTTTCTACTCTTGCTTTAAGTCTAAATAATACAAATTGTTTATTGTTTCAAGATAATAATACCTTATTTTTCTATTTTCAGCTGGTCTATAATTTAATTATTATTTAAACAACATCAATCTTCATCAGCATCGTTTGCGGACTGACTGCTTTAAATCTTTAAATTACATGTTCATATGATTTAATAAATTTATATAAGTGACGAAAACACTCCCAATTATTTTTATTTTAAACAACTGTTATTTATATATTCAACCAAAAAGGTTAAAATTACTCCAGTCACTGTTCGTAAGTTTAAGAATAAAACATATATGGAAAGATCAAACAGCATGGAGTAAACAATATTAAATTACCTAATTATAATGTAACATTATTTCAATATGCTTATGTAAAAAAAAAAACTTGGCTGCCAGATTTTTGTACATAATTTAATCACTTACAAAAAAAAGGAACAGCAGGAAATATATGCCTGTGTAAATACAAAATTATTAATAAAAAAAAATTACTTTGTTATATTTGTTATGTAAATACTGTACAAAGTATTTTACTATATAAAGTTTAAGTAATAAAGAAACATCTATTACAAATAAACGAATATAAATTCACCATATTATATGATAGTACCTCTTAATTTAATTAACTAACACCTTCTTACTCGAAGGTACAGTAGGCCTGCACACTTTACAATCTTCAGCACCAGAAGAACCAGAACACGAGCTGTCTGAATCCGAACTACTTGATTCAGAATCAGAACCCGACGCATCCGACTGACTTTCTTCAGTGTCATGGTTCACACTCACAGTCTTGCAGCCCATTGTATTTAATGGTAAATTGTTCAGTTCAAATGGATTGTATCTCTGCAAATCAGTTCCGATATTAAAATTCACTAATATCAGGTTTTTGAAATTAAACGAACGACATTACAAAAGATGAAAAAATTAATCAAATCGGTACTTTATTATAAATATATTCAAAATACAAAAGAAAAGGTAAGATAAAAACCAAACAAAAGAATAATAGCTATGACGGTTGCCTATGTTAGAACAATCGAAAGCTTTAGGATTACTTCCGACGTCAATTCGTGTTTCATTATTTACATTAAATGCAGCTGTGTTATCATGACTTATACATGATGCTATTAAAGAATTGCTACAATAAAACAGAAGTGACTTTGGTACCTTACTCATATTAATATTTATGTTTATAAAACCTTTGTCAGTGCATTAAATTTGATATTCGATCACTACATTTTTGAGCTTCGTATTTCGCACAATTACATTACCCGGTCTAATCGTTTATTAAAAATCTTCGACTACAATTTATAAAAATGAAGAATAAGCGAAGATTATCAGTTGGAATAATCCGACGACTTCCGAGACATAAACTCATGAATCTTACAATAAAAATAAAATAAAAACCATATACTTTACCTTATAATAATCAGTAAATTGACCTGGCACCAACGCAAGGGGATAACTACCCATTGGTGGTTTATTCACCTGCTTCATTTTACCTTTAGGAAAGTGTACGGTAAACGTTTGAAGATCCATACAGGCTCGCCTTTGTTCTCGTCTTGTCTATAACAAAACATCGCATATACCAAACAATACATAATATAAAAATGTATAAGTACTTTATTAAAATTGGCATTCCACTGAAAAGCTGATTGGACGGCCTGTTCTACGATGTCCAATTTAGTCTTCTCTTGACTCGCGGCTAAACTGAGTGCCTTTTGTTTATTTGAAACATCTTTAGCCTGGCGGTCACGTTGATGTTTACAATATTCCTCGTACTTATGTTGAAAATCTGTGTACATTATATCTAATATATCTTCACTTTTAACTGCCGTTAATCCCATATCACACATTGCCTCAGATGCCAAGCAACTTTCACGGATGAAATCACGTTCTTGCATGTCAACAGTTCGCCTTTGAATACCTGAAATATTTCCGTTTTATTAAATTAGATCAGAAAAAGATTCTCCAAATGCATTCAGGGAATCGAAAAAGACTGCTAGAACTCCAAGCAACAACCTGCCGTACTAAGCCCAAAAGTGGTAACTGATATGGTTCGAAGGTCAAATAGTAAAAAGTTTTTCCATTAATAGCTTATAGTTTTCGCCAAATACCGCCGTAAAATTCTAGTAGCAGTTTTACCTAACGAATATGCATATATCAATTTTCTCAAAAATATAGTTACAACATTTGGGCTTAGCAGGACAGAGCAGAAGATCTAACAGAAGAAGGTAATGAAAGTAAACAATAGATGTTGGAAAAAATGTTGAGTGAAGTAAAGCTCTTACAAGAGGAGCAAAATAAATACAGAAAAAAGATAGAAGAAGTATGAAAAGAGAATAAAATAGAACAGTTAGAAAGTAACCTAGAACAAAAAGAAAAACGAGATAGAAAGAAGAATATAATGATAAAAGGAATTTCTGTTGAGGATGATGCAAACATAATAACAGCAACAGAACAGTTTCTAATGAAGGAGTTTGATGTGAAAGCAAGAAGGCTATGCAATAAGGCAACGAAATGAAGGGAAACTATATGTAGTCGAACTAGTTAAATGGCAAGATAAAAAGAAAATAAGAAGAAGCTGAAAGGTCCAGAAAATATTAAGAGATATTGCAAGGGAAGGAAGAAAACGAGGAAAAACTGCCTTTGTTACATATCAGAAGATAACGGTGGACAGTGTGCTGTGGGAATGGGATGCCAGAAGTGAGAAATTGAAAAAAGTAGTCAATAATAATAATACAAAAAACTAGCTAGAAATGAAGATAGGACCGAAAGAAGAGACGAAAAAGGTAAGAATATGGATACGAATCAGGAAGTCTAAAAAACACTGTAGTAGAAAGGAATAAAACAGGACAAGAAGAACAAGGTAAGTTGATTATACCGTGAGTTCAAAAAGTTTTTACGTAAGAGTTGGCCATGAGACACAAAAGTAATGTCTACTGCAAGATTTAGAACCTTTGTTTTTACAATTTTATTGAAATTTGCACAACAGTATTGTGCCAGCAACACAATGATGACAGTTAATAAATTCTAAATCTCGCAATTGACATTATTTTTGTGTCTCATGGCCAACCCTTATGTAAAAACTTTTTGAACTCTCGGTATCAAGAAGAAAAGTTAGCACAAGTTATAAAAGAAATGGAAAGTTACCAAATTGAAGTTCTAGGCATAAGCAAATGTAGGTGGACAGGCTATGGAGAAATTACAGTAGAAGGACAATTGATACATTTCGGTTTACAAGAAGGAAATGATTACCAATATTGAGTAGGTACCGTAGAGCGGGGTTACTTTGTGACTTTAACACATTATGGCGATTTATTGCACATCTGGCAACCACTCAGCGTGTGCGTGTTGTCACAATAAGAAATAAACCAGTCTCGGCAAGTTACTGAGAAATAAGGTCACTAAAGCAAGTGTCTTCATTGCTATTCAAGCGAATGACTAAGTGCCAAAAACCGCATAGTTGTAGTAAATACAAAGGGCAGCTGCAGCAGTTGTAGTAGGACATATGACCTGCCAACAAGCTGAAAATTTATTTCATATCCTGAGGAAGATAATACGGAATAAAGTGCATCAAAAACATCTAAAAAAAAACCTGATTGGTAACCAGATTTATCAGAAGGTGAAGAAAGACATATTGTCGACGTTTTACTGGCAGCAGCGGAATTTGGAAGTTCTCTAACAAGCATGGATTTACGTGGACAGATCTGGGAGAATGGTTCCAAAGTTTCCTGGAAATATGCCTGATACAGAATGGTGCCTTAATTTTATTAAGAGACATAGTGATCGGCTTTCAAAGAGAAAGGGCGTCAAAGCTCAAAAATGTGAAGAAGATTATTTCAATAATTTAGAGAAAACTTTGCAGGGCGTTCCCCGTGAAAATATTTTAAATTTTGATGAGATGAATCTCTGATGACCAGGGGAGCACCAAGTGTTATTTCGAAAGAGTGCAAAATACCCAGAAAGAATTATGAACATTTCAAAAAGTTGTGTTTCACTAATGTGCAACTGTTTTGTCACCATATGTGGTGTACAAAGCCCCAACGCTTTAATAGTTTTTAACAGTCGAACATCAAAAATATATTATTCCGGCATTAAAAAAAAAAATAACTTAAAACGTATCTCAAATCTTGTTTAAGTTAAGATAAGGGTTAACATATCAAATGCGAATGTTAATAAGTGAAAACAACTTAAAAGATATCCGAAGTTTTTCTTGGTTAAGTTAAGGATTACCTAACATTAACATACCAAATTCGAATATAAAAATAAGCATGTAAAATAAAAACAACTTAAAACGTATTTGAAATCTTGGTTAAGTATAAGGTTTAACATTTGAATGTTAATATATAAAACATGTAAAATAAAAACAACTTAAATCGTATCTTAAATCACCAGTGATAAAACGTATTACATCTTACAGCCGAAACTCATTGGCAACGTTATCCACATTGATGGAGCATGTTTCCTCTTTGTGAACATGGAGAATGAGAATTGCCAAATGGTTCAGCCTTTGTTGTCCCATTGTTTGACGAATATAAGTTTTAAGCCTTCGCAAGCACAAAAAACATCTCTCCGCTGTGCACGTTTAAGTAGGAACAGTTACTACGCATGTTATGAATGTTTTGAATTCAGATAACATGTCACCAGTGACATGGCCAATGTTATGCTCTTTAATAAACATCACTACCTATATCATTGATATTTTCGATTTTAACATTTTGTTACTTGACAATATCAAGAAACATATTTCGATGTAAGGTGAGGTGTTGCTTGTCAAAATCAGATTTGTAGAAGTTAGCCACATACTCCACATCTTCTAATGGCGAACTTTTCCATTTTGGATAGATGCTGCATTTAAAACCTACTGTTGAATGATTCATCTATTAATCACATATCTAATTCTATCTTTTTAAGTTAAGTATTTAAGGTTTAGGTTGGTAATAGAATATACTTTTGTTAAGAAATAAAATGTAACTAGTTAGTTAGTATAGAACCATGTACGCTGTAACACGTGTTTAGAGGTTATAATAATAATAATGTAAACTGTTGAATAAAAGTTAAGTTATAGGCATTCATTATTGTTACCACTGTGTATTATTGACTGCTTCATAAAATTATTATGAAAAACTAACAGGTTATGGCTCCAGTCTAGCAATTTTTAAGTATACAGTTCGTGTGTGTGCAAAAAAAATCAAGATGATCGCAAACACAGCTCCAGTCGCGTTTACCGTTGGATATCAATCAATTGAAAAATTGGATGGCGTTAAAAATTATGGAACATGGAAATTTCAAATGAAACTACTGCTCATTGAACATGGTTTGTGGAATTTAATTGATTCTGGTCTAACAAACGTGCCTACTCAAGATGATACAGCACGTGATCAAAGAGCCTATGCAAAAATATGTCTTAATGTGAATTCAACTTGTCATCCACATGTGAGAAATGCAAAGACTGCGAAAGAAGCATGGAATAACCTTAAACTAGCGTACGAGAACCGGGGCATTAGTCAAAGACTAGCATTGAAGCGGAAGCTTTGTCGAATAAATTGCAACGAATTTGAATCGATGAATCTTTACCTAAGTGAAATCTTGTCGATTACACAAGATCTAGCTGATCTTGATTGTGCTGTCGATGATGAAGAAATTGCTGTTACAATGTTGTGTGGTTTACCAGATGATTATAATCCTCTTGTTATGACAATAGAATCTTCACAAACTAAGTTAACAAGTGAATTTGTTAAATCAAGATTACTTCAAGAAGATTACAAGCTAAAATTGGGTAGTAATCAAAATGATACTGCTTTAGCTTTAAAAGGTAAACAAGGACATGCACAAAACAAATCTGTTCGGAAATTTGTTCCTGTATGTCACCACTGTAACCAGAAAGGCCATATTAGACCCAGATGCCCAAAGCTACATAAGAAGACACCCACGAATACCGCTGAAAAACCAAAGGGACCAAATGACGCTCTACTTTTGGCAGCAGCTCTAGGAAGTGGACCATTCAAGAAAGAAGATTGGGTAATAGACTCTGGTTGTACAAATCATATGTGTATGAATGACCAATTGTTTGTAGATTTAAGCAATGATAATTTAGATAAAAATGTTAGCGTAGCTAATAATCAAACCATTTCATGTGTAGGTTCAGGTAATATAGAGTTAAAATTAAAAGACAACATTAACAATGCTGTTACTGCTGCTGTTATTAATAGTGTATTACATGTTCCTGAAATTGCAACTAATTTACTTTCAGTTGGAAAAATAGCTGATAAAAATCGCATTATAATGTTTAACCAAACTGAATGTCGCCTATATGATGCGGAAGCCTGTAGGATTTATGGTAATTATGTATCCATTGGAACACGTAAGAATAACGGTCTGTATCTACTAAATGAAGAGGAGGATGAAAAACATTCTGCATCGGAGGTTGCTGCTGCATCGTCAACCTCAATCTCGCAGGATACCTGGCATAGGCGACTTGGCCACCTAAGTTTATCAGGTATGCTTTTGTTAAAAGAACATTTAGCTATAGGCATAAATTTTGAGAAAGAAAAATTAAAAGTTTGTGTACCGTGTATTGAGGGAAAGCAAGTTAGAAATGCATTTCCAAAAGGTCAGGCAAGACGAGCACAAACGAAATTAGAATTAATTCATTCGGATGTATGCGGTCCAATGTCAGAGCCTAGTTGGATGGGGGCTAGATATTTCCTGACTTTTACTGATGACTATTCACGTAAATCATTTGTTTATTTACTAAAAGAAAAAACTCAAGTTTTTGATACCTTTGTACAATTTAAAACACTTGTTGAAAAACAAACTGATTTAAAGATCAAAAGAATCAGGACTGATAATGGTAGGGAATACTGTCATAAAATGTTTGACAATTTTTTAAGTAAAAATGGTATAATGCATGAAACTACCATTCCATATACGCCTGAACAAAATGGGGTAGCAGAACGCCTAAATCGAACTTTGATTGAAAAAGCTAGAACAATGTTAAAAGATTCTGGACTTCAAACACGCTATTGGGCAGAAGCAATAAATACTGCTGTTTATTTAAAAAATCGCAGTCCCACTATAGCTATCAAGGGTGCAACTCCCGAAGAAATTTGGTCTGGAAGAAAGATTGATTTAAGCAATCTTAGGGTGTTTGGTTGTGACGCTTATGTTCACATTCCTGATATTAAGAGAAAGAAATTTGATTCTAAATCTAAAAGGTATATTATGATAGGTTATTGTGAAGAATCAAAGGGTTATAGGTTATGTGATCCTGATCATCCTGGACATCTTAAGAAAGCAAAAGATGTAATTTTCATTGAAAAAATAAAAGATGATATTTCTATTGTTAAAAATAACAATCAAACAGTTATTGAACCTTCTATTCCTGTTTTAAATCAAGAAAACAATATTGATGTTGAAATTTTAAATAATTCTGATGCTACGTTAATGGAAGGAAGTTCTGAAGAGTCTGAAGATGTAGATGATGTAAATGCTAATAATTTAGAAATTAAAAAGGTCAGATCTGAGCGTGAGCGCCGGCGTCCTTTGTGGATGAAGGATTATGACATTTCCTTAACGGATGAAGATGTCTCACTAGCAGCACTAATAGCTTTACCAGGGGAACCTCAAACGGTTGGAGAAGCTTTAAATAGTTCAAATTGTGATGATTGGCAGAGAGCTATGCGTGAAGAGTTGAATTCATTGAATCAACATAATGTGTGGGAATTAGTAGACCGTCCCAAAAATCAAAATGTAATAAAGAGTAAATGGGTATTTAAAATAAAAAATGAAAATGGAACTGAAAGATTTAAAGCCCGGCTTGTGGCTAGAGGTTTTAGCCAAAAATATGGCTTGGATTATAAAGATACTTTTGCTCCTGTCGTAAGACATTCGACCATTAGATTCTTATTCGCATTAGCAAATCAGAAAGATATGGATATTGATCATATA
The DNA here is from genome assembly GCA_963082815.1 of Melanotus villosus. NCBI lineage: Eukaryota > Metazoa > Arthropoda > Insecta > Coleoptera > Elateridae > Melanotus > Melanotus villosus. The sequence continues at coordinate 14,713,356 of OY720421.1, forward strand.
GATATCAAAACAGCTTTCCTAAATGGTGAACTTGCAGAAACCATTTACATGGAACAACCTGAGGGTTTTGAAATGGAAGATGTCAATAGAGTATGTAAATTAAAAAAGAGTATTTATGGTTTGAAGCAAGCCAGTAGATCATGGAATCAGAAAATTCATAAGAAATTAACTTCAATTAAGTTTATCCAGTCTCAATATGAACCTTGTGTATATATTAAACGAAATGAACAAAAATTAATAATCATTGCACTATACGTTGATGATTTCTTTGTATTCAGTAATTGTTCTGAAGAAAAAGAAAAACTTGTAAAAGCCTTAAACGAAGAATTTAATGTTAAATTCCTGGGTCCTATAAAGTATTGTCTAGGCATGAAAGTTGCTCGTGATAGAGAAAAGGGCATTTTAAGTCTTAATCAGGGCGAGTTTGCACAGAGATTGTTGAAACTTTTTGGAATGGAAGATGCTAAACATGTAGCAACACCGATGATTCTTAATGAAAAACTTAAGAAACCTGAAGACGATGCCTATGACAAGAATATACCGTATCAACAATTAATAGGAGGCCTTATGTACTTGGCAGTGTGTACCCGTCCAGATTTAGCTTTTGCAGTGAGCTATTTGAGCCAATTTAATAAGTGTCACGATGATACTCATTGGATAGCGGCAAAAAGGATACTGCGTTATATTGCTGGAACTATAAATTACAGTCTTGTTTATAACAAAAGCGATGAAAATATCGAAGCCTTTGCTGATGCAGACTGGGGTAACGATGTAATAGATAGAAAGTCCTATACAGGTTTTGTTATTAGATTTGGAAATTCTACTGTATTTTGGGAATCTAAAAAACAAAAAACAGTTGCCCTTTCCAGCACTGAGGCTGAATATTTAGCTCTGAGTGATGTTAGCAAAGAAATTTACTTTATTAGAAATCTAACAAATGAAATTATAGGAAGAAAGCCAATGGTAACTGTCTTCAACGATAATCAGAGTGCAATTAAAATTGCAAACAATCGTCAACATCACAAAAGAACAAAACATATTGAGATAAGACATCATTTCCTTAGACAAGCTGTGGAAGATGGTGTTATAAAAATTGAATATCGATCAACCAACGATATGGTGGCAGACATACTGACTAAATCTTTACCTAAAGATAAACATAACGATTTCTTAAAAGATTTAGGTGTCAAAAATTTTTCCTAAAGATATTTGATTAAGTCGGGGTGTTGAATGATTCATCTATTAATCACATATCTAATTCTATCTTTTTAAGTTAAGTATTTAAGGTTTAGGTTGGTAATAGAATATACTTTTGTTAAGAAATAAAATGTAACTAGTTAGTTAGTATAGAACCATGTACGCTGTAACACGTGTTTAGAGGTTATAATAATAATAATGTAAACTGTTGAATAAAAGTTAAGTTATAGGCATTCATTATTGTTACCACTGTGTATTATTGACTGCTTCATAAAATTATTATGAAAAACTAACACCTACTATTCAGGCTACCCAAAGTTTGATCAATTACTTCCAAAAATATTTGTCGATATTTATCTTTGGGAGAAGCAAATAAATATGAAGTGGAGATTGGATCATCATCCAAGCGTCGTGGTAGTTTTCTCTTGCGAGGCAGACTTAGTTCATCAATTTCTAGTTCTGCGCATCTTTTCAAAGTGTCATCCCATAGGAAATCAAAACCATTGTCGCATTGTTGTTGTAGGTAATGAATTTTTCAAAATTTCGACATAATTTACAACATTTTGTAAATGCAGGGAAGTTTTTTGAAGTTGAAAGTTTAAGGTTTCAATCCTTGCAAAAATCTGAATCATTAATTGAGTAAGAAACATGTTTTCAAATTTTCATAGTTGTTTCAGAAAACCACTTGCCTTGGCTCCAGGCTCCCCCGCATCTTTACTCATACCGTTTAAAAATGTCAACAAAACTGCATGGTTTGATTGCAATATCTGTGAAGAAATGATTCGCAAACACCATCATGTTGGGCAAAACGGGCAGAGCTTCTTTACATCCGAGTCTGACAAATTGCCTTCTGATTCTGTTTCAGCAGATTTTTGCAGTTTATCGAAACATGCATTTCGCTTGGGTGAATGTCTAACAAACGTTATTAGTTCTTTCATTAGTGTAAAGAAATCTCTTATGATGGAAATACCTTGCACAACTAAATTTAATGTGTGAGCTGTACAATGAACAAATACTGCTCGTGATTCATCCACTTTTATTCTGCTCTGAAGCCTAGAGATTTTTCCACTTACACTACTTGCCCCATCGTAACATTGTCCTCTACGCTGATTAATTTGAAATGAAAATCGTGACAAAATATCTTTTACGATTATATATAAAGTTTCGCCACTAATTTCGTCAGTCATATAGAATCCCATAAAATCCTCATTCACAGAGAAAGTTTTGTCGACCGTTCTAACTCAGAAAGGAGTACTTAATATCCAGCGACTGTATTAAAATTTGCGACAGAAGTAGCCATTTTGAAAACCTACGTTTGACTCACTGTCGGGTGTTGTTGTGATTGTTTCTCGCGTGTCATTTGCTAATCATCTCGGTTAGTTAGGTTAGGTTTTCACTTTGAAATAGAAATTACGCTATTTATGGATATTTATGAGAGCTGATAATTATTCTGGTGTATATAGTGCATAAATAAACTAATATCACAGATAATAAGCGATGTAAATAGTACTAAGTGTCATAGATTAGGTTAGTTCAGTTAGTGCCACTAGCGACCGGAAATGTCAATCCGCCATACGCAAAACCTATCGCGGTTTAAAATTTGTCTTGCATATGCTCCTTCCTGGGTTTTTATATTCAAAGTAGGAATCTGGTGGCCAGACATAATTTCATATGAAGAGCTATGGAAACAAACTAATCAGGTAGATATAAACACCGAAATAAGAAGAAGAAAATTTGGATGATTGGGGTATACACTACGTAAAAATATAGATGAAGTTTGCCGGAGAGCTCTGAAATGGTATCCACAAGGGTTCAGAAACAGAGATCATCCACGAACAACATGGAGAAGAAGTGCTGAACAAGAAACAGACAAGACAATTGCATAGTTTGGTCAAACAACAAAGGACAATAAAGTGTGGAAAGAATCATTATTATTAAATCAGACTTTGTAGTTTTATGATTGTTACATACCTGGGTATTTTCGTTTAAACGATTTTATACCAAGAAATTGCGCCACTTGTTCTTGTAACATATAAGGTCCTCCTCCACCCCAAGAATATTCAGCCAACTTATCAGCGGAAATAACTTCACCTTCTGGTTCTTGATGAATTTCTAAACGAGAACCTTTACGAACTTTCTGAATTTTTTCACCACTTTCTGTAGTTGTATTACTCTGTATTGAGCTTTGAGATTCTTCTATAACTTCAGTAGATGTCAATACCTGTTTGGATTAAAAAAATACAGTTTAAATACATAAGACGAATATTCAGCAGCTTCTGAAAAATTTAAGAATTAGGTTGTACAACGCAGATACTCATAATGAAAATATTAATAAATGTGGCATTTTAATCCTTAGCAACCAAAACTTTATTCTTTAGTAACACAGTTTGTTTATTTACTTGTTACTGTGTATGTGTTGCAGTTGTTTTAAATTGTTGCTATGTTTCTGCACTGCTTCTGTATAAACATAACCTTAATAAATTTAACAAATTTGTCTAGAAATTAGTTTCATTCGAACTTTTCCATTAAGTACACAAAAAATAGCATATTTAACGCGTAAGAAAATTGGTTTTCTTTACTTATAGAATAATCTACTATTAGTAGTAACAAAAGAGTCATTAAATGTATTTTTCGTTTACTTAGAGCCTGCAGCTAACAACAAAGTGCAAAAAATGTAAAATCAAATAATTATAATAGAACCACCCAATGCATGTGCAGTCAGCAATATGGCCACATTAAAACATATTGCAACTATGTGGAGGGGCACATAGCACAGATAGTTGTGCAAAAAGCCTCCGGCTGACTATAAAGGTTGCGAATTCTACGGTAGTATACTAAAAAAGCTAAACAATGTTAACAATAGACTAAACATTCAACAAAATCCATCAGCAGTCATCCATACAGCAAACCAAATCCAAACAATACACATACAACAAAATCTGAGTTACGCAGGTGCAGGTGCAGAGAACAAAATACTGAAGACTCAAATGTAAGAAGAGGACACAATGAACAAACCATAGAAGATACCTCCGACATTCTGAGCAAATTTCCGGAAGAGTTCAAGTCTGTGTTCCAGCAATTCATACAGCAAAACAGCATGGTACTAGATAAGTAAAATTCACTAAATTCCTTACAATAGCCCTGTGTGGAATGCCAATGGCTTTCTACAACACAAAAATGAAGTTGAAATGTACCTTCATCATAACTCAGTGGATATCATGCTAGTACGCACATGCTGGAACTGCCATATTAATCACAAATACTATCTATCAACCACATCGAACTACCTAAGTATGATACTAACCACTTACAAGCAACAGTTATCAAAGTAAAAGATGCTTCCATAGGAATTAACTAATAGCAACAGTTTATTGCCCACCTCGGCACAAAATTAAAAAGGAAAACTTTAAGGACTTCTTCCGGACATTGGGGCCCAAATTTATTGCAGGCGGTTGAATATAATAGCAAGCATACCTTAAGGGGATCCCGCCTAGTTACAACAAAAGGTAGAGAACTATTAAATCTTTCTCAGGAACAGAATTACTCCTTCCTATCAACAGGTACTCCAACTTATTGGCCGACTGACCCTAATCAATTCCAGACCTTTTGGTCTTCTGTGTTACTAATGGGATCTCACCAGGGTACATGGATGTTATCTCAAGTTATGACCTATCCTCTGCAGAAATAGGAGGTCGGAACAGGAGAGGTCGGCCCAACAAAACTTGGTAGGAAGGGGTACAAAAAGACACCTAAGAACTGAATATCACTGGGAATAGTAGGTATATAATAGGAAGCTATTGAAGAAAACCATACAAACCATAGGCCTTCAGGCCTGAAGTGCTGCAATAACAACAACAACATGACGTATCCTCTGACCACTCACTGGTAATAGCGACAGTCAGTAGCTATGCTATCCATAAAAAACCAAACCTTAGACTACACAACAAAAACACAGATTGGGAAGAATACAGGAACAAACTACAAGAAGAAGTAAATCTGAAAGTAAGCCTCGAAAATCCAGGTGAAATTGACACTGCACTCGTTAATCAACATTCTCCAACAGGCAGCTCAACATGCCATGCCTCACACAAACATTCAAAACGAAAAGTATCCATACCAATGGAGATTAAGAAACTCGTAGCAGAAAAAAGGAAAGCCAGAACTAAGTGGCATCGTACTCAAGCATCTGCTGTCAAAACTGTACTAAATCGACTAAGACCAATTAAAATATAAAATTAAAGAAACGAGAGAATGCTAGCCTCAACAGATATACAGTTCACGACGCAGCAACAGCACATTCACATGGGCTAGAAGTCAGGACGAAAAGGCAGCATTGTTTGCAGAGTACTTTGCTAAAGTATTTACACCTAATAATGAAGTTACAGCAACTATCCGACATTTCTACTAACACACCAGAAATTAAATTCTTCACTCCAAAAGATGTCCAAAACGAAATCAATTTACTAAATCCTCGCAAAGCTCCAGGCATAGATAAAGTGACACCGATAATGTTAAAGGAGCTTTCAGGAAAGGTTTAGTCATGAATCTTTAATGCTATCAAAACAACTAAAAACTGCTGAAATAATACTAATCCTCAAACCTGGTAAAGAATCAAATGAAGTGTCTTCATACCACCCTGTAAGTCTACTATGAATTATATCAAAACTACTTGAAACACTTCTGATGCAAAGGATAAATTCAGATCCAAATACTGAAGAATGGACACCTCTATATCAGTTTAGCTTTTGGGAAAGCCACTCCACTGTACAGCAAATCCATAGAATTAGTCACAAAGTAAATCAACTACTTGAACAAAAAAAATACTGTTCATCAATATTTCTAGATGTCAGTAAAGCATTTGACAAAGTCTGGCATACTGGATTACTGAAAAGATCCAATAACTATTACCCATCTTCTTCTGCTTATATAGTGCCATATGCTTATATTAGTATGTAGGTGTTCATGTGATCATTGAGTGATGCGAACGAAGTGCACGTTCTTCGGCTCTTCTAAATATCGTTACACCAGTTTCGGATGTTGCAAAGCCATGTATGTTGTTTCCGACCCAGTCCCCTTTTTCCTTCAATTTTTCCCATGCGTATGATTTTCAAGACATTGTATCTAGAACCTCATAGTATATGTCCTAGACAAGATATTTTTCTTTGTTTCACGATATCTAGTAGTTGTCGTTGAGTGTTCCTTTGTTATATGTTCTACCCAGGAGATTTTGAGTAGTCTTCTTAGGATCCACATTTCGAAGACCTCTATTCTATTAAGGGCCAGTCTTTCAATCTCCTAATAAACCTTCTAATAAGCTATTTGGCAAATATTTTCTGTGGAAATGATTGTATTAACAAAGGTTGCCATAGAAAATAATAGGAGGATAAATTTATTAGGAGATTGAAAGACCGGCCCTTAGGGATTTAACTTTAAGTGACCAGGTTTCTGCTCCATATAGTAGCATTGCCCATATATAGCATTTAATCACTCGTAATCGGAGACTCAGGGGTACTTCTTGACATATAAGGTACATATTGAACTTCATCATCATAATTGTTTCCTCTTTATACAGTACAGTGTTGAGGATGTCCTGTCTGCTGCTCTTTGTTACCTTAGATGAAGTTTCACCATTCCTTTGTGTTTTTAGTCAGTTCCTTTGCTTCTCTCCAATTCATCCCTTTCCTCTGTAGTATTTCTAATACGCTTTTTTTCCAACTTTGTCCAGGTCTACTTCTTCTGTTTTTGTCTGTAGTTCTGGCTTCCCACACTCTCTTTACTTGTCGACTGTTGTTCGTCCAGCATAAATGTTCGAACCACTTCAGTTTACTCTCATTTCATCTCATCGCTTGGACTCTATTTTTCTGCTTTTTAGTAAGTACCCAGTTCTCACAGTTGCTTGTTAATATTGGGACATATACGGTGTTATAGACTGTTTTTTGTGCTTTAGTCGAGATTTGTCTGTTACTGAGAAAGCTTTCATTTACTGTGTAGTAGAAACTCTTCTTGCCGTTTTCATTTTATTATTTAATTCTTCCTCTATGGTTCTACAACTATTAAATATTTTTCCACTTGTTTGACCCACTGTCCTTCCACTGTTACTTGGATTTCTTCTTCTTCGGTTCCAATTATCATTATTTATAATATTCATTTCTAATCCAAATTTCTTTGCTTCCTCATTCCACATATGTATGTATATTTTCCTCGAAGTTCTTTTGGTTTTCTGCGATTAGCACGATGTCGTCTACAAATATGTATGTATGTATTGTCTGTAACCTCTTATACCTTTCGGTGTCGAAGCTGGTGCGTTAATGTATGAGGTTCTACGGGTGCAGTGCATAATCCGCCCCGACTCTGCGAATTATGTGAGTGGTGCGCCGTATAATACCTACATACATGCTGCACCATGTGTAAAGTGTAAGTATGTGTAGTGTAGGACCTTGTTACTTTACCTCTTAGGCCGGTATTCTGAGGAGAGCGTTGTTAATTTGGTTTCCAATGATGAATGTTCACCAGGACTTGATACCGACCTTCAAACTGCAGGAAAATCCTGCCCATCAGGAGATTTGAATCGAGGACTAGCGCAACGCTAGCCTGACGCGCTACCATTGTGCCACCCTGACTATCCGTTTGCAAATATACACATTTTAACTTACACTTGTTGCATATTGAACCAGCTAACTTTGTATTTGTTGATTTCTTTACTCGATTCTTTTATGATCTCGTCAATAGCACAGATGAAAAGAAGGGGACTCAAGACTCCACCATGCCTTACTCCTTCACTCGTGATAGAGGGCTGAGATAGTCGGTTTTTTGTTCTGGCCTGATTTGTTGTGTCTTTGTATAAGTTCTTGACAGCTTCGATAATTCCCTGATTTACCCGGTGTTTCTTTTAAAACTATTGAAAGCTTTTTTCATGTTAATAAAACAACAGTATACTGTTTTGCTTTTAGCAATAGCTTTCTCTACTTGTTGAAGGGTAAAAATGTGGTCATGATTTCCATGTTCTTTTCTGAATCCGCTCTGTTCATCGCTTAGTTGTTCCTACACAGTGGTTCTTATTCTTTTTTCTATTAACACTTCGTATGTCTTGGCTGCTACACATAATAATGATATGCCTTTGTAATTTCCACATTCATGTGGGTCGCCTTTCTTAAATATCGGCACAATGAGAGCATTGTTTCATTCTTTTGGCAGCTTCGTATTAAACTTAACAAAGGTATTCTGAGCCATTACCACATGTATTTTGACATCTACGTTGCTATCCCACTTGTCGTTTATCGTGGTGTCCAGGTATTTAAATTTGTTTATTCTTTCAATATGTTGGTTATCTATATAGAGCTGTGTGTTATTGCAGGTTTGTCGACTTATTATCATCAACTTGCTCTTATTCACGTTAACACTGAGACCGTATTCTTTTCTTTTCCTACTATATTGATATCATTCATTTACGGTTGTTTGTAGGTCTTGCTGTATCATCAGCGTATCGTAGGTTGTTGACGGGGATGCCATTTATTTTTATTCCTCTTGGATTGTTTTCACGTGCCAGTTGAAATATTCTCTCCACATATAAATATATTAAATAAAATTGGTGAAAGTAGGTATGCATCCTTGTCGGACTCCTTTAGCCTTTAGCCTCCTGATGTTATTTGTCTGTAGTAAGTGGTGAATTTGAAGTTTTACTATTTGGGTCAATGGATTATTCGTATGCCTTTCTCATCAATGCCTGTTTCTTGCAAGATAGATAATACTAAATCATGTCGTATGTTATCGAAGGCTTCCTGATACTTGAAACATACGAATACATCTTTTCATTGGTCACAGCATTTCTGTACCAATAGTTGCATACAAAAGAGGGCTTCCCATGTACCTAAACCGTTTTCAAAGCCAAACTGAGTTTCTGTCTGTTTATCATATTTTTGGTATATTCTTTCATGGATTATTTTTAAAACGTTTTTAGTGCATGACTCGTAAAGCTGATAAGTCGATGCTCTTCACATGTTTTGGCACTTGGTTTTTTTTGGTGCAGCGACAAAGGCAGACGTTAACCAGTTTGGGGATACGTCATTTTGCGCTTAAGCCATCGACAAGCAAATTTTACTTTAATAAAATAAAAGTTTATCTGAACAACATTCAAATACCCCTGTCTATGAGCACAAGGTACTTAGGATAACAGACTAACATATAATCAAAAAAAAAGTAAGTCAAACTTGGTAATAATTCAAAGAAGTCAATCTAAAATACTATGCACCCTGGTATGTCTCTAATCAAACAATCCATGAAGATCTGAGAGTTCCCTACGCGAAAGACGCTATAAAAGAAAAAAGTGTAAAGCATTGCGACAAACTGGAAATCCACTCAATTACACCCATTACTTGAAGTACAAAATGGCAGGAGACTTAAAAGAAAGGATAATGAGGACTTATCAAACCACTCAAGAACAACCTAATTCTAAAGAACGCACATTGGATCATAGAATATATTGCTAATAAGAAAAAATTGTGTTTATTTGGTTTTATATTTTGGCACTAGTTTCTGAAATTAAAAGTTAAATAAGTACTTATTTGTAAAAACAGTTTTCAAACTGTAAAAGTTGGAATGCTAACAACTGTTGTCTCTTATTAAAATTTGAGGTTTAAATTTGTTCTCTAAAAATATACCTAACCTTTCCTGCATGTAACCTGAAGGTTATTAATAAATTAAACTGCTTCATTTAAATTACTCAGTTTATGCAGACAAAGTTTTATTTAAAAATTTTAAATATGAATACAGAAACGAAAAAGTTTTAGTGAATAAATACCTGTTTTGCTGGTGTTTGTGCCCTGCTGCTATTTTCTGCACTCATACGTGTTTCTTCTTCATAAATAACAACTTCCCGATTTGCTGATTCTCCAGGCAAAGGCACCTGTTTGAATTCAACATCCTTGGATTCGAACTCTTTAAATTCGGATTCTTTTACCATAGATTCTCTAGCTTGTTTTGTTTTACCAGATTTTGGTTCCTGTAGTTAATTATATATTGCAATTATTTAGGCTAATTTCTATCACAGTAATACTCAACCAAAATGACTACTCAACATAAGCTAGATTTCTAAAAATAACTACTAGTTAGTATCTCAGCAGTAGACTGCAATGTTCTATTAATGTACCAAATGATGTAATTTATATTATCTGACTACCTACATACTTTCTTACCGTTTTAAAATTTAATATATGTAACTTCAAACGTTAAGTAAATAATACTGATTATTAAAGAAATTAAAAGTTGTATGTAGTTTGAAAATTTTGGGGGGAAACAAATTCCTACTTTTTTTATTTGAGATTAATTATACTCATTTAAAGCAATCGCCATGGCTTACTGGCACATTATTTCCTGTAACTTTTGATACATTAATGTAAAATCGAGAACTTAAGTGTGAAGGAGTAATACTGCTTTGGCAAAAATACAAAATTACAAACAAAGTTATACAATATTTTTCAATTCATATAGAGGTATTCTAAAAATTAACTTTTGATTTGATTAAACAGCGCTATAAAAAACTTTTTAACTGATAAGTTTAAAAACCTACCTGCAAAAAGGCTTATTCTTTTTCATCGAAATACATGCTACTCTGGAAATAAGCCGATGTTCTGCTAGTTTTATTATCGTGTGAAAGCATATCTACTTGTATCTTTTCTAGAGGCATGCGGTGCTTATCTAACCAAACTGTGCCACTACAAGTAGTATTTCTTGATGACGCATTAATTTGAAATTTACACGTGTTAGATTACAGGAAATAATATGCCATTTGATTCTGTATACGATTTATTGGCGATAAAAAAGGAAAATAAATAAATAGCCCCATGTTAAACAATAAAAAAAGGGCTTTAAATATATTAATACATTTTCTTTACTGTTATATTGTCCTGTATAGGCTGATCTATAATCTAAAAAATAACTTTTAATCATAATATGAAGGTATTTATATTACTCTAAAATTTATCAGAAGAGTCTAAATAAGTATCACTACAAATTTTATCGTTTGATTATAAATCAGCCTTACTCTTAATATAAGAAAGTTTAAGGTGCCTCAGAGATTCCACTTTTAAAAGAATACTAGTGACACACACTACACTATAATAATTAAATTGAGATTATAACCGATTCTTCTTTAAAATATTTACACTCACTCAAACTCACAGACCTTGGTTTTTCGAGCAGGTGTCGTCCTAGTTGAAATGTTTCTTTTACCACCTCTACCACGTGTCGATGGTGCCCTTGGTTTTCTTGGTTTGATGCCCAAGGTAGCTCTAACTGAAGCACCACGGCAGCTTCGTTTTGGTCTTGTGGATTCTTCCACAACCGGAGGTGGAGCTTCTTCTTCTTTTGGATCTTTAAATTCTTCACGAACCTCCAACGGTACTTTTCTCGGTCTACCACGTTTCCTGGGGGCCGGTGGTGCATTTGCTGTTGAAGTTATGAAAATATAGTCATATTTATTTAAGTTAAAAATATTAACTTACCAACAGCAGCGGCAGCGACAGTCATTGATTTTGTTGGTGCGTTGTTCATTGAAGCTGCAGTCTCGAGAGTAATTTCGAACACTGGAATGTCAGCTAAAGGATCTGGAAGATCTTCCATGTTAAAAGATGATGATGCTGTTGTAGATGACGGTATAGCTTCGATACTAACAGGTGCCGTAGGACTACTATCTGCACTATCAGCTACTTTCAATGTACTAATACTGTCAACTCGAGTTACTGTTAAATCTGACGTGCTGCTTGTAGTGACAGTACTTGGAACTAAACTAATAGTTAAATCTGAAGTCATCTCTGCTTTAAAATGTTTCGTTTCTAGTTCGTCTATTTCTGATGATGACCGTTTAGTAGATGGTACAGGTACAATATGGGCAGTACCACCTTCTTTAGAAAGTTTAACTTTGATTTTCTTTAATTTTTCGTTTTCTAGCGATTTTTCCTTTTTAATGTTCTTCGCAATTTTTAAGACAATTCTTTCCTGTTTAATTTGCTCCTCGAAATCTATAAGTTCTATTAATTCATTGTCTTCTGGTGGTTTTTGAACCGGTTTTATGGTTATTTTGGGGCTTAAACTTGATTCAGCAGGCCTTACAACAGGTTTTATATTCAGTTTAAACGGTTGTTGAACAATCTGAATATCATCGTCTTGTTCAGGTTCTTCTGGCGGTTTAATTATAGGTTTAATTGTAATACGCGGAGTGTGAACATTTTCGTGTTCATTTTTTACATATTCCTCCGGTTTTAAAATTGGTTTTATGGTAATTCTTGGACTGTGTCTTTCTTCTGTGTAACTCTGTATTTCTTCAGGCGGTTTCACAATAGGTTTAATAGTAATTTTAGGACTGTGCCTTTCTTCTGTGTAACTCTGTATTTCTTCAGGCGGTTTCGCAATAGGTTTAATAGTAATTTTTGGACTGTGCCTTTCTTCTGTGTAACTCTGTATTTCTTCAGGCGGTTTCACAATAGGTTTAATAGTAATTTTTGGACTGTGATGTAATTCAACAGGAATTTCTTCTGTGGGCTTGACGATAGGCTTAATGTTTAATTTGGGACTGTTCGGTACGTCTTCAAGTTTTGGAAAAGGTCTAAGTGTGAGTTTTAAGGGACTTAATGCTTCAGGTTTGATGATCGGTTTTATAGTTATGCGAGGACTTCCGGTGCTACTTGCGATAGATTTCACAGGTGACCTTGAGCTACTGTCTTCTTGGGCGCTAACTGGTGGTTTTATAGGTTTTATCGTCAATCTCGGACTATGCTGCGATTCAAGCGGTGTAAGAACAGGTTTAATAGTTATCTTTGGAATGACCGGTTCGTCCGATGACGTAGCTTCTTCCTGACGGTAATCGCTGCTTGATGGAGTTGATTTAATAATTAATTTTGGAATTTGTTGTTCTTGAGTGGATGGCACTTCGCTTGGATCGTAGATTTTTAATATGGAATGTACATTATCTGATTTATGTTTACTTATGGTCATTTTTATCGGTGCTCTATGACTTTCCTCCACTTCAACCGGAGCTTTATTTACTGGAACGTCACTTGGTTGTGCTTCTATAATTTCGACGTCTGTGTCTTTATCTACTTTATATGTTTCTGCCAGCTGCTCGTTAGTAGAAACTTTCGTTAATTCGCTGTTAATATCAGAATCTTCCACTTCAACAGTTAACGGCTGTCCTAAATCCGTGCTTCTAGTCGATTGTTCTTCAATTAAACCATGGAATGACTGTTCGGGTGTACTAGATTTGTCTTGTTCTGCTGATACATCCATAGGAATATCTGCTTCTAATTTATTCTGGGGTGTAATTTTCTCCTGGTCTAAACTTTCTTCCGTGTCCGATAACACAATCACCTGTCTATCTACACATTGTTCCATGTTCGACGATTCACTCTGTTCTGAATTTTCGTCCGGTTTCTCCTCTTCTGTAATTTCCGAGGTAATTTCTGTAACTTCTGAAATAGGAGGTTCTAAATCATCATGTTTTATATCCGCCACCACATCCTCATTTTGTGGTTTCACTTCACTTTCCACTAAAACATTTTCTTTATCCAGGGCTTCCGTTACTTTTTCTTTGTCAGTTACATCTACATCGTCATCAGCAGTTACAACACTACTATCTCCCACCGATTCTTGAATTATTTCCGTAGCACTATCTTCTGACTGTTCACAAGTTGTAGGAGCTTCGTCTAAATTACTTGGCACTTGAATTTCTTCGTCTACATTCGTAGTTACTTCGTCACTATCACATACATTTGTACCAACCGTGGTATTTTCCTCAGATTCTTCAATTTTAGATTCTTGATTATCTTTCGTTTCAACCGGGACTTCGGGAATTTTGTTAATTTCTTCAGTTTCCACTTCGGCGATATTTTCAGTTTTATCGATTTCTTTAGGAACATCGGTAATTTCTTCGGCTGCTTCAGGGATATCGGCTGCTAAAGGTATGTCGGCTTCTTCAACAATACTGCTAATTTCTGTAGCTACTTCTGGGTTAAATTCATTTAAATTGTTGGCACAAACAGCAGTTACTTCGGTTTTGTCTGTTTCGTCGGTTACAATAACGGCGTCTGTATTTACAGAAGGTTTACTTGTTTCTATTATATCTACTGAAACCAATTCTTGTTTTAATTCGATGTCTACACTAACAATTTCGTTTACTTTTTCAGTATTTTCTACAAAATCCATTACAGCAATTGATTCCTCAATTTTTACATCTATCGATTCTGTAATAACTTCAACAGGACTTACGTCTGTTGCAGCTTCTGCAACAGCAGGCACGTCTAAAGAAACCGAAGCAGTTAATTCACTTTCAATAACAGAAGCAGATGTTATAGTACTATCATCTGGCAATATATCACATTTAGGAGATAAAGAATCCAAATTCATACCTTCCACATTACTTTCTTGTACTTTAAACAAATTTGTTTCTTGTGCATCATCTACATTCGAACTATTAATCTCATCGAAGGGTTCTGCACTCCTAGAATTAACAAATGATCGACCGAATCGATAACTGTCGTTTGATTCTCCTAACAAATTTTCTAAATCTTGTACGATGTCTTCGACGTTTTCAGTTATCTTTTCCGTTGGAACGTCAGAAATGCTCAACTCTGCAGCAAAAAAATCAGCATCGGATTCACTATTTAAACCTGACTCTTCTAAACTCATCATGCTGCTCGTGTTTGGATCCGTTTCCAACTGTTCCACAAACTTATCGGGAGTTGTACTACTAATTGCATTGTCACATTCTGCAGCTTCGGGTATTGCACTGCTTAGATCTTTAGGTGAATCTGCAGTTTGTACTGAAGTAACTGCGGGAATTGCTTCATTTAAATTTGTGTTTTCAGATTCGTTTAATATGAGGTTATCTGTTTCACAAACATTATCCTCCATTGTTGTTTAATAAAGTTTCCACAGGATTATTCAAGTTTCTTGCTCTAAAACATACAAATTACATTGTTGGGTTACACAATGCTTTAGTTTGATACAATTACACAAAAATAAGTTTCTAACCATCTCTTTATTCCTTTTTAATATATTGTATTACACTCAATAAGTAAGCAGAATAAAGATATATTAACAGTAAAAAGAATTATTGAGTTTGTATATGCGAAAGAGAGATAACAATACAAACTGTAGTAGTAAAAATAAAGAAAATATACAGGATTTGTAGCGTCTTTCTCAGCGCCATCTATTAACATTTGTAGTTATTACACTGGACGAGTTTACACCACACTAAATCCAGTGATTCCAAATTGTGGCACACTGAACTTTTTTTTTAAATTAAGCATTAATCAAAGTGTATGATAAAAACTTTTTTCTACTCCTACTATTGAAAGTTGATCTTTCCACATGATTTTTAATGCTGAAAGCAATTGTTTGTCGAAACTGTGCGACAAAATCCAAAAGTGTGTTGCAAAGTACTTTGCAACACACTTTCAAAATGGCGCCGGTTAACTGTATGGTTTGTTTATATTTGTGATATGTTTATTTTCATAGCAACGGACTTATTTCCATAGTGACCATAGTTTCCATGAGCATACTTAATATTCCACAAAAAATTATAAAATTTGCTTTAAAATATTAAATAGTGAATTAAATGTCTTTCTTCTGTAGGAGTAGAAAAAATAGTGTGTAATAACACTTGTTGAAAGTGTTTTGCAAAACTCAAATGAATGCAGCCTTCGACTTCGTCTCAGGCTGCAACCTTCATTTTCGTTCTGCAAAACTGTACTTTCAACACTTGTTATACAAATTACTATTCCCACGCTTTGATTATATCAAGAACAAAACATAATATAATTTATCTTTTTATATTTGATTTCAGTGCCATTATTATAGGTTTATAGGTGGTTATAGGCATGTTATTAAATAAGTACACAATAGATGTCCAGAATGATTATCCTACCACTGTTAGTAAAAACCAGCAAGAAGTCAGAAAATAACGTGTTATTCAAATATCGTATATCCAAGGGACATTAAAATGAGACAGTGAAGCGCAAGTTACATTATAGCACAGAATAAACCAATAAACAATAGGTATTACAGTGGAAATTTGTAGTGCTTGTCTTCGCTGGGTAGGACATATCGCCTGCATGACTGACTAGCGGCTACCCAAAAGTATTCTGTATAGAGAACTCTGTGAGGGCAAACGCAAGCAGGGCGGCCAAGTAAAACGCTTTAAGGATTTATTACACGAGTCACTTAAGAGCATCCAAGCAGAAGACAATTGGGAAGATCTAGCAAAGGACCGGTCTACATGGAGGCACACAATATCGAACTATGCAGGACTTATAATCCGCCGGAGACCAATTCAACCGTCTATTTGTGGACGCCACGTCATCTCCAGAATTGGACTATACCGCCACCAATGTACTCATGGCAAAAAAATATATCCAAAGACATAGTGATTATGATTAGTGCACTGATAGGGGACCTTGTTGTTACTGTATTATGTATTATACATTATACTTCATCAGTGGCGGTTCATGACTTTAGGAATAGGCGAAGCAAATTATTAGGTTCCCCCTTGCTCCTTTGGGGGTCGAGCTACAGGGTCTTACCCCGGTTGTGCGCGTTTGCTTAAAGTTCAAGGTCATTCGCTATTTTACAACTCGAAATTTTGATGTAACCCGGGTTTGCTTAAAACTAAAAATATATATTTTTTGTTAAATAAATGATTTATAAAAAGTAATGACAACAAATTGTTAAATTTCGTTTACCCAATACGTAGGTATTTGAATTTGCATTTGAACCAAACTTGCGACGCTGTACGAATACGAATTGCCACTGTATGTAACACCGAAACCAGAAGGCAGGTTGTGACTGTCGCAGGTCGGCAGGTCTTGAACCTGTTTCACTTCTCCGTACAAATTAATTTGCAAGCTTGCCATTGCCATGGCAACGGCTCGTTGTCACGTGCCAAACGCACACTACGACATTGAATTGGGGATGTCAAATCCGGAATGCACTCGGCTAGACTGCAGTGAAGATGGGTGGTTCGTTTCGCTGAAATAGTACTCAAAACACCTATTAACCCTTCAAAAGGGGATGATTGTAAACGGTAGATAGGGCGCCACCATGACTAAAGTCACCCAGAGATCTAAAAGAAGGAAACCCATCATGGGAGGTTTCCAAGGGCTCGGATAAAAGGAGGGTTGTCGAATAGCTGCTTCCTGCGCAAGATGTGACTTACCTTGCTACTAAAATTACTTTACTGCAAAACTCTAAATCTTGTAGGCAGGCTAACACTTTATACACGTAAATCATAAAACATTGAACACAAAATACTCTTGAAATAAACGGGAAGCACTGTACACAAATGACAACACCAAACTGAATTGACAATAAAATATTTAATGACTTAAAGACACAAAAATGAACAATCAAACATTACGCAAAAGACAATCGAAAATTATTACGTTACATTAAAACAATTCATAAATACGAGACTTACTTTACGGGAAAGGAGAATTGAGGGAACTGTATTTACGTTACTTACTGCAAAAATATCTACAAGCTAAGTCCCCTTAATTCCAAACAAAGGAATAGAAAGACACAAATAACACAATAAACAAATTAACAATAAGCACCAATAATTTTACATGCAACATATTACACAAATACCTTAACTTGACAAATACAAATAAGATCGTTACGTTACTTTACCAAAAATTAAAACAACAAACTAGTTAACTGAGTTGCCAGAGACCCTCAAATTGCTATGTGACCATGGATCCGCCAAAGGCGAGGTTCACAAGCCTTCACCACATGTTACTGAACAAAACAGATAAGCTAGATGTCTGCTAATACTTTACAAGTTGCACATCAAAACACAAAATACAAATGACAGAGGCGGTACTTATTAACTTCAAACACTGAAAAACAAGCCTGCCAGCAAGAGGCAATCGTGAAAGTCAAACTGACGTTAAAAACATTAAAACAAAACGAAGAAAACAGGATGAGCAGCATATAGAAAAAAGTCTTTACCTGGCGAGTTAACGGTAAGCCAGGGAGTGCGTGATGGACGTGCTTTCCCTTCGAAGACGGGTGCGAAAGACGGAGAATAATCCTTGGGGATGGGTTTGCTAAATCCCTCACGAGGGGGAAACGTGTAGGCGGCTCGACAACACTGTCACTTAAACTTCCTCACACACGATATATTTCACTCCAGGATTATATTGGCATTCCTTAAGTGGATCCGAACGACGTCGATAATTGTGATTCCTCCACGAGGAAATCACCGGTAGCGGAAGCCTTCCTGGTTCATTATAAGAACCCACCCTTAACTACGATAAATACGGCACCGCGTCTTAGAAGAAGGCGTCTAGCATGGTTGGTAATCTTCCACGCACTGAAGGCACTAAGAAGGCAGAGGGGAGTAGAACGCTTAATTGACACAGCCCGCGTCTAGGGGAATTCCCGGAAAAGTATATCTAGATTAGCTGCATTAACTGGAATAAGATGATGTCAGCGTCGCCAATCATACGCGTAAAATTTAGGTTACCTTAGGATTTGAACAAAGGAAATGTTTCACGACGATGCAATTTCGAATGTGACTTTGAAAACTTCGCAGAATTATAATGAAGAACGTGCCAAAATAAGTTAACCTTAATGTCCCCCAGACATAATGAAATCAAACTGTAGCAAATATGAAATAATCGATACGAAATTTAAAATAAGGAACAGGGCCGTACTAATAAATTTACAAATAAATTTAAAACGACTTAAAAATCCTAAAATAACGTTAAATTACAAAAACACGTGACATCGTATGTAAATATACGAAAATTGACGCAGGATTCCTGTATAAGCGAACCTGTTTCAGTTGAACGCTTGTGGTCTGCAGTATGTATTGAGATATAACCTGTAGGGACTTGCTGTACGATGTACTGAGCGCCGGGCATAAAATACATAAATTAGAATTCTTTTCTATATCAACTGAATTAAAGAAAATGAAAAAAATTTAAATGATTTCGGATTTTGAATTAAAATTTATCCGAAAAATATGGGTGAAGCAGTAAGCACTACTCCTATCATACCGTACGTGAATCTATAGTACGGTATAGTAGTAGTATACTTTTTTATAAATAAAATTAATAATTGTTAGGTTTTCGATTGGATTCATGAATACGACATGCATATTTTTTAGTTATTTGAAGCTACACAAAATTAAGTAATCGGAAAAAATTCTGAAGCCAGAACATTGAAACCGTTTAGGAATCCTCAACAAGAACAAGAAGGAAACTGTAGCGTCATATAAACGTAACCAACATTACACAGATTTAACCTATGCGCGTGCGCATAAAAATGACAAGTGGTTGACAAATATAACCTTTAATATGCTAAACAAAGGCTAATGAAAAAAATAAATATTTAGATTAATTATATCAAAACTTATTTGTACTTGTAACAATGCACGAAGCGTATCAAGTATCCCAACTACTGAAATTGACTGTTCAAATTGAATCCATTACTGCCTATGGTAAAACTAACAATTTTTGATAAATTTTATTTTATAAATAAGGGCCTATTACAGATGAAAACTTATTGGTGGGTACCAGACAAGGGCATCTGCTTATGTATAGGGTTGTTACAACCGCTGATGATAAGCATGATGTACAGTTGATGAGATATAATAAAACGTTTAGCAAAAAGGCTATTCAACAACTTGACGTTATTCCTGAGTATCATTTGCTTGTTAGTCTTACAGGTAATCTTACCAATAGTATATCAGTCGAAAGCACAAAATAACTGGTTCATTTTTTGCAGATAACATAATTCAAGTACATGATATTAATGTTAGTCACTTTCCGATTGTTCATCAAGCTGCAAGAACAAAAGGTGCCAATATTTTCACTATAGATTCCAAGGTAAATATAATGAAGCTAAGCAGGTTTTAGATATATGTAGAGGGAGCATGGGCTGTGAATGTTTGAAGCAATTTATCAACATCTCTCTTCACTTCATGGTTCATGCCATTTAAGATTGTGATGAGGAAGTGACCGTAATAAATTGTTTCAATGCATGTTTATTTTAATTTAAAAATATTAACAAGTACAAAAAGCCACTTACATTTGAAATTTACACAAAATTTATTACTAACCTCACTATTAAATTAATATTATTCATTTATTTAATTGTTAATTGTCTCATTTTATCTTCATTTGTTATTTTGTTTGCTTCATCTTTGAATTAACTTTTCTAGTAATTTTGACATGTTAAATGTTAAAGTTTCATTTAATGATGATTTTGTAAGATGATAAATAATGACAGGGATATGTAAGAAAAGGTGATCATTGGGGTCATTCCATGGAATGTCCTTTCCATCGAGTTGAATGTCGTGGTGGATTTTAATGTGTTTCAGTTTGTGAACCATTTACTGAGTTCATTAGTAGCTAACTGCAGTTGATTTATAGCTACTTCTATACTCGGCGCGGCGAAGCAATAGAGTAATAAATACGCGTGATCGGCACGTGATTGTTCGAAGCGCTCTTCTTATTGGCTAAGCAAAGTGGGACGAGAATTTACAAGCACCCCGTTTACACAGGGCAACGGCAACCGCATTATTTACGCTGCAGCGCCCTTTGCTTTCTCTGCTTCTGTGTTCTGTTTGTGTTGAGTTTTTTTGCAAGATGTATATTAATAATAAAGTTGTGTTAGTAAATCTAAATAGAGTTGCCGTTATTGCTAATGCGCACAAATTCAATTTGAATTTCGCGGCAAAATTGCCTTTACCTAAACTGCATTTAGTACAGTGTAATACGAACTGTAGGAAGGGCTACTTGAAGTGTGCATGCAGTGTTCACGTGATTACTCTATTGCTTCGCCGCGCCGAGTATAGATTGGTATGTTGTGTTATAATAATGGTGTCATCAGCGATCACGGCAGATTTACAGGAAGCGTGTTTTGGAATGTCATATGTTATTAACACAGATAATTAAATATTAAAATTTTATTGTATGTATTAAGGTTTTATCCTTAAATCACCATAGGAAATGATGTATGTTCTTATTCGAATGCGACCTTCATATCAAACCCTATTATATTCTCACGTTTAAAGTTGTTTTTGATAAAAAACCACAAACATTTTTTTTAGAGCCAAGTATCATTGACTGGAGAGACAAGCGTTGTCGTTCGTATATGTGTCGCTGTTAAAAGAAAACTTCAGTTATATTATTGGAAGAATAATGAATTTATGCAACTTGTAGATGATATATCTTTAACAGACGTACCGAGAGCACTCGTTTGGTGTCAGGAAACTTTGTGTGTCGGTTTTCGGGGTGAATATTCCCTTTTTGAGGTAAAACCAAAATAAAAATTTTAAGATGTTAAAAGTTTACTTATTATAATCTGATTTTTTTAACAGCTAAATGGACAACAGCAAGACTTATTTCCAACAAGTAGCAGCAAGTCTAGCGATCCCTGTATAATGAAAGTATCTGATACTACATTTGCTTTGGGTAGAGAAACTCAAACTGTTTTGGTAAATGTAAAAGGAGACGCTGAAAAGGCAAAAGCGTTACGTTGGTCAGACGTACCGATTACTTTGGCATGGGATGAACCTTATACATTAGGTGTATTACCTGAATCTATAGAGGTGAAGCATCAAACTTTTATATGCATGTAAAATATATTGTAACGTTACAGATACAAACTATTGAGCCAGGTGGCATGGTGCAAGTTTTACAAAATCTACCGAAAGCTCGATTAATCACACGTTGTAAACAAGGGGTGCTGTATACGGCCTCTGTAAGTCAGGTATGGTGTTTACACGCAGTTGATATTTCAAAACAACGAGAAATGTTACTGAAAGATAAACAATTTCAACTTGCACTGACACTTACGGTATGTATTCAATCTAGCTTTATACTAACGAAACAACTATAACTTTCATTTTGTAGAAAGTATCGAAAGAAACTGAAGAAGATAAAAATGAAAAAATTCATCAAATTCAAACGTTATTAGCTTATGATCTTTTTGCCAATAAAGAATTCAGTAAAAGTATGAAGGAATTTCTGAAATTAGACACCGATCCATATGATGTAATACGACTGTTTCCCGATCTACTCCCTCAACAATCAAACACCACCGATATACAAGAAACACCAGAAGGACTTTCAGAACGTGAATTGGAAGATGGCCTCTTAGCTCTTATTGAATATCTTACAGAAGTTCGACTGAAACTGCAGGCAGAAAGTCAGGTAGATTATTTATATTTCTTCTGGGTAAAATGAAATTTTATTTATCTATTTGTTAGGCTAACGTAAACGCTAGTGGAAATTTGAACGATAGACCAACATCTAATAAATCAACGCAGCAATTATTACAAATAATTGACACAACACTGCTTAAATGTTATTTGCAAACTAATGATGCTCTTGTGGCTCCACTACTACGCCTTAATCATTGTCATCTTGCTGAAACCGAGCGTACTTTGAAGAAACATGGAAAGCACAATGAACTGATTATTTTATATCAAACAAAGGGCCAACATCGCAGGGCTTTGGAATTATTACAACGTGAAAAGGCCGTTGATAAGACTATTACGTACTTGCAGCACCTCGGTGCTGAAAATATGGGTCTAATTTTGGAATTTTCCGATTGGGTGCTTTGCGAGTCGCCGGAGGAAGGACTGAAGGTATTTAATTTCAAATGTTTGTCAAGCAAAGTTAATCAAATATGTGCGTTTTAAGATATTTACCGAAGATTTAGCCGAAGTAGAAGTTTTACCTCGTCCGCGAGTTTTAGATTGTTTGTTACGATCACATCCTTCATTGGTGATTCCTTATTTAGAACATGTGGTTCACACTTGGGAAGATACAAATCCTCTATTTCATAATGCTTTAGTGCATCAATACAGAGAGCAAGCGACAGGAGAAGGACCGAGTGCACAACATATACAAAAGAAATTACTAGAATTTCTAGATACATCGAAATATTACACGCCTGATACTGTTTTAATGCATTTTCCCACTGATAAATTACTGGAAGAAAGAGCTGTTATTCTTGGCCGATTAGGTAGACACGAACAAGCTCTCTTTATTTATGTACGTGTTTTAGGAGATATACAACGAGCAGTTGCTTATTGCGATAAAGTTTATGAATCCTCAAGTGAAACTGTCGGAGAAGAAGTTTATGTATCTTTTATAAAATTAATTTTAGACCCAAATAGTTCTTCTGCGACGCTACCCGGTTCATGTTTATCTCCCATAACCGCACTACCGGATTTAGAAACGGCTTTGCAATTGTTAGAACAATTTGCTTCAAGGATCAATCCTTTATCTGCATTAGCAATTATTCCTGATACTGTACACGTTTCTCGAATTCATCAGTTCCTACAGGCTGCTTTACATAAATCTGTGCAAAATCGTAGAAAAGCTCAGTTACTTAAAGGGTTGCTTTATGCGGAACATTTACAGTGTCAAGAAACGAGGCTTCACTTGCAAAGTCAGAGCATACACATTACTGATTTGAATGTATGTCCTGTTTGTAAAAAACGTTTTGGCAACCAAAGGTATTATTTTTCATTTATATTCACCGGAGTTATAATTAATAATGAAATTGTTTCTTTACAGTGCATTTGTCAGGTATCCGAATGGAGATGTGGTCCATTATTCTTGTCAGGACAGGAAACTGTGATATTAGATATGAATTTATTTAGAATATAAAATTTCTTTATATTGTTTATACGCATATTTACTGCTGTTTGTGTTATATTTTTTTTTAGAATAATTTAGATGAATAAATATGTATTTTATTTGTATGTATCAAAATTAATATACAAAATATTACTTCTGACACTCAAAAAAATCATTGAAAAAAAAACGTCAAAATCCTTAAGGCCGGTATCCATTTGTTGCGTATCCACGTATCGTATCATTGGATACGAGGAAACGTTGCATAGTGACGTATCAAAATATGATATAGGCCGTTTCACTTTTAAAATACCACCACCTGTCGAATTATGTTGGCAAAATTAAAATTACCCTGATATTGCGATTTTTGAAATTAAGGGTTGGCATTATCATTTGTCAGATTTGAATTAATTTTCAAACTCAATTTGTCTAACATTTTTGGAAAAATGGGACGTAAGAACGCAATTTATTAGATCAAAAGATGAAAAATGGGTTAGTCAAATGCTTTGAAGATGACAGAACAAATAACATCATAACTGATCATAACCTCCAAAAGTCAACCTGAAATATTTCTCACTAAACATTGTTGTCGGTTGTATTTCTAAGGTATAATGCGACGTTGGTGGTTTTTTAAAAGTGAAATAGGGCTATAGAAAAAAATAGAGACCGGATAACCCCGGAAATGGTGAAATATGGGGGAGAGGAGGTATACAAAGAAACGCAGCGGGCCCGATCGCCCAATTGGCGGTTTTTCGCCGTGACATCAACGATACGTTGTGAGTCGCATTTGTACGGGGTTGTGATTTGCATCCGTTGCACGTTCATTCCTGTTCAGAATGCCACGCTTTTAGTATGTACCAGTGGTGGTACTTTTCGATGACGACGTAATAGATACTCTTTTAGGCCTTTTCAATACCATCTATGAAAAGGGAGAAATTCCTAAACAGTAGTTGTCATCTACCTTTGTACTTATTCCCAAGAAACCAAATCCAAGAGAATGCGCAGATTATCGAACCATAGCGCTCATGAGCCATACCCTAAAACTATTTTTAAAGATCATTCACAAAAGAATATATAGGAAATTGGTGGAAGATATAAGCAGTGCACAGTTTGGATTCCTCGAAGGACTCGGAACAAGGGAGGCCCTCTTTGGGATTAACTTACTTTTCCAATGCTGTTTAGCATGTTACATAGATTTCGAGAAGGCCTTCTATAAAGTGAAACATCATAAGTTACATCAACTACTAGTCAACAAAAACATAGACTCAGACGACATCAGAATAATTGATAACCTATATTGGGGCCAAAAGGCAAATACAAAAGTTGAAAACCAACTAACAGAAGAAATGAAGTAGCTGAAATTTTTGCGCAACAGTTTCACCAAGTCTTTACCATAGAAACCCTCAATAGCTTTCGTCAGCTACCCCTCCAAACCCGATCTAGTGCCAGTATCAACAACATTGAATTTACCACAGACAAGGTCAAGACAGTCCTCTCTGGTTTGAAAATTCATGCCAGTCCAGGTCCGGACAAGGTGTCTCCTATTGTGTTGAAGAATTGTGCAGCGTCTATCAGTGGCATATTGTCGGATGTTATGATGGAAAGCTTTGCAGGTTCTAAATTACCAGATGATTGGAAAAGAGCCATCGTTGTCCCCATCTATAAAAAAGGAGACAAGTTGTCTCCATGCAACTACCGACCTATCAGCTTAACATCAATTCCGTGCAAATGCATGGAAAAAATCATAGCAAGGGAACTAACCGACTTTCTCATGGCAAATCATCGACACATGCTAGAAAATCAACATGGATTTCTCCCTGGCAGATCAGTAACTACAAATCTTATACTGAACTTGGAATTTTGGACAAAAGCTCAAGAAGAAGGCTATTCCATATACCTGGATTTTGAGAAAGCTTTTGACACGGTGCCATTTAAGAGACTGATCTACAAATTTGAACATTATGGCATTACACAACTGCTTCACTTTCCTTGTCAGTAATTCATACTTGTCTCTGTTCTCCTCTGTTTTTTCCTTTTTGATACAGTTCCAATCTAGCTTGATTTCTTTTTTCCAGTGCCTTTTTACGTTCATGATCAAATCATTCCTCCCGTTTTAATATCCCTTTCCTTGGTCTTAATATCTCTGGTACTCTGTCTATTGATTCTTCTAACTCTCCAGCTGCTTCAGTTTATCCAACCAATCCCTCTTCTACTTTATCTTTATATTGTTCTTTCATGTTTTCATCATGTAATATTCTGTTGTCGTACTTTTGTCCTTTGTACTCTACCTTGTTTTTAAATAGGGACTACTCTCTGTTTAAAATTTATTCTTATTATGAAATGGTTCGTATCCGCACACATCTTTATACACTTTGCAAGCTTGATCTCTATTAGTACATGACCAATATGACTGATCGTCTTTCCATCAGGGGAGATCCGTGTGCTTTTATGAATTTCTTTGTGCTCATTATTTTCATACTTAATGGAAAATTCTATCAACTTCCTCCCGAATGGGATTCGAACCCATGTAACAAACATTCTTTGGATTATGACTCTGGCTAGCTTATTGCTATGCCACGGTGACTTACAGCAAACAGAAACATTTTGTCATTATGTAACATTATAATGGCTTCAATTAAACATGAATATGAACATGAATCGTGACACTGGTTATTATCTATCCGATATTTGGAAGTCCGCCATCATTACTGGTTCCGCCCCCTCCACCCCTGACCAATCGTCATCACAGTCTCTCTCTGTTTCTCTTCAGAAGGGTTTTGCCTCTGGCTTGGTTGACAAGTTGAGTTACCGTTACCCTTCTGCCTCTTGCTAAAAGAGTTTCGCCTCTGGAGTGGTTGACACGTTGAGTTACCATGCTCTTTTAGTGCTCCCTTTCCTCCTGAAGAAACCCCTCATAATAGTGGGGGAAACGTTGAGTCTGTTGTCTCAAAATGACACGGTCCCAATCTGGAAGACGTTTTGTTAATACTGACACTGACCGTGGAAGTCTTCGAATTCATGAACATAAAATAAGACATTTTTGCCAGAAGTAACATTTTGTATATTACTATGAAAATTAGTACCTACATATATAACAATTTAAATAAATAATACAAAATATAATACTTCAGTAAAAATATAGATCTGAAGAAACATCTGAAACTTCTTGTAAGTCTTGAGATTGCCAATACACCAACAGAACAATTAATTCTACAAGCTATTAAATAAGTACGTGAATAATTCAGGCTGGGTCATCTCTCTCTTATATTTTTGCACCATTTCTTGAACTTTAAATCTTCTCCTAACATGTGGTGGTTGGTATCTGCAACAGTAAAACATTATAGTTGTGTTAAATGTTGGTGCTAGTTACATACGTATCAGAATCTAATCTTCGGCGTCGTGACATATTTAATGCAGTATGTCGCACTAATGGACCTACAGCTCGTCGACTCACCACCATACCATCAACAAGTGGAGAAGCAAGGCCAACTCTACCAACAGGACCTTGTAAATGAATCCTTAATAATCCTGTAGCCATCCATTGTAAACATATTATTAATATTTCACTAATTCGGGGTGGACCTACTTCTAATCCTGTTTCCATATAATTTAATAAATCATCTGTAATAATGCGGTGGTATAACTTAAATCAAGCATTCCTATGTTAATAATCTTATACATTAGATTAGAAGAGTTTTCCGTACCCTGGCGCCCCCTATGATTTTCTTACATTAACATATAATATGATTGTGACTTAAAAACTAACTTACTTATGGGCAAAGTTAAATGATCTTCGAAACTTTCAAGCCATACTACCATGATTTTTGTATCGGCGTGAGGATAATGATGTCGATTACCAGAGCGACGTGGAGGTACAGGTTGTTTATCTAAATCTAGCGAAAGAGTTCTTTTATCTCTACCGCTTCCATTTTCTGACAAACTATGCTCGTACCATGCTGCAATTATTCATTTACATTTGCATAATATTAAAGTCTAACTTGTGTGTTGCTTACAGGATAAACTGTTGGTATTAAAAACTGACTGTTGATTTTCGGTGTGCCGTGTTACATGTTTATTTGCAGAAGCAACAACGAATGCTATTTCTGAAAATGCATCGGCCCAATACAATATATGAGATTGACCATCATAAAATTTTGCTGTAGAATTTGTATGGGTAGAAGTCTTATTTGATGCTTGCACTTTCCAACTCGTGGAAACATGACCTGTCCAACCTGTATACAAAAAAATAGTAATTTATTAAATAACACATTTAGAATACATAAAAATTCGTCGCTTTGAAACATGGTTTTTTCTCAATTCTGATATAGGTAAAAGGGTTTTATTTATTTTTTTTTAAATTTAAACTCGCTCACTATAGGAATAAGAGAATACATTAAGGAAATTAACAAGGAATTAACAGCGGTGCGTTTAGGCATAGGCGCACTAGGCGCGCGTCTAGGGCCCCCGATTTTTAGGGGCCCCAAATTTATAAAAATATATTATTTATTTCAGCATCTTTTAAACACTGGATTTGTTTTGACAGTTGAATGTATACTATGTATGTATGAAAAAACCGCGAAATTTTCGCTATTTTTTCAATTTTTCGCGTAAAACTCAAAAAGGAAGCATTGTATTGAGAAAGTCGTTATTTAGTAAAATATACAGCATTAAATTATGCGTCGAATGAGTACTCCACTTTTGAATTTCGGTTCAATACTACACTTTAAATCGTTTGTGAAATATCAAGTATTGTTTTCATTTTTCGTAGAAAATGCAGTTTGTCGTTTTTCCACTGCTGATATCTCCAAAACGACCGGTCTTACACCATGTGATAAAAAGAATTTTGTGTAGAAAATTTAATTCTCTTTCAAATGGTCTCTAAGTTTGTTTAAATCGGTTAAGTATCACTGTAGATACACACATTTCTCCGTTTTGAGTCATTTTTGATGAGACCATGACAGTGACGAATGTGACGATGCACAAAGAACGATTCCTGTTTAATGACTGGAACAAGAAGCATCTAATATATTTGTTAACTCAGAAACTGAGAGCTGAGCATTTCGTTGTTGACCAAGCTATTGAGGATGCACATACTCTACTTGTTAGAACTGCAATTGAGTTGGCTAAGCAGGGGAAACTGAAGTTCCTCAAAGCATTAGACTGTCAGGGTGTTCAATAATGTCAACAGTACTGCAGATGAAGTTGTTAAAGTAGGACTGCAGTCCATTGCGGTCCTGTATTCTAAATGGAGTGACAGGCCACTTAATGAGATACGGTTTGAACTATATCAGAAATTCCTATCAAAAAGGGAGTTAGTTCAACCTCGCCTATCTGCCCCTAACTGAGGCAGCCGCACGCCGGCATTCTCTGAGGGCATATTTACGAGTGAAGATTTGGAGAAACAACCTCCTCAGTAGGGCTGGAAGGCCTCCAAACATGGTTTCCTCCCCCTAGATACAGACAAACTGGCTGCACCAGAAAGCAAAGGAAGCCGTGTAGCCTGCTCTTGCCATAAAATTGGCATAAAATGCACGATAATTTACACACAATGCAAATGCCAAACATGAACTAATTATTAATTATTAAGGATTAATTCCCTAATGGTTCATTTTGCGCAAAACGACTCACAACGGAAAAATGTGTGTATCTACAGTCACACTTACCACGTTCAGTGCCACCGGCAACTTACGTGGCCAGTTGTAGGGATACACTAAACACTCAGTTGTTTGCTGGCATTGATAGCGAGTGAATGTTTTTCGTGTCGGTGTGGCAGAAGAATGTTTTAGAGTGAATTTTATGGGGTTGGTTTTAAGTTGCGCGCTATATTTATTTGGAAAGAGCTGGTCAAAGCGAGAAAATGGTGTATGTTGTATAGCAACCCTTATGTAAATTTGTGACTGTAAATAGACAATTTTTGACATAGTTTCATTTCTAAGTTGTGATTATTTGTCTGAATGAGATAATAAGTGACAAAGCAGTTTGTTGAATATACAGTAAAGATAAAAATTTGACTGTAGGAGCCCAGGAGCCGCCGACTCCGATCGGTGCCATGCTTGGTCCTAGCGGCCAATTTCCCCCAGTCGAAGTGGGCAGTGAAAGTGTTAATAACTTTTTTGCTATTAGGATAAGTAAAATGAAATTTTGGGTGTTTACATAATTAAGCAAGGGCTATCTATTACACTCCATAAAAATTTTCTAGGTAAACTAGATAGTTGGGATTTCATGGGTAACTTTTGATTTTCTTATGGCCGCCATATTGGATTTTTATACCAAAAGGTGCAGAGAAAAATTACAAATTCATCCATGTATCACACTTGGTCAAAAAAATTTAATGTAAGTCCGGTGCGTTGGCCAGCAAGATCACCTCTCTTAGAAAATTACAAGGAAAACAAGAAGTAAGCATAGAAGCTATGTAGACAAAAAAAGAAGGAATGGATAGATGAACGAGATAGAGCAGAACAATAAGAATAACAATATTAAAAAGTTCTACCAATAAATCAAAAACCAGAAGAGAAAGAAAACTGAAAGCAAGAGGCCTAAAGGATACGCACGGGAACATGGAATACGATGAAGACATGAAGAAGAATATTTGGAAGAATTATTTCAGCAACCTGTTATACGAAACAATAGATGAAGACAAAGAACAAGAACAAGAAGAAATTAATGAAGAATTAGAAGAAAACAAGAATACAATAGAGATACCAACCTACGAAGAAACGATAGACATCATACAAAAAATAAAAAATGGAAAGACTCCTGGATGTGACAAAATATACGTGAAACGATGCCATCAGAATGGGAAACGGGCATAATTATAACAATACCCAACAAAGGAGATCTACAGAAATGTAAAAATCACAAGGGAATCACACTGCTAAACATGATGTATAAGGTACTCACGACACTGATTCAAAGAAAGCTCACAAAGCACACGGAGAATGAAATAGGGGAATATCAGATGGGGTTCAGACCAGGGAGATCTACAATAGATGCTTTGCACATAATGTGTCAAACAATGGAAAAATGTCATGAATACCATATCAAATTGCACATGATATTTATTGATTACAAGCAGGCATTCGATAAAATTAACAGAAACAAACTTCTACAAATACTTAAAACAATGGAAATACCAGGAAAATTGAGGAGGTGTATTCAAATGACAATGGAAAATTAAAACGCAATAGTAAAAATAGGAGAGGAGCAAACTAAAATTAGAATCTATAAGTCGCTAATTAGAACAGTAGTAATATACACAGCGGAAATAATGTGCCCCACACAAGCAGATAACGAGCAGTCAAGAATATTTGAAAGAAAAATATTAAGAACGATAATGGGTAACAAAATCATGGATAATGGGGAATGTAGACAATACATCAATCATGAACTCTTACAAATAATGAAAGGAGAGGATATTGTGAAAGTGATGAAGGCGCAGCGGATCAGATGGCTGGGACACCTGCTAAGAAAAGACAATGCAAAATTGATAAAAGAAGTAACAACTTGGAGATCCGAGACGAATAGGCCAAGAGGAAGACCGAGAATTAGATGGTATGACGAAGTGTTAGAAGATTTAAAAAATATGAACATCAAGGAATGGAAAGGAAAGACAAAAAAAAGGATGGAATGGAGGAAGATAGTAGAAGAGACAAAGACACATAAGAAACTTCCTTGCCGAGGAAATTAAAAGATTTGCGACAAATTACTACCAGAAATTAGATGGGCACAGCAATATATTAATTCACCAACTTTCCACGTATCATCCACCAATACGACGACTGAAGAAAACAAGTCCCCAAGACCTCATATAAATAATCAACCTACCGTGAACGGATCCCCTTGGGAGTATCATCAATGAGTGATTTCTCCTATCACTACCTTCTCTATCATCAAATTTACTGAATACTTTTGTAAAAGTAGATTGTAAATAACGTTTGTCAATAAAAAAAAAAGATTCCTAGATCACATAAACAGCTTGTTTTAACAGAAACCAACAGTTATTACCTGGATGTTCGTCAATTTGAACAGGCCATCCTAAAGTATGAATAAATTCTAGAAAGTGTGGAGACACAGATTCATCCGTTATATTTCCTACTATTTCTTGCGCAGACGTTTGTCCAGATCTTACATAAAA
This sequence comes from Melanotus villosus, assembly GCA_963082815.1. Classification (NCBI taxonomy): domain Eukaryota; kingdom Metazoa; phylum Arthropoda; class Insecta; order Coleoptera; family Elateridae; genus Melanotus; species Melanotus villosus. The sequence goes on from OY720421.1 coordinate 14,745,333, forward strand.
TACATGTACTGTATCACATGTTCTTGGACTTAAACTATCCAAAGATGACAAATCTTTACAGAAATCTGTAGCGCTGCTATCGAGAGCTGTTAACATCTGATTACAAGAATTGTTCTGCAACAATAAGGGAATAATTTCACACTTAGTTATTAAAACAATTTTGCTTACGTCTCCACTGCCATCAAGTGATAAAAATCCAAAGTGTGATAGGAACAGCCGCGAAGTTTGAAATTCATGACAAACAGCAGGAGAGACACATTCTTGTGACTGAGTCTGCTGCGATTGGTTGCTAACCATGTTGCTTTCAGCAGCCGTTTGTCTTTTCAAGAGTTGAGTAAGCTTATTAGTTTCTTCACTAGCAACGTCATTGTTAGATAACACATATTCTAAGCTCGGAATTGATGTGTCTCTGCAATATTACAAAAAATAATAACCAAATTGTTACATCGAACCCATCACCCACGCTTTACACTGCGGGACTCGATCTACACCATCCGGAAAATACTTTTGACCAACTTCAGATCGTACAGGATTATCTTGCATGGCCACTGGCCGACCAGGATTAGGAGCATGATACTTTGTTCCAGATCGGTGCCTCGGTAAATGTCTAAGTTGCATAGTCCATGCATGACGCCCAAATGGCCCCCTTATTAATAACGTTACTGTGGGTTGCGGATCCTAAAATGAGCATGAGGATAAACCTTACAATTCAAAATCTACCATTTGACTTACCTGATCATTACCTAGCGGTTCTTCAAGTAAAGCCAACATAACAGATCCTTCCGAAACAAAATATCGAAATCGTTCTACTGCTAGAGTTCGGTCTGAACAATCGGTTGGCCACGAATTACAATGTTGTAATAAAGATAACTCATCCAAAAGCGAAGATACAGACTCGGGACCACATTCGTTTGGAAAATATCCAACCTGTAATCAGCTTTAATAACAGGCTTAATTATAACTTGAGGAAATAAAAAACCTGTTCAAGGATGCAAGTAAGCAAACTTTCAGCAGCATCTCTAACTCTCATTGAAGCTGGTTTTAATTCTTTATCGTCTTTCATTTTAATTTTCTCGCCAGGTTTCCCAATCGACTTTGTTCCCGATACACCTAATTCCGCTACTTCTAAAACCTGAATTTACAAGAATGGTTGTAGTTAGTATGATTTAGGCATGAGACGTACCGTAGTTAAACAATCCTTATCACGTAGAAGATAGGGATGTTCCAACAGCCAAACAGAACAACAATGGAAAGCAGCTACAATCGTAGAATGTAAATCTTTGGAATGTGCAGGTGGAGGTCGAGAACACTGATATACGATATAATCGCATAGCCATTTAACGGCTCGTTTACATTCTAAAGCATCTGTGCAAAACAGAAAACTAGTATTATAGGTAACCTTATTAGAAAATGTTGTAGTTTTTTTAAAATAATAATAAGTAAAATACAGCATAATCAAGAAATACCGTATCAGTCGGCAATATAACTATAGTCATTTTACCAATTTAAAAAAAAATACTGCCAACTGAAACAGCATTTTTTTATCATGCTCTATGTCGAGAATGATGTCTACTTCAAATCTGTTCCTACCTGTAAATTTTCTAGTAGCTGCATAATAGAAAAATAACATAAAACATTTAAAATCTTAAATTAAATTTTATTCAAAATAAGGATGCATGGGTCTGAATGTAGTTACAAACCTGTTACGGCTAAAAACAAATGAAGAAATAACAAAGTACTTTTAGCTAAGGTTACTAGATACTTTTTCTATGTTTAAGAAGTTACCATGACCAAAATGAAAAAAATACCAATGAACTATGATATTTATCTCATTTATTGCAAGACACAAAATTGATATAGCATGCACTACTGAAAGGCATCTAATCATCAATGAAACATTCACAATTTCAAGATACCTAATCTTCAGAAAAGACAGAGAAAACGCAATTGGATGGGGAGGATCAGCAATCATCATAAAATCAATCCGAGAAGCTGTAGGAATTAAACTAATCACGGAAAACAACACAGCTCTCAAGATTGTTTGTGCGTACAAGCCACCAAGCAATCGGAATGAACTTATAAGTAACTTTCAAAGCTCGGAAGTCATGTCATTAATAGGTGATCTCAACAGCAAACATACGAACTGGCGCTGCAGAGTTACTAACCCTAATGTTTTCATTAACACCCTGTATCTTTTTAAGGGAGCATTTTGGTACTAAGGTGTATTAGGTTAATTGCTTTGTTTCGGCCGAAAGAAGCTTTGGTAAAAATTTTTACACCTAATTATGAATCACCCTGTATACCTAGCGTTATAAATTTGTGTGATGGCTCGAATCGCTTTTTCAGGTAGTTGCTTGAGGATTATTCCGGTGATATCGTAGTCTGGAGCTCTTTTAATGTTGATTTCTGTTTCAATAGCTTTAGTTACTTCCATTTTTGTTATTGGTTTGACGGGTAAGCTCATCTGATATGGAGTTTCTAGGAAGTCAATTTGGCTGTACCATCTGGGTGATTTGTGTGATAGATGTTGTATTTTGGGAATTTAATATAACTTTTAACGGTGAAGTGAGTTTCAGAGATAAGTAAGATGTCAATACTGTTATTTTGTGGAAAAATTTTGATTTCATGAGCATGTTGGCATAGCCCGTTGGTGTTCCATGCTACTGTTTTTAGTGGACGCTCCATTATGTCATTTTGCTTATTAGCGTGGTGAGATTTATAATAGTCCCCATTTGAGTTATGAGATTTTTCATCATGGATTTTAATTCTTCCATATCGTTTGTTTGTTGATTTATTTGTGCAGTTTGTAGTTGTGCATTCGAGCTTTCTGCTCCATTCTGAGTGATATTCATTAATGGTGGGTTAAATTGTACTTTTTCCGCATGCGATGTTAATGGTACTACCTTTGATTGAGTGTAGTTTCTTAGTCGCGGGTATAGTTTTGCTTGTAGTTGTTTATGGATTATGCAGCCTCGATAATTGGCTGGATGGTTGCCGCCACAATTCACTTGATTATCTTTTGTTTTCCTTGGACATTCTGTTGTCAAATGAATTTCTGTGCATTTCCCACATCTGGAGATTCTTTGGCAGTATTGGGTAGTATCTAGATCCAGTGGATCTAGATCCACTAGATGGATCTAGTATCTGGATCTAGATCTTTTTTACAAGAGGATCTTGTATCTTTATCTAGATCATATTTTTATGGATCTTTCATCTTTAGATCAAAAGATCCACTATTCAATTAACAATTTTTTTCTGAAATTTTAAAAATTCATTGACTAATAATTTTTATTTAAAGTACACAGGGTGATTCACTTAGCGACTGCCCAACGTTGGGAATGTGTAAAGCCTTCGAAAATAAGAAAAACGGTGCATATAATAGCAGAAAATAGAAAACAGGTAGTAGGTAGTCATTATCGTTAATACTTCATAGCCATAGGCAACTTAGTTTAGGGATTAGGATTAAGATTTACGACCCGCACCTGCAGAAAAACTAACTTGGTCTCTCTTTAAAATACTTAGAACTCATTGCAATAAAGTTTTGTTCCCTTAACTGTATATTTATTTGAATTGCTGTTTTCTGTTTTCTTATGTTACTGTCCAGTGTACATATCGTTGGAATCTATAAAAATTAAAATAAAATAAAAAAGCGATACATTGTAGAATTTCTCTATACACTCATAGCGGGGATAAATAAAACAGACCGATATTTAAGATCTACCGTTTTCCAAACTAATTTATCAGAAATTACAAAATGCGAAAGGATCTATAAAGGATCTAGATACTTTTTTAAGGATCTTGGATCTTGATCTAGATCCATTTTTAGGTTTGGATCTTTGATCTGGATCTAGATTCTATTTTTTAAATGTATCTGGATCTGTATCTAGATTCCTAATTAACGGATCTTACCCAACACTGTTCTTTGGCAGTAATTCTTGGTGTGCCCGTAGCGCTGGCATTTAGAGCATTGTGGTATTATTCTCTTCGCATGTGGAGCTTCAATGACTATGTTAGTGTGCATCAACAATTTGGTTTTGTAGATTTCTTTATTATTATTATTAGTTTTTAGTTCTACTCCGAACATTGGTAATGATTTCTTAGTTATTGCTTGTTTGATGTTCCAAACATTCCTTACTACATGACCCATGGCTTCTATGTTTAGCTTGAGTTCATTGGGATCTACTGAGCGGTGTATATTTTTTATGACTACTTTGAAATTTTTCTCTTGTTTCGTTTTATATGTGTGAAATTGAGTTTTCTTTTCATAAGTTCTTTGATAATGATGGATTTTGCTTTGAATTTTAACTTGTTCGTTACCAAGGGCTTTTAGGCTAAAGTTATCTTTGGCTATCTCGTTTAAGAGGTTTGTTAGTGGTTTTATATTTTTAACTTCCGATATGAATGTAGGTGTTGGATTGGGTTCTTTTGGGGTTGATGTTTCTTCTGCCTGTTCGGAGTCCACATCTATGTTTGTTAGTGATTCGTATCTGTTATTAGTTTGGGTTACTTCACCTAACCAGTTTTGGTTGTTTGTTGTTTGCCTTTGGTTGACTGAATTTCCCTCTATGCTTCTAAATCGTTTTCTCCTGTTCATTACTTTGTGTATTTGGGTGGATTTGTTCTACATGCATTGATTCGTTTGTTGAGTTTGAATCTGGCATGGGTTGAGAGTATGAATATGGTGTATTTATAGGATACGTTTGTTGCGGTGTGTTATACATTTGCTGGTACTATAACGGTTGTTGCTGATGATATTGTTGTCCTGTTTGGTCCGGGAAGTGAGAAGGAATACTAACTGGAGGACAAGATGATTGTTTTGTCGTAAATGTGATATGTGAAGATTTATTTTCGTTTTATTCTCCATTTGCCTAACCATTTCTCTATTGAAATTAGATGTTCTTGCGTCCTGCTCGATGCTGTAGCTGGATCTTCACTGCATGTAAGTATCAACGTGTCATCAGCAAAGGTGCCCATAACACTTTGTTCCATAGATGGGAGGTTGTAAGTGTACAGTAAGGACATTATGGGTCCCAGCACGCTACCCTGAGGCACACCGGCTTTCATTTGTTTTACTTGAGAAGTTCCATTGCCAACTTTGGTTTGGTAGTAGTGATTTTTTAGATAAGATTGGAGTAGTAGGTACTACTACTGGTGGGAAAATAAGTCCTTATTTTTGTGCCAAATTCAATCAAACACTTGCCTTACGTTCAAGAATACTGCGGAGCAGTATACTTTATTTTCAAGTGTCCTTTGGATTGCGTTTTCTATTCGATGACATTGTTGGATGGTCGAGTGTTGCTGGTGGTTTGGAATCTCACATTCGTTAATTCGTTGTAAAATTAATTTCTCCAGCAACTTAGATATCAGTGGGAATAAGCCGATGGGGCGATAGGAGAGGTTTTCTGGGTTTGAGGATGAGGATTATATGGGTCAATTTTAACTGTAGCGGCCAATGTGTGAAGTGCCTGAAGATATTGGATTTCCACTAAATACAACAGCTGTTATGTGGTCATAACCGGGAGACTTTTTATGTTTCAACAATTTTATTTCTTCCTTAATTTGGTTCTTAGTGAAGTTACATATTGGAAGTGTTTAGATAAATGCTTCAATTTCCTCATCAATTTCTTTAGAAAGAGTCGTTCATTTACAACACTAATTTTTAAGTGAACCAAATATCCACAATGATTTTGCGTGCTTGTACTCTTGGAACTTTATATGTTGATTTATTCAAAGAGTAGACAAAAATTAATGCATTGATTAAATACTACCTGAAAGAGCAGATTTTAACAATTGTCTAAAATGTTCAATGTTCAAAGCCTATTTAAGAAAAATTTCGTTGTAATATTACTATACCATTCACAGAACATTCTAAGCACAACAAAAGCATCAAATAACCTTACTGTTAGCTTTGAATTTTCAGAATGTTTCCAACTTGCATCTGCATCCTTATTTTGAATGAACATTATACAATATGTTTTTAATATACATACATACCCGATTCTTTTATATGTATCCTAGCTAAACCAGATAATAATTCTAAAGCTGCTAAAGACACATTTAGATCCGTTTTCCACGATGAGATGAGCCGATGACATACCAGGTAAGTTGCTCGTACGAAAAGAGCATGCGCAGAATCTGTTAAAAGTTCGCATTGTTTAAAAAACACACGTTTTAAATTAAAACTATTTATATTAGCAAAGCATAACAAACAGTGCGGGAAAACAAATACAACATACCAAATGGATGAACATCACACAATGCATCAACTCCAAGGTAGTCGGAACGTGGATCAGAACTGCCTGTCATGCTGGTAGTAGTGCTCGTTGTATCAGATACTATTATTCAAGCAAATACATACTCAAACAAAAAACTTAAAAGACATGCCTAATTAACTTAAAACAGTGTAAAATATGCATTAAAAAGCTAAATTTGTCGACACTGCTCATTTACATTGTTATGCGTTTACCTGAACTCAGTAAATTAGTGGTGGTGGTCTCAGCTAAAGGTTGAGTAATTTGTTCTACAGTTTCAAATGCGGCCGAATCTTGTACACAAAGAAACAGTCCTCCCAAAAGCATGTGCGTATTTTGTGGATCTGCCTCAACTTGTAAGGCATTCATTACTAAATTCATAAGTCTAGGCTTTAACTGAGCGAAGGTTACAGTATGCTCTGACGAATCTACAATATAACCATCAGCAAATTCTTTTTAACTAATTGAAAATACTTACTAGAATTATTTAATTCTCTAATAACAATATTCTGGAAATGAAGTGGTAACACAAGAATGGATAAAAGCAAATGTATCGAAGCACGTCTTAATTCAACTTTAGAAATATTCGAGGAAAGCTTTGAATCTTTATCAGCTAGTACTATTTCCAAGGCTGATACAAAAGCCGGTAACAAAATTCTAACTCCATCTAAATCTAACCGGAATAAATTTTGGGAATTCATTACAATTGCTACCATTGTTTCACCACATTCTCTATCTGCTGGTATTTTTAATCCATGCTGAACTGCCAAATAAAATCGAGCCAAATATACAGACAGTATTTCTTCTCCGGTTTTTTTAGCACATATGATGCGACAGAGAGCTCCCAAAGCTTCTGCTCTACCACTTTCGTATTTATCTATAGTTAAAGAAGGCGGTAAATCCGACAAATCCATTAATGAATTTAGTTGAAAAGTGTTGGATAAGCCTTTAGATTTAGAACTATCCATTATAACCGAGTTCGGCCTTTTGCTCTGTTCTCCGCTGCAATCTAAACATATTCCTTAATATATACGTCAACAATTTAATTTTGTACTTACTCTGAGGTAAATTAGATCCTACAAAAGCTGCCTCGAAAAGCCACTCTCCGAATAAATGTAAGATGCTGTTACATTTTGCACGTTCAGGAGCTAACGGATTTCTACTTTCAGTAGTAAGAGAAGTAAGCGCTAATTAAACAAAAGAGTTACTATCACTTATAAAATATACAATCACTTTATTTACATGATAAACTAGAAGTAGAAGATGGGCCAGAACTTGGTGCAGATGACGCCGACATTACAGCTGAACCTCTACTACTCGTTAAATTTATCAAAGATGCTTTTGGTATTCCTATAATTGGAAAATAGTTATCATACTTTTTTTTTCTTTAAACACAATTTCTTTGTAAATTAAGCCAATAATATAATACATTGTATTTGGAAGTAGTAAACAATTTTGGAATAAGAAATAAAAAATGTGCATTAAATATAAAACAGAAAAGAAATGTTCAAATATACAACAGAAACATTAAGAGTCTTGCTTCCCCGTCAGTGGGTGAGACACGAGGACGCCAGGAGGCAGAGCTAAACAGGCAATTTTTCCATTCTAATTGGCTAAATTCGTGTGTTGTTACTCATAGAAACAACAATATTAATAGATTTTTATATATTATTTATGTGTCGTGTAATTTCGCACCAGCAAATAATTTAATCAAACTTGGACAGCACCAGGAAGAAGATACTCGGCACAAATCGACCATATACTTATATCTATCCACAACTGATGTTAGATCCTATACTGGAGTTAACAGTGATAGCAATCACTAATCTTAGTGGCGGCAAATTTCGTAGAAAAAATAACAATCCAAAATAAATAAAAAGCAGAAAGAAAGATGTGGGATACAGAAGCACCAAGAGTATGGAAAAAGGAGACAATACTAGGAAACACTACGTAATAACCTGCAACGGGATATTGAAGAGCAGGATATAAAGCAAATGTGGTTGAGTTTAAAAGAACGAATTACACAAGCAGCTGAGGAAAATTTGAAGCTCTCAAAGAAAGCGCAGACACAAAACTGGTTTGATAACGATTGCAAGGAAAGTGTTACATTGAAGAATGAAGCAAGAACGAAATGGTTAAATCAGGAAATGTTGAAGTTAAATTAGTTCCGAGAAAAGAGGAGAACTAGCGGAAAACTGTGTAGAAAGAAGAAAATAAGATGAAAGACATAGAAAAACAAAAAAAGTCAAATAATTCTAGAAAGTTTTATAAGAGTTAAAGAAAGAAAAAAGAGATTAGCCCAAGAAATGGAAAGAAAAATCATAAAATAATGGAAGAAAAAGAACAATGGAAAAAACACTACAAAGGAAGAGAAAGAGATGAAGTAGAATTCTCATAATCAAGCTGGAGAACTAATAACATTGAAGAAGAGATCTAAGCAGAAGAATTAGAAGATGTAATAAATAAATTAAAAATGGACACAGCTGCGGGACCTGATGAAATCATAAACGAGCAAATTAAATTCGGATGCAGAGAAGTCAGAAATAAACAGTGGCGGCTGGTGACAACAGAAACAGGTGGGACCTCGAAAATATTTTGCAGGGCGGCCAGCTGGAGTCGAACTAGCATCTTTGGATTTCCGACAATGGATTGAAACAGGAAAACCAAAGATTAAAAAAGACAATTAAGGATCAGGAAGAAAGACTGGAACAGGTTGAGATGGAGATAAGGAGAAATAATACCATTGTGTAAGGATTGACAGACATAGATAAGGAAGAACAGGAGGAGGTAAAAGAGAAAGTGCAGGGAATGCTTAGAAAAATAGGAGTAGAAATTAATTCAGATGTGAACATAAAGGAAATCACGAAACTGGAAACCTGGTAAAGCTACAAACATGGAACAAAAAAATGAAAATATTTGAACAGACCAAAGAAATAAAAGGAAAAGACATCTGGATTAATGATGATTACATGAAAAAAGTTCAAGAGGATAGAAAACGTTTGATACCCCACTTAAAACAGGGAAAACAACAAGGATATAAACCCTTTAGACTTTTTGAATAGGTGTGTCGAACACCCTATCCTTCACAGCACCCCATTAAAAAAAGTCTAAATGATTTGAACAAGGGGTTTAAGCAAGGGGATCTTGCTGGCCAACGCACCGGACTTACATTAAATTTTTTTGACCATGTGTGATACATGGATGAATTTGTAATTTTTCCCTGCACCTTTTGGTATAAAAATCCAATATGGCGGTCATAAGAAAATCAAAAGTTACCCATGAAAACCCAACTATCTAGTTTGCCTAGAAAATTTTTAAAGATTGTAATAGATAGCCCTTGCTTAATTTATGTAAACACCCGAAATTTCATTTTACTCGTCCTAATAGCAAAAAAGTTATTAAAGAAATAAAAAAACGCAACTTTTCAGTTTTTTCAGGATAATTCAGAAACTACAAAAGCTATCTCCGATAGCTCTTCAATTCTTTAAAGAGCCTAAAATGGCGCAACTTTTTCCCTATTTAACCAACCCTGTATCTCTTACCATTTCCGAGATCCCAAGGGTGTACATTGTAAAAGTGACCACCCTGTATATTAAACAAAACGGGTGAAATACTACACCCTTGTCTTAGACCACTGAATTTATTTCATCTCCCTGTATACAAATCGATGTATTTTGGTATATTTTAATTAATACTTGAATATGTGGGGGAATACCTCTTTTGTTCGTTATTTGCCAAAGTCTTTCTCTATATACTTTGTCAAACGCCTTCACATAATCAATGAAGAAAATACCTATGCGTTTCTCTATTAAATTCTCTGTGTTGTTCTACGATCTTTTTAAGAATAAATATGTTGTCTGAGCATGATTTTCCCCTTCTGAAGTCACAAATCTCTGTCAAAATTTTTGTGTAAGGTAAGCTTGATTAACTGGAACACCGAGGTGTCTGGGCCATATATCTATTCGTAGCTTAATAATTAAATCTGAAATTTTCGCCCATTCAGTGTGTCTAAAGTGTCAGTTGCACCTGTCATTGTTTGTCTGTGTTAAGTGTGTTAAGTTAAGTGTCAGTTCTTGTAAATTTATTGATAATGGTGCGGTAGTACAAAAGAAAAACCAGCAAGGGAGCGAATGCTGGAACCTACAGTAAAGAGACATTGCAGAGAGCAATAGGTCATGTGAAAAATGATCACAGTGTTAATATTTGAACCTTCAGATTCAAAAATCCAGACGTATTTCTTCCAAGACATCCTAGTAAAAATGATACAGAACAAAGAAGACCTGCAAAAGCCAACTTCTGAGCCAAACAGAAAGAGATTATGTGTTGGTGCAGAAATTTTAACGACCGACGAATACTACAAGCAAAAGAAAGAAGAGGCAGAAAAGAGAAGAATGAAAGAAATTAAGAAGTCCAAAATTGCGAATGGGCAAAGAAAGAAGCCGACTCAAAGAAACACTTAGAGGTCGAGAAGAAAAGAAAAGCAGCACAGCAGAAATGAATAAATGAAAGTCCTCCTCAGAAAGCAGCTTGTCAAGTCTGGAAAGAGTTACCTAACGATGAAAGTGAAAATGAAAGCCCAACACAAGAACTAGAAGAGTATGGTGATCTACAAGAGCCAGTGAAAGTTTGCGAATTAGCAGTTTCAGACTTCATTCTTTGTAGTTTTATTTATGACAAAGGAACAAGAAAAGATTTTGTATACAAAATAATGGCCATTTTGAGTAGCGGAGAATTTAAAGTGTCTTGCCTAAGGCGGAAGAAACACTTTTGTATCTTTCCAGATTCACCTGATATAATTACTATAAAGCCCTGAACAGATTCAGAAGAAACTGCTGAATCCTATTATTTTCAAAAAATGCTAAGTCCTTAAATAGTAATGATACTAATTAGTGTTCACTTTACTATATGACTTAGAATTATTTTTTATTAAACACGTTTCCCAATCACATAGCAGTACTTCTATTCCATATTCCATATCTCCTTTATTCCTGAAGAAAAAAAGTTGACATTTGGTTTGTTCATTATACACATACAGGGTGTTAAAAAACAAATGTATGATATTTTTAGGACATACAGTACAGACCAAAATAAGCCTAAAATTCTTAATAAACAGGTGTCCTAAAATTAATTATTTCAGAGATATATAACAATACCAAATTCTTAAAATATTGCCACTAGATCTATGTAGGTGTACTCGATTTTTTTGGTGCCAACTGTACAATCGTGTTCGATTTTGGAGATGAAAGTGTCCGAGTGCCCGTCTTGTAGATCTTTACTTATGTTTTTTACTATTTGGACAGCCTTTTTGTGTCTACTACTTGATTCCCCATTGCCTTGTTGTAGCCAGTCTAGGTATGCTTTTTTTCAGCTTTACTGGAAGCAAAGCACCACAGAAAAAGAGAAGAGGAAGACCTGGGATGATGTAATAAGAAAAATCCTAACAAAAAAAGGAAGCAAAGAAGATAGCCATGAATACAAAGGATTGGTGAATAGTATTATTAGTGAAAACCTCTGCACCCTTTGGGTATAACAGGGAATTTGATTATGCATATAATTTTTGTGGTTTTACAGGGCTTTTGACGTTTAAGTCTAATTCATAATAAAATATTGAAAAGGCATAATTTCCGCTGGCTTTTAAATCAGCTACAAAAGCATCGCTACCATTTAAGAAATTAAATTTTTTATTTCAGCCATATAGGGATATGCACTGAAGGGTTTACTAAACAGGAATAGCTTTTATTTTAAATTATTTGGTGTAAGTTTATTAAAAAACAGACACGAGCTGTAAAATTGGCTGGGAAGTAAGACTCTTAAAAATAATTTCAATATTACAAACAATTCTAACCCTTATTAACAGAAGAAGGTGCAACGCTAAAGCTCTTAGCAAGTCTGCGTTGAGGTGGTGGAGTAGGAGAGTGTGTAGAGGTAGTAGAAACAGATGTTACCTCCTTGTTCTTGTCGGTGCTACCCCCAGTCACAACATCTTCCCACCATGCAGGTTGTGCTATACCTATACCACAAGCACAGTAAGTGCACTTCCCATAACTACCAAAAGACAGTTTGACTAATGTAATTTTAAACAATTAGAAATCTACCTATCGTTACTCCTGTGATTAAGTTAAGAACTAACAGATATTAACAATGATTAACACAAACCCAGAAAAGCATCCACCTGTCCTGCAATGCCTTTAATTGCTTTTAAAAATATTAAAGGAAGAGCTTGTAAACACAAATGGTGACAAGGATCCATTACTGATTCACTGCTGATAGCAAAATGTAAAAATTTGGGTGTTTGGCTGATTACCTAAAAAGTAGTTAATAAGGAACATTTAAACACCAACTACCACACTTACTTCAGGCTTTGTTAAACTAGCAGGATTTCCTATGGTATTTAAAAAGCGATACCAACTTTGTGCCACGCAATTATTCGACATTCCAGCGGGAATCAAATCGTCATCACCTAAGCAAAATAAATTAATTTAAAACTTATTTGGTATATGTAGGTAATTAATTTACCAATCTTCAATTCAGGGAATGTTGGGCCATACATAAACGAAAGTACTCGAGAAGTTAACGCTAAATTCACTCTGTTCCATTGTTCTACTAAAGCAACACGATGGCGCCAATTCATACAACATTCACGGAGTGTTTTCCATAATGGAGGAGATGGAAAACATTTTGCACAAGCGATTAACCATACCTTCAATCAGTATCACAATAAGACTAAAACAAAATACAACTACGAAACACTTACTTCAAACAATACACTCAACACCCTTTCACAAAGCTGATCAGCCACGTCGTCCTTTACTGAAGGTGGTGCTAGTAAAGTGTCATTAATCGCCAATAAAAACAAAAGTAAAGATTCCCATGTTTCACGTTCCAATATTTTAGATTCATGAGCGACTTGCTGCAAGGTTCTTAAAACTCGATGACATAGCACGGCCTGTCTATTGATTGTATCTTGTCCTGTAGGGCATAAATATTATTTCTATTAGTTTTTCAAATTATTATTTCTTTCATTGTGTAATCACCGTTACAACAAACTAGTTTGTTTGTTATATGTTCTGCGATGCTTTTCCTTTTTAAAACAAAAAATTATCGCTATATTATTTAATACAAAGATTAGAATATATTACCGCTTAATATAAATAAAAGATCAGATATTTCTATTAAGCTTCAATAAATTAACTAAATATTAAAAACAGAATTTTTATTGACTCATGATAGATTGTTCGTCGTTTGGACCGAATAGGGTAATTAATAAGAAAATCAAATTAAACAAAAATACAATCACACTAATTATTAAACTTTCTCCTACCTATGTCCTGGTACAGGAAGGCCCAGTCTTGAAAACGTTAAAATAGTTAATGTTAACATTATTACTGTACAGTGATAAATTGTTTTATAAACCATCCGATAGCTTACCTTCACCCTCCCGTGGAACAAACAAATGATGACAATGTGTAATAATTTTACGTGCGTACATGTTCGGTTCATTGCATACCGGGCGTGGTACACAAACCTTACAAGTAGGCAACAATGCTGATAACCATTCGCAGTATACATTTACACAATCTTTAATAATATCATGTTCTGCGAGCGGTAAAGAAAGCCCAAAACATATAACTTCCATACACCATTGCACCTAAAATATCAATTCATAAAAGTATGAAGGACAACATATTGAAAATATACCTCTTTATCAGAACCAAGTGGACTAGGTTCGGCTGCTTGTGTAATTCCTAAATTACTTGCCAACTGTCTTACTACATTTACTGTAACTTCTCGTCCAATTGTTATTCCAAACTTTTCTAAAACACTCTGGCCCTCCGGGCCACAACTTTGAACTAATGGACTTAACGAAGTCCATTCTGAATACATTCCCTTACTTTCTGTGCTTTCCTGTTATTTTATATTAAAGTATTTTATACGCTTCTATTATATTAAACTTACCTTAAAATTAACACGGTTAAACAAACCCAAATTCATAGAGATCTTGTATTTAAAGTAGTTTTATACCAATTTAGTTTCTTTTCCTAAAAAGTATATTAGAATATAATTATTTTTAATTTGGTTTACAGAATTATAGTAAACAATACTTAGGTTGGTGTGTTCCGTTTTCTCCGATGTATCCTTTGAAGCTGAAATTTCAAATTTAATAACAACATCGCTTATTAAACGTATTATTAATGATATTTACTTTTAAGTTTAGAATGTACATTATCTTTTAAAGTAGTCCTTTATTAATCAACAAAAAAGACGATTTGGGTTAGTTTACTTTTTGACAATCCCATTCCCATAGAATATGATAGTAAATATTTATAGATGAGTAAACATTAGGGAAGAGAACCTTTTAGTTACTTTTCTGCAACCTTCACATTTTAGAATTAGTTGGCTACGATTTGGATTTAATTATTTTGTCCACGACTAGTTAATAATCTGTCAATTATTCATGTGTTTGGTCAAACATAATGCTATCCATTATACACTGCCAGCAGTGAATAATCATTATTCACGGTGTCATGGTAACATCATTGTCTATGGCTTTGAATATAAAGCTATAGGAATGAGGGTATCGCTCTAGTAGTTATACAAAAAGTGCGACGGAAGTCGCCATTTTGATAATCTATTTGTAGTCATAGTTTTGAGACTGACAGCTGACAAATAATAGGTTAGTTGTGCTGTTTGTGGGTTTTCTCCAACAAGGACAAATAAAAATTTAGGAATAACGTTCCATAAGTAAGTATTTACCTTCATTTAATACAACTACGTTCATTACGAATAATATTTAAGAACAATTCTATGTTGTAATTTCAATGTCAAAGAAAGTGAATATCATAGGTGATAGGTGTAACAGTCACATACATATTTTATATAGATTAGCACTTTGCAAAACATATATTTAAAAAACTGTTTTAACCGTCAGTATTATATTTTATTTCTTGCAGCTTCTAATTTTTGTTCATTCATACTTTCACTACATTTTTTGTCAGTTTATCAGTTTACGTCTTTGAATATTTTATATTCAAAGGTTTACGTATCCCGTATTCATTCTAAAAGGTACGCCACTGACATACCGGAAACATTCAGCCGCCATTTGCATCATCTATCTTGGTCTCACGTATATTTTGTGTAGCCTCCTTCCTGTAGTTTTATATTCAAAGGTCTGTTTCTAATCCTACCACTTCGTTTAATATAGTCCTACCACATGGTTTTAGTAGCGTTGTTATTTAAATTTTAATTAAAAATTCTTCGTATTTGTGTTCGTGGACAAAGTATAGCATACGACTCGCTATAATGGCTAGTATTACCTCGGATAATTGCAAAACTCGCTCGCTCGTGTTGCAAACATTATCCTCGGTAATAATAGCATTCATTATAGCGTCGTGTATAATATACTATTATTAATAAATAAACATCAATTTAAAAATTTCTTTCCTTCTTATCACAGTATTACTTGTGCCACTTGTGCCTTTTAAATTTACCACAGCGCTATCTACCGTAGAATAGGTGTATTAATTACCGATTGAGAAATTTTACGAATACTTTCGCTTATCTATTTACATACTTGTATCGTTATCTATGTAATCTATGATCCTTGACGTTTTGTAACATTGTAGTAAATGAGTGGTTCCCCAAGCTTTGTTTTATTAATTTTGTCTTTATTTTCGTTTAATATTATTAGTGAGTGAGTTTTATTTCGTTTTGTGTCTTCCATGAACAATTTTGTAGATGATTGCAACGTTGATTTGATGAAACAAACATAAAATGGATAATATAACCTCAGTTATAGAGTCATTTGAAAACGGCTCATTTTTAACATCTAACGAAGCAAATTTATCAGGTATTTTAGATGTCGATGTAATACAACAGCTTAACGAAGTAATATTGTGGCTTAATGCAAATTTTTTTCCATGTGCATATAATGAGATAAGGAAATTTGATAGGCAACAACTTGACGATTGTTTTATAAAAGCGAGATTAGTTAAACAGAAATTTAGTAAACTGTATAAATATATGAAAACACAAAAACAATTAAAGCAACAAAGTAACTATACTTTTGTATGTAATACTTGTAAAGAAGAAATATCGTTGCCACCGACAAATCTATGGCACAACTTGCAACAACACGAACATATTGAAGAAGCTTTATCCAATTATAATAATTTTCAAAACATACTTGTCAGTAGTAATCTTGAAAACCCTTTAAACAATAATAGCGACAGCCTTATAACACCAGGCAATAATAAGTTTTCGGTTTCAGAGCAACAAAATTATCTTATACCTTCAAGTAGTTCTTCACCCAACTACAAATACGAACTACCAAGGAACGGTATGAATTTACAAAAACACGTAGACTCATCGAAACAAACAAATTATAACAACTGTCCTAATTGTACAATAAAGAATATCGAAAATTTTAAATTTAATTTTGCTGTCAGCTATTCACCTTTAATAGAAAAAAAATTGTATTTCTGTAATGATTTTGCAAGACGTATAAAGGACATGGAAGGTCTTGGACTGCATACTGTTCAATATAAAGGACCACAATTATTTACTTGTCTTCTGTGTTGTTGCGATGTACCTTCGCATATTACATTTCGGACAGTAAAAGAACATATTTCTGGTCAAAGACACACAAAGAAAAAGGTTTCTAGTGCTGCTCTGAATGCATTGATAATGTACCATGAAGGTTGGATAAAATGTGAACAGAAATATCAAGCGCATCAGGTCCATTTTCTACCGCAAAACCAAATGGAGACCCGGTGCGTTCTTTGTACCACATCTGTTCCATATGAATTTCTTGAAGATCATATAAATGGAAATATACACAAAGGACATATTATTAATTTCCAACGAAGAGATAAATCGCCCTTTGTACAGTTACAGGCATCAGTTTATGGTAGCGAAGATGTGTCAATTAATGAACAGTCCGATGATTCTGAAGAGATTTCTGGTGCTGCAGCCCCTAGATCTAATCAAAGACGGTTAGCAAATATGGACAAAGCTGAATCTGAATCTGATGATTCTGATACAAATGCCGTTGAAGATAAGAAAACTGACGCTCAAGTAGGAAATTCTAAAGGATCGACTGCTGTTAAAGCAAAACCAAATCACCTTATCATTAGATCAATTGCAAATCCATCAGGAACCGAACTTAAAGATTTATTAGAACATCGCTTTTTGCCATATCTTGAGGCAATTCAGAAGCTCAGTGATGAAGTAGTAGAATGTAAATACTGCAAAATGAGGCTACCTAAAGTTGCCTTTGTTGTTAGAGAGCATATTCTATCAACTGAGCATCTACAGAGAATAAACAAACCTTACATGCGTCATCATTATTTTTGCGAAATATGTGGCAATATGCTAAAAACAAATATACAGTGGTTTGAACATTTGAAGCTAACAAAACATGTAGAAAAGTAAGTTACGTTTATTTGCATTATTTTTAATTTATAAGAATTATTTTATTAGCTCACTTGGGTAAGTGGCTGCTTTATAGAAATTGTATTTGAATACTTCTTCTTGAGTCGTGATTACTTGTCACCTACGGCTTGTTGTAGCGGTTTTAACAATTACATTCCATCGTCCTCTGTTACTAGCAATGCGGGTAGCCTGTGCAATTGTGCAGTTAGTGCTCTCTTTAAGTAATTTAATTCGCCCATCTTGTAGACGAGCGGCCTCTCATTCTACTTCCCATAAACAATCAATCGCTCTAGATTATTGTGTCTTCTGGATGTATGCCCGAAGTTGTTGAGAATCCGGGCATTTACTATTTGTGACGACGAAGTACGGACTCGTTGGTTCTTCGTGCTGTCGAAGGAACATGTAATATTCGCCTCCAGCACCACATTTCTAGGGCGTCAATTTTCATTTTATCGCCTGATTTTAAAGTCCAGGATTCACAACCGTGGCTATAGGAAG
The DNA here is from genome assembly GCA_963082815.1 of Melanotus villosus. Classification (NCBI taxonomy): domain Eukaryota; kingdom Metazoa; phylum Arthropoda; class Insecta; order Coleoptera; family Elateridae; genus Melanotus; species Melanotus villosus. The sequence goes on from OY720421.1 coordinate 14,763,512, forward strand.
GATAATTGTTTTTTTGTATTTGTTGTTATTGCACTATCCTTTCAAGTTTTATATACCTAGACTATTTACTGCCACTTTTACCATTTCACACCTGCCCTTGTTTTCTTGCGTACAACCACCAGTATTTGTTATTAGCGCACCTAGATAAACAAATTCGGTAACCACTTGACACTGTTTAATTTGTACTATTATGTTAGGTCCGATGTTATTTTTTCTATCGACAATCATGATTTATTTCTAGTCCAAGGCTTTGACTTTCTTCTTCTAGTTTTCCAATTAGTTGGTCTAGTTCTAGTTTATCAATATCACTTGCAAGTAGCACAGTGTTATCGGCGTAACGTAGGTTATTTATTTTTACTCCTCCAATAGAAATTCCATCATCCCAATTTTTGAGAGTCTTTTTCATGGTATATTCTCTATAAATTTTGAAAAGAATTGGGGAGAGGATGCTGCCTTGCCTTACCCCTTTATTTTTCTCTAAGTCATCTGACACCGTCAAAAGGTGCGATTCCTATGAAGCGGCTGATGCATGCGTCTGATGCACTACACTGCTACAATGAAATCTTATGGGACCAATTCTTTAGATGCGTCAGCTGGAACTAATCAGAGCCGCACGTCTGTACCTCTCGTGGGCCAGTACAGACGCAGCCGCAGCGGAAATCTCATTCGCTATTTTGTTGAAAAACTGCTTTTCTTTACCCTTTTTTTAAATTATTTATCAATTTAAAAATTATAGGCAATAGACTTTTAAGAACTTTTTTATTTTATTTGATGCACTTAGATATACAAACTTTTATACCGAGTGTTTGATTTAAGGGGCGAACATAGAGAAATAGCATGGGAAATCGTATATATGCAGATTTCTGCTTGCCGTTTGAGTTGATAGGATTGATAGTGGCATCAATCGAAAAACAAAGCAAATGCGCGTAATTTGATACTACTTTACTTGAATTTATTGCTTGTTTACGAAAGAAATAGCTTAAAAACTGCAATAAATAATTTGCATTTTATTCACAACAAGCAGACCAGCCATGATCAAATTTGAAGTTCTAATAATTTAATCTTTCATTCGTCATTGTTGTCCTATGTTTGGTATTTATTATAGTTGCTTTCGGTTCTTTGACACTTTTAACACCAAGTGCACCAACCTGCACCTTCTCGTTCGCTTATGTTGTCAGTGTAAAAAGTGCGAAAACTGTAAAAGCGTTCGGAATTGTACGGTGCGGTGTAGAAATTGTCGTTGGTGTCGCTTCTCAAGCACTGTGGTCATTTGATGGTGTAACCGGTGCAAGTAGTGTATCTAAGGCGGGAAAACAAGTTTGCGCACCAGTTCTGCCTACACTCTACACCATTTGCATCTACACCAAAATTAATAACCGAACGCAATATTTGTATTGGACATCCTGGAGAAGGAAATTTTTAAGATTGTATAGCAATTCGAAAAAACAAGTTTTTTTTCATAAATTAATTTGAATATATCACCGCATGAGTCGAATGAGTCTGGCTTAGCCTGTAAGTAGGATTTAACCGAATGCATTCATTGACTAAATGTTAGTCTATGTCATCCGAATAATAATCAATAACATTACGTGCACTTTCCAAGTCAATATTTTCGATAGTAATGTCTTGCAAATTCATTAAAAATTTGAATTTTTTGCCTAAATTCCCCATAAACATGGCCTCTTCTGTTTAAATCCATAATCAATTTATCTAATGCAACGTTTAGCGTATCCCGTTTAATTATTTCTTTTACCGACCACCGACTGGCAATAAAAGACAGAGCCGTATTTACTATTTACTGTCATTTAAAATATTAATATTTGATATTTTATTCAAATCCAATAGTGTTGCAAACCAACGATTTAAACTTTATCTAGATACGAAAATATTTTGTATAATTTATTTTTTCTTAAATTTTTAATTTAAATTATTTTTATTTCTTCGACCGCGAAGGGGGCCCTTTGATTGAACGGGGCCCTGGACTGCAGCCTGTAAAGACCATGCCTAAATCCGCCTCTGCCATCTAATTGTATTACGCTCATATCAATCAAGCAATACCTTTGATAGTCGGTTCCAATTTATACTATCAAAAGCCCTACGATAGTACATATATACAGGCTTATTGAATACACAGCTCTTTTCTATAATCTGCCTCATGTTTAATAGGTGCTTCCGAGTGCCTGTATCTTTTACAAAGCCTACCTGCCCAACTGGTATTTGCCACTGTAAGTATGATTTGAGCCTTTCGTGTAAGACATTAAGCATAACTTTGCTTCCATGTGAGAGCAGAGCGATAAGTCTATAGTTCCCGAATTAGTCATTGAAAGAGGTATGAGTACAGAGCTTGTTCAGTCATCAGGCCAACATCCGGTGTTCCATATTTTATGATATATTTGATGTATGATGTCCACTCCAGGTTCCCCGATTGCTTTAATAATTTCAGATGTTATGCCATCGAAGATAGGAGACTTATTACTTTTAAGGATATATGGCTCTTAATCTTCATATTCAACATGATTTATATCAGAATCATCTTTAAGCAAGTTTTTATGGTAATTTTTCCATACAAGTAATACTTCATTTATATTTGTGACCTTTTCTCCTGACTCGCTTTGAACGACGTATGTTCGTATTAATTTTACGTACAAACCTGTAGACATCCTTAGTGTTGTTTTGATCTGCATAGCTCTGCGCCTCCATACATATTTGTTGGAGGCATTTATTATTGTCGCTGTGACAAGCTCTTTGTATTTGTTGATTAAAGTAACTATATCGATCTTGTTCTTCAGTATTAACACCTATGGATTTAAGTTGCCATCTTTCCTTGACCAATTTCAACGTTTCGTTTGTTATCCAGTGTTGCCTTGGGGTAGCGGTTGCTTTCGTCAGTTGTTCTTTCATTGAACCTGACAGAATATATTTAGTTTTCTCCTATACTTGGTGTGATTAAAGTGACCATATTTTAAAAGGCTTAATGACGGACATCTAAATCTATGAGACAAGTTCCCATAAGGCCATTTCAGTTGCGTTTTCCTTGTCGCTCTGATGTACGGTAAGTAGCGCTATCTGTTTTTAAAAATTATAACAACAAAACGCAAACGTCATTTGATAAGTCATTTACAAGGCCAGCTAAATTAAATATTAATATTAAGGCCTTCCCAGTTTATTTCGCCAAGACGCAATCTGTGGTGGATTTACAAAATTTACTATAAGTACCTACTGAAGAGAAAACTGTAAATTTTGCAAGCATAGTTAGAAAATACTTTTTTGTTTTAATGTATTTAGTTAGAAAATATTTAAATAAATGTACGACAAATTCCTAGATAACCAAATAACAAGGCCCGCTGAATTAATATTGCATATAAGGCCTGTCCACTTCATTTAGCCAAGACGCAATTAGCAAGGACGTAGACGCCATTTGAGGTGAACTATACATTCTTTAAGGGAGAAATGTATAGTCCACCTGAAATGGCGCCATCGTCCTTTCTAATTGCGTCTTGGCTAAATAAAGTGGGCAGGCCTTAATATGCAATATTTAATTCAGCGGGCCTTGGTTAAACAATTTAACGCTAGATTGTGGCACTTACCGTCCAACAGTTAGAAAGAGAGAAAAGATGAATGAGACAACCTAATAGCTGTGCTAATAGCGACTTGGCCTTTTTGGTGAATACCATTATCGTATTCGTGTCTTTATAAATCCTTTTCATCAAAAATTTAAAAATGGCGGATAAATTGCTGGACAGGTGTCAATGACGGACCTTTTTACCGACAAATTTTGATGACGGACAGGGCTTCTAAATGACGGATTGTCCGTCAAAATGACGGACGTATGGTCACTTTAGGTTTGCTGAGAGTTCTTGCTGTTCTTGGCTAGGGACGTTGAGCAGTTTGGTCTGCAGGGTATGTTGCAGTTGTTGCTCGTCTGTAACATTAATTTTTTATAGAGGTGAAACGAATATTCAGCTAACTATTCGGCAGTCGTAATATTTGGCCATTTTACCGAATATTCGGCAAGCCGAATATTCGTTACAAATATAACTTAATATTTATATATATTTATATTTTATTTCATTTTAAGATTGCTTAAAAAATACCAAAAAAATTTATAGCCTGAAATCTAACCTTTTTCTCAAAATTCCTGCCTGAAACATATACCTACTACTGAATTATTAAAAATATTTTATGTTGAAAATAATTAATACCCCGGATTCAAAAAGTTTGATGTCCATGACTAATTAATTACCGAGAATTTAGGGTCTGTAAAAAAATTTCTGAACGAATGCATTATTGTTTTGTCTACTCGTAGCAGGGCAATTTAATAATTAAACAATAAATTAGTTTGCTGGTGACTGCAACGAAACTAAAATAAAAGCTACGATTAGTACGATTTCTTAATCGGTGTAAACCAATAAGGCCGAGGACGGGGACATATTTGCAGGCCGGCACAGTCGCTACTTGCTGCGACTGAAGAGCTGCGAGCCGCAGCTGTGCTAAAATATAACACCTCACTTTAAAAAGTAGCGACATCCTAACAAAAAAACATTATTTTCTCTATCTATGGAATCGTGTCTCCGGTGAATGAGATTTATGGTTAAGGGTTGGATTATTAAGTTAATAATTAGTGCTTGTGGCTCCCAGGTGGGAATCACGGTTACCTTTAGACTTGTATCTTTATGTTATAGTTATAGCCGTTATAGGTAGGTTCACTTCTATTTAATAAAATTTGGCGCAAAAAAAATATTCGGCAAGGCCGAATATACCAGCCGAATATTCGTATTCGGTTACCGCCAGAAATCAATATTCGTTTCACCTCTAATTTTTTGTGTAGTCTTTCTCATCCAACACCCAATAAAATATAAGGAGAAGAGAAAGAAAGAAAGTGTAGTCTTTTTCCTTAAGGACACCTTTAATTTAAGTTTTAGCTGAGCCATCAGAAGTCGATGGTGGCTTGCACCTTCCCCCCTGGGTGAGTTATATTTATTGGAGTTCTCCAGCAGGTATTAATAAGAATATAATCTATTTGGTTCCTGTACTTTCCATTTGGGGATACTCGGGTGTATAATCCACGAGGGTGCTGCTGAAAGGTTGTATTTACCACAGTCGAGTTGTTCTCTGTGCAGAAGTTTATCAGCTTTTCTCCTCGTACATTTCTTTCGCCAAGGCCATGTTTTCCTACTATGTTTCTAATATGATCATTTTCTAATGTAGCGTTATCTCTCTATTTGGAATATGTTGAAGGGTTTCTTCCAGTTCCCCATCAAACTGATCTATCTGTTCATCACTAGGGTCAGATGTTTGAGTGTAGACTTGCACTACGTTGATGTTTATTGGTGTAGAGTGTAGTTTGACTATTATTATTCTATCGTTTACAACGTCATACCCTAACAAATATTTGCTCAAAGCTGCTGTTAGTATTATAGCCACACCATTTTTGCTTTGTGTATCATTGCCCTAAAAGAGAACCATGTTGCCATTCACTTCCCTTCCAGTGCGTTTCAGATATTCCCATAATGGCAATGTTGTATCGTTCAAGTTCTTCTTCCACTTGAAGAAGGTCCAATATGTTCATAGGTTTTCCACCGACTTCTCTCAAGACCATCCTCCCTCCGAAGATCCGATTGGGGGATGTGTTTTACCTCCGGATTCTTTAGCTTTAAGTGATTTTCTTGGGAATTAATTAGTATAGTTAAGGTGGTTCCCATTACTTTGCTCAAGGAACTGGATAGAGGTGGATCTACCTATTTAAAAGATTTTTATTACGTATTACAGATGTGACAAGTTGGGAGCTATTCGTAAAAATAAATTAGCAGAACATGAATGTATTACATGCAAAGTAGTAATTTTCGGAGACGAGTTATCGATTAAACGCCATAAAAAATTTAACACCAGAGGGGTACGATATCGTAGAAATAAAGGTATGTTTTAATATCAAAAATTATTTTCGATTTTAAAGGAAACAATATGAAATTGTTTTTAGAAATAATATTGGGTGAGGCAGTAAAGTTGCTGTTTGGAACTGAAAATGATATACTAGGTGTAAGCAGGCAACTAGTTACTGAAGCAAACCAGGTGTTATTCAAACAAGATCAACTACAGAAATGTTGCCGTGCTTTAGAGGCTGCTTTAGCTGACACTTACCCTGAATGTAAAGTTTATCCATTTGGTTCTAGAGTATCAGGCCTTGGAAGTGAGGTGATATTTAATTTAACTTGCGTGCTTCGTTGTATTGACAATTATCATTATAGAAAAGTGATTTAGATGTGTTTGTGGACGTGGGTGACATGTATACAGGACAAAATCACCAAGATTGCCGCAGTCAAGAAAAATTTGTTACAACAGCATGTAAAGCGTTCCGTAAAAAAAAGGAGGAATTTACACATGTAAACCCCATTCCAACAGCTAGAACCCCAATTGTTCAGGTGTATCATATATCGACACGCTTGGACTGTGATCTTTCATTTCGACATGGGTTAAGTGTCGAAAACACCAAATTTTTAAGGTAGATTAAAACTACAAATCTTTGATATTAGTTGTTATAAGTTATTTTCAGATTATGTATTAAAGTACAGCCTGTTATTCAACCTGTAATTCTATTATTGAAACAGTGGTTAGAACTGTGCAAACTCCATGAAAATGTTACTACATATGCACTGTCCATGATGGTTATTTTCCATTTGCAAGTATTAGGTCATCTAAAACCCGTTCAAGAATTGAAACAACTGGGCTCGGATGCAATCGTTATTGATGGTATCTTTTAATTATCGGAAGGAAACGCACCAATTAATTTTAATTTTTACAGGTTGGGGCATTGTTGATTTTTCCAATTTAAATATTAAACATCAGATTGTCCCATATTGTGGACCCATTAGGCAATTATTAAAGGAATTCTTTTGTTACTACGGTAGTTTTGCCTATGCCACTGATGTAAGTAAAAAATGTTAACGATTGGTATGTTATGATCCAAATAATCAATTTTAGGTGGTCTGTCCATTATTAGGAAAACCAATTAAGAAATCTTTATTTACTGACAAACCTAAAGGAGAAGATTTACCTCTTGAAATGTTATCTTACGTACAGAAAGTTTCAACTACTGAATCCGAGTATTTTAAGGCACGATCTCCATTTTGTATTCAAGACCCTTTTGATTTAAGTCATAACTTAGCTAAAGCATGTACTAACAACTTGGTGGAGAAATTTAAAACACTCTGTGATTTGACTTATAAATATATAAGAAGTTCTGGTTAATAAGTTTCATTTATATTGTATTACGTTAATAGTTTCTATTATTTGCCTATTTTTCTTTTTGATTTATGTTAGAATTAGTTTCTTTACATTCTTAATATGTGACTTACGGTATAGTTACTTTGTATTTGTTATTACATATACAGTGTGATCGATTGATGTTATTTTGGTTGGTAGTAAAACTGGTGTTTTTTTACTAATCAGATGTGTCATAAGATGACTAGGATTGGGATAGGTTAAACAATCGTCTTGTTGCTGAAAATACAGAAAAAAACTACCAAAGTAAAATATTTTATTGCCCACGGAAACAGTCTTTCTTGATCACATTGTATAATAATATTGGAAAAATTATTGTTTCTTTGTATTTAAAATAAATTTACAACCATTAATACTTAAGAAAATTTGTAAGCTACATTTATTACAGTAAAAATAAATGTTTTGTATATGTTATCCAACCGAAGAAAAAAGCAAGCCTAATAAACTATGTTCTTAAAATACCTTCTGGAAGTTTTGAATGTCTAAAGGATTTCAAACAGCCACACTTTCCGACTACAGAATGACAAGTCTTAGACTAAAAGATGTTGAGACAGTCGATGGGCCGCTCTTCATAGGTAAACTACGAGGATACCCTGTCTGTGAAAGAACCGGTACATTGGAGGTACTGGAAATGCGACTCGCTATCTCTGGGACTCTATTATAAAATCGTATGAACAGGCATGTCGTCCAATGAAAATAGCTTTCTCTGAGCTTCGGCTACACATTGGTGGTGCAAAGAGTTGGAGAGGCTGAAATTACTACTTGGCAAATTGTTCAACAAAGCAAAAAGATTCAAGCCGACAGTAGATTGGGAGGTTTATGCATGCTTGGAAGTCCTGCAATGCAGTCGATACAGCTAAAAAAAGATCTTATTGATTTATTTATTTGTTAACCAAGTTTCTACTGCGGCCAATAGTACAACTAATAAAGGCCACAGTTATAAATACATACGTAATAAACAAACGTAACATTGTTCACGTCAATGTAAATACAAAATTAATAAGTGACTCAATGAAAAAGAACAGAAAACTATTCATACTTATAAAAAAAAAAAAAACTAAACGAATTAAAGAATTATAAAACCAACAAATATATAAAAAGCAAGATCAAAAAGAGCAAAACTTTCTGACAGATGGCTTGTAGAAATTCAATTTCTCAGCAAATCTGTTACTTAAGGTAGTTGGATCAAGGCCCGCTGAATTAAATATTGCATATTAAGGCCTGTCCACTTTATTTAGCCAAGATGCAATTTAGAAAGGACGATGGCGCCATTTGAGGTGAACTATACATTTTAAAGGGAGAAATGTGTAGTTCACCTAAACCAAATGAAAATGAAGTAAAGTCAGAGAGCAGTAGGTTATTGAAAAATATGCAAGTACCTACCTAACCAAAGAAGAACAAGTCGATATAGAGAGAAAAAAAAACGAAAGGTCAATTTGAAAATGAAGTATATGTATTTCATAGAAAGAATCGACTAACTGCTTCAAACTTTGGATTGGTAATAAAAAGGAAAAAACAACACCATTTCAGCCATTAGTAAAAAGAATTTTATATGGATGTAATATAAGTACAAACGCAATTCAATTTGGCAAAATAAAAGAATCTGTAGCGCACGCACGAAGTTTGAAAAGGTGACCAGTTTGAAAGTTACGGAAATATGGATATCTAGCTGCAACGTCCAATGGTTTGATTGGAGACAACCAAATCATCGAATTAAAATGCTTGTGTAGTTTGTCTCATACAACGGCAACAATGAGAGAAGTAATAGGACGGAATTGTTGCTTAGGAATAAATGAAAACAATGAAGTTGCACTGAAAATAAATCACGATTACTACATATAAAACAGCATTTGAATAAATACGATTTATTGATTAATTACTTTTCTTACAACTGTTATCATAAAACATTTATTTACAAGCCTCGTATTAAAGAAACAATATGATCGTACACCAAAGGAACAATATCCTTAGCTACGACAAAATCACCATGATTAAATTTATCATATTCTATAACATGAATTTGATAGGGATTTACATCTTTTGGAAGGCTTGCGTGCAATCTTTCAACATCCTAAAAGCCAAAGCACTGCTAACAAATACTTTAAATAATGGAATTTCTTACCTCTTGTGATACAAGGAAATCGTTCTTTCCGCAAAACAAATAAGTTGGAACTTTCAGTTTTGAAATATCATATTTTGGTGATTCTACAGTTCCATATTTTTCTTTATTTCTTTTAGAACCAAAATCATAATATTCAAATTCACCTTTCAGAGAAAACTGTATGATGTGATTTGATACCCTAACTGAACTCGAATCTGAATTTTGTATCATTGTAATTGGAAGGGTTTCCTACAATCAGTAGTTTAGGATTTATATTAAGAATGATTTATCTGATCATACTGGATCATTTTGTTCGTAATCGAAACCCCAAAACATCATGTCTGGTATTTGACATATATTCATTTGAAAAGGAAAAGGAAAACATAAAAATCTCCTCAGTAAACTGTCTGGTGCTCCTCTTACATTAATTTCACCTCCTGATATTAGTTGAACAAAAGGCTGCAAAGTTAGTTTTTAACGTCATAAGTTGTTACTTAAAAATAATCATAAAGAATTTACCTCTACATATGCCCACATCCAGTAAAATCGTTTAAAGAATAGTTTCGCTTGATTCATATAAACTGCAGGTGAGAGACTAATAATTATTTTCACTTTTTCATAAGCCACATCAGGGTAAGAAACACCATACATGTATGCAGATATTGTACCCATTGAAAAGCCAATGTATATTATTTTTTGTTTAGTAGTTTCATAAATAAAATCCAAATTTGCAGGAATATCGTATAAACCTAACTCATCCATACTGAAATCCCAAAATTTACTATTAGAATCACTTAAAAGTGTATGATTTCTGGAATACATCGTTCCTCGATAATTCCCCAACCATACATCGTAACCAGCATTGGCTAAGATAAAGGCTAAAAATTTTAACTCTTTATTATTATTGGCTTAAAATTTGTTAAAATTACCAAGAGACTTTTTTCCTATGTTTACAAAACCAGCACTGTTCATTCCATATCCGTGTTGTATAAAAATGGGTTGTCTTGGTTTATCTTTGGTCGACTTTTTACCATGCGGTATTCGGAACAAAGTTAAAATATATCCATCTTTTGTTGTAACATGGTATGTTTTAACAACATATCCCCTTCTTTCAATAATTTCTGGCTACATAAAATGTTCAGATATAGAAACCTTTTTTCTCGAAGTGAGAAGTAATAAAAAGGGCCATACCGTAACACCAACCCTATTCAACCGAAACTAAAAATAAGTAAAATTTTACACACTTACGACTTTTAGATCCACTTCAGGATTATGATAACAATTCGGATTACTATCGGGGTCCCTGTAATAATCTTCAAATGTTTTACATGCGTTGTTGTGACTTCTTTTGAAAAAATATACAAATGAAAAAACGACCACCAAAACAGAAATAATTGACCACTTCATTTTATGTTGAATCCGAAAATAACTTAATTATTTCAGTTGCCAATTCAAAATATTTATAATACTGCAAGCACAAAGCCTGGCAAACGCGAATTACTTGCAATTATCGATTATTAAATATATTTAACAGAATTAAAATTTTAAACATACACGGACATATTTTGTATTATTAACAAAAAACTTTTAAAACTGTTATCAAGTACAATTTGAAAAGTGAAAAGTCACTCTATTTACAATAAAAGATATAGCTAACATGATAATCAATAACTTATAGCATAATTCTTGACCCTTGCATAATGATCAGGAAAAAATACTTGTAAATCTTGTGATGGTTCTCTATTTTGCATTTGATCAAATAATCTTGTAACACATTTTAATATACAGTATTTATGTTCCACAGATTGCGTCACTCTAAACAGTTACACTCACAGGTCCAAAGTCCATACATAAATTAATACTCTTGCAATTAATTTTTGCCGGACACTCACAGGTCCAAAGCCCATACATAAATTAATACTCTTGCAATTAATTTTTGCCCGTTAAAGATTTAATTTGTTTTACTTAAATAACCTTTTGTCGTTATCCTTAACTTTGCAAATTAAACATAATCATCACCTACTTCATTACCTACATATTAAACCAGTGTTAGTGGCATTTTCAAATAATTTTCTGGGTTTAATGGACACCTTTAACAACTCAATATACTAAATAAACAAATAGATTAACAAGGTTAAGTTTACAAACCTTGCATTTAATATCAAACATGTTGCTGATATATTTGATTCCCAATAAACATTCAAGTGTGAACCCATTGCAACGTAGATTACTTATTTTGAATAAACTTTCTTTAGAGAAATATTAAATGCTATAAATACTGAATTTAATGTGATTTTATTCAGAATAACAACTGATTAGTGCAACTAGGTTCGAACGTTTGCAAGTTTCAATAAATCAAGAAAACCGAAATACACAAACAAATACATAATCAGGTTCTCTTCTACCTTTTGGTGTCGCTGCATGGCTCTTTTAAGGTTAATCTTCATAAAATTACCTCCACTGCTTTCTGTTCTTGGCCATCTCCTTTGCTCGTATTCAAGTTCATCATCCTTACCAGATGGCCAAACCAGCGCATTTGGGTTTTCTCTATTGATATAAGTAATTACTTACCTCTGTATCTAGCGATAAGACGGTATAATAAAGATTATTATTATTATTTCATTTATCTTATTTCTCGACTATACATTTGTCGGTTTAATTTCCGGGACTCAACCAGAGTCCTAAGGATTTCCTCTGCTAAAGGACTTTACGCAAGATGTGTGCTGAGCCTAGTAAAGCGATCTTTTGTGCCTCAAAGACTGTCGGTTTTCCTGGGATCAAATCAAGCTGGTTCCGAATTCCCTTTCTGACAATGCCTAGAGTACCTATAACCACTGCAACGGTTCTAGCCTTGGTGTTCCACATCCGTTTAATCTCAATTTCTAGGTCTTTGTATTTTGAGATCTTTTCGGTTTCCTTGATCATGATGTTGCGATCGTCTGGTACAGCAACGTCTATAAGTAGGCAGTTCTTGTTCTTCCTATCGTGGACCACTATATCTGGACGATTGGCCCTAATGGTACGGTCAGTTTGAATACCGTAATCCCACATGATGGTACAGTCCTGCGTGTTGATAACAGCGTCTGGGACATGTGAGTACCATTTATCGGACACTTCTACACCAACTTCTTTGCATATTTTCCAGTGCACATAACTGGCCACCCTGTTATGTCTGTGGGTGTACTCGTTTGCCGCTAAAGTGGTACATCCCGACAATATATGGCCGACTGTTTCCTCTGCTTGATGGCACATTCTGCATTTGCTGTCGACTTGCAACTTTAGAATTCTCTGCTGATGGTAGGTACCGTGTGTTCAGCGCTTGGTCTTGTGCAGCAATTAGTAAGCTCTCTGTTTCTCCTTTCAAATCAGAACTACGGAGCCAAGCTAAGCTAAGTTCTTTATCAACGTATGGCTTGTTTAATTCTCTAAAGAACTGACCATGCAGGGGTTTATTTTGAGTGTACTCTAATTTTGTTATTTCCATCCTTGTTTTCAGGATATTACCGGAGTCTGTACGTCTCTGTCGGGTGTTCATATTGTCGGTGTTTTCTGGTGTTGGAGCTAAGTTTTCAGGTCGATCGAACTGTTTACGGATGTTGTCTGCTATGCTTGTTAAGGAGTTGCATCTCGCTTTACTTGCTTCGTGTGCCTTAACCATATTCATGAATTTATCTTTACCCTGTCCAATGTATTCACTCAGTCCCACTATAGCAATGTTATACGCAGACTCCAGTTCGATAAGTCCACGTCCTCCATTGCGTCTTTTGATGTATAGTCTTTCGACGTCTGCCTTAGGGTGATGAAGACCGTGCATTGTCAGTAGTTTTCGAGTCTTTCTATCCATTTTTCTTATTTCGTCCAATCTCCAATCAACTATTCCAAAGCTGTAGGTGGGAACAGGTATGGCTAAGCTGTTGATGGCATTGATCTTGTTTTTAGAACTGAGTTTACTTCTAAGTACCAGCCGCACTCGTCTTTTATATTCTTGTGTGATTTTGGCTTTCATTTGTTTGTGTTGGATTTCGTCCCTTTCATCCACTCCTAGATATTTGTATACCTCATTCTGGTCTAACTGTTTAATGGTGGATCCGTTCTCGAGTTGAGTATTTCGGCTTTCCACTCTTTTGCCCTTCTTAACTGCAATAGTTGCACATTTGTCCAAGCCGAATTCCATTTTAATGTCATCACTAAATGTTTTAACGATATGTATTACTCTTCTAAGTTGTTCTTCGTTTTTAGTGAATATTTTGAGGTCATCCATATAAAATAAATGACTGACGGTGTTGTTATCATCAACTGCATATCCCAGTCCTTCTGTATTGATCGTGTTTGTCAATGCTATAAGAGACATACAGAAAAGTAGAGGGGACAAGGAGTCGCCTTGGAATATGCCTCTCTTAATGGAGATCTTTCCTGTCTTTACGCTGCCATTCTGGTGAAACAAGTGCATCTCGGTGTTCCAGCCTGTCATTGACCCTTCAATGAATTTAGTTATGATGGGATTTACACGGTATATCTTTAGCGCTTCAACAATCCACGAGTGAGGGACGCTATCAAACGCTTTTTTATAGTCAATCCATATCGTTATTATTATTATTATTATTATTATTATTATTATAAACAAATACAAGTGATTTGAAATAAAAACGTTAACAATGTTCAAATCAGAGTAGTTAGTGCAAACTATGAAAACAATTTAAATATCTATAATCTTCTTTTGAAAAGTGTCAGTCAGTAGAAAATGGCAAAGAAGAAAGGAAAGGAAAAAGAAGTAAACATTACCATAATATATTATATTTAACAATTACCACCTTCTAAATTACAGGAGATCGTTGCTGTTCCACAAATTATAGAAGAAGTGAAACATGATGACGTTCCGCAGTTAATAAAGCACATACGTATAACTCTGCAGGGTTACATGAATATCGTAAGCAATAATAAATGCACTAAATGTGGAAATTTAATATGACAACTTTTAGACACCGTTATTTTCATTTTCTGATTTAACTGTGGAAGCAAACTTTATGGAAAATTATTTGGGATGTTCTTCAAAAACACAAGTTATAGATGAAGATTCCTTTCCAGCACATTATGAATTTGTTGTAGAATGCGATATTAATTCCCCGAAAAGTTTGGATAATTTAGTTTCAAATCCTGTCATGTGTAATTCTATTAATTTCTTTGTAACAACTATTATACGATTCACATACAATAGTTACAGTTACAGAAAATCCTGGACAAGTAGATGCTGAATTGTTAGCAAGACTTGGTAGTTCACCAAAACTTTATGGAGATTATGGTTTACGTATGTCAACAGAAAGTGTTGTAGATTTAGCCGAAGCGTTTACAGGAAAAACTGTCGATAAAAGTGAATTTAAAAGCGCAGCGAAAGCTAGTAAAGCATCACAAATAGACAGTAAAGCTAGTGTGAAGGCCAGTAAGTAGGAAAATTATAAAAAACAAATTTTAATGTGTTACTTTCCTTTTTAATACTTGTACTTCTAGAGAATTCAAAGGATTCTAAAGTAGGTAAAGAAAAAAAATCTATAGATAAAGAAAAAAAATCTATAGACAAAGAAAAAAAATCTACAGTGGACTTTACTGTCGAACCTGTACAAATCGGTACAGCTTCTTTGGATTTATTGCCTTTATTTTTAGGTAAATCATTAGTACAGTAGAATAATAGAGATTGCTTTGCAATTAATTTACACAGTCAGTACTTTTTTTTTTTATAATTGAAGGGGAAACCTTCATAAAGGTCACCGGGGGAAGAGGTTTGATTCCGTAAGGGATTGTGGGATTTTTACTCACTAAAACCCCTCCCTGGTTGCGAAGAGAGCATACTTCAAAGTAGGTGCCTTGTTGTATCTGCCTTTTATCTCTATTAACTGCTGATCTCTCTGTCTTGTTTCCCATCGTCTTCTTCCTTGTTCTGAATTATCTCATTTACATAATTCGCCACCAGCCTCCAGTTGTTTTCACTTGCCAGCACCAGTTCGATCAAGTTATCATGATCTATAACCATCTCTACCTGTCTTTCTAGTCTCATTTCTCACAGTCCATCGAATACTAAATATTGTGTATTCTGCGTCATCTTCTTGCACGCAGTATCAGCAATCTTCTATGCACCGAAGCATCCATGTCCTGCTAGAGCCTGCGTGATAAAATAATCTACCTCCCCATGTTTTCGGTTTTTCCAGTTTATCACATCTTTTATCGGTCTGCTGTCGTGGTCGTCTGACCGTTCCATCTCCTCGTCCATTTTTCCTCCGTTTCTCGATCTATATCGTCCTTGTGTTGTCTCCCTCTTCTATACAGTTCTACAGTCCTTCGTTTGCTTGCTTTAGGACCATCCAATCTTGGCATAATCCTGGTTAATGCCTTTATCGTATTTTCGGCCTTCTGCACTATTTTGTTTCGATTTGTGAAAATTATGGCCAAAAACTAACCCCTTCCCAGGCACTTGACTTCCTTTTTTGATGTTATTTAATCTGTGTTTATCCGCAGACTGACTTCTTTCAGTGTTCTACCTCCATACAATATTGTAACCTCTGTTTTGTTGGTTGCTAGCTGCAGTCGTTTTGCTTCTACTGCTTCTATTATCCTCCTAATGACCTCTTTTACTTTCTCATCTGCATTTTTCTTTCTTTTTATCGAGACTGCAATTGCCGTATCGTCCGCAAAGCCCAAGATTTACATACTTGAACGCTCATCCCATTCTAGCTCTCTTTCGTACAGGTAGCTTGATATTATTTTATATGATATTATATATTATATATCTGCTGCTACCATTTTCTGTAGTTCTTCAATAATTATATCCTCCCAGTTAGCGCTATTAAAAGCGTTTTTTATATCTAATGTGATATTGTCTGTGTTGGTATGCCACCCTCTTTACCTTGTTCACCATCGCCATTCGTTTTTTCTGAACCCATATTGGTTCTTTGAAATCTTGTCCTTTGTTTCTGCCTCCAGCCTGATTGCAATTAAATATTCCAGTACCTTACTCAATATATTGAGCAAACATATCGGTCTATAGTTGGTTCCTACCCCCTCTACTCTTTCTTTTGTAATCAGAACCAGTCTTGCTTTTTACCATGCTTTGGGGAATCTTTCCGCCCGTAGACATTTCTTCATTACTGCCAGATATTCCTCTGGAAGCACTTTAATAGCTATCTTCACCAGTTCTGGCGCTAACTCGTCCGGCTCTGGTGACTTCTTTCCTTTAATTTTACTCTTGGCAGAAAGTAATTATTCTATCGTACACTCAGGGATTTTTTGTCGCTCTATGTCCATTTCAGGCCAGCTATATAGGTACTTCTTCTCTTGGTCTGGTGTGAATTTTCTCCATTACAATTTAAGTCCTCGCAGATCTCCTTCCACTTTTTATCCTTAGCTTTAAATATACTACGCGCTTTATACCTCTTTACAGTATCCTTGTATTCTTGCTCTATCTCTGCTATTTCTTCCTCCCTTACGCTTTTATTCTTCCTCGTTCTTATCAACCTTCTTCTAACTCTTATATTTTCTGCTCTAATTTCTGTCGGGTTATCGTCCCACCAGTACGCTTTACCGTGTTTTTTCTTTTGGTGTGTTATTTGCTGGCTTTATTATTATCTCAGTGCCCTTTTCTTCGTCTACTACTTCCGCGTTCCTTCTCAGTTTATCCATCTCTTCTTCCAGCTGTCTTAATCCCTCCAGTCTAAATTACACGATCTTCCACCTTCTTGGTTTCGGGGTTTC
Source organism: Melanotus villosus (assembly GCA_963082815.1). Classification (NCBI taxonomy): domain Eukaryota; kingdom Metazoa; phylum Arthropoda; class Insecta; order Coleoptera; family Elateridae; genus Melanotus; species Melanotus villosus. The sequence continues at coordinate 14,780,631 of OY720421.1, forward strand.
GATTATTGCTTTATTATTACGATTTTCTTTACACCCCACTTTGTAATGTATGCTGTAATATATGTACACAGTGCGGGCTCAGGTTCTCGTCTTGCGATCACCCTGTTAGCGTCGTCCTCCGTAATATGTCTATGAATGATTCGGGGTTTTTTCTAACGAAGGTTGAATCCTTACCGTCGTTTTGTACGGCCATTCTATGTTCCGACAACCATTCCGCTACCAGCACTGACCAGCACAGTCAGTATTAGAGATGGGTGACCCACTCCTTTCGAGGATTCAGTTCCACTAAATCTGATCCGACCAAAGTGTAACTCCATCGTAGTCGTTCCGGTTTCCACTCCGAAAGAGAATGTGATAAAACGAACCTTCACAAGGAGTTTGCGGTACATTTGAAATCGAATTCAGACGGAATGGTTTCGGTTTCATTCTGCCATACATTTAGCAAGTTGGCGTTTCAATGTTTCTTCTATTGCAAAGAAAATTTTGTATTTTACACGAACGGAAAAAAAGATTGAAATAATTCCGTATATAATTCACTTGAAGTCGGTCTAAAATAGAATCCCAGACTGGAGTCGTTCCAAAGGACTCCGAGCGGATCTATTCATCTCTAGTCAATACTTTAATGTTAATTTAACTTGTTATTAATCTACACTTCTTAATTGTAGGTAAAGCCAAATTTACCGAAACCCTACTTTTAAGTCAATCTGAGAAATTTTTCGACGATTCCATGGTTCCTAAAAATATTGCACCTCGTATAATTGTTGAAGTCAGCATAGATGAAGATACATGGCTTGAAGACAATCCAAACACTAATGTTATCAATTTAACCATTGAGTCTGTTTATAACATACCCACTTTAATGTCTGATAGTATGCAATACAAAGCTAGCATGTTATTACCCTCTGCATTTGGAGTAGGAATTTAAAGTTAAATTCTAATATTTTTCTTTAATTAACGCAAATTTTTAAATTAGAAATGGGAGCCTGTGGTAATTAGCGGAGGAAAATTAAAAGATAACAAAGTGGAAATGTATAGATTAAAAAAGTGGCCTGGATTGCAACAAGCTGCACCCCTTAAAGGTTTCACAAAATACAGGTTTAAAACTTCAACAGTAAGAAAATAATTAATTAATTATTAAACATGACTTTCAGAATTGATGAATGTTATGACACTGTAAAAAATGAGATTGATGTAAATCTTGATATACTAAAATCAGAACAACCTAGAGTTGAATGGAATATTTTAAAAAGAAATTTCATGATGGAAGAAGCAAGTCGGGAACTTTTGAAGAGGCTTAAGAAATATCGACGTTTGCCGTTAGAACTGTATGTGACAAGTGCCAAAAATGTACGTAAAGTGTATTTAAAGAACGTAATATACAAATAAGAATTTTTCAGGAACTTGCAGGAGCTGATAAGGATAACGTAAAATCAGATACGTCGAGTAAGTCAGATAAAGGAAAGAAGAATGAAAAAGTTCCTGTAGTAAAAAAAGAGCATGAAGATTATTTACATTTAATGACCGCAGTTGATGTCTCAACACTGCTGTATCCAGGAGGTTAACAATCATTGTTTTCTTGTAAATGTTATTTTCTGAAATTTCTCTTATTTCAGTGAAGAGGTGTCGTTTAATTTGCCCTTTAAATACGTATCAGGAAATGGAAATTTTACAGCAAACTGGTCTTACCGATTCTTACTTTATGCCTAAACAGATAGAAGCTATAAGGCCTGTAAGTACTGCAGACAAAAAGGTTGTTGATAAACCAAAGTCAAAAGAGGGAAAAGGAGGGAAAGCAACTGCTGGTGATAGTAATAAGACCGATTTGAAATCTGTAAGTTGGTAATTGATAATTATGCTTTTATTTGTTGAGCTTCTTGACATTCTTTGCTTTTAATAACAAAACTATTCTAGTATTAACATAACGTCTTCCGGGTTGGGACCGCGTCATTGTTGAGAGGGGTTTCGCCTCTGACTTGGTTGACACGTTGAGTTACCGTCACCTTTCTACCTCTTGCTAAAAGTTTCGCTTCTGGCATGGTTGACACGTTGAGTTACCGTGCTCTTTTAGTGCTTCCTTTTTACTCCTGATAAAGCTCCCAAAAAAAGTGGGCGAAACGTTGAGTTCTTCTATCTTAACAATGGCACGGTCCCAACCCGAAAAGCGTTCTGTTAATACTGGCACTGGCTGTGGTACTCTCGTTATTATTTATATGGTTATTTGTTCACTTACTTACTTATCCATAACCTCATTCTACCGTTTGGTGTCGAGGGTAACGAATTAGTTCTTGCAAAATCTTTTCTATTCCATTCTGTTGAGAGCCCGTTCCATAGCCCTACTCCGTTGTTAATTACCATATGGCTTTTACAAGTTTATCATTTCCCATTCTAACTAAAGGGCCCAAATCAGGCTAGCTGGCGTTCCTCGATAGAGGACCATATTGATTTAACTCCCAGCCGCCTTCTTATTTCCTCGTTCCGTAACCTGTAGTCACGTGCCAAAACGGTACTTCGACATTTAATAGGGGATGATGTTAGCCCTTTGGCGCGCGGCTAGCTAAAACAGTGGAGAAGGGCGGTTCTAAAGGGTAAAACCCTTATTCAGATAAGAGTGTAGTCATAATGGGGATGAATTGGGCGCCCGGAGGTCTAAATAGGAACCCACCACGGAAGATTACCAAAGGGATCGGACAAAGGAGGGTTGTCGTAGCTGCATCCTGCCGCAAGATGTGACTTACCTTGCTGAACTGACAATTACTTACTTTACTGGAATACTTAAACTTGTAGGCAGGCTAACACTTTACACGTAAATCTTTAACAAAATACTAATACACAAATATTATCGGGGAGGACTGAAACACAATAACAAGACCTAGCTAAATTGACAATGAAATATTTAATAGATCAAAAGGCAAACATGAATACAAAGAAATTACACAAAAGAGACGGCAATCAAAAATATGTTACGTTAAAAACAAATAATAAAACTACACTTACGTTACGGGACGACAGAATTTACGTTTTACTGCAAAACATTTACAAACTTAGCCCCTCAATTTCCAGGCAAAACATAAGGATCAATAAATCTTAAATTAATAATTTAACAAGCACCGTAGAATTTACACATGCAACAAAAGACACAAAATATTCACTCAAATTGGCTTAAAACTTGAACTATAGTCTGAACACAAATGGTCTTTACTTGAACACAAAATTACGAAGACAAACTGGTCAATTCTGGTTGGCAGCGGCCTCAAACTTCACAATGCGAATTTTAGATCCGCTCAAAGCGAGATTCACAAAGCCTTTACACAATCCGCTGGATAAAACAGATTGGCCACGAAATCGGCTTACTACTTTACAAGTTGCAAACAAGACACAAAAATTGGACACATTTAAAAGGCCTGCCAGCAAGAGGCAATCGTAGAAATTGAAACTAATGTTGAAAACACAAACGACAAAGCAGGAGCAGCAAAAAGGAAGTAGAGTACCTGGCGAGATGTTGGTACTTGCTCGGAAAACCAGGGAGTGACGTGACGGACGAGACTGGAAGAGCTATATGTTCCTTCTTCCAAACGGGTGCAAAAGAACGAAGAATAATCCTTAGAGCTGTGGGTTTTCTGAATCCCTCGAACGAGGGAAACTATCACTAAAACTTCTCACGCAAAACTATATCTTTCCGGAAGTATTCAGCATTCTTTCAATGAATCCGACCAAGTCGCAAATGTGATCCTCCACGAGGATCACCGATAATATAAGCCTTTCCGATGGTTTAAGGACCCAAGCTAGGAACGGTAAGCTTGCACCACGTCTTAAAAGACGTCCGATATGGTTGACAGACTGTCACCCACTGAAGAAAGGGCGGTGTAGAAGAATTGAAAGGACGCTGAAACGAGTCACCTGACAAACCTTGCGTACAGGGCATTCCCCGAACTGTATCACGAGAAGCTGCAATAACTGAAACAAGATGAGATCATGCCTTGACAAAATACCCGTGAATTTAGGTCACCTTGGGATTTTTAACAAAGAAACATTTCTAAAGACGAAACACACTGAAATGACTTTTAAAATTTCGTAGAACTGCAAACAAAACGTGCTGATAAGGTTTAACCTTGCATGCCCTACAGGCTGAAACGGAATTAACTGTAGCAAAAACAACGTAACAAAGCACGAAATTAAAATTACGAAGAACAGGACCGTACTAAAGAATTTACCACAAATTCAAAATGATGTAAACTTCCCAAATAATACGGAATTAAAAAACCACGTGACACTGTCACTCTTATAAACACCCGCCAATACTGCGTAGCACTCTCATTTCAGCTGCTCTTTTAGATTGCAATTTCTGGCTCATTACTATTACCTAAGATTCACTTCCATATATCAGGATAGGAACGAAGACTGACTTATACATATATGTATTTAACTTATGTTGATTTTCTGACCCCTTTCTTCTTTATAAATGCGTTTTTTAGAGCATTAAAAAGCCTTGCTGCTGACCTAATCCTATTGCTAACATCATTACTTCTTTACATTTATTTTCATTCCATACTTTTCTAGTGTTTGTTTCCATCTTGCAATAGTCCTTTGCGATTCTTTAACGCTTGGTGCCATCAGCATATAAAAATTCTTTCACTATAACCTGGCGTAATTTTCATACTCTGACTTTTGTGACTTACTTTTTTAGTAATATCATCCATCACTGTGATGAGCAGTAAGAGGCTCAATATTGTAACAAAGATGGATGTAAAAATATTAAGCGAAGTTTGGTGTTTGAAGTGCATTCAAGTTTTTCAAATCACTAGCACGTGCGTTGATATGACGTCATTCGATCAGGTCATTCACTGGCAAGCCACACGCGCTGTGTCGAGGTTGCATCTTTCAGAATACATGCATGCGGAAGTGCAATGAACGGTGAAACCCAACACCCCGCATGAGTTACAAGGTAATTCGATCTCTCCACGCGCATAAGATAAGACACTAAATATTGAGAGAAGAGGGTCAATTTTCTGTATAAATGCTAAGCGAAATCACATGAAAAATATAGTTTATATTCGGCCATCAACATAGCAGCATGTACGGCAAAATTGACACCCTTCAAGATGATGTTCCAGTAAATACATGTAAGATTGTTTTATTTTAAATTAACTTTAATTCCGGACTTGTAAAATATTTGGGTGAACTATTTAAGTTCTTTTTATGAACTTAGTCGTTTTAAATGTAATTTAGGACTTGTAATAACTTACTTGAATTGGGAAACTAAAGCACTATGAAATACACGAATGTTAGGTGAATTTGACTTTGAATAAAAACCTCTCGTAAAAAGCCAAGCGGCAATATTCAAGTGGCGACGTTCGTTGGCCAAATACCCATCGCCTTTCTAAGCACTCCCAGATCTTTTCTCTCGGCAGTGTGTCGAAGGCCTTCTCTAATTCGACTTCCTATTAAGACCTTTTCAGCTATTTGTTTCAGTCCAAATATCCAATCTTGTCTGATTCCGCCTGGTCTAAATACTGCTTGTGCTTCTTCCAATGTTTTTCAACTTCTTTTCTTAGTCTATTTTCAAGAATTCTTGCATATACCTTTCCAGGTATGCTTAATAAGGACACCCCTCGGTACTTACAACATTTGGTTTTGTCACATTTTTTGTGAATAGGAACTATTCCTGCTACTGCCCATTCGTTGGGTATTTTTTCCAATTCCAAATCCTCTCTCTTCACTCATATATGTACTTCAACATTTCTGGCTTGATTCAGTTCTCCCCGGGAGCTTTACCTAGTCTAATTTTGTCTAAGGCCTCCACAACTTCTTCATCGCGTCCTGTGTATTAGGTCTTTCTCTTTCGTCCTTATTCTAGTCTTCAGTTTTTCCTTTCCCCCAAGACTCACCATGTAAAATTTCCTCAAAATATTCAACCTCTCGTTAATGTCTTCTGTTGGTTTCTTAATTTGTCCATTCTTATCTTTCACAAGTTGTAATGCATCTTTCTTTCCTTTCTCAGACTCTTTAGCGTCCTATAGGAATTTTGAATTTCCTTCTGCTTGTTTTTCCAGCATTTTTCCAGGTTTTCTCTATCATTATTTGTAGCAATTAAGCACATAAAACTAGATTTGCAGTGGACTGTGGACACAAACGGTTCTAAAGGGAAACGCTTGCTTTACTTTCTTCAATTAAACTTCATGTAAAATTTAATTATTTATTATTAATGTTAGAATTAAGAGACACACAACATTGGCATTATTAAAATGCTAACCAAATAGCTGAACAAACTTCTGCTATTAAAAGATATAAACAAGATTAACAACCTGCTTGTCATGCGAGGTTTTCACGTCTAGTGAGACTAGAGCCCGCCTGCTACCCCCACAAACGGGATGCAGCTGCGAGTAGGGATGCAAAATCATACATTATTTTAACCCCGCCCGCGCCCTCTTGGATTATCTCTTGACCTTTTTACCTTATACATGTGATAGTCCATTTCATTCTTCGATTTGAGGTATTTTTTCCAGCTCGTTTTCTTTAATTTCCTTACTCCACCATGATTCAGTGGCTCGGTCTCCAACACCAAACAGACCCAAACCCATATATATTTTTTTGTTTTGAAGAAACTATAAAAATTAAACAACAATGCAAGATATGACTATTTTTGTGTCATACTTACCTACTCAGTTTTTTAGATCTTTATACTTTTAATTTCAATTGCAATTTAATAACACTAACTGTGACTTCGGTGTATTATACCGAAATTCGTTTTAAAATCAAACCAAATTCTCCTAATGACACGCCGTTACGTCTATGTACTTAACGGAACACGACTGAAAGATACATAGAGGGTATTGTAAATATTCCCACACATTTAGAAGTTATGGAGAGTGTTGCAACGTATCGGTGCGAGAGCCCGCACGTCACCACTGAAGGGTTAATTATTTGTTGTCTTCTGACATCCTGTAACTGTAGTTTGTAGCATTTTATATTATCGAACTTCTGCTTTTTCATAGTTATTTGTACAAATTTTAGTTTTAAGCAATAGCTAGTAAAATACCTACAAAAAAGTAAAAATTGTATTTCTAATTTTTACTCTAGTTACTACCACCTCATACCGTAATTGAGTGCGTACCAAGCAGTCCAGTTTATAGCGAAAACGGTGAAAGAACTTTCATTTTAATTGAAATTGAGTTATTAAAACCATTAGTACCGAAACGTGAAATAGAAGATCTTTCCGAAGAGTAAATATAAAATACTCAAAAAATCAAATATTTAACAGAAGTATTGTTTAGATTGTCACATATTCTTCCTAAGCGGCCCGTTATGTCTAAGGCAATTGTCTCATCTCGTTTAGCTGATTTACAGTTCAAAGAGATGTTAAGGCAATTAACAGAAGATATGGTTCATCAACATCAACATTACTTACTGGAAAAGGAACAGTGCAAATGTTAGGTGTGATTTGTTATGTGATAAACATATTTTACAGAGTTTTCGTTTAATAGGCAACGAAGATAGCGGAACACCTCAGATGGGTTTCGTTACATTCTTGCAAAGAATTGGGGTGTACCAGACGTATCTTATTTCTGTCACTAAAGCTGCTTCCCTTATAATCAATGACAGATTTCCATTTGTAGGGGAAGCTAGCCACAGTAATAAAGATTATCAGGTAATGTTGAATGAATGAATAACTAACCACTTAATTCATTTAATTATATAACAATATTAATTAAAATTATTTGATTAGAATTTTATAGCGACAGTTTATACTACATTAATCAAGGAAATGAATAGTACTCTAAATGAACTAACATGTTCTGGTGTAGAAACTACCTCTATAAGTCCCCTAAAACAACTCGATCCTTTACTGTTATATGCTAGAGAGGCTTGTGAAATAGGAGCCCATACGTTGGCTGATAGATATCACCTTGAGGTAATAAAAAGTTTTTAGACTAACATTAAATTTAAGTTTTTGATTATTAAACTTCAGCGAATATGCCAAGATGATAAAAATGCAAATTGTTGGTTCGATTATGCAGTATTTCAGTTGGAAATTGGAGATAAAGATAAAGCATTAGAATGTGCCCAGCAATGTTTACTCATGAATGATAAACATTCATATAGGTACCTATTCTTTTATAATAACTGGTTTTGTATATATTTGGAATTATTACTTTCAGTCTGTTATTATGTGGAATTCTATTAAGTGAACAGAACTTAAATGAAGAAGCAGAAACATGCTTTTTAACTGCAATGTTCCAAAAACCAGGTTGGTTGGAAGGTACGTAATGTTATTTCAACTTTTATTATATGTGAGGTTGTCAGTTCCTTCAATTTAGACACGATAGTTTCAGTTTTTACACTTCCGTCTTGTAGATTTGAATCAAAAATTCCGATTTTTTAAGAATTTTACTTTAATCCTAAAGTTTGCTATGCAATTCATAAAACAACAACAATAATAATAGTAGTTACAGTATTTTTCATCTAGCATTTGGGTTGTGACGTCAACTTGCCCCGCCCAAAAACTGTATGAATAGAAACGCGTTCGTGCGTAGAAGGTAATGAAAACCTAATTTAGAAAGAGATAAAGTATAGTTAGTTGGATTGTGAATTTATCAACAGTGCGTTGACGTCACAACCCAAATCCTAGGTGAAAAATAGTGTAAGTAAAATTTTTCCAAATTTTGATTGCATAAATTCTGACGATATACAAGATATACGAGGATGTATTGATATCTAGTTAGCCTAGACCGCTTCCATGGATAAACAAAATATTGCGATACCATAGCAACGAACAGTAACTTATTAGAAGTGTCAGTGTAAAGTTTCACGTCAAAAAGTCAAACCAGTTTTGCGCAATAAAATTTCAAAAAAAGGATGTCGACCGAGAATGTGAAAATCGAAAAATTGGAGTATCGAGCCATCATCAAATACCTGTATTTGAAGGGGTTAAGAGGTAAACAGATTTACGAAGATATGCTTAATACCCTTGGCGATCAATGTCCTTCGTATGCGACCGTAAAAAATTGGATTGCAAGCTTCAAAAGAGGTAAATTTTCCATTGAAGATGGAAAAGTAGTTCTTGCTTCAGTTTTTTGGGATTGCCATGGAGTAATCATGATTGATTATCTGGATAAGGGTAGAACAATAACTGGGGATTACTATTCGACGTTACTGACCACTCTACGAGAAAAAATTAAGGAGAAAAGACGCGGAAAGTTGTCCAAAAGTGTTTTGTTTTTGCAGGACAATGCCTCTGCACACAAATCGCATGTTGCCATGCAAACAATTCGTGATTTGGGGTTCAAATTACTGGAACACCCCCCTTATTCACCAGATCTGGCTCCGTCCGACTATTATCTCTTTCCTCAACTGAAAAAAGTTTAAAAGGTCGTACATTTTCTTCCAACGAAGAGGTTATAGAAGCTGTGGAGGCTTGGTTTGCAGAGCAAGATAAAACTTTTTAAATGTATTAAATTAAGAGGAGAATATGTCGAATAATAAAATATTTTGACCTTCAAATTTTGTTTGCTTCTATAGTAGGCTAAGAATTTTTCAATACGTCCTCGTATGCAATTTAATTTCTACTGTTTAATACTTACAAAACTTTATAAAGTAATGCCAAATTGATAAGGACTAAAGTGTTTATTTGCATAATTCTATAATGTTGTCGCAGTCGTGGCTCAGTTGGTTTAGCGTATGTCGGACCACTGAGATCAAGACTCGCTCGGGTTCAATTCCCAGGGCCACACATACACCGAAAACACCCGACCGCTTTCTTCGGAAGACAATGGCAAACCACCGAAATATTCTGCCTAGTAAGTCTTCTATGGAGTAGAAATGCAAGCACTTTCATGGTTTGGACTCCACGTAAAGCTGTCTATGTCTGTAGGCCACTTGACATGCCCACCACCGACATATAGCAACACCCTGTAAAGGGTACTGCACTCAAAGAAGAAGATAATGTTGTTACTTTTCATGAACACCACACGATCACGATAAGCCTTTTTTCATCCATTGCTGGGTATAGGCCTTTTCCAGTTCATGCCACCTTTCTCTGTCCATAGCCGACGTCATTCACTGTATTCTTGCAATGTCTTGTATGTTAATCCCACCATATGGTATTTGGTTTTCCCTTCCCTCTCATAACTTTTTGATCTCCATTCCAGTGTGTCTTAGTCCATCTACCATCCTGTCTATGTGCCAAATGACTAGCCCCTTGCCATTTTAATTGTACAATTCTTTCCATAATATCAGTCACTTTTGTTTGTTGTTGTATCCAGGTGTTTCGTTTCTTGACGACTAATTTTATTTCTATCATTTGCCTTTTATGCGCCATTTGGGTTCTTGCACGTCTCTCTGTGTTTTTTTTTTTTTGAGACTCGCCTGGATGATCCTCCTCGGGCTGTTTACCCTCGTGAGGGTTTGGTGATACTATTAGGTTTTGGTATCTATTTCTTGTCTCCTTGTGTGTCGGCCTTGTGCCAGGTGTACCGCTTCATATAGTATAGTAGTATAGTAATGACTTTATTATACATATATAATATACAAGAAACATAACAATAGTGTTTGTCCTGTTATTTTTTTAAGTCTGTCCGTCTATTTGCCTTCTATTTTTCCATCTACTACTAGGTTTTACATTTCACCTGTTCTTCTGGCTAGGTATACAGGGTGACAATAATCTACCTGTGTTGTATGGGTAACTTTGTTATTATAGAAGTTAGAGAGTCGGCTAAATTAGCAAAGTTGGGCAGAATTTCAAGACAAATTAGATGCCAGTTTGACATTTGACATACACTTTCAACTTTTTCAAATATTTCGAAAAAACTAAAAACATGCGATTTTTTAAATGTTTTATAATTCCATAACCACCTATTCTAAAACCAAAGTGAAATATGTTTCTTGTAGAAATTTTTACGTAGAATTATAAAAAAATATCTACAAAGCCATAGCACTCTCGATTTTTGAGATATAAGCCAAACTTACGTTTTTTTAAATGGCAACCATAGTGGGCTATGGATTCATTAAAGAGCTTATTTTTTGCTGATTTCAAAAATGTATAGGTTGTCATATCTGTTTCCGTTAATTTTCTTAGAATTTGCAAAAAACTGATAAATAATAACCATGAACTAAGAATGCCTTGGAATTTTGTCGTTGTCTCTTGTTTAGTAACTCATCATCAAAAACAATTATCAAGTGTTTTTAATTAAATAAATAACAAATAAAATAGGTACTTAGTAACTATCATTATGGATAACAGAACTAAATAATAAATGTATGTAACTATAAAAATAAATTAATGATTATAATAATACTGCAAAGTGACCACCATTTTCCTGAACACATAACTGACATCGTTTTAATATTTCACGTTGCAAGTTATTTAATGTATTATGTCTAATTTCGGCTAGAGCTCTTCTTATTTTTATTTTCAGGTCATCAATGTTATGAGGCCTTTCTTTGTACACTTTGTGTTTAATAGTTCCCCATAAAAAAAATCTAGGGGAGTTAAGTCCGGAGACCTGGGAGGCCACGCAGTAGGACCTCTGGTACCTATCCAATTAGGAAATCTTTCCAATAAATAGTGTGACACAATGTGAGCATTGTGAGCAGGTGTTCCATCGTGTTGGAAGTAATTCAAATTTTGTATAAAATTTAATGGAAGATCATCCAACATTTCTTCGAATTGATTACGTAAAAATAGCAAATACCTCTCTGAATTTAGATTTTCCTCATAAAAATAAGGACCAAAAAGTTTTGTTCCAAGAATGCCGCACCAAACGTTAATAGAAAAAACGTATTGCTCTCGCCTTTCAACCGTTATGTGTGGATTTTCCCTTGCCCAGTAAATATGATTTTTTCTATTAAATAAACCATTATTTGTAAATTTGGCTTCATCCGTAAATAGAATTGATTGAGAAAAGACTTTTCTTTCACTTTCTTCAACAAACCACATAGCATAATTGAATCTTCTTTCTAAATCTGTTGGATACAATGTGTTTATAACATGATGATAAGGTTTTAAATTATTTTGTTTCAAAATTGTTCTTGCTTGTTCTCTGGATACATTACACTCAAGTCCAATTTCTCGCACAGATGCAGTTGGTTTAAAAGTATTGTATGCCAAAACACGCATCTCTGCTCCTTCATTAATATTTTTCTTAGCTTCTTTTGCTTTACAAAATGATCCATACCGTTTTAAATTGAATTCAAGTTTTGCAAAAATCCTTTTATCTGGCTGCCTTCTTTCCATGTATGTTTGCAGATACAATTCAGAAGCTGCATCCGCATCACGATTACAATAAATTGTAATAGCAAAATAACATATCATTTCTTTCTTCCCACGAGTAAGCCATTTTTTTAGTAACTTTAACAGAACTACTTAACACATTCACATCCGTAATTATCAGCAAAACAGGACTAACTTTGACAATTAAATTTGTGTTGTTGTTTTCCAATTCCAAAGCACTCTTGTTATACTATGCAGCTAATTATTAATTATGATCACTAACTTCAGTTTTTTGCAAATTCTGAGAAAATTAACGGAAACAGATATGACAACCTATACATTTTTGAAATCAGCAAAAAATAAGCTCTTTAATGAATCCATAGCCTACTATGGTTGCCATTTAAAAAAACATAAGTTTGGCTTATATCTCAAAAATCGAGAGTGCTATGACTTTGTAGATATTTTTTTATAATTCTACGTAAAAATATCTACAAGAAACATATTTCACTTTGGTTTTAGAATAGGTGGTTATGGAATTATAAAACATTTAAAAAATCGCATGTTTTTAGTTTTTTCGAAATATTTGAAAAAGTTGAAAGTGTATGTCAAATGTCAAACCGGCATCTAATTTGTCTTGAAATTCTGCCCAACTTTGCTAATTTAGCCGACTCTCTAACTTCTATAATAACAAAGTTACCCATACAACACAGGTAGATTATTGTCACCCTGTATATGTCGAAGATAGCTAAGCTATGCTTTATTGATTTGTTTTAGTAGTCTGTCCTTTATTTGTAGTTTTTGTAATATGGGTGTGTTAGTTCTATGTTCTGCCCATGATACTCTGACACTCTTTTTTTCTGTCTACTTGCCTTATCGTCCAAGTTTCGGAAGTATATGTGGCTATTGGGAAGATCAACGATTTAGCCAGAATTACCTTTACTGTCTTTGTAATTGTGTGATCTTTCCATATTTTAGCTACAGGTACTTGGTTGTTGCTGTTCTGGCTATGGCCAGTCGTCTTTTAATTTTCTCGGTGCACCCTCCGTCGTTGGTTATTAGTGAACCCAAGTAGACGAAATTACTTATGATCTCATATCCTGTACTTTATTGATGTTGGCTGTTTCGTTGTTTTGGCGGTCGAAGATCATAACCTTGATCTTTGACTGGTTTATTTTCAAGCCATATTCTTTGCTACACTCATCTAGTTTAGCCATTAATTCTGTAAGTTCTTCTTCGTTTGCAGCGATGATCAGGGTATCGTCGGTATACCTTAGGTTGCTGATTTTTCTGCCTTCAGTCGAAACTCCACCATTCCATTTTTCCAGCATTCGTCACAGAATATGTTTGCTATATACAGGGTTTGTCAAAAAGTCCGGATCGTATGGGACTTTTTTTTATTAAAGTATTTTAAAAAAAAATCAATACGGCGTTGGTTTGTGCTTGTCTAAGGACTAAAAAAAGTGCACACAGATTTGGTCAAATGACATTCTGGACCTGTCAAATTTGACACTTTGAAAAAAAATCTTCAGAAGTGGCCCTATTTATAATTTTTTTGAAAGATTTCATTTGGAAAAGTTGTGCAGAATGGCATTTTACGTCGGTTTGCAAGTTTTCAGCTAAAAATTCGGACTTATTATTTTTTACCTATTTTTTTAATTTTATTATGCATCATTAATTTATAAAATGTTAAAATATTTTGCGGAAACAGTTTAAAGCTGTCTCTGGTAGGTTGTTTATGGCAGAACTTGTTGTAATAACTTAAGGCTTGTATTTAAGTTAAAATTGCGGACCCGAACGAATACTATATCTGTTTTTATATACATATTCGCGTTGCTATAATAGTATATTATACACGACGCTATAATGAATGCTATTATTACCGAGGATAATGTTTGCAACACGAGCGAGCGAGTTTTGCAATTATCCGAGATAATAGTAGCCATTATAGCGAGTCCTATACTATACTTTGTCCTAGGTCCACGAACACAAATACGAATAATTTTTAATTAAAATTTAAATAACAACGCTACTAAAACCATGTGGTAGGACTATGTTAAACGAAGTGGTAAGATTGGAAACATAACCTATTACCTTCATTATACACCATAGACAATGATGTTACCATGACACCGTGAATAATGATTATTCACTACTGGCAGTGTGTATAATGGATAGCATTATGTTTGACCAAACACATGAATAATTGACAGATTATTGACTAGTCGTGGACAAATGTTCATCGTATTTGTGTTCCCAGACAAAGTTTAGTATACGACTCGCTATATACTGGCTACTATTACCTCCGATAATTGCAAAACTCGCTCGCTCGTGTTGCAAACATTATCCTCGGTAATAATAACATTCATTATAGCGTCGTGTATAATATACTATTATTAATTACTTAATTAGGTATATCTGGTGCTTATTCTGCAGTTGACTAAGGAGTTGAATATTACCGAAATTTCTACGGAGTCATAATGCCTTCTCTCGTAGTCTATAAAGGCTATACACCTATTATGTATATAATTGGATGTTGTACTCTTTGCTCTTTTTCATTGTTTAGAGATAATCGCATGTGTTAAATTCTCATCTGAATTCCAGTTGTTCTACAATTCCGGCCTCTTTTAATAATTATACTGTGTCTGGCCCTGGACATCTGTTGTTTTTCCTTTTCCTCAGAGCATTTTTAATTTTGTTTACTGGTGATATCCGGTATTTCCTCAGACCCAACATTTAATATTTTCCTTCTAAAGAAAGCAATTTGTCTCTCATCAGGTTTTATTTTAGATTCATAGAGTTCGGTGTAGTATCTTTTGATTTTGTTTTCTATGTCATATTCATTCCTTTATTGTTGTTTTATTGTCTTTGTACCTAATCTTCACATTTTTTTTTGCTTGTGCTAAATTGTTTCTTTATAGTTTTTGGTCCTTTATTTTCTTTCAATGTCTTTAGTATAGTCTTCATTTTGAATTTTCTTAGGTAGTTACATCTTTTCGCATTTCTTTCTTAATCAATTTATTTAATTCTACTAGTTCTAAGCATGAGGCCAGCCACGTGATCTTTCAAAAACAACATGGGTATGAGAGCCCTGCAGGGCAGGCAAAGACCCCCATCAGGGTTACAAAGCCAATTGAAAAAGAAGACTAGTTCTATTTTGAGGCTTCTTAGTTTCTTGATGATATTTTATGTTGCTTCAATAATTTTACTACTTTTATTTTGTGTTCTAGGGACAGTTTTTTGCGCTGCTCTTATGGTGGTTAAGTTTAGTTATTTCTTGTAAATCGTCTACCTTATTTAGTTCTTCTTGAAACAGGGCTTTATTTTCAAACAGTTTAGTAGTGTCTATCGGTTTCTTTTTGTTCTGGAATATCTTAGCTGTAACTAACTTAAAATTAATATACATATAATTCTATGGTTGTTAGCGATCGTGCACTTGCTTAGGACTGATACGTCTGGTTTTATGTGTTTCTGGGTGGAAATTACAAAGTCTATTTCATTTTTTATCTTATGGTCAAGGCTTCGCCATGTAAATCTGCGTTGTTCTTTTTTTCTTTATTCATTATTGTGGGAATTATGGAAGATGACCGATGTTTGGGTGGGGGTTTCGGTGGGTATCGGAGGGAGTCAGTAGTAAGTCGAGAAAAGAAGTACAATAACGACGGCAGACGTGCGGGACTGATTCAAATATATTAAAAAAAATTTTTACCTACTTTCGCATTTAAATCTCCAATTATTTATTAATGTACCTATAGGTGGTTTGGTGCTATTGGAGACAATCGATTAGTCCTTCATACAATCTTTCTTTGTCTCTTCTTTCAATTTGCTGGTAGGTGCATATACCTGAATGATTTTGAGTTTTTCTTTTTTATATGTAGGTATACAGGGAAATTTTCTTTTTAGTATACATATACCCTATGTATACTTTTATAATAAACGCAAATAGGCAACCCACTATACACTATAAACGTTAAAAAATTAGTATGCTGTGGCAAAAATCATCAAATTAAGTTAATGTCAAAAAATTAGTCTTTAACTGTTGCTGTTTTTATTTTCCTTTCTGTTTTGTATTGTTGATATTTTATGTTTTAGAATAATCGTTGAATTAAAATTATGTTGATATTCCACTAATTTTGATTTATTTTTTATTTACAAACATGAAACATAACCTTTACGCACCACGTGACGCGACGTTTCTAGTGTATAGTGGGTTGCCTATTTGCGTTTATTATAAAAGTATACATAGGGGATATGTATACTAAAAAGAAAAATTCCCTGTAGGTTGATTGTTACATACGCTATTCTGTCGGATATACCTTCATAGGTTTCAGTGTTCTTTGCTAGGTCTTTATGTACTAGAAACCCAACCTCGTTGGTTCTTGTTTCAAGCTGTTTCCTTACTAAATATGCGTCCTGAATTTAGTTGTGCTAGATTTCCTCGGGTGCGTGTGACTTCGCCCAATCCTATTACGTCCCATTTTATATTGTGTATTTCGTTGTTCAGTTCTTATAGTTTTTTTTTCTGTTAATGTCCTTACATTATATGTCGCTATATACAGAGTCCGTTTCTTAACATTGTTCATTTTTCAATGGCGACCGGATTTATTGAAGGTATTCTTCACACTCACTGCCTGTCCTGGCAAGGCATCTACATTTCTACTGCATGTTTTTATATAGCTGACTTTATATTTTCAGGGTGGGGTACACTACATTTATTTTATCGTCATACTGGCAACAGCGAAGGTGCAGATCTATGTTTGGAAATGGCAAATAAATCTATTAAAGACCAATTTACAGAAAAAGATTATTTTAGTAGTATCGACGATTTAGTATGGACTGCAGCAACATGCCCCGATACTATTTTTTTTCGAACTACTGTTTTACTGTTGAAAATGCGAGCATTTACAGTAAATTTAAGGTTAAATTAATTTAAGAAATACTTATTAAATTAGTACAGTTTGCAGAGAAAGCTTTAGCTTGTGAGAAAATAAAAACAACTGGTATTTATCATTATTATCTTGGTATAATTATGTATTATCGTCGAGACTACGCACATTCTCTGCTGCACCTACAAGAAGCTGAACAATTATATGGCTTGGTAAGTTTACTGTTGCATTTGATTAGATGTAGCAATTCCTCAATGTTAATTCAATCAGGATTACGCAATTGGTTCACTAAAAGGTCATTGCCTTTTGGCACAAGAAAATGTGGACACTGCTAAAGAAGAATATATGAAAGTAGTAGAATCATTCGAAAGGCCAGATGATATGCATCTTCTGTATATTTATTTGGCATTAATTTCGGAAAGGCTTGGAGATAAGCAGTTCGCACGGAAATTACTTCTTTTGGTTTGTAAATTTAGTCCCACACCTTATACATGGCTTGCTGTTGGTTTGAATTATTATGGTCAAAAAGATTTACTTAGTGCTGAACAATGTCTCACACAGGCAAATATGTGCGATAATCGCCTGCCTGAAGTGTGGGGTTATTTAGTTCTTATAAATTTAGAGCTACAACGTTATAGTGAAGCTGAATTGTGTTATAAGCAAGCAAAAAAGGTTGGTACTTTTCGTAAAACGTACGAGGATTGTTCAATAGAAATATGTTTGGACTGCGCAGCCGCGACTTGTTGTTTGTATTGATTGTTTAAGTACTAGTGACGCGTCTGTTAATGGCGTGATTAATTTTGAAAGTGGCATTTATGGTAGAAAATCCTCTCAAAGATAATCTGCGTGCTGTTATCCAATTTTTGGCCACTGAAGGGCGTCAGTCAATGGAAATTTGTACGAGAATGAAAGCTGTATATGGTGACTATAGTTATTCTCATACAGCAGTGATTGAATGGTGCAATACATTTCGAGAAGGAAGAGAATCCACTAAAAATTTGGCCCGTTTAAGACATGCTGGTGTTGCAGCATTAGGTGAAAATGTGAGACAAATGGAGATTGCTTTACAAGCCAATAGGCGCATTAAAGTTAGAGAACTTTCTGAAATGTTGAGCATCAGTGTGGGAACTGTACGCTATCAACAAGGTAGTGTTTGTTTACACCCAATTGTTGTCAGTGAGGAGTCTTGGTGTTATCATTACGAACCAGAATCTAAACGCCAGAATATACAGTGGAATCTCAACCTTCAGCGAGAAAAGTAATGGTGACCGTACCAAGGAGTACTGCTCTTAGATTTTAAGGAACCTGGTGTCAACATCAATGCTGAACGATATGCTGACACCTTAAACTCTCTACTACAACTACAAACGGTGTCATCCTCCATGTAGCCCGAACGGTTCAAGATCTGCTTGCTCGTATGCGTTAGGAAGTCTTACAACATCCACCATACGGTCCCGACTTGCCCCCGTGCGATTTTCATGGGTTTGGCCCATTAATACCCTCGCTAAAAGGGCGGCGGTGTTAGATAATGGTTCCGCAAACAGCCGCAGGAATTTTACCAGCAGGGAATCTATAGATTAGTGCACCAGTGGGACTCATGCCTTAATGTTAATTGAGATTTCTTTTAAATTCGTTGAGTAAAAATTGCTTTACGGCTGTAAATGTGTTTCTATTGAACAATCCTTGTAATAACCGGAAATTAAAATCTATGATTTTTTTGTAAAGAATTTCAAAAATAATTTTCTTACAGAATAAAATTGGAAATCCAGCATTTGCAAAAAAGGTTGACGATGCAATGAAATCCTATAATAAAAGATAGAAACTTTATTTTAACAATATATTATAAATAAATAAGTTAATATAATAAATACCGCAACCTGTAATAAATATTAATAAAATATATTTTATACTAAATTCTGTGTCTTCATTTTAAATTGAATTAGTAGCACTGAAAACCTCACATTTATCTAGTTAGAATTTTTCTTCACAGTTGTGCTGTGAACTAATTAAAGCCTCTTTTTTTGTGTTTAATCATTAAGTACATTCAACTTTGTCTGTTGCTTGAGTTTCCGATACTTCATCATTTTGTTTACTTTCTTTTTCTTTAACTTTGTCTGCTGCTTTAGTTTCCGATTCTTCATCAATTTGTTTTTCTTTTTCTTTAACTTTGTCTGTTACTTTAGTTTCCGATACTTCATCAATTTGTTTCTTTTCATTATCTTTAATTTTGTCTGTTGCTTTAGTTCCTGATACTTTATCATTTTGTTTACTTTTTTCTTCTTTAATGTTGTCTGTTGTTTTAGTTTCCGATTCTTCATCAATTTGTTTTTTATTTTCTTTAACTTTGTCTGTTACTTTAGTTTCCGATACTTCATTAATTTGTTTCTTTTCATTTTCTTTAACTTTGTTTGTCGCTTTAGTTTCTGATACTTCATCATTTTGTGCATTTTCGTTCTTTTTAACAGTTATTGTCACATCGTGATTTTCACCTTGAACAGCAGAGCATTTGTTTGTATTTTTGGGGACGATAAAATCACATTTTTGTGCGTTGTCATTCTGATCAGACTTTTGTTCACTGCTGTCTTCACTTTTGGATGCATCAGCAATATTTGAACTATCTTTATTGGTAGATTTGTGTTCATTCGCTTCTTTAGATTGTGGTTTACTCATATTTTTATGAGTATAACCTTCATTACCTTGTTTATGTTTACTACTATAGAACTTTTGCGATTCTCTTGATGGAATCTTTCTAAACTGTGGTTTAGGTGAAGTTTTCTGTGTTGATACAGGTATTTGTATTGGTCTTTCTGCATCTAAAGTACATTTCCGTTCTCCTGATGTGCTCGATACTTCTACTTTTATATTAACAGTAGGCTGTTTTAATATGTTAGATGTAACATCCTCCTCTTCTTTTGATTGTTGATGATGGTGAGTAAAAGGACGGAAATTCTGTTGTCTTTGCTGTCCTCTTTGATTTTTATTTTTTTGATTATAATTTCCTTGTGCGTTTCTCGGACTTCTTTCTATCTGTAATAATGTAAATAAATTGTTAATACCAGGGCGCATTTTTATGTTATTTACCTAGTCATGAAAGAAAAAAGCGACGATGTTAAACCAATTATTAAAAAATAGCTGTGACATTTAGAAGTACATGTGCTAAGTTGTGTTTAATTTGTGCGGTTTATAGAGATTTGGGAAGGTTTACTTCTTGATAAAATGAGTGAAATTAAGGTGGAACACTGCAGTGTCATAATCATAAAGTTCCTGACAAAAGAAGGCAATGGCCCAAAAATTATTCATGAAATAATTGTTGCTGCGTATGCGGAATGCCGTATTAAAAAGACCCAAGACAAAAAAATTTTTTTTTTAATAATCAAGAAAGCGTAAAAGAGTCGGAATTTCAAATGAAAAATTTTCCCGCCAAAATGAGCACGTATACGCGCCATATTGCTGTGACGTATGTAGCCGAACGCGTCAGCTGCATAGATAACCAATAATGGTCAGCTGTCAGCAGAACATACGCAAACGTTGTAGCGCGACGTGTTTAACGTGTTTATTTACCTCCTTCGTCTGTTAAAATTAACAAGTACTACTACTTCTACACCAGGTAAAATATTTCTATCTATACCTAATGAATAGGTTGTACATGATACTAACCTTAAATTTTTTCAAGTCACTTTGACACTGCAGAGTCTATTTTATGCACATCACCAGGCAACGCCGATCCGTGCGGCGCGGTACGTCACATGCCGTTTTCGATTTTCCGGCGGTAATTCAAAATTGCTGGGATAATTTTCTATTATAAGTGACCCCCAGTGGCGTAACCAAGGGGGGGCCCAGGGGGCCCAGGCCCCCCTCAAGATCGAAGTTATTAATCAAAACCGCCTTCAAGATGTAACCAAAAATGCTGGGTGAGTGTATATATTATGTTGGGTCCTGTCGAGTGCATATGTAGTATTTCTGACACAATTGTTAAACAGTGGACGGGGCCCCCTCCAAACTAGGTGTTAAACCTTAAACAGTGAACTGGGCCCCCTACAAACTACGTTTCTGGTTACGCTACTGGTGACCCCTCAACTACATGTAAAAATGATTTCACTTAATTTATAAAATTCAGTTCTTTAGCCTATTAACCTGTTAACCTTTTTTATCTGTGTAATCACAATAGCAGGCTGTCTTCTTCATTATCTTTATAGAAATAAATAAGAAACGGCGTCGCTGTGTAGCACTATTTTGTTAATTTTTTTCTTGATTAACAATAAGTATGTTGGACATGAAATCATATGTTACAGCTAAATGTTCAAAAATTGTTATTATCAAGGTTTCATGACTGAACAGTAACTACTGTTTCATCGAAAACGTTGTTTGTTCTTATGGCCAAATAACATGTAGATTTGCCACCTTAATGATGCTAGTAACAATGTACATACTTTTGGAAATTGTAGCTATCAGAATGTTACCCCTTCCTATCAAAATTCTGATCCCCGTTTGAATTACTCCTACTACAGTGCTCTACAAAATTCTAACTCCAGTCAAATTTCGCCAAACACTCAAGTAGTCCTGCAAATACATATATGACCTCTCTTTTCCTAAATCTCAAACCAATTTAGCAACGAAACAGATTATGAATTGTGGATTGAAACGGCTATCGAAAATTGGAAAAATTCAAATAAATTTACTACAATCGAATTAAAATCAGTAGAAGACAAAGCAAAATTGAAACCTGCTGTAAATGTAATTCAGATTCATGCTGCGAAAAATTCTCTAAAAAATTGTCTAGTTGTACCCAATAAATTACAAGATTTTCAAGAATTTTTGAAGACGAATGCAGCTACAATGTCATCAACTGACTGGAAGAAAAATCCATGGAAATTGGATTGATACGAGGGCTGTTCTGTAAATTGTTAGTTAGAAGAAAACTACGAAATTTGTAAAGAAAATAATTTTATTGTTTTTCAAAGTATTCCCCCTTAGACATAATACACTTCTTCATTCTTTGAAACCACTTCTCGAAACACGCTGAAAGCTCTTTTTTTGGAAAGTCGTCAAGAATTCGCTGAAATTCGGCAACAGCCGCATTGGCGTCAGGAAATCTCTTACCACGCATGAGTTTTTTAATCAGCGGAAGCAAAAAGAAACTGTATGGTGGATTAGTGACCAGTTGGACTCCGGATTCGTGTAAAAAATTTAAAGTTTTTGCGGCCGTATGCGGAGTTGCGTTATCGTGGTGTAACAAAATTCCACGCAAACCAGATCTTGGGCGATCACTACACAATTTCTCGAAGACTTGAGGAAGGCAAACTTCTGTATACCAATCAGCAGTTACAGTTTTACGATCTTCAAGAGGAATTACTGCAACTGGACCACTGTATCTGAAGAAAACGGCAATCATTTTTTTGTTTGCACTTTTACCGCGAATAACTTTTGTTGGCATTTCCTCCTTTTCAAACACCCAAACAGTTGATTGTTGTTTTGTCTCGGGATCATAATTATATATCCACGATTCATCCCCCGTAACGATACTAAATACCTGCTTTGAAGATCCTCCATCGAACTTTTCTAACATAAACCTGCACCAGTCTACCCGTGCTTGTTTTTGTTCGTCGGTTAACAAATGTGGAATCCACCGACTTGCCAGCTTTCTTACACCCAGATGTTTATGTAAAATGATATCTACTGCAGATGATCCAATGCCTAGTTCGTCTTGAATCTCTCTATGAGTGATATTCCGTTTTTCCTTAATCAGCTTTTCGGCTGCAATAATGTTTTCAGCACAAACAGCTACTGCAGGTCGTCCAGGTCTTGGTTCATCTTCTAACGTACTCCTTCCACGTTTAAATTCACGGAACCAGTAACTAATTGTAGATAATGATGGACTATTGTCGCCAAAAGCTGCCATTAAATTTTGGTGACTTTGGTCGTATGTTAAGCCTCGTTTATAATCGTAGAAAATCATAGCCCGAAAAGCATTCCGCGGCACTTCCATAATGCTTAGTAATAATCAAACGAATTATAACAATCAAAAATTAGGATCTCTATATGCTTTAACTTCAACTTTGCAAAATTACAACTGGAAACTGTCAAAAGAATAAGCTTTCGATTGGTGCAAATGTTTTTGTTTTTCTTCGCATCCATGGCCTGCTGCTAACAATATACAGAACAGCCCTCGTAAAAGATGAGTTTTCAAAGCCGATATCTCAGTTTGAAAATCCAGATACAATGATCCAATTACGAAAAACTGTGAGAGTCAGAAAATCAGAAGAAAGCAACATGCTAAAAAATTGATGCAGCTGAATGAAAACCGAAGGAAGGCGCATAAAGATATTGATCAGTGGTTGAAAATATGAAAGAAGAAGTTGAAAGAGTTAAAATGGAAGAAAATATAAAAAAAGATGCTGACACTGCGTGTTAGCAGAAGTAACAAAAAACAAATCTGATGCACGAAAATCTTCAACTTTGATATCTTCATTAGTGAAACTACGACAAGTAAGAGAACATGCTGCTGTACAAAGAGGCGAAAAAGTATCTCTTGAAGATCGTGCTGCATTTACTAAAGTTAATAATCATCTTACAAAAATATGGAATGATGCTCTGAAGGTATATGATAAAGAAGAACAAGGCCTTCGCGCAGGGCCGGCGCTAGCTACTTTGCCGCCCGAGTCGAACTTTTCTATTGCGCCCCAAAAGGGGGGGGGGGGATTTAAAATATAAATACATAACGATGATTTTTATTTTAAAATTAAATAACTACATACATACAAAGAAAATAACAATTATAATTCTTGACCACAGTACAGCTTATACAAACACAAATTGAATAAATTATATTGACACTTTTCTTGCTTTAATTTTGGCAAAGTTATCTATTATTTCGTCGTAAGTTATATGTTGGCTAATGACGTGCTCAATAGCAATTATTCTAATCCAGATAGCCTTTCTTGAAGTAATGCTGATCTTAAGTAAAAACTTTGAGGATGTATTTGGCAATTTACCTTTTTATATACACTAAATATATAAACCAAGAATGAAATTCATTTAATGTTTAATGCCTTTGTACTATAAATGCCGCCCTAACTACAATGTTTTGGTTCAACTCTACACTATACACAACACAATACGTGCACACTTTACACTTTTTCACACATGTGGGCATGTACCGCTGCGCGCGCAATAGAGCGCTGCTGACTGCTTGCTGCAGTGAATTCTATTACGTAGTATCATGTAGTATAGAGTTCACTAGCTGGCTGCGATCTTCAATACCTTATTAAGCAACTAAACTAGATGACTGTTAAAGTGGGGATTTGAATTCAAGTAATTCTTTGTATTTATTGATAAACATAAAAAATATTTACAAATTAAAAATTTCTCTCTTACCGTCAATCAAAAAAAAGCCGCGAAAAGTGCCGCCCTTGGCGTACGTCTCGCCCCTAGCGCCGGCCCTGCCTTCGCGTAATGTTGTTGAAGATACAAATGCAGCACGTTTAGCTAAAGAAAGGAAAATGGCATTTTTTGGACCTGCTTATTGGGGTTTAACACCTGCCGAAAATGATTGAGAGACGTTAATCGCTATTAGAAAAAGTTGGGATACATTTTTAACTAAACAAGGTATGTAATAAGAACACAACAAAATTTCCAATTGGTTGGGTTTTACCAAATCCATATGCACATGAAAGGTGGATCAAGTATTTCCATCCAGTATAGCATTTTATTATTACATAATTATATTATTTAATGTGCTTTTTACTGTAATGAATAATGAATGAATAATAATAATATTTTGTAGAGTTGCCGAAGGAATTTTTTTCTGCGGGTATGGAACAGTTGGAAAAAAGATGGAATAAGTGTATAAGTGCTGAATGGAGTTACGTATAAAAATAAAGGGTTGTTAATGTGATACGTGTTTTTTTTTTCATGGCTAGGTAGATAACATAAAAATACGCCTCGTATATTAATTGCTTTTTGTAGATTTTGTAAGTAAGGTAAACTACTGACTGTTTTAGGGGAAGCACTCTCCTCTACAGTATTTCTGGCATCATGTTTGTTTCCAAAGTTACTATTTTCTAAACGTCTGTTGTAACGAGTTTCTTGATCTCTTTTTCCTGATTTCTTATCAGAAGATGAACTAACATCTTCATCTCCTCGTAGTGGATCTCTTAAGAAATTGTATGCTGGATCAGGTGGTGGAGCTTTGCCGGTTTTCACTTAAATTATTATAAAATTAGACAGCTAAAATTATTTAATATTTCATAGGTTTTAGGTATATGGCCAATTTTATTCTCATCGCAACTATTGTGATAGTTTTTTTAAATGTTACAAGTAAATTATTTCTTACTCGAACAGAACATTATAGAAAACCGCAGGAAGGCCACAATGTAATCTTTTTTTTTATGAATTCTGACTTTTAAACTTGGTAGGTACTATGACTTATAAACTCTTCGGAATCCTCATTTTTAAAGTTGGGATACTCAGTTTTAGGCTCGATATTCCCATCTCTAAGTTTCCGTGTGTGAAAGCCTGAGTTTAAAGGTTTATGAGTTTTTACCCATGCAATATTGTGATCTTTAAACTTTTGAGATTTAAAATTAGGATCCTAAGTTTAAAGTTGATTAAGAGTTTAAAAATTGAAATCTTGAGTTGTATGTATGTATTATCTCTTAAACCTTTCGGTGTCGAGGCTGGTGCGTTAACGTATGACGCCCTACGCGTAATGCACAACCCGGCCCGTCTCTGCGGGTTACGAAGTTGGTGCGCCGTTTTACCTAGCAGAAGTAAGTGTAAGTGTAGGACGTTGTTACTCTACCTCTTAGCATGGGCGCCGGCAGGGAGGTGCAAGGGGGTGCACTTGCACCCCCCTGCCTTGGAAGATTAATTAATTAAATAAGAAGTTGTTTATTGTTATTTGTTTGTTATACATAACTTATGTAAATAAATGGTTATGTATTTTATACACTTAGGTGTAAACTTCGGGAAAAGTCGTGGGAATAATTATAAGGATGAATAGATATAAATTATATCATACTCGTATAATGTACGAGATGTACCCCCCTGCAAATAATCCTGCCGGCGCCCATGCCTCTTAGGCCTGCATTCGCAGAAGAGCGTCGTTGATTTGGTGCCCAACGACGAATGGTCATCAGGGAGATTCGAACCAAGGACTAGCGCAACACTAGCCTGACGCTCTACCACTGTGCCACCTGGCCATTGAAATTCTGAGTTGAAAGGTCAAAATCCTGAGCTTAAAGGTTGGAAGTCTGAGTTTAAAAGTCAGGATCTCTATTTTTCTAACTCACGAATTTAGAGTTCAAAAGCCAAAATTTATAAAAAAAAAGAAGAATCACCTTGTGGTCTAGCTTCTGTTCATTCATAACGTTAAAATACTGATAACAATAAAATAACTGACGTAAATAATTGAATTGCTTGTACGGCCATTGCCAGAAAAAGCACTTACACTTACAGTATTTTTCACCTAGGATTTGGGTTGTGACGTCAACGCGCTGTTTATAAATTCACAATCCAACTATACTTCATCTCTTTCTAAACAAGGTTTTCATTACCTACTGCGCACGAACGCGTGTCTGCGCAGTCTACCCATACAGTTTTTGGGCGGAGCAAGTTGACGTCACAACCCAAATGCTAGATGAAAAATACTGTACTTATTATAAAATAAAAACAATTGTCATCAACACATCATTAAATAAAAATTCAAATTAGACTCTCGGATCTTGTGTGCATGTTTATTTTGACAATGCCCGAACATATGTATATTACTTTCAATGATTAACAGCAATTTTTTCAAAGTTTTTTTCAATAGTTAATACTGAACAATTTTATTATATTTCATAGGTGCAAAGAAAATAAAAAACAACCTTCATCTAGTAATTTCTCTTGTCGTTTTCTATTTAATTTCTCTCGCAAGTCTTCTACAACTGGTTCCTTTTTATTGTACAATCGTTGTCGATGGTTGCTTTGCATTTTGAAGCTTCACTTTAACAAATGTTTTCTGCAGTCTAAAAGTGGATCCTTAGTCGCACGGTGAATTAGCAGTTTACTTCACAATCGGTCACATCAGTTCAATATCAGCTGAAAAAAATATTCAGAGTAGGCAAAAGATGAACTTCATTAATTAAGGGGAAGCTAGTCGTCTGAGACGAGATACTTTATGATACGAAAACGGATAATACAAGTACCTAGTATATACGGAGATGCATGTTCTTGATACCTAAAATACATTGTTTCATGATAAAAACTACTAAAAGGTATGTACAAAACGCTAGCACAAATTCCCGATCCCGAGACTAAAATATGAGGATCTAGTCCAATTTACCTTAGTCCAAAAGTTGATAGTTTCCGAAATACAGGGTGTCAAAGTAATTATTTTTTTGCGATAAATTTTAAAATTAAACGATAAGGGTTTGTCAGATTGAATCGTTTGACAATACGCTTTTGTAACTAATGACACTAGGTACTTATCATTGTTAACTCGTTGCTACAAGTTTCAGTACGCAATAAAACATTTAAATTCGATTATCTCAGAAACGGCTGCTCGAAGCGACACCTATTAGGCATACCTTTTTTGGACAAAAGATGCCAAGGAATAAGAATTTTTAACCAGAAATTTAATATACCGAGGCACAAAAAAGTTATGAAGCTTTAGATGTATGCGAAGTGCTGCTGGTGGTGGCGCCCTCTGCAATGTAAAAAACCCCTAAGTGCCAAATTTCGTGCAAATCATGCTATTATTAAGGTAAATATTTACAAAAAAGTTTTAAAAAATTATAACTTTGAAACCCTGTATTTCGGAAACTTATCAACTTTTATCCTCATATTTTAGCCTCGGGAATTTGTGCTAGCGTTTTGTACAGACCTTTTAGAGACACCCTGTATAGTATTTGACATAAAAAATGAAACATTCAGTTAAAATGATATTCTTTACCGAATTTTACAAAATTTTGTGTACAAATCGTTCGGAGAAGTGTTTTTTTCTATTCATGACGTGTTTTTGATCTCGGCTTCACTTCGATCAAAAATCTAGCTATTTCATTAGCGTGATTTGTATATAGAATATTTATTTTTTGTATATTTTTATACTATAGTCTGTTTTCTGGTAACATTTATCGAGTGAATTGTGACTTTTATATTTACTCCTCCTAGTTTAAAAACCGACTATAATAATTGATATAAATTTATTTTAGTTTTTGTTAATATTTTTTTAAATTTTGTAGCTATAGGTTATGAAAATTTTTAGTTTCGAATATAACCTTGACATATTTAATTATGTATTGCCATTTTGAAGCAAGCCACCTCTGATTATACGTCGGGAATGAATAGAACAGCGTTATTTCTGAATTTGTAAGTTGGGTTGCCTATTCCAATTGTTAAGGGGCGTGTCTTATGTGAATCCCCGAGTGTATGTGTGAAATTATTGAATAATAAACTGGCATTGAAAATTAATCACAACTTACTATTATCAAATACAGGGATAACTCAGGATTATCAAAAAAAGTTTTGTGATCTAATTTTATATAGAAATGTGGATTTACAAGTTTTGCGTAGCTATTTATAAAATTGTGATGATTATTCCACTCATCCAATCAAATCACAGTATTTTGGTGAATTGAACCAATCACAATCGAATTAAATCGAAAATACCACTACTAGTGAAATTTTCTAGAAAATTTTGCGACTAGCAGCGTTGCTTAGAGACAACGTCTGTCAAAATTTTTTGAGTGACAAGTATTTCAGTAATTTCATTATAATTCGAGGAATTATCATTCCGAATACAATTCGTGACTAGAATTTTACAGGAAATTTTTGCCGTCACAAACACTCTTGCTTGTTGCTTTGGTCGCAACAAGCAGTCGTGTTGGTGACGGTAAAAAAATTTCGGGTAAAATTCTCTTGTGGTATTTTACTTCTGACTATTCAACTCATATGTTATCTGTCAAAAATCGACCAATCAAAATGCAAGATTTGACGTTTTTGAGCCAATCAAAACGAATTGTATCGACAATTTTCGAGGGTAATATCACAAGACCTCCTGATTTTATCGATAAATTTTTATTTTGCACGAATCTTTTTTGCTTAGCAACAAACACGAAAGCAAACTGAATGGTAAATCCCGACTCCGCAGGAGGAGGGGTTTTATCTAATGTCAGTTTGCTTGAGTGATTGTGCTTAAAAGCAAAAAAATGAGTGCTTAAAAATAAAAATGTATCTGAGAAAATCAGACAGGTCGTGTGGTATTTGATGAGATAAATTACAAATACGCATAAATAAACAATAACGACTGTTTATTTACTTGGTAACGGGGTTTTATCGGGGTAACGGAAAATTATCACTATAATACTGTTACCATGTTCAATTGGTTGAATTTTCAAGTGTTTTCCATCGTGATTGGTTAAAAACTTGCCGTAGGAATTTATCACTAGAAAAAATTGTCGATAAAATTTCACTAGTGATAGGAAGCGACAATTTTTTGAAAACAGTTTATTACTAGTTATATCCAACAGAGAACAATTTTCATGTAAACAAACTTGAATGTGGGCTAATTTATGTAAAATGATTCGATGGAAATGATTTTTTTTTTCGTTGAATAGTTCCTCAAATACCATTCGTGGTCAAAGAATTGTAGATTATTTTTGCTGTAAAATCACTCATGTTCCTTGCGATTGCGAATACCACTCGTGATATTCATATGCAAGCACAAGGAACATTCGTGATGTTACAGCAAAAAAATAATCGACAATTCTTTGACCACTCGTGGTATTGTAAGTGAATATTTCTGGCAAAACAATGTGCTTCCTAAATTAAAAGAATTTTGGTTAGAATGTAGAAAGCTTAATTTTCATTTTTACCTTTACATATGTTTTTATCAGGTGTTGCTTTACCACTGTTAAATTACAAGTTCTCAATCGTATTGATTCAAATACAAAATTCGTTACAACGGTATTTCTAATTTATTTGTCTACCTTGCGACAACATCAAGAAATTTTAAAATAAATAGAGACTGTTAAGTTGGTTGCCTAGATGAAATAATCTTTGTAGTGCTAAGTTTTCAGGTCAGCCAAACTTCTGCAGCAGTTAGTGCCGAGGATTAATAAAAATAAATAAATAAACAAATAATGTTCAAAATTACATTGTAATTTTTTTATTGCCACTGAAAGTATTTACAATGTTGCCTTGAATTTCTGATCATACTACACTAAAAAAATAATGTCTTCGTTTTCAATCACTTCCCATTTAGCGTACGTTGAAGTAATGTTCAGATCATTCAGCTAATTCGCAAATCAGCTGATCTATTTCTATCGTAAACATAAATTTAAAAACAGCATGTTTATTTCCGATCTACATTCCATTAAAAATTCATAATTTCTATTTTTAAAATTCACAGCATTCATAATAAAAGCACCATCTGTAGGCAGTACCTACTTAACTTTTAATTGTACAAGCAAAAAAACCAATAAATTAACATACAAAACAAACAGTGCATTATTTATAGTTAATTTATGCAAAACTAGAAAAAACCATGTCAACATAGCAATAACATACCTCTAATTTTAAAAATTGAGCTGATCTCATCTAAATTCACCACAGGTTAATTTGAGCAACGTTGCCAAATTATAGGAAGTAAAACTAAACGGGAATTTACAGTTATTAACTTATAATTCTTCTCAGGCTTTGCATTCATAAAAAGCATAGGCGTAGTTAAAGCTACTGTGCAACCTATTGTTCTACCTAAATCAGAATTAGTTACCGTGATGTGTTTTATACCTCAGGTAGTAACTTTCTACACCACTGTTTTGGGGTAAACTTAACTTTTTTTTATAGAATGAACAAGACTTTTATATCACTTGTTGTCATGGTAACTAGAATTACGCTAAAAACTTTTGTTTTGTATTCATCTTAAAATAAACACACTTTGGGAAGGTTTTATTGAAGATATTCAAACATTTTTATAATGAATACTTCATAGGGTTAATTGGGGTTTTGGTTATATCTGGGGATTAAAGTGTAAATTTGGTAACGTGTAATGGATGACGTTTCTTGGAGTTTGCGCAATGTTATCGTGTTTTTCAGTGCTCAATTGAGTAGAGTTGAGTGATGGCGGCTGCCTGTATGTGTGTAAAAGATAATTTAACTCAACTTAAGTATTTTTAGTGTTTGTGTTTAAGAAGGTGCGGTTAAAATAGACTAAATAAGGCGTTTTATTCAGGTAAAGTGCTTATTTATTGTGTTTTCGTTGATGTTTTTATATAGCGGAGACCTCAATAATTGAATATGGCTGACAGAAAATAGGCGTAACCGCTGATACTTTTAAAGGGATTTGATTGATAAAATTAACGTTTTTATCGGGATTATTATGTAAATGTTACGGAAATAATTTGTGATACTGTTATATGCTAAACATGCGCTGTTGACAGGTCAGAAAATTTGCAGAAGTTATAGGTCATTTGTCAAATTTAGTTTGCAGTTATATAAATAGATCTGTTTTTACGAAAGCTGACTCAAAATTTTAACCAGTCATTCAGATTTTCAAAATTAGAGGCATACGAGGAAGTTTTCTACTGTGGTGACGTTTAAGAAAATTTAAATTTTTAATTAATTCGATTATCGGTGTCATTTGATTTTTATTAGATATAATGATAAGTAAATAAGTTAAGTATTTTTTCTTATTAAATTGCCCGTGGGTGATAACATTTAAGATTTAACTCCAGTAAAACTTCTGACGGTTCTATAAATACTAGTGATGTACTTGTGAGTCATTGTTTTTACGGTAGGTGGGGGTAAACGGCCTCCCATGATTACATAATAAATGCACTAGGATGTAACAAACGAAATGCACTTGTTTTATAGCGTTGCACTAACTTTAGAGCCTCCAGAATATCTACTGACGTTTTTGTACGATTTGTAATACTATACAAATGGGGTTTGGAAATATAAAAATGATGCATGTTTGTAATTCGTAGTGCTAGATAAAATATCTGATAATTTTTGTAGGATGTTGTTATCCACTTGTTACGTTAGTCGGTCGGTAACACTATAACGTGCATTCCGGTACAATTTTGTCCAATTAATTCTTGGATTACATCACCGACGTGTCATCGTCCTTCGTTCACAATCGACCTCGTTTGTATCTCTTAAATGTAATCAAAATTAACCTTCAGTTTTAAAATAACCACCGGCTGGATCTCCTTTAAATAGCCACCCTTATTTGTAAATAGTGGAAAGGTATGCTCTATTTCTGGGGATTTATCTTTTATGGAATATTAATTGGAACAAAATATATTATTAAAGAGTAATGATTTGCAATTGGCGTTGCTTTGCGGCGATGAGTTGACCTACTTGCGCCTGGAGACGCGCGTTTGCGTCGCGCTGCAGCAGACTACAGACATACGGTGGGGAAGGTTAGGACCGCGGGGCGCCGTTGTCCAGGCTTTTCTCAATCGATTTCACGTAGATGAACACACTGATCTTTCAAATCTCAAAATCTCTCGTTAGTTTAAGTGGTCACGTACGCATTCGTTATTATTAGCCAAAACTTCAAAAAATAAAATCCGCAGATAATCGTTAAAAATGTGTTAAATATTCATCTTTACCAATGTAATCATAGAGTGAACTCCATTTATTAACACCCTGCAAGGAAAAGTCGAGGGAATATAGAAATAGAAGTGCTTTTTAATTTCCGTAATATGTAAACTGTGCGTGGTTGTTAAGAAATATAAATTATACGACTGACTAGAATTTCTTACAGGTAGCTGACTCCAGCTGATTGCTGGTCATCAACGATTATGACGACCGACATCTCTTTAGTTCGGTGGGACCCCACCTTACAGCAGGAGATAGTTGAAGACTACGAATACGATGGAGGAAATTCTTCGTCTCGACTTTTTGAGAGATCTCGTATTAAAGCATTAGCAGGTAAGATTAGAGCTCGTTTATCTAAACACGTACAAACAGTTTTTATCTTTCCATATATACATCACGTATTGTAGAATTTTCTGGATGTTTTTTCGTTACTTGTATTAAAGGGTATGACATCACCGTAATGTAACATACTTTTTTTTAGAATGTTATTACATAAAAATAATTAATTTGTTTGTCAGTTACATTTTTCTTGGGATTTTAAGCGAATACCTTTCGGCTGTATACAGGTTTTTCTTCTTTCTCCTTAAGTTAATTTTTGTGTTTATGTTTCAAAACTTTTGCGTGGTGAAAGTTTTAATAACTGTTTGCATTTGGAGAACCTAAAAAAGTAATATAAACTGTAAGCTTTCCCCTTGCAAGATTAAATCTTTTCATCTCCCAATAAATTTAACTCTCTGATATTTATTATCGAAACCAATGTAGTAAGAAAGATTACCCAGGAAGTTGGGTTTATCAGATGAAAAGTCCAGACCAATACAATTTTATACTACTTCGTTATTTTAGTTTTAACACAATGTAGAATAATTCAAGTGTTTTATAAAAAATAATTTTAAAGGAATGCCAACGGTAACTTGAATTAATTTTTTTTTGCTGTAGAAAATAAAAGCACATCGAAAAGAATTTGTTTTTTAATTGTAGAATTTTAGAATCTGTCACTTGTTGACAGTCAGTAAATTTAGTAATTGGACACTTTTGATAGGAAACACCATTTTCTAGAGGAGATAGAAAAAACTATTTATAATGTAGTTTTAATGTTATATTGTTTGCTTTTGTTATTTTGTGTTGTTTAATTAAATCAATAAATTACTAAAAAATAGGCAATAATTATTTTATAACAGCTGTAAATTTATTTCGTTCTATGTTTCAAGCATGTGACACTCCAGATTTACAAAATTCATCTATAGTATTTTAGAAACGGCAATGAAATAAATGTTTAAAAAGGAAAGTAGCAAGTATTTTATGTATTTAGAAAAAGAATATGCAAAAATATACAGGGTGGTCCATAAGAAAAAGTACAAGTTTATGTCATAGCTTCAAAACCATTCTTTTTACAAAAAAACTTGGGACACTATTGGATTCCCTTAAAAAAAGTGCCTTAAGAATGTTTTTACAGAAACAAAAAATATTCATAAATAAATAAGTTACGGGGGTGAAAACCACCCTATATCTTCTAAACAGTTCAAGATATCGATGTGCGGTTTTCGGCATTCACTTTCTCACAAAAATCGAGCTCGTAACATGTAGGTTAGTTTTTTTCTAGCTCCTCTAGAAATTGGTGTTTCCTATCAAAAGTGTCCAATTTGGACCACCCTGTACATGCAAAACTTGAAGGAAAAAGTTCAACAACAAATTTCTATATTACATCGAATTAGTTTGGTCTACTTTCATAATCACACATCTAGTTGGAAGTTCCAATGGTTCGAACCGCATGAGCCTGGACTCATCTTCGTTGCGTCCAAAAGGCACTTGATGAGGCAATAAGCCGGTCGTGCTAACACACACTGTGTTTTTGTATTTCCTCGTCGATCGTGGTGATATCAAGATCACGCCGTATTACCTCATTCAGTACATACTATGGGGCATCCTCTATGGATCTCAGCGTTTTAGCTTGGAAACGTCTCAGAATATCGACGTTGATATTACATTGAACGAGCATGTTCTAAAAAGTAAATTTTACTTTGTGCATCAGATAGTCTTCGTCCGGAGCTTCTAATAGAAATTTATACGTTTCTTCTCTCGAAAAGGTTTTGGATTTCTTTGCTTTATATCCAATTGATTTATTCTTCAAAAATGCCATCAATTTTGGATATTTTCTTATGTCTATATCATTATGTATCAATAAAGTAGACTTTAATTTTGAATAAGTTGACCACAGGATTGACGATTTCCATATTTTTGATTTTGCCTCAAAGTAAGCTAATAAAACTCTTTCACTGAAGCTATTTACGCCTTTTTTAACGCGCCATTCCATAAACAAATTGTATTCTTTTAAGACAAGTATTGCTGTTTAGATTTATCGGGCAGTAAATTCATTGTTGCATCCATTGCAGATGTGCCAATTTCTTCTGGTGTGCATGTAATACTTTCTTCGTCACTATCGGTATCCATTTTAGAAAGTTTTAATTTAAAAAACTTTGTTTTCTCTTAAAATTATCACAAAAAGGCACAGTAAAATCGAAAATGCAATTTGCACAACACAAAACAGTTGATTTGACAAGTTAGCTGACGTTTGTTTCCAGCACACTATTTATTTGATCAGCAATTGAAAATGCGTTAAAAAATGAAACGCTACGGTACTTTTTTTAACGGGAAAAGAGTGAAAAAATGAAACGTTTTTCGAGTGTTAAATAAAAACAAATACTTTATGAACGCAATTTAATGAAAAAAAGTGATGTTTTTTTAACAGACGTAGAAAAAATATGATCTCATTAATTTCAGTGCGCTAAAAAGTTGTACTATACTACTTGTAATAACTGTAATGTTAATTGATTAATCTGAAATTAAACGATCAGCCTGTAATAAGTTTTCCAGAATGAAAAAGTAAGATCTAAAAGCAAATGATGTAGTTGTTTATTTTTAGGTTTCTGTGGGCGTTTCATATAATTTATATTGAGTGTTACCTTATTTGATTATATTAAGCAGTTGATAGAAAGAAGTGGTTATTGTAAAAAGGAAATTGCAATTAATTTAGGGCCTCTTGTTTTTATTAAACTTTGGATTAAGTGTTTGTTTGGCAAAGAGGGTTAATATTTTGAGTCATTCAGCCTTCTCGTGTCCTCTGTTGGACATAGACCTCCTCCAGACGCTTCCAGTTTTCCCTATCACGAGCATTTGCCACCCAGTTCGTACAAATTCTTTTGATATCGTCAGTCCACCATGTGGGAAGTCTTCCCTGGTTTCTTTTAAGTATCAGTTCTCGGACGCCATTCAAGAAGTTTCTTTATCCATCTGCCGTCATCTTGCCTCGCTACATGCTCTGCCCATCTCCATTTCGCTGTGGCAATGCGTTTTATGATGTCTTTGAATCGATTCTTACCATAATAATTCTTCGTAGCAACTAATTAACTTTCTTCATTCTGATCATTAATTGCCATTGATCACCATCAGTAAAATCACTACACACGCTTCGTATCATTTCAAACACTTTTCTTCAAATTTTAACCCTTTTAGATGGTCCAGGTTGATCAGCCATCGTTGTGAACAAATATTGCTGTAAACGAGAAAATTATGCCAACACCATCCTGCTGTCACAGTGACCGTTTACGAACTTCAATCGCATTTTAAAACAAAACCCAGTGACGTATTCAGGGAGGAGTAGATTAAAGGTACTGAGAAGTTGTGGGCGGTATCTAAAAGATTTGGGGTTAAGGGTTAAAGAGCAGGATCGTGATTGAGTTGTTCCATTTGTACGGAATTGAGACACAAATTGAACAATGATTGAATTTTGCTCAGTAATATATCTTCGCCTAGTTTTACTGTTTCTATGACGGCTCCATCTTCTTTCGGTGCTTTATGGCTACGGATTTCCTCTTTTGTAAAGTCTGTAATGACTTCGGACCCTATGTTCTGCACTTTCTCTGGAATCGGTCTAGGTTTTGCAACTGTTTGGTTTGTGTAGTGTTTCGTAAAGTTTTTCTACTATGTGTATTAGTTCTTTTCTGCCTGATATGTTGCCTGTTTCGCCATTCAGTTTGAATTTAGTTATTTATTTATCGTATGGTATAGTGTAGTTATAAATATAAAATATAAAATAAATAATAGTGTATAAGACACATCTTAAAAGAACAGGTATAAATAAAATCTAACATATAAAATATAATTGATTTAGATATAACATTACATTCATAATTCCTATACTGCAGCGACACCTTGGTAAGTAGCTGTAGCAGTTAGCCAGGCTATTGCAGCCGGAGTAGCCTCCATGATATCCCTCCATTCTCCTTGGAATTTTCGTATGGGGCATTCTTGAATTATGTGGGCTACCGTTTGTTCTGATTTATTTTCGTAAAAAAGTAAAAAATGCCAACATTATAAAAATAAAAACAACATAAATAGTTTATTATTAAGATTTGAAACCTCGCTATAGTATCAACATTATTTACTTATAATTATTCTTGGTACTTTTTCATTTCTGGAACAGCAAAAATTCCTCTTTTATTGTTATTGGATAAAACGGGTTCTTTTATTTTGCCACTTATGTTCTCACAGTTGTACCATAGCATACATTTCCAGTTCAATGCACTCGGAGTCGTGGCATTTACAAATCATCTTCTTTCAGTTCTTCTATGACTCCTGGGAATTTTTTATTCTCATAATTTACAATCACATAATCTATGTTAAAAACTTCCTCTTTTCCAATGTCACTCGTTGATTCTGATGAACTTCCTTCTGAAGCTTCATCATCAGTAAAAAGTTTACGTTTCACTTGCTTAATATTTTCAGTCTTCCCCTCTTCTGGGATTTGTTGTAATTTTTTTTGTACAGTTTTCTCTCGCTTTTCTTCTCTCTTCCTTTTTCTTTTTTGCTTTTTATTCTTCCTTCTTGTCTTTGGCTTCTTGTTTACTTTTGTAATAGGCTTTCCATTGTTCGGAACTTGTTACACTAGGCACTTTTACTGTAATTTTCTTTTCAATGTCTTGTTTCTGTGGCCAAAATAATATACTTTTGAATGGTGATTGTACCACAAAAGGTAATTCGTTAGTTTTATTCTCAGATGTTTTATTATTGTAGTCTTTTTGTTCATTTTTGACACAACTGCTATTACTTTTATTTGCACTTGATTCTTCTTTATGTCATTTATGCCACTTTTATTATTATTCGGTCCTTTTTTTTTTAGAAAAATCATCTATCTTGCTATTCATTACATTTTTTTCATTACTTGTATTTGTCAGTTCTTGGATGTTTATACATGCATATTAGTTACATCATCTACACCAACTGCAGGACTAGAACCTGTTATCAAGGATTCTACACACATTTCTTGATTCTCATTAGTATTCTGATTCTCAGTAATAATGGCTTGAGCGTGAACCAAATTTTGCGCCATCCTTCTTGAAACTTTTGGGTGGCCTCGAAGGAACCCCTCATACCAGTGTCTTCCAAGAAGATTATTTTTAAACGGATTTGGTATTTTTTCTTTGTTAGCAGCATACAGACACTTTCTAATAATTGCTCCCTACTGACAGGAAAACCTACTTGAGCAACTCGAATAATCCATTCAACTAATGTGTGCTCTTCTTCCTTACTTAAAATAGTAGCTCCTGCCTTGCAATGAATGGGGTATTTGCCGTGGAACTTGCAATGCAGAGTTGTTTTAGGTATTTTATACTCACGACTCGCTGCCTTGATTGGCATTCCATTTTTAATAGTTTCTAATGCATTACCAAGTGTGTTGGGTGAATACTGACAATTTTTTTTTGGTAGACATTCTAAAACAATAAGCTGATTACTATAGGTAAAATGGACATTACATAACCTAATTATGACACCCTATGTCAGAATAAAAATAACAATTATTGTAATAACCTAATAACCCCTGTCAGAATTAGGGTACTACTCCACGTAAAAAGTGGATAATAGTGCAATATAATATTTTTATCAGGCTAGAAAAGGATATAAAACCCAAACCCACTGAAATTACGAATGTGAATCAAATTCTGACATCTCTATGTCACAATTTGGCAACATTTACTTTAAGCTGGCCATAATCCTGGCACCCTTATAATTTTAAAGTTATTAGCACATTAAAAAAACATTTTTTACTTATAATTACTCATAAATAACATATGTAAACTGGTTACAATAATTAAATATGCAATTACGAAAAAATTAAAGGAAAAAACGTACCTAAAAAAGACAAGTATTTCCACTCACTTTATTGTAACGAAGTGCTTTTTGCATTTATTGATTATGATGGTAGAGACTTATAGCAACTTCATTACGAGTGTTTAAGCTTTGCTTTTGCAAGAGGTTATATTAAAGTACACGGTTAACTAACATCAGATATATTGTTATAACTTTAAATACAAACACAATTTAAATACAAACACAATTTAACTGTTCCACAAATATGAAATCCAAACACTTAACAAGTCTTAAAGCATTAGTATCAATTTAATAATGAACACTAGAACATCTTGAGAGTCGCACACATCTTGGTAACAATGTTGTAAAGAATATGTAACCTAACCCTTGGCTGAGGGCCAGGGGTAGGTCGTGATAAGGGCCTCTCCTCTGAGTATTAATCAGGCATCGTAGTGAGACTCAATCAAGAGACTGATTTTCCTATGGCTGGGTTTCTATATTTATACTCCCAAGATGTGTTCTTTCTCTCTTCCATTTTAACATCTGCTTATGTTAGTACAAGGGTTCCATTCATTCTTACATTGTATGAATATAGGTCAGCTAGTATAAACTAATACAACTTTGTATTATAATGTTATACTTTCGCAATACAACCAGCTGCGTCATATGACTCACATTCATACAAGTGCATCTTTAGTTCGTAAACAGAATTAACGATCCTTACTTTGTAGTGATTGCGAAACCTTGTTATATCA
Source organism: Melanotus villosus (assembly GCA_963082815.1). Classification (NCBI taxonomy): domain Eukaryota; kingdom Metazoa; phylum Arthropoda; class Insecta; order Coleoptera; family Elateridae; genus Melanotus; species Melanotus villosus. The sequence goes on from OY720421.1 coordinate 14,820,203, forward strand.
AATACAACCAAACGCTAACTTATTAAATGCATTTCTGATGGTAATGCTTTACGTTATTATTTAAGTAATCCACTATCTTACAATATAGCACCAAGGCCCGCTGAATTAATATTTCATATAATGCCTTACCACTTCATTTAGCCAAGACGAAATTAGAAACAACGGTAGCGCCATTTGCGGTGAACTATACATTTTTTTATGGCGAAATGTGTAGTTCACCGCAAATGGCGCCACTGCTGTTTCTAATTTCGTCTTGGCTAAATAAAGTGGTAAGGCCTTATATGCAATATTAATTCAGCGGGCCTTGATAGCACAACACTTAAGAAAACCAGATCTTACCATGAACTGTTATTACTGTCAATTTCAACTGTCAGATTAGGAAACAATTTTCTAGATGGCGCTTTATACTTATGTTGTAATATTTCACTATGATTATAGATTTCAAAATTTCTTTACAACGGTATACATTCATAGTATATTATTATATGAGCAATTATGACAGCCATTATTTACGAAGATGATGTTTGAGCCCACGAGCCGTCAGGCGAGTGGCGCAAATCATCAGCGAATAATGGCCATAATCGCGAATGTAATACGATGCTTTTTCTACACCTATTAAACAAATAGATTAAGGGCATACGTTGAAAAACGTAAACAAACAATATGACAACACACTTGGGCGTCACGCGAGTCGATTGTCAGCTGCAGAAAGAGTTGATCGCGGACTATTTAAAATATCATTGGAACAGGGAAATAGTGATTTTTGGATGTGTATTTGTGATTGGCCCGCAAACAGTGAATTATGAATCCATAATTCACTGCAGTGAATTATAGGTACTATTTTTCACGAAGACAGTTACCTTATATTGTTTTCTAGATCCTCTAAAGATATTTCTTTTTACTACTCCGATCATGACTCCTACAAATCTTATAGTTTTCATGTCTTTTGTGTCATAAGGGAGATGTTGGTTTTCCTCTTCCATCCACCACATTATTGTCTCTCCATTTTCATCATTTATTGAGTACCCCCAGCTGGTGTGGTGGCTATTGAAATCGCCAAGGAAGATTGCCGGATTACTTATTTGTGGTAGAAGGGGGTTGAACATCTAGTGTTCGGAGGTTTTTAGACGGATGTTATTTTTAGTTCTGAGGTGATGATTCTTGTGATGATTTCAATGTTGTCGTATAAGGTGTGACTTTGACTTCGGTAATATTATTTTTTATTAATATTTTATCGACACATAGACTTGTGAGAGTATTGTTGCTGCAATCTTGTATCCCGGTATTTTTGCTCTGGTTGAGAGTTAATTTCGTTGTTCAGGTGTGTTTCCTGCAGTGCTATAACATCGATTTCGTTGTCCTTTGCTACTGTAGCAAGGTGTTCGCATTTGTTGCGACTGATGCCTTCAATATTTAGCTGTAAGATGCGAACTGAAGGTCCTATTTCTATTGTCTCTTGGCTCTGATGAGAGCTGTTTTTCTTCTGTTATTCTGAGATTGCATTTGAATACTTTGACCATTAGTTCGGTCAAAATTTGTGTAGGCTGTTTGCCGTCCTGCCTTAGCAGTCCATTGCCCAGGGAACACCATCTTGGAGGTTGTCTACACTTTGTCCTCCGTTCAGTTTGAATTTTTTTTATTATATTCACATACAATCTAATCTTTGGGAAAGTTTGTACATACAATAAGTTGTTACTTATTAGTTATATCTGTTAGTAAAATCAGCTACATATTGAAATGAGTAATAAATCAAAGTCCATTTATTTTTGATTGTAATCGAAAGGTTATTAATGATAATATATGACCGGGTTTTATTACATATTTGTAATAGATAAAGTGTATGAAAGTGATATATTTTCCGTAGTGAGGAAATACTTTATATGGTTGCATGAAGGTCAAAATTATTCGTAGTAAACAAGAAAATGATGATTCAGCTCTACAGAAATAAATTGTTAATATCTAATTAAATTAATTATTTTCAGATGAAAGAGAAAGTGTACAGAAAAAGACTTTCCAAAAATGGGTAAATTCGCATCTTGTACGAGTAAATACTCGCATTCAAGATTTATATATCGATATGCGAGACGGAAAAAATTTGATAAAATTATTAGAAGTGTTATCGGGAGAACGTCTCCCACGTCCCACCAAAGGAAAAATGAGAATACACTGCCTGGAAAATGTAGACAAAGCATTGCAATTTCTTCGAGAACAGCGAGTGCATCTTGAAAATATGGGCTCTCATGATATTGTGGATGGAAATCCACGTCTTTCATTAGGATTAATATGGACTATTATATTGCGCTTCCAAATTCAAGATATCACTATAGAAGAAGCAGAAAATCAAGAAACTAAGTCGGCGAAAGACGCACTTTTACTTTGGTGTCAAATGAAAACTGCCGGGTATCATAATGTGAACGTCAGAAATTTTACTACCTCCTGGAGAGATGGTTTAGCGTTTAATGCTATTATACATAAACATAGATCCGATTTAATAAACTATGATAAACTCTCGAAATCAAATCCTATGTATAACCTTAACAACGCATTTAATGTCGCAGAAGATAAGCTAGGTCTTACTAAGCTTTTAGATGCCGAAGATGTATTCGTCGAACAACCCGATGAGAAATCTATTATCACTTACGTCGTTACATATTATCATTACTTCAGTAAAATGAAACAAGAAACGGTGCAGGGTAAAAGAATAGGCAAAGTAGTCGGTATTGCCATGGAAAATGAAAGAATGATTCGAGAATACGAGTCTCTTACCAGTGATTTATTAGCTTGGATTGAAGGTACAATCCAAGCATTAGGAGATCGTAATTTTGCCAATTCATTAGTGGGCGTACAACAGCAACTTGGACAGTTTAATAATTATCGTACTGTTGAAAAACCGCCAAAGTTCGTAGAAAAGGGCAATTTGGAAATCCTCTTATTTACATTGCAATCTAAAATGCGTGCCAATAATCAAAGGCCGTACACACCTCGCGAAGGTAAAATGATTTCAGACATCAATAAAGCATGGGAACGATTAGAAAAAGCAGAACACGAACGCGAATTAGCCCTCCGTGAAGAACTTATCAGACAAGAAAAATTAGAACAATTGGCTGCACGCTTTAACCGTAAGGCAGGAATGCGTGAAACTTGGCTTAGTGAAAATCAACGCTTGGTATCACAAGACAACTTTGGACACGACTTGGCCGCTGTTGAAGCCGCCGCTAAGAAACACGAAGCTATTGAAACCGACATTTTGGCTTACGAGGAACGCGTACAGGCTGTTGTTGCCGTCGCTGAAGAACTACAGACTGAGAATTATCATGATATGGAACGTATTAATGCACGTAAAGATAATGTTCTCAGATTATGGAATTATCTTCTCGAATTGCTTAGGGCACGCCGTCATCGTTTGGAACTGTCATTACAACTTCAACAATGTTTCCAAGAAATGTTGCATATTCTAGATTCAATGGAAGAATTAAAGGTGAGATTACTCACGGACGATTACGGAAAACATCTGATGGGTGTCGAAGATCTACTGCAGAAACACAATCTTTTAGAAGCAGATATAAATATACTTGGCGAAAGGGTTAAAGGAGTAGCCCAGCAATCACAAAGGTTTGTCGATGGAGGAGAAGGTGGTAGTGCCGAAGGATATAGGCCTTGTGATCCTGCACTGGTTTTAGAAAGAGTCCAACAACTCGAAGATGCATACGCCGAGTTGGTAAGGTTGGCAGTTGAACGCCGTTCACGTCTTGAAGAAAGTAGAAAATTGTGGCAGTTCTATTGGGATATGGCCGATGAAGATAATTGGATTAAAGAAAAGGAGCAAATTGTGTCCACAACAGAAATCGGTCATGATCTCACCACCGTTAATTTATTATTGTCCAAACATAAAGCTCTCGAAAATGAAATCTCTGCTCATGAACCACAACTAATGGCAGTAGTGTCAATTGGAGATGAACTTGTCGGCTCTGGACATTTTGGTGCAGAACGTGTACAAGAGCGCCTCAGGGAGATTCTAGATATGTGGAACCACTTGCTTGATTTGGCAGCTTATCGTCGTAAACGACTCGAAGAGGCTGTCGATTTCCATCAATTCTTTGCTGATGCGGACGATGTCGATATTTGGATGTTGGATACTTTAAGATTAGTTTCTAGTGAAGACGTCGGTCGTGACGAAGCTAACGTGCAGTCTCTTCTTAAGAAACACAAGGATGTAACTGATGAACTTAAGAACTATGCTTCTACTATAGAAGCATTACATCAGCAAGCATCTCAGCTTGGTCCAAGAGATGCCTCTTCACCTGAAGTCAGTGAGCGACTCGCTTCCATTGACAATCGTTATAAAGAATTACTCGAATTGGCTAAATTACGCAAACAAAGATTATTGGATGCGTTGTCTTTGTACAAATTATTCTCAGAAAGTGATGGTGTTGAACAGTGGATTGGTGAAAAAGATCGCATGTTACAGACGATGGTACCTGCTAAAGATATAGAAGACGTTGAAATTATGAAGCATCGTTATGATGGTTTCGAAAAAGAAATGAACGCCAATGCATCACGTGTTGCTGTTGTTAACCAACTAGCTCGTCAGTTGTTGCACGTAGAACATCCCAACTCCGAACAGGTTATTGCCCGTCAGAATGACCTTAATCAAAAATGGGCTGAACTCCGTGAAAAAGCAGAAGCCAAACGTGAAGAATTAAACTCCGCTCATGGTGTGCAAACATACCACATAGAATGTCGCGAAACTGTGTCCTGGATTGAAGACAAAAAGAGAATTTTGCAAAGTACAGATAGTTTGGAAATGGATTTGACTGGTATCATGACATTGCAACGACGTCTGTCAGGAATGGAACGTGACCTGGCAGCTATTCAAACCAAACTCACTTCTCTAGAAAAAGAAGCTGCTCAAATAGAAGGTGAACATCCAGAAGAGGCTGCAGTAATACGCGAACGTATTACACAAATTCATATCGTATGGGAACAACTAACACAAATGCTTAAGGAACGTGATGCTAAACTGGAAGAAGCTGGTGACCTTCATCGCTTCTTGCGAGATCTCGATCATTTCCAAGTGTGGCTTACAAAGACACAGACGGACGTAGCCTCCGAAGATACTCCCGCTTCATTGGCTGAGGCCGAAAAACTTCTTTCTCAACATCAAAGTATTCGTGAAGAAATTGACAATTACACAGATGATTATAGTAAGATGATGGAATATGGTGAAAAGATAACTGCCGAACCATCGACACAGGATGATCCGCAATACATGTTTCTACGTGAACGACTTAAAGCTCTTAAAGACGGTTGGGCCGAGCTACATCAAATGTGGGAGAATCGTCAACAACTTCTATCACAGTCTTTGTCTTTGCAGCTACTGAATCGTGATGCACGACAAGTAGAAGTTATTTTAAGTCAGCAAGAACACGCGTTGGCTAAAGATGAAACTCCTACCAGCTTGGAACAAGCGGAAAACATGCTCAAACGACACGAAGCCTTCCTTACTACCATGGAAGCTAACGACGATAAGATTAATGGTGTAGTGCAATTCTCTCGCCGTTTATGCGAAGAAAATCATTTTGCCGCAGATAAACTAGCCAAACGTGCTGATGCCGTCGATGAACGACGACTTGCCAATCGTGAACGAGCTCTTGCTCTTATGGAAAGATTACGTGATTTATTAGAACTTCATCAATTCTTGCGTGATTGTGACGAATTGGGCGAATGGGTACAAGAGAAGTACATCGTCGCACAAGATGAAACCTATCGGTCTGCTAAAACCGTCCATTCCAAATGGACTCGTCATCAAGCATTCGAAGCAGAGATAGCTGCCAATAAGGAGAGATTACAAAATTTACAGAAAGCCGGTGAAGATTTGGCACGTGAAAAACCAGAATATGCAGCAGAAATTAAACCTAAAATACACGAATTAGCCGAACAATTTGAAATATTAGAAAATACCACTCATGATAAAGGTGAACGATTATTCGAGGCAAATCGCGAAGTTCTCATTCACCAGACGTGTGATGATATTGATTCTTGGATGAATGATTTAGAAAAACAAATTGAAAGCGATGATACCGGTTCTGATCTTGCTTCTGTTAATATTTTAATGCAGAAACAACAAACGATAGAAACTCAAATGGCAGTAAAAGCGCGACAGGTAGAAGGTCTTGGTAGTCAAGCAGCGCATTTAGAACGATCTGTACCGGATAAAAATATGGATGAAATTAAAGTCAAAAAGGATCAAGTCGAGCAAAGATTCCAGCAACTTAAGCAACCGTTAGTTGAGAGGCAAAGGATGTTGGAAAAGAAAAAGGAGGCTTTCCAATTTCGAAGGGATGTCGCAGACGAATTACTTTGGATTCATGAAAAAATGCCATTGGCATTATCTACAGATTATGGCACCAGTCTCTTCCAAGTGCATATGTTAGAGAAGAAGAATCAATCATTACGTACTGAAGTTGATAACCATGAACCTAGGATTAATTCAGTTTGCAATAATGGCCAAAAACTCGTAGACGAAGGTATGTAAAAACTAATCATTTTTTTGTCATATTTATTAAATAATTGTTTTTAATATAGGACACGAGGATGCGACAGAATTTGGACGTTTGATAAACGAATTATTAAAAGCATGGCAAGAATTAAAGGATGCAGTCGAAGCAAGACGTGAATACCTCTTACGTAATGAACGTGCACAACAATATTTGTTCGATGCAAACGAAGCAGAAAGTTGGATGAGTGAACAAGAGCTTTATATGATGGTAGAAGACCGTGGTAAAGATGAAACATCAGCCCGAAATTTGATGAAGAAACACGAAAGTTTAGAAATAGCAGTGGAAGATTATGCAAATACTATAAGAACATTAGGAGAAACAGTTCGGGCTTTAGCAGCTGAAGGACATCCTATGGCCGAACAAGTTGCCATTAAACAGTCTCAATTGGATAAATTATATGCCGGTTTGAAGGACCTCTCTGGTGAAAGACGAGCTAAATTAGACGAAGCTCTTCAACTCTTCCTTTTGAATCGGGATGTTGGAGATTTAGAACAGTGGATAGCAGATCGAGAAGTAGTGGCATCATCACATGAATTAGGACAAGATTATGACCATGTCACGTTACTTTGGGAACGTTTCAAAGAATTTGCTCGAGATACCGAATCAATCGGCACAGAACGAGTAGCGACCGTAAATGATATCGCAGATCAATTAATAGCAGCCGGCCATTCAGATTCTGCAACCATAGCAGAATGGAAGGATGGTCTGAATGAAGCGTGGCAGGATCTATTAGAATTAATAGATACTCGTACTCAGATGTTAGCTGCTTCTCGAGAACTTCATAAATTCTTCCATGACTGTAAAGATGTATTAGGTCGTATTCTCGAAAAACAAGTTGCAATGTCCGATGAACTGGGTCGTGATGCCGGTTCCGTATCGGCTTTGCAACGTAAACACCTCAATTTCCTTCAAGATTTGCAAACTCTACAAAGCCAAGTATCCCAAATTCAGGAAGAATCCGCTAAATTACAAGCGTCTTACGCCGGTGATAAAGTTCGTGAGATTACCAACCGCGAGGGAGAAGTGGTAGCGGCATGGATGTCGTTACAAGCGGCTTGTGAGAATCGTCGACATAAATTGGCAGATACCGGTGATTTGTTCAAGTTCTTTAATATGGTACGAACATTAATGCAGTGGATGGACGATGTTGTACGGCAAATGAATACCAGTGAAAAACCGCGAGACGTTAGTGGTGTAGAATTACTTATGAATAACCACCAAAGCTTAAAGGCGGAAATCGACGCACGCGAAGATAATTTTGCAGCATGTATATCACTTGGCAAAGAATTATTAGCACGCAATCACTACGCTAGCGCAGAAATTCGTGATAAATTATTGGCTTTAAGTAATCATCGCAATTCAGTTCTGCAAAGATGGGAAGAAAGGTAAGATGAAATTCATTAGTCCGTTATAAGCTTTATCTTTTATTTTTGTACAGATGGGAAAATCTGCAACTTATTCTGGAAGTATACCAGTTCGCAAGGGATGCCGCGGTCGCTGAGCAATGGTTGATCGCACAAGAACCTTACCTTATGAGTACAGAATTAGGTCACAGTATTGATGATGTCGAGAACCTTATAAAGAAACATGAAGCCTTTGAGAAATCTGCTGCAGCTCAAGAAGAACGTTTTGGAGCTTTAGAAAGACTTACTACGGTATGTGATGATTATTTTAATTATTTGATATACAAACTTTCATTGCTGCTTGTAATTTTCTAGTTTTAAATGTCGAAACTTGTACAAAAAACATATACATTCTTTTTCTCAAATAGTTCGAGTTGAGAGAAATGAAGCGTCGACAAGAAGCTGCCGAAGCAGAAGAACGAGCTAGAAAGGAGAAAGAAGAAGCTGAGAAACGTGCCGCTGCTGCTGCACAAGCTGCCGCAGCTGCGGCTGCATCTTCAGACAGACCCGATTCCTCTGCCATTGCGTCCGAAGAAAGACCAGGTAAACTAGTAAAAGTTACACTGTTTCTTAATCATGGTTCCATCATTATTTGTTAATAACATTCACTACTTACTGTTGTTACTAATGCAGCTGTGAGTGGACATCGTGGTTCCATGAAGGCTGTTGTTTCACCAGGTGAAGGTAATTCATTAACTCACGAAAGTAGTCGCATGAATTCTATTGTTTGTAACTTTGCTAATTCACTTTCTAGTGTAATCGTATAGTTTCAGCACTGCATGTTGTAATCTGATTAAAATGCTTGCGAGATGAAGATCTTTTATTAATAAACTCTGAAATTTCACTTTGTTCTGCACACGATATGTGAAGTAAATCTTTATTTTTTATACAAGAGTGTTAAAGAACACTTGGAAGTTTTTATAAATTTTCAAAGAAGTTTGAATATTAGTCAGTTATAAAATGCTTTGTGCTTTCTGTAATACTCCGTTCATGTAAAAACATCGGAATATACCTACTGTTTTTCCTGCTGTAAATGCTAATAATTTCTTTATGTTATTCATCGTAAATACGTCAAAATGTTTTGATATACAAGGTGTACCAGTAGAATTCAGACAAAATGGTCAGTTTTCACAGTCATTTAAAAATGTTTTTATATTGGGATTGGAGCCTCCCTGAAGAACATATTTATTCAATGTAACTCCCTAGAAACGCGCGCATCTCCATACCTGCGAACGACACCTTTATAGCATACTTCAGCGTCGCAACATTGGGATGTCGGACTTGTTGGAATGTCGCTCAATCATGCTCCATACAAAGTAATCCAGCAGATTTAAATCGGGATTATTAGTAGACCGAAAGTCCTTGCGCTAAATGACTGGTTGTCACGTGCCAAACTGGCACTTCGACATTATAGGGGGGATGATGCGGTCCCTTTGGCGCGCGGCTAGCTAAAACAGTGGAGAAGGGCGGTTCGAATCGCTAAAACCCTTATTCAAATAAGGGTAGTCGTAAAAGGGAAGAAAATTGTTGGGCGCCACTGTGATATAAAAGTCACCCTAAAGATTTAAAAGAAGGAAACCCACCACAGAAGATTTCCAAGGGCTTGAAGGGGATTTGGGTTTAGGCTGCTTCCTGCTGCAAAATAAAATAACTTACTTTACAGGAACTCTTAAGACTTGTAGGCAGGCTAACACTTTGTACATAAATTCTTACCAAAACACTAATACACAAGACCAAACTAAATTGACAATAAAATATTTAATGAATTAAAGACACAAAAATGAATACAAGGAAATTACACAATCAAAAATATTACGTTAACACAAATAATAAAAATTGCTCTTACTTAAGGGGACGATAGAATTGATGTACTATATTTACGTTATATACTGCAAAACATTCACAAGCTTAGCCCCTCAATCCCAAACAAAAGATAGGATCAACAAAACTTAAATTAACAATTCAACAGCACAGCTAAATTTTTTACACATGCATCATAATACAAATATTCACTTTACTTGACTTAAAACTGGCTACAAATGAACCCAAAGATAACCAAAAGACGGCACTTATTGAACTTTAAATTGAACTGAACTATCATTGATGCGGCCTGCCAGCAAGAGGCAATAGTAGGAATTAAAACTGACGTTACAAACATAAACGGCAAAGCAGAAGCAGGAGCATAAAGGAGATTAGATTACCTGGCGAGATGTTCTTACTTGCTCGACACAGGGAGTGACGTGACGGACGTTACTGGAAGAGCTATATGTTTCTTCTTCCAAACGGGTGCAAAACGACGAAGAATAATCCTTAGGCTATGGGTTTTCATAATCCCTCAAACGAGGAAATTGTGTGGAACGGTACTTCGACAACTATCACTGTAACTTCTCACACAAAACTATATCTTTCCGGAGTATATGGCACTCTTAGTGAATCCTCCCCGAGGGTTACCGATAATAGAGGTCTTTCTGGTGTAATTTAAGGACCCAAGCTGGAAACGATAAACTCATATCACGTTTTAAAAGACGTCCGACATGTTTGACAGACTGTCACGCACTGAAGTGGGGAACGGAAGAGGACTTCAACGTCGCTAAAACAGGTCAGCTCACGTGGCCTAACGTACAGGGGATTCCCCGCACCGTATCACGAAAACCTGCAATAACGGAAACAAGATGAGATCATGCGCTAACAAAATACGCGTGAATTGGGTGACCTTGGGATTCTCAACAAAGGGAACTTTTACAAAGACGAAACATATTGAAATGACTTGAGGATTTCGTAGAACTTCTAGCAAAACGCGCTGAGTTGGCGTAACCTTGGATGCCCTTTAAACTAAAACGAAATTAACTGTAGCAAAAATAACATAACAAAGCACGAAATTAAAATTACGAAGGACAGGACCGTACTCAAGAATTTACCACAAATTTAAAATAACTTAAAACATTCCAAATAGCACGGAATTTTCAAGGCAAAATCTTTCACATTTCTGTAAAACTAACTATTGTTCTTCTTATTTTTAACTTGTAATTATTCAAAATGTTATATGAAAATTATTTTTGGCGTATTTAATTTTAGCAGAGGTCTAAATTTAAGGGATATATTTAAAGATAAAATTATTCACGATTCGCTCGCTCCTTTGGTTCAAATCCTTGGAGAAGAAATTACTTTTATGTTACTAATTTTCCAAAAATTAATTCAAATTTATTACAAATTCAGAGGAGATAATTTAAACATAAAAAAAAGTTACTAACGACTTGCTCCTTGGTTGAATTCCTAGCATTCTTGGTAGCAGGAAGTAATGTTTTACGATTTTACGCTTTGTAAAACTTTAAAATTATTAAAAATTCGGAGGGAGTAATTTTTCTTCAAACCAAAAGCCAGACTTTTGACAAACTACAGTTAGAATCTGGGAAGAAAACTGAGCTTTCAAAGAAAATATCTCGTTTCAGTTCAGACAGAAGTCGCTAAATTAGATTGGTTTTTTATTTATTGGGCGAAATCTAGTCTTGCAGGTTCCAAGCATCTCAAATTATTTCTTCATAAACTCGAATAAGTGGAGATTTTTTCATGAACGTTTGTTCTGGCGAGTTTGATATTTTGTACTTTTTTGTGAGTATTTTTCTTCTTTCTCTTTTACCCTCTTATACCTTTACAGTGTTGAGGGGGGCGGACACAACGAGCCTCAGAGCGGTCACCCAAGCAGACCCTTCCTTAACTCTCAATATTTCAGTTTACATGCACTCCCACTCTGCCGTACTGCCGGTTTTTGTGAGTATAAAAGTGGAAATTTTGGCAGAAATGAAATTGTGAAAGTTTTTTGGAGCTTTTCTGTGAGGTTCGGTCTGTCTTCTGCTACTCCTCGATCTGCATTTTTTAGATAGTTCAGCATATCTAAAATGAGTTTTCTTCAAGTTGAACTTCTCGGAAAAACCTCGCATGTCCTTTTTTACCAAAATCGCGATTACAGCGGCATCTGCCAGTATAATTACAGATCTATGAAATCTTATAACGTGATTCTGTAAAAATATAGAGCGGCAAAACTAGTGCAGTTCTGTAAAAACAGCATATCATAAGTTCAGAATATGTGAGGTTTTTACTATCAACTCACTTTAATGTTATGTTATGCTTTATGTGACATTATAACAGTTGTTTTTCTGTGTTCAACCCAGTGGCGGCTGGTCCATAAGCGCTGCGACACTGCAGCACCCCCAGAACAAAATATGGAAATTAATTACCTATTAAATTTGTACTTGAAAATATCAATAATATAACAATCATTCAATATTTTGCATAATTATTACATAAATTTAATTAATTAAACCGCTTTTAAAGGGAATTATTTTAACCGAAGCTGTAGATTCCATTCAGAGACGCTGCGAAATGTACGTACGGCGCGTCGAAGCAAGTTCCGCGGAGTTCAGAGACGCTGCGAAATTAATAGTGTCCAAAACTCTCTGCAAGTTCCGCGCAGGCTTGTTTGTTCTATAACACACGATAATAAGCAGCGCGACGCTGCCTGTCTGTACAGTGTACAGCGTCATCATTGTTCGCCAGGAATTTGTAAGCATATAATAACGGGCCCGAAATCTGCTGTCTTAGCAGCGTCAGCTTATTTGTGATTTAATTTGTATGTTTTTATTCAGAGCGAATTAATCTTTCATATAGGTACGTAGGATAATATTCTGTTTTTTTTTCTAACATTTAAATATTTGTTACAGAAAAATACAATTAAATATGTAATAAATATTATTTTAAATACGTTATGATGGGTGACATGGGTGTTACTGTTGAATATGTTAAAAAAATTACATTTTCCCAATTGTCACTGCCTGAAAAAATTGAAATAAAAAGTAAAGGTCGATGTACTCCAGATGTTATTATTTTATTCTAGAAAAGAATGTCACAACTTTAATGGCTTACTTGCATTATTAAATCTATTAACTGAAGAAAATGTGTCAGGGTTTTTACTGAAACAATCAAACTTATAAAAATATTAATTACAATTCCTATGACTACAGCAGAACCGGAAAGATGTTTTTCAACTTTAAAAAGGATAAAATCATTTTTAAGAAATAATATGAAGCAAGAACGATTAACTGCTCTGTCGATGATTTCCATTGAAAAAAGCATGATTTCAAAAATAAAAAATTTTAATGAGAAGGTGATCGAAAAATTTTGTGAAGCTAAAAATCGCAGAATGGATTTTATATTTAAATAAGAATTCTTTTTATTTCGTTTAATTCGTTTTATTTCCTGTAAGCTTATTTTTTTATAAATTGAGTAGTTGAGTACAATTTCGATTTGTTTTGTTTTATTTAAAATGCACCTTAAAAATATCAGGGATCGTTACTGGTATGTAAGTATATTTTGAAAGCTGCAGCACCCCCATTATTTCAAGCCACGAGCCGCCACTGGTTCAACCTTAAAAAAATATGAATTGGAAGTGTACCGGGGCTCATCCATGGCTCAAAAAGGCGGAGAAGAAGGTTCATAAAAGAAATATAATGAAGGAAGCTAAAGTAAAAGGAATCACACTTGAAAACCATAAGGGAAATCAAATTAATGCGGTATTATGTATTTGGTATGTATGACCTAGCTACAGATGGTGTCAGGATGTATACTTATTTAGAAACTGTAGCAAGAAGGGGGTGGAAATGAGGTTACATCAATGTTGCTCCATTTAGAAACTGTAACAAGAAGGGGTGGAAATGAGATTACATCAAAGTTGCTCCATTATTTTAATACACATGTGACGGTTGTCCTGAACAAAATAAAAATTATATTATGTTACACTTCCTGTACATGTTGGTGTTTGGACTTCAGTTATTTAATGAGATAACATACATCCTCCTCGCAAAGGGATATTTTTATTTGCTCAACGACCAAAACTTCTCTTTAATTGAGAATAAAAAGGAAAATGGAGCGAATTGAAGTGCTTCACAACTGATAGTAAATTCCAGTAATAAACCTATGCCTTTTAATGTAATAAATGTTGATTTTTCCATGATTTAAACATAAAAGAAGCTACAGATAGATATGTTCTTAAAACTGCAAACCCTCCAATTCAAATAAAGAATGCTAGGCAACTTAAAATTACCAGATATAATCCTCGTATGATACGTGACGGTTGCAATGGACCTTGATGTTCGTCTTTGGTAGGTTCAAAAGTTAAACTAACAAGTGCGTTGTTACTTCATCATATTTATGATGTTCCCCTGCCCATCTGGAAACAGAAAATGAAAAACTTGTTACAGCTACTAAAGCTTCTACATAAACCCCAGAACAAAAAGTTTTACTATGACCTATTTTCGCTTCTTCGTCACATTCAGGGACGCTCAGCGGCTTAGCTAAGTGGTATGTCACGTGCTAATTTCGCACTACGACAACTTATAGGGGACGTCGAAGTCCTTAGGCTCGCGGCTAACAAGCAGTCGAAGAAGGGGGGGTTCGAAACGCTAAACCCTTCAAATAGGGGAGGTCGTAATCGGGAGGAAAATGGGCGCCACTACGGAAATCACCCAAGATGGTCTCGAGGAACGTACCGCAGGTGCTTCTTTCTGGGCTCAAAAGGGGGTTGGGGTGGCTGCACCCTACTGCTGGATGTACTTACCTACCCTTACTTACTGAAATGAAACACTGGTACTGGTAGTCAGGCTCACAAAGCTATACACCAATATTACGGTAGACACAAAAGACAAATAAAAGGCAAGAGTGAATTAACAATGAGATTTAATGAATGTAAGAAATATTTAAAATATGACACAAAAGGGATTCATAAATTCTATCTTCAATTACGTGAAATGAGGATTGAGGGATGCCACATTTACTCAAGTTATGGCAAATATAATTAACAGCTAGGCTCCCTTAATCGCAATAAAATGACAAAGCTTAAACTAAGAATCTTAATTACAAATAATTTTACACATGCAACATAAAATAGGCAATCATCGCGATAGTTCGCACTGTTTTTGAATTATTAGCACTAAAGCAAAAGTAATACGCACTGGTTGAAGATTTAAACACTTCGTCGAACAAATTAAACAAAGAGAAGAATGCTTGATGTACTTGAATTACCGATAAGATTAACTGATGCCTTATCGCTTACTCGTAAGTAAGCGATAATATACGGTACTGAATTCAGGTTGAGTTGGTACACTCACAATTAAAAAGGCAGCCTTAAATTTCGTTACCTGGGAAAAAGGGCTTGTTGAGGGTGGCCCAGCGAAACCGATGGTCGGCTTTCCCAGGGAGAGATAGCAGCAGTCGGCGTAGAAAAGGGATGGAATCCTGTTCCGGAAACAGGTGCGAAGACAACAAGTTGTCATCAACTGGTAGATTCGGTACGGTACTTCACCACACATCAAACTTAAACGGAACTTCCAACACAGAACTTATATTCCCCCGATACGAATAAGACACTCTCTGGGATAATCCGATAATATGTCGTTAGTTTTTCCAAAACTACACGAAAACGAGAGGCCGAGAAACACGGGATTTTCTACCAAAAGTCCGTGAACGATAATTGCACGACCGATAGGTTGAAAAGCTGACTAAAACTCTGATGTGCCTTGCTAATTTTTCGCAAAGCAAAGGATGTTAGAAAGGGATGAACAAACGCGCCTTTTTGCGCGGGGCAGGGGGAACTTTGAATGACGCTACTAGCGTTGCCTCGTGATCGGCGGGTGCTTCCCCGAATTTTTAACGACGAAATCCACTGCACAGCACATTGCATCATCCTATTTGGGACTTCTATGAATTATTGCACAGCCAAAAAAGGACGTGCTGATCTGGCATTACTCCCGTGGATTCTGCAAGCTTCAGGGCCGGCTTAAACTTCGAACATCAGGGCCGTATTATACTAAATTTACGCAAAATTTCAAAAGCCGTGACAACTGTTCTTCTCAGTTTAAATTTATTTCTTAAATAAAAAGAAGCCTAGATTATTTTCCCATCGAAATCTTAATTATTTTCAGAGAAAAATGCCTATATAAACATGTTTGTTAGGTAGCTATCTAACTATAGACATTATTACATTAAAAAGCCAACGCGCATTCAACCACGCCACGGCGCGCCACACCGGACGGCAATTTTTAAATTATCTTGGTTCTTATGCAATAACGCGCACTTGTCCACGCCACACCAGGGCGGACAACGCGGAAGGCCTCGGAATTCTGCCGTGAGAATATTTTTCCGTCCAGCACGCCGTGACGTGGACAAGTGCGCGTTTATAATCTATGATCAACCGAAAATACCCGAAAGCACAACTTCGTTTACACGAAATGGGGCGCAAGATGCTTTTGTCTTCAGTGTCTACCGTATTGTTGCGTCGTTCATATATCATAATAAAATTTAAGAAAAAATGTCTGTAGAAGAAGAAAAACTTGTTGCTAGTAAGCAAATATCCCGAGCTTTTTGATGTGTCTAATTCAAATTACTCAAATCAAAAAGTCGAGGACAACTGCTGGGAGTGCTGGGTAGAAATTGCAGAAAACACGAATCTTTGCAGAGCAAAGAAACAACGTCTTCTTCGTTTGGCATATCCATATTTATAAATAATATACATTATATCACAGACAAAACAGACTGCACCAGTGCACAAACTTCATCACATTTTTTTCATCATTCTAAGCTATTTTCCGTCTGGCGTGGCGTGCCGCATTGACCGTAGAAATTGCCGTCCGGCGTGGCACGCCGTGGTGTGCCGTGGCGTGGTTAAATGCGCGTTGGCCTTAACTGTGCTAACTCTTTACCAGTAAAAAAAGTGTGATTTTTAATTTTTTTTCTGATAAAGAGCTCACATATCCAATGTTTTTTTTTTAATTTCTCAAAATGTATTAGAACTAATGACAATCTAGAACTTTATCTATATTCTAGAAATACCAAGTAAAATGTGCTGCAAACAAAGCCACTTCTACATTAATTCATTAAGTATAAATAGCATTTTTCTCATTTTGCCAAAAATGTTATTTTTGGACATAGTTGTAAGGCTTTCCGAGAAGCTCGTTATATTGAAGAAACATGCAAGTCCAGCATGAAGACGTTTGACAATCGCGGCTTAACCAGCTCGGCCATGATGAGATTATGTTTTTGTTGCCGATGAATTAGATTTACTGTAGCGCCATCTAGTTGACGGGTGACGCATTATTATATGGTGAGAATTTCAATTTGAAAATTGTCCGGATTTTACTGGTACACCCTGTACATGAATAGCGTTAAAAAATTCTGTAAATTTTAATTGCTTTATTTACTTCTTTTATATCCATTAATGCTACTCAAAAAAGCTTGTAAATTATTTTCTGTCATACATTTTGTGTGGAATTATTACTACATTCTTGTCGTTTGTATATATCCTTTGTGTCTTCTAATTAATCTAGTTTGGGATATTGTTTTTTATCATTTTAAAACTGGTTCTTATTGTAAAAAGTGTCGATACTCAAATAAAAACACCGTTGAAGTGAAAATTATTGATTTTTTGTGTTTCATTGGTTATCAAAATTAGTAGGGAATAATTTTGAAAATTAAAGCGTATACTATTTGAAAGTGAATTATCACAATTGGTGTTGCATGAGGCTGATAAAATAATTTGCATGGCATGTTTTGGTAGTGCATGGACAGCAAACAATGGTACCTGTTGTGTCCTCCCCCAGGCCGACTCCGGTTGCACAGGTGACACCACGTGCTCAGACTAGTAAGTTGTATCTAATCTTAGAGATTTTTGTGCTTTTTGTGTTTAATTAAGAATTTTTGTTTTGCTTTTTTGCCACTTAAAAGTGGCATATTGTTTTGTGATGTTTTTGCTTGACTTGTGGTGTTCTAAGTGTCACGTGCAGACAAGGAAACCAAACGGAAGGATCGTTCCCGTAGCAAGTCTCCATTCCGAAGTTTTCGTTGGAAGAAAAGTCCTAAAACATCCGGTGCCGTTAGTGACGATGAAGCTGCAGTGACAGGTACAGGTTGTTTTGATGTTCACTATGTGGAATTGCTTTGTTTAGCTTGGTATTTATGTAAAGTTAAAACTAGCGTTTTAGGATGAATGAGTATGTATTTACATATTAAGTTAACGATTTGTAATTTCATGTTGACGTAATTTTTTGTATACGTAGAACAAGGCGGCAGTCCTGACGAGGACGGTTTCGAAGGACAATTAGTAAGAAAACACGAATGGGAGAATACAACAACTAAAGCCAGCAATAGGTCTTGGGATAAAATATTTGCCGTAGTACGCAATTCGCAATTAATTTTCTATAAAGATTCAAAAGTGGCAAAAGCAACACCTGAGCAAACATTCAAGGGTGAGGCGCCCCTTTCGTTGCACCGCGCCAATGCTTCCGTTGCACACGATTATAAGAAGAAAAAACACGTCTTTAGATTAAAGTAAATAACTTATTTAAAATTACAAATTTGTATTAATTTTGTAATGTTTAGATTGGAGAGTGGTGCAGAGTTCTTATTACAAACACATGATGATGATAACATGAACAACTGGATCTCTCGTGTTAATTCTCAAGCAGAAACAGATTCATCCGGTCCATCTCGGTCGCAGACACTTCCCGCTTCTGCACAAAAAGAAGATTCCAAACGCCGCAGCTTTTTCACCCTTAAGAAAAAGTAACAAGCTTTGTTTTATAAATGTTGCTTATCGTATTAATTGTTGTATTTTGCAGTTAATCCTGTTACTCAACTTCTGATGCTTGTGCATCTTCTTCAGATGTCTCCTTTTCTATTTCTTTTTTATATTCTGCATTTGTAATTGTTTTTGTGTAGTGTTGCACACGTAAATAGCATACTTGTGTAATGTATAGTAATATATTATATATATATACATATAAAAATGTGAAGATGCGAATATTTGTATGCAAAGTCGATTTATTAAAAATCGGCCATGTTCGTTTCCTAGAATTTCTTCTTTGTGAACTAATACACTGAGAAGATTTCGTTTGTTGTGGGTCTCCATTTTAATATGAGTTGGTACTGCAATAACTGTTGATGCTTTGCTTTAATAAACACGATAAATTAAAATATTTTGTAGTAAATTTCTGTACTATTATAGTCTACGTAATTTTACACATATGAGATGTATGCTTTTAAAGCTACGAATAAATTATAATTAATATAAAAATTTATTTATATAATGCACTCTTAAATATGTTTTTGGCTCACAATATTTTTGGTGTATGTAAGTTTTTGAGTATACAGCTTTATGATTATTGAAATTGATATTTATAATCAAAACCTTGTTATCCTCTTCCATTCAGATTTTTTTTATTAACTTTTAGTTTGTTAATGTTTGTAATAAACTCGAATTATGGTTCTTTTGTTGAGAGTGAAAGAAAAATAGGCCATTTAAATATAGTAATGATATGGTCAAATTAAAGCTTAAATAGATTTTGATACAACATATTCCTAAGAAGAACGCGGTTTTAACTAAATGGCTGATTGATTGACAATTAAAGAAATGTATTTCTGTCACGGAAAATATAGAAAACAAAGACAAAGAAACAGCACAGATAAACGAAAATGATCTACAACTGCGGTTGAGGAATTTATAAAAGTAAAACTGGGAAAAAATGCTAAGATTGAATCGACCTATGTCATAAAACCACGAAATAAGGAAACTTTTGTAGCTGTTAAGTTTAAAGAGTGGGAAGATAAAGTAGAAGTAATGAAGAATAAAAATAGATTTATAAAGGCGCAAGAATATTTATTGATAGACATCAGGACATTGAAAGTGTAACCATTACTTATATCAATAGAGAAAACCCAAATGCGCTGGTTTGGCCATCTGGTAAGGTTGATGGACAACAGAATCGTAAAGAAAATATGGGAGATGGATACGGATTACAAAAGAAGTAAGGGAAGTCTAAGAAGTACCTACTTGGAATAAGAAAATGGAGATCATGCTCGATTTATGAAGGTTAACTAAAAGAGCCATGCCTCGACACCGAAAGGTAGAAGATGACCTGATTATGTATGTGTTTGTGTATTTCTGTCATGGAAACTGCACTTAAAAAGATTCTTTCAGTTTTCTTGATTTTTGAAACTTGCAAACGCTTGAACCTAGCTGCACTAATCAGTTGCTATTCTGAATAAAATCGCATTAAATTCAGTATTTATAGCATTTAATATATTTCTAAAGAAATTTTGTTCAAAATAATCTACGTTGCAATGGGTTACTTATATTTTCAACTTCACATTTGTATGTTTATTGGGAATAAAATAAATCAGCAACATGTTTGATATTAAATGCAAGGTTTGTAAACTTAACCTCCTTAATCTACTTGTTTATTTAGTATATCGAGTTGTTAAAAGTGTCCATCAAACCCAGAAGATTATTTGAAAATGCCACTAACACTGGTTTAATACGTAATGATTATGTTTAATTTACAAAGTTAAGGGTTATTTAAGTAAAACTAATTAAATCTTTAACCGGCAAAAATTAATTGCAAGAGTTTTAATTTATGTATGGGCTTTGGTCCTTTGGATCTGTAAGTGTAACCACAGAATAAACTTAACAGAAGCGACAAGACCGCGCGGCACTTTGATGTTTTTGTTGCCAGCACAAGGCGGAGCTATGTCGGTTCAGCAAGTAACTTAGCTGTATGGTCTTCAAAATAAAGAACCATCACAAGATTCACAACAAGTATGAAGTGATTTAATAATAAAAAATCATCCTGATCATTATGCAAAGGTCAAGAATTATGCTACAAGTTATTGATTATCATGTTAGCTATCTTTTATTATAAATAGAGTGACTTTTCACTTTTCAAATTGTACTTGATAACAGTTTTAAAAGTTTTTTGTTACTAATACAAAATATGTCCTATGTTTTAAAACTTTAATTCTGTTAAATATATTTAACAATTGATAATTGCAAGTAATTCCCGCTTACCAGGCTTTGTGCTTGCATTATAATAAATATTTTGAATTGGCGATTGAAATAATTAAGTTATTTTGGGATGCAACATAAAATGAAGTGGTCAATTATTTCTGTTTTGGTGGTCGTTTTTTCATTTGTATATTTTTTTAAAAGAAGTCACAACAACGTATGTAAAACGTTTGAAGATTATTACAGGGACCCCGACAATAATCCGAATTGTTATCATAATCCTGAAGTGAATCTAAAAGTCGTAAGTGTGTAAATTTTTACTTATTTTTAGTTGAGGTTGAATAGGGTTGGTGTTACGGTATGCCCCTCTTTATTACTTCTCACTTCGAGAAAAGAGTTTTTTGTATCTGAACATTTTATGTAGCCAGAAATTATTGAAAGAAGGGGATATGTTGTTAAAACATACCATGTAACAACAAAAGATGGTTATATTTTAACTTTGTTCCGAATACCGCATGGTAAAAAGTCGACCAAAGATAAACCAAGACAACCCATTTTTATACAACACGGATATGGAATGAACAGTGCTGGTTTTGTAAACATAGGAAAAAAGTCTCTTGGTAATTTTAGCAAATTTTAAGTCAATAATAATAATGAGTTAAAATTTTTAGCCTTTTTCTTAGCCGATGCTGGTTATGATGTATGGTTAGGGAATTATCGAGGAACAATTTATTCCAGAAATCATACACTTTTAAGTGATTCTAATAGTAAATTTTGGGATTTCAGTATGGATGAGTTAGGTTTATACGATATCCCTGCAAATTTGGATTTTATTTATGAAACTACTAAACAAAAAATAATATACATTGGCTTTTCACTGGGTACAATATCTGCATACATGTATGGTGTTTCTTACCCGGATGTGGCTTATGAAAAAGTGAAAATAATTATTAGTCTCGCACCTGCAGTTTATCTGAATCATGCGAAACAATTCTTTAAACAATTTTACTGGATGTGGCCATATGTAGAGGTAAATTCTTAATGATTATTTTTAAGTAACAACTTATGTCGTTAAAAGCTAAAAATGTTTATGTATGTAACATTGCAGCCTTTCGTTCAACTAATAACAGGAGGTGAAATTAATCTAAGAGGAGCTCCAGACAGTTTACTGAGGAGATTTTTATGTTTCCCGTTTCCTTTTCAAATGAATATATGTCAGATACCAGAAATGGTGATTTCGGGTTTCGACTACGAACAAAATGATCCAGTATGATCAGATTAATCATCCTTAATATAAATCCTAAACTATTGATTGTAGGAAACGCTTCCAATTACAATGATGCAAAATTCAGATTCGAGTTCAGTTAGGGTATCAAATCAAATCGTACAGTTTTCACTGAAAGGTGAATTTGAATATTATGATTTTGGTTCTAAAAGAAATAAAGAAAAATATGGAACCTTAGAACCACCAAAATTTGATATTTCAAAACTGAAAGTTCCAACTTATTTGTTTTGTGGAAAGAACGATTTGCTTGTAGCACAAGAGGTAAGCAATACCGTTATTTAAAGTACTTGTTAGTAGTGATTTGGCTTTTAGGATGTGGAAAGATTGTACGCAAACCTTCCAAAAGAGGTAAATCCCTACGATCTCCATGTTGTAGCATATGATAAATTTAGTCATGCTGATACATAACAGTACACTCACACTCTCGGAAGTTGAACTTGCCAACGAAAATTTAAATTAAAATTTCAATTTGTAGAAAATGATACTACCGCGGGGAATCGAACCACCGACCAAGGATAAACGCTCCCACGCTCTTAACCAATGAGCTACGGCAGCCGCTCCCCGGGATAGCGTCAATTCTCTACACTAACAATTGAAATAGTTGCTTTGAAATCTATTGCTCGGTCGCATTTTTAAATTAAAGAGCCGCATAGCGGATTCACAATAACTATTCGCGACAAACATAGACTTCTTCTCGATGATGAAAATCAAACATCAGAAAATATTCATAACAGTACACTCACACTCTCGGAAGTTGAACTTGCCAACGAAAATTTAAATTAAAATTTCAATTTGTAGAAAATGATACTACCGCGGGGAATCGAACCACCGACCAAGGATAAACGCTCCCACGCTCTTAACCAATGAGCTACGGCAGCCGCTCCCCGGGATAGCGTCAATTCTCTACACTAACAATTGAAATAGTTGCTTTGAAATCTATTGCTCGGTCGCATTTTTAAATTAAAGAGCCGCATAGCGGATTCACAATAACTATTCGCGACAAACATAGACTTCTTCTCGATGATGAAAATCAAACATCAGAAAATATTCATAACAGTACACTCACACTCTCGGAAGTTGAACTTGCCAAGTCGAATAGTTATTGTGAATCCGCTATGCGGCTCTTTAATTTAAAAATGCGACCGAGCAATAGATTTCAAAGCAACTATTTCAATTGTTAGTGTAGAGAATTGACGCTATCCCGGGGAGCGGCTGCCGTAGCTCATTGGTTAAGAGCGTGGGAGCGTTTATCCTTGGTCGGTGGTTCGATTCCCCGCGGTAGTATCATTTTCTACAAATTGAAATTTTAATTTAAATTTTCGTTGGCAAGTTCAACTTCCGAGAGTGTGAGTGTACTGTTATGAATATTTTCTGATGTTTGATTTTCATCATCGAGAAGAAGTCTATGTTTGTCGCGAATAGTTATTGTGAATCCGCTATGCGGCTCTTTAATTTAAAAATGCGACCGAGCAATAGATTTCAAAGCAACTATTTCAATTGTTAGTGTAGAGAATTGACGCTATCCCGGGGAGCGGCTGCCGTAGCTCATTGGTTAAGAGCGTGGGAGCGTTTATCCTTGGTCGGTGGTTCGATTCCCCGCGGTAGTATCATTTTCTACAAATTGAAATTTTAATTTAAATTTTCGTTGGCAAGTTCAACTTCCGAGAGTGTGAGTGTACTGTTATGAATATTTTCTGATGTTTGATTTTCATCATCGAGAAGAAGTCTATGTTTGTCGCGAATAGTTATTGTGAATCCGCTATGCGGCTCTTTAATTTAAAAATGCGACCGTGCAATAGATTTCAAAGCAACTATTTCAATTGTTAGTGTAGAGAATTGACGCTATCCCGGGGAGCGGCTGCCGTAGCTCATTGGTTAAGAGCGTGGGAGCGTTTATCCTTGGTCGGTGGTTCGATTCCCCGCGGTAGTATCATTTTCTACAAATTGAAATTTTAATTTAAATTTTCGTTGGCAAGTTCAACTTCCGAGAGTGTGAGTGTACTGTTATGAATATTTTCTGATGTTTGATTTTCATCATCGAGAAGAAGTCTATGTTTGTCGCGAATAGTTATTGTGAATCCGCTATGCGGCTCTTTAATTTAAAAATGCGACCGAGCAATAGATTTCAAAGCAACTATTTCAATTGTTAGTGTAGAGAATTGACGCTATCCCGGGGAGCGGCTGCCGTAGCTCATTGGTTAAGAGCGTGGGAGCGTTTATCCTTGGTCGGTGGTTCGATTCCCCGCGGTAGTATCATTTTCTACAAATTGAAATTTTAATTTAGTCATGCTGATTTTATCGTAGCTAAAGATGTTGTTCCTTTGGTTTACGATCATATTGTTTCTTTAATACAAGGTTTGTAAATGTTTTATGATAACAGTTGTAAGAAAAGTAATTAATAAATAAATCGTATTTATTCAAATGCTGTGTTATATAACTAAATAAATGTTGACCTTTCAGTGTCAAGGGTTGTGGGCCTTGTACCCACAGAAAGCCTTCCATTTTTTCCTGCCCTTTGCTAGTGCTTTTGCCTAATTGAGATTGCTTCCTTCTTTCTTCAGTATTTTTTCAATATGTCCATTCCACGTTGTCTTTGGCCTCCCTTTTGATCGTTTTTTGTCACAACCCATATCCCATATCTGTTGCATCAAGTTTTCTTCTTTCATCCTTATAATATGTCCTAGCCAACTTAACTGTTTGTTTTCTATTACACTTTCCACTTTTTCTACCGCTAAACTGTCTCTTATCACTTCATTTCGTATTTTGTCCTTCCTCGTAATGCCTAGTGTTTTTCTTAGGTACTTCATCTCGCATGAATTTTGTTTTTAAGTTCATCAGTTAACACCCACGATTCACACCCGTAGATAAGAATTGGCACGAATACCGATTTAAATTTGTTTCTTTTGTCACCTTCCTTTTTCCTTTGGTTCCTACATCTTGGCTTCCCAGCAATTCCTTGAAATGTTCCAACCACCTGTTTCCTATTTCTTGCTTTGTTTTAACCAATTTTCCTTTTTCGTTCTTAATCTATTGCAATTGTGGCTGTTTCTTTCTTTTTAATCCTCTTAGAATATGGTATGACATTTTCGAATTTCCATCACTACCCTTTCCATTTTATTACCGAACTCCACCCATGCTTCGGTTTTTGCTCTTTTGACCATATTTTTAACTTTACCTCTCTGTGTCTTATATTCTTCGTAAAGTTCTGTCCCTTTTGTTTGTGTTGTGGCAGCAAAATATTACCTACTAGCTTAAGTTTATGTAGTTGATAACTCTTTGGTAACTTTTGTGCCTTTTTATGTTCTACACTCACTTCCCATGTGTATATCGTAATGAGCAGTTGTGTCATTTGTATAATCTGTATTTGAATATTTTTGTGTGAACTTTTACTTTTATATTTGCTTAAATATTGTCTGTGTATTCTCAACGTGTTGTTTGAATCCGCAACAGGTTATGGGCCCAGTTAACATTTGTAACTGTGATATTGAGATACACGTGCAACGACAGGTTAGGTTTCCACGTGTTGGCTGCGTTCATATATAATAAGTGTAACCCCCTAAATTGGGGTTGTCACATGTAACTCCCTAACTTGGGGTTGTTGGCCCTTGGTAGCTTAGTTGGAGTCAGGGTTGTTCGTTGCTATAATTAATCCAACACAGAGGCTTTTGTAACAATCGTTTAATAAAATAATAAATCATAACGTAATTCTGGTAAATAAATAATAGGGTAAATTATACGGTAGTTCCTGGTAAATAAATAATAATATAAATTATAAGGTAATTCCTGGTAAATGACGACAACGTAAAATTATAAAGTAATTTCTGGTAAATAAAACTATTTGGGGTGATCCCTGGTATACCGGCGTCGCTGCACGTGTCCGGCTTGGTTCGAGTAGGCGGGAGTCGCACTGGCTGTTCAGTAACAATTCTTTGCCGTTTTTAAAATCATTGGGATTATTTTCCCTTAAAAGAGTCATTCACTGTATTTTTCTCTATTACTTAACCAATTTTTTTGCCTTTTTTTTAGTGTTATTATTCTGTTTTAGATTTATTTCTGAGTAAACTAACGCGCTAACAATAGCAACTCTTTTCTTATTGTTATATATACATCTTATATTCACCGCACCTTTACAACAGCGATCTATATTAATTCTAACACACCACTGGTGTAACGACAATTTAACTTTAATTGAATTTAAAGAATGAAAAATTATTGTTACAAACAATGCCGGGTGGCCTACTAGTCCAGCTAGGGCACAAAGTTCTAATAATATAATAAAACCACAATGGAAACAATTTAACCTATCTATTATAATAAACAAAATTACATAAATCAAAGAAAATCTTGAAGTCATAAACAACAATAATACTTGATACTTGAATAAAAAATTACCAGGTACACAAAAAATAACACAAGTTGAGCAATCATAAACAAAAACCAAATACCGTAAGTAAAAAAGATCGGTGTTAAATTAACTAAAACCAAAAAAATTTTAACCACACCAAATTCGATCTTGATCACTTGCGGGAAATAATCAATCAATAATAAACGATAAATTAATATGTACAAAAATAATTATTAAATTTACAAATCTGATATGCAAGAATTATAATGAGCTTCAAAATTCTTAAATTCTCTGATATGACGACTTGGAGGACAGACCGTCGATCGAAATAGTTCCATGGAAAATTCCACAGAAAAGTTCCCAGGTGCTTACAACACAAAATGGAGTAGAACCGCCATTTTGATAATCTTCACTCAATTAAAAATGGAAAAAAACACAGCTAACCAAAAGTTGTCAAATCGTATGGAAACAATGGACTGAAATAAAAAGGCTGCAATCACAGTACAAAGTTAGCTCCTGCTAAGCAGAAAAATAGGAAAAGAAAAATTGCTCACCACTAATGCCTTTTCAAAGTTGACAAACGAATGAGGGCTTAATAACCAAAATCCCTTTATTAAAACTTCTTTAAAGAATTAGGAACTCATTCTTCAACTATATCCAATATAATTACTTCTAAAAATTAGGAAATTTCCCAACGGATGAGCGACTTAAAATTCGCCTTCTCGACTCTTCGAAGTCAAATCAAGGCAAGGCACAGCAACGATATCCTAATCTAACGTACACATTCGAAGAACTTTGGTTTTTAAGAAAATAAATTTAAATAAATCCAACCAGAAATAAACCCAACTACTAATCGTAGTAATTAACTCTCCCCCCCCCCAATACATAAAGGAATAACAAAGGGAATATAAGTAAGATAAAGAATTAAGTAGCATTTGAATTACTGAAATTATTCAATTAATATAAACAGAAATCATTAACTAATCTGTCGCATAAAAGATCTAAATCGACGCGCCGGTAGGTTACAGCGCAAGTGTGGAGCCGGGGTAATAATTGCAATACAAGAAAGGAAATACTACAATATCGAAACAATTTAAGATGTGGTTAAGCAGATGGGGGATGGTTTGGCTTACATAATTTCGAAATTGCCAGTTATTTAAAATTTCCCGCGCGGTCAATTGATCTGAACGTAATTGAAAATTTTGTCATGAATTAGAAAAGAAGAAAAAACGAGGAACTAAAAATTACGCCAGATTTACGTACAAACTTGTATAATTTTCATATGTAGATAATTAAAATTAAAATTAAAAGCTGTTTAAGATAATGCCAGATTTTCTACTAAATATTAAATTAAATTATTTGATTTTGTTAACCTTCAAAGTTGTCGTTCGTTTTAAGCAGGGTGCGTTATTGTTATTAACAATAAGATGCCATTTGTCTATATTAATGCAAAATCTTGATTTTGTCAATTAATTCAGAAATATATCGATTTTAAAAGAAATGTCCATAAGATGTACGAAACGCGTTCATTTCCAGGTCGAAAACATCTGATATTCAGAACTCGCACTATGACGTCACATGCGCTTGCTCTGAACAGACCAAACAAACAAACCTAAAGATGCGGATGCGATATATCTAGCGCTTTTCTTGAAACAAAAATCACGTATACGAAATTTGCAAGAGCATTGCCCTCTCCTATAACTTGCGCAGATGTACTGCACGTAAAGTGCCTAAAGTGGAAGCAATTTAATTGCCGCGTTCGTGCATATCAACGATGCTCGACGGTTGCCGTAAAGCTACGAACAAATCTCACTGAAGTGCCCGTGTATGAAGTACCGTTGCCGGGACACTAAATGCGTTAATTTTAACAATGAGTATTCGCATTATATTACATAAAGCGAAAATTAAATAAATAATTTTAACCTACTGCTGAAACAAAAAAAAATTAATAAATTATATTGTTTTGTCTTGTGAAAGCAAGGGAAGCGGTGCTTCCATCGCTTCCAAGGACCCCACGCCACTACATACATCACAAGCAAACGGTTTTTCTCTTATATGTCTTTCCATATGCAGTTTCAGCTTTATTTTAGTTACAGTCCTGTATTCACATAAATTACAGGCAACCGGTTTTTCTCCTGTATGATTACTCATATGCGCTTTCAGCTGCGTTTTAGCTGTAGTCCTGTATTCACATAAATTACAAGCAAACGGTTTTTCTCCTGTATGATTACTCATATGGGTTTTCAGCTGACTTTTACGTACACTCTTGTATTGACATAACTTACAAGCAAACGGTTTTTCACCTGTATGATTACTCATAGTATGCAATTTCAGCTTCCATGTAGTTACAGTCTTGTATTCACATAAATTACAAGCAAACGGTTTTTCTCCTGTATGACTTTTCATATTATGCAATTTCAGCAAGCTTTTAGTTACAGTCCTGTATTCACATAAATTACAAGCAAACGGTTTTTCTCCTGTATGATTACTCATAATATGCAATTTCAGCTGACCTTTAGTTACACTCATGTATTCACATAAATCACAAGCAAACGGTTTTTCTCCTATATGTCTTTTCATATGCAGTTTCAGCTTTATTTTAGTTACAGTCCTGTATTCACATAAATTACAGGCAATCGGTTTTTCTCCTGTATGATTACTCATATGCGCTTTCAGCTGCGTTTTAGCTATAGTCCTGTATTCACAAAAATTACATGCAAACGGTTTTTCTCCTGTATGACTTTTCATATGCAATTTCAGCTTACTTCTAGTTACAGTCCTGTATTCACATAAAGTACAAGCAATCGGTTTTTCTCCAGTATGAATACTCATATGCAATTTCAGCTTACTTCTAGTTACAGTCCTGTATTCACATAAATTACAAGCAACCGGCTTTTCTATTAAATGCATATTTTTATGAGTTTGAAGATCATCACATATAAAACGTTTCCCTTTATTTTTGTTCTGATCATCTTCGTCAACTGTATCAGCTGTTTCTACTTTTATTTCTTCTGTTTCATGTGCACTACTCTCTTTAATTGCAGTTTCCTTCCTCCTATTCCGTCCTAAGTTTTGGCTAATATTAGTGTTAGTTTCATTGAAGTTATGTTTTTGTTTGGTATTGCAAAGGATATCATCACCGAATTCACTTTTTATATTGTCCAAGTAGGGTTCAAGTTTGATTTCTTCTTTGACGATATCCAAATCCTCATCATCAAAAGGATTAACTGTTTCAACTTCGATTTTGTCCACTTCATGTGCACCACTCTCCATAATTTCAGTTTCCTCCCTTGTATTCCGTCCAGAGTTTTGGCTAATATTAGGGATAGTTTTATTGTAGTTATGTTTTTGTTCCGTATTGCAAATGATATCATCGCCGAATTCACTTTTAATATCGTCCAAGTAGGGTTCAAGTTTGATTTCTTCTTTGACGATATCCAAATCGAAATCATATTCGAGGTCAGCCTTTGAATTTATTTCAGACATTTTTTATAGAATTTTCTGCAACAATACAAATCACAAAAAATATTTCAAACAGCATTTGATAACTAGTGACTAACCTGTAATTATTTAAAAATACAGATAAAAATGTATCTCTGCGTACACACAAAACACTAAGCAATAAGCGGATAATAATAATTAATAATAATTGAGTATTCTTACTGATAAACACAGCAGTAAGCACCACGTAAGCACACAGTAAAATAGGCTAACTTTTTGAAGTGGTTATTATATCGGCGCCGTAAACGATTATACAAGGTGATTAAAAAGTCATAGATTTAGTGCAAACAAATTTCTAATATACGCACTCAGTGCGCACTGGCTAATTTCGATATGTTTCACTCACGGGACAGGCTAATAAATCTTGTTTAGTACACAAACTATTCGTAATTTGGATTTATGCAGCGCATTTACTGCGGTTGGTATACCTTTGTACAAATTGAAAAATAAAAAGTTAAACGAATTTATCAAACAGCATATTTCCGATGAATCCACACTAAGGGAAAAGTATGTTCCATTAACATACGAAAATTTTCAGATTGTCAAAACAATTGTTAATAGTTTTGGCCCCTCAGAAGCGAAATGTAGGTATTGAAGAAGCTCAGGCAATTTTGAAGAAGAAAGGGCTTAGAGAAGATCTTAATTTTATAAAAAATTATTTTATGTGTATTCCAAAAGCTATAAATAATTTAGAAAAAAGAAATCTTTTACTTAGTGACTCCTTAAAAATAGTTGAAGATGTGGGTGACAAAATTAAAACTGTTCCTAAGAAAAGTGTTAAAGAAAAACTCAGTTATGATTTAGAAAAAAATATTGGTTACGGCGAATTGCAATAGTTAAGTATAATCCATTCAGAAAACTCCTGTGACATAAAAGTCACCATGTGTTGGTTAATATGAAAATCCCTATTAGGCTATTAAAAACTTTTAGATTTGAGATTGGCGCACCTTTAAATTTAAATTTAATGCTTTTGCTTTTTTTTGTTTTCACTTTGACACTTAAATTATTTATTATTCAAGTTACGTTTTATAATTCATAATCTTTAGAGAAATGGATGAACAGAAGCACCAACGAAGTTTATTATCATACTTGTATTATTAATAAACCCATTTTTGCCTTGTTCTACTTAATTTTACGAAAATGACAAATGATTTATCATAACCTTACATTTCAGTTTGACGTTAAGTACATTCACTAAAAAAGTTGATAGGTTCTGTACATAAAGTACACTCCCAAATTTTCATTTGACAGCGTAAACGTCACAGGAGTTTTCTGAATGGATTATAGTGTGTTAGATGGTAAAAGTGGTGTCCCTGGAAATTTAAATACAAGTATATTCTAAGTGAAAGAAGACAGGGTTTTCTTTTCGAAAATTTAAAAAAGACGGTAATTGTTAAATGCATGGATTCTGATGTGTAGTTTTAGAATTTTAATTCTTATTATACGTATTAATTCAAGAAATACTACGTAAAATACCTAAATAATTTGTTTTTCTTATAAAACGACTTCTTTTGTAAGAAATTTCTGTGTTCAAAGTGCATATTTTGAAATTTTTAAGTGCATAAATGCATGCATATTTTCTGATTTTAAAGTGCATAATTATCCGGGGTTTTGCTGACCAATCGAAGACCATGCAACCAGTCCTTAATACTTCTAACGTCAAACTCTTTTATGTATCATGAATAAAGTGTATCATTAACATGTTTGATATTAAATACAAGGCTTGTTACTTAAGCTCCTCAATTTAGTTATATTTATTTATTAGCAAGTTGTTAAATTGTCATGAATACATTAGACATAAGACATGTTTCAGATAATTATTTTGCAATATTTCTATTTGAGGATGCTTCTAACTAATGAAAAAAGCTAGTTTACTTCAATTCTGAATAGAGATAGCAACAAAAAGTTACTTGATTACAAAAAATTAAATCAGTAACTTGGAAAAATGCATGTATTTATGCATATTTGACAGACTTTGGACTTGGAACTGTGGAAATTAAATCTTGCTGCCTTTAAAAGGTCTTACAAGAATATTTGGTACAAATATAAATGAAAAATAGAAAACTGGCACAAGTATTAAACGGTTTATTAAGGAAACTTCGTCACAATGATTATACTAAGATCAAGTTATTGATTACTATATCCGCTATGCTTTTATTATAAATTCATTTCCAAATGTTATTTGATAAAAAAATTTTAAATTTTTGTAAATAATTCCTCATTACCGGAGTTTGTTTGAATTGGTGATATATTTTTTAAATTATTTTGCCCTACAACCTAAAATGAAATGGTTAACCATTCTTGTTATGGTTATTATTTCGTTTGTATATTTTTTCAAAAGAAATCATAACAATGTGTGTAAAACGTTTGAAGATTATTACTGGGACATTGACAATAATCCCGAATGTTTTCATAATCCAGAAATTGATCTAAAAGTGGTAAGTGAACGAACTTTGACTTATTTTTAATTGAGCTTGACGAGGGTTAATGTTACGGTCGTCCTCTTTGCTATTTTACACTTTGAGAAAGGGATTTTCTATATTTGAATATTTTATGTAGCCAGAAATTATTGAAAGAAGGGGATATGTTGTTAAAACATATCATGTAACAACAAAAGATGGATACATTTTAACTTTGTTCCGAATTCCATGTGGAAAAGGGTTAACCGAAGATAAATTAAGGCAACCTATTTTTATATCACACGGACTTGGAATGAACAGTGCCGGTTTCGTTAATATAGGAAATAAGTCTCTTGGTAACTTTAGCAAATTTTAGATCAATAATAATAATGATTTAAAATTTTTAGCCTTTATCTTGGTCGATGCTGGTTATGATGTATGGTTGGGGAATTTTCGAGGAACAATTTATTCCAGAAATCATACCCTTTTAAGCGATTCTGATAGGAAATTTTGGGATTTCAGTTTTGATGAGTTAGGCTTATACGACATTTCTGCAAATTTAGATCTTATTTATGAAATTACCAAGCAAAAAATAATATATATTGGCTTTTCAATGGGTGCAGTTTCGGCATACACGTATGGCATTTCTTATCCCGATGAGGCTTACAGAAAAGTGAAAATAATTATTAGTCTCGCACCTGCAGTTTATATGAATCAAACGAAACACACATTTAAGCCGTTTTATTGGATATGGCTTTATACAGAGGTAATCGAAGATTAGCTTTAATTAACAATTTGTTATTAAAATAAAAATATGTATTTATGTGACCATGCAGCCCGTCATTCAACTAATAACACGAGGTGAAGTTAATCTAAGAGGAGCTCCAGGCAGTTTACCGAAGAGATTTTTCTGTTTCCCCTTTCCTTTTCAAATGAGTATATGTCAAGTACTAGACATGATGGCAATGGGTTTCGATTATGAGCAAAATGATCCGGTACGACCAAATAAATCATTCTTAACATAAATTCTAAAATACTGATTTTAGGAAACCCTTCCAATTACAATGATACAAAATTCAGATTCAAATTCGGTTAAGATAGTAACTCATGGTTTTCAGTGGGTACTGAAAGGTGAATTTGAACATTACGATTTTGGCGTTCAAAAAAATAAAGAAAAATATGGAACCCTAGAACCACCAAAATATGATTTTTCGAATCTGAAAGTTCCAAGTTATTTAATTTGTGCGAAGAACGATTTAGTTGTAGCAGTAGAGGTAAGAAATTCAGTTAGTTAAAATGTTTTGTTGATAATTATTTGAGTTTCAGGATGTTGAGAGACTGCACACGAGCCTTCCAAAAGAGGTAAATCCCTATGAACTCCATGTTGTAGAATACGATAAATTTAATCATGGTGATTTTGTGGTAGCTAGAGACGTTGTACCTATGGTTTACGATCGTATTGTTTCTTTAATACGAGGTTTGTAAATAAATGTTTTATGATAATTCTAGTTACACTTGTAAGAAAATCAATTAATAAATAAGCCATATTTATTCAAGTGTTGTCTTAAATTAACTAAGAATTTAATTCCTGATTTCATTTATAAAACAATTGATACATTCATATGTGTATTAAGTGCGCATTTAGTTCCACCACCAGCGAACTAATTGGGAATAGGTACCTATAGGTACATTAAACTTTGTCTTGGCATCGCCTGCGTTACTGAGACACACTTAATCCAGCACGAAAAATTATGGATCCCCAATTATCAAGCATTTAGGGGAGATAGACCCGCTCCAACTGCCTCTGGAGGTGTAGCGATCTTCGTTAAGAAAAATTTTAACGCATACCCCTACGATATGAGGGAATTACTCAACTTAGAAGTAGTAGTAGTAATAGTAAACATCAAATCTGGGGATGTAGAGTACCTAAATAACTCTGCAGGTGTAAAACTCCACTCATTTTCGTCAGCACATGCTATACAGATTGTAGCTCCAAATGATTATACATACTACCCGTATAGAATGGACCACGCTCCAGATATTCTCGATATAGTTCTTATCAAAAACTTTAACAAACCTATACACCAGCGTCGGACTGGGCCTATGGGGCCCGGGTGGCATTACGACTTTAAGGGCCCGCCGCCCGCCTAGGACCAGGGCAGATGATACCACGAGGTTAACCAACAAACCAAAAATTTACATGCACATGGTATGCAACTTCGGCAGGCATCCGAACCTCTTCGAGACAAACAAATAGCGATATTTGCTGTTTGATCTAAACCGATCTCTTCCTGCTCTTCGTCTTCTTCCTCACTCTGAGAATCTGAATCATTTGTGTGTTGCTGCCTAGGTGGAACGTGTTCGTCCCAAATAGTTTTAGAAAGTTCATTAAAACTTTTCGAAAAAAAAGATTCGAGTTCTTTTGAAATTAGTTCTCCATCGACATTGGCAATTCATGCGATTGACTTTAATGCATCATTAGGAATTCCGTTTTTGTCAATTTCGTGGAAGTTTTTCGGATCCAAACAAACGGCATCCTTCATTAAATGCTCGTTGTAGTTGAATTTTTAACTAGAGTAGTGTTGATGATGACTTTGTACGCGGTAATAGAGTAGAATCTCTTTGGGTCCGCAGACAGTAGTCCCAGTTCGTCTTGGCATAACTCATCGTGTTTTTTCGGTTTCCTAGATGTTCTCCGTAACGGCAGCGTGGTCTGTATTTCAATATCGATGTTTTCGGCTTGAATTAATTCTTGAACTTGGGATGCAAACAAACTTGCAGCACTGAAAACGTCGTCAAAATGATCTAGTTGTTTCCGCAAATTCTTTTCTAAAGTTTTGATAAGTCCTCAAGCTTTAAGGTAGTCTAGTGTAGGAGTTTGGAGGTATTGGCTTACCGGGTCTGATATATCGAACATTTTCTTGAATGCGAAGGCTGTCAGAATAGTTTCAAACTTCAAAAGTGAATTCATCAATGCCTTTGCTTGAAATGAAACCATTGGATCGAACTCCGTGCTCGAAGATATGGCAGGGTCTTTATCTACGCAACGTATCGAGTTTTCTCCATGATGGTGGTCAAGGCTTTGTCTTTGGCCCACCATCTCGTTTTTCCGATGTTCTGCAATCGTCTCAACTTGTCTCTACCAGCTGTTATTTCCGCGGTTTTGTCCATCCACACAGAGGTGCGCTTGAATGATTCGTGAATAAATACGCTTGTTGACTCGAAGAGGCCGAATAAATTCTTTGCTTCAGTACAGCTTGACGTGGCGCCTCCCAGCACTAAATTCAAAACATGCGCGTAACAATGCGCGAAAATTAATTTTGGCACCTCTTCTCTCAGTTTTGCTTGAAGTCCAATATATCAGCCTGCCATATTTCTTGCACCATCAAAAGACACGCTGATAAGATTTTGCAAATTCAAACCTAACTGTGATAATTCTGAGGTTACAGGTGCTCGGTGTTGATTTCCGGACAGGCACCATACTGACTGCCCGTTCTTGTGGGATTCTATTCTTAACATAGCGAACGTAAATCGCAGTCTGATGAACAACGCCAACATCCTGACAAGAATCCACATTGCGGCTAAAAGATTTCGCCTCGTGGATTTCTTTAACGATCTCTTGTTTGACTTGACGTGCGCATATTATATTTATGTAATGGACGATTTAGGTTTATTTCATTTCATGGAGAAACGAACGTCCTCCACTAGAGCGAGTCGCGTCAGTCTTTTACTTAATTAAAAGTCACTTTTAACTTGCTTTACAAATTAATTGTAAGTAGGTACATGTAATTAACGTAGGTACCGGAAACTAAAAACAACTACGATACGACACGACGACTAATCAACACCAACAAATCACTAATATGAACTTGACTTGACTAGAGTGTTGCTGCAAATGAACTAATACGAATGTATATGCGTTGGAACACGACAGCGAGATTCGGCGCGAGCCTAGACGAATCGGGGATTTCCCCGACACAAGGAATAAAAAGTTGCGTTCCATTTTTTCATTAACATGAGAGTGAATGACTTACGTTCCATTTCTGATAATTTATAAAATGTTGAGCTCATACTCCGATTGCCGTATTTAGTGTACAGTACACCCGAGCGTTTCTTTTTCTAAGTATTTATTTGTATACTACACGGAGAGAAATATAACATACAAATTATAGTCCAGTCAATATGCTTCAAAATTCGCAGCCTAGCTTTCAATCTCGAAAAATACGCTTCGTTTATCGGGACAAATTATTAAATAATAACGAATACAAAAAAAGTGTAATTAACTTATAATTTTTATGTTTCATTTCTCTCCGCGTATGAACTATTTTGGGCCCGCGCAGGCTAGGGCCCGGGTGGCAAACGCCACCCTGACTCTATGGCCAGTCCGACACTGCTATACACCAGGAAGTTCTTACAGAAATGGACTCGGATGCTCGGATCACTTGCCCGTGTTCATTACATTTGAGAACAATCCCCACCTCGTTTAATTAATGGCATCGTAGATTGGGCAAAATTTCAGGATAAACTCAACAGAGTACTAGAATGCCCAAATAATTTGAACACAGACGAGGATATAAATTTGGCTCTGGATAAATATACAAAGGGTATTGCAAAATCAGTAGAAGGTGCTACTTCTCCAAAAATAAAACGACCTCGTAGGCAAGCACACCCCCCTCAATTTATATTAAAGCTGATATACGAAAAACATAAAACTCGCAGAATCTGGCAGAGAACACGAGATCCAACAGCTAAATCGTTTGATTCGAAATGTTAAAGATGAACTAGAAAATTACAGAATACGGTCTTACCAAACATACATAGAAGAACTACAAGCAGAAGACTCTTCTCTATGGAGAGCTACCAGAAGGATATTAAATCAGCCAAATCCAGTATTTACATTAAAAATGAATAACATCAAATACGCCTCGGATAAAGAGAAAGCAGAAGTTTTTGCAGACTATTGGCAAAAAGTTTTCACTACTCAGCTAAATAATCAGCAGTTAGGAGAAGCTCAGAGAACACAAGAAGGCGAGTATATAAGAGAAACTACCCTGCAAATAAAACCAACTTCTCCAGCTGAAATTAAAAATTACATTTGTGGTCTAAAGCTTAAAAAGTCTCCTGGATGTGATTTAATTCCAAACGTGGTATTAAAACATTTAACTCAAAAAGCTGTGGCTTACCTGGCTACAATTTTTAATGTGTGTCTGAGAATCGGTTATTTTCCAATCTCGTGGAAAGAAGCTATTATAATACTAATACATAAATCAGGCAAAGACTTTACCAGCCCAGCCAATTATAGGCCAATAAGTCTCCTGGCCACGCTAGCAAAAATTCTAGAAAAAATTATACAAAGCAGATTAAATAAATATTTGACAACATTAAATGTGGTTCCTCGGTACCAGTTTGGATTTAGAGCTCAGCACTCAACTAACCACCAGCTGCTTAGAATTGTAGAAAAGATAGAGCGAGGTTACGAGATTAAAGCACATACTATCATTGCATTCTTAGATATAAGTAGAGCTTTTGATTCGATTTGGATTATAGGACTTCTTTATAAACTTAGGCAGATTCAGTTACCTAAGTACCTATTGCTTATAATAAGATTATTTCTAGAATCACGCACTTTCAGAATACGCGTTGTGACAGAGCACTCTACAACAAGACCCATAAAAGCGGGAGTACCCCAAGGGTCTATATTAGGCCCAATTTTATTTAACATATATATATCAGACTTCCCAGATATTGGAGATGATTCTATAGCAATGTTTGCGGATGACACCGCAGTAATCTCACAACATCTTGATATCAATACAGCCAGAAATAACCTGCAAGATAAAATAAACGTAATTGGCTCGTGGTACGAAAAATGGCACCTTCAATTAAATGCCAGCAAATGCGAAGTTAAAATTTTCACTCTGAGAAGACCTAATAACCCGCCAAAAATAGTAATTAATCGCCAGGAAGTGGATTGGAACCCACCTGATCAAGCAGTCAGATACTTAGGACTTCATATGGACCGCAAACTAACGTGGAATATCCACATCAATAAAAAATTAAACAACAAATTATACACTATAATAAATCGCAAATCTAGATTGAAGTTAAAATGTGGACGTTTAATATATTTATCAATATTAAGACCTATATTAACATATGGTGGCGTAGTTTGGGGGGCTACATCAAAAACTAATCTAAATAAAGTGCAAAAGTGTTACGGATAATCACTAACGCTCCGTGGTTTGTAAGAAACACTCAGATTCACGAAGAATTAAATATTCCCACAATTCAAAGTTTCCTGAGACAACTAGCGAAGAACTTCTATAGCACGTTATCCCAATGCCCTAGAGGTACACACTACACAATCGGCAACAAAGCTATTCACAAAAGAATAAAACGCAGACTCCCTCAAGATGTTCTTTTATCTTCATCTGAAGCCAGTGATACAGACAGTTAATGTATAGTTATGTTATAATTAGTTAATATAATATGTATTTACAAATAGATAAGGTGTACGTTGTACAAACTTTAGCTACTGGGGAGCCCTTATAGGGCCGTCCTCATTAAGAATTTATTTTAGTTATCCATTCTTATAACCAAGTTATGCATAGCTTAAAACACGCTGATCTAACTACAAATTAATAATAATAAAAAAAAAAAAAACTTTGTCTATGGTGTGATTATGAATCACGGTGTTACAGTCAAGGCATGTCGTA
Source organism: Melanotus villosus (assembly GCA_963082815.1). NCBI lineage: Eukaryota > Metazoa > Arthropoda > Insecta > Coleoptera > Elateridae > Melanotus > Melanotus villosus. The sequence goes on from OY720421.1 coordinate 14,859,238, forward strand.
ATAAATGCATTAGCAACTTAATAAAGCAAAATGTGTTAACAGTAGATCCGGATTTATAAAGATAAACTTGAACTTGCTTAACATACTGTTTATCAGTAGTTTATTTTTTATATCAATTATGTTTGTCTAGTGAGAATTGTCGTAACTTATGATGAAGAATGCTGGAATTGGGTTTAGCTGGTGGTTATGAGCTAGTTATTTTTATCTCTATCCTTTACAGTTGTTGTGTGCACAGTCTTGTTTATTTTTTTTTTACTAAAGTCTGTCGATTTAGTCTTTTATAGATAACGCTTTCAATGACATTACTAAACGATATTAAATTATAATAATTATTTATGTTAGGAATTAAAAATTTAAGTCAAAAAGTACAATTAATGGGCTGAAAAAGAATGTTTTTTTTAAAGGACGAATCTTAGATTGCATAAATTTTTTTTTTTTTTTATATTTCCAAGAGTATTTACAATCTATTACAAGAGTAACATTCAGTAAATGATTTAACGAAGGTATAATGACATGCAAGAGAGCTTTCCAATGAAAACACTCTTTCCAAAGATTACTTAATATTACTTAATTTTCTAACCTAATTTTCTAACTCTAACTCTAACTAATATACTAATATACTAAATATTTTCAATATGCAAAGTAACGTGTAAAAATTACTAATTGAATCTGGTTGGAAGATCTATCGGTTCAGATCTTCTTAGACGTGATATGTTTGATCGTACTAGCAGGTTTGCTGCTAGTTGATTGGTGTGCACTCGAAGTCTGTCCTGGTATCTTATGCTGAAGGTTTTAATTTCTTCTCTGACGGACGGCAAGTCAAAATCTTGTTGGATTAGCCAGTTTGGTACGTACCAAGGTGCGTTGATAACTGTTCTTAAGACTTTATTTTGAAATCTCTGAAGAATCTCGAGATTGGAATTGCTGGCCGTCCCCCAGAGCTGGATACCGTACGTCCAAATAGGTTTAATGATGCACTTATAAAGTAGAAGCTTATTATCCGTTGTAAGTTGAGAATTCCTGCCTATTAACCAATACAATTGTCGAAACTTTATTCCAAGTTGTGCCCTCTTTTTCCATATATGCGTCTTCCAGGTAAGTCTTCTGTCTAAATGAATTCCTAAATATTTAACGCTGTCTTGCTGGGGAATCGGACTTCCATTTAGGGTAACCGGAGTACACGTTTCTCGACGCAAAGTAAAAGTAACATGGACGGATTTGTTTTCATTTGCTTTTATGCGCCATATCTTTAACCAATCTTGAATTTTTTGTAGGTTCCTTTGCAGGATTTGAGAGGCCGTGTTTGGATCCACATGTGAAGCTAACACGGCCGTATCGTCGGCGTAGGTTGCTACTAGTGTCTGCCTTGTTGTTGGAAGGTCTGCGGTATATATTAGATACAGCATAGGTCCGAGAATACTGCCCTGCGGAACACCTGACCGAATTGGATGGAGTTGTGACAGTTCTTCTTGAAATTTCACCTGAAAGCGTCTTTCTTCTAAGTACGCCTTCAAAATTTTATAGAAGGCTGGTAGTTCCTTTTTGATTTTATATTTCAATCCAGTATGCCACACTTTGTCAAAAGCTTGTCTGATGTCTAAGAAGACCGCCGAACAGTACTTCTTTAGCTGCAGGTCGTGGTTGATTCTTGTGACAATTCTGTGGACCTGTTCGATGGTAGCATCTCCTTCTCTGAATCCGAATTGATGATCGGGTAATTGATTTTTAGCTTCGAGGATTGGTTTCATTCTTTTTAAAACTAGTTTTTCGAATACTTTAGCTGCTCTGCATTGGTTAAACAAAAAATATTTGAAAAAAAAGACTTAGGAAAATATGGCAGAACACCAAACATCCAGAAGCTAAAACTAAATTTAACAAAGCAGTTCAAGAACCGAAATCTCTTCTGTATAAACTCAAAAATCAAGCAGTACAAGAATACTTATCCGGGCTCTCTGGAACAGAAGACACTAATTATTCTTTATGGAAAGCTACCAAAAAGTTAAAACGCCCACAAACTACAATTCCACCCATCAGACTGTCAAATGGGAAATGGGCAAGAAGTTCTAGGGAGAAGGCAGACGCCTTTGCCAATCACTTACTACAAGTTTTTCAACCTTTTCCTCGGACTTGTTCATTAGAAGAAGAATGAAGCATTCATGAACTTGTTGAAAGAGACACCGAATCAACAGAAACCATCAAACCGTTTAAAGTAACTGAAGTTGAAAGTTGAAACAATAATAAAAAACCTAAAACTAAATAAAGCTCCAGGACACGACCTTATTACGGCCAAGTCTCTAAAAGAACTACCTGAAAAAGGACTGAAGATCATTACATATATATTTAACGCATAAAAATTAAAACTGAAAGTGTTAAGTGATAATTAAAAAGCTAAAATAAAATTAAGTTTACCATAGTAAGTACTGGATATGCAATTTTTTATTGTAATGTGGCATAATCTACATTTTAAAGTAAGAATATTTTAGGTTTCTGAAAATTTCCCCAAATATAAAGTGTTAATTTTAGCTTATATACAGGGTGCTCCAACGATCTGCGACTTTTCGATAGCGCCTATATTATCACAGTTAGGTACGTCAAAACGTTACGATTAATGTTGTGTATGTTCTCCAAAAGACCGCAGACTACAATGGTGCCTGTGAAAGCCCCAGATGGTAACTGGCTAAGGAGTAATGCACCGAAAGCCGCCGCATTCGCCGAGCTCCTCTCAAAGGTATTTCAGCCGTATGATACTGAAACCACCCCTCAAGATGAAAATGTCATTCAACAGCTGCTTGATGTACCATTTTAAATGTGCCCATCGCTTAAGCATATCACAATTGAAGAGGTCAAGACAATAGTTTACAAATAACTAAATCCAAAGAAATGGTTTGATCGTTTGATCGTATTATGGGAAAAGAGGTCTCGGAAAAATGTATAAAAACCATAACGTACATCTTCAGTGCAGCCTTAAGGGATGAATACTTCCCTAATCAGTGGAAAGTGGCCCAGCCTAGGAAAAATCCGATGAAACTAGATTCGTACAGGCCCATAAGTCTACTGCCACTTTTATGCAAAGTTTTCGAGAAACTCCTGTTGAAATGATTGCGAGTAGTTGTAGAAGAAAACATCTTAATTCCCAACCATCAGTTCGGGTTTCGTACAATGCACAGAACAACTGAACAAATGCACCGACCGAATTATTAAACAAGTAACATAAGACTTGGAGACCAAACGATATTACTCAGCGGCGTTTCCCGATATACGGCAAGCGTTTGGTATAGAGGACTATGTTACAAGATGACATCCAAACTACCACATCAATTATATAAAATACTAACGTCCTTCCTAACCGATAGGCAATACTACGTCAATTTTCAGGATGCATAAATATATTGACTTGTTTCTAATATGATCTGGTGTCCCACAAGGCAGCGTGCTAGGGCCGACGCTCTATCATATTTTCACTACAAATATATCATTATCAGAAACAACTCTTACATCCACATTTGCGAACGATACAGCTATCTTAGCATCGCACACTAGTCCCATATCTGCACGCAGAATCTGCAAACGACATCGAAACCCGGTTACAAAAATGGCAAATAAAGCAAACACAGACAAATCAGTTCATGACACATTTACTCGCTCAACGGCCCGCAAATACCCCAGGGGATGAAGCTAAATACCTTGGTCTTCACCTAGATAAGAGAGTGACATAGAAGAAATACATATTCATGAAAAGCAAGCAGCTCGGAATAAACTTCGAACATTGTATTGGATGTTAGGAAATCAATCACGGATGACGTTAGAAAGTAAATTCCTCCTACATAAAACCATGCTGGAACCGATCTGGGCATAGGTACAGCATAGAGCTATGAGGCATAGCCAGTAACTCCAGATTTTAAAAAAAGTGTTTCGTGTTATAGTTAATGCGTCATGGTACGTGCCTAATACCTAGTGTGTAAGGAAATAAAAAATTTGTTTTATGTCTCACAGTTCTAAATTCCAAGTGCATCCCGATTACCTGATAACCGCACTGTTAGACAACTAATGTGAAGTCAGACGATTTAAAGTGGTTTAAACCATCAGATCTTCCTGCCAGATTCGAATAAAGTAAAGGTAAAGTAGCTAAACTAAATTTAAGTTAAGTTAAACTATACATTAGTAACTTTTAGTTTTTTAAGTTCCTATAGAGACTCTTCATTGGAAGACTCTCCGCCTGTCATTTATATAACCATTTATTCATAGCAAATACTTATTATCTGTACCGCGAATAGATGGTATTACTTTGAGTTAATAAAAAAAATATATATTCTACAATTATTTTTCGATATGCCTGCATTCGTTTCGGAATCGATATCTTTCCGCACTTGTTATGGAATTAACTATTTCAAAACAACTAAAATAATCCTACTTAATTATTTCAAAAATATGCGGTACTCAAACATCCAAGCCTTCAACTTCATTGTGCTTTATCTCAAGAACTATAAGCTAGCGGTAGCAACAGGCTGAACTGCTGCTTCGAAAAATGGCGCCCGCTAGTGTAAACAAGTCTCCGCTAGGCTAGCGCTATAGTCCCATCTGAACGCGCCCAATATCATACTGAACCGCAAGACGCGCATAAGCAAAGTGGAAGTAAAGATTGGCAATACCTGCCTTGGAAAGCAGTTTTTTTCGGTCAACCTTTTCTGCTCTCACTGTAGAGGACTTAAAGGGCAAAAAATTCAAAGTAAATGTTTGAAGCGGCCTCCGTTTTGTTAAATGCAGCATTCAGCGGGACTAATCCAGATTTATCTGACACGTTTTATGCCATCAAGACTATTATTGATAGTTGCTGCAGCCTGCAGCACATAAACGATATGTAATTGTCTTGAACATCTCTAATAACCACAGTCACTTGATTAATATCACACTTTATGTATATGTGTTTACCCTTCAATTTTTAGTAATAAATTAAGTTGAGACATACCTGAAGTTTTTTGTTTGTTCCGACCTAGAGAACACATCCCTAGAATAGCGCCGTGGAATTTTGAAACACCCTGAATGTATAATAAAAAAATCTACAGTTTTACGCTTACGCGTACGCTTCAATTACGGATCTGCCTTAATAGTAGCTGACCGTGTGCCGCCTCTTTGAAAAATGAACATAGTAAAAATGGGCCGCTTCATACATATGTAAGCATGGACTGCACGTACATTCGTGCCTATTTTGACAGTTTGTTTGTTTGTTGTTTTAGGTTAAGCCCGTTGTGATGAGATAAACGGTAAATTATCCTATAAAATAAGAATAAACTATAATTGCATTCATTAAGCTTAGATAACGTATTCAAGTAAGTTAAATGGCTTTTATTGACTAGCTCGGTTGTTTTTGTAGGCAGGATAAATTAAAACATTAAATTTGTGACACTTATCAAGTTAAAACTCTGGAATATCGCAAATGAAATGAAATTAAGTCCCAGTATGTTTTAAGCCAGTGCGAACCCTACAAAGAAACTAAAAATTTAGAAATCTTTCAAACATCACTCGCCAATGCGTACGTTCTGGTCATCGTAATCAAGTTAATGTTGAATGCACAATCATTCTGGTTATGTCATTAACTACGATTACTGAAAACTGATAATCGAAGCTAAGAAAGTAACATGTAAATCACACCTAATTAGCTCTTATGATCAGAACGTAAAGTAAGGAGTAGAATAGCCCCAGTATTATAAATAAGTTAGCATTCAAAGAACATTACGAAAACTGCCTTTAATTAACTCAACAGTACGTATTTGGCTGTAGTATACTATAGCATCTGTGCATTTTAAAAATCAGGACTACCTAAACAATTACAGTCTAACATTAATTCACTTAAAGAAAGTACGCACATCGTAAAAATGTTTTTATTTCTATGAAACAAAGTTATAAAAGGTGCTGAAAATGTGAGCCATCATTAATCTCAAATCTTTATATTAGTGTTATCGCACAGCTTACACAGGTCAAAATATACATAAATATAAAATTACATAAATTACTTACATACTTAATTACAAAATGGTATAGGTACATCTATTACATCTCAATAGTATTTGATAACAAAAATTCGTTAAAATTGTAAAAGGCACCCTCTAATAAAAACAAAACCTGTAGGTATCTAATCTTTTCTTCATATTATCAAATACGGTCTGCAGCTGTTGTTCGGATCTATTATTGCTTGTTGCAACTCCTGTAATGTATGTAACTGATTTCTATGAATTTTGTTTTTTAAATATCCCAACAAAAAGTACTAGTCCAGCGGAGTTAAATCTGGCGAGCTCGGTGGCCATAATTCTCTTCCGATAATCCTGTAGGACTGAAAGTAAAAAAAACATATTTCAAAAACAAAACATTTTAACATAAACATCTATAAACATATGAAAAAAATGATATGAACTTTAGAAATTTAATGAACAATATTAAAAATGTAAACAAAATTATATTTTCGGATTATGTTTCGCATTGAGCGATTTTTTTTAAAGGTTGCTGTAAACTGGCAAAAAGCATATTCTTTCCAAAAAGCGAGACTTTTTTAAATCTCCGCGGGACGCGGGACAAATTGTTCAAAATCGGGACTGTCCCGCCAAAAACGGGACGTATGGTCACTGGTCACCTTAGGCATAATACAGAACAGAAACGTTAAACCTATTCATATTGGGAAAAATTAGCGTACTTACCTATACTAAACACGAAAATATCAATGCTGGTCTTGCTAATTGAAAAAGACTGATGTTGTACGAGAAAAGACAAAAAATTAAATTTGCAAGGTAAACGTCAAAATGCGAAGCACGTGCGAAGCTAATATCACACTGAACCGCAAGACGCGCATAAGAAAAGTGGTGGTAAAGATTGGCAATACCTGCCTTGTTTTTTTCGGCCAACCTTTTCTGCTCTCACTACTATTGGCAGATAGCTTGACGAATTTAAGCTCTATGGCAACTGAATGGGTAACCAGAATGCAATACTATTGCCCCAAAAAGGCCTTATTTTAAATACTGATAAGACGGAAGTTATATCTTATTTAGCTAGTGAATTACCTTATAGTTTATTAGTTAAATTAAATGAAAATTTTTTTAAAATTAGCCAAAATATTCGTTTCTTAGGACTGCAGTAATTAGATTTTAACTTGACTTGCAACGGTCACGTTACTAAAGTCTTACGGGCCTTATCGACGCCATGTTACGTGTTCTGGATACTAAGAAAACAGATCCGTCCTGTTTCGTACTACCATGCTTTTGTCCATTATAGTACTTTCTCGTACGGTACTGTTTGCTGGGGAAATTCCATAGATATTAAAGATGTGTTGATCTTACAAAAAAGATTTTTAAGGATTATTCTATCCCAAACAGGGCCGTCTTAACAAATTTGAGCGCCCTGGGCTAAAAAAATTGGCGCCTTCATCATATTGAAATCATTCGCTTATTTCATACATTGTTAATGATTTTCATAGAAATTTCTAAAATTTTTGTTAAAGTTTAACGAAGTTTCAAGTTAAATAAAAAATCAAACTCAGTTCTTCGGCGACCTTGGATCATTGGCGCCCCTGGGCTATCGCCCATTTAGCCCAATGGATAAGGAAGGCGTGATCCCAAAGAGAGTCTTGCCGGACGGCCTTTCTATCCCAAAGAGAGTCTTGCCGGACGGCCTTCTGTAATTTAGGAATATTAACTGTTGTCTCCATTTATATTCTACAATCAATGGTTTACATCAAACACATTTGCTCAGAATTTTCCAAAATAAGTGATAAAGCGGAACGCAAACCAAAGCGGTGGCGGTTATGGTGGCGAACACGTGTTCTCATACTCACTACTAATTCTCAGCATTTTAGCATTGTATTTTTGATATCATTAAAATTGACGTGATGGACGAAGTAGCGGAGGACGCTATTTTATTAGCATTGTTACTTGACGAAGATGATGAAAGCCAGAGGTAAGTTTGCACATGACTCGTTTTTATAGCATGCATGAAGCTATGGCATATAGGAGATAGGAGGTTGGGCACGGACAGTGTTAAGTACTCAGGATGTGACAAATCATATGTACGCGCACTATTTCAATCAACTCTTCAGTTTCACTCATTTTTTGCTATTAAAAATGCACCCAAGCACCGTGAATTCCAGGCGATCGCGCGGGCAAGTGCTGCATGTAAACTGTATTCAAGTTAAAGATAGAGTGGATGTAAACAAATACATGCGCTGTTCACGTGCTTGAAAGAAGCAGGGTAGTATTAAGGAAATTCGTAAAGATTTGCATACAAACCAGTATAGCAAAAAAATATCTAAAAAACCGAATAAAAACAAATTTGAAATGATGTTAATAACTAGACATTTGGTAATGAATAACATTTTATAAACAACATTTTTATTCGATGATAAAGTTAGGTACAATAACTAAAAAATAAAATGAAAATAAAATAATTTTAAGCCGGACATGGACTAATATCAACGACGTGTAATTCCCGGGTGCAGTGGTGAGGGTTCAGTCAATCGCATTAGCCAAAATGCAGCACAGGTGCTGATCATGCATTGATCACGCGCCGATCATTGTTTACATCCACTTTATCTTGAACTTGAATGAAGTATAGTGATGGGAATAATCGAAATAGTCAATTAGCGCAATGTCTCGATATAATCGAGTATGCGTCTTGAAATTAGTAGTGCTAAAATTAGTAGTAGTTGTTTGTCGTCGCAATCGGTGAGCATGAGAACTGAAAAGCGAATAGCGAATGATACCGATTAGCAGCTGGACTATTCGATTATTCTCTCGTCTCAGTTCTCGGACTCGCAGCGCTGAATCGTCGGGCAAATGCAAAATTAAAACTTCGTAGGTAGTTACAGCCGACACCTAATTAATAGTACCAGGAACTCATTATAGGCATTTACGAAAATTAAACCGGTCGGTTCGTTCCGGTACAAAGCGGTGACTGTACGGTGTATTTACCAAACTGCATAAAATCGAACGCCCTTGTACCGCTGTTTTAGGTTACGTTCAAAGTTTATTATGGCAGGAGGCATTTGAAGTTTTTATTTTGGTTAAATATGAATAATAATAAGAAAAGAAAACTGATTGTTGCATTACTACAAACACTAGAGAGCGAGACTATAGGTTGTAACACGCCCTGTTCCGCCATTTTTAGGTTATGTTTGTGTACTAACCGCATGCACTGACTTCAACGCCCGGTCCACGATTTGTAAACCCGGAATATGTCCCGAGTCAATTTTCGAACGTGGTTCGGTACGTAAATTTACATTTTCGTACGATTATGGTGTAAACCGGTTAGGATCGGTTTAATTTTCGTAAATGCCTATGTAAATCAAAATCACACGACCAGACGCAGGTATAAACAATTTCTGTGCCATAATAATTATTTATTAATCAAAGTCGCCGCGATTTAGTAGAAGCCACAAAATGAATGAATCATTAATTTGTCATCCGATTATCAGAATAGTCCGCTTATATAGTAGGAATACATCATTTATAATTACTAAATTAGCCGATTACTGAAATGTCTCGATTACTGAAATATTCCGATTATGCTGCATGCTGCGTTTGGCCGCGTTGAAGCAGGACCGGCGCAATAGAACGCTGCACAAGAGCGCGGGCGCAATTACCTGACCGCGTGTGTGTGCGCCTGTGCGCACTTCCATGGCGAACATGCACACCAGTGTTGCCACCTTGAGAGATATATCCCGAATCGAGGGATTTTTGAAGCTTCGAACGTAGTATATGTTCGAAGTTTTGAAGCCCACAGGAGACAATGTTATTTGGAGGGACTGTACATTATGTAAATCAATTAAATAAAAATTATTTTGCAATTCATTTCGAACACGAGTAGTCACCTACCGACCGATTTTATCACACTTGAATAGATATCATTTATATATTAGTTATTATCTTATTTTTGTCTACATCTGATTTTTACAACTTTAACTAACTTCAGGAGCTTTACAATTGGTGCAATAAATTTCAGTCACAAAGGCTTTACGATGGGTCCCAGATCATTTGCTAATGACCCTGTAAAAGTATTAGAAAGTGGGACACCCATTAGGGACATAAAAATCAAATTTTCACACAAAAAAAACATGCGTTGATTATCCTATATCTGAGGAATTATTAAAAAAACATACAAATAAAGATATTTATTCTTTCAAAAAAGGGAAGTAACATGAAGTTTGTTTTTTATGTATTTTGAATTTTTATGTTCTTTAATATGCACTAAAATTTTTTAATTAAGTGTTTTATATTTCTATTAAAAGTTGGTTTGAATGAATTCTAATTTTTTTATATTTTATTACAATATCTATCCATTTTAAAATAAAAGAATAAAGATCTAAAAAACATCAAATTTAAATTATTCGTACTTGGCGGGATTTTTAAGGAAAATATGGTATATTGCTGCGTGTGGGACGAATTGTTATACTCAGGTGGCAACACTGATGGACACAATCTGATCGCCACCGCCACCGCTCCCGCCTCCTCTCCCGCCTTCGCCTTGGTTTGCGTTCCGCTTAAGGGGCCCACAGACCAACGCGAAATATTCGCAGCGATAATATTCGCACGCAGCGCGGCGGCGAAAATTTTTTGTTTATTCACACCAGAGCGTCAGTGCGAATAGCGGTAAAATTTAATGCATTGTTAGTTTTTGAAAATGTGTACTTCATCAGACGAAGAAGAGGCTATTTTGTTACTTACCTTGGAGGCGGAAGAAAATGCCAAGTTAGTTATTTTTTTTTACCACAACTAACAATTATTATAGTGTTTTATTTCGATAAATGTATCCTTTTCTTCAGAAAAAAAAGGTTAAGAAAAAAAAGGTTAAGAAAAAAAGAAGAAGGCCCATAACACTAATTTAGAACGACAAATTTCATACCTTGATGCTTGTGCTTCAAAAGATGAAAAACGTTTTTATATTTATTTTAGAATGGCCAGTAAGTGTTGTGATGAAGTTTTAGGCCTCCTCACAGATGATATTCGGAAATTTAATACAAATTATCACGAAGCAATTTTACCAGAAGAATTAGGGTATGAACTTCAATAGTTTGTTTTTTTTATTTATTCGATTTTGTCATGAACAACGATAAAAATTATAATAAATGTCAATAATACGCTGCCATTAAATTCTTTTGCTATTTCCATCCATATTTTATCCTTTGTTCTTATATTTTTGTACTCTGGATTGCTCTGATAGTTTAAAATGGGATATTTTTGCACAATTGAAATCAATTTGTCAATAGTTTTCATTGTCTGAGGCTGCGAAATTATATTGCGGAGCGAAATAAACGCTGTCAACAGCGAACTGAATTCGCCACGAATAAAAACGCTGCATACCCGCAGACGCGTCGCGGGCGATGTCGCTCAGGTCTGTGCTTGTTCATAAACCGCCATGTATATACAGCGCTGCGAAATATTCGCAGCGTCAACGGATATTTCGCGTTGGTCTGTGGGTGCCTTTTTAAAATAGAGGAGAGGCGGTACGGTAGTAAGTATTGGTATAGCCCATCGCTCTGCAAATTTAAGCATCGGTGCCCATGGTCAGAATTCGGACGGGTGACCCGAACCAGGCTCGGCTTACTACGGCTCGGTGTGTCCTCCTTGACAAGCTATGGGCCTCAATGGTCTGTTAAAGCTGAATATATAAGTGATAATAGTCATTCTGCATTACGCCATGGAAATACAGTAGAACTCCGATTATCCGAACTCCAGCTATCCGAATCGCCAATTATCCGAATCGGTTTTCGGAGGACTAAAATTAAATACATACATACATACATATGTAACTTTTTAAAAAAGTAAAAATTGATACTGTACTGTTTTTTATTACTCGAAAGCACTTTATGTAAGTACATTACATAGGTACCATGTAAACAACATTGTTTTTGAGTAAGTATTTAATATAATACATACATTAGTACATTATATATCAGTAAAATGAGCTTTTTTTCTAAGAAATTACCTTTGTTCGTAAATTATCCAATTATCCGAATATTTGATTATCCGAATAGGGTCCGGTCCCAGTTGATTCGGATAATCGGAGTTCTACTGTACCTTAGTTTTACTAAAACATACTCTTTCCCTTAGTGCAAACAGTATCTATAAACTTATTTAACCGCCTGCCGGCTCACATTACAGATATAAATAATTTTAAAGTATCTAAGAAGCAGGTAAAGACATTATTATTGACTAATACGTTTCATTCTGTAGAAGTATAAGTAAGTGTTAATGTTACTGATCAAAAAATATCAAGGATAATTAAATGGTCACAATGTGAAATTTGAAATTAATAAGAAGGATTCAAAAAGTAAATTACACGTTAGGATATGTATTTAACTGGCAATAGTTTAAAATTGCAAAAGATAACAATCTCGCTTCGGCTTAAAGTAAGAAATGTTAAATATTAAAGGCAGGAATGTTAATCCTCTGAAGGGTCGAAATAAATCACACTTTTTACAGTTCCAGTTTTGCAGTGTCACCAACTACGTAGGTAAAACGCTTAAAATTTTAAGAGCGAACTTATATGCAACCTCTTAAACTATTTCGGTAAGCGGGTTGTCTATTCTCCAGGTCACCAGTCAAGCCTGGCAAAAACATTTGTCCCAGATTGTACATATATGTTTTATAAACGACGCTTTCAATACACTGTAGTGACCAATGGACAATGGAATAATAAAATATTATTATTATTACTGAAAAATTTCAATTTTTAGATCGCCTTGTATAATAAGAATTTTTTCGTCTCCGTAATTTTATTGAAAATAGATCTACAAAATTATACCCTGAGAAACTGCTTACATTTCGACTTAGTTACAATGTGATATTCGTCCAAAGTGAGTTTATTTTTATCGCCAACAAGTGAATAACTCCCAAATTATTAATAATCAACCCCATAAAATGATTTGAAAATATACAGAATTACAGAACACCAATCCTTGTAACTTTTCTCAATAACATTTGGAAGTAACTGTCATTAATAAAGACACCATCAAAAAATCCCAGATCATTGGGACACCCTGTATAATACAGTGTTTCTTTTAAGACGTAAATCAAAAATTTATAGTAACAGGAAGTGCGGTTCTGTGTAGTAAACATAATCAGTATGAAAATTACAATGTTTTATCTAGTAATGAAAAATTTCAAGGTTTAAATAATTAGCTTGGTGATGATGATTGAAACTACCTACGTATTGAAGTTTCACGAATACAAAGCTTAGCAAGGTTTCTGAACATAAATGAAAATACTTTTTAGTTACTGCTAGCACACTGCTAGCAAGCAACGTTTCTGTTAGTAACATCGATGTTATTGGTTTTAGAAGCCTAAAAGCAACAATTAGAATATGTTTTATAATTAATAGACAGTAAGTGAAAGTTATTTGTATAAACATAATAATGGTGATTAGTTTTTCAATTAGGTTGGGTTTTATAAAAATAGATAAAATTATAATATATGTGAGAACTTGCAGTAATTAAGTGATAAGAATACAAGCCGATTATGTACTTTATTATTTTTAGTTTTTTATAGGTAGTTTAAAAGCAACTTAGGATTTTTGTTTTATTTAACTGCAACAGCTAGAAGGGGGGGGGGGGGCACTGGCCAATCTGGCAAAAAGCCTAATAAAATTGTACATTCATGAAAATCCTACATTTATAAATAGTATTTTTATCTGCTATGATAACAGTAATATTTGATTAACAATTTTTACATAAAAAAGCGGACAAATTTATACACATTTCTATTTTTAAGGGCTTTAGATTTATTAATAAAACTTGAACTTTGATACATCAGCTGAAAATACTTTTAGTATTAGTTATGGCTTCATTAATGTAAATCGGTTTTTAGTTTGTTTGGCCATTCATAACTTAAAAGTTTCCACATATTTAAAGATTTAATATGTCCTTATCAAAAAGGAATATTTGGGAAATAGCTGATGAGAACGAAATGTTCCACTTGGTTACATAAGTTAGGTCACTTTGGTTTTTATTACTGGTATAGTTATCTTTTTTTGCATTCATTCAAGGCGTGAGTTTATACATTTCCAGTAACCAGTAAGTTACTTATCTGATTACGTGATTACTGAATGAGTAATATTGGCTTAGTTTAGAAAAATTTAACAGGAATTAATGAAACAATAAATCATGCTGATTATTCAATTTTTTTAAAAGCAAAAATTACTTTAAATTGGGATTTATTAAGTTCTGCAAAGATACATTCGGAATTTCTATTTCAATGCAAATATTTAGATTGTTGTCCAGTTGTTATTCTGATATTTACGGAATTGAATGGAAATTTCTACAAATATTAGAAAATGTTACTTTCTTTCAAAGTTCACCGCAAAAAGTTCCAAAAACAAGTTCTCGCAGACTAAATTTTGACCTTTGTATACTTGATTATCAGAAAAAGTAGTGCTGCATCCAAGTGGTTATCACCTATATAAAAATTCATAACCGGATCTGACAGTCTTATTTACAGAAACACTTTGTAGTGGGTAACATGATGAAGTGGATAGTATTATCTAGTGTAGTGTTAGCTGTTTTTGCAGTTTTAAGTGTTGTATTGATAAAACGATCGAATAATAATGTGTGTAAAACGTTCGATGATTATTATACCGATCGTGACCAGAATGAAAATTGCTATTATAATCCAGATGATCAACTGAGTGTTGTAAGTATTTCTTGTAATTTTTAACCAATTAAACAATTTTTTAAAGTCAGAACTTTTCCATAAGTGCTTTGAAATATTAGGTATGAGGTTTCTGGGTAACACGAAATTTTAAGCAAGGTGAAAGGATACAAAATTAATTAAAACTCGAATTCCTTCCAGAACTTTTTTGATTTGAATAAATCATCTGTGAAATTTAAAAAATAAAGTTGGTGGTCGGCGCTACAAATAAAAATGTTCAAAAGATTTAAGATGGGAAACTTTAAACTTACGATTTTCACCATGTAATCAAAATTAAAACAATTTTTGTAAATTCATCTTGGGATTTAATCTTAGGGCAAAGTTTTTTGAGTTACTTTAAGTCAAAAATTTTTAAATTGTAGCCTGAAGTTATAAAGAGATGGGGCTACCCTGTAGAAACCCACCACGCAATTACAGAAGATGGATATATCCTGACCGTGTTTCGTATACCTTACGGAAAAAAATCACCTTCGAAGAAACCAGGCCCCCCAGTTTTCCTTCAGCATGGTTACAAATCAAACAGTAAATGCTTCTTGAGCACTGGAAAAAAATCCCTAAGTAATTATAAAATTACTTAGTTAAATTCCAGTTATTCACGGCGTTTTTTTTTTTTTAGGTTTTATTTTAGCCGACCAAGGTTACGATGTATGGATGGGTAACTTTAGGGGTACCATTTATGGTACAAATCATACCGATTTAAGCACAACAAGTGAACAGTTTTGGGATTTTAGTTTTCACGAACTGGGAGCTTACGATGTTCCAGCACAATTAAACCTTGTTAATGGTGTTACTAAAAGAAAAATTATTTACATTGGGTTTTCAATGGGCACAACGGCTGCTACCATTTATTCAAGCACCTACCCAGAAATGGCGCGTGAGAAAGTAAAAATATTTATAAAAATGGCACCTTTTATCTTTACAAATGGAATGAGTTTGTACACACGTCAGGGTTTACTCATTTGGAAATACATTGGAGTAAGTTTGGTTATTTTACAAATGAATGCAACGAATACATTCCAAATTTTAGCCAATTGTACAAGCGTTAACTGACGGGCAGTACTACACAAAAAATTACGCTTTCATCAACGAAGAAATATGGAAATTCCTTTGCTTTCCGTACCCGTTCCAAATGAAAATTTGCCAAATACTGGATATGTTGTCCTTCGGCTTCGACTTTGAACAAAACGATCCTGTGAGTTCTTATCCTTTTCTTTCTCAAAACAACTACTTATTTTCAAAAATTTTAGGAAACACTTCCAGTCACTCTTTTACATTTAGTTGAAACCAGTTCAGTTAAAACCGTAACTCACTT
This sequence comes from Melanotus villosus, assembly GCA_963082815.1. Classification (NCBI taxonomy): domain Eukaryota; kingdom Metazoa; phylum Arthropoda; class Insecta; order Coleoptera; family Elateridae; genus Melanotus; species Melanotus villosus. The sequence continues at coordinate 14,875,234 of OY720421.1, forward strand.
ATCACAGCTGATGTTATCAGGAAAGTTCCAACAGTTTGATTATGGAACCGAGACAAATCTAAAAAAATACGGTTCACCGGAACCACCCAGTTATGATTTATCCAAAATGCAAGTGCCTACTTACTTAATTAGATCTGAAAATGATTTAACTTCCACAAGAGAGGTAAGAATTGAAACAAAACTGTAAATATTCTCAAACTAAAAAGGACTTTTGCAGGCAGTCGAAAAGTTTAACGCCTCGCTACCGGAAAAAGTTAAACCTTACGACATTTACGTTGTAAAGCATCATAAATTCAATCATATTGATTTTGTATTTGCGAAAGATGTTGTTCCTTTACTTTATAATCATCTCTTGAAGTTTATAGGTAGTTTGTAAGATTGTAAGCATGCAGTATTAATTTTTTTAATTAATTAGTTTAAGTAAATTATTTATATTTATAAAGTGTACAAAATACTAATTTAGGTTTTAGTTTAATTGAGATATTTTAAGGATCTTTGTTGGCAATAAATTCTTTATTTAATTAAATTTTAATTTTTAATAATAATATTCCTCGTCATTTTGCCTATTTTCGCATTGAAGTCGCCAACTAAGAGTATGTAGTGTGATAGCCACCTGCGCGTTTATAATTTTAATTTTCTATTTTTCAGGGATTATTCGTATATGAATTTATTTCCTTTTATTCAAAGCGTAACGGTGTTTTTGTTTGGGCAAGAAAGTTTATTTCATTTTTAAACTAATAACAGCAATAGGTATCATAAATCCCCGGACTTAAGTGAAATCACGTCCCTTTTACAAATTTCGCCACCTATATGTAAACAAGCGGACATACACGCGTTCTACTAAAGTATCAAATTACAAAGGAATTTAAAATATACCAAAGTATTAGGATTTTAACTCATGCCGCTCATGGGAACGTCTGATACCAACCCACTTATGAAAAACCCGTGAGGACGTGTAATCACCGCCCCGCTACACGCGGATTTTTCAATATAAATACGGCACCAAATCTTACCACATGATCCAGTTTTGATTATTCAGTCTATCTGTATAGTCGCCTGTAATTTGGATTAGTACGCTGTTAGTACAGTTAGTTGTATTGCACTTTGTTACGTTACATTAACTGGTAGAAATTCTTCATATTACGTACACCGCGGCAAAGCATTGCTTTCCGATTGCGTGTATTGATCAAAAGGTTGAAAATACCGTAATTCCAATTGAGGGGTCTCCCTGCGAAATCCAGATTAACACACAACGTAAAAGTTAGCAATTTTAATATAGGTACTTTACGTATTCAAGATAAGACTTTATCAAAATTCTATTATGCTTGTCCTGTTGTAGGTGCTGATCACAAGTAATTACAACCATACGACTAATCAATGATAGGGATAAACATCCCGTACAAATACGAGGTACCTAGTACTCGTTTGTACATTGTGAGTTGTACATAACGTACATACTCGTTACATGAAGAGGAACTCTTAACAATGTAATTCAGAATTATGCATAGCGCATATACTCGTCACTTGGAGGGAAATTGCACCCTCGTCAAACTTTAAATTTTGGTTATGATACCACCTTTGGCTCCGGCCGCTTACGATTAATTTTAATATCAATCCCATAAAAGATCGATCTTGTATAGTATATCTGACAGACGCACTGAGTTAATTTCTTGTGATCGAACCACTGCAATCAGGACACCCTGATTACATCAAAATTATAAAAACAAGAGAATAGTAATTATTCAAGCCACTGCCCATAATTTAACTTGTCTAGTTTGATGTCCATTCACTATGCTTACTTATTTACTGTATTTGAAAATATCTACATAAATATGACTTTAGAATATATGTATTAAACTTGACGGAGTATTTATTTCTTGTTTTATAAGGTGAGCTACTCTAGATCAACGAATCACAACAATAGTAAGGGTTCTCTGACTAAGTAGTCAGTTATCTAAATAAAGGGTAAGATTTTCACTTAACCAATAAGGGTTGAGGGTAAAGAAAATATTGGTGAAACTAGACGATCATAGTGAAAAACTGTAAAGGGTAACACACCTGGGATTCGTACAGTTCCTATTCAAAGCTTCTCCTATCTCTACGTACGATTCTTCCACTTCTTCGTCTGATTTGTAGTTGGTATGTATTATTTTCAGTCTATATCTGCTGTTTGTTTTTATTGTTATGAATATAACCCTGGTTGATATGGCTCTAATTTCATAATTACATTGGCGATTAATTTTTTGTGTATTACAAAGCCGATCCCGTGTGTATTTTTGTCTCCTCCGTTATGGTATAGTAGGTTTCTCAATTTAAGTTCGATTAATTCTTCTCCTGCACGTCTGGTTTCACTTACGTCCGCTATATCCCAGTTTTTGTGTGATAATTGTTCTTCGAGTTGTCTTCGTAGAGGGGTTACATTGTACGTAGCAATGTTAAAAATTTCATGGCAGCCCGGCACAGAGGGGATTCTTAACACCGCCTGTGAACATGTTCATCTGACTGCTGCCGTAGTCAGGGCAAAGTCCACTGCCGGGGAGTGGAGGCCATAATGCTATGGTGTGCATCATAATCGTAACAGTATCAAAGAGAGTTTTTGGCCGTTTTCTGCCGCGCGTGTTTGCAGAAGGTATAGGCTGTAAGAAGGATAAAATATAGGATGGTATGGACGTAGGTTGGATTTCACTAGGTAGGAGTAAGAAACCATGAGCTCATGTGGGCAGGGTCGCTAGGTCCCTGAAGTAGATCTGGTCTCTGCTAGGATCGCAGAGGCGTGTCTAGTCGCTACCCAATGACCCATATGACGAGTACTGCATTGGCAAGTAGGGCTACAGTTCGAGACACGACAGGGGTCAAATGCTAGTAAACTTCTTAGAAAGCAACAAACTATTCGCAATGAATACCTTCCTCCAAAAGAAGCCTAACGGATAATGGACATGGATAAAACGACATGAAACATGGTAGATTATGTAATCACTGATAAAAAACATACAATTCAGGACGTCGAGGGGCTAAATTGTTGCAATTGATATCAAAAATGTAATACTTGGTGCCATCTAATTTTTGCGCACTCTGACCGTCATTATATAAAGTTATGCAACTCATTTTACCCATTAATTCTTTTAACAGGTTTCTAAAATACAGCTTCTGTCAAGGCCATACATTCGGCCTCTGTGCTAGATAAATCAACCGTTTTTTGTTTGTTGCTTTGCCATGAAATTGCAGAACCAGATAGTTTGATTAGTGAATTAGTGAAGTTACGCGTGTGAGTTGCACAAGTCTGTGCTGATTACTCACGCTGTGCGTTTCGTTTTAATATAAATAGCTTTAATACCGGTAGCAACCACACCCCATACCAATGGGGTTACAGGTGGAGTATAGTGAATGACCTTTAGATATAGAGGTTAGCTGCAAAATAAGCAGAAAAATCTGACGAATAAGCAGTTCCCGACCAAGCAGATCGAGTGATTTCCGGTATAAGCGATTCCCTGTATATTGCCAACAGCTTCCTTGAGGGTGGATGAGTAAATACTGATCAGGGCACTCTCTTGTCCTTGAGGTGAGAAATCGCCTCTAAAGACGGATGAATCAGCTAGATGATCAACGACATCGGAATGAAGAAGGAAATCCAAACTGTATATCCCTAGAACAATCATCATGGAAAAATTCAAGACAACAAAATGTTCCGGAGTCTCTAGTCCCCCATTCGGATTTCCGTTGAATGAAGCTAAGAAACAGGAAATTAGTTTAAAGACACGACACTACAGGATCGCCACTTGAAATGTACAAAGTATGTCTCAAACAGGCAAGACCGCAAACATAATCCAAGAAATGAATAGATTACACATTGACATCCTTGCCTGTACATAAGTCCGATGGCCAGATTCTGGAGCATGCCAGTTGGATAATTATCGTATTTATTATACGGGTGATGACAGCATGCACCATCGAGATGGGGCAGCAATAATAATACAATACAATAATATAAGAAGCTAGCAGACAACGTAGGTAGGTACCTATTAGGATTTCTTCCTATATCAGACAGGATAGCAATAATGAAAATAAATGCAACACCATTTCGCTGGATTTTCTTATCATCGAGGAATAAAGAATAAAACCACTAATCTTTAAAAGTGTTTAATTGTACACCAGAATGCGCCTTGTACGCAACGTGTCTTTACCCCAAGTGACCGATTGCTGGGTGCATAGCGCCAACCCTACCTCTTTCAAGGAACAAAGTACAAAATACAGGACATAACCCTACAGTAGCAACTTAAAACATTCTAGAACTTAAACAGCACCAACAGCAGAGAAATCTGATGATAAAGTCGAACAATTTTACGAAGACATCAACACACTAAAAAATACCAAGAGCCAAGAAATTACTCTAATTTTAAGTGACTTCAGAGTGAAGGTGGGCCAAAGGGATGACGAAAATATAGTCGGTAACTATGGACTAGGTACCCGTAACAAAAGAGGGAACTGGTTAGTACAATTTTGTAAAGAAAAATGATTTTCTATAATGAACACCTTCTTCAAACTTCCTGCTAGACGCCTGTATACATGGCGAGCACCAAACGACAAGGAAGATAACATCAGAAACCAAATAGACTTCATAATGATCAATGCAAGATTCCGAATTTCCATAATATCAACCAAAACATACCCAGGAGCCGATACCTTCTAGGATCATACTCTGTTGCTTTCTAAAATAAAATTGAGATTAAAAAGAAAAACAAAGGAACGAAGAGTACACAACAAACCAGGCATGAACAAACTGAAAGATGAAGCGATTAAGGATAAAGTTAAAACGGAAATCAATACTAAGAGCTCGTGACGTAAATAATGACGTATATGCATGTTTTATAGATTTCGCTAGGGCTTTTGATACAGTTAGACATCAGAAACTTATAACAATTTTAGAAAAAATTGACATTGACAAAGACAAATCATAGCGAACCTATATTGGAACCAGAATGTATCAATTAGAACAGAGAACTTAACATCATCACATATAAGTATACAAAAAGGTGTGAGACAGGGATGCATTTTGTCACCCTTGCTATTCAATATAAAATATACCTACTCCGAGGAGTTATTTAGAGAAGCCTTGGCAGAACTGGATATAGGCCTGTTTATAAACGCAGTGACCATTAATAACATCCGTTATGCTGACGAATCTATCCTACTAGCGACAAGCCCTGAAGATCTGCAGATGCTGATAGATCGAATAGTAACAGTCAGCAGAGGATATGGTCTAGAACTAAACACCAAGAAGGGTGCATTCTGTTGCATGAAAAAAAAATTAAGTTGTCTCTCATTGAACATCAAAACCAGATTACGGTTTTTACGCTGTTATGGAGTCAAAGTCTGGAGTCTTACAGAAGACACCATGAAACGCCTGGAAGCATTTCAGTACTGGTGTTACAGACGCATTTTAAGAATTTCATGGATCCATCATGTGTGAAACGAAAGAGTATTATAACGATTAAACAAGGGAAAATGAGTCCTTTTGTATAGAATTCTTCCACCGCTTTCACTATTTGAGTTTTATCTGCAACTACTACTCCTTTATCATCTTGTATTTTCGTTATTTTTGTTCTTCCCATTAGCCTTTGTGGTACTTTCATGTTCATGTTCTCTTTAATTGTGTTTTGGATCATTTTTGTATTGTGTGTTGTCACGGTCTTTTGATTTGTTCGTGAATTGTTATATTACGGTCCTGTTTTTCGTAAATTCTATAGTGCTTGTTCGACATATTTTCGTTGCTACGCAGTTTACTTCGTGGAATTTTCAAGCTTAAAGACCAAATATGATGATGCAATTTGTTGGTTCAGCATATCCCTTGCTAAGATTTCGAAGAATTCACCAAACGCATGCCCAAATAAGGCAATGTTTTCTTGGTTGGTTCGATTTCGTCTCTATTACTTCGGGGAACCACCGATGATGTAACCTAGCGAGCAACGCGCACGAGGCTTTCTTACACCCCCCCGCGAAAAAGTGACGCGTTGAGTCTATCCTTTTTTACCATCACGAATTTTAGAAAGAGTGGGCAGTTCCTAGTAGGCTTTGCTGAAAAACGGTTGTGCTTTGGTTACCATACCAAACGTTTTTCGTTTCTTCTGGTTGAATGCTCAAAGTTATCTTTTCCGCTAATTCGTTCAATTGCTGATTTTCCAGAGGTCCCATGCTCGTCAGCTTTGTTTCGAGCATGTTTTGGTATTCATCTGACTTTGATCTAACATTTGCGATGTAGGATATCTGCTGGCTCTGTGTATCATTTTATTTAACTCTGCTCTAGTGTCAAATCTGAATGTAGGTCTTATCATGCGATGGCCACACTGCATCTACCCTATTGATTACTGATAACGTCAGGGCATAGAGAATGTAGTTTCCCTTCTTAATATTTAGTTGGTATCTTTTAGTTTTGTGCTCTTGTGGGTCTTTGAAGCAGTGCTTTCTTTGCTTCATTTCGCCTTTTTATGGCTTCTTCGCAATCACAATCCAATCAGTTGTCTTTAGTTTTCCTTGGGGTTGTTCCTAGTATTTTCTTTATCTTGCTTTTAATTCTCGCCCATGTCTCGTCTATTCTTTCTCGTTAACTATCCATTCTGTCTATCTCGGTTTTGTCTGCTAGGTTTTGTTCATATCTCAATTGTGTTTCTTCTTCTTTAAGTTTGTGGTCATTCTGATTCCTGGAATTGTTCTGACTTTGTTAATTTTTCCCTTAATTTTGTTCTCAGGAAATGATCAGATTCGGATATTTTTCCTCTCAAGGTTCTTACATCTGTTATAGTAGAAAAATGTTTTATCGATATTAACACGTGGTCTATTTGGTTAACCGTATTGTCATCCCTTATGTATTTGTTTATGTGGGAATGTTGTACTTCTTACTACCATATTCCTGGATGTCGCAAATTCTATTACTCTTTCTCCGTTATCGTTAGATATCTCATGTAGACTATGTTTTCCAGCTATGGCTAGATAAGCTTGTTCTTTGCCTATTTTCGCATTGAGGCCTCCCATAATTATTTTAAGATCGTTTCCTGATATCTTGTCGAATTCTCTTTCTAGTTCTGCGTAGAAGGTTTCTTTGATTTGCTCTTCTTTTATTTCAGTCGGGGCATGATTATAAATCCGATACTAAATTCGTGGATGTTGTCGGTTGTTCCTTTATAGTAAATATCCCATTTCTGTTTTAGCAGTACCTATTCCTTGCGCTAGCCATCTTATCTGCTGTAAAGCTGTAAAGTCTAGATGGTACTTATTAATTGCTCTTAGTGCCGCGTCTAGAGCACCAGCTTGATATAGAGTTCTAATATTCCTCGCCCAACCCTCGTTTCGTAGGGCCATTTGCTCGGGTACCTCAAGTTTGTAGAGCCTGTGCCCGTGCCAGAACTAAGAGGTATTGACTCCTGGGGGGTTTCATTGTTCATTGTTCTTATTAAACCTTAATATCGGTTTGGATACCCCAGTGGCGTGTCGTGGGGTTTGAGTTTGGAGGGGCGCACCAGAAGTCAAACACCAAATAACCTACCAAAAGTTACGGGAAAATTTGTCTCTTTATTTTCCGAACCAATTTACATAAATACAAATCTGAAAATTGGCACATTTAAGTAAATATTATAACCGCAAATAAATGTATGCGGTACTTCTAGTGATTAGTTACTATTATCATTCTAGGTAGTTTTACTCGGCCTTTCACGAGTTCTAATAATTGCTTTCAAAATAATTAGGTATCGATTACTTCATTCTCAGTCATAACAAATATTAGACTGCATGACGGTTATTGCGTAATTTATCGAAGCTGAAACCCAAACAATATTTAGATTTGAATATATCCTTCTTTACCTACTTTATTAGATATTTTAAATCGACTGTAAATAAAATTGTAAATATTTTTAGTTATCTAAGCAATCGTACATATTTTAGTTTGTTTTTTTTTAAATACCTATATTTTCATAATATGATATTTTTCTTTAAATGTTCTTGAACACCGAATATTGTAATGATATACAAATTGAAACAAACAATTTCATGTAACTGAAAGAAAACCATCTTTTTGTTACAAATTTAAAGTTCTAAAAGGCTCACTAGTTATTTTTTATTTCTTGCAGTAAAAAATATATCTACTAATTGCATTTATTATGAAATAATTCTGTAAAACGTTTCTTAATAAAATAACAGGATTTGAATAGCTACGAGTAGACGAGTACAAATCTTTGCGATGCTCCGATTAAATGAAAGAAGATTCATTGCTCCAACAATAAGTTACAGCAGGCCGCGCTAAAATCGCGGCCTGCTGTAACTTATACAATCGGCTATTATCGGCTAGTCTCCGGAGTCGTTCGGCGGCAATGTATAATGTTTGTTAAAGGCCGCAGATTTTCCGCGGCCGTTGGTTGAGGACGCGGATAATTAGAGATCTCAACGAGGACGGACAATTAGAGATGGGAGCGGATGTTTGGATAGAGTTGAATTTTTTGTTGAAATTTGAACTTAGTCATAGAATGTATGTAAAATAAATATTAATAATTTAGAAAAAAATTGTGTGTTCCTTGGCATTATTTAGGAGGGGCGCGCGGCCTTATGGAGCAACCGCCACTGGGATACCCACTGTTTCTAGTAATAGTTCACAACTGTCTTAGCAGATACCACATGCAGTTACAATTTCAAAACCTGTGCATAAGTAAATAAAAAATCCGGTAAATGTTGAAACTTGAGTGTGTGATAAAGATTCTTTATGACTATAAAGTTTTTTAATATATATATATATATTCACCATTAATTATTGTATTTTACTTATAAGAAAAGGATTTTATTTATATATACAGGGTGAAACTACGCTTCATTTATGGAAAATAACCTCGCAGCACTGCGGGTCGGTCTTCTTCACCTCTCTCGATGGGTTAGGTTAGTCTCCTGCCCAGCATACGTGCTAAGAGGGCTCACAGAACTCGTTCTTACGAGTTTCTAACAGGCCATCGGCCTAGACTTCGGCCATAAGAGGAAGAAGAAGAGAAAATTTTGAATCATTTAATCAATATCTGGCTTCTGTTTTTATATAACTTTATAACAAAAAGTTAACAACGTTGATTAACTAATTGATTAAAATGATAAGAAAAACTATAGTGTAAGTTTATTCCTGAGTTTAAACAGCTTTTTTGTAGAATTATAAAATTAGATTATTACTTGTAAAATGAACAAGTATTTACAGGAAGCAATTAATATTAATAAAACACGTCAGTTTACTTTTCAGAATGCATATTGTGGTGAGATATCTTACTACAGACATTGCGTTAAATTGCGTGACAACGCCTTAACAGGCTCTTGTATTTTTCAGGTTTTACATATTTTAATTGACAAGGTTAATACCACTAAAGAAAGTATTATTCATTGAAATGGAATTAGTAAACGTTTAATGTAGCGTACCTGAAAAATTTTGAAGTTCAATGCGTTTATGTTATTTTGCTACACGAAAAAAATAATTACCAATTCTGTATCTAAATATCATTTATGGTTCATAAAAGTTAAATAAGTTAACTTAGTACAATAATTTTAAGATTCCAAAAGTTAAGACAATTTGAACTAATAAACACATCAAACCTATTAAATTTTATTACTGTTCCTATTACTGTTCGTATTATCCTTTGATAAAGTGATAAGTTTAAAACTGATTTGAAGTTTTAAAACAATATCCGCATGCAAGAAACGGCCCGGACCGGACTTAGATAATAAATACACACATCACAAAAGTCTAGGGATATTTTTTTTTTTATGCAAAACTGTCAAGTATTTTGATTTTTTTTAGGTGGTCTGCATATAATAAATTAACACAATACTTTTACAACATTCTAAATTAGAAATTTAATTTAAAACAAAAGAAGACAAGTTGAAAAAGCTTTAATGAAACTTATTAGCAAAAAGTTGATTTTATACAATCATAAGAAATTGAAGTGTCAGCACTTAAAGTATTAATTAATTAAATTTAGTAGAGAGTATTTCCTCCTCTTTGGTTCAAAACGGCTCTGCATCTTCTAGGCATTGATAAAGTTAAATTATCTATTGCATCTTGCGGTAACTGTTGCCAGTGTCTTACAAGGGTATCACGAAGCTGAATCCGAGTATGAATTTCATCCAATTCACTTTCAATGCTTCTTCCCAACATGTCCCACACGTGCTCAATAACGTTTAAGTCTGGGGACTGCGCAGGCCATGGTAAAACAGAAATGTTTTCGTCTTCAAGCCACTCGGTAACAGTACCTGCAACGTGTGGGGTGGCATTATCATGCATTAGAATGAACTCAGGTCCAACAGCACCTGCGAATGGAAGCACTATAGGCCGCAGTACCCTATTTAGATACCCATCGGCATTTAAAAACCTCTCAAGAAAACAGAGATCTGTTTTTCCGCCAATGCAGATACCACCCCACATCATTACGGTACCTCCTTTATAAGAATGGACATCTTGAACACATCTGAGCCTTTCCAAGTTACCAGGTCGTCTCCACACTCTAACTCTTCGGCTGTCAGGGTGTATTCCAAAACGAGATTCATCTGTGAACAAAACCCTAGACCATTGCTCTTCTGTCCACAGAATATGCTCTTCAGCCCATTCTACTCTACGTGCTCGATTACCATGTCGAATTGGTGGGGCTCTTATTGGACGTCGGGCGTGGAGATTGGCTTCATGCAATCGATTTCTGATTGTTTGAGAACATACAGTTACATTATGAGTAGTCTGAAGCTGTGAAAGCAATTGTTTAGCCGTAATTATTGGTCGTCGTCTAGCTTCAAATGTTAAGTAGCGATCTTGAACTGCGGTAGTAATGCGTACACGACCTGGATGTTGTTCGCTAGGATCTCCGAATGTCCTATATCTACGCCACAGTCTGCTGATAACACTTTGAGAGGTGTTTAAAGCTGCTGCAACGTCAACTTGTCTTCGACCAGCTTCTAGTATACCTACAGCTCTGTTCATTTCAGCTAAACTTAAATGTTGTCGTTGTTGATTACCTTCCATAATAACAGCACCAATAAAACTTAAATCACCCCAATATAAACGTAAATTAACTGTAAATGATGATTAAATTATTCCCTAACAACACTGAAATTGCTTTACTTTTAGTTGAATTGACAATTAAGCATTTGCATTTGTTTGTTTATTATTGAAACAATTGCTATCGCTAGCCCAAAGACTAGCACTAGCATACTTGATCAATGGTAGAGATATTTAATAACAAAATTGATTTATATCGATAAAAAAATATATATCCCTAGACTTTTGTGATGTGTGTATAATAAAAATTGTCCAAAACATCATTTGACTTATTATTATTACAATCCCATTACCCCTGTGGCATGATTATTTTCACCACTCCTAATGTTGATTATATTATTATTTGTAATGTACAATTTTTTTCTCAGTGACAGTTCAAATTCGTTCTTTTAATTCTTATTTTGTAGTTGGCAGTGTCAATTTCGCAATATTTTAAATCGTCTGGCTTTGGAAACAATTACGTTGTTGTTATTGACAAATTTTTGTGTGAAGACGTAAATTTTTTTGGATTCATTTTTATTTACAAATTTTGATAAAAAATGGCGAGTAATGAAAATTTTGGTAATGATAATACTGGAAAGAAACGCCACAAACCAGGAAGAGCCACAAGAAATCCTTTCCTGAATTTTCTTCGCGAATATACTTTTTCCACTCTGTTGCGTACGGTAGGTACGCAACAGCTACCGTACGCAACAGCCTGGGAAAAGTATATTGGTAATAGCAACGCAAGGAGCTGAAATATGGAGAGCTATGAATAGTAAACAACGAAACCCATATATACTACAAGCTTATTCAGCACCTAAAAGACGACGGAAGAAAAAATGTGGAGGAACACATAGCTCCAGGTCTAGTTCACATCATAGTAGCAAACATCGAAGAAGCAGGAGTAGGAAACGTAGTGCAAGTTCTCGTCACAAATCCCGAAAAGGCAGGTCTAGAAAACGTAGCTCAAATTCTTGTCACGAACCCCGAAACTCCAGGAAACGTAGTGCACATCATAGAGCAAGCCATGGAAGTTATGAAGGAAAATGCGCCACAGAAGGGCTAAATGTCATAAAAGTGGAAAACATGGAGGATCTGCAAAAAACGCCGTAAGAGGGGCCTACTCCTACGGAGTTTTTTGCAGTCCCTCCATGTTTTCCAATCTGCTGATCCCGATATGACTACCCAGCAACTTGAAAGAGAATCGTTGCGTTTTCAGCAAGAAAAACTACGAAAACGAGTTTCTTGCAGAGAAGACCAAATTGAATTAGAGCAGTCTACAAGAGGACAACACGAAAATGCATTATGGCGCGAGATTCACAAAGACTGTTTAACGGCATCGAACTTTGGATATGTAGTAAAACGCCGTAAGAAAATACATTGCCATAATTTAGTTAAACGTTTGCTTTATGGTCGCGTAAGTTATACAAGTGACTACGTCTAAAATAGCAAATTTATCCATTTGCTTTAGGAATTAAATACCCCGTCTATTCTTTATGGGCGTAAAAACGAGAGTGTAGCTATAGCTCAGTATGAAGCAGAAAACGGAATAAAGGTTGAAAAATGCGGAATTTTTTTAGATGTGTGTTACCCCTTTCTCGGTGCTAGTCCTGATGGTCTCGTTTCAACAAACGGACTAATAGAAGTAAAATGCTTGCCTTCTTTATGTGGCAAATTACTCAAAGATGCAACAGAAACCACTGCATGTTTTAAGATTGTTGATGGACGTCCTCGGTAAGTCTAATTTTTGTTTTTAGGTGTTAATTAATATAAATATTTGATTATTCTAGTTTGAAAACAAACCATAATTATTATTATCAGATTCAGGGTCAACTAAATATTACTAGAAAAGAATTCTGCGATTTTATCATCTACACCTTTTCAACTTCAAGTTGAGACTAATCATCTTCAAATTGAGAATAAACACATTCAAATTGAGACAAAACAATCTGAAATCAATTAAACACGTTCAAATTGAGATTTAACATAATCAAATTGAGAATAAACATATTCAAATTGAGAATAAACACATTCAAATTGAGACAAAACAAGCTGAAGTCAATAGCTTGTTTTGTCTCAATTTGAATGTGTTTATTCTCAATTTGAATATGTTTATTCTCAATTTGATTGTGTTAGTTCTCAATTTGAATGTGTTTAATCGATTTCAAATTTTTTTGTCTCAATTTGAACGTGTTTATTCTCAATTTGAAAATGATTAGTCTCAATTTGAAGTTGAAAAGGTATATACAGATGATGATTTTTCTGTGGAACGCATTTTCAAAGATTCACCATTGTGGAATAATGAAATGCTCCCAAAATTAAATGAATTTTATTTGAAATGTATGCTCCCAGAAATAATAGATGGTAGACTGCCCCGTGGACTAAAAATTAGAGATCCTGAAAATGATTCAGGTTTATTAACAACATTACCAGATGATTAAGCATCGGATAATAACTGTACATGGTCATTGTTTCATATTTTTATTAAGATTTGTCACAAAAATATAAGTAGGTAGTGACTTCACCGAATTATAATTAACTATTTAATTTTTCATTTTAGCAATCACATGTGACAGCAATATTCATTATGTTGTAGTAAATTACGCGCCATTTGACGAAAAAGTAGAATTTGTAAATCAAGGGTTTTGGATGCGATTTCCAGCCTTGGTCGGAGCAATTTTTATTGCAGAAAGGCAATAAAAACATTCCCTCCTTCAGACAAGGTAAAACAGTTAAATCTCTTGCAAAAGCGATATTTGGTATGACGTATGACAAATATCTTTGGAAAGGATAGAAATCCTCTGGAAGATCTAGTATAAAATTCTAATAGTGTTGATGATCATGGTAGTTTACGGGATAAAAGTATAAATTTTTGTTTATTAATATTTACCAGATTAGGAAACAATCATCAAGAATTTGTATAATCCGCCAAAAACATAAAGAAGTCGACTTGCAGAAATATTATTTTACCTCCAGTGTATGGCGTTCCCAGAATTGAAGTACCAGTTTATAATATGTATGCTGTTAATGACTGGACTTGCACTAAAAAGGTAGTAGATAAGAAACTATCGATTTTAAGTATATTTTAATGATACATGAGTGACTTAAATATTTCAGGATTCTTTGGTTTTATTTAATAATTTATCACCAAAAGCAAGAATTTATGGAATATATGAGATTGGCATTCCCGATTTTAACCACATTGATTTTATATTCGGAAGAGATGTAAAGGCCGTTGTTTATGATGTGGTTTTGGACTTATTATAGAAAATTGCCCATAAATGAATTATAAATAGGAGTATTAAAACCAAAGGCACGCAGAAAATTTGGTTCCTACAATTACAAATTTATTCCTAGTATTTATATTAATTTCATTATCTAACTGAGTTATATAATTGACTAAAGCAAATAAACACTTTGTGTTATAATTACTCATTGCAGAATAAGTGCCAAATTTTATTTAGTTGCTTAGAAGATTAAATAATGTATTTAATTTATGTGTAGTTGTAACTTTGGCAATAATTTTAGAGCTTTAAGATTTTATCAAAAAAATTTAAAAGTACGGTTTCAATGTACGTTATTGTACATTAATTCCTTTCTAATTAGTCCAAGTTATGCAACTGCATATCTTATACGGTGTTTTACAGGAATAATTTCATACCTTCGTGCATAACAATTAAAAACACTATTAAGCAAAGCCTAATCTTAAGCTACGCTGCAAATGGCTACAGTAACATTAAACATTAACTAGAGCCAAAATGTTTGTATGATTTTATTTTCATCTTATAGTTCAGGTTCGATAATACCTACATAATTACTAGAAAATTCTAGCTGCAGGTCCAGCTCAATGATTATAAAAAATTATTTACTTACAATCTAAAAAAACCTATAGGAAGTGGTAAAACTTATATTTTAACATAATAGGGGTTTCTGTAAAATGAAAATGTGTAAATTACTTCATCTTTGTTATTAATCCATTCGAAACTTGAGGAAGTTTAAATTATAATTTAAAATTCTGTCTATTTTGAAGGTGCTATAAATCAACATGATCGAATCTGTCCCACCTACAAAGAGATTAATTAGCTTATTACTGAGATAATATTTATTTCTGATGTTGTTCTCAAAATTTGGTCATCCAAACATCATCAAAACTAAATGAGGTTATGTTGATGTAAACAATCGCGCTTATTACATGTCAGTAATTTTAAACAAAGACGGTTATTATACTCTTGCGTATACTAAAATAAGATGGCGATACTTTCGTAACAATTGTTTTGTTTGCCCAGGACGTTTTAAAACTAACCTTGAACTTCGTCTTTATAAGGGAATTTAGTTAAAATTTTAGTGTTGATCGTCCCTAAAAACGTATTAGACTCGTGTTCATTACCTTTGTTGTGTAAAAATAAATTATTAGCGATTGGGTTGTTTTAAAACTGTTCACACATGGATATTAAGGTAACTTTAACTAAGCTCAAGTCTAAATTTGTAATTAATCCTAAGATTTTCAGGGTTGTACTTATGCATTCTTTCGTGGAATTTGTGATAGTTTTCGGGGAACAATAATGTTATTATATTTAGACAAGGAAATGAATAGTCGAATGTTATCGAGGTTATCACCTACCAATACAAGTTCCTCGACACCTATTAGAAATTTAAAAGAACATGAGTAAGAAATAAGCTAAATGTTGCTTAGTAGTTTTCTGATAATGAAATTTCAGAGAATCTAAAGTGTTAAAACGAGTCTTGCAATGTTGTGCGTTAAATGGAGGAATTTTTCTGTTAAGTATAGCATTCTTCGATTATGGGTTTCTAAAAGGTTTTAGTTTCGTTTTAAATATAATATTCGGTACCGATTCATTAATGAAAAATACCTTGTGGTCTTGGATGTTTCCAATTTTAACGTTTATTTTCCAAACAACGTGGGTTACACCTTTATTTCTGCTTACAAGGATTGTTAGTAGTTTATGGTTTCAAGTAAGCCAGTGGATTATTATTTTGAAAAGATTATACATATGGTCTGTTTTAGGATATTGCAGATACGGCGTATAAGTACACTAGCGGTACTCCACAATTTTTAGAAACTGTAAGCAAGTTATTAGCCGATTGTATTTTTAGTATGGGAGTGGAAATACTCTTTTTATTTCAAGCGATGTTAGTGCGATACATACCAATCGACATGCTTGGTTATGTGGTATCTGTCATACATATGTGTCTGTTATATTCATTGTATGCCTTTGAATATAAGTGGTTTAATATGAATTGGAAATTGCATCAGCGATTGGCTTTTATTGAAAACAATTGGCCATACTTTATCGGTTTTGGATTACCTTTGGCTATACTCACTGATCTTTCCACTTCTTTATTCATCAAGTATGTTTTATCATTATTGTATTAAAGTGCAATTGTAATTATTTTGTTTTTTTAGTGGCGGAATATTTTCGATACTGTTTCCACTGTTTATTTTAAGCGCTAATGGGGCTAGTCCTGTTACTGGAGTTTGGTAGGTATTCTGAATTCGTTATCAGTGATTTATTAACCTTGAGAATTTTAGTGATTACCCACTCCATCTGTTTTCGCCAGTAATCATTTTATGTAACACATTACTAAGCAAAGTTTTCGGTCAACGGCTCCAACCACTTCCAGCGAGTACTGGATCATCAAGAAGATGATCTTTACTTATATCATTATATTATCGAAAACGTTTTAATTAATACTGATTTTATTTTGATTACTTTGATTGTAAGCTTTTAAAATATGGAATCATTGTTAATTTTGTAACGTATATTACATGACTTCTTTTATATATGTATGTTTTAAGTTGTTGATATTTGTTATTTTAATTTCATTTTTGTGAGTCTGATTTATTTTAGTTTTTAAAAACGTGCTTACATTTAATGGGTGTACTAATTAACTCTTAAAAAAAGACTGTTAACAAATTCATTTTATAACTCTTAATGACACCTATTTAAAAAGGTATGTTAAATATAAGGATTTTTGCATGGAATTGTATGTATGTATTATGTTGAAACAAAAAATTAAAAACATGGCACAGTAAATGTAGTAAAAGCATTTAAAAGTAAAACATGTAAGTAATGTCTAATAAATATGTGGTTACATGCTATACTGGTTCAAATATAGTTACATAACGAAAAGAAAAGTTGCTTATCATCATTATGTATACAAAAATTAGTAGGTTATTCATTCAAAAGATCCAAAGGATTTTGCTTGTCATCATGTTTTTTGTTTCTGGTTTTACTTACATTTATTTTGCGTTTATTACACAGCAAGTAAAATATGCATTTAAGAAGAATTAACCCATACAATTTGGATATATTTTATGGACGATAAAGGCAGTGATTTGAGATTTCAGAATATTCAATTCAAAAGTTACTTACATAATGTTGCTTAATAGTATGAAACTATGAAATTATTGCATAAATATCTATAGATAAATAAATATGGGTCACTGCTGTTCTTCAAACAAAACATGAAGTTTTGCCTTATAAAACTGCTCTACGAGCCCCGTCCCATATCAGTTGGCCCACCTACTGAAATCTTAGTTTTTTTGGGCACCATCAAAAAATAATAAATAGGTAGTACATGCTTTTTTAAGTCCAAAATTAATTAACAGGGCATATTTAATAATATGCAATAGAAAACAGCAACTTTATCGTTTCCTTTTAAAATTTTTAGCAAAAAATCAAAATTGTTCCAAATAAGGTATATTTTTTTACTACATCAATCCATTTCAAAGTAAGCCTACAACCGAATTGGCTTTAGAACAATGGTCCCAAAACAATTGCTAATAACTGCTAGAATGCATTTCATACATTTTGAAGCTAGTTGTGTTCATTAAAATAGGCAAAGGAAGGATTATCCATGAAAAAATTCGTTCAATTATTATTAGATTTTTCAATTCTGGAAAATCGAACTCGGAAATTGCAAATTTATTAAAGTTATCACGATATTAGTGTAAGAAATATTGTTAGAAGATATAAAATTACTAGTTGAGTCACCACAAAGCCCCGATATGTGGGAAAAACTAAAATTACAGATGCCGATAGAAGAGCATTAAGAAGAATTAGGTGAGATTACAAAAGAAAGCTATAGCTTCCTATACAGCGGCGAAAAGAAAACCGGAAGGAATGGAGTAGGCTTCTACATATCAAGTAAACTGAGAAACGATATCACAAACTTCACTCCAATTGATGGAAGATCAGCAATCCTTAGAATAAAGCTGGGAAAAACAAACCTCACATTACTCAACGTGTATGTACCCACAGAAACAGCAGAAATAAAAGATAAAGACAATTTCTACGATCTGATATGGAAAACGTGCGAGGATATACCAAAGAGAGACGAAATAATAATACTAGGGGACCTAAACGCCCAGATAGGCAAAGGAGACTACTTAAAAAAAGTCGCAGGTAACGGTAGAGGCACGATACATGAAGTGAGTAATGACAACGAACACAGAGCATGCCAATTAGCTGCAGCAATGGACATGACAATACTAAAGACAAAATTCGAACACCCAAGAAAGCACAAGGTAACATGGAGACATCCAACAGGTAAAGAGAACCAAATAGATCACAAATGGCGACAAGGGAGATAAATAAAAAAACAATAAATACAAGAACCTTCAGAGGGGCCAATGAAGACTCTGATCACTATTTGGTCATAATGAGAGGATACTATGCAACACGAACAAAACGACAAACCCTATACAAAAAGAAAACAGAGTGCTGGAATGTAGAAGCCCCTACACCAAGACAAATTAAAACAAAAATTCCAAAAACAAATAGACGAAGAAGTTAAAGATGAGACAACGACGAAAATACAAGAACTATGGCAAAATATAAAAGGAAAACTAATTAAAACAGCAACACAGATGCTAAAACTAGAACAAAAACAGGAAAATACAAAAGAATGGTATGATAACGACTGCGAGGAAGCAGTTAAGAAGAAAAACGCGGCAAGACTGAAATGGATCAATACAAATAAAGAACAAGATAGAGAAGCATATAAAATAGCAAGAAATAGAGCAACAATAATGGTGAGAACAGAGAAAAATGAGTGGATAGATGGAAAATTAAGAGATATTGAAGAAGACAGAAAAAACCAAAAAATAAGGCAATTCTACAAAAAAATAAAGGCGACCAAATACAAGCCAGAAATAAAAATAAGAGGCATGAAAAATAAAAAAGGAATAGTGGAAAATGAACCACTCCAAATAAACAAAATTTGGAAAGAACATTATATGGCAACATTAAACATAGAGGACAACAACACTATAATGGACCAAACAACAAACGACAGCATAACAGAAGAACAAGAAAATGAAGAAACAAAAGCGCCATCCCTAGAAGACGTAAAGCAAGAGATAAATAAAATGAGGAATAATAAGGCACCAGGAGAAGATGGCATAAGAGCCGAACTGCTAAAATATGGAGGAGAACAATTACACAAAAAAATACACATACTAATAAAACAAATATGGACGCAAAACGAGCTACCAGTAGACTGGAATACTGGCATAATAGTGCCGATACACAAAAAAGGCGACAAAGAAGAATGTGCAAATTTCAGAGCTATAACACTCCTGAATACAACATATAAACTATTCTCCAGCCTACTCAATAAAAGACTGAAAATGCATGCCGAACATATACTGGGGGACTATCAGAACGGTTTCAGGTCTGGCAGATCCACGGTCATTGCAATACACGTACTTGAGCAAATTTGTCAAAAAACATGGGAATACAATAGAAACATACACATAATTTTCATAGACTTCAGAAATGCATTTGATAAGGTAAACAGAAAACTACTGCTACAAGAATTGAAACTTTGGGGAATACCGCTAAAATTAGCACAACTAGTAGAAATAAGCCTTAAAGATACAAAAGCAAAAGTGCAGTTCCAAGACAAAAAAACGGAAGATTTCGACATAAACGTAGGAGTAAAGCAGGGGGATGCCTTATCACCGACACTATTTAATCTGCTACTAGAAAGCATCACTCGCAAAGCAGGAATAAACAAAAACATAATAACTGATGAACTTCAAACTATAGCATACGCAGATGATCTAGCAATAGTAGCTAAAACAAAGGAGGGACTGATAGACGCAATACAAAGATTGAACAAAGAAGCAACTAAGTTCGGGCTATAGATAAACCAGGAAAAAAGTAAATATATGAACTACGGAAGGAGCAATCTCACCGATAGACCTTTAAAAACACACAACTACACCTTCGAAAATGTCACATCATTCAACTACCTAGGAGTACTAATAGGAAAAGGAAAAGAAAGAGTGAAAGAAAGAATACAGAAAGGAATCAAATCATACAGTATTAACAAATCACTGCTAAAAAACAAAAATTTAACGAAAACAACAAAGATAAGAATCTACAAGACTCTGATTAGACCGACCATCACCTACGCAACAGAGACCATCGCACTAACGAAGATGGAGGAAGAACAGCTGGGAAAATTAGAAAGAAAGATATTAAGAACAATTCTAGGACCAAACGTGACAGAGGAGGGAGAAAGAAGACTAAAGACAAATCAGGAGCTAGAAGAAGTATTAGAGAGGGAGAAAGCATAGTGAAACACATAAAAGCACAACGATTAAAATGGTTAGGGCACATTATGAGAAGGCCACCAATGGATATGATAAAACGAATAACACACTGGAAACCACTTCAACAACGAGGAAGAGGGAGGCCGAGAACAAGATGGTGGGACAATATTGCAGAAGATTTAAAAGTGATGCAGATTGAAAATTGGAAATATAAATGTAAAAACAGGGAAGAATGGAAGGAAATAGTAAAGCAGGCCAGGACACATAAGAGTTTATAATAGAAACAGCCGAGGAACGATCCACCTCAGAAAATGGATCCTAAATCTTCCCCATTCAAGGAGAAGAAGCCATAATCCCATGGATTACAGGGCTTGATGATGATGATGAAGAAGAATTATCGAGAAAAATCGGCGTGCCAATTACCCTACGTTAAGCGCTCTGTGGAGTGATTCTGTTGGAAAGCACATTTGGAGATCCACATGTCACAGGGTGACTCACAAAATGGGAATTGGCACTTATAAGGCAAGTTGTTTGATTGAAGAAAATAAAATGGAAACAGAAAAATATTTTTTTTCTAAAAAACTGTTCTTAAAATTGGCAATTGTGGCCAAAGGCCAAAGAAAAGCCACTCTTAACGCCAAATCAGAAGAGAAATACAGTAAGATTGGCAAAAGAACATACGGTTTGGGCACCTCAGCAATGGCATGCAAGACTTATCGCTCCTATAAGGCTCGATTCGAAGTGTGTATTGGAGACAGTAGAGGCCGAGTTATTTGCAAAATACACGAGGCGCTTCAGGTCGACTGTCTCAAAAGAAAGGTCAAATTTTCTGCATCGGTCATGGTTTGGGGCATCATGTCGCCGAAGGGGCTAGGAAAAGTTGATTTTATTGAAGAAACTGTGGATACAAACAAGTATCTGTACATTTTATAAGAATCGCTTTCACCGGTCATGGAAGAATATTTAACATCAGGACAAGATTTTGTGTCAAATCAGGACGGCGCAGGACGCTACAAATCAAAAAAGCCTTAAAATAGATGGAAGACTACGGTATACCACCTTTGGAAGAGGTTTCTTTGTGGCACCAGATAAAAAAGGTGCTTCGAAAACATTCTGCCAGAACAATCCTTAAACTGAAGCAAAGGCTTCAGAAAATATGGGATTCGTTTACAGCAGAATTTTGTCAAGGCTTCGTTAATACTATGCCCCAAAGAATTTCGGATATTATAAAAAATAAAGGCGATGTTGCCCAGTGGTAGACCTTAAAATTATTTTCTGTTAATTTTAAGTATTTATTCACATTTTTTTTATTTGTTCTCATTTTGTGTTAGTTGTCGGTTTTAGTCACTGAATAGGCAGGTGTTGCGGTTAAGAGATGCTAAAGATGTTGGCAAATGAATAAAACAATTTGAAGTTCATGTAGTAGGTACTTGTATTTTGGCTCTGTAAAGACGAATTTTTGAAAAATCCCAAGGTGGGCCAACTGAAATGGGACGGGGCTCATATATCGGGCTCGAATCTACCAAGCTTACAACACTTTTCAGAAAGTTTTTTTTAATTGAACTTGTTAATATTGTCTTCATCAGGTATTAGTCTTCTAAATTTAATTGAACAGATTTAAATCTCAATTTTGGATTTAATCTGGTTACCACTGTTGGATTCGAACCTAGGATCTCTGAATTGTGGAGCGAGCATTCACCCTTCTTCTTTCGGCGATATGAAGTAACAGCACTCAGACCCTAGTCCCATTGTGCATCTGTCGCAAATTAAGGGATGCCTTTATACAGACCGGCACCTAGGCCAAAGGCCAAGATCTTGCCCATAGAAGACCGGTACAAATAGGCGATGCCTTAGACCCTTAGAAGAAGTACTTAATCTGCTTTGTTGCAGAATCTACAACTTGGGTCCTCAGAGAGGTCAATCAGATGCAGATGGTTTTAAAGAGGCCATGATCCATAAGGAGGTCTGTGAAAGGGCCGGCCCAAACTTTTTTGTCGCCTTAGAAAAGAATTCAGTGTCGTTTATTTTTTTCTTGACATGATCGTCTATGTAATCGGAAATGCAACAAATTATGTATTTCATTGTGAATTATTTTAGAGTCGCCCGTAAAAACTTTTGATTTTTTTATAATGATTTTTAATTTCTATAGGACTTCTTGATAAAAATGCTGCTAAAAGTTCCTTGAAATTTCATCGGTTTGTTGAATCTTTGCTTTCATCATGACCGCGAAACGCTAATTCTTGTTTACTTAAATATATAACTGCGTCGATAACTGTCTGAAGAAAAAGTCTATTTAATCGAACGTTTTCATTAAACTGCACCTTAAAAAGTCTAGCATTTTCTTTTAAAGCATCACTTATAGTTTGCGGTTTTTTTTCAAAATTTTTCAATTTCAATGCACACATTAAATGTTCTTTAGAATCAGCGTGTTTATGAAACGCCCTGTAATATTTAATAAATCTGCAAATTCCTCTCTATTCCAAACATACTGTTTTGTACAAAAGAGCAAATAGGGCCTACAAAATAATTTTTGTAGTATTGGGATGGTATAGGTATAACAATTTTTATATTCGGTGAATCATACAGTTTTAAATTTAAGATTATATGATTTACCACTACCTTTTAAGTCCTTTTTTGCAAAAATTGTTAAAGCCTTTGTATAGGTCGTCCTTCATTTACAATGTCTTTTTTGTCTTCTTCCTTCCAACGTTTCCAATAAATTGCATATAACATCATTAACAGGATTCATGTTTAAAAACACACACTTATTGTAAAACAAACACACAAACAACAAACACCAAAACAAGACAGCAGTTTCAATTATTTGAAATCAGTGATAACCGACATGCGACACGATGTGGATGTAGTGAAGTGGTTCGTCGATACAAAACTAAACACTTCACTCTAGCGATTCAACATGTGCCAACGAACCGCTCGCAGGTGGTGATGACGTATGCGTTACCATGGCAACGAGCAGAGTTAAAGCCAGTCAATTCCAACTCTTCCCTTCAGGCGCGTTCACCGCGTTCGTTTCATTCGAATGCGGTGTAGACAGGGACAAAATAGGCTAGTGGCCAGTGGCGTATATTATGGTAAATAATATGCATTTATAATAAAAAAAAATCCTCTCAATACGTACCTAGTATTGAAGTGTCGATCAATAAAAGATAATTTTGATGCACAAATTTTAGGTGAAGAGGCACTGCACCTACTTCACCTGGCGAGCCGCCACTGATCATACTGAAGAACGAAGTTGAAACATTATGTTTGAAAACATTTTCTTGCTTTTCTTGATGCGAAATCTGTTAATATGTAAAATCGAGAGATTTAGCAATTTGGTTTTCTGTGGACCGACTAATGAGTTTGTGAAATTGTGCTTCTCAAGTAATTTTTAATAATTCTTAGTTGAAAAAGGTTCTAGATGTAGATACTGGAGTTATTAAGAGAATTCTCAACGATACAGCTAGATTTGGATAGACTTGGATTCTTTAAGACGGACTCCAGCATTTTTAATGGTGGGATGGTGGCATGTCGGGTGTGATTATGTCAGATAAAGCTAATAACTCATCATATAATTCAAGCCCATCAATATCAGCATCAGTGCCTGTCTTATCACTCAGAATTAAATCTAAATTTTGACAATTTTTAAGGAGTCCTCTCCTAAAATAAATTCTTGCCTAAATTTCCAAAGTCGTGTAAAAATGAAAATTTAACAATTTCAATATGTGCATTTAATTGGATACCTACATCTTTCTTCAAGTGATTTAATTACAATAACTAATATAGGTATTAAAAAGAATTCTACTTTGAACTTTTCTTTGGGATCTGTAATGAAATCATGTGATTCATAAATAAACTGTCTTAATTTCCCTTGACCTAATATTTTGATGGGTTTGAAATGTTTATTCTATATGTAAATTATGTGGATTATCTGGATGTATATCTTCAAATAGCTTTTATATTTGTTTTTTCTAAAATAGATTTCGCATTTGAAATATCTGTTGATACGGTATATATATTTTGTAAGACTTTACTTCTCCTTTTTCTTCTTTTTCGACTTCCAATTAAGTTCTAGACTTGTTCTTTTACCGACTACATATTTATTCTGTTGAGAATGTCATGCAAAATTACTCAATGCAAACGAAATTAAAACCATACATTTTTTAGCTAATGCTTGCTTCGTGCTGAGAGATAGCATCAAAAGTTATATTTTCAGTTATTTCAAGCAAAGAATCATACATTTCTCCAATTGAGTACCTAAATTAATGGCCTAATTGCTTCAATTCGTTTTTCCTATTGGGTTGTACTCAATGGTTTGAGTTAACTTTTACAGTGTGCTACACGTTGAAACTGAATACACAAAATAAAAACAAGAAGGCTGGAACAGCTATAGACAGCGCAGTGCTTCCACATGGCCACCATGTAGACCACGTTTTTATAAATATGATTCATGACTCGACGTATAGGTAACGGGTAACGTTCAGCGAGTGAGGGATGCCGCCGCGCCGTACTCGACACGTTGCAACAGGCAAAATCAAATGCAAAACGCGCCCAAAAAATGCTGCCCCCGAATTATGCCGCTCCAAGCAGTTGCTTGCTTTGCTGTGGCCTCGGGCCGGTCCTGCCTGTGATTATCCTGAGGTGTTTCGTACTGAACCTAAGAAGCTGTTCGGACCTAGCTTTTGAAGGTCTGTGGATGAGTTGCTTCGCTTGTTTCAGCTCAGGATGCGAAGTCCAATATGATATGGGATGAACTGAGAGTGAGTGCAGTCTCTAATTGTTTGCTTTAGGTAGGCCGAGGGCCGGTTCAGGGCCTAGAAAAGGTTCCATATAGCCTTACTCAGCCAGGTGGTAGGCCTCCTCATTGCCTGGAATGTTACTGTGACCGGGCACCCAGTTTAGTCGAACCCATCAGTTGGTTGAGCCGAGCCTTTCCAGGGCCCCTCGAGATTCCGTTTTGATTTGGTTTTTACAGACCCCAAGGTTTTGAGTGCTGCTTGACTGTCAGATCACATATAGATATGATTGTTTTGGTAGTCTCTAGCGAGGTTTTCTTGGGCGTAGACTAAGACTGCAAAAACCTCAGCCTGGAAAATAGTAGGGAACTTGTCTAGTGTGAGAAATAATCTTATTCTAGATTGGTCGCCATAAATACTAGCATCGGAGCATGATTCTTTTTTCGATCCATCTCTGAATCACAGTAGA
Organism: Melanotus villosus; assembly: GCA_963082815.1. NCBI lineage: Eukaryota > Metazoa > Arthropoda > Insecta > Coleoptera > Elateridae > Melanotus > Melanotus villosus. The sequence continues at coordinate 14,901,063 of OY720421.1, forward strand.
TCTGACGCTGTCCCTTTGCAGCGATAAGCATACCAGACTCTATCAAGCTAGACAGAATCTGAATGTGCCCCTTCAGCCTCCTATCACCCTTTATGGAAGTCCACTATCACTGGTTCCGCTCCCTCCACCCCTGACCAATCATCGTCACAGTCCGATACGCTTGTCCGGTTACAGCCGGTATAAAGTCGCTGACTTTTCTATTTCTCTTCAGAAGGATTTCACCTCTGGCTTGGTTGACAATTTGGGTTGCCGTTACCATTTTGCCCCTTGCTAAAAGAGTTTCTTTCGCCTCTGGCATGGTTGACACGTCGAATTACCGTGCTCTTTTAGTGCTCACTTTTCCTCCTGAAGAAGCCCCTTAAAAAGGTGGGCGAAACATTGAGTTCTTCTGTCTCAACAATGACACCATCCCAATCTGGAAGTGGTTTTGTTAATATATAATACATTTATCTTCTCTCAATAATTTGTTTTAGGTAGAACAGAGAAAGGAAATCGAAATCAACTTTGTTCATCCTCCTCTTGGTTCTGATATTCCTTGTCAATTATGTACCTTAGAACTCTTTCATATATTATAATCTGCTGAAAGTGGAGGTGACTGTGATTACTCTATAATTTTCGAATTTAGTTCTGTTTCCTTTTTTTATGAATTGATGTCATTAATTCCATGGCTTCACCGTTAAGGCATCTATTAAAGAGTTAAGAATCATTCTTCTTAGCTTATCATTGTCCTTTTTTATTAATTCTGCCTTCCGGTCCGGTCCACTAGCTTTTCTATTTTTTCGAGGCTCTATTCTGGTATTTTTTTTAGGGAAATAAGGTGTTTTTATGGGTTATGGGGTACTGGCCCAAGCCCAACCTCCGACCTGGAGGACCATTCTTAAGTACGAATGTGGTGGTATGTTTAGCCAACTACGCCACGTGGGAGGTTTTATAGTGAAAGTCTGGTTCAGCTAATCTAACATATATTGTCCAAACTTTGATTTGTTTTTACAAAGCATTATTTAAAGTTAAAAGTAAACACTTAGACAGTTGAAAGGTAAATTCCAAGTACATACAATCATCAGAGTTAACAATATGAACAAAGAGTTTGATCCAAACTATTAGCAAGTCTTACTATGAATTGAATTATATTTAAATTAAATACAGAAAAATAGTCTTACATACAAATCGTAGGAAACACCACTAGTACGAAGGATCTGACGTCTTAAGAACATGATTGTTCTTCGAGGACCGCACCAACCATGGTGAGCTCTGTCAAAGCAATTCGCTATATAAGAGTCAGCTCCCACCTTCCGGGCTGCTACTACGTATATTCACAACCATGAATGTGCTAATTTGTGCAGTATCATGTTCCATTTTCATAAAAATACGTAGATGACCTTGAATCTCACCAGTGTAATGACCCTGACTAACATGTCATGTCAATGCACGCGGCAATGCATTCCATGATGCATACTGGAACGTCGCTTTATCACATTATTTGCTTTATTGAATTAAGTAATAAAGATTCTGTTTATGCTTTCATTCTAGACATATTATAAGAGAATGAGCTCCTTCTACAACTATGAGCAGACTGTAATGTTTTTAACCTGAAGATGAATTTGATTTTCTTTAAAGATGCCAGGCGTCAGGCTAGCGTTGCGTTAGTCCTTGATTCAAATCTCTCGTTGAGCAGAAGATTAGTATCAAGGCCTGTGACCATTCGTCGTTAATTAATGACACTCTCCTCTGAATACAGGTCTAAGAGGTAGAGCAACAAGGTCCTACACATACACACATTTACAGTAGGTATGTAGGGAATTAAATGGCGCAATACCCACGTAACTTGCAGACGCGAGCCGGGTTGTGCACTGCACCCGTAAAAGCTTCATCCTCTAACGTACCAGCCTCGACACCGAATGGTAAAAGAGGTTACAGATGCAAATACAGAAATTTTTTAAAATTATATTCTCAAATCTTTAAAACTTTATCTTTAAACTAACAGGCTACTTACTTAAAACTTTAATCTTCACTTTGATGATTTGTTTGTAAATAAATCCAATATGAACACATAGAGCATAATGGAAAAGCTGCTGTTTGAGTTCTAATACTCTAGTTTTAATTTTGTGAATTTCTAAGTATTGCTTCAACATTTAAGAAAGCACAAAAACTATCTCTACAAGGAAGTTTTAGTTAGTCAAGTGATTATTAGGCTTTGGGTGTCTGTTGGAAATAAAAAATATTTTTAACTAGGTAATCTAAAATAGTAAGCTACACTATTAGTTTAAGCATTAAACATTTGTAAACCTATGGTTTTTATTTTATTCTTCAATTTAACAATTAGTGTTCTTTATACGGTATGGCAACATAAAATCAATGGTTTACTATTTTACCTCCATTTATGCTGGTGGTTTAACTTGGCACAATTTCTTGGATTTCCTTTTATATTCTTCTTCATTTCTTATTCAAATTAGTTTATGTAATTTGTTTACCTTATCACCTAACACTCTTGTTTAAAAAATTAAAAACAACTGGAAAATGTAAAAACCACCCTTTATCTTTACAAAATTAGTAAAATTGTTGATGCAAGGTAAATAACGTAATTAATTTTAAACATATTAATTTAACTCTCGTCTTTGACGCACTTTTTAATCAGGCCTGTCTTTCAGATTTATAGCTTGAAGTTTAACCTTTAATATTCATCAAGTTTATATACATCCGCAAAAATCTCATTAGACTTATTGACACTGAAATATCTCATTAAGTACGTATATTTTTCAGCATTACGAATTCAATCAAGGGCGAGGTGCGTGTTTATTAAGAAAATATTTATAAAATTTAGTTTTCATTTAATTGAATGAAATAGGTCAATATTACAACTTTTATTTACTTGAAAATGTCAGTTTGTAAGAATCAATAATGAAGCCATTTTTACTGTTAATTACTAGTGTTCAGTATATTTATAAAACAAATTTACTATTGTTTTAGTTTATTTAAATATTTTCTTAGCAGAAATTTATTGTCAGTGAGTTAGTTGTTGGGACGACTTTATTTGTTTAAAGAATAATTTTAAACGTTTGTGTGGGATGCATTTCTCCTAATTTTCATTCTTACGATTTTAATATTTTCATTGTTATGTTTTTAATTTTAATTTTCGTTGCCACTGCTGCGAATTTATTGTTGCTGCTATGTTTTTATAATAAATAAAAAAATATTCTCAAACATTTATTGTCCAGACTAAATAACAGCAAATAACATATTAAATTGGTTACACAAAATTGTATTTGAATTTATAGTTATATCAATTCCTAGGCCTGAATTATAAATCCAAATAAATTCTTTGAAAATAATTATTTATTAATACTTTCTAAAAAAGTGACAATTAAACCCAAGGGCTTTGTTTCAAAGTCATTAACGGTACAAATAAAGGGTGTACCTAAATAATGCATTAACCCTCTACTTATTAAAAAAGATTTCAGCCTTACTTGGCTCTTATTTGACTTCAGATCAGATTCCGGTTATCATTGACGGAACATGTCAAGGTATCCGTAAGGGTACAAAAACAAATATTACGAATAAGAATATCCATTCCTATGTCTTAAACTAAAGTGACAACTATGAGATCGTTTTGTTATTACGTTTTGTTAAGTTATTTTGTGCAAGTTTCAGTTTGTGCTACTGATAATAATAATGTCTGCCCAACTTATGAGGATTACTATACAATTAAGAACAATTCTAATTGTTGGTACGATTTTACAGCTGATTCTAATGCAGTAAGTACTTTGTTTGGTTTTTCTTTTGATGTGAAAATAGTTTAGAGTTTTAAGGGGTTACTTAATTACAGACAGAAATTATAAAGAAAAGTGGTTACCCAGTTGAAGTATATCAGGTTGTAACCCCTGATGGGTATATTTTATCAATCTTTCGAATTCCAAATAATGTAGCTAAGGTTAAGAAAGGGCCAGTGTTTTTGCAACATGGTTTGCACTCTACTGCTTCTAATTTTATAGCACGAGGAAAGGATTCTTTAGGTGAGTTTTATTTGATACAATTAAATTTAGCTTTGCACAAGTCAATTTAACTAAGGAAATTGTCCTTGTAAAGATGATGTAAATGTTTTGTAATCGTTTGCAAAAATTTTAAGGTGTTAACCTTATACTCAATTGAAGTTTGTTTGGGTCATGAATAAATTAATAATTATAAAGAAGAAGTTAAAGAGGACGTTACTTATTACCACAAAGAAGTTAATTTGTGTCATTCATTATTTTTCAGCATTTATGCTGGCTGATGCTGGTTATGATGTTTGGCTGGGAAACTTTAGGGGTACGGAATATTCTGAGGGGCACGTAAATTTTACAGTTTTTGATAAACAATACTGGGTTCACAGGTAAGAGATTATTAATTTTCTTTTAGTTATTAAATAAGATTACTAAAAAAGCATGGGCTGCTTTTAAAACGTAAAACTAGTCACAGAAATTGAGCTCGTTTTGTTGTAAATTTATACCTTGCCCAAATCTTTACATTATTACAGAACGAACTGCAGATACAAGAATTGTTTTTGTGTTTTATATTTAGGACAAATAAATTATTAATTCTGATTCTAATAATTATTTTCAAGCTTAGGAATCCCATTTTCATTAACTGAAGCGGAGTACTTAGTTGAAAGACAAAGTTACAATTTGCTTATTTGGTTTCATGCTTTTCTCGTTTTTCAAAACAAATATCTAAAAGCTAAAGCTTGTTTTTATTTGATACGTTTTGTAATTCTTTTTCTTATCTTTTTTCTTCTTTGAGTGGCGTACATTTTACAGGGGGTTGCCGTATTCTTTAATCTTCCATGTTTCTCTGTCTTTTGCTTTTCGTTGCTATATTTTCTCGGCTATCATTTTTTATGTCATCAGCCCATCGTAGTTGTGATCTCCTGACACTTCTCTTCCTCTGCTGCGGTCTCTATTCCAGAACTCTCTTGGCCCACCTGTTGTCATCCATTCCCCATTTCTTGTTTGCCACTAATTCAACAACATCGTCTACTTTGGTTTGCTGGAAAATCCATGCGCTGGTTTTTCCGCCTCTTAATTTTACTCCGATCATACTTCGTTCCATAGCTCTTTGAGCTGTTCTTATATATGTGCGAGATACGGATTAAACTTAATTTATATATATTGTTGTGATATTTACATACATTTAACATTTATATTACATTCATTCACACACATATTCAAATTTACACATAAAACTGACATCCCGATTACCTACACAATACGAATTATAGTTATACAAAAATTTAAGATTTCAATCAATTTTTCTCTATAAACTAGATTAAAAGTAATTGTTATAAACAATTCTTAATAACTAAACACTGTAAAATTGTTGGTTCCACGATATAAGTGAAAACTTGAATCCGAGAGATTTTGTTCGGGAAGGCGTAGATTGGATATGCCATTATCTTCATTTCTTCATTATTTCAATTTGTTGAGTTATTAAATTGGATATGTTGATTCCTTGATGGTTGTTTATTTAAATTTCCAAGCTAGAAAATCAGAATGAATTATAAATTATGTGGTAAAATGTAAATTAAATTTGGATAATTTAAAGGTTATGTCATATGAAATTTTATTTAGTAATTAATGCATTCAAAAGATGAAGTAAAGGTATAATTAAAAGTTGACTAATATTAAAAGTTATGATTTTATTGAAAATTTGAAGGTTGAAAGATAATTTTAAACAAATAAATAGAAAATTAAAATAATCAATAATATTAAATTTTCAAAGTAGTTTTAAAGTAAATTTAGGCAAAATTAAGACAAATGTTATTTACATAAAGTGTAAATTGAAAAATAATGAACAATTCCTGCTAGTTTAAATTCTAATTAAGAATATTTTTGTAATTAGATAAATATCAGTTGCCTAAGTCAAAACAAGACTGTATACAATTTTAAATAATAACAAACAAATATAATTTAGGTATCAATTTGAAGGTAATTTAATTAGCTGTGTAAATATGTAAATATAATTAGCCATAGTTAGATATTAGATTTAATTAGTTTTTAAATTGTCCAAGCATTAGGATTGGTTGAACTTTTGCTTATTTAGCAACAAAACAGTTTTTGGCCGAAGGCAGACGTATATTTTTTGTTCTCCGCTTAATAAATTAAAAATCGATAGTCATAACAAATGACTTATGTTCCTTCTAGCTAGAAGAAACCTTCTGACGTGATAAATAAAATAAATGAAAGTGAAAAACTCAACTTCATAAAAATTCTTCGTTTATAAAAATAAAAGTGAAATAAAAGACTTATGTAATTTTAAATAATTGAAGATAAATTGTTAAAAAGATTTAATTAGTTAATATGAATAAATAATTAAACAAAGTTAATAATTATTATAAATAATGTTTAAAGAGAAATTGTAAAAAGTATAAATACCTACCTGTATTATTGAAGTTGATCTATGATCACATTTTCTTGGGAATATCCAGCTATGAATTTAAATAAATTCTTCATGTAAATAGTTTTTAAAACTAAATGTTTTATTTGGTTTGGTGAAACCAAACAAACATCTTGAAAAGAAGTTATTAAATAAATTAGTAATAAATGTATTAAAGAATACTAATTCAACAACAAAGTGTAATGACAATAGTGATTAAATATGGAATTATACTTACTTGCAAATGTAAATGTTTCTACAAACAAGTTTGTAAACAACGAGGGAACCATATTATAATTGACCTTCTACTAACACCAGCTGATCCGAGTTTTGTTCGTATGCGCAAGTTAGATTTCAAGAAGAATTAGAGCTAAGTTTAAATTTCTTTTTATTTATTGTAGTAAATTTATAAAGCCAGTATTTTTTGTGTGATTTATGTTCAAAGATAATTGTTAAATTTATGATGAGAACTGATTTTCAAGTTATTGAGCATTATAATATATTTTTTTAAATTTATTGTTTCAATTGCAATTCAAAATTTTTAAAACTCAAGTTAATCTACGATTTAATTTAATAATTTGTTTTTATGTTGTGTTATAGTGTATTCAATTTTAATCTGTATTGTGTCTATTTTACAGGAGGTTTGTGATATTAATTTTTCATTGTGATAATTGTAATTCGTATCATTATACACGTCCAAATACGCATACCCTGAGATACATCACGAACGATACACACATAATTACAAGATTAAACCAACTTATTTATTAAGTGCAAATTAAATTTTATTTTGTAATTTATCGAAAAACATAACAATATGGATTAAGCAGCTTGTCGCTGCATATCCACTCCTAAACGCCATCTGTTTCTATAATACAGGGCATCATTTTCCTGTTAGTGTCGTTTTTCCATGCCCCTTTTCATTCCATCATTCCATGATCGCCTTGGACGCCCTCTTTTTTTCCTTCCTGTCGATTTCCATTAGAATACTTGTTTGGACCATCTCTGTTCATCCAAACGAAGTAGGTGACCAAACTATTTAAGGCCTTTCTATTCTGTTTAGTAATGTTCCTATTATGTTCATCTGGTGTCCTACTTCATCATTACGAATTCTTTCCAATCTCGATATTCTGGCACTTCTTCTTATGTAGTCCATTTCTACAACCACAATTTTTCTTTTTATGTCGGCGTTTAACGTCCACACTTTACAGCCATATGTTAAGATGGATTCAACCATTGCTCTTCCTATGCGTATTTTCGTTTGTCAAACCAGATTGCATTTAGAGTCCCCATTACTCTTCCAGCTTTTTCAATTCTATGCTTAATTTCCGGGTTCTCTTGGTATCATGGCCTCTAAATATTTGAAGTCATTTACTTGATTAATACGTTTTCCATCACCTTTAATTAGTATTTGAAAATTACCGTTTGTGTTCACAGCAAGATACTCGGTTTTGTTAATATTGATATTAAGCCCCCATTCTTAATATGTCAAATGCAGCCTTTTAAGCATTAGTTCTAAGTCGAAAGTATCCTGGGCAATGACAACTTGATCATCTCCTGTAGGTATTCCCATTTGCCCGCATGTCCTTTTCCATTTTCTTAACGCCACTTCTACATATAAATTAAATAAAATTGGCGACAAACTATCTGACCCTATCTGAGACCTTTTGATGGTTGAAAGGAGTTGAATAGTATGTTTCCTACTCTTATAATATGCTTCATTATTGAGATATAGTTCTTTAATGATATTTATACGCTTTGGATCTAGTTCTAAAATGTTTAGCGGTTGTTAAAGTTTGGATCTGGGTATCGAATCGTAGGCTTGTTCAAGATCAATAAATCCGAGATGGGTTTCTTCTCCTTCGTTTTTCTGTTACTTGTTGTATAATAAATAAGTTATTCACACACGATCTATCGGGTTTAAATCCATTTTGGTCCTCATCTATTTTATCTAATACCTCCTCCTCCGATTTCTTTTTAATCATTTTTCCAAACAGTCTGCTCATAAGACTATTTATTTTATACTTAGCCCTCTGTAGTTACTTGGATCACTTCTTTTTCCTTTCTTGTACAACAGACATGATATGTTTTCCATTGTAATGGTAATTCATTCTTACTCAGACATAAATTTACGAGCCTTGCTAGTCGCTCCGTCAAAATGCTTCCTCGATATTTAACCATATCTGCCATAATACCTCCTGGGCCTGGAAAGCGGAGATTTCTCCTCGTCTTCTATCGTAACCGTTAGATCCCTGCGTCATTTGTTGTATCTGCCCCTGCTCTTTGAATTGTTCTCTGTGCTCCGTTAATAATAATTATTGGTAATGGTTTTGCCAACTTGCATAGAGATTACATTATAACTTTTCTCATTCCTGTTAGTTTTCATTGTCTTCAGACATTTCTATAACTCACTCGATTGTGATCCTTCTAGCTTGTTTTCATTTTTGTTCCTACATTTCATTTCTTTGTGTTCTGATATTTTGTCTTACTTGTGTATGTAATTCTTTGTATTTTTCACGGTTTTCTTGAGTGCTATGGCTCAATCAGTCATTATACGCTGTATTCTTTTGTTTTATCATTTCTTCTGTCTCGCTATTCGTCCAATCTTAGGTTCTTGTTTTAGACCAAAAGCTTTCTTAGCCGTTTGCTGTATGGCTTCTGCTATTCTTTTTAAAAATAAGCTGCTCTAAATGCTCTTGATATAGCTATCTAACACTATTATCGTGAATTAGATGTATGTTATATTCTGAATATAATTGTAGGTTAGTCCTCTCCTCTTGACTTTCATTCTCATTGTTATTCTTTATGCATGGGTAGATGGAGCCTGCTACTACCAAGTGATGATCTCATTCGCACACTGCGCCCCTCTTAACTACCACAACTCTAATTATCTTAGAACCATTTTGCTTTGTAATAATAACATCTATTAATTTCTGATTTAATGATGGTCTAGTCCACGTATATTCATGAATGTGCTTATGCCGAAATTTGTTATTGTTAATCCGTATTGCTTACAGAGGGCTGTCAACATTTCTCCATTGTCGTTTGTTGCAGGGTTTCCTTATCATTCCTTCTGATGCCTACTTTCCCATTGAGATCTACAGCAATAATTACTGTTGTCTGTTCTTAATTTTAGCCAATTGTTCACTTAGCGAATGGTATAATTCATCATTATCAGTCCCTAGGGCTAGGGAGTACGATACGACTCAGACAACAGTAGAATTTTAATTATACGTTCACTGATATATTCTAATATTCATAACATTGAAGAACCATTTCTTCTTGATAAGAATTGATACCCCACCATTACTTCGTTTAGATTTGTCTACTCCAGACCATATGTGTGCATGAGGACCCAAATTTTCAATTCCTTGTCCCGTTTTCTTGACTTCCGATAGACATAAGTATTACATATATCCATTTTATACCTGGTCATTTCAGTCACCACTTCTTCGTTGAAATACTCTGTACATTCCAGGTTCCTAATTTCATAGAGCTTTTTCTTTGCTTGGTTCGTCGTCGAATATATCCGTCCGTATTCCGAGGCTTGGGTTTAGGTATTTTAGCAATTTAGTGGTTTTCCGAGTACCACAGAGCTGGTCTGACGCCTCAACCCCCAACCTGGAAGACCTGAATTTTCTGTAGGGGTTTGTTTGAGCTTTTCGTAATCGATCGATAGTTTCCGAGTAAATGTAGCAGGCTCTAAACCATACGTGACTACGTATTAAAAACTTTTGCATTTTGTGTTTTTGAAAACTTTTTGACAGGAGAATATATAACAGTTTCCCAAAAGCTACCCATCACAGTTTGATTCGTCTGTAGGTTTCTGCATTTTGATTTTCTTTGCCTAACTTTATGTTAAGATCTAAGTATATAAATGAATTTACATTTTCAATTTGTTGGCCTTCCATGCTTATTGGATCTATGCCGTCTGTTGTTAAAATCTTTGTTTTGGCGATATTTATTCTTATACCCACTTTCTTTGACTCCTCATTTGTTGCTCGTTATTTGCTAGTAAAACCATGTATTAATGTTTTCTATCTCCATTAATCCCTTCTTGTGACCACTGCAAATTCTTAAAATCATTCTCAAGTACAAGATTAAATAGCTTTGGGAAAATGGAATCGCCTTGCCTAACTCCTCTACCTATTCTAATTTTTTCTGTAAGTTGTTCATTTCTATTCTGCAATTATTAATGGCTTTTATTATGGCCCTGAATTCGATTTTGTCAAATGCCTTTTCGTATTCTACAGAGGCTAGGGTCAGTGGCCTAGGGTCCTAGATCCAGAAGATATCAGGAATATCTTCTGATCCTAGATTTTGAATCTTTGATACTCTTCTCTTAGCTACATTTCGTTTTTCCTTGTTTGTAATTCTTGATGCAAATGTCTTTATAATAGTTTTTAGTTATTTTCATTATTTCTTTCTGATTCGTTGTTTCGGAGCCATCAACGTTATACAGTTTTGTTATCATTTTTATTCCTATATTTAATTTAGACTTTAGCATGTTCATGTTCGTGTTATTTACAACTGCTTGTTCGATTAGTTTGTCATCATATAGCTTAATATTGTTAATTTTTCTTCTTATTAGTGGATAGAGGATCGGCAACGCCCTGTGAAGGATATGCCACTCTAAGAAGATTAGTTTATTAAGTTCTACATATTCTGTTGTTCTCTGATAACTTTTATATGTAGGTACTTTTGGGGTAACACAGCATGAAGTATCTTTTGTGGCCTAATGTATTGCTTTCACTATATCCACATTATTTTCATCAATAGTAAGTCTTTTATTTCTTGTTTTATTTAGTTCGTATTCTATTTTATTTCTGTATTGTCGATCTGTATTCGATTGATCTTTACTAACTTTTGCCTTGCAAATTTTGTGTTAATTTTAACTTCCGCTTGAACTAAGTTATGATCTGATGGTGTGGAGATTCTATTCAGCATAGAGACATCCTTTATTATATATTTATGAGTAGATATGATGTAGTCTATTTCATTTCTTGCCCATCCCGGTTTATCCATGTCTACTTGTTCTGCTGCTTCTTTTTAAAGAAAGTATTCAGAACGAACATTTTATGTGAATGTAAAAAATCAAGGAGCATTTCGCCTCGAGAGTTTCTTTGACCATATGAACCTATTGCTGTTTTATGAGAATCTATCTTATTGCCCAATTTGATGTCCCATTTTATGGTTTTTAATTCTTCTTCTAAGACGCTGAGTCTGTCTTCGGAAGCAGAGATAGAACATTGTATGTTCCTATATTATATATAGTTTGGTTTGGGTAAATCTTATCGAATCATGCCCCCCTTCCGCCAGAATCCGTGGGGCTGACTGTTGGTACAGTGTATTCGCCTGGAGTATTTGCGTTTTGTGGTTCGGTATACATATTTGCATATTAAGGGGGGATTTGTTAGACCTCGTTGATTTTTTTGTTCATTTCTATTACTTAGTAATTTAATATTGATAAAATAAAACCAATTAAAACTAATATTTATTATTTGACAGCATGGATGAACTTGGCCAGTTTGATATACGTGTCCAATTAGAATTTGTAGCCCAAACAACTGGACAAAGAGGAAATATCGTGTACATTGGGCATTCGCTTGGAACTACAGTTGCATTAATATACGGATCGTCTTTTCCAGAATTGGCAAAGAAAAACGTCAAGCTGTTTGTTTTCCTTGCACCCGCAGGAATATTAGCTAATATGATTTCACCTCTTAGATATTTAGCACCATTTGCTGAGAAGATTTTGGTAATTTAAAAATTTATACTAGTTAGTCATTCCGTTAAATCTTGGCCTTGTCGAAAATATCAAAACAACAGACGCACTCATTCGTGAAATTATAGATCATCAGCACGTACGCTCCACAAGTCTGCATAATTAATTTACAGATATACGAAATCTATTTACGTGCATCTTAAGATTTTTACAACAATCCTTGTAGGGATTTAAGGCAGTTTGTAGATTATTTTATACACAATTCCTTCGTTTTTTGCTAGTAGTTATTTAATTTAGAATTTATTTATTTGTTTATTTATTCCTATTGCAGAGAATAGTAGAAAAAAAGGATTTGTTGAGATTAATATCAGAAGCCCAACCACAAAGGAAAGTAATATCAACTTTGTGCTTGGAATCACCGCAGCTTATGCAACTTTGTTTTGAGGCTGTTAATTTATTCTACGGCCCTCAAACACAAACACAACCAGTAAAAGATTTCTTAACCTTAATTAAACTTAAATTAATTATTTTCTTTTAGAATATGATACCAGTCTACTTCAATCAGTTCCCTGGGGGAACTTCGTTGAGGGTTGTAAGACATGCAGCCGATTTAGTTTTAAACACTTTCAGGAAATACAATTATGGGTTGGAAAATTTAGAAAAATATGCCAATATTTTATCACCTAGCTATGAAGTTTCAAAGATTGATGTACCCATTTTCATTATGTATGGAGCTAATGACTGGGCTTGTACGGCAAAGGCATAATATAATTAACTTTTTTATAAGTCTAAGAAACTAACAAACAACTTTTCAGGATTCTGTAAATCTGTATAATAACCTATCACCAAAGGCTAAAATCTATGGAATACAGGAAGTACCTGGTTTTAACCACATTGATTTTATATTTGGAAAACACGTAAGGTCGGCTGTTTACGATATTGTGCTTAGATTAATTGATAAAGCGAACAGACAGTAACTTTTTTGTTATTATTATTATTACCAACCAAAGAACTGAAGTATAGAAATGTTTCTGAAGTTGTTTATTTATTTTTTAAGTTATTTATTTAATGTTGTTAATGGCTATATCAGACCAAACGGGATGTAAGTAGATTAGGTAGATAAAACTTAAATGTCTTTATTAAACAATTTGTAAAGATTCAAGTTAGTAAAAGAATAAAAGTTGTTTGAAGTTATTGTTCTGTCCAAAGCATTTGTAAGCCTAAACCTCGCCCAAATAAACAAATAAACCAACCCTTATTGATTATGATTGGTTACTTTAATTTTTAATTTAATTAAGCAGAGAAATTTAAGTATGTGGGGATTAAACAATGACCTCTGTGAAATTTGTAAAATCATTGTCATTACGAGGATTTTAATCTTGTAAATGTTACCTGCAAACAGTTTAAGTATGTAAAAACAAACTCAAATATTGTCTCACCTTGTATTACTAACAGTTTCCAGAAATGTAAAATAAACCAAGCCAAGAACTTACATATGTGAAGTGTTGTAAATTATGAACTGGCGCTGAAAATATAATTTAATTTGTATATTCACTAACAACTTTGTATTTGTACATGTAAATAACTATGTACTCTTTCTATTGCTACATTCACTCCTCGCCCTTCAACACTCTTGGATGCTGGTGCAAATATGCACTCGCGTATTGCGTATTTTATTTTAGGGTCTGAGATGCATATCATATGCTTAAAACAGTGCATAACTGTTCTAGGTGTGGTTGTAATTGTGATTGTATGTGCTTAAAAACCGCTTACTTTATCTTTTCTGGGGTAATATCGAAAAAATGATGAGTCGGCGACATTAGTCATATCAGTTATGTATTTGATAAATTTATCGAAGGTAAACAGAAGAGCCAAAGCCCTTACAGAATGATTAAAAATAAAGCTGATTATAAAAATAATTACGGATTGGATAAATTCAATAAGTACCTAGTATTATACCTTAATACATTACCCTACAACTAAAAACTATTTATCCGTTGCCTTTCGCCAAATCTCTCGATTGTATGCGTCTTCCTCGTTCAAGTTTCTACTTTACATTGCCTTTCTCATTCCCTTGTTTCACGATTTTCATGATTTACCTCGTTTCGTCTTTCCTGCTGGAGTTCTATTCTTCCTATTACCGAATCATTTGCTTCCATTGTCCTTCTTACTTCTTCGTTGTGGATCCTTTCTCGCCGTGATATCCTTGTGCTTCGTCTTAAGTAGTCCAACTCGACTGTTCTATTTTCTTCTTTATTGCTTCTTTGATCATTCATATACTTCGTACCCATAATACAGTAGAGTGTTACACCCGAATCATCCACTTAGGTTTCGCGTCCAGCACATATTTCTTCTTCCAACACTTTGTTTACCTTTCATCTTTCCCTGCATAATAAGTCTTAGCAGCTCATACTTCTTTCCTCTCATCACATATCCAGAATGCTGTAACTCCCCTATTTTTATAGTTTTCATGATTTCCCATTCTTCGTAGTAGGTACTTCCAAATTTGTTTTCTCCAAGAAATCCTTCTATAGCACTATATTTCAAATGCCTCAATATTCTTGATGGTTCCTTGCTTAAAAGTCCAAGCTTTAACAACGTAAAAAAACCTAGAAAAGACGTGGCATCGTTAATATTCGCAATAGTCCTGGAATCTTTTAATTTAAAACCCAAGGTTTGGTTCCGTTATGTATATGACACTTTTATTTTCTGGCCCCATGGAAGACATAACCTTGCTTCTTTCGTAGAACATCTCAATAATCAGCACTATGGAAATAGAATCAAACGGTTCTATCCCTTTCCTTGATGTAGTGGTAACTTGTAAACCGAGTGTTCATTAGGCATTCAGTTTATGGTAAACCTACACACACGGATAGGGATCTTCACGGCCATTTACATCATGATCTGGCACCAAAATTCTCCGTAATCAATTCTCCTGTTCATCGTGCTATTACGTGTCTGAACCTCACGGTCTTCATGTCGAGTTAGCCTGTATTCAAAACAATCTTGTCAAGAATGGGTACAACAAAAGGGACACTCTGAAAGTCCACAGAACACCTAAACACCCCAGACTACTGCCTCTTTACCATACATTCGTTAGGTTACTGACCACTGATCGCGTAGGTATGATTCTCAAGAAATATAATATCAAATTCATCTTCAAGCCCCTTTCAAAAGTACCACAAATATTCCGTTCAGTAAAAGATAAGGCTCAACCTCTGTCATCAAGAGGCGTCTACAGCATCCCTTGCTCTTAGTGCACACTAGAGAAACGGGTCGCTCTGTGTACACACATATCTGTTGCTTGAAATCCGGTCTTCTCTCTTACTTAAATGTTGCTGAACATCATCACGGCATTGGTCATAAGATCTTGTTTGAAAAACCATAGCTAATGGTTCCGCCCCTTTCACTCATGACCAGTCATCATCTTCGTCTGATACGCTGGATCGGTTACAACCAGTACTAAGTGGTTGCGTTTTTCTGCTTTCTTTAGAAGGTTTTCGCCTCTGGCTTAGTTGACAAGTTGAGTTACCGTGCTCTTCTTCTTTCTGCTAAAAGAGTTTCGCCTCTGGCGTGGCTGGCTGACCCGTTCAGTTACCGTACTCTTTTAGTGCCCCCTTTTCTTTCTGATGAAGTATATGTTTCCTTATCGGATTCCTCGCTCTATTGGGAACTTATTGGTTGTATCGTAAAGCCTTATACATGTTGTATAATGTGTTGTATCATGCTGATATACATCTGTAGTCCATTGCTATTCTATATTGTTCCAAAAATTTAATTATGGCATGTCGGTGTTGAAGGCTTTCTGGAAGATGACAAATACCAATACAGTGGGTTTGTTATACTCCACTGTTGTTTTTTTCTATGAGGGCTTTCATCATACGTAAATGGTCGTTTGTGTCATATCCTCTTCTAAAACCCTCCGGTTCTCGCATCTGATATAGAAATCAAGTTTTTGTTCGAGGCGTTTTGTTATGATTTTCATAAACAACTTATAGAGATGAGAAAACAAGCTGATTGGTTTATAATTCTCTAAGTTTGTTATATCGCATTTTTTGTGGACGAGGATTGTTAATGCATTATTCCACTTACTTGGAGTTGTAGAGCTCTCCAAACATAAGTTGAAAAGAGAGACTAACGATTTTCGCCTCATTTTGGTATCTTCTATGACGATTTGATCTTATCCAAGCGCTATGCTGTTTTTCATATCCTTAAGAGCACTTCTTGGTTCTTCTATTGTTACGTCTGGTAGATCTTCTGAGCCCTCACTCATTACTTTTCCTCTTATATGCGGTACTTTGTAATCAGGTTCTAGTTATGTGTCGTCTTCTGTATAATCCTCTATAAAATTTTTCTGTTATTTTCAGTAGTTGTTTCAATCCCCTTTCTTTAATTTAAAATTCTCGCTTTTTCCTTGGACTAATTTCCTGCGGACTACTTTCATATTTACATTATCTTGGATTGTCTGGCGTATTTTCTCTGTGTTGTACCGTCTTAAGTCTTTCGGTATTTCTTCTGAAATCACTCTGTTTAAGTTTCTCAACATACTAGTTTGTTCCTGGATTTTATTTCTCCTTTCTTCCATTAATTCTTTATAAGTATGATTGCTTAATTTATCTTATGGTTTAGCATTGTTGTTCCTTTGCCTTAATTACTGCTTGGAAAATGGTGTCGTTTAAGTTTTCGACGTCAGTTAGTTGTTATTTATTATTTAGAACTAGTGTTATCAACTCCTTGTACTTTGTAGCATTTTCCGGTGTAATCACTGTAGCGGTTTTCCTCCTGTACGTCATCTTGGTTCTTTTATTTTTCAGGTGTATTTTAATGGTTTCTCTTACCTCAGCACCGTAACATCCGTATTATTTCATTTTCGTCCTGTTATGATGAAAATGATTTCAATCTGGGCTTGCCTAGGTGCATCGTCTGTGGGGTTTCTTTTTAAAGAAGCTGTTCATTAAGTATAAGCCGTGGTGATGCAGGAAGTCAAGCATTATTTGCTCTCTTCCATTGTCAGTACATCTTCCTTGTAGGCGATTTCAACGCGAAGATCGGCAAACAAGCCAAGGAAATTTGGAATGGACGGAAGAAATGAAAGAGGATCGAAAAAATAAATACTGAGTAATAACCTTATATAATCAGTTTAGAACTAATTTTAGTTGGGTATAATGATTGACTTGATTGTTACCTAATACATAAATTGAAGCAGCTTTAATTATTACAAAGCCTTATTTCCGTAACACTCAGGTGGGTGACATTTAATCAGTTCTGGTTGTTAATCTGAATGTATGAAGCAAGCTTTCGTGTGTAATGCTTAACTGAAGCGTTACTTCTCCACTTACAAAAATTAGTAAATTCTCAGTAATGAGTTTATTGTTATAATTATTGAAGAATTCCGGCTAAAACAATTGAAACTAATCATAACTTTTGCCTTCTTTTTTCTGATGAACGTCACTAAAAAAATACTAAAAGGAGAAGAGAGCCTCTTCCAATTATAACATCATCGCATATGGAAACAAATCAGTGATCCAAATATTAATTTTAATTGGCTCGCCCTTGACTTTAGGCATTAGCATAAATCAACCACATTTTGCATATTAATACAAGCCACTCATGTGTTACAATATCGCCTACCATGAGGAGTAAGAGTGTACTGCAATGCTGCAAAAGTCTTTCTTTAGCTTTAGTAACTACTCATTCGAAGTGATAGCGTTATACGGATTAAGGTGCGCCATTTTTTAGATTAGTTGAAGTTACCAGCATAAATGCCAATTAATATTTCTTACTTTTACTGTGCCGTTACTTATTTTTTACATTTAAATTCTGCATGATTCAATGCAGTGTAAGTGAAAGTCTTTCTCCGGAAATATTAATATTTATAGGCCTTGTTTTGTAGTTTTACCTGGGATCTGTGCGGTTTCCATCCTTTTTTATGGAAACAACTGGAAAAGTATTTGGGCCATGTTTTGGCCCTTTTTAACAGGCGTTTTATTTTAATTTTTATATATTTCTTTCTATTTGGTATATACGCCTATTTGAACGAACCACTAAACAAGTTCAAAATTGGCTGAGATTAATCAAAGTTTCTGTTAATTTTAATCGTGTTAGATTCGACCTTTACATTTTTTAAAACAAAATGTAACTTGAGTTTTGCATTGTTTCTTTTTAAAAATTTGATTGGACATACTAATATTAACCTTCACCCACTCTCCGTTCCCATCAATCTTATTACAACAACCTACGCCCCTTACCCTTGATTTATTTTTATTGCAGTTATTCGTATGTTTTGCCCCTATAATCGAATTAAAAAGAAACCTTCAAATCCTTAAATATAAAATTAATTCTTTAATGATCCTTCTGTTAAGTAAACAGTAAACCACTTAGTTACTTAGATTCAATAACGATTTGTAACACTTCTGGTATTACTTAAAACTTGCAAATTATTTCGTAATTATATAGGTGTAAATCACCTTGGCCTGAACATGACTTGCTGAACTTCGTAACTTGATTAAAGCCTTTTCATTAAATAACAGTCCTTTGTATAATTAAGTAACGACAGTAACGTAATAGATAGTCTGAGCCAGTTTTAATCTCTTTTTGTTACCAGTTGCATTCAACAAGCAGGAAGCTTACCATAATTGTTGTTAATTTCAGCAGCAACAGATTTTTAGCATTTTTGTTAAAATTAGAAAGGAATTGTTAAATTTCTTCTTGTGTTTAGAAGAACCTCGCAGCACATGCATTTATCGAGGCATAAAATTAAAAACACAAAATGCATTAAAATACGGAATAAATTATCGATCTTTCTATTTAAACCTCAAAAGCTGTTTATAAGATCTTTTCCGATTAGTCGTGGGTAAATGCAAGATGTTATATTTATAAGCCTCCTTCTAAACGCGGAAGTTTTCATAAATATGGTTATCGCAAGAGAAACTCTCCCCGGTACGCAGTAGGCATTAAAATCTTTACATCAAATGAAATTCAATTACCTATTCGCCTTCTTGTCTTTAAATACTATCCTTGTTATTTGTAACATGCTGTACCTTCAGTAAAATACAAAAGGATAACTTTGTTTGTTAGTTGTTAGTGCCGACTATTTGTGGTTCAGTTTCAATCATGAAACCAAAGACTTGCATCGTATTTATTTTATATTTCGTGCCATACGTGGGGTGTGCCAGAAATAATGTGTGTCCAACCCTTAAGGATTATTATACCATTAAAAATAATCCCAATTGTTGGTATGACATCGCAGCTGAAGCTAATATTGTAAGTCAGTTTTATTTTTTATTTTAATAAAGCAAATAAATTTTGGGATTGAAGTGGGCGTTGAAAGGGTATTTCTGCAGCTAATGGGGATTTTTTGATAGTTACCAAACAGTCAAACATTGATGGTAATTAAAGATAGCTTAGATTGTAACTCGCAAATTAACGTAATTTAATATTAAAATTTGGACATTTTTAGACTGATATTATCCAAAACTATGGTTATCCTGTAGAGGAACATAAAGTAGTAACACCGGATGGGTATATTCTGTCCTTGTTTAGAATTTTGCCAAATTATCGTCCTTCGAGGATAGCACCTCGAAGAAATCCTGTGTTCTTACAACATGGTTGGATGTATTCTGGTGCCGGTTATGTTGGATTGGGGAAACAATCTTTAGGTGAGGTTATTAAAATGATTTCAATTTTTAAGATAAGTAACCGGCAGCGCCCTGTAAAGGGCACCCCACTTTCAAGAAAACGAAGATAAGTGGTTCTATTAATGTAGAAGATGATCGAACAGTTATGTGTGGTTTTCTTAGTTTTGAATTACAAAAGCCTGGTTTGGTTTGATGTTAAAAATTTGGAAAATCTTTTCAAATTATATTCGGGAAAGATTTAGCGAAGAGTACGTCTCTGATTAGCATTTTTCAGTTATCAGAAATCCTAACAGTTTTAAAAAAGACGTGCTTTTCTGACAAGAGGTTAACCCTACGTTCAGTACGAAAGGACCTAAAATGCTTTCGAATCTGCGAGTATTTGTGTGGCGTAAACTGCGATTGCTTGGGAATGTTGTTGAACCCTGAAAAGCAAAAAAAAAAGTGAAAACCAAGTACGTATTTCAGCCATTTTCAGTGTAAAAGTCTCCTTGACGAGGTTGGTTGGAGTTTACCAAATTAAGCAGTAAAGTTGCTGAAACTCATGAAGACGTGCTTTGCACTAAGTTATGAAAGCAAGACTTCCTTTCAGGATTTTCTGCCAAAAAATTAATATTTGATTTTTGTAGCCCAGTCAATTTATTTGGTAGTTTTTTCAAGTACCTATCTTCTTCTTCTGAAGGTGGTGCGCCTTTTACAGGGCGTTTTTGTTTTTCAAGAATACAATTGTGAAAAATATGATTTAACAATACGTAACCACTTTTGTTACGTGAAGTTTTCTTGTTAAAGTGGTCACGATTTTCTCTTTTTATGTGTTTTGATATTTTATGTATGTTACTAACGATCACACATGTTTTTAAGCATTTACGTTAGCGGACGCTGGTTACGACGTTTGGTTAGGAAATTACAGAGGAACGGAATATTCAGAAGGGCATGTTAACCTTACAGTCTTTGATAAGCAGTACTGGGATTTTAGGTAAGATTTTTTTCATTTAGATTTCTCAAATGTTGTTTTTAAAAATGGAATCAGAACCGATTCCAGTATGTTTTCTGTCTCCTTTCCTTTCTACCTCTCTTCTTTCGCTCCTTCCTTTTTTCACTCATAATTTTTGCAGTATTTACAGATTATATTAAATCTCAAAATTAATCAAAAGATTCAGTTTATTTCTAGCGCTGAGTTCATTAGAATATTTGTTTGAAAAATCAAATCTGACTTGATTCCCGTTGTGTTTCTCCTCTCCTTCTTTCTATTTTTCTCCTTTTGTGTCTGCCTTTCTTTCTAAGAGCCAAGTTTTCTATTTTTTACATAGTAATCTTCAAAATTACGCTCTTGTACTGATCTCACTAATTTCTCAAATATTTTTTTAAAAATCAAGTCAATATCGTTCCAGTTGTGTTTGCCTCTCTTCCTCTTTAATTTTTAAAAATAAACAAAAGATTTAAATTTATTTCCAGTGTTGACCACATAGGATTGTATGATATACCCACGAAATTACGCCACATCTCCAGAATTACAGGCAATAAGGGGGACATCATCTACATTGGTCATTCTTTAGGAACAGCAGTTGGATATATTTATGGTTCGTCATTTCCAGAAGAAGCTAAAAATACTGTTAAATTATTTATCTCGTTAGCACCAGCAGGGCGGTTAATTTACACCAAATCTATATTTTTCAGGCTTGTGGGACCGTTCATGAATGTACTTCTTGTAAGTATTGCCCCTTTTCCTGTTATGTATTCGTTTAGTTTTTGTTAGGAATTTCTTATGTTGGTGATATCGTGCCTTAATTATTACAAAGAGCGAATTCGTTTTATTATCATTTTACGTGTTGCACGAAACTATTTATACGTCTGTTTTTTTTTGTTGGTAATAATAACCTTGCGTATTAAGACGTATTAACACACCACGTTTACCTGCGTATTAAATATTGTGAGAAAGTTTATTTAATTTCCTTCCTTCCTTTTCTCACATTTAGCATAATTAATCGGCTGTAAACCTCTTCGGCGGGTTGTTTTTCTTAATCAGTAGTTTCATTAAGTGCATTGCTTTGGATTTAGCTAATTAACCGTTCTCTCTTGCGAATAATTGTTTTTTATAAGCTTGGTTGTTTTCTCTAATGAACTTTCAATTTATGCCTAATATGCCCAATAAATGCGATTTTTTAGTCCTCAAGAAATAGGCGTAAAACCTTTGTTTTCAGAAAATAATAGACGATTATGATCTAATAAGATTAGTTTCGCAAGGTGGATCAATGAAGAAAATATTCCAACATTTATGCTTAGAATCTCCAACGATTATGGAACGTTGCATGCGAATGGCAAATTTGTTAATTTTAGGTCCTCAAACACAAATGGAAACGGTATTAATTTGAACATATTTTCTTCTCCTTTACAATATTTTTTTACAGAATATGATGCCGGTTTTCTTCAATCAGTTGCCAGCAGGGACTTCTTTTAAAGTTCTCAAACAAGTAACAGCTATGGTGAGGTATGAATTAAGTCGTTATGATCATGGTTCCAAAAACAGGGAAGTGTATGGTAGAAGATTTGCTCCAGCTTATGACGTTTTTAAAATTGATGTTCCTATTTTTATTATGTATGCCAACAGTGATTGGTGTTGTACGAAGAGGGTATGTAATTAATTAATTTGCTTTGGTAAAATCAGAAAAAATGTAAATAAGTTTGCCTCGGTAAAATCACAAAACCTATATAAATAGGTTTCTTCTTCTTAGCGCGCCTCGCTTGTTTTCAAGGGTTAGCGATCATCATAGTAGTAATACGCCGGAATAGTTCTTCAAATTTGAGACCTGCCCATTGTCCATGACATATTCTTTCTTCCGATCCACCTTTTCTTTTCAACTTTGCCTTGAATAATAAGGCGGAGAAATTCGTACTTTGGTCCTGTGATAATATGATTAAAATATAAATGGTTTTTCTATCTTTGTGCATAAGGTTTAGCACCTGTTTATTTGAGGTATGAGATGCCCATGAAATTGTTAGTATTCTACGATAACACCATAGCTCAAAAGCTCATAGTTGTTATTGTTAGTGTCCAGGTCTCGCAGCCATAAAGTAAGATGGGCCACACATAGCATCGTAAGACTCTTACACGAGTATTAATAGAAATTGTCACGTGCTAATTCCGCACTAAGACAACCTATAGGGCGACGTCAAAGTTGGGTGGCTCGCGGCTATCAAGCAGTCGGAGAAGGGGGGTTCGAAACGCTAAACCCTTCAGATAGGGGGTCATAATCGGGAGGAAAATGGGCGTCATCGCGAAGGTCACCTAGGATGGTCTAGAAGGATGTACCGCAGATGGTTCCTTCTGGGCTCGAGGGGGTGGGGTGGCTGCACTGCTGGATGTTACTTACCCCTTCTTACTGAGAAAAACACTGCTACTGGTAGGCAGGCTCACAGGGCTATATACAATTATTAAAATAAGCACAAAACACAAATAAAAGGCAAACGTGGATTAACAATAAGGTTTAATGATGTAAAAATTATTTAAAATATGACACGGGATGAATTCATAAGTTCTATCTTATTTTATGTGAGAGGGAATTGGGGGATGCCACATTTACTCGAGCTACTGTAAAGATGTTTAACAGCTAGGCTACCTCAGTCGCAAGAAAATTGGTGGTAATGATAAAACTTAAGACCAAAAATCTGATTACAAATAATTTCAAACATGCAACATAAAATTGGTAAACGCCGGGACAGTTCACACTGTTTCTAAATCGTTACCACTAATGCAAATATATTACGCAGTGATTTAAGATTTAAACATTTCGCCTGAACGGATTAAAAAGGGGCGCTTGATGTAGGTACTTAAAATTACAGATAATAGTTGACTGGTGCCTGTCTTCAAGTAATCGGTGGTATACGGTATTAAATAAGGTTGCAGCTGGTACTATTGCAACCGGCAAGTGCAAGGGTAACCTGAAATATTGTTACCTGGTTGTCAGGGGGTGGTCCCGTAGAAGCGATGGCAGGCCATGGTATCCCAGGGAGAGTAGTCGCGGTCGGTGCGGAAAGGGGGATGTCCTTTCCCGGAAGCTGGTGCAATAAAATCGAACGTTTCACTAAATCTCTAAATTTGGTTATGTCGGCCACATTCGCTATTTTCATCAACATCACTCACTCACTGCATAATAATTACAATTTACAGCGTATAAAATACAAAAACTGACACAGCGTGTTTCACATGTCACGTCAAACCGCCACTGAAAACTGCAACAATGTTGAATGTAAGAAACAGTCAAGTCCTGGACTTGGCTGCTTCTTGTGCAGTTTCACAAATTGGATAAACGCCAAAACGCGAGTGTAAACCCTATGAAATCATGTAGGGAGCTGGCTCTTCCACAGGGATATATTAAATCCCATACTGAGTATAATGACGTAGTATATAACTCATTTTGTCCAAAATAGGGCTTGACCTGTTCTTGCACTAGAGCCTTCAATTGAATTAGACGCTTACCTCTAGGGTTTCTGCTACCAAGCCTACACTGTCCAGTAATGTTTGGCGTTGCTTGCCGACCTACTTTGGCGTCGAATTCGCCCATAATTAAAGTTATTTCATGCCATTTTGTGATTCTCAATGCGTCTTTAATGTTCTGGTAAAATTCTTCAATTTCAGTTTACTGTTTATCAGCGTATACTTGTATAACATTTAGGGCTACTGGTTGTGTTTTCATACCCGGCGATTCATAAAAATGGTAGCATTTATTAAATAAAATTCCCTCCTTTTCTATTTAATTACTGCTTTTAGGAGAAGTATTACATGGCTAACTTTATTTATGACAAATCCAAATTTCCTCCTTATATTCCCAAAAGGGAATTATAAATTCAATGTTGGTTTATTTGACCAGTCTGCCCATGTTAATAACATCGAGGTGTTTTTTGAAATTATACCAATAGAAAAGTACAAATATGAATGAAAATGTAGCAAGTTAAATAAACATTGCTAAAATTTGAATTTTAATTAATTTAAATTCAAACCTGGCGCTTCTAAGGGCTTGTTAATATAATCGCGTGAGACCAAATGAGAACAGTTTCTGGGGACCAATACCACAGTTTTCCATCTGTGCAATCTGTACAAGATATTGCAAAACGTGGGTATAAATTTGCACTGTATACATTGTTGTGTAATCAAGGTGACCACAGAACAATTTTATTGAACTTGTCTCGAACTCGCCACACGTTGGGACAGCCAAAATAATTAATTACCTCTGAAATGCCCCACATTACTGGGCTCCAAAAATATGTTATGTTCTCTGATTGAAAACATACATTTTAATTGAACTTATTATGTGTTGTGTGCAGATGTGTGTGTGAATACATAAAACCAAATACCAAATAAATATTCCGTATCTAAACCACCTGCAAAAAACAAACACCAACAACAAATTCATCACATTCCAAAATACATGAACGAAAATTCATAACAAGCTCAATTTAAGTTTTTTACATGGGTTCTAGCTGTAGTTAGGATTCAAAAGATTGCAATAATTTAATGTTGACAAATAAACTTTTGATAACTGAATAGTGAATAAATTTAAAATCATACGTTCACAATAAAAATTCATCAAGTTTCGAATTAACAATTACTTCATAAAATTTTCAATATTTAATCTGACTTTATAACAATTACCTTATTAACAATTACAACAATCAAAATTCAAATTAATTTTATAAAAACACAAAAAAAAAATTATTTAATTGACTTATCTGGTGACTTCTTAAAATCCGGGTAAATCTTGGTGAAGGTCGAAGTTTGGCACAGCTGTGTTGATAATCAGCTGTTCTGCGTTGATGCCCATGAATTCCAACCCCAACACTCTCAATGGTAAGTCTTTGTATTTTTACTTGTCTTTATAATTTTTATCACTGTTTAAATTTCACTAATTAATCACTGTTTAAATTTCCAGGTTCCTTGTTTTAGATTAAGGATTACCCTTCAAATACGTAGGTAAATAAAACGATGTTTTATTCAAATAACAATTTAACTAATTTTATTTTCAACGAAGAAAATTCACATTACATTTATTTAATAACCCACTTGGTTTAATTATCAACGTTTACATAAATGTAAATATTATTGTTATTATTACACTCAAATTTTCTTTACGACTATTTATTATTAGTAAATTTTACTAGTACTTTCTTATTATTTATTTTAATTGGTTTTGTTTATTTTAATTCACTTCATTTTACACTTTTAATTTTAATCATTCTTAGATCACGTGATATCTGTTTCACCACATTTCAGTTGCTACCCGATATTCATCTGTCTTATTGTTCTAGAATAAAAACAAAAGAACTCTACTACGTCATAATAACAAACTTTGGGAGCGTTTTAGATACGTGCATCCCCAATGGATTTTTACGAGCAACTGCCGTATTTTCTTTTGTTAAAACCAAGTAAAATAAATAAATCTAGCCAATTTTCAAACCATCTTTAACTTTAATTACTTATTTACGCTTAATTATTAATCAAAATTTATTATTAACTAAATGAAAATTATTTATACTAACTAAACTTAACTTTTAATTTAAATTTTTATTTAAACTAAACCTATTTAAACTTAACTTTAAAGAAAAAGTTTCTTTACTTCGTTTTTGGTTTAAAACTCTACTTGATTTACCTATTTTTCAAAATTATTAATAACTAAACTAAAAACTATGTAATTATATTAATTATGACAAAATAATGAGATTTTGTCTCTTATCAATTTTCTCTAAAATTATCAGTTTGGCTGATAATTGCATTTGAAATCTGACGTTTACTTAAATTTACATTTTTATTGATAATTTCAATAATTCTTGCTTTTAACATTTAAATTCTTGACAAAATTAAATCTTATATGCTCTAAAACATTTTAGTTATGTTTTATACCTTGTCTCAACCTTTTAAAATAAGAAATTTGTAACTTTCTATTTTTCACATACATTTGTCCTTGAAATTTACCTTTTTCAGATAATACGTTATGATTTTAACTTTAATCATTATTTCTAGCACAATAAACTGATCTAAGTGTTCCAAAAGACTACTTCATCAAGAAAAATCAGCTTTGTACTGTAAATTGAAATAAATATCTGGATATTTGAATTTCTATCCTTCATTGTCAACTTTAAATATCGTTTTTATAACTTAATTGTTGTTAATATTTGCTTTATTGTAATTAATTTGTATTAATAAATCGTAAACAATCAATAAAATGATTTTACATCAAAAATCAATTTGGTATTCAATTTTATATACTTGATGTATGTAAAATTGTGTTAATAAAATGTTCATAAAGTGTATAAACTTGTTTGTGTTTATTGTATGGATGTATTAGTGTTATTTAAAATGTTTTATGCTCAAAATACACAACATTTACCCCTCTTAAGAATTTTCAAAAATATTAACTGGTAAGTAAATTTTTCAAAATTATTCTGAATAATTACAGACTTATATTTATTCTTCAACATAAGGTTGTAACATTTGAATGTTAAATCTACCTCTTATTCTATCTGAATCTACAAATTTTAATTCATAAGAACTACCAAATTTTTGATTTATAATAAATGGACCTACATAAGGTAATAAAAGTTTCGCTGAAATCTTATTAACTTGATCTGGTACTCTTAAATTTTTAACAATTACCTTATCACCTATTTCAAAACTTGTATTCTTTTTAATTAATCGATTTTGTTTTTGTTCTTGTTTTATATAATAATTTATAATTTTATTTTTAACTTGTTCTAATTTCCCTTCAAAATCTATCCTATTTGTATTTTCTTGTAACCATGGTCTAGATGGTTTTATTTTTTTCATTAAATATATGGGTACTTCCCTCGTAACTATAGATGGAATTTCATTAATAAATTTTTCTATATTTTTTAAATGTTTTGACCAATTTATGTGATTATCATTATACAATAACATTCTCAAATATTTTACAACTTCTTGTATATACCTTTCACTAGGATTTGCTTGTGGATGTCTTATGCTACAAAAATTAATTTTAACCCCTCTTATTTCCCAGTAATCTATAAATCTTTCATTATTAAAATAGGTTGCGTTATCTAATATTATTCTTTGTGGTTTCCCAACTTCATCAATATATTTTTCCAGACAATTAATTGTAACATCAGTATTACATTTTACCGTAGGATAAAGCTTAATGTACTTTGTAAATAAATCTATTATTACTAAAATATGTTTATACTTGTTGCTTTTAACTAAATTTGATAAATAATCGATAGCAATTACATTTAAAGGATTCTGTGGAATTATACTCTTATAATGGTCATGTAAAACATTGTTTTTATATTTTCCTAATTGACATAAATGACATTTTTTTATTAAATTTTTAATTACTGCTAAATCATTAATTCCAAAATAATTTTCTCTAAACAAATGCCATACTTTTCTGACACCTATATGCCCATATGTTAAATGAAAATATTGCACTACATCTTCAATATGTTCCTTCGTAGTTACATATAATTGTTTACCATTCAATAATTTAACCAGAAATTCATTTATATAAGTGTAACCTTTATAAATTAAGCGATTTCGTAACTGTACCTTTATATTATCAAATAACGGACTTTGTTGTTCTGCTAATAAATATTCTTTTGAAAAAATTCCAAATCTTTTATTTAGAATATTAATACAAATATGAATCTTTTCATTTTCAAATTTTTGTCCATGTTGTCTACTTAAATAATCTGCACTTATGTTTTTTAATCCAGGTATATGTTTAATAGTAAAATTAAATTCCTGTAAAATCAATGTCCATCTATAAATTCTATTATTAGCAATTCTTGTTTTTAGTAAATTTGTAAGAGCTAAATGATCTGTTTCAATAACAAAAGGATTTCCTATCAAATAAAATCTTAATTTTTGCACAGCAAAAACAATAGCTGCCATCTCTTTTTCGGTTGTTGAATATCTAGTTTCACAATCTTTCAAAGTTTTTGATATGAAGCAAATTGGAATTTCAAAATTATTATCTTTTTGAATTAACTCTGCCGCAATGGCACTATTTGATGCGTCAGTTCGTAAAATAAATTCTTTTTCAAAATTTGGATGATACAGTATAATGTTTTCATAAAAACTATCTTTTAAGTTATTCCATGCTGTTTCATGGTCATTTTCCCATTTAAATTTCACACCTTTCTTTAAAAGTTTTAAAAGTGGTAACGATTTTTCAGCTAAATTATGCACAAATTTCCTATAGTAATTTAATGTACCTAAAAATCCTCTAAGCATCTTTAAATTTTTTGGTCTCGGATAATTTTTAATTTCTTTTAACCTTGAATTATCTATCGTAATACCTGTTTTGTTAATTATAAAACCCAAATAATCTACCTTTCTCTTAAAAAATTTACATTTTTCTAAATTTAATTTTAATCCATTAATATTTAACTCATTCAAAATAGTCTCTACATGTTGATAATGCTCAGAAATGTTATTACTATAAATAAGAATGTCATCGACATAATGTATACAGAAATTTTCATACTTATTTAAAATACTTTGTAATGATCGGACCAAAGCCGCACATGAAGTTGATAATCCGAATGGAACTACCTTAAATTGGTAAACATTACCATTTATACTAAATCCAGTATACTTTCTTGATTCTTTTTCCAAAGGAATTAACCAAAATGAGTTTTTTAAATCTAATTTTGTAAAAATTTTATCATTACCAATGCTTCCTAATATACTTTCTATATTTTTGGGTGATTCAAATTGTGGTAACGTTCTAGCATTAATCTGCCTAGCATCTAAACATAAGCGAATAGAATTATCTTTCTTTTTTACAATTACTACAGGATTTATGAAATTAGTTGATGACTTTTCGATGATATTATTTTTTAACATACTATCAATTTCTTTTCCTACAATATTTTGATACGCATACGGAATAGGATATATTTTGCAATTAAAAGAGCCTTCATTTAATACTTTTAACTTGTGTACATAATCTTTTGCAATTGAAGATTTATTGTTTACCAACTCTTTATTTTTAATAATGATTTCTTTTACCCTCTTTACATAATCATCTCCACAATCTAACTTCATTTCTTCTATATTCAATACTTCATCTTTATTTATAATAACCTTATCTACTTCATTATTCATTTTAATATCATTATCCATACTTTTTATTTCATCTTCATTTATAATACCCCCATTTCTTATACCTTCTACTTCTATCAAATTAATATTTACCTCTGGTACTTCAAAATCATTATTAAATTTATAATTCTCCCACTTTACTACAAAATCTTTATAATTAACTGTTTTCCTATCCGTATCAATTATCATACCGTACCTCTCTAAAATATTCATTCCTATTATTATATCAATAGTCATTCCTGTTATTATTAAGAATTCGCAACTAATTTCAAAATTACCTATCACTACTTCTTGAATCAATTTTTGTTTTACCGTAGTAATTTTCTTTTTATTCGCAGTTATCAAATCCACTTCCTTTGTGTTAATAATATTATTTTTAAAATTATTTAAATCATTTTTAATACACTTTTCATTTATCAAAGAAAACTCTGCGCCTGTATCTATCAATGCTGAATAAATTTTATTATTTAAAATTATTTTTATAAATGGTAAATTTTGTATAATGACTAATTCATTATTTTTATCAATATCCTTATTTTGAGTACCATTATCGGGAAAACTTATAAATTCAACTGGATGTGAATAATTATGTGAAATGACAATAGTACTCCCTAATGAAAATTTTGATTATTATTATTGTCAGTTTGTGTATCTACTTCAACTTTCTTTTCTGCTTTACTTACATCTTGGTATAACCTTTCCGGCATATTTCTATAATTTCTATTTTGATAATTATTTGCATAATTAAAATTCCTTCTCTGATAATCATTATTGTTTCTAAAATTATTATAATTATTATTTCTATTATTATGATTATAATTGTTCCTAAAATGATTATTATTATACCTAAAATTATTAAAATACCCTTTATTTGCTTGATTTCCATAAAAATGATTTTGATTACTATTTCCATTGGTTTCATTAGAATTTACTTTATTTTTATTACTACTTGGTTCACTATTGTTATTGTTATTATCATTAATTTTTTTATTAGGTACAGACTTATTTTCATTTATTCTATCCTCTTTATAAACAAAGTTAATATTAGTTTGCTGCCTATATTTGTTATGATTACTTTTATTTTTATCAACTATGTCAAAATTTTTTAAAATGCGAATTAACTTATCAAAACTATCTACTTCATCTATTATAATTTTATTATGAATGTTTTCTGCGAAGTGTCTACCTAAAGCTCTTATAATTTCACTTTCCTGTAACGGTGGATCTAACTGTTGGAATTCGTAGTATTTACTAATAGCATACTTTTCCCTAGTTATTCCTGAATTCATACTATACTGACCTGTATTTAAATTACTTCGTACATCATTTTGATTTCTTATATCCCAATATTGTTTAAGAAATAAATATTTAAAACTTTCTAAGTCTTTAATTTCCTTTTCTTTTATGTTGTACCATAATTCGGCATCAGATTTTAACAATCCTCTAATTATATTCATTTCAAATTTATTGTCATATTTATAACCGTATAATTTCTTTTGATTTTCTAAATAATTCTCTAAATTTTTTAAAAATAATTTTGGATGCATACGTTTATCTCCATAAAATTTTGATATATTTATTTCATTTGTCCCTTGTATAATAATACTATCAGTTCTACTCATATCTGTATTCGGGTTTAATTTAATTTCGTCTAATTGTTTTTTAACGAAGTCTAACTGATCTTGCAAATTTGAGGTATCTTGCCTAATTTCACCTAATACTTCCTCCTTTCCAACCTTACATTTACTCCTCGCCTCTTTAAATTGTTGATCACTTTTTATTATTGCTGAATTTAATTCTATATTAAACTTTTCCATTATTGAATTCTGTTCTTTAATTTCTTTTTTTATGCCCTGAAAATTACTACTAACTTCTCCCTGAATTTGTTCTCCATAATCTTCCAATTTCTTTTCAAATCTCTTTTCTTGTTTATCAATCTTCTCAACTAAATAAGCATTCATATTGTCCATTTTATTATTTACCCTTTCAATTTCCCTACTATTTTCATCTATTTTAGACTTTACATTTTCTAATTTTGAGCTAAGATCATTATTTTCCTTAACCAAATTGTCTAACCTAAAATTAATTTCATCCTTATTTTCTTCTAATTTTAAATTAATTTCTGTTTTTACACTATTTAAATCTTCACTATTCTTGTCTAATTTTAAATTTATATTTGTCATCATTTCCATCATTCTATCCTCAAATGTAGGTTCTATTTTCCCCCCTTCACCTTTTTCTTCCGAAGAACCTGCCTTATCTTTTTTACCTGCCATCTTTTCGAATTCACACTCAGGTTTTTCCCCTACACTTTTGGATTTCTTATGCTTTAAAATTTTCTTATCCGTATGAAGCAAAAATTTCTTCATATAACTTTACAATAGTAATTAAATCAAATTAAATATGAATATGCAACCCTCAGAATAACACAGCCACACGACTTTGGGCGCCAAATTTATGTTGTGTAATCAAGGTGACCACAGAACAATTTTATTGAACTTGTCTCGAACTCGCCACACGTTGGGACAGCCAAAATAATTAATTACCTCTGAAATGCCCCACATTACTGGGCTCCAAAAATATGTTATGTTCTCTGATTGAAAACATACATTTTAATTGAACTTATTATGTGTTGTGTGCAGATGTGTGTGTGAATACATAAAACCAAATACCAAATAAATATTCCGTATCTAAACCACCTGCAAAAAACAAACACCAACAACAAATTCATCACATTCCAAAATACATGAACGAAAATTCATAACAAGCTCAATTTAAGTTTTTTACATGGGTTCTAGCTGTAGTTAGGATTCAAAAGATTGCAATAATTTAATGTTGACAAATAAACTTTTGATAACTGAATAGTGAATAAATTTAAAATCATACGTTCACAATAAAAATTCATCAAGTTTCGAATTAACAATTACTTCATAAAATTTTCAATATTTAATCTGACTTTATAACAATTACCTTATTAACAATTACAACAATCAAAATTCAAATTAATTTTATAAAAACACAAAAAAAAAATTATTTAATTGACTTATCTGGTGACTTCTTAAAATCCGGGTAAATCTTGGTGAAGGTCGAAGTTTGGCACAGCTGTGTTGATAATCAGCTGTTCTGCGTTGATGCCCATGAATTCCAACCCCAACACTCTCAATGGTAAGTCTTTGTATTTTTACTTGTCTTTATAATTTTTATCACTGTTTAAATTTCACTAATTAATCACTGTTTAAATTTCCAGGTTCCTTGTTTTAGATTAAGGATTACCCTTCAAATACGTAGGTAAATAAAACGATGTTTTATTCAAATAACAATTTAACTAATTTTATTTTCAACGAAGAAAATTCACATTACATTTATTTAATAACCCACTTGGTTTAATTATCAACGTTTACATAAATGTAAATATTATTGTTATTATTACACTCAAATTTTCTTTACGACTATTTATTATTAGTAAATTTTACTAGTACTTTCTTATTATTTATTTTAATTGGTTTTGTTTATTTTAATTCACTTCATTTTACACTTTTAATTTTAATCATTCTTAGATCACGTGATATCTGTTTCACCACATTTCAGTTGCTACCCGATATTCATCTGTCTTATTGTTCTAGAATAAAAACAAAAGAACTCTACTACGTCATAATAACAAACTTTGGGAGCGTTTTAGATACGTGCATCCCCAATGGATTTTTACGAGCAACTGCCGTATTTTCTTTTGTTAAAACCAAGTAAAATAAATAAATCTAGCCAATTTTCAAACCATCTTTAACTTTAATTACTTATTTACGCTTAATTATTAATCAAAATTTATTATTAACTAAATGAAAATTATTTATACTAACTAAACTTAACTTTTAATTTAAATTTTTATTTAAACTAAACCTATTTAAACTTAACTTTAAAGAAAAAGTTTCTTTACTTCGTTTTTGGTTTAAAACTCTACTTGATTTACCTATTTTTCAAAATTATTAATAACTAAACTAAAAACTATGTAATTATATTAATTATGACAAAATAATGAGATTTTGTCTCTTATCAATTTTCTCTAAAATTATCAGTTTGGCTGATAATTGCATTTGAAATCTGACGTTTACTTAAATTTACATTTTTATTGATAATTTCAATAATTCTTGCTTTTAACATTTAAATTCTTGACAAAATTAAATCTTATATGCTCTAAAACATTTTAGTTATGTTTTATACCTTGTCTCAACCTTTTAAAATAAGAAATTTGTAACTTTCTATTTTTCACATACATTTGTCCTTGAAATTTACCTTTTTCAGATAATACGTTATGATTTTAACTTTAATCATTATTTCTAGCACAATAAACTGATCTAAGTGTTCCAAAAGACTACTTCATCAAGAAAAATCAGCTTTGTACTGTAAATTGAAATAAATATCTGGATATTTGAATTTCTATCCTTCATTGTCAACTTTAAATATCGTTTTTATAACTTAATTGTTGTTAATATTTGCTTTATTGTAATTAATTTGTATTAATAAATCGTAAACAATCAATAAAATGATTTTACATCAAAAATCAATTTGGTATTCAATTTTATATACTTGATGTATGTAAAATTGTGTTAATAAAATGTTCATAAAGTGTATAAACTTGTTTGTGTTTATTGTATGGATGTATTAGTGTTATTTAAAATGTTTTATGCTCAAAATACACAACAACATATACAGTGTGTCTCACTTTAGGCGGCACCAGCCCAGAATTTTTTTTGTATATTATCGATTTAAAAAATTTCTTTTTTCTAACTATACTCCTCACTAAATTGTACTTTTAGGGTATGTTACTTTCCCTTCACGGTAAAATGCTAGTCTACTACGATTTAAAATAAACAGCAAAATTGAAGAAGTCGTATTAAGGATTTTTTTATCAAAAAATCTTATTGAGAGTGGGTCCCCCTGTCTGAGTCCTCTTGTAATTCTAAATTGTTTGGACGTCTTGCCACCATACCTTACTCTGCTTTTAGATCTTATTAATGTCATTTTAGTTAATGATACTAGTTTTTCTGGGATTCCCATTTCTTTCATTGTTTCTTCTATATATCCTCTATTGATGCTATCATATGCTTGTTTATAGTCGATATAGAGTTGGTGTACATCTATATTATATTCATAACATCTGTCGTTGACCTTCCTCCTCTAAAACCCGACTGATATTCGCCTAAATTTTCTTCTGCATATGGTTTTAATCTGTCTGCTATTATAGCTGTCATTTCTTTATATATACTCCCTAAGAGCGATATTCCTCTATAACTGCTGTATTCCAGTTTACCACCTTTTTGTTTATATATTGGGCAGATTACAGCATTATGCCATTCTTCCGGCATTTCTTCTTTTTCCCATACTTCTTCTAGTAATTCGTGTATCTTTTCTATTAGCGTTATTCCGCCATGTTTTATTAATTCTGGCGTCACCTCATCCTCTCCTGGTGCTTTCTGATCTTTCAGTTTCCTTATTTATTGTTCCACTTCTTCTAACGATGGTGATGTTATGTTTACATAGGGTCCGTAATTTATTAGGGTTTCACTTCGTTCTACTACTTGTACCTCTGGACCCTCATCTTTATTTTCGTTACTTTTATACAAGTCTTCAAAATAGCCTTTGTTAGTCCATTGTTCTAGTATTTCTTCTTCCTTGCTTGTTTTTGAAAATATGTGCTTGTCCTTGAAATTTTTTGTGTTTTTCTTCCTGTTTTCGTCTTCTAACTCTTCCATCTTTTCTCTTTCATATTCCCTTTTTCTTTCTGCAAATACTTTGGGGCTGTCTTCTTTTATTTTGATATTCTTCTATGCTGCTTCTTGTTTTCCGTTGTAGCATTTTCTGTCGGACAATGTTTCTTGCTTTAATTGCTATCTCGCATTCCTCATCATACCATCAATTTCTCTTCTCTAACCTCTTTTTTCCTAATGTTTCCATCGCGGCTGTATGAACTTCTGTTTTTATTAGTTTCCATCTTTCATTAATATCTACTTCTGTTTCTATTTCTCTTTTTTCGTTTGTAATTTCTGCTATTCTTTGCTGATATTGGTTTTCAATTTCTTCATTCTTTAATTTCCGGAGTTCATACCTAACATGAGTCTTGTACTTTCTACATATTCTTTGTCTATATTTTCCTTTAACTAGTATATGGTCCGAGACACAACTTGCTCCTCAATAGCTTCTTACATCTATGATGTTGGATGCATGTCTTCGATCTATCAGGAGGTGATCAATTTGATTTCTTGTGTTTCCGTCTGGCGAGACCCACGTTTCTTTGTGTATTTCCTTGTGTGGGAAGCGTGTACTCGCTATGATCATATTATTTCCGGCAGCAAAATCTATCAGCATCCTTCCATATCCGTTGCTAACATCATGTTTGATATGTAGTCCTGTTATTGCTATGTTTCCGATTTCTTTCCCGACTTGTGCGTTAAAGTCCTCAATTGTTAACTTCACATCATATTTTGGTAACTCTTTGTACTCTCTCTCTAGCTGTCCGTTGTTACTTGATCTTTTTCTTCTGTTGGTGCGTCACAGTTTATTATCGTTGTATTAGAAAATCTGCCTTTTATTCTAATTGTGTACATTCTTTCATCCACTGCTTTGAAACCTTTAACTATGTGTTTTATATTTTTGCTTATTAGGAATCCTGTTCCCAATGTATTGTCTTTATTTCCGCTATTAAATAATATATAGTCTTTAAAGTTTGTAATTTGTTTTGCTTTCAAACGTGTTTTTTATATTGCTGCTATCTGTACGTTTTGTTTTTTTAATTCTTCCGTTAGTTCCCGTATAGCTCCGACTCTATACAGTGTTTGTGTATTCCAAGTTGCTATGGTTATGTCATATTTCCTTTTTCTTTGCTGTTGTTGTATCCGTTGATCCGCCCGGCTGATTGGTTGAGTTTCCGTAATAAGATGCTTTTTTTTACGGAGATTGGGTTATTAGTCCTACGCTCAAACCCTCCTCTTTTATCCTGGCTTGGGACCGGCTGCGTCCAATGGGCTACTCAGTTCACCCATTTTCCTCCACAGGCAGAGTTGTAAATAGGTTTGTTTTGATATAATCAGAAAGAAATATAAATACGTTTGCTTTGGTAAAATTTAAAAAAAAAATGTAAAAAGGTTTGTTTTGGTAAAATCAGAAAAAAACTGTAAACAGGTTAGCTTTGATAAAATGAAGAAACAAAAATTGTAAATATGTTTGCTTTGATAAAATCAGAAAAACTAGTAAATAGATTTGTTTTTAGAAAATCAGAAATCGTTTCCTATTGCACCACTGTGTTTCGGTTCCCATTTATTTTCAGTGACTGGGTAGGCCACCCGCCGAGCTTTGACCCCAAGACTGTTCCCGCTGTAGTCGCCAGTCCGGCGGTATTTGATAAAATCAGAAAAAAATATAAATACTTTTGCTTTGATAAAATCAGAGAAAAACCGCAAATGGGTTTGCTTTGGCAAAATCTGCAAAAAAGATTAAACAAGTTTTATACATTATTAATTACATTAAGTTAATTTTTTTTAGGATTCCGTGATGTTGTACGACAGCCTGTCACCGAGGGCTAAAATATATGGAATACACGAAATAAAAAACCCCGATTTTAATCACAATGATTTTATTTATGGTAAACATGCCAGATCGATAGTTTATGATACGATATTACGCTTACTAGAAAAAGTGAATGGATTTTAGTGTTAATACAACTTTACTGTGTGAATTTTCAACTGATACTTGAAGACTGAAGGACTTATTTTTAACATTTCAGCTTATTTATTAGAAACAACCCTGTCTTTAACACTCGTCAAGAGTGGGGTTATTTATGTCTTAATTTTAAGATTACAAAACGCTCTAAACTATTGTTAGAATTAGAAGTTTATTATAGAAAATAAGCAGAACTTTGTAGGCGGAATCGATTCTGAAGAGTTTAAAGGAATGAGTAGACTAGAAATTTAAACTAAGTATTAGTTTTATCTCCTAAGATTTTCCTTTCGTTACCAGTACAAGTACAAATAATGAATTTGTAGTTTATTAAGACTATATTCGTGTATCCGTAGTTAGTTAAATTGTTATGTATTGTTGTAATAAAAATAAATACATAAAAACACCTATAAAATTATCAACTCACTTTGAATTTTGGTCAAACATATTTCCTGGTTAATAAATTTTCTTACAAGCTTTTTGGGATTATTAAGTCGATACTAGCAGCACAACTGGCATAATTTTTGAAAATTAGAAAATAAAAGAAAAGCTATTTCGTAACTCTTGAACCCTTTAACCTAATTTCTCCTCAACGTAAGAACTGTTATTTTAAAACAAAAATCATTGTAAGCTATGAAATTTCATCGGTCGAATATTCAACAAATTTATAACCGACTAAAAAGGTTAATATCCCATCATTTATGAAATTACACGCTCAAAGACAATATTTAGTATCCTGTCCACTCGAAATGCATGCAGTTCTACTTTTAACGTCACGTTTGTACAGTTACTTGCAAGAAGTAGGACTGAAGAAGGTCAGCTACTTACCATCAACAGTAAAATTAGTATGGTCAAGTTCATGGTCACTTGCTGAAGTAAATACGGAGACAAAGGAAGTATTGGGTTTTTTGAATTTCTGATATCAAATGGCTGTTTAAAAAAGACATGGAAAAACTCTTGGTTGCTGTTTTGTTAGTTGTGATTGTACCATTCGTGCATCCGGCTAGGTATGTTCCAAAGTGGAAGAAACAGGTATTTATTTGATTTTTTTAAATAACTTGTAATTATTTAAATTTACTACTTTATGGTTTAATAAATAAATTTTTAAACACCTTTTGTTGATACAAGAAATTAGCTAGTTAGATGTGATAACTAAATAAATATGTGTATCAAAAAGTAGTCATAACAGTAAAATTATTATCACAGGCATGTGAAATTCCTGCAGCTCAAAATGAGCACTCGCATTACGTATGCGATGACGATGGTGAAGTAAAATGTCTTCCTGGCTGGACTGGAGATCTGTGCGATGTTCCTAAATGTCGTCCAGGATGTGACCCCCTTAATGGTTACTGCAACAGACCTGGAGAATGCATCTGCAAGTTAGGGTTTTATGGTGAAAGATGCAACAAATGCATTCCCTTGCCAGGATGTCAACATGGTTACTGCAATGTTAGCTTCGAATGCATCTGTCATGATGGATGGGATGGAATATTTTGTTCAGAACGTAAGAATCACCCTTATAAATACATAAATAAGAATTTTATTTGTGTAACAGAAACGATTAGATTACTTGGTCTCATTTCGTTTCTTACCTGTACCTATTTATTTTATACTCAATTTGTAGCTATCTGTAGGCCAGGAAATAAGTAAATAATTAAACAAACAAAAATAAATAAACTCAAATTTTAAGTGAATAATAAAAACAATCAGTAAAATGGTTTATTTTTTATTTCTAATTATTTTGTATGTTTTTTCAATAATCCAATAAATGTCTATTATTATTGTTGTTATTATATTTTGAATATTTTCAGCAATGTGTAGATCAGACTGTCACGCTACCAGAGGTTACTGTGAATATCCCGGAGAATGCCGATGTCGTTTAGGCTGGGCTGGAAAGTTATGTAGGGAATGCCAAGTTTTGCCTGGGTGTCAGCGTGGTTATTGCTCGAAACCTCTGGAATGCAAATGTCATTCTGGATATACTGGAATTTTATGCCAGACTCGTAAGAATCTTTTGTTAAAATTAATTATTGTGTTTTATTAATTTTCTCTTTGATTCCTTTTTTATTCCTTTCTACATAAATTAGGCAAACGGTCGCTATTTCAGTGCTAATTCTTGGCTTAAGTCTTAAGCTCTAATTTAAACTGACTTAAGCCATTTAAGCGTAAGCTTTAGCTTAAACCTTTTCTGAAATATCAACCCTTAATCTAACAGCTTAGTAATTAAATCGCAGGCAGGATGGAAAAATGAAGTTATAATTTTAAGCACTAAAGAGCTTTTTATTCTAGCAATTTGTTCAGCAACTTGTGATAGATCA
This sequence comes from Melanotus villosus, assembly GCA_963082815.1. Lineage (NCBI taxonomy): Eukaryota > Metazoa > Arthropoda > Insecta > Coleoptera > Elateridae > Melanotus > Melanotus villosus. Next base: position 14,940,987 of record OY720421.1, read on the forward strand.
AGAGGCTATTGTAGAAAACCAGGAGAGTGCAGGTAAGCTTTTATATTTGGAAGTGCTCGTAATATGTTTGGGTTGAAGTTACGTTTATTTCTAGTACTCTGAATTTAATATATTTTAATAAATTATGAAAATTCTGCATATTGATCCAAAAATTCTAATTAGTACAATAATTACTATTCGATTGTTTATCTGCAGTGTAACTGTTACATTTCGACAAAGGCACATAACTATTGTAGTTTATGTGCGTCTATCAATTAACTTAAAATTACCACATCAGTTCAGCGACTGCTAATCAAGCTTTGTAAATAAAGTGTCTCATACTTGTTAAAAATATGTTGGCATAAATCTCCTTTTTCGCTTAATAAACTCTTGTTGATTGCATTACAAATGACTAATTTCGTGAAAATTGCAAAATATTGTTTATAATTTTTAATTTAGCGTTAATTTGACACCCTAATTTCTACCTGCGCATGCACGCTAAAGATATCGAATATAATTATGCCCTTAAATATACATCAACGCTAGAGCTTAACTTGTAAATAAATTGTACAAAACATACATTTTTGTAAGATCAGTTTTGTTCACCAACACTGAATAATTATTTTAATTTTTAACTTTAATTGTGTCCTAAGTTATTAAACTTCCTGTTATTGAAATGGTTTTATTCCGCAGATATATATTTTCCGCTTAAATAATTTTTGCAACAGAGAAGTTGAAACATTGCAGCTTCAGATTATTCCAATTTTCGAGGCAGTATAAAATATTAATTTACAAATAAATAAACTATGTACTATTGTTAACATAACGTTTCATGTGTACAATAAGTTCAAATATACATTATGGACTAACAAAAGTTAATCAAAATGATTTGCAACTTAAGTTGTTGGGACTGATTGTGTATTCTTGAGAGTTTTCTTCCTTGCCAATATCTCTTTCATTCTTTGGCTTTGTCGCTATTTAGCTTCTTTTGATCTCTTTCGTCTTAACCATTTTGTAGACTTGAGTTGTGAGTCCTCTCGTATCACTTTTCGGACAAGCGTTACAGGGTGTTTACGGTCTTCTCTGTATCCTTTTAAGGGGCAATAGTACAGGTCAAAAGGAGTCGATAAACCTTAAAATACCTTAGTAAAAGTTGTCGAATAAGCGAGATAATAATTCTTTTGGTTTTTACATTAAACGGTTAATTTTCTTAAAAACCTAGTAAACTACTACTTAATCAGCATTGTCCACTATTTGTCTATTGTCAACCATGTTGTTATACAAAGTCTGGTTCGGCGTACCCATAACTCTACATACTCAAACCTTATTGACGAATATCAGCCGCTGCTCTTACTCCCGGTTGCGGAGATCCTCGAGGTCGAAAATGTCGGTGTTGTATACCATGGTCTTCATAAGACCCCATAAATAAAAGTCCAACAGTGTTAGGTCTGGTGATCTAAGAGGCCAAGGGACAGGACTGGCTCGACCTATCCATTTATTTTCAAAGATATTGTTTAAATGTTGACGAACTAAATGCGCTAATGCACCGTCTTGCAGAAACTACATTTGTCGACAGACATTTAAGGGAATATCTTCTAAAAGATCAGGCGAATTCTTTTCCAAAAAAATAAATAATCATTTACAGTTAATCGATCTCGCAACAGAAATGGGCCAATAAGTTGCCCGTTTACTAATCCGGCCCATACGATTAAGAATATCTCTGCTGGAAATGACCACGATGAGCGGCATGCGGATTTTCGGGCATAGCCGGTCCCAAGCCCGGTTGATAAAGGAGGAGGGGACATCTACAGACCAGGTTAGATGTTAAAAACTACAAATGCTCCTAGAACCAAAAATAAAGCTTCGGGCACAGGACTGAAACCTTTGAAGCCGAACTCTGCGGGATTATGGAAAACACGAATATGGAAATCAAAAATGCTACGTTTAGGATGTTGGAACATAACATAATGGGCTAGTAGAGATCAAGAAGTTATAGTGGAGATGAACAAACACGGAATCGATATATGCCCACTATCTGAGTCTGAGACTAAGAAAAAAGGAAAAGGAAACTTAAGATATCGAAACTACATACTTATATATATATCGGAAAAGAAAAGAGAGAGCCCAATCAGGAGTAGGACTGCTCCTTCATGAAAAATTTGAACCTCACATTGACGAAATAAATTATATTGACGACAGATTATTACAGACTACCCCCAAATTTGGTCAGAATAAAACACAGATTATAAGTGTTTACGCCCCTGATATTAGTAAACCCAATAAAGAGAAGGATAAATTTTATAACCAACTACAAAAACTTTTGGATCGAATACCCGTGCACGACAAAATCTTCATAATGGGTGATCTGAACGCCAGAGTAGTTTGAACTTCCATTACCTCGGGGTAAACACGTCTAGCAGCCGCAAGCTGAGACAAGAAGTTCGGACACAAGCAACAAAGGCCTCAATGATATCAGGATGCCTGCGTGATATAATATGGAGAAACAGATATATGACCATCGAAAGCAAAATACATATTTACAAAACCTGCGTAAGACCTATTCTGACTTACGCCGCGGAAACTAGAGCCGAAACGTGTAAGACGAAACAGATTATGAGGACAACCGAGATGAAGATTCTCCGCGCTATATCAGGTAACACCTTACAAGATAGAATCAGAAATAAAAATATACGAGAGGTTTGTGGAATCGAAGACATCGTGAGATTTACAAGATCAAGACGTCGTTAGTGAAAGGAGCGCGTGAGCAGGAGGCACGTTGACAGACTGGCCAGCATAGCAATGAAAGAACAACCCAGCACAAAACGACAACGAGGACGACCGCCTGAACGGTGGAAAGAGAGCTGGACATCGGCATCGCAGGAGAACCCAGTATAAACAGAGGCACTGGTAAAAAACAGGATCTGATCCTAAATTAAGAAGAAGAAGAAGAAGACGAAGATGTGAGTATTGCGACAGTCGTTTATGCCGTCACGTGTTTGAGGAAAAATTGTGAATTTCGTCATGTTGTCGCAAAAACCAATTGCAGAAATCTACGCGCAGGATGATCCTGCGGTTGCAAAGCTTGTACCAGTTGCACATGGAATGGGTACAGTTGATTCTCGTGTAGAGCTCGCCAAACGATACGATTTGAAACGCCTATTTGACGGGCAATTCGTCTCATACTGGTTGAAGAGTTTTCATCAGCCAGGTTCAAAATTTGTTACTCAGCGTCTAAAATTCGTCGGTGACGACCAGGTCCTCCATCACGTCCTTGATGAGTTTGTAAATGATCAGCCTCTCGAGCACGTATGATTAGATGGGTGAATTGTTGAGGGCTAGGTCTTGGTCTGTCTGAAAATCTTTCAGTGTAAAGCCGACTTGCAGCAGCCTTATTATGATGCACTTCCCCATAAATCAGCATCATGTTAACTAATTTGATATTAGAATTAATTTGATAACAACTTACCTATCAAAATAAACTTAATAACAATTGGACAATGCTGATTAAGTAGTAGATTACTAGATTTTTAAACAAATTAACCGTTTTATGTAAAAACTAAAAGAATTATTATCTCACTAATTAGACAACTTTTACTAAGGTGTTTTAAGGTTTATCGGCTCCTCTTGACCTGTATTATCGCCTTTTAAAAGGATACAGAGAAGACTGTAAATACCCTGTATTTGTATTTCGGGGATATTGAAGTTTCGAGATCTTGTTTGAGCTGTTTGTACCAAGGCGATGTTGTTTTCTTACGTGAGTTGGCCCTGTGGTTGATGTTGGTTAATCTTAATTTTTCCATCCTTTCTACTCGTAGGTGTCCAGAAAAATTGAGGCGTCTTTTGATAATGGTGTCCATTAAAGGTTCTAGTTTCTGTTACAGTTTTACTCCTTTGATGGTCAGGGTTTCTGCCGTAGAAAGAATTCCGGGTTTAATTACTGTGGTATAGTGTCTCAGTTTTGCATTGATTGATATGGATTTCTTTTGGTGAATCTTCCTGTATAGATTGTAGGCCATATGCATTTTCCTGACCCTTTCCTCTAATGCTTTGTCATATTTGAGATCTGGACTGATCCACTTCCCTAGGTATTTGAACCCTTTGACTTTCTGGATCTTGTTGTTGGGTAAATGATATTCTGATGCCGATGTGTCTTTGGTCATGAAGGCTGTTTCCTCGTAAGATAACTGAAGACAGTTATGGATTGGGGGTTTCGACTTAGACTATTGCTGTTTCCACGGAGTCTGCTAGAATGGCTATATCATCAGGGAAGGCCAAGTAATCGACTTTAGGATTTATTTTAAGTTTGCTGTTTATGACTTTAACACTTTGGCTGCCACCATAAGAGGCGAATCCCAAACCCCAGGTGCCAAAGAAAGAAAAGGTTTTTATTTCCAGAAATACGTTACATAATGTTTAAATTCAAAACACACTCAAAAAAAAATTCAAGCCTACCCTGTGTGCCAAGTTCAAAATCCAAAGCTTTATTAGGATGCCTGGGTTTAGTTTAGCCTCGAACTTAAATGATTGCTGAGTAACACATGTGTTCCTCGTGGCACAGTGATAAACAATTTTGAGGATCACCGGTGATTCTCATGGCAGCCAATGTGTTTTAAAGCCTGTATCTGGTAAGGCTATTTTCCATTCTCGGATTATTTCTTCTAGTAGGTACACAGTTGAATAAGACAGGTGACAGCCATCTCCCTGCCGAACTCCAGTTTTGATCTCAAAAGGTTCTGAAATTGCTCCTCTAAATTTGACTTCGGAATGGGTGTTTGTTAGGGTAAGCTTAACGGTGTTTAGTGTTTTGTGATTAATGATATTCAATAAGGTTGCTCTATCCATGGAGTCATAAGCGTTCTTAAAGTCGAAAAATGACTACGTAATTATTATACTGTTTCTTGGTTTGCCTGATGATAGATCTGAGGTTGTGTATTTGTTCTATACATGATCTGCCCTTCCGGAAACTCCCTTGTTATCCCCCTATTTGTTTATTTTAATTGCATTTCTAATATTATGAGTGGCATTTTGGAGAGAATTTTGTATGTTATTGGGAGCAGGGAAATACCTCTCTAATCTCCTTTCTTGTGCAGAGGGTGGATTAGAGAGAGCCTCTTGTGATTTCTTCTTTAATCCAGATGTGTTCTATAATTTTAGTTAAGATGCTTATTGTTCTACTATCCGCGTGTTTTCATAGTTCAGCTATTATTGAGTCTTCCCCGGAGGCTTTGTTGTTCTTGAGTTCTTTAATAGCTTGTTCCTCCTCATTCTTTAATGGGTTGATGCGCTCGGGTTTGTTAAATGTTAGCTGTTTTTTGGTGGTTCACAGTTAAATATCTGTTCTAGGATCTCACAGTTTTCTTGGTCTGTTATGCCTGTTATGCCCCCCTCCCCCCATTTTCCCAAGTTTCTTGTCTTTCCTGTATGGCCTTCTAGCAGTCTTGATTCCACCATGGACATTTATGTTTTTTCAAGTGGGATTCTTTCCTGTGCTGTTGAGTTTTTTTGATGTAAAATGTTATTATTCTATAACTGCTGTGTTTGTTAAAAATTTAATAAATTTCCGTGTTTTTAAAGAGTGAATTGATTTCCTCATTTTAGTTACATTGATTCTCCTGTAGAAATATAAACTTGGCCAATAATAAACCATAAAATACATTCAATAATCTTGGGTTAGCAATAGAAATTGTTTTAGTTTTTTGTTTAGCATATTATTATCTTCAGCTTAGTTTTAACAGTAAAATAATAATTCTTCTCAAATGCTTTCGAAATCATATCTTATTTTCGGGTTGGAATGCACATGAAATTCTGCAAATCTGGAGCTTATCAAATATTAAAAAAAAGGATTCATCACGCAGTTGCACATGAGATTTGTTACTATATCTATTTCATTTACTCGGACATTACAGGCAACCCAATATACACTGTAATTTACGCCATCATTAAGTAATAATGAATTCAGCACCAAGAATTTATACACTTTGCTCAGTCTGTTAAACCTGTTAAACTTAATATTATTTACTGTGTGAATTTTTAATTACCTAATTAAGGTTATTTCCTTTTATAACTGAAATTCTGAACATCAACATCTTTTAATAACTTACCATGATTCGCCTAACGTAGTTATTTTTCAGGTGCAAAGTGGGCTGGTGGGGAAAGAACTGTGACAAATGTTATCCTTACCCAGGATGTGTTAATGGAAACTGTACAAGACCGTGGGAATGTAACTGCAAACCTGGTTGGGGTGGAATGTTGTGTGACGAAGGTAAAACCTTTGGTTACAATTTCACTTAGGATTACTGCTTTAAACTGAGTTTTAATTTGTCCTAAATAAATCTCAAAAAATCCACAAAAATTATATGAAACTTCTTTAGTAAAGAAAGCCGTCCCATCATGTGTTAGAAGTGATTTTACAGGCTTTGGCCAACCAACGAGCATGACAATTATCGTTAATAAATATTAATGATTGTATTTTTCAGAGTTAAATTACTGTGAGAAACATCCAGATACTTGTCAAAACGGAGCAAAATGTATATCACTTATTAAAGACGAAGGGGATTACAAATGCTTATGTCGAGAAGGAACAAAAGGGCGAAATTGTGAAATCTCTGAACTTTCAACTACTATAAAACCAACTACCGCTTTGGAATTTCATGCAACAGCTAATGTTACTGAAGAAACCCCCTTGGTTACGAACAAACCTCCTGAAAAAAATAAACCCCACTTAACTGACAACGAAACACTGAAATAAAGCACCATATGCTTTTATTGGTTTTATTTATTTTATTTATTTATTTATGTAGGTATTTATTACTCATGTATTACTTATTAGTTTTTATTTATTTACCGCTTGTGTTAATTATAATGCATATATAGTTTACGTAAATAGTGTTTCCACTGCTAAAACCCATAAACTCACAAATTAAACCAATAGATGATAAATAAATCTTAGCATTATTTGTACAAGTTCTTTTACATAAGTTCCAACAGAAGCATTATTAATATAATAAATAATAAGAGGTCATAAGTTTAGTATTTTAGTAGCATCAACGAAATGCTTAATGAAACTTCAACATTTACATTCTAATTCATTTATATCAATTCCTAAATAAGAAAAAGTTGCAATAGTTAGCTAATTTATTACAAAATTCGTTAATTTGTTACAAAATATGGTAATTAATTCAATGTTACTGAAATTCAGTCATGCTTTGTTGATCTGAAGATCGTTTACTTGAACGTTTGGTTAAATCATGCTATCAAACTCATTATGTTTGTCTAAGATTAATTAATTTGGTAAGCAAACAATGTGTAAAAACTGGAGGAACTTTTTCATTACGACTCTACTCATTAGATTAGACGTACTTTATGCGCCACGGATACATTACAATAAATATTTGCTGTTATTTTAAATTAGCTTTGTTTAATTTGACTATGTATAAAATTTCCTACAATGAAAAAATCAATCTTGGGGTTTTTTTCTATTTTCATGCCTTACATTCACTTATACCAAATTTTCGTCTTTATTTGAATTTCTACGTAATTAAGGTGCAAATTCCAATCCTAAAGAAGCTCAATCGGTTCCCCTGAATAATTTTAATTAATCTGATTAATGAGCGTGTTACGAAGTAAATCATTTTAATAAGTAATAGTAACTGATAAATATTCACCCTGATAATAATTAAGGAAACCTAATCCCCAATCTAAATAGAGCAGAATTACTTATAAGATTTTGTTGTTCTTCTTCCGGGCACTGCAGCTCTTTAAAAAGCTTTAGTCTTTCTTTCTGCCATCAGTTTTTGTTCTCCATCTTTGTACTCCTAAGTATGTTAAATCTTCTTCCACGTCATCAAGCCATCTCTTTCTAGGCCTCCTTCTTAAACGTCTTCCCTCTGGTTTCTTCTCTAATGCTGTTTTGGGTGCTCTTTCTTGTTCTGTTCTGTGTACATCTGTACATGTCCAACCATGACTTTTTAATGTTGCCACAATATCAGGTTCTTTGCATAATGTTTTAATTTCCTGATTCCTTCGTATCCTCTAAATGCTGGCTACATTTATTGGGCCAGACGCTTTTTTCAAAATCTATCTTTGGAGAATTAGTAGCCTATTCTTGTCTTGCGTATGTTACCGTGGCTCTTATTATGTTCTTGTAGATCTTCAATTTAGCATTTCTAGATAGATTACAAAATTGGTTTCCGTTAATATGCTTTCTAAATACTTAAATCGTTCTATTTTTTCGAATTATTTTGTTCCCAATTTGTATTGTTTCTGGTTGTCTCCTCTTTTCTTTCCTTTTCTGCAACAAGTCTTTTAGACGTTGATTTTTAAACCTGCTCTCTTCGTTTCTCTTTCTAATTCTATAAACGCGTCTCTACTGTCCTCGCCAAGATTATATCATCTGCATACGCATACGCCAGATATTGTATTGCACTATTATACAGGGATCCTTCGGGATTGCAATTAATAGTTCTAATACGATGTTGAACAGGGATGTTGATAATGGGTTTACCGTTCTGAGGCCTTTCTTTATTTCATACTCTTGTGACGTGGTTCTTACTATTTTTATCTCACTTCGAGTGTAGGTACTGCAGTGTTATCATTGTCAATTTAATTAGTTTATCAGGTATTCCTAATCCCCTCAGTGCTACCTCCAGAAGTTTCGTTTCACACTATGATAGACCTTTTTTAAATTTATATACAGTTTATGCATATTGATTTTGTATTCATAACACTTTTCTGGAGTTCTTCTTTATGCGAAAATAGGGTTATGCACTACACTAAGTAGGGAGACGCCTCTGTAATTATTATAATTTAGCTTGTCGCTTTTTTGAAAATTGGGCATATCAGGGCACTGTTGCATTCTTGTGGAATTTCCTCCCATATTTCCGTTATCTGCGTGAGAATATTTTGGCCATTTTATCCCTTGCAGATTTTAGTAGTTCAGCATTAAATTCATTTTCCTCAGCATTAAATTCATTTTCCTCTGGTGGTGAATTTAATGGTATTATGGAGCCGACAAACCACCAGAGGAAAATGAATTTAATGCTGCACTACTAAAATCTGCAAGGGATAAAATGGCCAAAATATTCTCACGCAGATAACGGAAATATGGGAGGAAATTCCACAAGAATGCTGTGATTATTTCTTGTCGAGTGATGGGGAGTCCGTTACATACACTGCGCGTTTTCATTTCGTTTTCATCTTCTTCTGCGAAAAGTTCTTTAATACATTCTTCCCATGTTTTCAGCCTTATTTCTGGATCCCATGTTACTTTCCCTTGGTCGTCAGTTAACAACACTGTTATTATTTCTGGATATGCCCGCTGCCTCTTTAATTTTTTTGTGCAAATTTAGAGAATCATGTTTTTCTTTTAGTTTTTCTATTTCAAAACATGGTTCGTTTAAGAATTTTGTCTTTGCCATTTTTATTTTTCTTTTAATCTCTTTATTTAGCTCTTTATATTTTGGCTCGTTCCTATTCTTTAGTTTGCGCCTTGAATCGATTAGGTCTAATATTTCGTTGTTCATTCATTTCCTCTTTTCTTTCCTGGTGTCTTGTGCTCTCAAATTATTGTTTGTTGTCGTTGTTATTATACTCTTGATATGTTTTCGTGGATGTAATTGCGTTCTGATATCTTTTGTTGATCATTAAATAATCAATTTGATTTCTGATGATGGTGTCCTGATTGTCGCTTGGAGCTCGACTTTGGTCTATATATTCCCTTTACCAGGAAGTAGTCGGAACATGTCTGCCCCACGCCAGTTCCTTATATGTATTCAGAATATTGTACGCATATCTTTTATCACTCAAAACGTGGTCAATTTGATGTATTGTGTTTTCGTCGGGTGATTGCCATGTGGCTTTATGGATGGTTTTATGCGGAAAGCATGTGATTTTAATAATCATGCCATTATTAATTGCGAAATCTATGAGTCTGCTACCATTTTTATTAACTATGTTGTCCTATTGCTTCCCTGAACTTCATTTGTTTGACTACCTTAGCATTCATATATCGTCAAGTATTATTTTCATGGATAAGCTGGCTATGTTCTTTAGCTCCTATAACACATATCTCTTGTCACTTGATCTGGCTTTTTCGTGGGTGCATGGCAGTCAATAAATGTTATGTTAGTCTTTTTCCTTCTATACGCACTAGATATCCGCTCACTTACCATTTACGGGAAAGCCCGTACTTAATGTATTTGTTGTATTTCCACTGTTAAACAATGTAAAATCTTTGAAATCGATAATTTATCACCCTTTCCATCGTATTTCCTGAATCGCTGCAATATTTGTTCTATATTTGATTAGTTCTTGTTACAATTGTTATATTTTCATCTTCCCAATTGGCATCCTGGGCAATAATAATATTGTATCCACTGTAAGGAATAATACCCAAATTAGTTTAAACTTTTCAAACCAAATAAATTCACACATAACGAATGGAATGTTTCAATGATGATCTACGAGCCAAACTTATTAAAAAAAAAACTTAAAAGAGGAAGAAACAAATTTTTAAGATATAATCGCTAAAAACAACATGAAAACAAAAATACTGGAAAAGTTGGTTACGAACAATAGAAAAATCATAGCAAACTATAAATGTAGCCATAGAATAGACTGACGAAATCTTGCAGAACTAAAATGGAGAGTAACCGTTGGTTACCAGAGTAATTTTGGATTAAACGAAAGGAGATTAAACTTGATTACACATAAATCATAAAAGTAACCAAGAAAAAAAAACACAAAGAATTTCAAAAAATAGAATAAAAAAGAACGTTGGAATATAAAAGAAAAGAAAAAAGGTGGAATTTGATTGCAAGCATTCATTTGATTTATTCAAGAAAAATCTTCGAACCTAAACCCTGCATTTTTCAAACAAAAATCTCAACTTTTTTAATCTACAACACAGATTATTTATTCTTAAAAATTTCTTTTATTCTAGTATTTTTAATCTTCAGTTTCCTTTATGATTTAATTCAATATAATTTAAAAACATTTTGAACAAAACACAGCCTTAAAGCATTAACAAAATTGTGCAATTGTAATCTATTATTTAGACTGGGTTTACTTAATTATTAGGGTGAACGTATATCATTACTAAATGCTTTACCTCGTAACGCACTGCTTCATCAGATTAATTAATTACTCAGAGAAACCGATTATGCTTCTTTAAGCGTGGAACTTGCATCTTAATTACATGGAACTACCAAGAAGATACAAATGAAAGTGAAAATTTAGTATAAATTAATTTACAGTACAAGTAATACAAACACATGAACCACCAAACGTACACAGACTTGCAAAGGATAGTGCGTGATAGACAAATATGAAAAAGAGTGTTGCAAGAAATCAGTCAAAAATAATGACTTCTTTCTTAACGACATGGGACTTTTAGTAGAGGGGTCAAAGCCACATTTTTAATGACTTGACCTGGTGAACTTTATTATATCATCTTATATTAAAAAAATGTGTTCTTTGAAGTGGTTTCATGTTACCTTCTTTAAATAAAAGAGCGAAGATTATCAAAATTAAACAAAACTTGTTCTTTTCAGCCTCTTAAATTTATCCACAGTTGGACTTTGGTTGCTCCTATTAACCTCCACCGTTTTTTCGTCAATATCTGTACAATGAAATCCTTCCATTGTGTTTTGTTTCTTCTCTATCGATGGGTAAGGTGTAATGGCAAAATTCCAGTACAGTTAGTAGACCCCCCACGCCCCGTTAATAGTAAATCGTACTTGAGATAGCAATAATTAAAAGAATCTTCTTCCTTTACTTCTGACTTTCAATAAACGCCTCTGCCCACACACTATGTTAAGTACGGTGGTCCACTATACTGGAGTTTTTAAGGCCTTTCCACTTTATTTAGTCAAGACGCAATTAGAAACAACGGTGGCGGCATTTGAAGTGAACTATACATTTTTTAAGGGAGAATATTTAATTTAGGTGGACTTGCTCTGAAGAGAGAAAAATCATATAATGCAGAAATTGAACATAAGTGTAGAATATTGATAGGTTCATTGATGTATGCAATGTTGTGCTCTGTGTAACAATAAATATTTTAAGTCACTATCAGTCTTGTGCAAGTACAGACCTGTGGAGATGTCTTAAGAGAGTACTGAGATATATTCAAGGAACCATAAATCTTAGTTTGGTGTTTAAAAATGTGAGTTATGTAGATATGACTAAATGCAGAATAGGATATGCAGACTCGGATTGGGCTAGCGACAATACCGAGAGAAAATCTAAAGCAAGTTATGTTTTTAAGCTGTTTGATTGTATAATTTCCTGGGCTTCTAGTAAGCAATCTTCATAGATTTATTTATATTTATATTCTCTAAACGAAATCAATAGGATACCTAAGTACGTTGCTTAGGCAAGTAGAGTTAACCAATGCAATTAAACAAGAAAATAACTTTGATTTAGATTTAGATATCCTGAATATTACGTATAATAAGATTAGAACAACGCACGACTTAAAGAACGCTTCAGGGTATTTCGGTTATCAAAAAAAACGATTTACAACAATATTATGTACTAAATATAACAGGAAATGAGTCAATTTAAAAGTATTCCAAATATCAAGTTTACAACTTCCGGAGTATGCGTAGGTACTTTCTTGTAGTTTCTTGTTTCTTATTAAACGAAACGAAATCTCTCCTTTTAAAGGCAATGGACAAAAGACTTCTGAACTTAGTGAAATCGGCTCACGCGTAAATGCAGTTCATTTTTGAACTTTAACATTTCTCTGTAAAAGTTTAAAGTGGGACTTAACCTTGCTTTTAAACGTTATACATTTCGTAAGAATTTGGTAGTTTTACGGATGCGGAAATCGGATTGATTTTTTAAAATAAAATGGATTTCTCAGGACCATTTTCAATAACCATTAGTTAAGCTGGTTTAAATCAGAAATGGATTACAATTGGCACTTAGTGAGCCTTGAAATAATAAAAAAAATGTCGGGGAGCTTCAATTTTAAACACGTTCAATACAAATGTCCCCAAATCAGTTTAGAAAATAAAAAAAAAATTAATAAACAATATCTGTTTGTATTCCTTGGATAAATATACTAATAAAAGTAAATCATTAAATACGCGCGAGTTAATTAAGAAACGTTTTTTTAAACTGAAACCAAAAGGACAATTAGAGTGTGAATTTTGCAACGTGGCCTCAAAACAAAATTGCATAATAATTATGCGATAGTGCAACAAATAAATACTCGACTGAAACTTCAGTCAAACGTGCAATAAAATGGAATGTAATCTAAAAACGTGCACTCATTCGGCGATTCTCAGGCGAACGTAAAAATAAAGAAGTTTGAGACTTTGATCTAAAACACGAAGGGAAAATTCTTTTAACCCGAATAATTCTAAGACTTTGGTTATTCTTAGGCAATAATAAACTAATACTGTTATTAGGGTCTGCTTCAAAAATTAGAGTACAAAAAAATTGAGAAAAAACAGCGATTTTTATTATTCTTATTGATTCAACATTAAGATAACAAGCCACTTTTACTTGTACAGTTTCAATCTAATAATTTATAGCTTCCTTTCCTTTCCAAAAACTTGTTAAAACATAAGAAATGTTCTTTAACACCTACACCTTTCAGGGAAACATTTGAAATTAAATCGACTGTGAAAATTTGCATGTTATTTTAAACAAACTAGTTCCGGAATTTGCTATAAATTCTGACATTTTTAAGACGTACATTCGGAATTTTATAGTAAATAAGAGATTTAACAACTTTGTGAATTGCTTGGGAGAAGCGACAGACAAGCAGAGGTTTAGCTGTTCAATTTATTCAGAACAATTTTGGGAATTTGGGTTGATAAATCTTTACATACGAATTCCTTCTTTTTCCGCATTCCTCTTCTTCCATTACTTCTTTTGTTTTCTCCTCATGCTTGCCCTTTTTCTGCCTTGGCTTTTCCTTCTGTTTCGCTTACTTCTTCTTATTTTTCTCTGTAGAACGTGTGCAATGAGTTTGAATTCGGTCAAAAAGAATGTTTGAATCCTAAATTCACAAATTTTTGGCCTTTCTGTACCAACTGTAATGTAAAGTTTTTTCAATTTATGGACACGGCAATTGATAAGTGGAAATTGTTAAACTTCTCTTGTTTGGCAAACGTTTGCTTGTGCCACTCAAACCTTTCGAGATTTAATTTAAATAATTATACCACTACCACTAAGGAAACAACTGTGTTTCCGTTTTAAGTGGCAAAATTCGCACGACCTTAAACTGGTCCATCAAGCACTCCAATTATGCTATCAAAACAAATTTAGGAAGTGTAGATAAGCCAAAGATCCTTTCTTTGTCTTTTAGATTGTTTCATGTAATTATTGCAGTAAATTATAAATGATAATAACAAAGAATGTATCGCTTTTCATCACATTGCAGTCTCTAGGTCAATGAGCTGTATAAATCTGTGATAGCACCTTTCACTCTTAGGGTGTGTCCGTTGTAAGATGATCGAGTTTAATAAATTAGCATTGTGGACTACGACTGTGTTCAATTTATATAAGACCTGTTGGGAATTAACGTTGTTACATAATCACCTTTTGTAGCGCGTAAGTAAAATTATTGCAAAAAAAATGATCGGGGAAATTTTGACCAGCAAAGCGTTCATCCTACTTTCTTGTCGAAGGAGTATGTTTTAAGTTTTCGATTGCACCAAATTAATTTATGCATTTTATGTATGCATTTCGACAGAAGAAACACCAACTTTCTATTAAAACTGATTCAGGATTGGGTTTAATGAGATTGCAATTTTTGCAGATTTTTACCATGGTCATTGCCGTTTAAGAAAGGAAAAAAGTACATTTAAAAAACATTAGTTGGAAACGGTGTTGCTCTATTTATGACTGATAAAAAGTTTAATCTTACAAGATTCATACGAAATCAGGATTATGTGGGACGATTTTTTTAAGGATATGTGTGCTAATCTGTGTCACTTAGTAATTTATTAGGCTTTTAATTTAAAGCGCGTTTAAGCCGATTTATTTGTTATTAATACTGATTCGATTCCAAACATGGAAGTTTGAGGGCACAAAATCCTTTTGAAGCAACTGAAATGTTTAACATATTGTAATTCGTGATTATATTTACAGATAATTAAAATTGTAGCAAGGCAGTAAGCATTAAATTTATTTACAGTTATTACAGCAATAAAATGCCTGCAGAATTCTAAAGCTGTACTTTGGTATTATTAATGAAGAAAATTATATATAATTCGGAAACAATTCGAGCGTTATGTAAGTAACTGCAAGAAATTGTTAAAAATTGGGGTTATAACCTTAAACTTAAGTACTAATGAGTAGTTGAGGAAATATTTTATGAACCTTACAGTAAGGTAATAATAAACAATTTAAACACAAAGATCAAAATTGGTGTCACGTAACTTGTTCACAAAAGTTAATTGTTATTTAATTTTTATGTTTGGTAGTGATATTTTAGATTGAATGGCTTGGTTGGTTTGTTTTACAGTTGGGTGGGTGAATTGGTTTGGCATTGTCGTTTTAGTAAGTGCAATACGTATATAATTATATACGTATTGCACTTACTAAAACGGCAATTATTGATGATAATCAATCAGCTAACTCAAGGATCATTTTTTCTTTTTTTTTTCTAGAACATCCAGATGTTACATTTATGTAGCAAAAGGTTTGGAGAAAAACATTCTGAATTATTTGTTGTAGAAATTTCCAGTTTTTAGTTTGCAAAGATTTGCCTTTCCTGTGCCCCTTTTTATTTCTTTCAGCTTCTATTGTAATTTTTTGAAGAATTATCCTAAAATGTTAGAATTCACTTTGAAATTAAATTAATAAGTAATATGAAATTCTAACAAAAAAGTAATGATAACAAGTTTTTTAAATTAAAATTAGCCTTTGCCCTTGAAACCAATATTTTGTTATTTACAGTTTTAGTCGTAGCTCATGTGAAGATGAAGAACCACAGGTTAACCCAATAGAGGTGTTTAACCGCCCCACAAGATTGGGAAGAAGCCTTCCAAAAACAATCTTTAACAGCAACAAAACAAGATGGGCTATTAATAGTTTCTAGCCCTTCAAATCACCAGGAAAAAACGGAATTTTTCCTGCTCTACTACATCAAGGTGTTGAAATACTCACACCCTCGCTTCTTAACATATTCAGGGCCAGTTATTATTTAAATTATATCCCGAAGGCCTGGAGAAGTAAAAGTGGTATTTATTCCAAAAACAGGAAAACGCCTACCGCCCAATTAGTTTTACTTCATTTCTCCTGAAAACAATGGGGAAGATAGACTATTAAAAGAAGTGAAACTCTCATGGAAAAACCGCTTCACAAAAATCGATTTGCGTATCAAAAGGGTAAATCCACAATAAATGCCCCGCACTGCACTGCTTAGTTAGTACGATAGAAAAGACCATCATGGCGAAAGAAGTAGCTTTCTGTACGTTCATAGATATAGAGGGAGCCTTTGATAACACCTCATATGAATCGATATGAAAAGCTGCGCAAGAAAGAGGCATAGACAATCTTACCATCTCATGGATAGAGTCCATGCTAAGAAACCGTAAGATCACGACTTGAGTGAATCGATGATCGCAAGGCGAAGTTTTATCACCTCTGTTGTGGCCACTGATCGTTTATGACCTCCTAGTCAAGTTGGATAAACATTGCTTCAACGTTCAAGGTTATGCCGATGATCTTGTTATTATTGCAAGAGGCAAGCATGATGCAGCTATCTCGAGCCTCATGCAAATAGCCCTCAACGTAACAAGCAAATGGTGCTCGGATTTACAACTTAGTGTAAATCCGAATAAAACTATAATAGTTCCATTCACAAAAAGAATGAAACTCTGAATGGAACACAGATACGGTTCTCCGGGGTTAGTCCTTGATTAAAAACTCACCGGGAACCCTCATATTGAAAGGACTCTTACAAAAGCAACAATGGCATTTTGGGTATGCCAAAAGTTGTTTGGAAAGACTTGGGACCTAAAGCCAAAAATTATCTATTGGTTATACGAAAGGGCCATAAAGCCCATTGTCACTTATGCTTCCTTAGTATGGTGGCCCAAAACGGAGCAAATTATTGCTACAAAAAAGCTATGCAGGCTTAAAAGACTAGCCTGATTAGAAATCACAGGAGATATGTGCTCATGTCCTACAGCAGTAGTGTAAACTCTGCTAGATCTTCTACCTTTACACTTATGCGTAAGAAGGGAGGCAAGGCTGAGAGCTCTCAGGCTGCAACAGGCAACCCAACTAAAACCAGGAGACTTGGTTGGTCACTTAAGGATTGTAAATCTAATTCAACTCTAATCCGCGACCAAACCCACAGACAAAATGCCAACACTGTATGACTTCGACTGCCCTTTTCAAGGGGGCTAAAAGAAATCGAAAATGAAGAGTGGAAAATTTTCCGCTTGTTATAGAGTTATCAATAAAAAACAAAAATTTAAGTATAAATATTAAAAACGAATAATATTTGAAAACAAATTATTTTCCACATCTGTTGTCACAAAAAGTGTTCAAATAGGTTGCCTCATACTTCAAGGCAAACATTCACACGATTTATCATTGAAGCACAAACTCTCTGTAGTATATTTTCGTCTATTGATGCCACAGCAGCGTGAATACAAGCTACGACATCTTCAGGATTTACAACAGGTTCGCGGTAAACTTTTTATTTCAAATAGCCCCAGAAAAAGTAATCCATGGCATTCAGATCGGGTGATCTAGGAGGCCATTATTTACATTTTCATCAATAACTCGATAACAAATGACAATCGGAAAATTTTCCACTCTTCATTTTCGATTTCTTTTAGCCCCCCGAATCAAATCCCAGTAGCACGGGCGTCAATTTTGAGACACCCTGTATATCTTAGGCATTTATTTATTTATAAAGGTTTGAAGGTTTTTTATGATGTTATTTGTTTTCCATATTTCGGCCGTACAGTAGGACCGTTTTAACGTTGGTTTCAAAAATTCGGAGTTTTGTTTTCTTTCGTATGTCTTTCGATCTTCATATCGGACGCAATTGTGTCTAGTTCTGTCCCTCCGTCTTGTTTTATCATGACTACCCAATTAGCAGAAGTGCTCCACCTGTTCTATTTCTGCATTATTTAGTATGAGCCTGTTGTTGTTATTGTGGTTGATCCTCATCTCTTTGGTTTTTTCCCATTTATCTTGAGGCCCAGTCTTGCTGCATATGCTTCCAAATCCTTGAGTTTTTTTTTACCATGTTTTCATAATTTGTTGACAGCAGACAGAGAAAAACTGAGCATAAATGATACTTTTATAACACAAAAATGGACTAAACCGTTGATAATTGCAAAAACAGATCTGTTAATCACCACAAATTACTTATCTTTGCCCAATCTACAAATTATTGCAGTGTTTAGTTTAGCAAATTATAAATATGCATATTTTCGAAACTTAACTTTTTCCTAGTAAAAAACAAATTTACTGTCATAAACAATAGTATTCGTTAAACTACATTTACAAATCTTTTCCGTCAAATTTGTTCCTGAAGCTAAAAAATCACTCAGCATTACAATATTTTGTAGCAAATACGAAAACTGTTTTTAGAGTGCAATTATCAAGGTGAACATTATTATTTGCCATTGAAATCGAATAATTAGCCTGGATACATACGGATATAAAATTAATCAGAGAAACCGATGGTGCTTCCTTAAGCGTGGAATTTACATCTTAATTGCATGGAACTACCAAGAAGATACAAATGAAAGCGAAAATTATTTTTATACTCACTTAAATATTAAACAATTACATAGCATATCTTAAATTTATTTATTTTATATGCAAATCAGAATCAGAATTTCAAACATTTCAAATAAGTACTTCCGCGCACTTGCACTTTTATGCAGATCCTAATTACTTATTCAATTCATATCTTATTATAAGAAAGATCAGGAAATTGATTTATAAGAAAACCCCAGGTTTTTTGCTTAGCTTCCCGTTGCTGTATATAAAAAAAGTTTCGGAATTACCTCTCGTACAAATATAAAAAGAACAAGGTGGGTAGTTCAACCATATTAAAAAATCCGTATAATAATTGCGTAAATATACAGTTTTACATAAATTCATTTCATTATGAAATAATTAATTATTAAATACTCTCATTACGTAACTGAAATATTCTAATAACAAAAACCAGGTTAATTTAATTCAAATGAAGCCATTGAATTACTCGACCTTGAATGTATAGAAGGCACCATTAATTAGTTTTATTTTTATTTATCTAAGTTTTCTTCTTCTCTTTCTTGTTTTGCCTTTTCTTCTTCTTTTACTTTTTATTTTTTCTTCCTCCTGATTTTCTTCTTCTACTTTTTTCTCCTGCTCTTCTTCTTGTTTTCCTAAAGGCTCAATATTACTTAGTAACTGCAATTGCCTAAACCCTAAAATAGATTTAAGATTTATTTAGACCAAGAATTCAAAATGTTAAAATTAGAATGGTGTCCTTAACAGGTTGTTATTAAAATAAACTAGTTCTTCTGAGTTGCGATCTGATTATCACTGAAACGTAACTGGAAACAAGTTTTCTTGTTAAAAAATAAATAAATTTGCATTCATAATTAATGTTACTTTTGTTTCTTAGCTGAATTAGGACGTGAAGGTGGAAATTGTCTCCAATTTTATTTGTTCAAGGGAAATTACTTTTAAATGTATAATATTAAGTTACGGCATTGTTGATTGTGTAAGTTTCTTTCTGGGAAAAGCCTTTAAATGCTTGAAAAAATTCTTTCGGAAGTAGTAGCCAATTAAAAAGAAACTGTTACTTTAAATTATGTATTTTGTAGTGTAGTCGGATTGTAATTAAAGCAGTGGAAATAAATTTGTTTAAATATAAAACTTCCAGCTCGATTTAAAACGTCTTGCTGCAATTTAAGCTTTCACCCAAAGTGATTTGTGAAATTAAATTGATTCAAGTACTTTTTTGCTTTTGTTCCCTGTTAATTATCAGAGCAATTTCGTTTATGTCTCAAAGCTACTACTGAAGCTGTTGTTTACACTTACGCTGGTTTATAACACATTAGAAACCGGATGTGTCAGATGTCGAGATTAAAAATTGGACTTCCTCGGTTCCGATTGTTCCAGAATAATTGAATTTTATCAAAAAACCGGAATAGAAACATTATCGTTTGAAGAAAGCGCGTAGAATCGTTGCACACGTTGAATTATTCATATTTTCCCAACTTTATAAAGTATAGCACGTCTGATTTAAAAGCCAGTATTAGTTGTAATGGCATTCTGAGTATAACTTGTTAAAAATTCGAAAAAGGAAGCGAATAAAAGCGGTTCCGGTTCGGTAAATGTCGAACTGTTAAATCATTAACCTGATGCTGCTTTTTTCGTTTAGATAAATGAATTTAGAAGGTAATTAGATGTCGGCTGCATCTCGGAAGGAAATTTAGGGTACACATTCGAGACCGGAAGCCGGTTTATCATCGATATGTCAAGTTAATTCGAGTGACACGATAGTGTAACAGACAGGGTGGAGTCGAAAGGGAAAGTCGTCGAGTTCGAGATAGTTTTAACTTTTAACATCTAAAGCCCCTCTTATTTACATGTAAAATGACAACGTCTAACTCGTGCCTAGTTATTTTGGTCTTGCACTGATTACAGGTGACTGGGGGAATATATAAAGTGATTATCTTTAACACTCGTTTTCATTATAACATTTATCATCATTGCGACATTTAGTAGTATGAAATCGGTACGTAGATTAATTTAGAAAAGTGTGGGTGTTCTTCTAATTGCTTTATATTACAGTTGTACGTGATATTCCTAGCTCTGACGGTGGTAATTGCCATCGCAGTGGAGGCAACGGTAACAGCAAACGGTAATGGATTAACACAGGAAGCACTTGCATACGGGTCACAGGGTCAAGGTTTGTCCTTTGGAGGGCCTCTTGATTTCGGTGATTTATCAGGCCTCGAGTTACAAAGTTACGCAGCTCTCGGACAAAACCCCAACGCACCTTTAGGACCCTTGGCCGGACAACAGGGCATACCATTAGGTGGTTATGGCTTACCTCAATTAGGTGGACAACTACATGGTGGAATTCAAAACTCAATCTCTTTGTTACCATCTGGACCAGCACCAATCCCAGCGGCAAATCAATCCCGTGGAAGTGGCCAAATTTTAGGCGTTGGTATACCTCAATCTGCTTCTTATGGACCTCCACCTCCTATACCTCAACCTGTAGCTCCTCTTCCAACCCCTTCTCAACAAGGGCAATCAGCTCCACCACCTAGTTTACCTGCGTTACTTCCATCTGCTCAACCTGCTTCTGCTCAGATCTCTTCAGCAGCATCATCTTCACAACCAGCACCAGCGGCACCTCGTCAATTCATATTACCATCAGCTCCTCAATATCAACTACCACCATTACCCTATCAACCCACGTTATTACCATCAGGACCTGCTCAAGGTTATCCGTCTACACTCTTGCAACTTGCTTATTACCCACCTCCTCCTCAACCTTTGATAATACAAACATCTGGACCAGCGTCTTTGCCTTCTGGACCAGGATCCTTCCCTTCAGGACCAGCACCATCTCCAGCTTCAGCTCCTCAAGCACCACCACCACCCCAACCACAACAACAACCGCAACCAGAACCAATCCAACCACCAGCACCAATTCCAGGACCAACTTCAATAGCAGCATTTCCATTCCCAACACCCGCCCCAGGCACACAACCACCACGCGCTCCACCTAATCCTGCACCCGTTGTAGGAAGATTGGGTTCTGGATCTTTGGGTTACACAAGCTTCGGAAATGGATTAATCGCTTTAGGCTCTGGATCACTGGGATACACGCCCCCAGAAACTGCCAATCCTCCACCTCAGTTGCAAAGATTACAAACAAATACTGCATATGCAGGCATTCAGGCTAATCTTCCAGGGTTATACGGACCAGGGTCAGACTCGAATTACGGGGGATTAAGTTTAAGTCCTTCTTCAGGTGCAAGTTTCGATTTGACTTCGAATCTACTCGGTTATGGTAATGGACTTGGACTGATTGGTTCGATTAAAGCGTTTCAAAATTTAGCTTCGCACCTGTGATTAATTGATTTCTGATTCCGGTAACCACGAAACTTGTTTTAGGTCATTTAGATTGCGAATTTGGGATATTTATAAATCATGAGGTAGGCTCTAGTGAAATGTTGGAAATGAAAACCGGTACTAAATGACATGCTGATTAGACGAGTAGATTTATGCATCGATTAGGAAACTAATTTTGTTAAATAAAAATTTGTTTTAAATGCTGCACGATAGGAACTGAATTTAATTGAATTTAACGCAGGTGAAGAAATTCGCTCAAACATTTACAAAAATTATAAAAAAAAACGGCTTGTAATTTGTTGGTAGTTCCATCTAGTTGTGCTCATTTGTAATGTAGGTGTAAAGCAAAGAAAATTAAAGCTTAATTTATTATTAATAATACTAAGCATTACCTCCAATTTCAACATGCCATACCTCTACTACTTTTATAAGTTAGGGCTTTTTTAAAACTGCTGAATCTTTGAACTGAACCAAAACCTTTGAAAATTCGCCTAGATTATGCTAAAAAACAAATCAAAATATGCAAGTTGATTTAATAAAACGTAGGTCAGTTTGTTTCATGTTCATTTCAGACTGCTCAAATTCAGCTAGTCCTAATAATAGTAATAATATGTGTAAGTGTTACTGTGTTACTGTTACTAGGTAACAGCACGTTGTACGTATTTCAACGTTATATTTATGTATATGTTTTGTTGTTTGTTTTCTTTTTTACAATAAAGTTGCTGCATTTGATTGATTGCCTTTTTATTTTATGTAATTGCTTATGTTTGTCAAGTTTTACACTTTTTCTGCTGGGCTATAATTTAACTTATGTAATTCCTAGTTGTACTTTCTTTTATAAAAAAATACATAGCATATTTTATGCTTAGAAACAAAATCCTTTCAAAGACTAATCCAACACGTAATGTTAGACAACCCAACACACCGATGTCAATTCAAAAGTCTAGTTCGCAGGCAATTAGATTTGTTTTGTCTGTGTGCTTATTTAGATATGCATGCATGCACGCAACTATGCATTGTAAATATATGATAAATGCATAGGTAATTATCATTTTTGAATTGCTAAATGGAACGATGCACTCCTAAATCTTTTATAATAGTGCAAATACAATGAAAGAAACAAAAATAGGGGTTGCAGTATGCATATTACAAACATGAAGTACATAGCACAATATATCATTGTTAGTTCTCCTGTGCTCCCTATACTTGTGTTTATATATATATACATATATTTGTAGCTTAAACAGACCATTTAGGTCTTGAGCTAAATTAATACAGAGTACAACTTACATCACATTCATTACTTAACATAAGTGTAAATTACAATAATATAATAAACTAAACTAAACAAAATAAACTGAACACTTTGTATTCTCCAACACGAAAACACGATTTATATCATTAAAGAGATGTAATGTTTTTCTACGTTTTCCTGTCCCTCTCTCCAGTTTCTGGTCCGTTTTTCTGTCAGGTCTTTCTCTACTGCTTGTATCCATCTTTTCCTCGGTCTTCCTTTCTTCCTTTTTCCTTCTGGTGCCCTCCAAGCCACATCTTTAACATTTCTTTCATCGTCCATTCTTTCCAGATGCCCTAGCCATTGTAATCTTATATTTTTTACGAAATCCCCTACTGAATTTTCTCCGTACAGTTCATATAATTCTATGTTCATTCTTCTTTCCCATCCTAGTATTATATTTTTTCCGCCAAGTATTCTTCTTAAGATTTTTCTCTCCCATGTTTCTATCTTCAATTGGTCTTTCTGGTTCATAACCCATAAGTTAATGTTGGCTTTAGTACTGACTTATAAATCCTAAGTTTTGTGTTTCTAAATACCTATTTTGCTCTTAATATTTTGTTTAGTCCTCCTGCACAGTTGTTATCTTTTGCTATCCTTAGATCAATTTCCCTATCTTCTTCGCACTTGTTGTTCACCAAGACACCCAGATACAAGAAGATGAAAGAAAAGACTGCATTTGGAAAATCAAGTAAAGGAGATAGAGAACAAATACCAAGCTAAAGAAATTAGAAATTTTTATAAAGATGTAAAGGACATGCGAACTAGATTCCAAAACAATGTACCATTTATTAAAGATGAGCAAGGAAATTTATTGGGAAACGATGAAGAAAAATTAGAAAGGTGGAGACAATACTTTGAGGAAATACTAAATGTAGAATCGAGAGAAAACCAAGGGCAAGTAAAGATTTTTAATGATGAAGAAACAGTGGAAAATCCCAGGATGGACGAAATAAAAGATATAATAAGTAAAATGAAAAATAATAAAACACCCGGAGAAAACGAAATAACTGCTGAAAACTTTAGAGATATTATGCATAACTAAAATATGGCAAACAGAAATAATGCCAAAGTCATGGAATAAGGCAGTGATTTTACCAATATATAAAAAAAGCGACAAGACAGAATGTAATAATTACAGGGGAATAGCACTCCTAGATATCACATATAAAATACTGGCCACCCTAATAAAACAAAGATTAGAAAAGTATGCAGAAACAGCACTGGGAGATCACCATGAGGGCTTCAGGAAAAACAGATGTTAAAGCAGATCCTGTACGGCTGCTATGAATATAATGTTCCAACCCATATGCTGTTCGTTGATTTTAAGGGCGCATATGATAACATAAATAGGAAACAGTTAATGCACGCGCCAAAAGAACTGAAAATCCCAGCAAAACTAATTAGATTAGTAAGAATGACGATCCAAAACACAGTCACAGCAGTTAAGAGTAACACGATTTTAAAATAAGAAAAGGATTAAGACATGGCGACCCACTATCAAGCGTATTATTTAATCTAGCTCTGGAAATAATAATTAGAAATAGCGAGATAAATAGAAAATGAACTTTGTTTTATAAGAGTCATCAGTGCCTCGCATACGTAGATGATGTTGCCCTACTGACAAGAAGCAGAAAAGAACTCCAGGAAGTCGCAAAACAGTTAATGGAATCTTCAGAAACAGTGGGTCTCCAATTTAATACTGACAAGACAAAATATATGGAACTCAAGAACAAGAAAGGCAACCTTAACAAACAAAATCTTTTGAAATTCGAAGAAGTAGCTAACTACATACTTGTGCTTGTGTTTAGTAATACAAATTTCCGATTTATTTTCAGATGGCTTTCAAATATAAGCGAAAATATGTAAATTTGAAAATATGCCTTGTTTATTACGATTTTGATTCGTTGCTTTTACCATGTGACATTTGAAGGAGAGTAGGATTGATTTTTCCATTTGTTTATTGGTTGTCATTTGAGTACGGATGTAAGTGCGAATTTACCGCCCTAGGACAGTATGTAACAGGTATTTTGAAAGCCAAGCATAGGTAACCATTGCTTATAGTTTTGATCAATTAATGTGAGGACAATTAAGACTCATTATGTTACAAATTAGTTAAATTTTTTGTAGTAGGATATGCTGACAGTGGGAGCGAAGTCTTGTATGATTCTTCGATGCTCAACAAAGTAATCACTTACCTCCCTTGCTGTGTTAATTAATATCTATCAGATTAAATCTAATGAATGGAATTAATTGACGTACTTAGTTTCAGTAATTGTATAACATTGGAACTAACACTGATGTATATTCAAAAATACCTTTTAGTTAGTTGTTTTCAATTTTATTTCAACTGAATGAGTTTCGTTGGTACTTTACAGATAAGCGTCGATTACACGAGGATAGTTTACTCGCTACTAGCTAGATAGTTTACTGGCGGATAGTAAAAAAGCTACGTGTAACTACAGTGGCTAGCAAACTAGCTGGCTAGTTTACTCGCTAAAAGCACAGCGTGAAAAGTTGAACACCCGTCAACTTTACTAGCTACTAGCTGGCGAATTTACTCGCTGGCTAGTGAACTCGCCACGTTAAATTAGGCAAAAGCTGAGCGGATGCAAGAAGCTAATATATTCTACTCGTTTTTAGGTACTTCTTGTGAAAATTTCGACTGAGGGGGTACGGGCATATGTTGTTTTAATTAGTGCAATGTTACAAGAAGAATTAACAAACGTAATAGAAGCAGGAAATAAACGCAAGAAAAAAAAATTGACGAAAAAGTCTTAAATTTTTATTTAAATGGTCTTTATGTTTACAATTCCAGAGCGCAACATAGCGCTCATATATTTTAAGAAAAATTGTAATTTCTGTAGCGTTCCATTTAATAGCCATGTTTGCTCACGAGATTAATAAGAACTGGCGAACTAGCAAACTCGACACTAGCTGCGTGTAATTGAAAACCAAAATTTACTATCTGCTCGCCCACTAGCGGGCTTTTTTACTAGCTGGCTAGTAGCGAGTAAACTATCCTCGTGTAATCCACGCTTTACACACTTGTTGCTAGTTGGAACTGCAATAACATACTGATAACAAACTTCATAATAGCTTCTTACACAACCTAAGAATTTATTCTTAGCACACCGAAAAATATAGGCATTTTTTTTATTATTTTATTATTTATTTTTGCAAATTATTTCAGTGACATAAATAACTATTAGTACTCAAGGAAACCCCAATCAACATTAATAAAACGGAACAGTAATATAAATGCACTTTAAAATTTGTGCATTTCCGAAAGCAAACTTTTTAAAAAAACAGTACCAAGCAGGAAATGAGCAGCTTCCAATAAGTAAACCCGTCAAGTTATTCCATAACGGTTTTGTCAACTTTTCAGTCGCAAAAACCGGCATGACGAAACAAATTGTAGAATTGTGCGAATTTAATTTTTATGTAAACGTAACCCAAAGGCTTTACAAGCATGTGCAAATTTATACGTTAATATGCAAAACTTTAAGGAATGTTCGTTAATTAATAAATATTTCCCAAAGTAAATAATTATATGCGGTTTTGATTGGAACTTAAAGGCATCTTTCTAATAATGTTGTGTAAACAAACACTTTTTATTAGTACGGTGCGATTATTTACATTCAAAGTCAGAAAGTGAAGCAAGAATCTGAGAGACTTATGAAACTGACCTTTGCTTACTTATATTTGACCCACAGGTAACTTTTTGCAAAGAGAATGATTTTAAAACTAGCATGCACACATTTTGTTAATTATTTTCATCGCGTTCAATTAGGAAATCTGCAAAAAAAACCCAAATTTGTTTGGCCCATGTAAGAAAGCAACAACCGTACATTAAATTTTCTAAACACTACTTACGTTTTATTATCAAAAAAAACTCGTCCCTCATTTGATTATTACCTTCCTGACGAGGAATTATCTAGAACTACTTTGTAACATGATAGATTTGTTAGTAAACAACAATTTCTCGTACCATTCAAAGTGTGTCATTATCATTTTCATGTGAAGCGTTGCACAATTGATTAAATAATTGAAATAGCTGTAATTTATTAGGGATTAACATCTAGCTGGTAATTTAAAAACTGCAATCTAGGGCACCGCGCAATTAGCCGTTTGAAATATCGCACGAAGAAGGTCTTGATTTTATCACGCGGTGTCTCGTTTGTAAATTTGAAGCTTTCAAAACGTGTTTGTGCAAGGAAAGTCCGTTGGTGGTCAGAATACTAAAGTTTGGTTTTCTGGGATGCAAAATTTTTAATAAACCGGTCAATATTCAACAAAATACAGTGTCACTGTTCTTCCGGACACATGTGTTATGCTTGCATAATCCGAAAGTAGTCCATTCATCTTTCGGGTGGATATTGGTATAGAAAGGTGCTCTGGTAGGCGCTCAAGTAACATCCGCCCCTCTCGTGTGAGAACTTTATGATTCAACCCAGTATAAAAGTGCCGGTGGATTTGCACAAAGTATCAGTCTTCTGCTAACATTCATCGTAAGCAAAGCATAATGAAGACGACGGTTAGTAAAAAGGGTGTGTGATTTAATAATGCAAAATATTAACGTGTTTATTTCTTGTGTAGGTTTGCTTATTCCTCGCATTTACTGCATGTCTCGCTAAGGAGACGGCCGAGAAGAAGACCACGAAACGTGGTGTCTTTGGTGAAGGCCTTGCCTTGGGAGGCGGCGGTTATGGCGGTGGACACGAACTATCCTTCGGTGGTGGCGGTGGTGGACATGGATTAGAAGGTGGATTACTTCTCTCAGGTGGACACGGATTAGGAGGAGGAATCGAACTCGGTGGACATGGAGGCGGAATCGAACTCGGTGGACACGGATTAGGAGGTGGTCTTGGTGGTGGTTTCGGTGGTGGATACGGAGGCGGTTCTCTTCACCATGCCTTCCCTCTTGGAGAACATGTCCATAAACATATTACCATCACAAAGAAAATTGGAGTACCAATACCACACCCATATCCAGTGCCCGTTGTAAAGAAAATCGCAGTTCCCATACCACACCCTGTTGCCGTACCTGTAGAAAAACCCTACCCAGTCCATGTTCCAAAACCATACCCAGTACCAGTATACAAAGATGTACCATATCCAGTAGTAAAGAACATTCCATACCCAGTTAAAGTACCAGTCAAGGTGCCAGTACCACATCCAGTTGCTGTACCAGTACCTAAACCCATAGCAGTACCTGTACACAAACCTTATCCAGTACCTGTACATGAACCTGTATACATTAAGAAACCTTATCCAGTATTGATCAAAGCCGACCACCACGGATATGAAGGAGGAATCGGTTTGGGAGGCGGAATCGGTCTTGGAGGCGGTCATGGGCTCGAACTCGGTGGCGGTTTCGGCGGTCACGGTCTTGAAGGTCTTGGCGGTGGTTTAGGCGGTCATGGTATTGAACTTAGCGGTGGTTTAGGTGGCCATGGCTGGTAATTCTGTGATCTTCCGTTTAATCATTTTTTTTCGCCCATATCTTCATTAAATTTCAAATTGCCATTTCATTTACATTTACATTTATAAGTACTAGTCCACTTTAATAAATGTGGTTTTCACCTGTATATAAATGAATTTATAAAAATAAAGTTATTTTTATTATATGTTGTCTTTTAATTCTCTGAATAAACGACCTAATCGGCGTAGGATTAATATCCTTTTATGCATGATTAGCTCGACAGTTTAAGACGAATATAAACCTATTAAATTTAACGCTTTCTCTGGGAGGTGTTACATATTTTCTTAGATTGAATATGCCTATATGCATAAAATAAAACTTATATAACGCTCGTATAATTATTTCACACGTTATATAACTGATCTAAAAAGCTATGCATGTGAAGTTTGCAGATAATCGAGTGTGAAAATTGGGTTACGTTAATAAATAGTTCCGTTCAGAAAAAAACAACCAAACAAATTTGTTCATTTGTAAATCCCTGTTTTTAAGCACGTAGGAATTCAAATTTACTACGACTTTAACACAAAAGATTAGCCGATTCTAAATCAGCCCAAAGCAGCAATCCTAAAAAAAAATTAAAAATATTATAATAAATTTCAAGTTATTCAAAGTTAGTTTCACTAAATATTAAGCCGTTCAAAAGATAAAACGTGACGGAAATTATAACATACAACTCTCACATTCCTTTTAACTTTTATTTCGGACAAAAAGTGTTTTGATAACCTGTTTAAAACAATTAAAATGCCGTAGCAGGTTTTCACATTACATGTATGCGATTTCCAGAGACCGAGGAAGAATTTTATCAGGAAATATGCAGATGAGAATAAGAAACCTGTTAACTGTTTTTCATTGCTGGGAATTAGACTAAAGTTAATTTTACTGTAGGCGAAAATAGAAAAGCACAGAAATTACATTGATTGTTACCAAAGATCCAATTTGTATTTAAAAGCGAGAGTGACAAATTAAATCCAATTTCCAGAGACTGAGGAAGAATTTTGCCAGAAAATATGCAGATGAGAATAAGAAATCTTTTAACTGTGTTTCGTTTTATTGCTAGGAATTAATTTTACTGTCGACTAAAATACGTAGAAAAGCATAGGAATTACCTTGATACTTACTAACAATCGAATTCGTATTTAAAAGCAAAAGTGACAAATTAAATGCAATTTTCAGAGACCGAAGAAAAATTTTGCCAGGAAATATGCAGATGAGAATAAGAAACCTGTTAACTGTATTTCATTTTATTGCTGGGAATTGGACTAAAGTAATTTTACTGTCGACGAAAATAGAGCACAGAAATTACCGTGATTTGTTACCAAAGATCGAATTAGTTTTTAACAGGGAGAGTGACAGATTAAATACGATTTCCAAAGACTGCTCAAAAATGTTGTCAGGAAATATGCAGATGCGAATAAGAAATCTTTTAACTCTGTTTAATTTTATTGCTGGAAATTGGACTAAAATTAATTTTACTGTCGACTAAAATACGTAGAAGAACATAGGAATTACCTTGATACTTACCAGCAATCGAATTCGTATTTAAAAGCGAGAGTGTCAAATTAAATGCAATTTCTAGAGACTGAAGAAGAATTTTGCCAGAAAATATGCACATGAGAATAAGAAGTCTTGTGCCGACTATGCGGGGGAATGCACTCTTTTGAGTTTTTGTTAAAAACTCAGTTCTTAAAAAAAAAAAATTGTATAAATAACACGATGGAGCTACCAGGGTAATAAAAATGTGCCACTAATGGTAATTATAATAAAAATAGTGAATAAATAAACTAAAAGTGGGGTTTAGTCTAAATAGTGTAAATAAGAAATTCCCGCCTTTTTGTTTACACGCGAGGCGATGAAAGCAGCAGGGCTACGCAAGACTAGTAAAAATCTGAGCGCTCGTGTGTACCTGACGCACACATGCAATCTCACGGCGAAATCACAGGTGCAATCAGAACATACACTTGAGTAAAGCTAAGTAACATGTAGCATTTAGCAATAGATATGTAGGTAGTTTAGCCTAACATAGACTGAATAACAACAATTGTCTTATTATTGCATCCAATTAAGTGTACATAGTAATTATAACGCAAATTTAGTAAATGCAATCAAACATGCAATTAAGTTGCAAGCAATTTAGTCGCCATTTCGTTCAACGGGTGTTACTTGCGCCCGAGCAGTAAAGAATCTGTCGATCCGAAACTGTCCCTTCCGGCTAGTTGGCACCCTCGAGATGCATGTGTTTTCAATATTTAAAAGATAGTTATATGGTACTATAGAAAGAGGGAATAGAAACCAAATAATAATAGCACCTAGCATTACAGAAATTCTGTAATAGGCAATAAACGCATGCGATTTGTACATATACATAGATCAAAAGTAGGGTTCACACAGCTTGGGATTTTTTAAGTTTCAAGTTGCAGTCGAGATGCGCAAATGGAGAAGTGAAATAGCAAATGGAAAAATAAGGATGTAACTAGTTACTGACGTCACAACTACCCGCTAGAATCTGGAGTACGCTATGCAAATCGATGCCTATTGATATGATATTTACCTTTGGTTGTTGATTAGAGATTCTGTTACATGTAATTTGTTAAAGAAGGTTAATTTTTATAAAGATTAATAATGTAGATTTTATTATAAAAATTGTAACGTAAATTTGAAGTAGCTAGATTAAATTTAAGTTGTTAATGTAAATAAGTTATTGTTATAATCATTGTTAGAGTATAATTAGCTAAATTGGTAGTCATGGAAATTCAAAATTGGTTATCATAGAAACTTTGTAAATAGCTGTTATAGTGAAACATTTTATGTAAAAAATCTTGGATATGAAGAAAAACAAATTGATAAATAAGAGATTATAATTTGCATTCGAAAGGGCATGAAGCAAATAGCTTTGCTCCTCCCAAATTATTAATTCTCAACCAAATATTTAATTTGAAACAGTGTTAACGATAATTAGAATCAATTAATGATTCGATAAACAAGTAAAACAATAATTTAATTCTGGAAGTGAAACTGTTTTGAATTTCAAAGAAAACTGAATTCGAAGCAAAGGCAATTAGAAATTTAATTCCAAGCAAAGGCAATTAGAAACTGGATTCGAAGTAGAGGCAAATTGGATTTGGAGCTACAGTAGTACTTATTGGAAAAGAAGAGGACTTGAAATAAATTTTGGAACCCTTGTAGACAGTGAGTGTGAAACCATAATTTTAAGTTAGAGTTAAGCAGGGTTGATAGGGCTAAAAAATTAAATAAAAATCTGCATTAAAAATTAGAGCAAATATTTATTTTGTGTCAAATTAATTCTAAATACAACAACAACGAACCTTCGCATCGACCCGTTAGAGGTGAGATCTCAGGAATTCTAATTAATTAAAGGGCAAAGTAATTTTTTTTAATTGGCGATCCGACGTGAAGCTTTATAACGTAAGTTGCTGCCAAAGCAAGGATCAGTACACTATATAGAAGAATTGGGAACGGGGGGAACGGCAGCACTAGACCAAGTTATAGAGCGATCGGGTATACCACAACAAGCGTGGGAAGAATGGACAAGAAACAAAATTATGACGAAGAAGGAAATATACCGTATACCCATCTGACTCAAGAGAGAAACCAGATAATGAGAAAATAGAAGTAGAAGAAGAAGATATAAATATGCAGAAGAACGGCGCAGGAACGTATACCATATTAACAATAAGGAAACTAGGAATACGTATACCTGTGAAGTACAATGAAAATAAGAATATTTATAATGATAACAATAATGATTAGACGAAGCTAGCATAAAGTAACATGTAACAGGGCAGGCATGTCATGTTTATATCATAGACATAGGAAATTAGCGGTAATAATAAAAATAATAAGATGGAGAAAACTTGTTTAATCATCTCGGTCTTATATTCAACTTTCATTGAATATGTGATCTACTAACTACCTTGCACTGTAGAAGCGGTGTCTAGCAGCTAGCGCCACAGGCATTTTAACGTTATACAGTGCTCCCAATCCCCACTTATCATAACAAATCCCTCAACACCCTATTGGCATGGGGTGGGCCTGGCGTAATCCAGGATTGATCCACGGGGATCTGCTCCATGACAATTGATGATGTTGATGATGAAATATGCAGATTAGAATAAGGAACCTTTTAACTGTTTCATTTTATTGCTGGGAATTGGACTAAAATTAATTTTACTGTAGACTAAAATAGAGAAGCATAGAAGTTGCCTTGATACTTACCAACAATCGAATTCATATTTAAAGGCGAGAGTGACAAATTAAATGCAATTTCCAGCGACTGAGGTAGAATTTCGCCAAGAAATATGTAGATGAGAATAAGAAATCTTTTAACTGTGTTTCATTTTACTGCTGGGAATTGGACTACAAATTAGAAAAACACAGAAATTACCTTAATTTGTTGCCCAAGATCGAATTCGTATTTAAAAGCAAGAGTGGCAAATTAAATGCAATTTTCAGAGACTGAGGAAGAATTTTGCCAGGAAATATGCAGATGAGATTAAGAAACCTATTAACTGTGTTTCATTTAATTGCTGGGAATTGGACTAAAGTTAATTTTACTGTAGACGAAAATAGGGAAGCACAGAAATTACCTTGATTTGTTAACAAAGATCGAATTCGTATTTAAAGTTGAGAGTGACAAATTAAATGCAATTTCCAGAGACTGAGGAAGAATTTTGCCAGGAAATATGTAGATGAGAATAAGAAACCTATTAACTGTGTTTCATTTTGTTGCTGGAAATTTGACTAAACTTAATCCGATTGTAGATGCAAATAGAACAGCACAGAAATTACCTTGATTTGTTACCAAAGATCGAATTCGTATTTAAAAGCAAGAGTGATAAATTAAATGCAATTTCCAGAGACTGAGGAAGAATTTTACCAGGAAATACGCAGATGAGAATAAGAAACCTTGCAACTGTGTTTCGTTTTATTGCTGGAAATTTGACTAAACTTATAATTCGATTGTAGACGAAAATAGAAAAGCACTGAAATTACCTTGATTTGTTACCAAAAACTGAATTCATATTTAAAAACAAAGATGACAAATTAAAATAAAAGTTAAGCTTTTCTGTGATTGTATAGCTGATGGTGAGTGACGACACCACGGGCCCCAAGTCATTAAAGTCTGACTAATCGTATTAAGCTACTAATTTAACATTAATTTTGTAATTTTTCAAAAATATCATTTTTAGAGTAAAATCATCAATCCTTAAATAAAGGCAAATAAAAGCAAAGATAAGTTCTTTACCGGTCACATAAGCTTAGGATAGCAGATGATTAATGATTAATACAAAAACAGTCCAACAAACGAAATTAACACTTCCTCTGCCCAAGAAAGCTTTAAAATTAAATATCTGCATCAATATGCAACTGAATTAACATGAATGGGCAATTAAAATTTAAATCTCATATTCACTAATGAATAAATTGTTAAAACAGGTTGTGTTTTCCTTATTGGTTGACAAATAAAATCTTTTGATTAATTTTAAGCATTATACCCATATATGAAAGCATCCATCTTAACAACGAGTTAATTTAGTAATCGGTTCCCGTTAATAAAAGAATTATGTTACTAACAAGGCAAAAAATTCCTTAATTAATTATACTGGTCGCACAGTTTTTAACAAGTTATTTTACATAATGTAATGTGTAACCTGATAATATTAGCATGTAAAAACAGTGATCTGACATAATCGTTTACTGGGACCAAGCTTGGAATACCAATCAAAGTTTAAATTGCCATTCAAGCGGAAATACAATTATTTTTATTCGTTTTCCTGTTTGATCAACCTGAGTGTTATTTATGTCAGTTTGGTTAAATCAATTTGCAACTATAGTTTAAAGCTTAGCATGCTTAAATTTAGTATATTTAAGTGGATTTTACTTCAATTAGTTTTAGGAACAATCATTTTATTTTCTCATTGAATGACAAGGAAGTTTTAACCATGAATGTGAAAATTAAGAAAGTAAACAGGCCTTTTTCTATTTTCGTTCAGCTAAAAAGATGCTTTGTTTGTTAATGTGTCCCACCACGTATGTAATTTGTAAAGTTTCCAATTTATTTCTTAATTTACGACTTTGTAGGAGGCGTAACACTGACGTTTTCAATTATTAAATTCGTAACTTAGTACATTTAATTTTTTGGGACGTCCAAACTTTTGGGAACTGTTTTAAATCTGAAACCTTGGAACATTTTTAAACCATAATTAAATATAATTCTGACGAATATTTCAATAATTGTGTTTATGTAAGCAAAAGTCCAACTTACGCTTTTTGCATTTTATCATACATTAAAAAAAGTCATTTTTTACGCAAAATGTTTTGTTGTTAGTAAATCCGAATGCCGCACAAAGAAGATTTCTTCATCTCCAGTTTAGAACTTAGAATCCAGTTGAAAACCGCTATTGTTAGAAGTAATAATTATGCTTGAACTTTCACATTATGCTTCAAAATAATTAATCTGAGGAGTTTTAATGTTCTTCTGTACACCGTTAGATGGTAGAAGTTGTTTTATACGAATATAATAACTAATAACCCACATTTCTCTTGTTTCGTATACTTTTTTTTCTGTTGCTCTTTCCTCCAATTTTTCACTTATCTGAAATTAAAAAAATGTAGTATAAAACGGTTGGAACTAGCTGAACTAAGGTGTTATAATTTCATACTTCTTGAAATGATTTATTGCTTTTTACGTCTTAAAAAGGTTTTTTATTCTTTCATTCTTACAAGGAATTTTTAATTTATTACTTTCGGAAAATTAAGTTTGGTTTTTACTGTTTTAAGGAATTTTTTAATTTTTAGATTTTTAACGTTTTAAAAAGGTGTTATGTTGTTTCCTTTAAAAATATATAATTTTTTACTTTCTGAAAATTATGTTTTAAAACGTTGCCTAAAGACCTGACACGGAGACGACGACGACGACTGTTTTAAAGAGACTTCCAATTTTTGGTTTGGAAATAATTGCTGGTGTTTTAGGTTTCAAAAAGGTTTTTTGGTTTTTTATTTTTCAGAAAGAATTTTCTTTCAATTTTTTGCTTTCTGAAAATGATTTTTGATTTAAATTGTTACTTTTCGGATATGTTTTTTGCGT
The DNA here is from genome assembly GCA_963082815.1 of Melanotus villosus. Classification (NCBI taxonomy): domain Eukaryota; kingdom Metazoa; phylum Arthropoda; class Insecta; order Coleoptera; family Elateridae; genus Melanotus; species Melanotus villosus. Next base: position 14,976,924 of record OY720421.1, read on the forward strand.
TTTAAAAAGGTTTTTTATTTTTTTTAGAAAGAATTTTCTATTCTCTACTTTCGGAAAATAAAGTTTGGTAATTACTTTTTAACCTTTTCACTGCGGGACCCGGATACATCCGCAAAAAATTGTTGCATCTGCTGTGCGGGAAACGGATAATTACGCACGACTTTTTCGAGCATTAACTGCGGGACCCGCACGAATACGACTTCATCTAGGCGTTTGCTAGGCCTTATCTTTTATGTTTAGTTGGTTGCCAACTCTCAGGTCGTACTTGAAATTTTTGGTAACGTAACTGCGTGAGCCGTACGAACCCGCGCGTTTTTATCAGGACCGAATGTAAATATTATTATGTACCTATATTGTGGTGCATTCTATTTTTAGTTGCAGACAAGGCCGGTATATCAGTATTCAGTTTGGTTTCGTTTTCAGTACGTATTCCTGCGAGAATAGTGCGGAATCATAAAAATTAATTGTGTAGTGTTTTGTGAAATTGTAATCTGTGTATTCGGAGAAATTTGAACTGGTACGTATAAGTAAATGTAGAATAAGAGCTTTGCATTTATCCTCCGTTTTATATTAATTTTTCGGTTCTAAAAACGAATGGAATAAATCCAGCAGTTACTCAAAGTTGAAAAATATGGCCCGCAAATATTACTCCGAAGATGAACTGCACGGCATTTTAGTGAATAGTGGCAGTGAGGATGAATATGATATTGAGAGATTTGAAGGAAAAGATTCAAGTAATGAATTTGATGTCGAAAACGTTAGTTCTGACAGCGACCAAATCGATGACGAAGAAGATGAAAATGTTGCTTCTACTTCCAAAGCAGAACCCAAAGTTAAACGTCCAAAAATTTCAGAATTCAACTGGAAAGAGGGGAACTTGGATCCAATTATACACGATTTTGTTGCGGCCGATGTAGGATGTCAGGACGAAGCCTTGCTAGCCTCTCCAAACATTTTGAAGAGCTTTGAACAATTTTTTTCTTTCGATTTTATTGGCAAAATTGTTTTACAAACAAATAATTTTTACAAATACACCACAGAACATGTCGAAATAGAAGGAAAATCCCGCGTTAACACGTGGAAAGACACAGATGTGGATGAGATATATTGTTTTTTGGCTGTTTCGTTGCTCATGGTCCAAGTTAAAAAACAGAAGATTAACGATTATTGGTCAACTGATACGTTTTTGTCAACACCGATTATTTCTCAACTTATGACACGTGATAGATATTTAATTTTATTGCGTATGTTACATTTTTCGGACAACAATAATGTAAACAAAGAAGACCCGCTCTTCAAACTACGGTTTGTTGTAGACCATTTAAAGTTAGCCTACCGGAATGCCATGCATCCTTTCAACAATCTTTGCATTGATGAAAGTTTGATGCTTTTCAAGGGGAGATTGCGATTCAAGCAATTTATACCTTCGAAGCGACATAGATTTGGTGTCAAACTGTTTATACTTTGTGACTGTGAGACCGGATTTATACTGGACTTTATTATTTATACAGGAGCTAAGACCGAAATTAAAACCTTTGACGATGCGGTGGGAAAGTCGGGTAATATTGTCCTTACCCTGATGGAACCATATTTGAATAAAGGACATAGTTTATTTGTCGACAACTGGTACACAAGTCCCATTTTGTTTTCATGGCTACATGACAGAAATACAAATGCGTGTGGTACCGTTAAGAAAAACCGAAGGAATATGCCACCCATGCAGGAAAAACTAACTAAAGGCCAGGTAGTCAGTTATAAAACAAAAAACTTGTTGGCAGTTAAATGGATGGATAAGCGAGAGGTTAGAATGCTTACCACCCTTCATTCTAACGAAATGAAGGCTACCGGAAAGAAAACCAGAGACGATGTTCCAATCGAGAAACCTAAGTGCGTCATCGACTACAATTCAAATATGGGGGGCATAGACAAAACTGACATGCTGCTCAGTTCCACAGAATCGGTAAGGAAGTCGATAAAGTGGTATAAAAAAATGTTTTTCCACTTGCTTGACATGAGCCTCCTAAATGCCCATGTCTTATACAAGATGACAAGTGCTGAAAACATTCCACTTGCGGATTTCCAATTGGCGCTCATAAGCAAATTATTGCAAAATATCAAAAAGCAAAACCTCGAGCTTCTACCAGCAGAAAGGCTGAAGACGCCCATTCGCCGCTGCGCCTTATACAAAGGCATTTTCCAGTTATGTATGCGCCTACTGAAAAAACGAATAAACCACCATCTAAAAGATGTGTCGTGTGCGCAAAGCATAAAATTCGTAGAGAAACTCGGTACACTTGTAAAAATTGTGATGTACCCTTATGTGTAGTTCCTTGTTTCGGAAAATATCATGTACTCCAACAATTTTAATTTTGTTTTATAGGTACTCTTTTTTTCTTGTTTTCAAATAACGTTTTTACATTTTTTGTACTAAGAAACTGTAGCGAGGTTTTTGATTATAGTAATGTATAACATAAAATTAATAAATGTTTCGTAAAGTTGTTTTGCATTATTGGGCTTAGAACTTAACTAGGTTAGGTTAGGGTTGCATCTAGCAAGGGCGGTTTTATAGGGGGGTAATAGGGGGTAATTACCCCCCCCCAAGAATCCATCATGTGCTACAAAATAACAATCGTCAAAACTAACATCCATCATTTTAAAATATTTTAAGTAATTTTTGAGGTAATCTTTCGTGTATAAAGAATTTTGGCAGTTATGAAAATTGGTACCCCCCCCCCAAATATGTTCTAAAACCGCCCTTGGCATCTAGAACACTGCAAAACAAGATTATTTGACGTTAACATAGTGCTCACCATGTATTTACCTAAATACGGACCTGGATAAAATAAATGCTTATACTGCGGCAACCGTATTAGTGCGCGTGACTAGTTGATCTCGTAACTGCGGCAGCCGGACGAATCCGTGACAGCTTATGCTTGCCGCACAGGAGACACCACTGCATAAAACGCTTCCAGCAGCGAAAAGGTTAAGGAAGTTTTGTAAGGATTTCTAGTTTTTTAAAGTTTTTATTCTTTCCTTTATATTTTCTACTTTTTGAAAATAATTGCTGGTTTTTACTTTTTTAAGGAGGACTTTTAGTGTTTTGCTTTTTTGGAGATGATTTTTAATTTTTTACTTTCAAGTATTGACGTTTTTGAAAGTGTTTCTTGTTTTTTACCTTTTAACAAGATTTTTTATTTTTTCCCTTAAAAAAAAATTAGTTTTTTGTTTTTTGAAAATGATTTTTGATTTTTACTTTTTAAAGAGGCTTCTTAATTTTTACTCTTTCGAAACGATTTCCATGTTATTTTATGTTTTAAAAATGTTTTCTTTTTTTTGAGAAATAATTTTTAATGTTTTACTTTTTAAGATGATTTTTGGTTTTTACTTTTTTAAATTAAAGAGTTTTAATTTTTTGCTTTTTCAAGGCGATTTTTGATTTTGCACTTTCAAGTTTTTGACGTTTTAAAAGTGTATTTTATTCTTTCAATTTTTGAACGAATTTTTACTTTTGGTAATGGTTTCCTGTGTTTTACGTTGGAAGAAGGTTTTTTTTTATTTTTTCCTTTTATAAGAAGAAGTTGCTTTTTTACTCTCTGAAAACGATTTTTGATTTTTACTTTTTTAAAGAGGTTTTTTAATTTTCAGTGTTTGGAAATTTTAGAACAAAAATAAACTTTTTTACTTTTTAAAAATTTCTTGCTTTTTTCGTTTAGAAAGGTTTTTTATTCTTTCATTTTTTTAGGAATTTCAATTTTTTACTTTCTGAAAATGAATTCTAGTTTTCTATGTTTTAAAAAAGTTTTTTAATATTTTCTTTTTATAGAGAATTTCCAATTTTTTACTTTATGAAATTGATTTTCGGTTTTTGATTTTTTAAAGAGTTTTTTTTTTAATTTTTTCCGTTCTAGATATGATTTCTAGTTTTTTACGTTTTAGAAAGGGTTTTTTCCTATTATAGAAATAATTTGGTTTTTACCTTTTTAAGGAAGTTTTTTAACTTTTTTCTTTTTAGAAATGATTTCTTGTTTTTTATGTTTTAAATATGTAGGTTGTTTATGTTTCTCTTTTTAGAAAAAATAATTTTTTTACTTTCTGAAACTTTCTTATTTTTTTACGTTTTAAACAGGTTTTTTATATTTCCCTTTTTAGAAAAGAAATTAATTTTTTCACTTTCTGCAACTGACTTCGGTTTTTACTTTTTTAAAGAGGTTTCCTAATTTTTATTTTTTGGAAATGATTTTTAGTTTTTTACCCTTTGAAGAGCTTTTTATGCTTTCCTTTTTAGAAATGAATTTTTAAAGAGGTTTTTTAATTTTTTACTTTTAAAAGTTGTTTCTAGTTTTAAAACCGTTTTTTGTGCTTTCTTTATTAAAGAGATTTTTGCTTTTTACTTTTTTCAGAGGTTTTTATTTTTTTTACTTTTTAGAAATGAAAGTTTCGACGTTTTCTTTAGTTTTCGACGTTTTCTCAACTTTATTTTTTACTTTCTGAATTGATTTGTAGTTCTTTATATTTTAAAAAGGTTTTGTACTCTTTACTTTTTGAAATAAATTTTTTGTGTTGCACTTTTTGAAAATAATTTCTATTTTTGTATGTTTTTTATCCTTTACTTTATGGAAATGATTTTTGATTTTTTGCTTTTTTAAAACGATTTGTGGTTTTTTACATTTTATAATGTTTTTATATTTTACTTTTTGGAAAGAATATTCAAGGAAATGATATTTAATTTTTTACTTTTACTTTCTAGTATTTTCGTTTTAAAAGAGTTTTTCATTAATTACATTTTAGAAAGAATTTCCAATTTTATACCTTTTGAAAATGATTTCTATAGTTCTTCACTTTTTTAATGAGGTTTTTTAATTCTTTACTTCTTGGAGATGGTGTTTAATTTATACTTTTTGGAAATAATCTTTAATTTGTAATTTTTGCAGAAGCTTTTTAAAAATTTGTCACATTTTGGAAATGTTTGTTTTTGTCCTAAATTTGTTCCTAAATAACTAAAAAATTCAATGGAAACCATTTAAAAAATTACAAATCACTGAAATCTTGGTTTCTACTTGAAATGAATTGTTAAATTAATATTTTGCGAAATACTTTTAAGAAAGCGCTCGCTTAATATTTTATTTAAAAAAATCTAATAAAGGCATCACTTTGTGATTCTAACTTAGGTACTTACTTACTTACTTAATTCTAAAGCCTTTATACACTTGAGGGTGTAAGGCTGATTCTTAACAGTTTCTAAAATAAATTATAACACACAACACAGATATTAATTAAATTAACGCTGAAATGTACAAAACAACATTCTTTCAATTTATACCAAGAAAATACCATGCAAGAAACTTGCTCTTCTTTTGTAAAAACCGCAAAGCTACGTAATCATTCGTGTTAACAACTAAGTAACTAATCGAATGCATCTCAGGAATTCAGTACTGCATAATCGAATAATTTGTTTAAAACTCTAAACAAGAAGACGAAGAAGAGGTCAACATTTTTAGTTAATTTAAACTTACTCTTGACATCCTTAGTTTCCGATGAAATACTGTCCCTATTATTAATTTTACCTTGACTTCCACTCGAGTGTGCTTAAGTTAATCACGGTGAAGGTAATTTAAGAATTATAATCCCTTGCGGTTTCCATTTCACGATGTCTGATTTATTTTAAGAATTTGAGAGTAACTGAAAATACCTAAACATATATATTTTGAAGTTTTCTAATATTTACAAAAAAACCAATTTAAAAAAAGACTTACCAAATGGGTACTAAAGTCAAAATTAAAATTTCCAAAATTTTAAGAAAACTCGCAGAAAAAATTTTACCTCGTCCACAGTAGAAAGAAAACCAACTAAACCTAGTTTACTGTACTTCATTCCGTATGCACAGGCTTTCAACTTCACGCAATAACTCGGCAACAAAGCTAAAAGAAGGTTTTTTGAGTAATGCTCGCGTTTATCTCCAACAGACCATGTTAGGATAATTAGCTCACTCTTTAGCAATAAGAAATTCACGTAAAATTTCCCTTACAACTTCCAGCAATTTATTATTATATACAATTACATCCTCCATACAATATGACTTAACTTATACAGGTTGTTAACGAAACTTTTTAAAAATAAATGCATTACGTTCGCATTTACGCTTGGTCTACCACCGGGCATAAAATTCTGCAAAATTATAACCATCTGATTCGTTAATTAGGTTTATAATTCGCTAATTAAATTCATTCCTGTACGTCTACAAAGGAAACATGAGATAATTTCGTATATATTTTGTTTAATTATACGACTAATTTGGAACAGAATTGCTTAAAATGATGAGCGATAGTTTTTTAATAAATTTGAGGTTTTGAAATTAATTTGATACGTAATAACTTCCTTCTAATTTTTATTGTTTGCAACAATCATAAAAGCACTCTTGATTTAATTAATTATTTGAAAATGCTAAATTTCCGTTAGAACTACCACTTACATAGATCTTTCTAGGATTTTTACAGTCGATTTTACGCCTCATTTCATTGAAATTACAGCAAATAGTCGAGAATATTACAGCAGAGAAATAGGTGAATTACAAGACCAAAGTAGCTACAATTACAGTGAATAAAGCTGTACTAATAAGGAGTATTGCAAGTGAGTGCATTTATTTCAAGACACAAGAAAGTCGTGACGAGTGAATGTCCTTCCGAAAATCCGAACTGTGGTGTACGCACAAACAAGTCCGGAGTATTCTTCCTGAAACAATTAGATTAAAAAAAACTTTTTTTGCGATACCCTCAATAGAAGGAAGTGGATTTTTTTCTACGGAAATTAATCGGTCGTTCCATCTGCCGTGCAGAGATTTAGAAACGAGGCCCGGCCTTTCAAAGCGAATGGCCGCAATTGTTGTATTTGACTTACTTTAATTACAAACATGGAGTAATTAGAATAATATTTTCTGGGTTTTTTTGTTAATTGATCTCCTATTACTCTTGGTTTTGCAAAACTTCCTGGTGTTTAAAGCTGAAACGTCTTACGAAATGCATAAATATTTTCGGATTTATAATAATTGCGTTACCATTTTATGCAATGCCGCTTTAATATTTGGTTTAGAATTAACAGAAATATGTATGTATAAGCAAGATAGGAAAACCTCTGACTAAACACATACGTAGATGGATTCGCGATACATATTATAATTGGAAGGAATCACCGATGCTTATCGACTTGTGTAAAAAGTCGATCCTCTTTACGAATCATTTTCTGTACTCTTCTATTCTACAGGATTCTCATTTGGTGCACTTTTACAGAATTTAGTGGAGATGACAGGGGAAAATAGCGAAAGTACAATCACTTTGTCTAATTCTGAGGGGAACATCGTAAGTATATAAACCAGCGGGTGCTGGGAATCTACAGCACAGTTGTATCTGCCTCTTCTTCTCATAAACATGAAGTTTCTGGTAAGACAATTCTACCCTTTGTTTAATTTATAGAAATTGCATTAACTACCCTTACAGGTTTTAACCCTTCTTCTGGCTGCAGCAGTCTTCGCCAAAGAGGCTGCAGATTCGAAGAAAACGGAAAAAAGGGGTATTCATGGGTTAGGTGATTTCGGAGGTGGTGATCTAGGAGGCCATGGCGGCGGTGGATTCGGCGGCGGTGGATTCGGCGGCGGCTTTGGTGGTGGTGGTCACGGAGGATTCGGAGGTGGATTCGGTGGCGGACTTGGAGGAGGAGGCGGTGTTGAAACTGAAGGGCACGTCAGTCACATCACCCTTACCAAGCAGATTCCTATTCCAGTACCTCACCCCGTTCCATATCCAGTCGAAAAGAAAATCCCCTATCCCGTGAAAGTACCTGTGCCTTATAAGGTCGACAAGCCATACCCTGTTAAAGTTGCTAAACCTTACCCCGTACATATCGATAAACCTGTACCATACGAAGTTATTAAGAACGTACCTGTACCAGTCAGCTACCCAGTTAAGGTTCCCTTCCCTGTACCCGTCAAAGTCCCAGTCCCCAAACCATACCCAGTCCATGTATCCAAACCATTCCCCGTTCCCGTACACACCCCAGTTTTCATCAAGAAACCCGTACCTGTAATCATCCACGCTGGTGGACATGATGATGGTGGATTTGGAGGTGGACTCGGCGGTGGAGGCGGAGGCGGTCATGGTGGATTCGGCGGTGGAATCGGAGGCGGTCATGGTGGTTTCGGAGGCGGACTTGGAGGCGGTCATGGTGGATTCGGTGGTGGCGACTTTGGTGGTGGACACGGTGGATTCTCCGGTGGCGATCTTGGCGGTGGACACGGTGGATTCTCCGGGGGCGACCTTGGTGGATTTGGACATCATTAGATCTTAAGGTTGCGCTGTGTTGTATGTGATACCTATTCTTAATTAATTTTTTGGGGTAAGACTGCACTTCATTTAAATCCATCTACAACTTGATTCTCGCTCGTTACGCTTATTTTCATGATTTATTTACTTCATACTCATTTCATTTCATTCATACGAGAGAATTGAGGTGTCGAGTTGGCAGACTTGAAACGGCAATGCACGTTTTACGGGTTATAATACGGAATAGCTTTGTTGTATATACGAAGGATTTCCCATTTTTTAAAACCAGAAACTTATTGTTTCGCTTTAACAGCTGTTGCTAATCTACTATCTTGCAGAAGTGTGTAATGCTAGCATTGCCGACCGTTGCGATATTATTAGTGCACTAACTACTGTTGTTTACTTTTTTTTTGTAAGATTCTTATAGTTAGTTTATTTAATACTTACTCTCAGATCTCAAACTTGTTTTTTGTCATATCTGTTTCTTATCGAACGAATTTTGTTTTCTTACTGTTGCAAATGAAAATATAAAAAATAAAAATTCTCTATAATTACAGTTACTTGTTTTCTTTATTAGCTTAAGCGCGTTATTAAAAAGATTTGTTCTAACAGTTTTTAATGGTTTTACTAACTCTGCTAATTTTGACTGAATTAACAAAATTTTTAAAATAACATTGGAAGTTAGAAGTGTATGGTATTAAATAAACTAATCTATTTCCGGGTTTTTACCGACACTTCATACTAAAATTGAAATTTAATCGGGGCCTTATAACTAAACATTTTAAACTTTCAAAGATCTAAATTCAAATTTCCGTTTTACAGAATTAAAATTGCTTTTTTAACGGGTGTTCAAAAAGTGCGTTTTTATTGGATTCATGAAATCGAAATTTCATTAAAACAATCGTTGATTATAAATTAAATTTTATTAAAATTTCTACAATATGGTTGAAAATATTACTTTTTGGTATTTATATGTAAGTAAACGCGCTTTTTTACATGTACAGGCCTCTATTTCTATCCATCAAATATTTTGTTACATTACAGGGGAACGAAATTAATCCCACCCTTTTCTGAAATAGTATTTTGGAATTGATAAAATTAAAAGAAAAACAGTAATATGTGGCACTGCCGTGAATTTGTGAATTGTTTCGTTTTCACCCTGTATAACATAGTTAGAAGATTTAGGACGAGTTGCACTTCGCCAAATTAATCATTCATTAAAATTAACAAATTCAAATCAGAACTCAAATTCATATGGCTAATAGCACATTAATAAAGAAAAAATGTTGGGTATTTACTCACTTTAAACTTGGGATTAGAAATGTTTTTGAACACCCGTTATACTTTAAACTTAAAAATATTATATCTAAATTTTCTAAATTTAAGATAGTACCTTAGGGATAACAGCGTGATTTACTTTTAGAGTTTTTATTTACCTACGGAATTCAGAAACCCTCTTTATTTTTTGTTTCTTGATTTAACGAGTAATGTAATAACATTTTTACTGCGTGCAAGTTTCGATTCCATTTTGTAACAAATTCGTAGATAATACTTAATGCTCTCATAATTATTGAGATAACACTAATTAAGATTGCTCTATTAAAAAAAGGTTGAATCCATTAAAACTTAAAATATTTAATCTTTTAAATGTGTCAAATTCAAGTTTCAGTCTGTTTTAAAATAATTAAAATTACTCTTCTAACGTGTGTTCAAAAAGCTATTAATCCTAAGCGTCTATGAATGACAAAACTTGCGTTTGCATTGATTTTATGCAATCTAACTTCGAAATAATCGTCGATTGTAAATTAACTTTTGTATCATGCATGTTTACAAGCACATTTATTGGTATACAGGGTGTCAAACCTGGGACATCCCTATACTTTTATTATTTTTTAAGATGTCAAAATGATATTTGATATACGTAATATAGTTACTCTTAAAATTGTATTATTTGACACAGAATACAGGTTTCGCGCCCTAAAGGCCCTAAAGTGTTATGACTTGCGTATAATAAAAATCAGGGTCCCCCCAACATTCAAGACAAATTGTTTTAGAACTGTTTTCGTTGCATCAGAATGGCCTAAAGTTGGCAAAAATGTTTTTTTGAGTATACTTCTCTTTTTGCAATTGGAACTATGGTGGGACACTAGCATATTAAAACCAAGCAATTTTCAACCATTTAATTGATATCAATAACGCTCCCCTTTCAAAAAACGGCATTTTGATCATTTAAATCTAGGCACTGGGTTTCAAAATAATTGCAGAAAACAAGTGGCATCCTGAAACAATTTGTTTAAGTGTTGGGGCACCCTGACCTTCATATTACCTGGGTCATGATCAATAAATAAAATTATTTGCCCAAGTACTGCAATATAGAAAGTAAAGCGAAGATCTGCTTAGCCAGAACTTGATTAGGTGACCACTCTGCGGGTCGGTGTGTTCGGCCCCCTCGACACTGTACAGGTATAAGAGGGTAAAACGTAAAAGGTAAAAGACACTGCCGTATGTAAAATTAAGTGAAGATTCCAAAAATAAATATATAGGGTGTTCTATTTAAAATAACAAAGTTAAGGTTAATTTTGGCGAAACTGGAAGTGATAGAAACTTCTGTTATATGTCAAATAATGCAATGTTACATATGTATGTACCATTTTGCTATGTTAAAATACGAGTATAATTAAAATAATAGGGCTGTCCCAAGTTTTATTGACACCCGTCTATCAGTTCAAACCGTCTTTTAATGTACAGGGTGTAAACCATAATAACCTCACGTATTTTTGTTGCTGTTGCTATTGTGTTTTGGAATTGAAAAAAAAACTTACAGAGCTGAATGTATGAAACAAATAATAATTATAGGTTATAGGTTGAGGCAAAGGTTGATGTGAATCGTAATAATCTCATTTACCCTGTTTATTTTCTCAATTTTTTTGATTTTATCAGATTTCATTTGTCATATGAGGCACCTTTAAATAAAATCATTGCAGCTTATTTAAACAAACGCAAATTACTAGATAAGTTTAAAAAATGGCCATAGTCAATTGAAGTTTGATTTTTGTATATTTATAAAAGGGGTTAACATTTATTGACCATGCATTTCGTCATTGTGAACAAAAATTTAGGAAATTTCAAAAATTTCCAGGTAATTTTTCAAATTTCATGTAATTGCTAGAATTCTCAAAGGATTTCGCGAATTTTGAGAGAATTTTGAAAATTTCCCCTTTGTTTCGGAATAATTTTCCAAAACATTCCATAAATACCAAAATTCTTGTGTTAGAGGTAAATCAAAACGAGAAGAGCACCACGTGACTATGCGCCGTAGACCAGAAAGTGTTCGGGCTCGTGGAGTGATGACTCTTTGTTGTTTTTCGTTGGCGTTCATTGTGTTTGTTTCGTTCGTTTCGTGTTTAGCTTAGTTAAAAATCTTGTGTTACGCCACTGAAATTTTCGCGCGGCGTAGAACGTTGATGACGTATATGTCCTTCTCATTTTGATTCTACTCTACTACTGATATTTGCTGTCTGTTTTTATCTTGAATGAATTGAACTTTCTGTGTGCATTTTTCCAAATTTTAATGTAAGATAAAGGCAACGGCACTTACACTCAGCGAGGGAGTGTGGCCGGCAACATGGACATACTAAAAAATTTAATGAAAGAGGGTAATAAAAAATCTTCGGTATTTGTTTTAAAATGTAAAATTGGAATTAAACTTCTATTGTCATTTTCGCCTAACACGTAAACTTTGATTTATCAAAGAGACTTCCTAAAAATTTCTAATTCTGTTAACATATTGTAACTTTAACATGACTTTCGAAAGAAACTTTATTTTTGTAAAAGCTTTTCTAATTTCCATTCAAAAAATGTTCTAACTTTAAATTGTTACCAAAAGAAGATTTTTACAAAAACTCTACTAGTTTAGAAATATTTTCCAAATTTCAAAGCATTTCTAACTTTAAAATTAATACGGAATGGAAATTCGTTTTTTTTTTTCAAAAACCGTAAGCTTTTGTAAGCTTCAACCGCAGATTTTCCTCGCAACTTTGGTGTCAGATTATCTTTACAATTTATGCATTATAGACTGAAAACAAAATTATTATTTTAATCTGGATTAAAATTTTGAGTGTTGATTCAAATCTCAGTTTTTGGAATTGAAGGTTCCGATCTTTAAATAATCCAATTAATGGCCGTCGATAACCGATCAAACAATATATTTAAATTGAAATTTTGATTTAAAACTTGAAAGCTTTCATTTAGAATCTGAAACTTCAACCTCCAGTTCAGATGTGTTAATTTAAACTTGAAAGTTATCGAAATACCGATCCGTAACGACTGAAGCATTTGCAAGTGAGGCATTAAAATTCTAGAATCCTGACACACCTAAATTGAATAAAATGCCAATCACCTGGTATATGTATACATATATAATTTGCGAGTTCTTGTTGTATCTTTGGACGTTTCTCGCACCCCTTTGGCCAATCTTTCCTGTGGGCCCAGTCGTCTTCATAGTCCTCTACTGCCAATTGCTTGATCTACTCGTTTCCTCCACGTCGTTTTGGGCCTTCCTAGTTTACGTTTATACAGATTGTGTCAAAAGTAACTAATATTGCCTGTAACTTTTTAATTTGAAGAGTTACAAGAATAGAAAAGGAAAAGCACAAGTGAATAGAAAAAAACTTATACTTTTTAAATATGTTAAGAAAACATATGGTTACCATTTAAATAAACATAGTTGATTGCCATAGCAACCAAACAAAAAAAGATACTAACAAAATAAGTCATTGTATGCGCCGCAATTAGCCCATCAACTTTGGTATGCAACTTTTTCTTGCAACTCTTCAAATTAAAAAGTTACAGACAGTATTAGTTACTTTTGACACACTCTGTATGTATCTTGGTATCCACTCCCATAGTTTCTTATGTCACCGTTCGTCTTGCTTTCGTTGAAGATGTCCATACTATTTTAGGCGCTTGTTTGGTATAATTTGCACTGTGGTGTCGTGTACCTCCGTTCGTCTTCGTATTTTCTCATTTGGAACATAATCGAGTTTTGTCAGTTCGCAACTACGCCTCCAAAAGTCCATTTCCTTGCTTGATTCTGCCTGGTAATTCCCCAAACCTTCGCCCCATAGGTAGCAAACTTTCCACAATCGTTTTATATATGCACGTATGTTCCTTTTCGTTCCTAGTGGAGTATAGGGCGTCCGGAGACGTTTCTTAGCAAGGTTTATATTGCCATTAGTTTGTTAGACTAAAGACTTATTTTGGTCTACTTTTTCTGTGTGTGTATGTGTGCGGCTTTGTTACTCTACCCCTTAGGCTTGTATTCGGAGAAGAGCGTCGTTAATTAGGTGCCCAACGACGAATGGTCACCAGGGCTCGATACCGATCTCCAGGAAATCTTGCACCCAGCGATATTCGAACCGGGGACTAGAACGCTAGCCTGACGCTCTTACCACTGCGCTACCCTGGCTTCTCGTTTTATATATAGTCCGTTTTATATTTTTCTTTAGCCCTGTACCTCATATGATCAGGCGAAGTTGTCTGGTTAGTGCTTTGGTTTGGTTTAATCTTCTTTTAATTTCTTCATTGCAACTTCCGGAGCTTGAAATAATTGTTCCCAGATAGGTATATCTCTTTACATTTTTTACAGTATCCCCACCCATCTTGAGATATTGTCCTACACCTCCAATTACCATACATACATTGCGTTTTTTAAAGATTTATTTCTAACCCATGCTTAACGCACTCTGCTTTCAAATTGCGCTTCATGTAGCTCATATCCATTTCGTCTTTCCCACATACCACCTGATCGTCTGCGGAGTAAAGCGTGTAAACGTGATCTTCATCAATTACAATTCCCATATTCTGGCATTTTCTCTTTAAGTTGCAAGTATATTTTAAATAGCGTAGGTGCTGCACAACACCCTTGTTTCAATCCCTTTGAAATAGGGCATTCTTTTGACAGGCGTGAGCCTATCTTTACTTGAGCTACGGCTGTCAAATGTAATTCTTTAACCGATTTTATATAAACTGGCTTTATGTTTGCTTGTACCATCGCATCCCATAACTTTGGGAGAGGTGTCTTGTGTACATCGACAAACGCTAAGTGAGTTTGTAATATACATGCCAGTCTTTTTTCTATAAGGTGTTTTAGCCAGAAAATATTGTCTGTGCAAGTGCATGGAGCTTAGCACCGTAATTTCTTTATAATTTGCACATTCATTTCTAGCCCTCTTTTTGTGAATACTGGAAATATATCCCTTCTTCCAGACTTGAGGTCAAGTACTCCCCTGTATGCATTTATTAAAGAGTTTCGCTATTATTTCGTATGCCAGCTCCGGGCCATTTGTTATTAATTCTATAGGGATGCCATCCGATCTAGCCGCTTTTCCATTTTTAAATGTTTGTACTGCTTATTTAACTTCCTCCGCCGTAACATCTTCCAGTTGAATACTGTCATCAGTTTCCAATCTGGCGTTTTGATTTCTAAACATTTTTTTATCTTTCAGAAGAAGTGTTTCATAGTATCGTTTCCGCTCATCTATACTTATCATCTGCAAATCCATTTTATTTTTCTCGTTTGTCTTTAAATTTTTTATTAATTTTCATGATAGACTTTTGACTGAGTTACTTCTATGTACGTGCTCAGTTCTTTACACTTTTAGTTTCTTCAATATCTGTTGTGGAAAGCTCTTTAATCAATTCATCAATTCACTATTCCACCAATATGGCTTTTTGGACCATTCTGTCTCGTTACTTTTCCTAGACTTTCATTGATTGCTTCATGTATTGATGTTTTCATCATATCATAAGTATCCAATGCGGTTTTATTCTGCATGGGCGTTTTCGCGAGCTTTGGTGCTAGTCTTAATGTCTATAAGAACACCGTAGACTTGTCTCTAAAACTACTTGGGCTATAGGGTGGGGTCATAAACCTTTCCTGCTATACACGCGAACAAAACTTTAGTTCTGAGAAAAGAAGTTATCAGACCCATATTCGTAATGGTATAGTCTATTATTGACTTCAGTTGTTGTGAGGTTTAGTACCATGTAGGTACATGTTTGAATTTCTTTATGCTGTTAAATTCCATTTAGGATTTTGAATTCATTCTGTTCGCACATTTCTATTAGTCATTCTCCATTGTTGTTAGCTTCTACCTTCTCATCAAATTGTCCGATTACCTTATCTCCTTTTTTACATCCCGCTCTGGCATTAAAATTACCCAGTAGTATGACTATTTCCGACAGCTTCTATTACTGTTTTTAGTACGTCATAAAGTTCTTGTTTTGGCATTCACTGACGGGGCGCATACTCCCACTATGGTACAGTCATAAACTTTAATTTTAATATCAACACGTATTATACGTTCATTTACTGGGTTCCAAGATTTTTTTACATTTTACATTTTCACTTATGAAACTCCTCGTCGTACTCTTTTATCGCGATCTATATCACTGTACGTACCTTTTGGCTGCTTCACATCCTTTGCCCTTCTTCTTTGTCTCCGTCAATACTGCAATATCCATGCTTTGCTTTTTAAGTTCTTGAAATACTTCTCTTTGTTTTTTCCTTATCCCTGTATATTCCATGTACCAATTATCTTCTTCTTTGTTCGACAGGGTTTTCGTTTTCCGATCGTTCTGTTCAATTTCCGAGGCTTGACAAAGGGATCAAGAGCGATATTTTTCATACTTTTTCCGAGTGACTGGGCTGCTAACCCAACGCCTCAACCCCCAACTTGGAGAACTCAGTAATTTTGGGATTTTCTTTCCCTAAATCGATTGCTTTCCACAGCTCAACAGTCAACAGACTGACCTTCCCTCTGGCTCATCCGCTTTCTTGAATATGAGACCGTTGGCTCTTTTTCCACCTGTAATCCTTGGTAGGGCCCCTTACAGTCGGAGCCAACTAAATTCTTTTTTTGAGGTTGTTACTTCTCCCCTCCATCTTTTACATCCAGGTTTGAGACTGGAAACGGCGGAGTTTACACCCTATATAATTGGCTAGTAAGACTCAATATTATATCAAACTTTTTGAACGCCCGTTATATTTTAAACTAAAAGATATTAACATATAAATTTTAAATGGAATTCAGTAAAAAATATATAGATTTATGGTTGAACGAGTAATATTTTTGCTGACGATATTACATCCAACTAGGTTCTTATATTGATATTGAGATAATTTCATACACTGATTAATATCTCTTTAATCTAAAAAGTACATCTAGCAGGTAGCTGCCTGTAATTAATTCCAGTTAATAGAAAATCTTACAAGGTATTTAAAAACTGTTACCTACTTAGTTATGCAGTTTATGAGATGGCGCTGACGTTGGCGCAATTTAATAATTACGGTATTTAACAGAAATTTAGAACGGAAAATAAGAAATTTACTTCTGACATTCTACTTTATTTCGTAAACGCTTAAAGTTTAAATGGGAACGATTGCAAAAAATTTTTACCTTTGTTATTGAGCACACTTGCTGAAACTTTACGAATTTGTTTTATTTTTAATAACTTTGATTTAGCCCAAGGGCGATTTTTGGCCATTTTTGGACGGTTTAAGTTTAGGTTATGTTATACGAACGAATACAAAAATACATCTTGCATTTTTTACTGAAAGAAAATACAAAACTATGGCCGAAAGGTTTAAAAAGATTTGTCAATTTTCTGAAATTACTTTACATGGCAAGTTTTAATCAAAGAAGTGTCTAAGAGAAATCCCAAATTTTGGCTCTAAACCTTGATTTATTTAAAAATTTTCTATTTCGATTTGTTTATTGATTGCAATTAAAAGGACATTCAGACATTCTTTGAAAGTTAATTTGAACTCAATCTTTTTGAGTTTAAAATCTCATTTTCAATTGGCACTTCTTTTTAATGTTTTCCTCGGTTTTTTGTAATTCCTTCATTCGATTGTTTTCGTAAAATTCTGAAATCTAATGCAGTAAGAAAATTGAAACGTATTTAGTTATCTTCAATTTGTTTGGTGTTCTTAAAGTATTTGATAAATACGCCAATCAGTGGTTTAATGCCACAACTAAATATAAGTATTGTAAAACTTCATTTACTTTCTTATTGGCGAATAAGATATCGATTAAAATAAATTACGAAGAAGATTAGAGAATCTAGAATTACGTAATGAAATCGATATGCTCATTTGTAATACTTCAAATCAACAGTGTTATGCCCTGTACTTACTTACAGAAACACATATTATAATCCATAATTTAACGAAAAAGTTACTTTTACTTAATACATTTCCTCATTGTAACGTTATTTATTCTAGAAAGGCTGGCAGTTACAAGCTCTAATAAACTCTTCAGCTCGATTAACCATTAGTCAGTAAAATGAATAAACCAACTAATAAAATGAATATATATAACTAATAAAAGGGTTTGAACTTTTTGTTTGGAATATTCCAACTTTTTAATATGAAAGTCATATAGAATTTCCCAGGTATTACTTTCATTATACCACTCGTCAGATTACATTCGAAAAAATAATAAGCGTGTGTTAGTATTTATAACTAGTTTTACGAAATTCTGTTTTACATAGAAGAAATTGTTGTAAAACAGCAAAGTTTGTAAAGTACAATTTCGGTTGTGTATGCAAATGGCGTGGTTTTGTAGTACGAAAAATGTAAGAATGCTGTTTATACTGAGTAGTATAATTGTTGAAGCACAACCTACTTTCTGTTTTAATTAGTTTGAGCTGGTGTTGAATCTTAAAGTAAATGTGGTGGTTTGTTTGTTTCAAAAAGGGATAGTTCAGAGAGTTTCTTGATATATTTGTGTTCGTTTGAGGGTCCAAGGGGAACAATTTTGGCACAGTTGTGGTTCTAAGAAAATTGGAAGTTGCAGTAGTTTGTAGAAGACACTAAAAAACGAAAATTTGGGACGTTTTTCGGTGCTTACAAGGGAATGGCTCAAGCTCAACTCAAACAGGATTAGCGTTTTATTCTATTCAAAACTCTGAAATTGACCTTTTCATAACAAATTTCGTATAATATTCCCTGAAATTTATTTAAATTTCTGAATTTCACAACGTAGTAACATTCAAAAAGGACTGAATCAAACTCAAATTGACGTAAAATTAAAAACAGTCCAGAAAAAATTTGTTTCAGTTCATGAACTATTGAAAAATTCACTTAGTTTAGTAGAATCCTCAACTTCATACTTCCTAAGCAGAATTTTTAACACTCTTTGCTTTTCTCGGAAGCATTAACGTAGTTTAAATTTATTACGAAAATAATTCCATTCTTTTTGTAAAGTGCGAAATAAATTCAAGGCAAAACCTAATTCTCATACAGTTTAAAAAGAATACCCCTTTTTTATCTTGTGAATTGTGAAAACTTCACTAAATTCCGCATTCTTTGATAATATCTACCAAACGGAACACAAACAAAATATTCGAGATTAACATCAAATATAAAAAAAGTATCTGTACTTCCTGACTTTTCAGTTTTATTTTTACAAAAAACAAATGTTACATAACACAAAAATCTGCATGACTTGACGATTTTCATTAAAGAATCAAGCCTAAATTTTATTTTTAGATTTATTTATTCAGCAATAATTAATAAAAGAACAAAAAAGCTTTTTGGCAGTAAAAGCATTGCTTATATTAATGATATTTGAATATAAAACCGAGATGAAAGTGTGCGGAAGTTTCCCCTGAGCTGGTTTTTCTGGATGTGTAGAATTATTATCTCGGAGAAAGTAGTTTGAGGGGTTTAAAAATACTGTGCCCTTGTGTGGATCGAGTATCGTTACATATTTTATATGTATTTTGATAGAGAATTATGTATTTTACATAATAATTTAATGAATGAATCGTGATAAAGCTTACGCAATTAATTTTGCTTCGACGAATATTTATTTGTAGTTGTGACGAATAATTGACGAAAGTGCGTTTGGTGCTGCTTTAACAAATGTGAATGTAACTAATTTATATTTTCAGGTTAGAGTTTACGTTTTATTTTCTTTATGAATTTGCTTTTTAGTTAATTACAAGTAGACGAAATGTATTTCGATACATAAATCAATAAACGAATTAGGTGATGTGCCTTAAAGTTTTTAGATTTAACATTCATAATTGTAACAACTAATTCAAGAACACTAAATTCAAGATTTATATTTTCGGTGTGCTTTTTGCTATTATCTTCTATGAAAATTAGAATAACTGTTGCAATTCAGCGTTCACAGTAAAGGGTTTTCTCTTTTGTGAGGCAATGAAGTTCAAGAAAAACAGATTTCGACCTGGTTTTCTTGGGTTGGTTATCAACGAAGCTTTGAAAAAATGAAGAAGGGATGGATATACACTGCTCAAAAGCTCTTGCAAATATATTCCTAAATTTCCAATTCTTTAACAATTTCAGAAGCTTAATGTGATGATTAAGTTACAAGCTGGTGTAAAATTAGGTTTCACATATTTATTTAACAATAAATTATTTTATATTGACACAAACTGTTATCATTGACCTTGTAAGTGTTTAAGCAGAGAGTATAAACAAAGAAATGGCTAAGAACAAGAACTAAAAGCATTAAACTCTGGTCAATCCTAGGAAATTTAAAAGTTGACCATTTCTCTCTTTCTCTTCGTGTTAGTATGACATTCGTAGGTGTTTAGATCCAATCCTAAATTCAGAACCGATCCAAATAGTTGTAGAAGGGCCTTCGAACTGAAATTTGTGGGTTAAAAGAATTTGTAGCCAATTGTTTTGTTAAAAGGTTATTCAGCTATTAAAAAAATGTTAACTCATCTATGTTTAAGCAGAAAGTAACTAAAAGCATCAAACTCTATTCAATCCCAGGACAATTCAAAAATGGACCATTAACATTCAGAGGTGTTTAGATCCAATCCTAAATTCAGAACCGATCCAAATAGTTGGAGAAGGGCATGCAAGCTGACACTTGTGAATTAGGAGAATTTGGACACAGTTATTTTGTTAAAAAGTTAAATCAACTCTTTCTGGGTTATTCAGTTATAAAAAATTATTAACTCATCCATATTTAAGCAGAAAGTATAAACAAAATAACTTAAAGAATCAAACTCTATTCAATCCCAGGACAATTCAATAGTGGGCAATTAACATTCGGAGGCAGAGGTGCTTAGATCCAATCCTAAATTCAAAACCGATCCAAAAAGTTGCAGAAGGGCATTCAAGCTGAACTTTGTCGATTAAAAGTATTTGTAAATAGTTAGTTTGTTGTCTGTTGAATCAAATCTTTTCCAGTTATTCAGCCATAAAAGATTATTAACTCAGCCATCATTTTTTGCAAAGAGCATTGAAAACTGTCTCAATTAACTTTTCAAAAATTTAGGATGAATTATAAACAAAGCGTGCTTGATAGTGAACTCCAAAATAAATAAGAGGTCGTTTCAAATACGATAAGACTGAAAATAATTGAGTTATTCCCGTCTTTTGGTTTTTATTCATTTCAAAGCTTGAAGCTTTATACATTGATTTCAGTTCATGGAATTAGTTTAAATTGCTATTAGAATAAATTTGTAAGTTTGTTAAGACATTTACAATAAATTCTGAACTCACATCTTCTTCATTTATTCAGATGTAAAAGCTGGGCCATCAATTTACATATAGCCTTTTAAACTTTGCATTTAAAGTTTCAAAAATTTCAGAGAAATTCTTCAGTTATTCAGATGTATAAACTTGGTCATCAACTTACAAATAGCCTTGAAAATTGTTGCACTTAAGGTTTCAAAATTTCAGAGAAATTACAAGCAATCAATAAGAAGTTATTTCAAAAACAATAGTATTGGAAACAACTTAGTTTTGCTTTTCAGTTTTATTTATTTTAGAATTTGAAGCTATGTCGATAGATTTCTGTTCACAGAATTGCTGTGAATCGTTAATGGTATAAATTTAGGTATATTAAAAATAGCTCTGAAAACTGTTCTATTTAAGGTTTAAAAAATTTCAGAACAATTATAGACAATCAGTAAAAGGTTATTTGAAACACTATTGTACTGACAACAGCTTAGTTTTGCTTTTCAGTTTTATTTATTTCAGAAAATGAAGCCAGGTAGATAGACTTCTGTTCATAGAACATATATTATTTAAATCGTAATTAGAATAACATTTAGGTATAATAGTGCGTTTGGTTTTAAAATACTTAATTTTTTATAACTTGTAGAACCACATTTTTAAGCTGTAAGAAAATTGAACTCACTTGGAATTAAGTATAAGGAACAATTAATAAAATTTGGTTATAGTTATAAACAACGAAGAAAGCCTGATAGTGAAAGCCAAAATCATTAAAAAGTAGGTCTGAAAATTAAACTAAGTTCTGGAGGTTAAATTAATTTCATTAGTAACCTTCAGTTATAAACCTGAATGTCTAAGCAGCTTACATGTTTATGAAAATTATGAATTTTTTAATAAAATTAAAAATTCTGTAAACTCTTAAATCATTTCTTAAGTATTCAACCGGTACCCAAATTTACAAGGAGAAGTCAATTAATTGATTTTTCAAAATCTTAATAAAAGTTATTAACACAGCCTCAGAACAAGACTTACTATTATCAAAAATTCCTCGTTTGCAACAAGCCTGAAAACTGAACAAGTGTTGCCTTTGAGTCTTGATTTGCTTCAGAATTTAAGGCAATGTAAACTCAGTTCTGCAGCCTCAATTAATCCAAATCGAAATTAAATAAAAGGAAATTCTGGCATTTTCTTAAATTTTAATTCTTTGTATGTTAAAATGTGAACTCAACATTTTTGAGGATCAAATCTAATTCTTCATTGGCACTTCTATTATTACTTTTTTAATGTTTTCCTCAGAATTTTGTCGATTTTTTAAATTTATTTTTAAAATTATTCGATCTGAAATTTATTCTATATTTCTTGATTGGCTTGTTCACCGTTGGTTGCTAAAATAGAATTAAATTAATAAACTAATAACTCACTGAACGTAACGTTTCAGAGATCTCTATCCCCGTTTTCAAACAAACCAAAAAGCTTCAAAAAAGATATGATATACAAAACTATAAATAGTCACAGCAAACCTTTAGAAAATACTGAAATTTATTATTGTTATTAAGGTACCTAATTTATTTAAAATTTAAATTTGGAAACTAGATATTGTTGTTTCGATAAAATTTTGAAAACTAAAACGGTAAGAAAACTGAAACGCCTTGTTTACCTTTAACTTCTTTGTTGTTTAATCATTGATTGAAACGTTGAATAAATAGGCCAATCAACGGTGTAGTGTAACAAACATTTTAAAGAAACTGAACATCTTTTCCAACAGTAAATAATTGATTTACTTTGGTTATTTATTGAACGAGATCTAGGCCCGCGGGTACCAAGAATCTCAACTTCAAATAAATAATTATCCGAATAGTAATATTTTACTCATTGATTAAAACATTGAATAAATAGGTGAATCAACAGTTTAGTATAACAAACATTTTAAAGAAACAGAACACCTTTTCCAAAGTCGAATAATTGATTTACTTTTGTTAATTCTTGAACGATATCTAGGCCTGCGGTTATCAAGAATCTCAATCTCAAATAAATAATTACTTGAAAACTAATATTGTGCTCAACAAGTTCTCGGCTTAGTTTCTCATTTAATAATAAACACTGATTTAAAAGAGTCCAACAATCAAAATGTAAAGCTGATCTTTTCATCTCTTCATGAATTTGACTTATACCACAGAGCCGATATTAATATCTGCTCTGTGCTTATACGTAGATATTGGAAACAATTGTATTAACAAGGGTTATCAATATCTGGAATTTATCAGTAGACGAAAAGGCAGACCCCAAGTTTAGAAACTATAAAATCCCTAAACTGAATCACAAAACTCTGAACAACTGATCAGTTCTGAAATTTCTTTCTTAATTTTTAATTAAACTAACTTTACAACTGAAATTTCTAAAGAGAAGACAACAGAAATCTGTAAAATTCCCGACGAGTATCTGACCGACTGATCTTACATTAACATTCTCTCTTCTTATATATACATTTTCTACTTTTCGTTTTTTACATAAAACATCGGATTAATATCATTTTTTTTATCGGTGTTACAGTTACTGTCACTGTTACTCCCTCAGCTTCCGGAATACAATCTATTTTATTGACGACGTACTTCGTACGTATAGATTTTACTGAAAGAAAAAACTACGGAAGTATTGATAAGTGAAGTGCACGAAACTAGAAAATCGACTTAGGTTTGAATGTGATTTTTAAATTTTAAGTTTACGAAGTTGATATGGTCAGTTAGGACTGAACGACAAAGTAAATTTCATAATATCTTATGCGTTTTAATGAATATTTTCCCAAAGGACCGAATCCTTAAAAATGGAATCTTTATTTATTATTCAGCAACTGTTAAACCTTTGCATTTTATTTTTAATATTTAGTTAATCATGATTTTTAAATTTTAAGTTTACGAAGTTAGTATGGTCAGTTAGGACTGAAGCACAAAGTAAATTTCAATGAATATTTTGCCAAAAAGGTCAAATCCTTAAAAATTCAACCTCTAAAGTTCTTAATTCAAAAAGTGTTTAACATGTTTGCTTTGAAGGAAAGTCCAAAAAAGGGCCTTTCTTCTTAGCAATTCTTTTATTTTACTCTTAATTGACAAAACGTACAGTTACAAATAAACAAACGAGCACAATGTATCTATGCCCCATCACAAAATAGACGAATTTCGAGCGATTGCCTTGCAAATCTCCCATATTAAAAATCGAATATTAAGTATACGCACATCAAATGAGTTTTTTAATATTCATTAATTACTTTTTTGATCGGATAGAATGGAAGTTAAAACCGCACTCAAGTATGCATTTTTAGATCGGGGGACGGGAAGTAAATGCTACGTTGGTATTTCCAGAATAAAGAGAGCAAATCTGTTTTAAGCATGCATCTCTCGTGAATTTGTCAACTGATTGTTGACAAAAATTGCGGTTTTTCGAACCAGTTTAAATGGCATACTTCCTCTTTCATTATGAATATGACAATCGGGTATGAATTACGCATAAAACTTCACTTAGAAGTTGCGTAACGGAAAAATAGATAAGTAGGTCCTGTCATTTAAGGAAGTAAATTAAAGAAGGACACAAATAGTCTTATGTGTATTAAAAAGCATTTTATAGATTTTTATGTTGGCACGGGGATAAACAGGGAAAGTTATAACTTAAGGTATAGGTATAAAAGCGTTTCAATTTTGTGAGTAGTCATAACATAATTTGTTTTTTAACTGTTAACAACATTTAACAACAAACATGAAATTACTGGTAAGTTAGTTGATAATCATCCCCAAAGCAATTAGTAAACAATCGCATCTTTCAGGTAAGCCTCTTTTTCATGGGTCTGGCATTGGCTCAAGAAGCAGAACCAGAAGCCATTAGAGAAAAAAGAGGCTTGGATTTCGGAGGATTCGGTGGCGGACATGGCCTTGATTTCGGTGGTGGACATGGATTTGGTTCAGGGGGAATAGGAGGTGGACATGGATTTGGTTTAGGGGGTGGATTTGGAGGTGGACATGGAGGAGTTCAAATTAAAACGATAACTCAGAAAGTACCATATCCAGTACCACACCCTGTACCTTTTACAGTTCATAAACCCTACCCTGTCCCAGTACATATCAAGGTACCCGTCGAAATTCCAAAACCCTACCCAGTTCACGTACCAAAACCCTACCCCGTTCCCGTTGAAAAACCTTACCCTGTTACCGTTGAAAAACCAGTTCCTTACCCAGTCCAAGTGCCCATTAAAGTACCCTACTCCGTTCCAAAACCAGTATATATACCTAAACCTTACCCAGTAACGATTTCAAAACCATACCCCGTTAAAGTACCTTACCCAGTTGTTATCGAAAAGAAGATACCCATCGTACTTAACAGCCATCATGGTGGTGGTGGTGGTTTTGGATCGTTTGGTGGTGGCTTTGATCATAAATTCTAGTAAGGTAAGATTATTTTCTTCTCACCTCCCTCGTTTACAGAATTATATTCAAATGTTTTCTTATTACACAACAAACAAGCTTTATTTCGAAATTTTATAATTGTCCAAAAGCTCCAAATATTAACGATATATTTTTTCAGGTTTCCAAAGAAGTTGAAGACAAATTATAGTTATACATAAATCACCTGTTTTATATGTGATAAGTAACATGTAACTGTTTTTTTTTAATACTTTTTTATACTTTTTGTTTTGCAAAATATATGTTCTTTTGTTATGTAAACTGCAGTATTAAGGCACATATTTTCCCTTGACCTCTTTGAAGTATTACAGTAATTATCGGTAAGAAGACGACGCGTTCCTTCGCAACCATCGAAATCGAAAGTATAAGAAAGTTGTATTACATTACATGGGAGATTTCAACGCTAAATCAAGCACGTAACCCGATCATTCGCATAAACTATACACATTTTAATAATTTATTGTACGTACTCCTTTGTAATTTAAAAAATATTTTAAGATTGCTCAGTTTATAAGACACGAGAGCATGGCATTTAACTTGAACAGTATCAACGAACTTGAAACGTGTAAACAAATTAATATTACACAACCGAAGGATATTTATGTTGATTTTACCTTGACAGTGAAGTGTTAGTTGTTACATACAAAGACTTAATTATTTTCAGTGTAGTTCATTGATCTTAAAAGGTGTTGTAATCAAGCTGTCAGGTTTGAGAATTACATTTCAGATTTAGGAGTTACATTCTGTTAAATCTCAACAAAGATTACAGCTGGTGCACCTTACGAATAAAAAGTGAAACTTAGTTTTGTTTAGATCTGATATAAAATTGCAATGTTTAATTTTTTATTCTTGGGCAACAGAGAAATTTTTTAGGATGTTTTGCAATGCAAATCTGTACGTACGTAAATTTTGATTTACTGATGAACTGTTAACCTCGTTTGGCAATAATTAATTATTAACGGCGGCATTTAATTAACGAAGTAATTACGTTACTAATATAATTTCAGGTGGATTTCTTAAGTATCGACTTTACAACGTAAAACAATACCCCAGTTCACATCCCAGTGTTTATATTAAACGTCAAATAACAGAAATACAAGGTTCGGTTCTTTATATGTATTTTCCACTTTATATAACGAATCGATCCGAAGCTTTGTTACGGTTAATTAATTTTCATTTTCATAAGTTAGCACGAGTCTGATGTAATTTTCGTTATTAGTTCTGTCTGTGAACACAGATGCACTTGGATACGCCAGGAAGATTTACTAACAGTAAAAACCTACTTCTCAAGGATAGACAACAATTTTTTTGTTTCTTGGTATAATGGATAACATTCGGGCTTTTTTTGAAATCGCATTGCAAGAAATAATGATTCGAAATTTCGTTTCTGCCAGAAGCGATAGAAATATAACACGCAGCTGTTTTATTATCTATTATAAGTCGAAGTAAATGTGGGTGAATTAGCGATACGCCATACTAAAGAAAAAAATTACACAAGACATAAAATTAAATCTAAATCAAAGAAAATAGAGCGTAGCATACTTCCTCTTACATAATGATTATTCAGATATGCACGTTCATGCCTTACTCTACTCACATATACAACCTTAACTATTTATAAGACATCGATTGGTACAAAAAGCACAAAACAAATTAAGCTTTCGCTTGTACTGATTGTACCGAGAAAATTACGAGTATAAATACAAGTGTAATACTTCAGTTTTGAATTATGGGAGACGTCAGGAAATAAGATTTTTCCTTTCCTTCATTCAGGAAAAATCTACAATGCTCGACTTGTCTTCAGTTCGTTCCATACCATGAATAAAATTAAAACCAACAATGCACTTTGATGCAACGACTTTATCTGATGGATGACTATGAGGAATCTTCGTTACCTAATAATTCAAGGTTAACTTTTACATTTTATAAAAGAGTCTCGTGTTTTCTTTTTTTTTGTCGAGTGAATAAATATGCAATAGTAATTTATGCAGTGGTACAAAATAATTTTCTATATTGGTAATAATTCAAAGTGCGTGTCAGGAAGTACTAATTAACTGAGCGAACGCACTCATATTGTTATAAGATTATGAATTTGTTATTACATTCGGGTATTAGCAAATAACATAAGGTAGGGGTATTAGGCATAGAAAGCGGCCAATGTTTTAATACCCGCTTTTGTATCCTACCACGATACGTATATAAATACTGGATTTGCTGACAGGCAAATCAACAGTCGTTGTTCATCCTCATCTAGGTAGAAATATGAAGCACCACGTAAGTTATAATTTGGGTTAACTTAAAAAAATAGGTCAATAATTAAATTCGATCTTTTCTTTTATAGTTTTGTACAGCGTCGTTTCTTGTCGCCTTAGTTCTCGCATCTGCTGTAAGTGCAGAAGAGAAGAAGGCTGTCGAAAACGCCAAGGATGAAAAGGTAGCGGCTGCTTCGGAGAAAAAACAAGAAAAACGTGGATTATTTGATCTAGGTTACGGTCACGGTGGTGGTCTAGGAGGAGGTTTTGGTCATGGTTTGGAATTAGGAGGTGGTCTAGAATTAGGCCACGGTGGTGGTCTTGAACTCGGTGGGCTACATGGAGGTTTTGGAGGTGGACTAGGCGGTGGTATCGAAGAACACGGTCACGTCAAATCAATCACCATTCATAAAACCATACCAGTACCAGTACCACACCCATATCCAGTGCACATCGAAAAGAAGATTCCAGTACCAGTACCTTATAAAGTAGCCGTGCCTGTGGATAGACCATATCCCGTCCATGTTCCCAAACCATACCCAGTACCTGTAGAAAAACCAGTACCTTATCCAGTGATAAAACATGTACCATATCCAGTTAAAGTACCAGTTAAGGTGCCAGTACCACATCCTTATCCAGTGCATATACCCAAGCCCGTTCCTTACCCTGTGCATAAGCCAGTACCCTACCCAGTTAAAGTTCCAGTTATCGTCGAGAAGAAAATACCAATCTTTATCAAAGGACACGATGAAGGATATGGAGGTCTCGGCGGTGGATTTGGGGGACACGAATTTGAAGGAGGACTGGGCGGTTTTGGCGGTGGTCATATCGATTTCCACCATTGAGCAACGACTGTTGATCTTTTCTTATCAGTATTGCACTAATTATATTTAATAATTGTTGTTAGCTGTGTTTCTTTATAATGTGTTCACTTTTCTACAATTTTTTTACGTTCATAAAATAAATTCTTTAAAGTATTTCGGTTTTTATTTCACAAAACTAGACTTATATACAGAATAAAAACATAACAAAAACAAAAAAGAAAACAAGAAGGTTATAACAACGAAGGTACAGAGTTTACAAAAGTCAGTACTTAATCTAAAATTAAAAAATTTGAGTAACAAGAGGAATTAAAATTTGTTAAGAGCTATGTTCAGCTTGTTGATCTTGACTTTGTGAACTAGCAGCAACGGCAGGATATTCAGCAGATTGATCCTCTTGTCCTTCGTTAACACTGTCATAACCTGAATTCTGGGTCTGGCTAGCGTAGGAGTCGTAACCGCCTCCACCATGTGACCCACCCTGAATAGGTTCACCATAGGATGTGTGAGGTAATCCATAAGACTGTGATAGCTGCTGATGGCCACCTAAGGCACCACCGTAACTATCTAAACCTCCACCAGAACCACCTCCGGATGATTGGAACTCGTTGTGAGATACGGGGTAAGGTTTAGGCACTTCTACAGGTACCGGTACACTTTTTACAACTTCCACAGGTACAGGATGGGGTACTTTGATTAACTGAGGCACAGGAACTGGGTATGGTTTGGCAACTGGCACGGGAATTGGTATGTTGTATGGAATCTTTACGGGGTATGGTTTTGGAATCTTTATGGCTATAGTGTTTGAAACCCTGACTGTCCTCGAAGGTATCTGTCCTTCGTAAACGGTTCCCAAATCTTGCAAGTCGTATGTGGGGTAACTCAAATCGGAAACGCCTGGAGTTAATTCAAGTTGTATGTTTCCACCACCGCCACCACCGCCACCGCCGCCGCCGCCTCCATGACCTCCAAAACCTCCATAACCACCGCCACCTGAAAGATATGGTGGGTTTGCTTGTACTGCTATCGCCGAGCAGAATGCCAGAACTACTGCCTAGAAATGTAATAATTAAGACGATTAGGTATTCAAATTTTCACTTCCGGTCCTTGATAATTAAAACATAATTAAAAATCATACTTACTACCCTATTCATTGTTGCTTATCCTATGAAAAGATTTTAACTACTGTAAGAATCTATGCCTTGAGTTTATATATGACGAAGCTATTCGCGAACGTCCGGCGACACCCAGCAAATCCTCTCAGAATCATTTCACTTTCTTCGGGCCCTGACCGTGGAAACCCCATTCACAATTACAATCGGACGTAACGTTAAACGATGGCTCTCTGTTTTTAGTGCAAGGTTAAACGTGTTGAGAGAGATGAAGAACAGTTGCGCGAAGATCAAACTCAACGAAAGAGGACATTCTCCTTTATTAATAATCCCCAGTCACTTAATTGTATTTAAACCTGACCACCAAATAAGTAAATTTATTTTTCTTCAACATTCTAAAAAAAATTAATCGGAGAAATTGCGTACATGCATATTACGAGTTTATACTAACGAGTAACATGCAGCTTCATTTGGTTTAAATGGGTTGTTTTTATTTTCATGTGCATCTTGCAGTTTTAGTGCTTTTTGAGAAAGGTCTAATTATAACAAACTCTTAAAGAGTCAGATAATTACTAATCAAAGATTAATTATTGTAAGGTGTAAGGTGTAAGAACTCGAGTAAAAATAGATTTGTAACACGATAACATTATGTCACCCGTTAATTATTTCTAGATTACCAACTTCATTAAATGCAAGTGTCTGAAAATAAGAGTTGCGTACGTTAACCTCTTATAAGTCAGAAAAACCATTTCTTGCTGGACAACAAATTATCTAGATCGGTTAGAGCGAAAGTGCTTCTTTATTCCCTTCACCAGGTGATAGGTTCGGTTCTCCTGAATTATATCAGATTAATAAGAAAGACACCACAAGTTGCAGACGTATGAGAACTCCAATGCCATTGCCAGTTATAAAAACAATTGTCGATTTCCGAACTAATTTTCAAAGAATAAAGACCATCTGGAAAGTGGTCAGTGCATTTTTATTACGTAACACTGAAGTACCAAGGAAGAATTGTTTGGTTCATTTAAGGTTATTCAATGTAACAATTACGCCGTCTAGTAGAAAGTAAATAATAACCGTGTCGGATATACGGACACACCCATATAAATTTAAGGTCAGAAACCTTGATGACTCTGATCACTTTTGGTGGCAAGAATTATCACAACCAACCAAGATTTCGATGATTTTCAGCTAACAATTGAAACGAGCATTGTTGTGAAAAATTAAAAAGATTCCATCTAAATAGAAATCCGCGAGTAATTGCCCATATTAATCCTTTTCAAAAACAAAGTCTAACAATGGAAAACTTATTACGTAAAAAAATGTAACAGTAGGTGCAAAATAAACGGAATAGGAGTAGTCATCGTAGATAATAAGTATGTGATTTATAATTTCAAAAGTGAAAATAAAGTCTTGCCGGAAACAACAACTTTCTTTGTCACAAGCTTGGTAAAATCCTACCGTAAAAAAATGTGACCTGGAATCGTCGCGTTTTAATAAACCTTATTATTACAGTAATTAGCTGCAATTATAATTCTCTTGAATTCCACAATGAAATTTTGTGGTATGCGCAGTTGTATAATACGTTTAAATTTTATAAGGTTTTATAAGCCATGACCATCTGGCAGTTGCAGATATTTTTCTTGTCAATTTTAATAGAATTATTTCCTCTGAAAATATTTGCCAAACAGCTTATTAAAAGGCTTATTAGGAGGTGGAAATTGCCCTTAGTATTAAATCAACATCTCCTGAAAAAGTGAGCGAACAATAGTGAATCTATGGTGTCTCCCCTGTTGCACCCCCTTTACATATAGTAAATGTCTGAAAGTTAACTCTATCAAGAGCTCATAAAACTGGCCATAAATCTGTACTATATCATTTACTTGTTAACTACTACGGCACCAATGTTGCCAGTGTTGCAAATACTATAAAATATACATTTCCTTAGCTGGACAATTTAAGCTTTTTCTTTTTGTTTTCAGATGATGGACAACTAAAGTCCAAATATTTGCAAACGGATTGTACAATCTGCACCGGAAATTCTGTTACGTTGCACTTTAAGTTCTGCAGTTTTAAATATGAAAATCTGATAAGGTTTCTTGCGGTTATTAAAAATAGCATAACTTGCTAATTGCTATTTATGGTAGCTAATTTTGAATGAATTGGTTGGCATTTGAATATTTATGTAAACCAAAACATTCTATTTACGTTACAGTGAATAATGATAATAATAGTTACCTTCACCTTACTTTCGAACAAACTAAAAAACTGCAAGTTTAAAATTATGCAATTAAATTTATTTAGCAATAAAATGTTTACACTTCTGTAAATTAGTTGCAGTTGATGCAACAGCTGTGGAGATTACTTTAGAAGTAGGAAATAATTTGCGGAAAATTTTGAAGAGTAATTCTGAAAAAAGGTTATAAATCGATTATAGTTCTGGAACTTGCTTTGAAAGTTTACAATAATCTCCGGAATATTTTTGAAAAATGAATTTAGAAAAGAACTGTGACTCGATTAAAGTGAATTAAGTTTTAAAACTTGCTTTAAAAATGTAAAATAGTCTTCGAAAAACTTGGAGATTTTTTTTAAAAGAACTGCAGATCGACTAAAGTTTGGAACTTGCTTTGAAAATGTAAAATAATCTTCGAAAAACTCGGAATATATTTGAAAAATTAATTTGGGAAAGAATTACTAATTAATTACAGTTAATACAGTTGTGGAACGTGCTTCAAAAATGTAAAGTAATCTTCGGGAAACTTTTTTGGAAAATGAATTTTGAAAAGAGTTGCAAAGGGATTGCATTAACTGCAAATTAATATAGCTTGCTTTAAATAAGGTTAAATAATCTTCGAAGAATCCACAAAATATTGTAACAAACGATTTTACACAAAATATTTTCTGAAAGTGTCTAAAAGGGCAAGCAAGTTTAGAACAATTTTGCTGAAATAAATCATTTTAATTATTCGTTGATAAACCAATAATAATATAATTTTAGGAAAAAACATCAAAATTGTAAAAGTAAAAACCGCTAAACAAAACAAAAAACAAGACAGATCCACAAACAAAACCACATAAAATACAACAAAATGCAGTTTACTTTCAACAAGGTCGTTAGTTTAAAATGTGTTATTAATAAACTCTTAACATTTTATTTTGAACCGTCTAATGAGCCTCAAACGTCTCGATTCTTATAATTTATAACCAAATATCCTGTCTGTTAAAAATAAAACTCTCATTCACTCATTCTGCATTCTCTTGATCAGAATTTAACTTCCTGATAATCTTATACTGATCTGTTTTTAGCAGTTCTGCTTCCTAAATTATGTTTGAATGATAAATGACGCGATTATTCGTGTTACATAAACTTAGGTTTAAATTTATGATTTCAAGTTATAATATAAAAGTAATTTATGTTTCGATTTTCTACAACATCTTCTGGGCGTGGTTGGTATTTCGGAATTGTTCGAATTACCTACCTACCTTTCTTTGGGTTTTCCCCTGCATTGTAAAATTTGTTATGTTTACATCAGCAATT
This sequence comes from Melanotus villosus, assembly GCA_963082815.1. Taxonomy (NCBI): domain Eukaryota; kingdom Metazoa; phylum Arthropoda; class Insecta; order Coleoptera; family Elateridae; genus Melanotus; species Melanotus villosus. Next base: position 15,009,912 of record OY720421.1, read on the forward strand.
CAAATATTTTTATGTAAATTGTATATTATGAATTTCAAAGTTCGGACGTCCTTTTTGCTTAAACAAATCATCAAATTTCGTTCAGGAATTCTAAGACAGAGGTCGGAAGTAGTAATATTTTTAAAAGATTTGGAAAATTAATGTGGATGACTTGGTGAAAGGAATGTGTCATAATTTTATTCTTCTTTCTCTTTTTAAATTGCTTTTGGTACTAAATCAGACACCAGAACTGTTAAAAGTATTTACTCAGCAAGGTTGAGCTGAGGCCATCTGCTGTTAAGAACAAAATTTAAACTATGTTTTAGGAAACCTAACTTATTAAAACGTTTAGCAGAATAATCGAGTAGTTGATGCAGACATGGCAATTACTTACATATATTCATTAATTCTAAGGCCTTAAAATTACTTTTTAAATATTTTTGGATTTTAGACTAAAACGTTTTAGTAACATTTTATATTTGTTTAACTATAACTAAATTAATAAAGAGACGTAGATATTTACAGTATATTTTATTCCGCAGACCATTCCCAATCCTTCAAACCTTTAATTTAATAATATATTTTTGTTTTAAGAAATCATCTCATTAAACTTGCTAAATTCTTAAACTTTCCCTTATTTTTGTTAATATGATTTTATTCTCCAACTTTCTCGAATTCTAAGTTTTCCATTTCTAAAATATTCTTCATTTTTTGTAGAAAAATCAAGAACTAACTGTTTGCTGGTTCTTATGGCAGTCGTCCTCTTTGATTCAACATTAATTTCTGTTTTGCCCAGAAGTCTTCTGAATTAATTTAATGTAACCAGCACAAAAAAAGATGATAAACGACTTTAACAAAATCCTTGCATGCATTTAAAATTTAACAAATTAAAGTTGCATAGCCCGAAGATGTATCTTGTTAAGTATTGCGTTACTTTTCAAGCTTCCGATTTCGTAACAGATTCAAGGGTCAAATATTTGTAAAAGTAATGTTCGAAAGTAAAACTTCCATCCTACATAAAAAAGACTCGACAAGAACAATTAATTAATATGTACGGCTCGAATTTAGAGCAGTAGTGCAAAAACATCCGGTAAGACAATCGATCTTGTTTAGACAAGTTTGTGGTAAAATATTTTCCAGCATTCTAGTGAAGAAAGGAAAGGAATCGTTAACACAAAGAAAACAGATCATTTCGATCTAAATAAGAACATGAAGCATGTGAGAAGACGGATTGATTCCGGTTTCCGGGTAGAGAAACGTTCATTGGTATCATGATGGCAGTTAATTACGGGAAATGGTGGAAAATTTAGTTTATTATCTTAATTACTGCGGAACAGATTCACTGTTCGGAGCAGACAGGATGCTGCCTTCATTTTTTTTATAAATCATTTTTTTAATAATTCTCGTCGTGAAATACTATTCATTCAAAGTAATTACCCGTTATATAAATCTTAAGTGATACCATAAAGTAAATTTACTGCACTCTGCCTCCGGACAAATCAGGTAGCAATACAAATTCCATTTATAACGTAAATGGACTGATCTAAACCGGACATTACAATAAACCTGCGGAAAGATCTTTAAGTGTTAGTTAATCCGTATAATTGTGGTACACTTTATGGGCAACTTTCAAGTGATAGTGCTCGTTTTAACTATATATTAATTTACATTCATTATTAAATGCACTCACTTTATGTTTAAGTAGAGCGTATAAAAAAAATGTAAGTTACATCCTACAATCACTAACGCCGATGATTGTCGTCTTACTTTACTTACATGTTGCAGTTACACCGAAGAACTTCCTCGTTTATTTATTACTGTAATGCAACTCAGTGCATCAGAAAGCTTACTTTAGACAGAATTAGTTTGACTTCATGCAAAATTACTTGGTTCGTGGTTAAAGCTGGAGATACACTTGCATTGTGTTATCGTTTTGATACTTCGGATTTACTTTGATGCGTACAGCTGCAACCAAGCCAAATATCGTACGACAAGCAATTAAGAGAATTTTAGAATATACATTTTTAATAATTAACAAGAGTTTAAGGGTGGAAACACACGTGGATCACGTCGTCACTTTGTTGTGTTGTTTGTGCCGTACAAGGGCGGGATGATAAGAGGTTAGCCTTCATATACGTGACGGCGCTGGTAGATACAATATCCATGGTTTGAAACTTCGATCATTTAGTTGAAAATACTGAAAATATAACGGTCATCTTTCCAACAATTTGATGTTAGTTACGCTGCAAAGAAAACCCATTTTCAAGCTACTAAATATCACGCCAATAATAATTTCTTTTATTTAAAAGGTGCAGACATTTTTGAAGAGACGAAAAGTGTGTTGGGTGAAAGTGCAACATCATATTATGTGACCTGAGTTTAAATGCGGCCATACAAGCATCGACACGAACATCGCTCTGGACGCCCAAATGGTCACAACCCAGAACTGATCAACAAAATTTAAGATCTGGTGTTAAAATAGAGATGGCTCAAACTAAGCGACTAACTAATGTTGCAAACATCTCAAAAGAGCAAATGCGCAATATTTTACCAGCAATATGGGTGCCGCGATTGTTTACACCTGATCTTCGAGTGCAAGTTTCCCAAAAGCGTTTGGATCGTTTAAAAAAATTCAGTCGATTTTATACGTCGATTGGTGACTACAGACGAGACCTGGGTTCATTACTACCCCACAGAGACGAAACTCCATTCGAAACAATGGACAGAGCCCGGTTGTCAACTCCAAAGAAAACAATAGCCGTCAAATCAGCTGGCAAGGTGATGACGTCAGTTTTCTGGGATGCCAAGGGGATTCTGATGATCGACTCCCAAAAGGAAAAACTATAAATAGTGAATATTACGCTAATCTTCTGGAACGATTGCCCCAAAATGTCCAAGAAAAAATATAGCACAAAAAAAATCATTTTTCAAAATCAATAAAGTAACAATAAAGTGCTTCCGCATCCAGCTTATTCACCGAATTTTGCTCCCTCTAATTTTTATTTATTTCTTAAGCATAACATTTTATTAGTAGGAGGGACTAACGAGGAAGTCAAGTCCGCCGTAGACGCCTAGTTTGTTGGCCTCTAGGAAAACACCCTTTGTGATGAGATCAGAGCATTAGTTGGATAATGTACACCGTCAAGAGACTATGTTGAAAAATATATATCGTTTTAAAAACATGTAACTAGTTTCTTATTATTAGGCTAACCACTTATCATCCCGCCCTCGTATGTAGGCAATTCAGTTATCGTACTACAAGGAATATTATTATATAAAAGTTAATAAACTTAATTATGACTTTTTGGAAGAATACCAACAATTTGGCATGCCGTACGATTTAGGTGCATATAGTCAAGTTAACTGTTATGCGACAAACCAGGACTCTTTAAGGTTGGAAAAACACCTGAATTGTGTTGTCGTTTTATTGTGTCGTATGATTTTGGCATGTATAACCAATTTAACTGTCGTACGACAAGCAAAACCATTAGAGAAATATTGAGGATTTTAATAAGTTTTTGTGGGATGAATAACAAGAGTTTAAGGTTGGAGATACACTTCGTTTACGATGTCGCAATGATCATCAAAAGTTCAAGGTTGGAAATTGTATTATCATTATCATTTCCTTATGTCGTACAACTTGGGCATGTGTACTTGGTCTTGGAGATGTTCATATTAAGACCCATATCTTTGTTGGCCTTGTAGACTTTGGACAGCAGAGTTTGGAGGCTTTCTATTGAGTCGGTTATTAATGCAGTATCATCAGCATACCGTATGTTGTTTATCGTTTCACCATTTATTCTTATGCCTTCCTCACTTTCATTCAGGGCTTCTGCAAAGATTTCTTCTGAGTACAGATTGAAGAGTATCGGTGAGAGTACACATCCTTGCCTTACACCCCTTCTGATCTCTATATCTTCTGTAGTTTTACCCTCTACCCTGACCTTGGTGCCACTATAGGTTTGCAATGATCCTGGCGTCATCTATTCCTACTTTCTTCAACAGGCATGTTAATTTCTGGTGTTTCACGCAGTCAAACGCCTTCTCATAATCTATGTATGCGATGTAGACATTCTTATGCATTAACAAAACGTCTTCCGGATTGGGACCGTGTCATTTTGAGACAAAAGACTTTTATAAGGGGCTTCTTCAGGAGGAAAGGAAGCACTAAAAGAGCACGGTAACTCAACGTGTCAACCACGCCAGAGGCGAAACTCTTTTAGCAAGGGGCAGAAAGGTAACGGTAACTCAACTTGTCAACCAAGCCAGAGGCGAAACCCTTCTGAAGAGAAACAGAGTTTGGTGTGGCAGTTTCCAAGTTTCATCTGTAATCCATTCTTCTCTGTTTCTGTTTTTACTTCTAAGCACTTGTACTGCAGTGCCGTGTAGCTTTTCTTTGTAATTAGTCAATTTTGCGTTGTGTCTGTTGGTTCCATTGCCTGGTCCTAAGTACTTTTGCTCATAGTCGTTATTATTCCTGTAATTATATTTACAAATTCACGCGCTACAAAAGGGGTTTTAAGTTTTTCTAGGTTATATTTTATAGAGGAGCATTTGGTGCTTGCTCGTTTCGACACCTGACGTTTAAGTTAGAGTGTGCCAACTAGTAGATAAAGATCACGCGCCATGTCGGTTCCTCGTTTATTGCGGACATCGAGAAGTGAGCGTATCGACTTTCTGCTGATGGTAATATGGTCTTATTGATGTTTTAAAGCGGGAATATCGTTCCGCCGTTTTCAAGACAAAATTCTGTGAATAGTTCTCCGTTTTCATTGCGGTTACCTGTACCTTGAGTGTCCATTGCAGCTTCTAGGACATGGTTGCCTTTGCCAACTTTGGCATTGAGATCTCCCATTTGTATCAGTATACCTACTGCATTTTGTATATTGTCGCATAATCTCATTCAATGACTCATATAACCTCTCTTTCTGTTCGTATTCTGAGGGTTTAGTTAGCGTATAGCACTGGATTATTGTTATATTACGGGCTTTAGTTTGGAATTTTGCTGTCATGATTCTATCCGACATCGCCTGACATGTGATTAAACTTCTTCGAGCTTCTTTCGTCATTAATATTCCTACTCCGTTTGTTCTGTTTTCATTTTCTGCTGGTCCCGAGTGTATTAAGGTTTTGGGGTCCCTTACACCCTACCATCTGGTTTCACTTAATCCAAGGACTTGTATTTTCTATAAAACCATTTTCATTTTCTGTGTCAGTTGAGCAAGTCGACTGGGTTCTAAGAGACTACAGATGTTCTATGATCCGAATCGAGTCCTTGATTTCTAGCTGAAGCTCGTCATCGACCGGTTTTATTCTATTGAGGTTTCGCTAATCTTAGAAAATTTAAGATGAGTAGGTATTTAGCCTCCCGAATCCGATTCTGGTGATGGGGCTGGCATTTTCAAGCCTACCAGACACGGTTAGGAGTACGAAATTTCCTTCGTATTGGTGGTATGGTTATTCTGCCATTACTCGGTCGCCAGAGTGTCGTTAGTTCTATGGAGTGTACCATGGGAAGTTGAGGTTGAGATTTAGATAGGAGAGGCTATGATTTGTGCTTCACTATCCCTTGCATTCAATGTGTGAATTTGCCTTTATAAAAACTTTTTCCACCGTCAATCTTACTAATTTTATTTTTATTTTACTGAAATTTGTCGTCGGTAATAGTTTTGTCTTTTTCTTCGGTAGCCTTACAAGCGCAAATTCGAGTTATGCAACGTTACATAAGTGTATAACCACCTTTACGCTTTTAAAAACTCTATTATTATTTGTAGCTGTATTTCAATTAACAAAACGCAACAGCGATATACAAGAATTTTAAAAGGACTTTTAAAATGATTCTAATTATTGTAATTTAATTTTGGTTTTTAATTTGATAATAATTCCACAGTTTACATCATATCTTCGCACATTTTTTTGTACACATTACCTTGCGTGTTTTCATAATATTTATAATTAAAAAATTATTTTAAGCAGAGCACAGTTATTTAAAAAAAAATCTGTTAATCTGCAAAAAGTAACAGAGCCGAAAGGTTCACCTTTCGTAATTTGCAGAACGTTTAAAAACAAGCACGCTACATTAAACTGTGATTTATCCTTTAGAATAATTATAAATCACCGGTAAATATTAGCTATAAATATACATTATTTCCTGCGGAGGTTTGGGGAACGAAATAATCAACTAAATGATTTATGCATAGCGTTAGGCGTGAAATTTTAGGAAGATATAAATCTTATTAACACGTTTTATATCCTTCCTATATAAATATATTAAGACATATTGCTTTATTTTATTGTATATCAATATGATTACAATAAGCTTAGATGATTTATTTAAAACCAATCTGTAATGGACATTCATTCGTTTATGGAAAGAAGATGTTTAAATAAACAATTTACAAACTGAAGGTTCCAGAGTTTTCTGTTGGTGATGATTTAGAATTTGCTTTATTTTTGAGGGTGCGAACTGTGCTTCTTATAGATTCAAAAGTGCCCTAAAACGATTTGTTTCTGCACAAATCTAGGGTTTGCTTCGCTATGCTAATGAATCTTTTAATCCTTCAGCTTAATATGGTATATCAACCTGCTTTAATTATATTCGCAGTTTTGCCCAATTACCTTGTTTAATTTTTGTAAAGTAAAGTAAAAAGTGAAGATCCGAAAAGCAAGGTTGAAATTTACAAGTAATATAAATTAATCTTCTAAGCTGCGAGTAATATATTTAATTGAAGTTATTATCCTTTAATGTGCTATTGAACTCGATTAATTATACTAAAAGAATTCCTCGGTGTATAATTTCTTTAAAATGCTCTGAACCATGCACTTTTCAATTTTAATAAGTCGGAAATTCTGAAGGATTTTAAAACAGAAACAAATTTATTACAGAATAAATTACTAAATTTTACATAGGAACAAAAAATGAACAGAAAGGAAACGCAACAGGATAAATTTATAAAGAAAAATGAATAAAGGAAATGAGGTAAGTAAGCCGTCTAAGTTCAGCTTTAAACGTAATTTAACACGCAATTCTCAGGCTGCGCCCAACTTTCGCTTTAGTTGCATACTTTTTCAGCAATATTATCTAGGATGGTCAATTTAGATACCATCGAACAGCTGACGGCCAGCTTGAGCTTACATATTTTAATGTAATGATCACGCTACCTACAATCTAGGAAGTCTTCGGGCGCGGATACTGCTTTATGTTAATTTCTAACGTTTATTTTTTTCGCACAACTTTTGCAAGTTACGTCTTTAGATTATTTAATCGACTGTGTCTAATCTTCAGGAACATATGGAATTTTTCTCAAGACAAGTTTCAAATATCTAACTTGGGTTTATAGTTACTCAGAGTTCAATCAGGACATGTTTGAGGAGAATTAGTAAAACAAACATTTCTGTAAATGTAGAATTGGAATTGTTTGATTTGATTTGAAGTGCACAGAACGCTAAATAAAGATTTGGAAAGATGAAGTTAGACGCTTTGTAGATGGCTTGCCACAATTTGGGAAATAAAGCCGAACTTCAAGTCTAAGTAAATATCCAAGTCCATTCAATCCCCCAACAATTAAATTATTTCACAAGTATTCAAAGTCAAACGAAACGTTGGGAATGTTGCTTATTTTTATCAAGTTAAATTTTTTAAATAAAGTACTTTCAAATACTTACCTCGAATGCCCTACTATAAAATAGAAATCAGCAAGATTTCCTTTCAAACTAACGAAAAAATACAAGGAAACCAAATTATTATCGGATTCCACGTAACGAATATATAAAATAAATGTGGAACAAACGTAGTGGCATATTAAATCAGAAAAGTCGGAAGTTATTTTTATGATGTCCGAATACAAATTTTATATTCTTTAAAAACATGCCGCTAACTTCTCGTTGTAATAAATTTCCATATCTGCGATTTGCAGTGTATTTTTTGGACGATGCGGCTTATCTATAACTGGATGTGACTATGCTATTTAAAAGAACTGAAATCTTTGAGAAGCATTTCAATTTTAATTGAAGGATTGCCTAAGTAGCCCTTGCGTGTCACGAGCAATTTCTTAAGCTACCTCAGCAAGCCTTGTGTGTATCTTAGAGAGCGTATAAAACAGGAAAAGGCGAAAAATCAGTTTTTACCAGGTCGTTTATAGTATGGCACGTAAAATGTACGTTAAACAGAGCATTTAAACTACACCTTTTACGTAACTTTTAACGACCAGGTTGTGGGTAATGTCAAAAATTACAAACACGGTCCAGAAATGTGACCTGCAATAAATACGAGATCTGAAATGCACTTTGTTTAAGCTTGGCGAAATCTATGATGCGTGACTTTACTACGTATGACAGTTCAATTTTCAGTTCAATTAAACACGATAATTTCGAAGGAAGGAATTTTATAATTCGAACACCATTAAACAATGCAATTTCGGAGATTTTTATAAATGTTATCTTCTAGTTATTTACCTTTTTGTTCGCAGTTGAACGCACACGAGCACGTATAAATTCGAGGTGCCAATTTACTTATCAGTTAATAATTTTGTTAATGAAACATTAAAAAGTAGGGGAATTTTTACATTTCCTCTCGATCACGATATTCAACACCAGAGGCGTTTACAAAATCCAATCTAGATCAACTGATGTTGCTTATGCAATCTAAATGTAATGTTCAATTCGCCTTCGGGCCTTTCTGTAATTATTGCAACGCAAGAACCGAATTAAGTGCTCAAAAAATTATAATTTACAACGCCCGCTTGTTATTGACCTCTTAAACAATTCATCCAGTACTGTCTTGTTTTTGTCCTCTTTTTTTATTGTTTCGTTTCGTTTTTAAGTTTGTTGTGTTTCGTTTGCTTTTTGTTCCTTCATTCAGTACTGTTTAATTAAATCTATTGTTTTGCTTTACTTTCAAGTTTTTTTTGTTTCGTTGTTTTGTTTCTAGTGCTAAAAGAATAAAGCTCCATCATGTTACTATCTTAATCATCTAATGATTACTGTAGCTTAATTTTTATTTGATTATTTTCGTGAATACAGGCCTGCTTAGTGCATACAACCAAAACAGTAAAATTAATAAAAATTCCAATAGACTGAAAGTTTCCATGTTTAATTCATACGTTAATTTGCATTTTATTAACAAATCCGTGTAAAGATAGCAAAATATTGCTTTTCATCGGTAATGAAGTAAGTTAATATCTCAACCATTTCAGTTTCTAAAATTATTTAGATTTGCATATTTAAATCTAAACAGTCATGGATTCGAACATGAGTTTGAGGCTATGCAGCTTATAAAACTAATTTAATTAGCTATAAATTTCAAATCTTATCATAGTTCAATCAGGTCATACTTACCTCCATGCATTAATTTAAGTGGTGCTTATGCAACCAGCTTGATGTTTACAGCGTAACAGTATGAATGTATTAAATTATGTAAAACTTAAAGTGTTTAGTTATCTTCGATTTCTGTCTGGTTTTATGACTTCTCTTAAATTGTTTTCAAATTTCAAGTGATACCAAACAGTTGAACCCGAAAGACTAAAATTACATCTATTACAAGAGGAAAGTATCTGAATTCTCTATCAAAATAGATTGACGTCTGCAGCACAGACCAACAAATTAATCTATAAATGTGGAATGAAAAAACAGCAAACAGGGTGTGACACAAGCAGGAAATGAAGCGCTAGGTAAGAACAAAATAAATAAACGTAAAAAAGAATTTGGAACGATGAAATAGAAGCAGCTGTTGCAAATAAACAAAAATCATACATAAATTATTTACAAAAACCTACTAACGAAACATGTAACACTTATAAATTGAAATGAAATAAAGTTAAAAGCATTGTTAGAAAAGCGCAATCAGAGGGACGGGAAAAGTTTATCAACAGAATCGATAAAATAATGAGACCTTTAAACAAGGAAAACAAAGATACAGCAAACATTAACACAATATCAGAACAGGAATGGATATACCAAAAATGACTTTAAAAGATGTCACGTGCTAATTCCGCACTACGACAACTTAAAGGGGTCGTTGATGTCCTTGGGCTCGCGCCTAAAAAACAGCAGAAGAAGGGGGATTCGAAACGCTAAATTCTTCAAATAGGAGAGGTTACCCAAGATAGTCTCGAGGAACGTACCGCAGATTGTTCCTACTGGACTCGAAGAAGGTTGGGGTGGCTGCACCCTACTGCTGAATGTTACTTACCCTTTACTTACTGAAATAAAACACTGGTATTGGTAGTCAGGCTCACAAAGCTATATACAAATATTTAAAACAGACAAAAAACACAAATAAAAAGCAAGAATGAATTACCATTGAGATTTAATGAATGCAAGTAATATTCAAAATATGACACAAAATGAATTCACAAGTTCTATCTTAAATTATACGAAAAGGGTGATTGAGGGATGCCACATTTACTCAAGTTACGGTAAATATAATTAACAGCTAGGCTTCCTTAATCGCAATAAAATGTATGCTAATGACAAAGCTTAAACTAAGAATCTTATTACAAATACTTTTACACATGCAACATAAAATAGGCAATCATCGCGATAGTTCGCACTGTTTTTGAATTATTAACGCTAAAGCAAAAGGGAATACACACTGGTTGAAGATTTAAACACTTCGCCGAACAAATTAAACAAAAAGAAGAATGCTTGATGTACTTGAAGTACCGACTAAATTAATTGATGCCTGTCTACGAGTAATCAATAAAATACGGTACTGAATTAGGGTTGAGTTGGTACAGTCACAACCGGCAACTAAAAGGGCAGCCTTAATTTTCGTTACTTGGGAAAAAGGGCTTGTTGAGGGTAGGCCAGTGAAAGAGATAGCAGCGGTCGGCGTAGAAAAGGGACGGCGTCCCTTTCCGGAAGCAGGTGCGAAGACAACAAGATGTCCTCAACTGGTAAATTATTGAATCCGAAGCGAAACTGTGTGGAACGGTATCTCACCACACATCAAACTTAAACGGAACTTCCAACACAGAACTTATATTCTCCCGATACGAAGACACTTTCTGGGATAATCCGACAATATGTCGTAAGATAGTTTATCCAAAACTACACGAAAACGAGAGGCTGACAAACACGGGATTTTCTACCAACGCCGGAAACGATAATTGCACGACCGATAGGCGTCAAACTTAACTAAACTCTGATGTGCCTTGCTTACGCGGGGAGGAAATATCGAAACCTTAACTGGCGACTCCCTGATGCAGCCTTGTGATCGGGACGGTGGTTCCCCGAATTCTTAACAAAGAAACACTAAACAAATATTACATTATCGTATTTGGTCATCATATTTGGGACTTCTCTGAATTATTGCGCAGTCAAAAAGGAATGTGCTGATCTGACGTTACTAGCGCGGATTCTGCAAGCTTCCGGGCCGGCTTAGACTTAGAACAACAGAGATAGATCAATACATAATGCAGAGTACAAAATATACACAAAGATTACGAGCAACAAACTACGGGCTATTTCAGATGTACTACTATTAGAAGAACAACCTGGATTCCGAAAAGGGAGATGCTGTATCGACAACGTCTTTACGTTAAGACACCTAATAGAAAAAACGAGATGCACTTAGCCTTCACTGACATAGGAAAGACATTTGACCGAATTGACAGATATAGGCTATGGAACATCATACATCATGTACAAACGAGGGTACCATTTGATACAAGTAATTAGAACAAAATACAGACACACTAACTTTAAAATACATACAGGAAAACAATTAATAATAACAGAATACTAATAAACCAAGGGATTAGACCGGGGCGTAGCTTATCTCCTCAGTTATTCAACATATATTGGAAATAAGCCTACACCAAATTGGCATATGTGCTTTGTCAGAAACAAAGAAAAGGGAAAAAGGAAACAAACAATACTAGAACTACTACCTATTCTATATTGGGAGAAACAAGGAAGAACGAGCACATGCTGGCGTAGGATTACTCGTACACGAAAAATTCCAAACAACTATTGAAAATACGATATACATCAATGAAAGACTGATGCATACAATTATGAACTTTCATAAAGGCAAACTCCATATTATAAGCGCTTATCTTATCCAACCGACAAGAATGGAAATATAAGCGCATATGGAGTTATACTAGAGGACAAGAAGCTGTCTTGGGCTATATATTTAATCTCGAATCTATAAAGAAAAAGAGAAAGGAAGGAGACTAAGGTATTATTATGGTACATAACTACAAGTGGAATGGAAATACGTCACACACGCCATATTGAAACACCAACCGACACAAATTTTTATTGGTATTAGACTAACTGTTTGTTTACGTTTTTGTCTTTGGCAGTTAACGTATTTAGTATTCGCAGCTAATGACCCTCTAAAATCCGCCATATTGATACACCATCTAAATTGCATAATGCTGGTGTTATGCTCGTTCCTCTTTTTCTTTATTCGTAGTCTCAAACGGAAGTATACATCCTTGCTAAATTCTAGACGTCAGGTCACTAAATTCAGCAAACATAGGGACGGACCAGAGCCCAGTCTTATGAAAATTCCATATCAACCTAACCCTAAAGAAACATCAACAACAGGTAGAAATTGTCACAAAATATAGAATCATTCATTAATGAAAGCACTAAACACTTGTATGAAGAAAGGCTAATAAACCGAATTTACTATAACACAATAAATGCAGACGACAACGTTCAACAGGCATGGGGAAACCTAAGTGCAAATATACTAAATAACGCCAAAGAAGCCATTGAAATCAGGGAAGTCAAGATTAATGGAAGACCAAATACGAATTAATGGTTCACCGAAGGCGTGAAGAACTTAGCAACATAGAAAAGGGTAGTATATCTGGAATATAGAAGTAAAAAGACACCAGAAGAATACCAAAGATATAAGCAGATCAGAAATACTGAAAAAGGATACTGGGAAAATTTCTCTAAGGACATGGAACATGATCTATATGGAGGCCAAAAGAAGAAATCGAATATGCTCCGGGACAGGAAGAAACCTGTAAACGAATCTATCCAAATATCTGCAATCTCTAAAGAAGACTGGGTAGACCATTTCTTAAAATTGTACCAACCAACAACAAAGAACTAGGACGAAGACAATCAGGAGATAAGAGAGATAAATCAGGAAAACAATGCTGAAATAAAGATAGATATGACCCAAGATGATGTAATCAAGACAATAACCAAACTGAAAAATAAGAAATCGCCAGGCGTGGATTCGATTACCAACGAAATGATTAAATACGGGGTCCAGAAATGAGAAAAGAAGTAACCATTCTATTCCAAAAAATACTTACGACTGGAAATATCAGGTATATATCTGCGGGGGCCAAGTATAACAATACCCATATTCAAAAACGGACTAAAAACAGATCCAAAAAATTATAGAGGAATATGCTTATTAAGTAGTATTCTAACTATTTGCGAAAATCATAACATTCCCCTTCAGCAGTCTCTCGTACATTTTAGCTACTACACTTATTAGAGTAATACCTTGGCAGTTTTTGCAATCCCTCAAACCTCCCTTTTTATATATTGGAACAATTACTCCCACTTTCCAATCTTTAGGTATTTCTGCTTTGCTCCATGCCATATTGAATATCTTTGTTATCGCCTGTATGCCATTTTCTCCCAGATTCTTTTATCATTTCAGGAGCTATTTGGTCATTCCTCGCTGTTTTGCCCTTTTTCACTTTTTGCGTTCGGGTTTATAAGTAGTATTCTAAAACTATTTACCAACATCATAGCCAAAAAAATAACGTCGGAAATCGAAATAAGTGAGGATCAGCAGGGCTTTCGACCCAACAAGTCCGCCGTTGACACAATATGAATTTAATAAACCCCTTTACCTCTGTTTCGTGGACTCCACCCAAGCTTTTGACAGAATACAGCCTAAGGATGTATTAAGAACACTTTAAGAGATAAACATCGATAGACGAGCGACACATTATGTACATATAACAAAAGAATTGAATACGGAAAATAAGACAAGAGTTAAGACCTGCAGTGGACTAACGAAGGTAATTCCGGTGTCAACTGGTATCAGACAAGGGGATAGTCACATTATTTTCAATATCATTATGGACCAGATAATAAAGAGTGTTAAAAACAACAATGTAAGCTACAAATTCGGAAAGTGCAAAATATAAATTTTAGGCTATGCTGATCATATTGCCCTTAAAAACCACCGCATAATAATTGAATATGCAAATTTCAACCCAAAAGACAGACTCGGTGGTCATTTCTAAAGCCCCAATTAGGTGGAAATTTAAAATTAAGTCGTTAGAGCAAGTTATGCGGTTCAAATACCTTGGCGCCGACATTTCCAGTAATAATAACACCAAAAGGAAGTGAAGATCCGGGCAACTGAAGCCACGGTAACATCTGGGTGCCTTCGCGACATCATACAAACACATATCCATAGAAAGCAGTCCGGATATGTAAAACTTGTGTAAGGTGAGTGCTTACATATGCAAGAGCTGAAACTACAAAAATAAAACAAATCATGCGAACCACAGAAATGAGAACACTAAGAGCAATTACCGGTCTTAAGTCTACGCGACAGAGTCAGCAGCGACAAGATACGTGAGACCTGCGAAGTACAAAATGTGGTCAGATGGACAAGAACGAGAAGAAGATATTGGAGACATCACGTCGTAAGGATGGGAGAAGAAAGGCTAGTGAAGAAGGCCCAAACCTATAAAGAAGATACTAGACGTCCCCTAGGAAGACCACATAAACGCTGGTACGAAAGTTGGACGTCATCGTCATTATATAACAACCTATAAAGAAAGGAAGAAAAGGGCTCACCCCTAATGTACAAAGAAGAAGAAGAAGAAGAAGAAGAAGAAGGTATATCAACTAAACAAATTACTAAAAGAATATAATTTCAATGTCGCACTAAGCAAAACAAAAATGTGGAAAAATGCCGTAAGAACAAACATTATAGTTGAAAATCAACCCCTGAAACAAGTCTCATACCTTGACTACCTAGGTTGCAATATAAGTTACGACTACGATAAGGACATCGAAAAAAAATTATATAAATTTACACACATATGCAACACCATACATAGAACATTAAAAATATAAGCAACATATGAAACAAGAATAAAATTTTACAAAACTATGACGCCACCTACACTACTAACTATATTGCTCAGAAACCTGGACGTTAAAAAGCAAAGTTAAACAGCGC
The DNA here is from genome assembly GCA_963082815.1 of Melanotus villosus. Classification (NCBI taxonomy): domain Eukaryota; kingdom Metazoa; phylum Arthropoda; class Insecta; order Coleoptera; family Elateridae; genus Melanotus; species Melanotus villosus. The sequence continues at coordinate 15,025,078 of OY720421.1, forward strand.
ATTCAATTAGCTGAAATGAAATTCTTGAAAGCGATCAAAGGACGTGGAAGAATCGACCATCTGCGAAATGATGACATAAGAAGAGATCTAAACAAATACAACCTAGAAGAAAGAATAACAGAGAATAAACAGAAATGGAAGAACCACGAAGGAGGCTACCTAAAACTATAATAGAATACAAACCATAGGGCAAAAGGGATCAAGGTAGACCTAGACTGAGGTGGTAAAAGAAGCCGGAACAGACGATATCGCCTAAACTTGGAAAGAACACGACGACGACGACTTCTTAAAATTGTCCAAAATTGATTTTCCTCCAGAGTTTTTAGGCTTCTAAACACTTAATATAAGTAGGTAGCAAAATAATAGTTTTCAGTATATTTACATGAAAGTATAACAACTGACTCTCATGTTCTGAATTAAACGTCTAAATCTCCAAATAAATTAGTTTCAAAATCAGTTAAATATGATCTTATAATCTAACAGGGCTGTAGTAGGTAAATTGTAATATTTTCCCAATAATATAATAAAGTTGTCTTCGTCCAGTTTGATTTACGACACGTTTATAATCAAATTATATTGAATCCCTGTGTATATTTGTCTAGACTTGTAATTTATATAATTTGCAGAGCCCAGCCAACTTACATAATAATAAAAAATCGTTCCAGGTTGATATAATCAACATGTTAGATCATAAATTTAACTTGACAACAAAAAAAGTTGTTATTATCATTGTAAAAAGCTAGACTTTTCCAAAAATAAAATTAATTAACCACCGAACATCTGAAATGTAACTTTCAAGTTAATCTCTTCGAAAGTACTAGAGCGAAATAATAATTACATTAAGCTAAATGTTTAGCACCTTTCCCTGAACATCTTTTGTGCTTGTTCTTTGAGTAACAAAAGAATGAAAAAGTATTAATTTAGGGATATTAATAGCAATAAACGAGACATTTTAAAATTAATGGAGCGTTTTATTCCTTTGAAGGGAAAGCGTTTAACCCCTTTAAATTCATCACTCTTCGCCAGAAAAAGAAGTATTTAAAAAAGAAATCTTACGATCGACTCATCGCATAAATTTCTACAGTTGCTTATTTCACTTTCGACATTCTTAAAGATAAAAATGAATAAAAATAATCCCCGAGTCATTTCGCGTTTCGTGCTTGGGCTTACGTAATTTTTTTGGGCCTTTTTATACTGGCTATTTGATTGTTTATGTAGCCGAGGAATTAAG